>CM038673.1:295842503-297295976 GCA_021605145.1 Aegilops bicornis | reverse complement strand
TCCGATACTAAGATGAAATTCGAAATGAGAAAGGGCTTCGAGCCTCATGCTTTCCTGTTTTATTTGGTTGGGAAATGGCTCTTTCCTGATCTCTTTTTGAAAGAATTCTATCTCTGTTTGCTAAGTATGTCAATTTCTCCTTAGTAACAAGGGCAAAACTGGGTTTTTACAAGTTTTGACTCATTTTTGACCTGTTTGGATCATCCCGATCGTGCCGCCGTGGAGTCTTATCTTTGTCTGGCTCCGATCTCTGGAAGCGATTCAACTTCTTCTGCGGGTTATTCTTCTACTGCTTATTGCCGGACCCTTCTTTCCTCTTATAGGGAAGGATGAACCGCTCCCGAAAAGGAGTCTATTGATTCTCTCCCAATTGGTTGGATCGTAGGGGCGATGATTTACTTCACGGGCGAGGTCTCTGGTTCAAGTCGGGATGGCCCACCAAGGCCAGAGAAAAGAATAGAAGAAGCATCGACTCTTTCATGCATACTCCACTTGGCTCGGGGATATAGCTCGATTGGTAGAGCTCCGCTCTTGCAATTGGGTCGTTGCGATTACGGGTTGGCTGTCTAATTGTCCAGGCGGTACGTATATAATGTGAAGAAACGAGTGGTAGTCGTAGTACTATACCAACTGAAAGATGAACTGTAAGAAATACTAGTATGTATGTACTGAAGAGTTAAAGTAACGAGAAGAAACATAACATAGTTCTGCCGGGGGCTCAACACAACACACCCCTCAAATAAAACTAAGCACACCCGAAATTAAACTAAGCAAATAATCCGGTAGACACTGCATTATAACCACCATGAGCAACGACACTACCACCTTACTCGGAGTCCTTGTCCACGTCCTCGACTTCGTCCTTGTCACTCTTCCTCTTGGCCGATACTTCTTTGCTTGAACTGCACACTTTGCTCTTGCTCTTCATCCAACCCTTGTAGATATTGAAACAAAGGTAGCCATCCATTGCAGCGTAGTGGATGTGGTCTATATCTACTACATTCCACTGCCATGCACAATGAAACGTGTGCGGAGGTTTCATCAGTGTACCATACGAAGGATGAACCATGGCTCCTGCCAGGGTCAGCATTGAAGGCTTATCACGGGAGGACACCAGCCCATTATTCTGGAGGTCGAAGGGTTTTCGTACAACGAGGTCTATCCGTTCCAGTACTCTTATGTCGTTCGTAAAGTCTACAGTAACGAATTTGACACGACCGCCCTTGAGGAACTTCTTAAATTCCTCGCACTCAACATTGACATGGCATATGTGGTAGACCAAGCATAAGTCATGCACCCAAACCTGGATCACGGCGGGCTTCTTCCTCTCTTCCTCCTTTAGATTCTTCTCTTTTCCTAGGATTGTGGTGTACTCAACATCTAGCCCAGCGATCCACTCATCATTTGAGTTTTCAAACATGCGTCTGAAGCGATCAAGGCATCCTTTCACCGTCGCGGAAGAACGGGTGTAGATGACGTTGAACTCATGGCCGGTGATGGTTCTAACCTTGTACTCACCACCGACCATGAAGATTTGGGACGCCATGGATTTGGGAGGAGGGTTAGGATTAGTGGAACTGCCGTAATGTGAAAGGACGGGACGACTTGGAGCGGTTTATCGATTGTAAAAATGCCGAGTGGGGGGGGGGGGGCGTGCGAACGGAGGGTAGTGGCTTGCCTGGTGGATAAATGGATTCGTGCACAGTACTATGGGGGCCCAATTAGATGTCATGTCTACTCGACGCCCAATTAAATGGCTTTCGATGTCATATCAAGCGTCGGGAAAATTACAGGTGATACGAAGCTTCCGAGAGCCCTTGGATCTGAGATCGAACGGTTGCATGGCGTGATTCTAGACCTATGGGTGAATATCCCATCCTGGAGGGTTATTATGCAAATTTTCAGCAACTTAGCATGCGATCGTTCGATCTCAGATCCAAGGGCTGCCAAGACCAGATCATGGTCGCGCCTACCACGACCGTCGCCTCGCTCGCGTGGTCGCGCCCTTGGAGATTTAACACGGTGCGTTAGGCTATCTGATGTTGGTATGTCATACATAGTCATCACTTAGTCACTCATACTACAACAAGGTTAGCTATAAGGTTGGCTATAAGAGTATTTTTTGTTTACTTCACTCTATCTCTTTCTTCGTAGTACTTATTGCATTTTCCAAGGAGTGACCTCTTCCAATGAAATGGTGCTTAGATGAGGTGCTATGGGCATTAAATGGCTTAGCAAACTCAAGTCCCCAATGCCTAGGTGCTTAGTTTTTTGTTGCTAAGTTTGCTTCATCTAGGTACACGCGCTTAGCACCGTTTCTTCCTAGAGTCACCAAACTAGTCTCTCTCTTCTTAATTAACTTGCCACATTAGACTTTATGCCTATGTGGCAGGCTAAGCACCTGCAGGATCAAGTACAATAGTGGGCTATAAGCCCGCTTTACATGGCATTTTAGCACATGTGGGGGAAAGAGGTAAGGAAAAAGTGGAGGAGTGGGCTCTCAAGCAAGAGCCAGCCTCTACATGGTGGAGCATCGGGAGAGGCACCTGTATGGAGGTGGTCAGGAATCGGGAGACTCACGCCGGTCCTAGTGCCGCAGTTAAAATGATAATTGCAAGTCAAATCACCGGGCCCCACCTGTCCAGCAGTAACTCACTATCAAATCACACAGCCCTATGTTTGCAGCAGCCTACTCCCTCATCTTCTCGCGTCTCTGTCGAACCGACTAGGCGGAACTGCCCCAACTACCGCACGGGAAAATCCCCGCCCTTGACTTTTAAATAGTACAATATACTAATTTTGTATCCATGGATTGCGCCATGGAGCAAAGCCTCAAGAAAACGGCGGTACACATTTACGGAGTACGATATACAACACGCCCGTCGCGTTCGCGTTGCACCCCAGATGGTCGGTCGGTCTGGCAGACCGCTCTCTAAATGGAACGCGCGTCATATTGCGTTTGCACACACATTTGGGACCGCAATTGAGAACCGACCATAAGCACACTCCCTGGCCCCGCAAGTCGGGTAAGTTAATAGAAGAGAGACACGAGCGATAGTACTAGAGAAGTGTTGTACAAATGTTGGTGGAGGCCTCGACGTTGGTGCCTGGACGATCCTTGCATGACACGGAAGATCAGTTTGTCCATGCATGTGACCAGACTCCAGCAGACACGCCTAGATTGGCTATCGTCTACATATCGTGCAGGCTGTGTTGTACAAGGCTGTAGTTCTGGTGAGAAATCTTAAAAAAGGTTTCTTGTCATCTCGCAAAATTAGGTGTCATGAGCTTCGGATCACTGCGAGGGTTAAACAGCGACAACTGAGTTCCTCCAAGGCGCTAGTCATGGGTGCCACATGCACGAAGACTACTCGGCTGCCATCTATGTCAAGCCGGCTATGTTAATTAGGGCATCTATCGATGGACCCCTTTTCGACGAGTTTATCTTTAATTTGAGCTTTGATCCTCGTCTAGTTTGTCTGTCGGGATTCATGTTTTCTCCTTTGGGAAGTGAGGTTATGGTTTCTTGTCATGTTATAATCCGGTGCTTCAGATCAAAATGAGGACAACTGCGCCTCCGGGGCACGTGCATGAAGACATTCATTGACGAGGTCAAGCCGGCTCCGGTAGAAAAAAGAAAACTAGTAGTACTCCACTATATAGGCAGGAGCCTCCGCACTTTCTTGCTAGTGTTGATGTCTTCACACTATCCTGTCCTCTCCAGATCTAAACACAACAGCGGTGGCCACACTCTCTCTCTCTCTCTGCTCACCGCTGGTCACAGATCCAGCCGGATCCTCTCTGCCAGGGAAGGTGAGAAGGTGCAATGTTCACGCGGTCGTCCTTGGCGACGGCTCTTACCCACTGCCGGTGCGTCCCGATCAGCGTGCCTTGCCATTCTCTCCCAAGCACCGCTGGCTAGGGAGGGCCTCCGACCCCTTCTTCCTCGCTACCGTAGTGTGGGCAGATCCGACCTCCCGCCGCCCACCTAGCGACATCCCGGCGACCCTCGGGTATAACTTCCTTCGAAACCGGCCTTGCTCTACTTCCCAAGCTCCTGAAGTCGCTGCATTTGTATCTTTTACTATTTCCTAGGCCCCCTCGTACATAGGATCGATCGGCTATTCGAAAGCCACCTAAATTTTTACTATTAAGAGGTAAAACTAGTTCATGCATTCGAATCTAGTACTACTTGGTTCAAACAAGGAAGAAAGGGGTGGGGGTGGGGAAGATTTGTTACCTGAATCTAGGACTTGGTCGAAGAGGAAATAATGAAGTAAAAGTAGCAAAGACTGGCTATCCAACTGGTCTCTAGGTCTAACAGGGAAATAAAGGGAAACGCAATACAAACTCAATATAAACCCGATCTATTGGTTGAAAAAGGAAAGAAAGTGGGGACTGGGGGACAAGTCAACAGAGTAAGTCTAGCACTAGATTTGCTAGCGTCACACAGTATAAGGTGGCTATACCGAACATACATGGGACCAACCCAGATATCCTGTTCTGATGTTTGTTGCCCTGAGCCACTCTTATGTAATGCCACTGGTAAAATGTAGCAGTCGCACTGCTAAAAGTAAGGGCACGTTAAACCACTGTTGCTGGTAAAATGAAGCAATGGCACCATTAAAGTAATGTCATGTTTAACGGTTGTCATAGTTAATCCTAATGCCCACACTAATATCTAGCAATGTTGCTGCTTTAGAAATTGCTACTGTCCTTGTAGGATTGCCATTCAGATAAGGAATATGCTTCTTTTCATTTGATGTATGTTTCATCACTTGTTTGTCACCCTCCTTTCCACCTTTTTTGTGCAAACAGAGACATACATTTCACGCTTGATCTTAGTTGAACTGGACAAATGATATCCAAATTATAGTTGAACATTCCAGGAGCTTCACAACCAACCTTGATGTTGCTCAATTTTATTGCAACTAATGAAGAAGATGCTCTGTGGTTTTCATTTTCTGATGGAAATGGAACCGGGGCTGGAGCCCTTTTCTTAAAAAAATGAAGAAGAAGCTGCTAGCTCATGGGACATTGCTTCATTTTAGGTGAACTTCACCAAAAGGTCCCATGAATTGAATCATCCATGTTGGTGACTGGTGTTATCCCTTCTATGATGGCGTTGACTGCAGACATGGTTCCCATCATGAGGTATGTTCCTTTTTGGTCTGACCGTTTGCCAAAGATCATGCATGTTGAGTCTTCTCTTGTGCTACTGTTTTGGCACTGCCATGATAAAGCAGTAATGTTATTATTTTGCACCTTAATCTAGTGGCACTATTAATTTGAGGCAATGTTTTGGCACCGCTAGTGGCACTGATTTTTTTATATATCGAAAGAGGGGGTTTCATCCGATTTCATTAAAGAAATCCAACCATAGAGAACCATTATCTGACAACATCTCAGTGAAAACGGTCAGTTATGCAACTACTACTAGAATGGACTGAGTACTAGCAGGAGACAAGTTCACCACATAAGCTAGGCAGGTAGGGGGACGCAGCACCAGCTCGACCAAGTTTGGATTACAACCCAAATGCTACCACAGAAACATCAGAGGGGAAGATAGGGACTGAAAGAGCCAGCTTTCAAAGATCCCGCCTAAGCACCCCCGGCCTCCATTCTTGCGACGCACGTACACCTCGTTTGCCACCTGCTCGACCCTAGTGCCACTGATAAAATGAAGTAATAATACAGTTAAAATAGAGCGAGTGTCCTCTCTATCATTTCATTTCCAATGTAGATAAAGAAAGTGCGTCTCTTTGTTAGTATATGTTTCATCAACTAGTCCCATTGTTAATGTTAAGCGTTCCTGCAAACTGGGGTGCTTAATTTTAGTTGATCTGCACAAAAATAGAGATTGGAATGTCTCGAGGCCCCTCCTTGTACTACCGCTGTACAGTGATTTTCATCACTGGTAGAAGGTGTATCGGGGAGACTTGGGTCGATTTCCAGTATGAGGCGTACCGTATGAGGCGTCGCAGGGCCCATCTCACCCTCGCAGCAAGGCATACTATGATACTATCGCAATATTTTCTTCTATTTATTAGTGTATGTTTCATCAACTAGTGCCACTATAATGTAATCACACCTTTTCATTATCTGTGCAAACAGGGTTATTCAGCTGCATTTTGGTGGAACTGCACAAATGTACGGATGGAACCGGCATATATGCAGAGTGCGAGGTGCCAAGTAAAAATTACCGACACCAACACTGCTCCATCTAAGCATTGCCATCCACCACCATCAGTGGGATGTATGGTGCTCACTGTGGACGGATCTTTCTTGGCAACAAATCCTCTAACCAAATACTAGTAGCTTAGACTTCAAAAAAAATATACTAGTAGCTTATATTGGCAGTTTTCTAGGGTGTACTCTTTTCTGAAAGAAGCACCAATCTATTTTTCTTTATTTGTACACAGTGTCACAACTTTAACCCAAAGGTCCAGAGCTATTTTAGGGTGATTGGCGTAGTACTCAGAGACTGATTGTAAGCATGATTTTTATTAGCTGTCACACTGATTGTAAGCATGAGCAGATGGAAGATTAGGTTAGCGCGAAGCTTACCTTAAAGACCCTACCAACACCGTTGAAACGAGGTGAGCGTCGAGGGAACCGTGGAGAACGACGGGGAAGCGACGTCGCGCCATCCGGCCTCCTCTTGCGGTGGGAGAACGAATACTCCTATGGCTCCGGCTAGCTCTGCACCCTCACGAATGACACACCGTACTCGATCGATTTGTTATCTTCTGGGTGCTCGACCTTCGACCTGTACGCCCACCACCTCCGCCTGACTTTCGCCTGCTCCATCGCCCAGAGGAGATACTCGATGAACTCGAAGGACTGCGGCGCGACTGTCGCCGAGGAGTACATCGCCTCCCTCATCGTCGCTGTCTCGCTCTTTCACATACATTGCCACATGGCCCTCACCGTCCTCGAAATCACCCACTCATTGTCAAACCAAGTAAGGATCTCCTTCAACCTGGCTAACTTTGCTTGGTCGCCGTCAGTGATCTGCCTGATTCACTGCTGCATCCTCTCCATAGATGTCCTTCTGGGTGGTCTGGTGCTAGCTTTGGAAGATGGGAGGAGAGATGGTGGTCATGCAATAGAGAAGAGGGAGAGGAGAGACGGTGGTTTTGGAATGGAGATGATGGAGAAGAGAGGGGGGGGGGATTTGAAATGGCGAAGAGGGAGAGGCGAGACGGTGGTTTTGGAATGGAGATGATGGAGAGGATAGGTTTCCTCGCTTTTCGATTCGGCCGACAGGTGGGCCCAGCTTGGTGGGACCCATGTGTCAGTGTCTCAATGGCAGGATGGGCTACGTCAGGGGATCCTCGTCCGAGGAGAGAGGAGGTGGTTTTTGCAATGGAGAAGAGGGAGAGGCGAGACGGTGGTTTTGGAATGGAGATGATGGAGAGGAGAGGAGGTGGTTTTGCAATAGAGAAGAGGGAGAGGAGCGTGCGACAGCGATTTAGGTTTGGACGAGAGGGCCGGCGCGCTGTGACTGGATCAAAATCAAAATCAATTTACCCTTCAATTAAGAAAGCGACCCCACATTAACTAGTCTCCATTTTACTCTGGGTCATAATTGATCATGATTTTCACAAATAAAATATATGTTATACGTTGCAAAAATAATATAATTTGAAAGTACAATCAGATACGAACCAAACGATACATTTTTTGGTGACATGCATTCACATTTTGCTTGTCAAATACAGTACGTGGTCAAACTTTGACCCAAAATACGCAAAACAAAAAAATACTTCCAAGACCAGCGCCGCTCCTCTCCTCTTAAACTAGCGCCGCTCCTCTCCTGTTCCAATCTAAATCCAGCGCCTCTCCTCTCCTCTTCCATTTCAAAACCACCGCCCCTCCTCTCCTGTTCCAATCCAAAACCAGTGTCGCTCCTCTCCCGTTCTAATCCAAAACCAGCGCTGCTCCTCTCCTCTTCCATTCAAAAACCACCGCCGACGAGTGAAGGTGCTATGGAGAAGTAGATCGATGGAGGACTACAACCGATACATGAGGATCGCAGACGGTGACCCTGTGAAGCTAGCTAGGATGTTGGATACAGTCTTGGTTTGACAACAAGGACCAACTAGCGGCGACGGCGACATCCATGGCCAAATATCTGCAACAAAGCGAAAAGGCGGTGATACTCCCGAAGGGAGTCACGCGGGAGTACATAGAGCTGCTCCTCTGGGCCATGGAGCAAACAGATTCACCGAATCCGATCGTGAGGGAGCGGTGGTGGGAGTATCAATCCCAGATGGAGCATCCACCAGAGATTGAAGGATCAAGCATCTACAGGGTGCCGTTTGTGAGGGTGTCGTGCCAGAGCGAGCCGGTGGAGTCTTCGTCGACTGAACCCAACTGCAAGAGGAGAAAAGCAGTTGGCCCAACGACGCTTCCCCGCCATCCTCTCCCTCTCCATTCACATCGTCTCACGGGGCGGCTGTTTGCCGGCGAGGTATAGGAGGGGACTGCCCCCCAGCCCAATTGTCGGGTAGGTTGTGAATTGTTAGGAGGAGCTTAGGGTTGTCAGTATTTGCAGGTTGTGAATTGTGTTTTGTGTTGTGTATTTTGAGAGTACTTTCAGATATGAACGTCTTTTGAATTTCAGATTAGCAGTATTGAGCATATGAAGTATTTTATGAATTCTAGAGATCTATTTTTAGCACTTAAAAAAAGTAGTTTCATAGGAGTATAAAAGTGTAGACAATGTGATTCTCAAACAAGAAACTGCACGTTACAGCCAGATAAGAAAGCGCAAGTTCGGGCCAGATAAGAAACTGCAACTTTCAGAGGCGTAGCATTTATATTAACACGGCCTTTTCAAACAGGGTTAACATCATGTTGGAAGTTTTATTCATGGTCGAAAATGGAACTACCAGCCAGTTAACATCATGTTGATCAACATTCATGCATAGCACATCTTCATATGATGCACAGTTAAAAATATTTGCTATTTTCAAAATGCCCACATAATGTGGAGTGTGCGAAAAACAGAGAAAACAAGGGACGAAGTTTTGGCAAGTGTTGGATGTGGTGTGCGTAGATGACAATGGGGACCCACCTGTCAATAATGGCAGAGGCAAAAAAAATTGAAGATAATTTCCCTGCATCCGGTGGAATCGAACCCGGGCGGAACAGCTGTCGGGTAGTGTCACTTGGCCAGTGGGCTAGTTCAGTACTTCAATTATAAATAAGGCACTGCCTTGGGTGGTCCGATCACCTCATGCGCCTTTGTGCGCTCGCCGCGGTGCCGCTGTCTGCTGTTGTGGACATGCTGAACAAATGAGAGGAATCTGGAGAGGACTATACGTGGAGAGGCAGACAGTCGGACCCACCAGGTCTATGGCCGTACGCAAGCAAGTGCCGCATCGAAAAAACTTCCTCCTAATGCTATACTGACGTTGGGGCCCATGCGTTTGTCAACATAGTTACATTTTTTAGGTGCTTCAACGTAGGAGATAAATTCACAACGAAGCTGTGGAGCTGGCAGGTAGTATCATTTATTATCACTGGGGCAACAAGTATCCGATGGGTTTTGGGCTGCCCCGTCTAGGATTTGTTTTTTAACATGCGCAGCCCACGACATGCCGGTTTGTATTTTTCTGAGGGCCGTCATGTATCGACCGGCCTATGGGCCTCCCATCTGAGGTTCTATTTTTCCTGAAACATCGGCAGCTCAATTTATGTATTTTTTTGAAGAAAACGCAGAGGTATGTTCTATTTTTCTATATAAGAATAGGAACGTCTGGTCCAAGTTTTGTTTCCCTTCTAACTATATTATATATATTTAAATTATTTTATATGTTATTATATATTATTGTTATTGTCATCATATATTTAATAGATACTTACATATGTAAGAAAACAATATGCCACATCTTATTAACTTATAAAAATAATTTCTTAACAATAAAATACTGGATTTTTTTGGCAACGAAAATCCTGGGGATTGTGTACAAAAGCTTGGTAAGATTTAAGGACCAATGTAATAATAAATCACTTATTATTTAAATATATTTATAACAAAATGCTCAGCCCTGTTTATTTATTGATAACATTGTTGCCTAACCCAACATTATAATTAGAATCAGCCCAGCAAAATCGTGTATTTCGAGAAAGTGCAGATGGCCTGTAATTTTTTAGGAGAAAAATAAATGGGCCGCATGGACGCTACATTATTTGTTCACCCAGCCCAGCAAATGGACTGTAATTCTTAAAAAATATATCAAATTGACTGTATATTTTTAAAAAAATAGGTTGAATACGTGCCACATTTTTGGAGGCTGGAATGTGGGCCAATAGGTCGAAGCCAACACAAGTCGCTGTCAACTTAGTCAACAAATGATTCTGACATCGTTAGCCGTTGGATTTACATCCAACGACCGACATCCATCTTCAATCTCTCGTCTTCTTCCTCCACCGCCGCCGGGATCACCTGCTCCCGCCTCCTGCTGCTAGCAGCTCTGCTTAGCACGCTTCACTGTGAAACCCTACCCCACCGTTGGCCAGGCCATCCCTCCACCCCTCCACACCTCCTGTTCTTCTCCACCGACTGCCGAACCACACCGCACCAGAACCAGTTAGCCCTCGTACACCTCTTCGTCTACGACTCTACTCCCGCATCTTCCCATCTCTGGCTCGTTGCTGTCCGGGGCCTCGCCGTCGTCCACCACCTTGGATGCGCTCGGCGCGGAGTAGTCAACGAACGACATCCATCGGAAGTAGACTATGTGTGGAGAGGCTGACAGTTGAGTCCACGGCCGCACGCAAGGACATGCCTCATTATTACGCGCAAAATAATGATTCCTCCACCTGACAGCTGGGACCCACTGGAAGGGCCTCTGTATTTCGTGAAAAAATGTTCCCCCCGCTGACAGGATGGACCCACCAGCTATATCTTTGCACGCAAGGAAGTGCCTCCTTATTACGCACAAAAAAATAAATACCCCAGCTAGTTGGGACCCACCATAGTGGGAGGCTGACTTGTGGGCCTACTAAGTTGACGGGGATGGAGGGCTTTGTCAACTTAGTCAATATGATTGATTCTAGCTCCAGTGACTGTATGATGTCCATCCAACGGTGGTAGTGCTTCTTCAACCTCTGGTCTTGTTGCTCCAGCCGCCCAAACCAGCGTCGGTCGTGCCGCGTGCTCCTGCTAACCGTGGCCGGCTGTGATGCCACGGAGGTCTCACCGCCCCCTACTACTCCCACCGCTGGCCAGGCCCTGCGGCGATGGCAGCCTCACACCGCAGCCGAACCAGTGAACCCTCGTACTCCTCTCCGCGTGGGCATCCACTGTCGCGTGTTCCCCGGCTCCGCGTCGTCCCCTTCCTAGGCCTCGCCGTCGTCCACCGCCCTGGTGCTCTCGCCGTGGCGTGGTCAATGTGGTCAAGGAACGACTTCCATCGGAAGTGTACTGCACGTGGAGAGGCTGACAGCTGGGTCCACGGCCGCGGCAAGGAAGTGCCTCCTTATTTCGCGGAAAGTAATGATTCTTCCACCGGACAGCAGGGACCCACCGGACAGGCCACCGAATTTCGTGAAAAAAACGTTTCCCCCCTAACTGCTGGGACCCACCAGCTACATCTTCGCACGCAAGGAAGTGCGTCAATATTACAAGAAAAAAATGATTCGCCCCCCTGACTGCTGGGACCCACCAGCTACATCTTTGCACGCAAGGAAGTGCCTGATAGTCGGGACCCACCCGGTCGAAGCGTGCGTAGCGTTGTCATTTAGGTCGCGAACGTGTACGTACATACTGGTCGATGTAGAGGCGCGCACGTGTGGTAGTAGAGGCGCGCACGTAGCATGTACACGTACATACAGCAGCCAGGGTGCAAGAAAGTAAATACGGCCACGTAAGTACATACAGGCGGGGTCTCGGAACGCCTACTCGCGTAAACGTACGACCAGGACTCGTGCACATGGTTGTGGCTGGGTCAGAATGGAGAAACTGTGGCATTGTCGTGTTCATGGGGAGGCAACAGAATGCATCGTGTTCATCAGGAGGCAACGGAATGCGTGTTGTTCATCGGGAGCCAACCGGCTTGGACGGAACAACCGATGGAAACGAGGCCTGGCGTATCGCAGAACGGAGGAAACGGACTTGTGTTCGACCGGCCACGGTGGAACGGGATCCTGTTCATCGGGAGGGGTCTGGCGTACCACAAAACGGAGGAAACAGACCTCCTACGATCGAAGCGGGGTCCTGTTGATCGGGAGGGGTGTGGCGTACCGCAGAACGGAGGAAACGGACTTGTGTTGGAGCGCTACGGTCGAAACGGGGGTCCTGTTCATCGGGAGGGGTGTGGCGTACTGCAAAACAGGACTCCACGGGATACTGTTCATCTCCACCGTCGACCTCCTCCAGCCTTCACGGGCTACAATTCATCCACCGTCGACCTCCTCCAGCCTCCACCTGCGACTGTTCATCCACGGGCTCCTGTTCGCCTCCCTGACAACGGATGATGACACTATTGTGGAGGATCATGCTGGCAAAGAGGCAATTATTTTTGATACATTCAAGCAATGACTGGGCTCCTCCTCACATCATGAAATGAAATTCAATCTTGAGAGAATCATTAAACGAGTGGATGGATTAGAAGAGCTTACTATTCCATTCACCACGGAGGAGATCGATAATGTTATCAAATCAATGCCAGCTGATCGTGCGCCAGGCCCGGATGGTTTCAACGGAGCTTTTCTCAAATCTTGCTGGCACATAATCAAACATGATTTCTACAAGCTATGCAATCAATTCTTTGATGGAAGCCTCAAACTTGAAAGCATAAATGATGGTTTTACCACGTTGATTCCCAAAAATAATGCCCCATCATCAGTAAATGATTATTGTCCGATTACCTTGCTCAACTGCTGTCTCAAAGTGCTAACTAAGCTTCTGGCCAACCGCCTGCAAAGAGTGATCCTACGTATAATTCACCGAAACCAATATGGATTCCTCAAAGGACGCACAATCCAAGATTGCCTTGCTTGGGCATTTGAATACATATACCAATGCCAGGCCTCTAAGTAAGAGATTATTCTTCTTAAGCTCCACTTTGCCAAGGCGTTTGATACTATTGACCACGAGGCCATGCTAGTCATAATGAAAAATATGGGATTTAATGATAAGTGGCTCGGCTGGGTTTAGTGCATTTTTGAGTCGGGCAAATCTGCAGTTCTATTAAACGGTGTACCTAGACGCCAATTCCATTACAAATGCGGTGTCCGTCAAGGCGACCCCTTCTCGCCCCTGGTCTTTGTCCTAGCGGCTGATCTGCTCCAAGCAGCAATTAATGATGCCTACTCCAGAGGATCAATTCAGCTCCCTTTTCCCTCGACCAACCAAAAAGATTACCCAGTGTTCCAATACGCGGACGACACTATTCTAGCCATGTCAGCCTTCCCAATGCAAGCAATGATCGTCAAAGATATCCTCACGGATTATGCAACTTCGATTGGCCTCAAAATAAATTTCCATAAGTCAACGATGATCCCCATAAACTGCCATTCTGACACATACAACCACCTTGCAACCATCTTTGGGTGTGTCATTGGCAAAATGCCTTTCACCTACCTCGGTCTACCTATGGGAACGACCAGGCCATCGGTTCAAGATCTTTTCCCTCTCGTTTGTCGAGTGGAACGAAGGCTTTCTGCTACACTCAACATGATCTCCTATGGGGGTAAACTTTCACTCCTCAACTCGGTTATTACCTCCCTCATCATCTTTGCATTATGCACCCTCAAGTTGCCCGTAAGCATCATTGAACTGCTGGACAAAATCAGACGCAAGTGCTTATGGACCAAAAAAACTAAGAATGGAGATCCATGTAACTCCCTTGCAGCTTGGGATATCGTCTGCCAACCCAAGGTCTCTGGAGGCCTCGGTGTCATTAATCTTAAGGTACAAAGTGATGCACTTTTGCTCAAATATCTTCACAAATTCTATAACCGTTGGGACCTACCTTGGGTGGAACTCATATGGAACACATACTATGATCACAAGATCCCCCATGCAGCTGATCCCTGCGGTTCTTTTTGGTGGCAAGATGTGATGAAACTAATGCCGATTTATCGAGGGATTACCAAAGCCCAAGTTCACACGGGGGACGGCGTCCTTTTTTGGAAAGATCATTGGCTAGATGGTATTCTATCTGAAACACATCCGCGGGCTTTTTCGTTTTCCATCCAAGAGGATATTTCTGTCAAAAACTTCTTGGGGACCACGACACTGAGTGAAACGTTTCACCTGCCACTCTCGGCCCAGGCACATGCTGAGACCAGGGATATTCAAAGACTGGTCAGTGGCGATGAACTTCACGACAGCCTCTCTGAGACTGATAAGTGGACCTGCAGTTGGGCGACTCAGTCGTACTCGGCCAGCAAATACTATACTTTCTATTTCAGGGAGATCCGGGCACATTAAGCATACACCTGGCTATGGAAGTCGAAGGTTACAATGAAAATAAAGGTTTTTGGCTGGTTCCTTCTCTCCGACAGGCTCAACACCAGAAACATGTTGAAGCGAAGACATTACAACGTCAGCAATGACTATACATGCCCCCTTTGCGAGACCAATGTGGAAGAAACAGTTGAACATCTTTTCTTTTCTTGCTCCTTCAGTAAAGAATGTTGGTCTGATATTGACATATATTGGAGCTCTCAAGGATCCCGTTTGGATTGGCTGAACACAGCTAAAATAACGTGGAACAAGCCAATGTTCATGGGAATTTTCCTACAAGTTGCTTGGAGCATCTAGAAGGAAAGAAATAATAAAGTCTTTAGAAGAATAACACCCACGAAAGCATCCTGGAGCTCAAGACTAAAAGAGGATCTCTCTCTCCTAACTCATAGGGTTGGAGAAAAACAAACCTCCTTTCTCAACTCTTTTGTAACTACTTTTTAGTTTCTCATCCCCTCTATCCTTCCCCGAAGGGGAAGACATGTACAGAACCATATGTAACTTCACCCCATTCTATTAATTTAATTACACAGTAGGAGGCTCTCCTACTGTTTCAGGTGTCAAAAAAAACCAGCCCTCTCCACGGGGTCCTGTTCAACCACCCCTCAATGGGCTACTGTTCATCCAGCCCTCCACCGGCTACTATTCAACCAGCCCTCCACCGGCTACAGTTCAACCAGCCCTCCACGGGGTCCTGTTCATCCAGCCCTCCACCGGGTCCTATTCATCCACTGGCTCGATCGATCGGGGTACTGTTCATCCAGCGGCAACAACCTCTACTACCACTGGTTCCTGTTCATCCAACCCCCACCGGGAACTATTCATCCAAACCCCCAAACAACGCTCACTGTTCATCCAGAGGCAGCATCGATCGGCTTGATTAGCGGCGATGGCGAAGGAATCGCCGATCGGGTTCGATTAACGACCATCGATCGATCGCCGGGTTCGATAGCGTAGTTCGCAGGTGCAATTACTGGGGTTCAGTTAGAGCCCAACGCCTCGCTCGGGTTCAGTTAGAGCGCAACGCCTCACACCCACGCGCGTACGTATGAGAGAAACGCGCATCGCTTGGGCCCTGACCACCCACCGTAACCGGGAACTCCCCTGATATTTTCCTCGCCCTCGCTTCTACCACGGTTTTCTCCATCATGAACGGCCCAAAGAATGTCATGCAGCTGCGTCCCGGCCCGCCCAAGACGAAAAGCCCATTTTCTGTCATGTTTTTTTGTCATAGAAGTAGGAGACCACAACATCTATGATGATACTGGGTTTTGTCATAATTATCATCATAGAAGTGTCATAAGTATGACCGAATTTTTTTTCGTTCGGCCCAAAATGTCACAGATGTGTCTTTTTTGTAGTGATTCTAGAGATACACCCTGCAGTCATGATTGTCACGTTCCATTCGAACATGCACAATAGAAGGATGCAAGCCAAGATGAACGTCCGGCTGCCCAAGACCATCAATGAGCTGTACACCCTGGAGGATAAGTGTGGTCGGGCTGAAGAAGGGAGGCGACTCCCCGGAGAAGAGGCTGGCATCGAAATAAATTCTGATGATGATGACGGCACCGCCAACCCGAAGGGGAGGAATCGGAGGCGCAATAGGAAGCGCAAAGAGAAGGCAGTGTTGGCCGCTGAGAGCTTTGATGATCCTAGTGCCAGCAAGAACACTATGACCGAGGCCCCCGGCAAAGGGAGCTGCTACGTGCGCTGATTGTCGGAGGCCACGGCAGCGGATAAGGCTGGGCAATCCGACGGGTCGTACTGCAAAATCCACCGCACCAAGGGCCATGATATCCAAGAGTGCCATCAAGTTGAGCAGCTTGTTAAGAAGCAAAAGGCTAAATAAGAGAAGCGTGATAGGGAGAGAGGCTAGGAGGGTGCTGGCGGGAAAGATCGTGGTAGTAGAGGAGGTCGCCATGGTAAGGCCCCACAGCAGAAGGAAAAACCCGCTAGAGGCTGCGAAAAGAAACAAGGTGATGGCGGGAGTGATGAAGAGGATGAAGAAGAAACCAGCGAACAAGAATTCCAGAAGGCAACTGAAGCCATGTGCATTGATGGGGGTGCATCCTTGCACTCCTCTCATCGGCAGCTCAAGCAACGGGTGTGTGAAGTCAATGTCGTGGAGCCGACTGCGGATTCCCAAAGGCCACTTAAGTGGTCCCGCACGCCTATCATATTTGATGAAAGAGGATCACCCTGACCGCACTACTCTGGTAGGGTGTTTGCCGTTGTTGGCCTCCCCAACGATCCGCAACCTCATGTAAGAAAGATGCTAGTAGGCGGCAGGGCTGGGCTAAACCTGATCTCCCCTAAGGTGGTTGGCAAGCTAAAGATCTCTGATGAAGAACTCAAGGCCACGGGTACATTCCACGGAATCAACCCCTGCAGGAGCCGGCCCAAAGGGAAGATCACGTTGCATGTAACATTTGGTGAGGAACTGAACTACCGGACCGAGAGGGTTGTGTTTGAAGTTGTTGAACTTCATTTGCCTTACAATGGGATTCTTGGTCATCTAGCTCTGGAAAAGTTTATGGCAGCATCCCACTATGCCTACAACACTTTGAAGATGCCAGGGCTGATGGGCGTCATTTCCGTACCGTCAGATAAGAAAGATGCGGTCATGTGTGTAGACAAGATGTATTGGGACACGGTAGCAGCTGAGGCAACTGATGCCTGATACATCTCCAATGTATCTATAATTTATGAAGTATTCATGCCATGTTTACAACAATTTTATATGGTTTTAGTATGATTTGCATGGAACTAACCTAGACTGACGTTGTTTTCAGCAGAACTACCGTGGTGTTGCTTTTTGTGAAGAAATAAAAGTTCTCGGAATTGGAAGAAACTTTTTGACGATTCTTTTTGGAACAAAAGAGACACCTGAAGCTTTGTGGGAGGGCCAGAAGAGCCACGAGGAGGGCGCAACCCACCAGGGCGCGTCTGGTGGGCCGTCCGTGCCCCGGTGGGTTGTGCTCACCTAAGGGCCCATCTTACTGTGAAACTGACGCCCAAAAATCCTATAAATAGAGAAACCATCAGAAATAAACCTAGATCAGAAGTTCCGCCACTGCAAGGCTCTGTAGCTATCGAAAACCAATCTAGACCCCATTCCCAAGACCCTCACCGGAGGGGGGGAATCATCTCCGGTGGCCATCTACATCATCCCGGCGGCCAGCACGATGAGGAGGGAGTAGTCCACCCTCGGGGCAGAGGGTTTGTACTAGTAGCTATCTGTTTAATCTCTCTCTCTCTCTCGTGTTCTTGAGATGTCACGATCTTGATGTATCGCGGGCTTTGTTAAAATAGTCGGATCATATGGTGTTTTCCCCTCTCTATCTTGTTGTGATGAATTGACTTTTTCCCTTTGAGATTTCGTTGTTATCGGATTGAATACTTTTATGGATTTGAGAACACTTGATATATGTCTTGCAATTGAATACTCGTGGTAACAATGGGGTATCGTATTGATTCACTTGATATATGTTTTGGCACTCAACTCGCGGATTCCCGAGGTGACATTGGGGTAATCTATGGATAGGGGTTGATGCACGTTCTTGTCTTTGTTTCTCCGGTAGAAATCTTGGGGCACTCCTTGAAGTTCTTTGTGTTGGATTGAGTATTACGAATATGAATTTTCTTTGGTGTTATTTTAGTACAAACTCTAGGATAGATCGAACGGAAAGAATAGCTTTGTGTTATTTTAGTACGAACTCTTGAATAGGTTGAATGAAAAGAATAGCTTTGAGGTGGTTTCGTACCCTACAAACAATTTATTCTTATGTTCTCCGCTAGAAAGGAACTTTGGAGTGATTCTTCATCGCACTTTGAGGGGTGGTTATATGATCCAATTATATTAGCATTGTTGAGAGATTGCACTAGTGAAAGTACGGACCCTAGGCCTCATTTTCAAGAATTGCAATACCGTTTTTGTGCCCGCTACTATTTGCTACCTTGTTGTTTTTATTTATTCAGATTATAAAAATATATTTCTACCATCCATATTACACTTTTATCACCATCTCTTAGCGAACTAGTGCACCTATACAATTTGCCATTGTATTGGGTGTGTTGGGGACACAAGAGATTTCTTGTATTTGGTTGCAGGGTCGTTTGAGAGAGACCATGTTCATCCTACACCTCTCACGGATTGATAAACCTTAGGTCATCCACTTGAGGAAAAAATGCTATTGTCCTACAAAACTCTGCGCTTGGAGGCCCAACACATGTCTACAAGAATAAAGTTGCGTAGTAGACATCAATGCCCTAGCTCCCGCCAAGGAAACAAAGAAGGGAAAGAAGGCTAGCAGATATGCCGGCCAAGACTCTAGGAAGCGCGCCTCTTCATAGTGCGATGCGCCTGTTGATGACCTGCCGAAGAGTTCCACTAGCAAGAGATCCAAGGTTTCTTCACCTGCTGTGAAGAGGGTTTCGGCAAGGCAGGATGGCGCTGACGGTACATTCACCATAGTGCCACCCTTGATGACAAATAGGAAAGCGTGCTCCTTACCTTCCTACGGGCGAATGTCGATGTGTTTGCTTGGCAACCATCTGACATCCCCAGTGTTCCCAGGAAGGTAATCGAGCACCACCTTGCTGTCTGCCCTCATGCTCGGCCCGTCAAGCAGAAGGTCAGAAAGCAAGCTTTAGAGCGGCAACAGTTTATTGCCGAGGAAATCAAGAAGCTTGAAGCAGCTGGTTTGGTCAGAGGGGTGCTGCATCCAACTTGGTTAGCGAATCCAGTGGTAGTGCGCAAGGCAAACGGGAAATGGAGGCTCTGCATTGATTTCACAGACTTGAACAAAGCATGTCCAAAAGACCCTTTCCCCCTGCCGTGCATTGATCAAATTGTTGATTCCACTTTCAGATGTGATTTGCTATCTTTCTTGGATGCGTACTCTGGGTACCATCAGATATTTATGGCCAAAGAAGATGAAGAGAAGACTGCGTTCATAACTCCATGTGGCATGTACTGCTTTGCACGAATGCATTTCGGGTTAAAGAGCGTCGGATCCACTTTTGCAAGGGCAGTTCAGGTTGGTTTCGAACCCCAGCTACACAGGAATGTAGAAGCTTATATGGATGATATAGTGGTCAAGACCAAGGACATATCAAAACTCATTCAAGACTTGGAAGAGACCTTTGCAAACTTAAGCAAGATCAATTTGAAGCTAAACCCTTAGAAATGTGTGTTTGGTGTCCCATCCGACAAGCTCCTTGGTTTCTTTGTATCCCGACGGGGGATAGAGGTCAACCCCGACAAGATCAGAGCAATCGAGCAAATACAAGCACCCAAGACTGTTAAAGATGTGAGGCGTTTGACTGGATGCATTGCCGCACTGAGTAGGTTCATCTCCAAGTTTGCCAAGCATGCCTTGCCTTTCTTCAAAGTATTGAAGAAAGCAGGCCCGATGAAGTGGACCCCAGAAGCAGAAGCAGCGCTGCAAGACCTGAAAGCCTACCTTTCCTCTGCTGCCACCTTAGTCGCGCCTAAACCACAAGGGCCGTTATTTCTATTTTAGCTGCGACGAACCAAGTGGTTAGTGCAGCGCTCGTGGAACATCGAGAAGTGGACCAGGAAGCAGCTACAGCAACTGCACCCTCCACAGATGGAACCAAACCAGTCGCGGCAGGACTGGACACAGACCAGGGGGAGGTGGAGCAAGCCAGCGAAGGCGATCCTAAAACGTCGGTAAGGAAGAAAGTGGTGCAAAAACCAGTCTACTTTGTCAGCTCCCTGTTACAGGGGGCTAGGTCAAGGTACTCTGGAGTGCAAAAGCTGATCTTCGGCCTTATCATGGCCTCAAGGAAACTATGCCACTACTTCCAAGCCTACGAGATCATAGTTGTCTACCGTTTTCCGCCGTAGCACATATTGAGGAACCCCGAAGCCACAGGCAGAATAGTCGAGTGGGCACTAGAATTGTCAAGCTTTGGCTTAAAGTATGAAAGCACCTCAACTATTCAGAGCAGGGAATTGGCAGAGTTCATTGCAAAATGGATGCCCACTCTAGATGAAGAAGTGCTAGAAACAATTCTCCCCGGCAAAGAGGCACCTCAAGAGTGGATCATGTAATTTGATGGTGCTTTCTCACTACAGGGCGCCGGAGCCGGCGTGCTTCTTGTCGCGCCCACCAGAGAGCATCTCAAGTATGTGGTTCAAATGCACTTTCCCTGGGAGAAGGCTACCAACAACACTGCTGAGTATGAGGGGCTCCTTGCCGGACTCAGAATTGCAATGGAGTTGGGAATCAAGAAACTGGTTATCCGTGGAGATTCTCAGCTAGTGGTGAGGAAAATCAACAAAGATTATCAGAGTCCATTGATGGAGGCATATGTGGTAGAGGTGAGGAAGTTGGAAGAACACTTGGAGGGATTACAAGCTGAGCACGTGCCATGAGTAGAAAATAGCATCGCTGGTCACTTGTCAAAGTGTGTCGCGCAAAAGCTTCCTGTGGAACCAGGGACTTTTGTCCTCCATCTAACTCAACCATCAGTGCACCCTTCAACAATGGCCAGAAAAATAAGAAAGTTGAACCCTGACAAGCATTTCCCGGCAGAACTCCCCGAAGCTGCTGATAGAGAGACTGGCGGAGGTAACCCCGCTTCGGTTGGTGAGCAGCACCCTCCCGCAGAACCACAAGTTCTTGCGGTAGAGGGAAGCGCTCCCACGAACGAGGAGGTGCCTTTAGTCCTTGATGTCGAGCCACATGCTCCAACTTGGGCGCAGCACATAGTCTGTTTCCTTCAAACAGGAGAACTTCTCGAAGAGCATGAAGAAGTTGAAAAAGTAGCCTGACAATCCAGTATGTACCGGTTTGTCAATGACACTCTGTACAGAAAAAGACCAAACGGGGTGAAATTGAAATGCATTTGCCGGGAAGATGGGCTAAAGCTGTTGGCAGAGATACACGGGGGTATATGTGGCTCTCACACTGGATTAAGAGCCCTGGTTGGAAAAGCCTTCCGGCAGGGTTTCTACTGGCCCACAGCCCTCCAGGATGCAACTGAGCTAGTCACCAAGTGTGAAGCCTGCCAGTTCCATTACAAAAACATTCATCAAGCAGCTCAAGCTCTCCAGACGATCCCTTTATCCTGGCCATTCTTGGTCTGGGGGCTCGATATCTTGGGCCCCATCCCCCATGCTACCAAGGGCTTTGTATTCTTGTTACGTTGCAATAGAAAAGTTTACAAAGTGGCCTGAGGTGGAGCCAGTGAGGAAGGTGACCGCACAATCAGCCGTCTTCTTGAAAGGACTGGTGTGCCGTTTTGGAGTACCCAGCAGAGTGATCACTGATAATGGCACCCAGTTCACGAGCCGCACCTTCATGCAGTACGTCCAAAGCCTTGGGAGAAAGGTCTCCTTTGCATCTGTTGCTCATCCCCGGAGCAATGGGCATGTTGAGAGGATGGATGCTGAGGTGCTGCGTGGACTCAAGACAAGAACTTTTGATAAGTTACAGAAATGCGGCAGACGTTGGATTGATGAGCTATTGATGGTTCTTTGGTCCCTTCAGACGACACCAAATCGAGCCACCGGCTAGACTCCCTTCTCCCTAGTGTATGGGGTGGAAGCAGTGCTCCCCACAAAACTCATATACGGGTCAACTCAAGTAGTTTCCTACGATGAAGTAGAGCAAAAGCGTGACGATGTCGTGCTCCTCGAGGAAGATTGTCTCTGGGCCGCAGTGTGTGCTGCATGCTACTAGCAAGCCCTGCGCCGCTATCATAGCCGCAGGATTCATGCTCGGAGCCTTGAGGAAGGCGACCTTGTCCTTAGGCGCGTTCAGTCCGCCAAGGGATCCAACAAGTTGACGCCGAAGTGAGAAGGCCCTTACCGGTTAGTACAAGTCTCCAGACCTGGCACAGTCTGTCTAGAGACCGAAGATGTCATTAAAATGCAAAACTCATGGAATATTGAGCATCTTCACAAGTTCTACCCGTAAGGCGCGGCTGCCGGGTTCAGCCCCCGGCAACCACCTTTTGTACAAGCCTTGTCGATGTGCATGTAACCCTTTGTACAAAGCCAAAAGTGCACCATGTGCAAAGATAATAAAACAAAGCGCTGGCGCCTAAAACTTGCATGCATGCTTATTTAAAACTGACTTTGCTATAGTCCTTAAATCATATAGATGAGATCGTATGCTGATGTTTTTCCCCTGTACTAACAACAGGGCCCCCGCCGCAGATAAACTCTCCGAAGGGAAGAAGTGAGACAAGCTGGTGTACCGATCCCCGGCAGCATAAAGCAGATAAGTTCCGCTAGCCATCCATAGTATACCCATGTATGAAAAGCTTGTGTTTAGAAAAGCCTTATTGCCCTCGACATTTGTGCTGCCATCCGTTGATTTGAAGAATTACTTCAGTCAGGATGGTAGCAGTAGCATTTGTAAAAGGGTTGACGAGGGGCTGGTTCCCTTCCACGCTCCTAACCCGTCAAGCCAAGCTCTGTGGCGGCAACGGAAGGGGCCGGCAAGGTGTCTTACCGAAAAGCCTTGTTTACCTGGACGTATTGAGGAGTCATTCCTCAGCATGGATGTGATACATGTACAAGCGCCTGACAAGCACATCTTTTTCATTAATACGCGGATAAACGAGTACAAACCATACAGCGTAAAAACATGGATGGGAGATTACATGATTTAAGCTAAAGTTTGGCAAGTGCCTACATCTTTTAGATTGAAAAAAGATAAGTGCCCCATAATGCCTTTCTTGTCCCTCTCCTCCTAGGAGCTACAGTGGGAGGTGAAGAGGGCAAAAGGAGTGCTCAAGAAGCTCACCTGACCCTATCAGTCTCAAGGACGCAACCTGACAAGATCGGGAGGGCGGGGACGAAGCCGGAAGGGCGGAAGGAGCGGCCAGGTGATGCCCTGGTCACCACCACCAGGACCTGCGGAACGCGGCAGGAAGGACACCGACAAGGAAGACGAAGCCTGAGTCCACGGGGAAGCCTGCCGGAGTCCAGCTAGAGGAGGCGGAGGCATCCACATTGAAAGTGCGTTATATCGACTAGAGGGGGGTGAACAGGCGATTTTTATGAATTCTTCACTGAGGAATTTGCTAGTGAGGAAATTCCTTAGCGAAGAACTACTTGCAACGGCATAAGTACTCAGAAGTAAACATAACAGGAGACAAGCATAGTCATCATGATGAAATGAAGACAAACACAGAGTACAGAAAGCGTAATCACAGGATAACACAAGATGAAGACAAACAGACTGAAGAAATTGAACTGAGGAAATTGAGAAAGTCTTCAGTCAAAGTCTTCAAACACAGATATGACAAGCATACAACACAATACTTAGGAAATGAAAGAGTTGAGGAAATAGAACCAGTTGGCTTGGTGAAGATAATGATTTGGTAGACTAGTTCCAACTGCTGTCTCAGTTGTACATCTGGTTGGAGCGGCTAGGTATTTAAACCTGAGGACACACAGTCCTCACCGTATTCTCCTTGAACTAAGGTCACACAGACCTCGTCCAATCACTCGTGGTAAGTCTTCAGGTGACTTCCGAACCTTCACAAACTCGGTCACTCGGCGATCCACAATTCCTCTTGGATGCTCTAGACCATGACGCCAGAACTGCGGAAGAAGCACATTCTTCAAAGGTAACAAGTGTCGGATCCACGCAGGATCAATATCTTCAGTGATGCTCAATCACTTTGGGCTTGTAGGTGTTTGGGTTTGGGTTTTTCCTCACTCGGTGATTTTCGCTCAAAGTCTCGGAGGATGGGATGCTCTCAAATGACAAGTGTTAGTTTATCTCGGAGCAGCCAACCAGCTAGTCGTTGTAGGGGGCGGCTATTTATAGCCTAGGGAGCAGCCCGACATGATAAGACATAAATGCCCTTCAATGATATGACCGTTAGGTGGATAAGATATTTTGGGACAGCTGGCCAGAGTACAAAGAATAAATGGAAATTTGGGGTACAAATTCCTCAGGGCTATCGTGTTCCTCACTGTGTAGGCAATCCACACTGGCGAATTCCTAACTCCTCAGTCAGAACAAATTCCTCAGCAACCAAAAGAACTTCGTCTCACATCCTTTGAAGAAATTGTCAGACTGTATGAGATTTCCAATGGCTTCACTCAAAGGGATTGGTAGGTGTAGGATTTGAGTTGAGCATCACATGGAAATTTTTCCTTAGTATTTCCTCGACCCCCTTTAACAGTACGGTGTTTCCTATGACTCAAGAAAGAGAAAATGAAACTACAAAAATGAAAGTCTTCACGCTTCATGTTCCTCGAATGAATTCCAAGTCTTCAAGGTTACAC
Source organism: Aegilops bicornis (assembly GCA_021605145.1). Classification (NCBI taxonomy): domain Eukaryota; kingdom Viridiplantae; phylum Streptophyta; class Magnoliopsida; order Poales; family Poaceae; genus Aegilops; species Aegilops bicornis. The sequence continues at coordinate 297,271,209 of CM038673.1, read as the reverse complement.
CAATTTCTTCACTTTTAAAGTCTTCAGAAAGTCTTCAGAATACCAAAGTCTTCGCTCGAAGAACTTCATTTTTAGGGGTCGACTTTCTTTGTAAATATCAAGCTCCTCATAGACTTATAGACCTGTGTACACTCATAAACGCATTAGACCCTTAACCTATAAGTCTTCAATACACCAAAATCACTAAGGGGCACTAGATGCACTTACAATCTCCCCCTGGTTGGTGATTGATGACAATATAGGTTAAGTTTTCAACGGGATAAACATAGGAAGTGTAAAACTGATATTGAGGAATTTGATTACAAGATATAGAAGAACTCCCCCTGAAGATGTGCATAGTGAGGAATTTGCTTTTGAAGCAATGCACACTTAAAGAGTTGAATCATGGAGATCTCCCCCTATATCTTGTAATTCATACACGCATTTGACATAAAATATGAAGAATTTGAAATGCATGACGAAATATGGTGACTGATGTAATTCAACATGCGTGCAATAATGTTAACGCAGAATAAGCATGCAGAATAACGTAGCAGAAGTATCAGACCACCATAGAGTTTAAGTTTACAACTCGATCCAATAAAGTTTCAAAAGAACGAGAGTTGTAACTTAGCAAAAACGCCCATATAATAGACCCGCTTGAAGACTAACTCAAATTTCTCCCCCTTTGTCATCGATTGACCAAAAGGATCGAAAATGAGGACTAACGCCCCTGAAGATAATCAAGTTGATGAAGGAGCGCCAGCGTTGTCGGGGTCGTTTGTCGTAGTAGGGCCTGCCACAAAGTTGTCGCCCAAGTCTTCATTTTCATCGGTGTCACGCGATGAAGAATAGGAGCTGGCCACCAAGGAAGGAACCTTGACCTTCTTGTATTTCTTCTATGGAGGTGCGCACCACCAAAATCTTCCTTGAGACCCATTTTCTTTAGATCTTCTTCGTTGTAGACATGAGATAAAACAGCCCAGGTACGGTTGAAGGTTTCATGGAGGTAGTATTGGTTTTTCTTCACTGCATTGTGAGTTGAGGTCATGTTGTGAAGAATTGAACCAAACTGACGCTTGACCCATTTGTGATTGTGATCAACCTTCTGATGAAGTATGAGGAGAAGCTCACGATCAGTCATCACCCTGGGTGCTGTGGCTTGAGGATTTTGCTTGGCAGTGTTGGCGGCAGAGTCATGTGTGGCAGAGTCGTCATTGGTTGAGTAGGATGCAGCCTTGCGAAATTGACCATCCAATGGACGAATGCCTTCATCTATAACAGCAGTGGCCTTGCCTTTGTCATCAGCTGAGGAGAATGTCCATTTGAGGACTTCAAATGGAGGCAAGTAGCTGCAGTGGTTCAGAGTGTCAGATTTGTAGTTGAGTGAAGACCTTGTTTTGATGAATCTCATAATCCAAGGTGCATAAGGCTTCAACTCAAAAGGTGACATAGCGACATTGGCCAGAATCCTCATGAAGAAATCATGGAAGTTGACAGGAACGCCATGAATTATATTGAAAAGCAGATTCTTTATGATGCCAACGACTTCTTCATCATTTGAGTCATGGCCTTTGATAGGACTCAATGTCTTCGACAGAATGCGATAGACAGTCCGAGGCACATACAGTAATTCCTTGACGAGGAAATTGGTTCGTGGGGCCTGCCCTGGCTTCAAAGGCTTCATCAGCACTTGCATGTAATGATTTGTAAGCTCAGGTTCATCAGAGACACAATGAGCACCTTCAAGGGAGGACTGAGGATAGGGCACGGGCAATTCAGATTCTTTGGTGGCTTGTAGTGAGTATTTTCTGACATCCAGTCCAGCACCCATGAGTTCACATCTTCAGAATTTCCTGTGATGTGCAGCGTGGCATAAAATTGAAGAATGAGTTCTTCATTCCAATCACAGATGTCAGCGCAGAAGTTTAACAGTCTAGCGTCGTGAAGAACACTGACGACTGGCTCGAAGCACGACAGAGACTCCATGTCCACGTGAGGGATGTGTGCATGATCGAAGACTTTGTCTTTGTTAAACAACACTGAGGAATAGAAATTGGCTTGACTGGCAGTCTATAAATGCCTCTTCCTTATGCGAGCAGAGTCATATGGGTTGTAGTCAGTGAAGAATACATGCTCGCCAAAGAAATCTTCAGCCTTGAACTTTTGCTTGTGTGAGAATGGATCCTTTGGCTTGGGCAGAGGAGTGTCAGTGAGTTGCATCACAACCTCAGGAGTCGCAATCTCAGGTTCGTCAGGCTGAGGAATTTCTGGTTCCTCTTCAGTTGCAGTCTGCGTTGTCATATGATCAGCAGCAGCAGGTTCTTTAGCACTAGTGGCTGGAATTTCTTCACGCACAGACGAGGTGGGGTGAGTTTCTTCAGAGCCCATTTGAACGGTTGGTGCAGGGGACTGAGGTATTTGTTATAGTGGGGTGAAGAGTGGAGAATTGGGGTGCTGACTTTCCCAAAAGTCATCATTCATCACTGGCGTAGTACTCCCAATATCCACGTCTTCATCTTCCATTTCTTCAACGCCAGCCTCTTCAGCTGTGAACTGAGGCATTAGCGAGGAAACAACTGGTGTTGAAGGGATCGTATCCACTTCAATTTCTTCATCAATCTGCTCTGACGAAGCAGCAGAATGATTTTCCTCATCAGATCCGCTGGGGATCACATATTCTTCACCAAAAGGAACAAGGTCCTTTGATGGCATGGATGAGATTGGAACAACATCAATTGGATTAGCAAATGAACTTGTCATAGGCTTCATTTTCTTCGGAGCTGAAGAATCTGAAGCAGCTGATGCTTTCCTTTTCTTCATTGCAGCTCGCTCTGCAGCCTTGGTCTTCTTCACATCTGATGTAGATGGAAGGATAGGAGTTGGTGTAGGCGCAGGAGGAGCTGAGGAAACTGGTTGATTTTCTTCAGGTGCAACTGATGCAATTGCCCTGACTTCTTCATTTTCTTCAGGCGCACCACTAGTGGATGCCCTGGCAATTTCTTCGACGGTTGGAATGGAGTCATCAGCCCTGGAACTAACATTTTCTTCAGCAACCGGAAAGTCATCAGCGGTGCTGGCATGTTCTTCAGTAGGCTGAGCAGAAGCTTAAGCCCGAGGAACTTCTTGTTGCGATGGAGCTGCAACATTGGTGAACTTCTCAGTCAGTTTAACAAACCTGACTTTGGCTCCTTGCCAATCAACATAATAAGCATCGAAATCATCGCTGAGGGCTTTGATTTCAGACCGGATCTTTGTAAACTCATCACCGTCAAAGAGACAACATTTTTCCTCGTGAACTTCTCTTTCCTGTCTTGAGCCTTCTTGATTTGTCCGGCCTTCTCAAATTTCCATTTCTCTTCTTGGATGAAATGAGTCAAGATGTGATTTTGACCAGAGTCAATTTGAAATCAGGCATAGGAGTTTTTGGGTCCTTGTGCCAGAGATCAATGTAATCGAGGATCAACTTAGGATCCAAAAGCAGTGGCACATTTGTGCCTTTGGCTCTAGCGGCCCTGACTTGCCTGTCTCTGATGATTTCTGCAAGTTCTTCACATCAGCTTCGTCTTCTTCAGATGGCACTTGGAAGGCGAGTTGCTTCCTCTGAGGACTAGGGCGAGGACCTCGTCCAGCAGTTGCCTTAGTCTTCAGCAGAGTAGGACCCGTTGAAGAATTTGGTGCAGCTGAGGAACTAGCTGAGACACCTGAGGCAATAGAGATGCATGTAGTCCTTTGACACGTGGCCAGATGCACAGGTGTTGAGAACTTTGTCGGAACAGCTGAGGACTTTGGAGGAGGTGTTGAGGATTTTGGAGGAGCAGGAGCAGCATGAGGAATTGGTCTTGAGGACTTTGTAGATTCTGGCCGTGAGGGCATAGCTGAGGAACTTGGCCGTGAGGGCACTGTTGGTGAAGCACTTGGCTTGCGCGCAGGCTTCTTCGACATAGATTGCTTCGGCTTGACAGAGGCCTCAGTGGCAGCAGCAGCAGCAGAGTCTTTATTGAATTTCCTCACTGCTTCTTTGGCTTGTCTAGCCAACTTGGCTTGGCGCTTGGCCCATTCTTCAGGAAAGTCCTCACCGCGTTTGATGCTGGTGGGATCTGCTACTTGGCCAGGTGCCAGTGGAGCTCTTGGGCATGGAGGGTTAAGTGCGAATTTCTTCATGTACTTTGGAGTTACATATCTGTACTCCCTCCATTCTCTTGCCATCTCCGTTCAATCTCTCTCAGATGCGCACTTTGCGCTGATTTTTGTTCTCCTTACCAAACTTGGCCTCATCGGTGTGCAATAGTCTCAGATAAATGTCATCAGGATTTCAAAGGCAGTCATGACCTCGTGCTTCTTTCCTCCTTTCTGCGGCTTCTTACCGTCGCCATATTCTTCAGATGAGGAATTTGAACAATCAATTCTCTCAAGAAGTATGCAACTTTTCTTCGAGGAACGCCGCAAATGAGTTAAGTTGATGAGAACCTAGTGATTCAACAATGACATGAGTACCTGTGAACAGAGTATAGTTGCGAGGAATTTGGAGAGATCATATGCGTTCTCAGAAGGTTTTTCAAAAAGAACAAGTTTGAGGAGTTTGACCAGATGAGCCTTGAAGAATTTCACTAAGCGTTCTTTGTCTCAGGTTCCAGAGTTGTATAGATCGAAGATCCACACAATTGAGGAATCTTGAAGAAAAATTATGCTTAGAGAAACGAATCAAGAACAGATGACTTGTGAGGTGTTTAGTGTGTGATGATTTGAAGAAAAACACCTTTGAAGATTTTGTAGAAAACATTCGAATCAAAGAGGGCAGTAAAAGTAACTTTTAATTACCCTGGATGAAGAACACGACGAACAGTGAGATGGAGAAGTGAAGTTCATCTGTGTAGATCTTCCACGCCTAACTCGGCGGAGGAAGACGGCTACAAGCGGTGGAGTGAAGATTTCCGCGGCCGGTAGCGAAATACGACGACGAGGTCGAGGCAGTTAAGCTCTTCCTCACCGGCGACGATGGAGTAGCGGCAGTGCTAGGGTTTGAGAAGCTCGAGCAGGAGAGGGAGATCGAGCGGAGTGAAGGAAGTGAGGAAGGGGTGAGGGGGTATTTATAGTCGCAGTGAAAAATTGTTCGCCCGAAGATTTTGGACGAACGTGCCCCAGACCCTTCTCCTTCGCATGACATGTGTCACCCATGTACTGAGAAGTGGAGATCGTGTTAGATCGTGGGTGAATAGAAAAGTATATCGTGGGATGCGGAACGGTTTGAGCGGCAAACTCAAAAATTTGGATAAGATTAGTTTTAAAGTTCCGTTCGCAAAATCTTCAGCTGACAAGGACACGGTGAAGATTTTGAGCGAGTTTCAAATAGAATGCACATGAAGAATTTGTGAATAGATTGGGTTCAGTATAGCATAGAGGGGGAAGGGTCCGATCACATTCACTTAGCAGAAAAAGCAACTTGAAGAAATAGCCATAAGTGAATCTTTGTAGAGGACATAAGCATATATATATATATATATATATATATATATATATATATATATATATATATATATATATATATATATACACAACCAATGAAGAAAAACAACGAAAATAGAGAAGATTTTGCAAACTTGAAGAATTTGAACAACCGAGGAATTTCAAAGAACTGAGGAAAAACTCAAATTGAAGATTTTCAACTTTTGGTGGTGGCGAGACCCATCGTATAAGAATGATGTTCAGACACCGCGTACAATTGTCGTAGGGTTCTGAGAATCAAATTCTTCATTAATTTCTTCACACTTAGAGTGTTATTCTTCAATGGTTGAAGAAAAACGTTTCTTCATGTGTTGCACATCTAAGTCATCAATTTTGCATAAGTGTTAGGATGAGTGTCCTTTTCAAAGAACATTCGAAGATTCTAAGATATTTAGTTCACACGAAACTTGCTAAATCTCTTCTCATCCAAGGGATTTGTGAAGATATCGGCTAGCTGGTCTTCAGTCTTCACGTGCTCAATAGAAATGTCGCCCTTCAACACATGATCGCGAAGAAAATGGTGACAAATCTGAATGTGCTTTGTCTTCGAGTGCTGAACTGGGTTGTGAGCAATCTTGATGGCACTCTCATTGTCACAGAGGAGAGGCACATTCTTCACGTTGACGCCATAGTCCTTGACTGCTTGCTTCATCCATAGCAGTTGAGCACAACAAGAACCAGCAGCAATGTACTCAGCTTCAGCAGTAGACAGTGATACGCAGTTCTGTTTCTTCGAGGACCAACAGACCAAAGATCGTCTGAGGAAATGACATGTACCAGATGTTGACTTGCGGTCCACACGATCACCAGCATAGTCAGAGTCAGAATATCCAATGAGATCAAAAGTCGAGCCCTTGGGGTACCATAATCCAAGTGTTGGTGTGTGAGCTAGATATCGAAGAATATGTTTCATAGCCTTATGGTGTGATTCCTTCGGTCTAGCTTGAAATCGGGCACACATGCAAACACTAAGCATTATATCTGGCCTAGATGCACATAAGTACAATAAAGAACCAATCATGGAGCGGTATACCTTGTGATCGAAGTCAATACCATTTTCATCAATGCATAGATGGCCATTTGTGGGCATAGGAATTTTGACGCCTTTGCAATCTTGCATGCCTAATTTCCTCAAGACATCCTTGAGGTATTTCTCCGAGATATGAATATGCCAAGGTCTGCTGTTGACGAATTTGAAGACCTAAGAAGAATTTCAACTCTCCCATCATAGACATTTGATATTCTTCACTCATCATATAGGCAAATTCATCACTATAACGTTGGTCAGTACAGCCAAAGATAATATCATCAACATATATTTGGCACACACACAGTTCACCATCATAAGATTTAGTAAATAGAGTAGGATTGAGTGAACCGGGTGTGAAGCCATTCTTCATGAGGAATTCCTTCAAAGTATCATACCACGCCCGAGGGGCCTACTTGAGGCCATAGAGGGCCTTATTAAGTCTGAAGACTTTGTAAGGATTCTTTGGATCTTCAAAACTTGGGGGTTGAGCAACATATACTTCTTCCTCAAGCTTACCATTGAGGAATGCACTTTTCACATCCATTTGATATAAGATGATATCATGATGGTTAGCATAAGCAAGTAATATGCGAATAGCCTCAAGTCTAGCAACATGTGCAAAAGTTTCATCGAAATCAATTCCTTCAACCTGTGTGTAGCCTTGAGCTACAAGTCGTGCCTTATTCCTCACCACAAGGCCATTTTCATCTTGCTTGTTGCGGTAGATCCACTTTGTGCCAATGATATTGTGTTTGCGAGGATCTGGACGTTTGACCAGTTCCCAGACGTTGTTGAGCTCGAATTGATGTAATTCTTCTTGCATGGCCTGAATCCACTCAGGCTCCAAAAATGCTTCATCTACCTTAGTGGGCTCTGTGATGGAGACAAAAGCATAGTGCCCACAAAAGTTAGATAAATGTGAAGCTTTTGAGCGTGTGAGAGGACCTGGTGCTTTAATGTCATCGATGATCTTCTCCACTTGCACTTCTTTTGCAACACGAGGATGAGCTGGTTGTCGTTGAGGAATTTGAGCATTTTCTTCAGCACCATTTTCTTCAGCATTTTCCTCAGGTACATCAGCTCGACGTTCTTCACGTTCTGGAATGAATTCTTCAGCAGATTCTTCAAGAGGGAATGACATCCTCGGTAGCCTTGAACTTGATAGAATCCTCGGTGTTGGTTCATCTATCACGAAGGTAGGTGGTCTCTTTGTGAGCCATTAGTTTCATCGAATCAAGACATCTACAGCTTCAACAACCTTGTGAAGAACGTTGTTGAAGACTCAGTAGGTGTGCGAGTCCTTCCGTAACCAAGCATAAAACCTTCATGTGCTTTTGGTGCAAATTTTGAATTGTGATGAGGATCTCTAATCCAACATTTAGCACCGAAGACTTTGAAATAACTCACATTGGGTTTCTTGTCAGTGAGGAGTTCATAGGCAGTCTTATTGAAGAATTTGTGAAGATATGCTCTGTTGATGATGTGGCACACAATATCAATTGCATCAATCCAGAAACAACGATGCGTTTTGTATTCATCAAGCATAGTGCGAGCCATCTCAGCAAGAGTCCTGTTCTTGCGCTCCACGACGCCATTCTGTTGAGGAGTATAAGGAGCAGATAACTCATGAGTAATACTGAGTTCATCAAGATAGTCATCGAGACCAGAATTCTTGAACTCAGTGCCATTGTCACTTCTGATGTTCTTGATCTTCACACCAAAGTTGGTTGAAGCCCTCGAGGAAGAAGACTTCCTGCACTTCATGTTAAGTAACAAGGTGTACCCATGTGTAACGAGAGTAATCATCAACAATAACAAAGCCATATTGAGATGCTTCATTTGAAACAGCAGAATAATGATTAGGACCGAAGAGATCCATGTGAAGCAATTCAAATGGACGAGTAGTGGTCATGATAGTCTTCGCTGGATGCTTGGCCTTGGTCATCTTTCCAGCTTCACAGGCTCCGCATAAGTGATCCTTGAGGAATTTGACATTCTCAATGCCAATGACATGCTTCTTCTTCGCAAGCGTGTGCAAATTCCTCATGCCTGCGTGACCAAGTCAACGATGCCATAGCCAGCCTTCTGAAGCTTTTGCAAGTAGGCACACGGCTGGTTGACGTCCTGTAGAGAAATCAACAATATACAAGTCTCCTCTCCTAAAGCCTTCGAAGACTTTGGAATTGTCAGCTTCCATAACCACAACACAACGATACTTGCCAAAGACAACAACCATATCAAGATCACAAAGCATTGAGACAGACATAAGGTTGTATCCTAAGGACTCAACAAGCATGACTTTGTCCATGTGTCGATCCTTTGTGATCGCAACCTTACCTAGACCCAATACCTGACTTTTGCCTTTGTCAAGATGATATGCTTCAGATGCGATGGTGATAAGGGAGCATCCATCAATAGATTCTTGTCACCAGTCATGTGATTTGTACATCCACTATCGAGGACCCACTCAGTTGCTTTGGGTTAAGCATCCTTGGCACCCTTTGCCATGAAGCAATAGGTGGGAGCGTAGTCATCATTGCCTTCATCAGCCTTGTTGGTGAGGTCATTTTCTTCAGAGTTGAAGATAGACTTGTTGACGAATGCAGTAGCGAGGGCTAAGCTTGCCACGCTGCACTCGGACTCCTGATTCCTCCTCTTCCTCATTTTCTTGATTCAGCCTCGTGAGTCCATTTCCTTGCCAATGAATGCCCGAGCCTTCTTGGAGCTGCTCTTCTTGTGAGATGAAGACTTTGAGGATTTTGATGACGATGATTTTGAGGATATCTTCTTTTTCTTCGCATCATCAGAACTGTAATCCTTGTATTTCTTCTTCTTTGATTCCTTTTCCCACTGAGGACAATCTAGAATGTAATGTCCATGTTTCTTGCACTTGTGACAAAGACTCTTCTTGTATTCACTGGATGAGGAATCATTGATCATTGAGGGTTTTACAAAGCGACCACGCCTTGAGAACTTCGAATTTCTTCACGAGCAAGCTACCTCATGGCTCGGTTCTTGAGGTCACCAAGGCTGCTACCATAGTCTTCATCCTCGGATTCGTGAATCGCCTTGGCCTTCAAAGGCACGTGATCTGCCATAGCTCGAACCATAGAGATCTCTCTTTTCAAAGAAGTCGAACTCATGAGTATTAAGCCTCTTGAGGATATCAACAGGATCAAGTGACTTGTAATCAGCACGTTCTTGTATCATCAATGCCAGAGTATCAAACGAGGAATCAAGTGATCTCAACAGTTTCTTCACCACCTCATGGTCAGTGATGTCAGTGGCACCAAGCGCTTGAAGCTCATTTGAGATGTCAGTGAGGCGATCGAAGGTTTGTTGAACATTTTCATTGTCGAGTCTTTTGAAGCGGTTGAAGAGATTGTGAAGAACATCAACTCGAGAGTCACGCTGAGTTGAGACTCCTTCATTCACTTTGGACAACCTATCCCAGATAAGCTTGGCAGTTTCCAAAGCACTCACTCTTCCATAATGTCCTTTGCTCAGATGGCCACATATGATATTCTTCGCTTGAGAATCGAGTTGCTTGAATCTCTTCACATCGATAGTGTTCAGTGAGGGTGAGACAGAGGGAACACCATTTTCCACAACATACCAGAGATCGTTATCAATTGCCTCAAGATGCATTCGCATCTTATTCTTCCAAAGAGGGGTAGTCCGTCCCATCGAAGGTAGGACACCCAAGCAGAGACCTTGATCATACCTGCGGTCGACATAACTAAAACTCCAAAGTGTTAAACCAAAATCACACAGAACAAGGGAGTACCTTGCTCTGATACCAATTGAAAGTGCATTATATCGACTAGAGGGGGGTGAATAGGCGATTTTTATGAATTCTTCACTTAGGAATTTGCTAGTGAGGAAATTCCTTAGCGAAGAACTACTTGCAGCGGAATAAGTACTCAGAAGAAACATAACAGAAGACAAGCATAGTCATCATGATGAAATGAAGACAAACACAGAGTACAGAAAGCATAATCACAGGATAACACAAGATGAAGACAAACAGACTGAAGAAATTGAACTGAGGAAATTGAACTGAGGAAATTGAGAAAGTCTTCAGTCAAAGTCTTCAAACACAGATATGACAAGCATACAACACAATACTGAGGAAATGAAAGAGTTGAGGAAATAGAACCAGTTGGCTTGGTGAAGACAATGATTTGGTAGACCAGTTCCAACTGTTGTCTCAGTTGTACATCTGGTTGGAGCGGCTAGGTATTTAAACCTGAGGACACACAATCCCGAACACACAGTCCTCACCGTATTCTCCTTGAACTAAGGTCACATAGACCTCGTCCAATCACTCGTGGTAAGTCTTCAGGTGACTTCCGAACCTTCACAAACTCGGTCACTCGGCGATCCACAATTCATCTTGGATGCTCTAGACCATGACGCCTAACCATCTGGAAGAAGCACAGTCTTCAAAGGTAACAAGTATCGGATCCACGCAGGATCAATCTCTTCAGTGATGCTCAATCACTTTGGGTTTGTAGGTGTTTGGGTTTGGGTTTTTCCTCACTCGATGATTTTCGCTCAAAGTCCTCGGAGGATGGGATGCTCTCAAATGACAAGTGTTGGTTTCTCGGAGCAGCCAACCAGCTAGTGGTTGTAGGGGGCGGCTATTTATAGCCTAGGGAGCAGCCCGACATGATAAGACATAAATGCCCTTCAATGATATGACCGTTAGGTGGATAAGATATTTTGGGACAGTAGCCAGAGACAAAGAACGGTCGGAAATTTGAGGTACAAATTCCTCAAGGCTATCATGTTCCTCACTGTGTAGGCAATCCACACTAGCGAATTCCTAACTCTTCAGTCAGAACAAATTCCTCAGCGACCAGAGGAACTTCGTCTCTGTCATTGAAGAAATTGATTGAACTGTATGAGATTTCCAATGGCTTCACTCGAAGGGATTGGTAGGTGTAGGATTTGAGTTGAGCATCACATGGAAATTTTTCCTTAGTATTTCCTCGACCCCTTTAACGATGCGGTGTTTCCTATGACTCAAGAAAGAGAAAATGAAACTACGAAAACAAAAGTCTTCACGCTTCATGTTCCTCGAATGAATTCTAAGTCTTCAAGGTTACACCAATTTCTTCACTTTCAAAGTCTTCAAAAGTCTTCAGAATACCAAAGTCTTTAGTCGAAGAACTTCATTTTTAGGGGTCGACTTTCTCTATAAATATCAAGCTCCTCACAGACTTATAGACCTGTGTACACTCATAAACGCATTAGACCCTTAACCTATAAATCTTCAATACACCAAAATCACTAAGGGGCACTAGATGCACTTACACACACCCAAACCCCCTGCAAATTGCTCTGCTGGGGAGAAGACCAGGTGCAGATGATGGTGCTGCCGGTGCCTGGCTGGCTGGGACGGTGCGTCCGGTGCTCAGCTGGAGTTTGAGCCATCGTCTTCTTGCTCGACGCCATCGTCTTTGCTGTCAGTGTCCTCTTCGTCGCTGTCGCTCGAGGAGGAGCTTTTGTCGTCGGTCGAGCTCTCCGCGCAGCACCCTAAGGGAGCACCCGAACAGTCGAAGACCTTGATGGAGAGCAGGTCTGCCTCCATTAACTTAAAATGGAGGACGTGCCCCTCCGCCAAGCTATGGGCACGTGCAAAGGTTTTCCAGCCACGCCGGAGAAGCATGACATGAGGTGCGGGGAACTCCAAGTCCGCTCGCATGTTGACATTACAGCAAACCATCATGTGTAGCTTCAATCCGTGCGTCTATTCAATCTCCATTACCCTTGCAAAAAGGGTAGGAAGCCGAAGACGGCTGCGCGGGGGCTCGCGCATCCTGACGATGAACTCTAGCGGCGTGTCCCAGACGTGGCCCTCCATTCGGGCCAGAGTGGCTGGTGGAGGAGCAACTAGAGCGCCGCTGCGTTCTCCCCGGCCCCGAGAGCCTCGCCGACCGCGTCCATGTCCCACTGCACCGCCCTGTGTGCTGGGTTCTGCCCCCGCATCCCCAACGGTGCAGGGATGCGTTGCCGAGAAGAGGTCCTAGTCGCGACCTCAGGAGCACAAACGCGCCCTCTCCCCCTCACCATGATAGAAGAGGAGCACGAGAAGAAGAAGGAGATGCATGGGTGAGTCCTTTCGCCCACTTCTGCGCTCCCTTTTATAGCGGAACGTGGCAGGGGGCTGGCTCCCCACTACCCCGTGGCAACAGCCACGATCGACCAATCCGGTCCATCAGCGTCACTAGCAACGTCCAGAATCGCAGACCGCCATCCTGCGCCTATCCGCGGCACCGAGTTTTCTGCCATGGCACTCATTCCCGCGTCCTGCGTCTCCACCACCAACCCTGCGCAATACATGTAGCATACATGGCGGAAATGGTGGTGGTAGTGGGATGAGTAAAATGGTTGTTACCTCCCCGTAAACGTGAACGACCCACGGACCACTACGTGGGTAGCCCCACGTCGTCCAGTATGACTCGCGGGGAAACTGGAAACTGATTCAGTCACAGGTTAATGAAGAAGCAAGGAAGATATCACGGAAGACATGGATCCGACTGCGGTACGACCAAAGTGTTCGGCTGTGCATTTGTTGGGACCTACGCCAATGATGCCCGACGACACGTATGGGCCAGGCCCGGGGGCTCCTGTCGGTGCAACAAACATTTGCATTTGTTGACCGGACCCATACACACGCATGCTGACAATCATATATCCAGCACCAATGAGTAACGCAAGACCAAGCTAGAGAAATTGCTCTTCGTGAGATCAAGGAGTGGATCAAGAAGACAAAGCCAACATATAATGCGAAGATTCTAAGAGAAGCATCCTCCACTGGCCAAGCGAGGACGGCAGAGTCGATGCAGAACACAAGAGCAAAGGCAAACCCCCGCCAGCTGCGCCTCCAGGGAAACCGGAGACCAAAGCGCACACCCCTCCAAGATAGCCCGGCAAGCCCTGCCCCCGGCAGGTGCAGGCTAGTTACCACCGCTCCACCGCATCGCGACGCCAGTCACTTATCGATGCAGTGTCGAGCTCTCTAGGTGATTAAGTGGCTCTCACTAAGCACACGACAGCTCATTGATAAGCAGATCACACCCATTTGACACCCGTCCAAGGGCGTGTCAAGATGATAAGTAGAAGGCGGTTAAGCGGCGACATAAGCTTGCCGGGGATGCACCCCCGCACGCCACCTAAAGTAGCATTTATGGCATTTTGTCCTAAGTGCCAGAGTTAGGTATGATAGCACTGTTAGCTCTCTAATCACGAGATAATGACTATTTTTCCACTGTGGTTACCCATTGAGCCATAAAAGGAGGCCCAAGGCAACCTAGAGAGGGATTCGTACCCCCTCACACTTGTATGCACGTAGAAGCTCTCCCCAAGCCCACCTTGCCGGGCTTGAGCATTGCGTGCTGTTGTGTTTTCTCCATCCAATCCACCAAAGCAGGAGTATGGGTTTACGCTTATTGGCGGCCCGAACCTGGGTAAAAATGACCAGAGCCCCATCTTCATGCTGCCTCATGGCTTCCGCTCTTTGTGCAGCGTGATCTCCCCATTGCCGAACCACGTGGGGCTCATGGCCCCATAGGTGATCGTGTTCATCCACGACATGCGCCTTTGTCTCTCTTTCCTGGCCGTTCCTGTTTCAAGTTCTTCGTGTCAAAGGGTTTGGTAGCAACTAGCTTAGATCGGTGGCTATTCTTCTTCAATCTGCTTCCATCAAATTCTGGTGAATGGTGCCCCTAGCAAGAGTATAGTGCATGCGTGTGGTTTGCGCCAGGGCGATCCCATCTCCCCCCTCTTTTTTGTCATTGCTATGGATGCCCTTACAATGATCATCGTCAGAGCTATGGAAGAACGTGTGCTGAGCTCCTACACAGGAATCAACACCTGGATATTGTTATCTATTTATGCCAACAACATCATCCTGTTTATTCGTCCATCCTGTCAAGATCTCCGTATTGTTGTTGATGCTCTCGAAGTCTTTGGTGAAGCCTCTGGGCTGCGGATGAACTACAGGAAATCCTCGGCCACCTTGATTGGAGGCAAATAGGAGGATCGTGCGCGAGTTCTCAATCTGCCGCAGTGTGTGCTACCAGAGTTTTCGTGCAAATATCTTGGTCTCCAGCTCGCCATCAAGCAACTAACCAAAGATGAGTGGCAACCGATGCTGGGCCTTGTCAGAAAGTTCATCCCGGGCTGGCAACGACGGCTTACGCAACGTTTGGACAGGCTAGTGTTGGTCAAATCAGTCATTGTTGCTAGGCCGGTTCACCAACTGCTTGTGCTAGATGTGCCTTTTTGGGTCGTCGATGATATGAACAAATGATGTGTTCTTTCTTTTGGGCGGGCAAAGAGAAGGTCAATGGTGGACAATGCCTTGGTGCTTGGAACACTATCTGAATGCCTACTTGCTCTTGAGAGCTGGGCATAAAGAACCTAATGTTGTGGACGCTTGGTCCGAGGGTGCGGTGGAATTTGCTGCGGTGAACTAATCCGGATAGACTGTGGCAAGGGCTTGCTCTCATGGTGGATAGCGATGCTCGATCAGTATTTGATAGCTAGATCAGCACCACGGTGGGAGAATGTATCAAAGTTCTTTTCTGGAGGGATCGATGGATCCCTAGTTTTTTGGTCGAGGACATTCCGCCTTTGGTCTATGCTAGAGTCGACACCTGCACTGAAAACCACAAAATAATTTAACAGATGATGGTGGATGAGTATTGGACCGAGGATGTTCTGGCAAAAACCTCTTTTCATGGCGCAATTGCACTTGATGCATCTGTGACATACCTTTGCCACTATGTAGCGTGACTGCGAGGCCCTTGATGTCTTCGCTTGGCCCTGCGCGACATCAGATGTTTATTCCGCTAAATCCACCTACTCACGCCTATGCCAGGGACTAGTTCGATCCACTACGGCAGCCTGCATCTGGAGAAGTTGGGCTCCGCTTAAATGTAATATATTCGCTTGGCTAGCTGCGCAATACCGACTATGGACATCGGATCGGCATGCGCGTCGTGGCCTTCAAGACATCCCATCTTTCAAGATGAAGATAACGTTGATCACATTCTAGTTTAGTGTGTCTATGCTAGAGAAGTTTGGCATTACTGCTTCGATGCGCTGCACCCCCTATACCTGGGCTGATGGCCGCATACACATTCATGGACTGGTGGCTTAGGCACCGCGATAGCTTATGGAAAGCGGAAAAGTGGGGCTTTGACTCCTTGATGATTGGCATTGCTTGGTCATTGTGGAAGCAGAGGAATGCGCGTGTTTTCAAATGATTGGAGCAACAAGTTGGAGCTCACGTCTTAGCTTCTCAAATCTTGGATAAAATCAAGGATTGGAAACTTGCACAAAATGAAGCGGAAAGTCTACTAATAAGTGTACTTTTACCTTTTGTTCTAAGTTAAAGTTTTAAAATTTTAATCAATTTTATAAAAAAGTAGTACCATATATGACATCAAATTGGTATATTATGAAGGTAGGAGTACATTCGTAACAAAGCGCGGGCTGGAGAAGGTTACGGAAATGGACAAAAAGGTATCACGAAGCAAAAGAACGAGGAAAGAAGGCGTTGAGCTCAACTACCAAGGCAGATATGACTTCACCACCATAGCTAGCTGTGCCATGCATCAAAGAAAGAGGAAAGAACAATTAAAGCAGCATTGGTTCCGGTGAACAAAACCAGCAGCACGACAATTAAGCCAGACTGGGCTACAATCAAAGACTATAGTCGGTCTGGAACATGACAGTCAAGGGCCCCCATCGGTACGTTGTGGATTACAGGAAGCGATTTCTTTTACTCCTACTCAATTTTATGTCGAGCTACTCAATCTGTGGAAATTGTCGTAAAATCCATGTGTTAAAAAACTTGCAATCCAGACCAGGCATTAGAGAATGAAGGCAAACATAAAACTTCCTCCGATCAACTTACACAAAAATGCTCCGAAAAAACATAAATTTCAGTATAACTACGTACGCGCTTCTCTCTCTAATTAATCTGAGCTCTGACTTTCCGAAGCTAATATCTCGGTCTCTAAGCTATTGTACTTTAGGATCTCTGAAGAGCGAGGCATCAAGGAATCTTAACACTCCGGAGCTCGCCGGGTGCAAGGAAGAAGAAGACGAGGAACCGACACAGCTGCACCCCTCGCCGCCGTGCAACCCCAGCCGGTTCAAGCACAAGCATATCTTCTCCCTCTCCGAGTATCCCGTCCTAAGCACACCATCCGCTTCTCGGCTTAGGGGCGGCTGGCAGGGCGGGCTTATGGACAGGTTCAGGTCGATCATGCCCACGCCGAGGTTCCCTGCCAGTGACGGCGGCAAGGACACGCTGTCGTCGGCGTCGCTGCTGTGGCCGCTGGCATCGGGCGAGCAGCTGGAGCCGCCCGCGAGTTGGTGAGGGCTGGCGCCGCTCGCCACGACGGGGGACGAAGGCGTGTGCATCCCCTGCACGGCGGCGGTGCAAGCATTGAGCGAGCGGTGGGTCTGCGGGTCGACGCCGCGGGCGAGGAGCTTGCGCTTGACGTGCGTGTTCCAGTAGTTCTTGATCTCGTTGTCCGTCCTCCCCGGCAGCCTCCCGGCGATCAGCGACCACCTGCAAAGCAAAGAAGCCAATAATCAATATCACCGCCTTCCGCCGTTACATCGCATCCGGCACATATATTTCAGTTCAGATTTTTCGATGGCCATAGCAAGCTGGGTCTTAGATGGCTTACTTGTTTCCGAGGAACTCGTGAAGCTCGATGATGAGCTCGTCATCCTCGTCGGTGAAATTGCCGCGCTTAAGGTCCGGCCTCAGGTAGTTGATCCACCGCAGCCGGCAGCTCTTTCCGCAACGCAGCAACCCTACACGAGTACATGCACACGAATCAACATCACCTCCCACACGGCCGGCATGCATGCCAATGTTGAGTCCGCATACCAAATAAAGATAGGAGTACTATGTTGTACCTGCTGCTTTGGGGAGCGATCTCCAGCACCCTTCTCCATGGGCCTTGATGTGGGCGATGAGCCGCTGATCCTCCTCCTTCGTCCAGGCGCCCTTGTTGGTGTGCGCCTTCTCGCAGCACGGCGATCTCCCCATGTCCGCCGACGGCCGGCACGGCCCACAGCCCTAGGCGCAAGAGGGAGAGAGAGAGATCGGAGAAGTAGCTGGAGGAGACGGACGCAGAGCCAAGTGACGACTGTTGTTTGATCTCAGGGAGGACAGAGGCGCTTATATGGTGGCGGAGAAGGAGGGGCGGAGGGATAGAAAGCGGGGCGAGGTCGAGGTGGATGGAGAGAGAGAGCGGAAAGGGTCCCATTCCCATTGACCCGGATCACTCCGAGACATTTGACCGAGTTGGTGTGAGGAGAGAGAGGAGGGGGTGAGTGAGTGGTTGCGGAGCCCCAGGGACGGATTTGGTAGGTTGGTAGGTAGGGAATGGCATGCTTCTGCTCCTGTCCGGAGCCCTCTCCCTCTTTTGTTTTTTTTCTTTGTTTTTTTTCCTCTTTTTCTGCGCACCCCCCTCTCCCTCCCTTGCCCTATCTCATCGCTTCAATTGTTTGGTTTCATAGATAATAGCTCGCGCACTTGCAACCTGTGTCAACATTCTAAGAAGTTCACTCTGATTATCTATTCATATTAGCGTGATTGTATGAATAATTGTTTATCAAACCCGTGATTTACCTGCCTAAATTTTTTATTTGATAATCTCTTACGTATTTGGCAAGAACTTAATGTCTTGCCAAAGAAAACATAATTTTATAGTGTTGCTTATAGTTTAGCTAATTTTGATAGATCTGGAGGTCGCACCGCTTTTTGGTTGCGCCGTGTTCCAGATAGTGTTTCTAATTTTGTTTTAGCGGACTGTAAAACTATTTCAGAGGAATAAAATCATACCCTTCTTGCAAAAAAACCATAATTTTATTTGTCAAGTGACGAATAAAAGATGAGAGGAAAAGAGGAATGCTGGATGAAGGACAAGGTGGACGATAGAACCTTATATTCTTTTGAAGTACACATACATTCAAAGGAATGTAATTTCTCGTGTGTTGCAACGGCAACATAGACTATAACATAATGATAAATCTCTTTTATGAGTAGACCAGAAGATAACTTCTTGTGCGTTGCAACGAAAACATACACATGCTAGTAGATTAGCCTGTGACTACATGTTTATTATTATGTTGATGCGTTAAAATCTTAGTAAGTTTTATCATGATTTACCTGTCATCTTATTGTTAAGCATTTATTTGATAAGGACTTATTTAGCAAGTTTTTCTACGCAATCACCATGATTTACTTGCCATCTTATGTTAATCATTATTTGATGAAAATTTAGTGACTTACCAAAGAAACTATTATTTATTTTGGAAAACTAATAAGACGTGGGAGACAAATCAAAGATAGAAGGGGGGGGGGGAAGAGGAGGAAAGGGAAAAAACCTTACGCCCTTTTGAAGTACATGTAAGTAGAGAATAATATATTTATTTTGTTTTGTTTTGTTCCCAATTCCTGCCTAGCTAATATGCCCATGTTGTCCTGAATCTCTATGATAGTAACTATTTTTAGCTATGTACTATGATACCTGGTGACAAAACAAAATGACTCGTGATTGGCTTCATTGGAGATCTTGGGCCTGGCTTTCGACCCCCAAGTCTCTCGGTGGCATGGGTTTCCGTGATATGGCCCTCTTCAACCAAGTGATGATGGGTAAGCAAGGGTGAAGACTCCTGACTGAACCTGGTTCCTTGTGTGCTAGAGTTTTGAAGGGGAGATACTATCCCAATGGCAGTTTCTGGAATGCCTCTGTGCCACGGACGGCTTCGGCCACGTGGCGTGGTATTATTCATGGTCGTGATCTTCTCAAGAGAGGAGTGAGGGAGTCCTAGATTAAGGGGTCCTCGGGCGTCCGGCCTATGTGACGTGGGCCGGACTGATGGTCCGTGAAGATACAAGACAGAAGACGCTCGCCCGTGTCCGGATGGGACTCTCCTTTGCGTGGATGGCAAGCTTAGCGTTCGGATATGTAGATTCCTTCCTCTGTAAACCGACTTTGTACAACCCTAGGCCCCTCCGGTGTCTATATAAACCGAAGGGTTTAGTCCGTAGAGGGAATCACAATAATACCGGCTAGACATCCAGGGTTTAGCCATTACGATCTCGTGGTAGATCAACTCTTATAATCCTCATATTCATCAAGATCAATCAAGCAGGAAGTAGGGTATTACCTCCATCGAGAGGGCCCGAACCTGGGTAAACATCGTGTCCCCCGTCTCCTGTTACCATCGACCTTAGACGCACAGTTCGGGACCCCCTACCCGAGATCCGCCGGTTTTGACACCGACATAGGTGCTTTCATTGAGAGTTCCACTATGACATCGAAGATAGGGTTGATGGCTCGCCTTGTCATCAAGGACAGTATCACCACCGGAGGAGCCCTGGCCTCAGGCCAAACCCTCCGGCTGGGCGGCTTTACCATGACCGCCCGTTCGGCCGTCAAGCCGACGATGACTTCTCAGGTCATCGAAAATCGTCTCCGTATTGACTCCGAATACTCCAAACGGCTGGATCCGGCGGAGTTGTCGTCTTTAAACGAACTCCTGGATCACCTCGCAGCCTTGGGGGTCGCTACAGACTATGATTAGGTTGGGCTTAAACCCGATAAGAGAGAAATCAAATCTCCACCGATCACCCATCATATAGCGGTAGTAGAGGAGCAAAACAACAACTCTTCCTCTATGTTGAGGACGAACTATGTTCGGATTTCCTAGCTCGAAGAGCCGGATACCTGTCTGCGAAACGACACGCCCTGTCCTCCGAACCTAGAATCGGACATTGGGCCTGAAAAATCAATTGACATCCCGGAGCTCGAGCTATTAAGCTCGGAAGCTTTTCAGACTCCGGACCCCAAATTGGGCCAGGGTTCGGATTTAAAGCCACCCACCCACCACAAGAAATATTCGCCAAACAATTCCAGACCTCCGGATATTTGTGACCTCATGTACATACGACAGCAGTCTCAGGAAACAGTCCATCACTTTTGGGCCAGATTCCTCCTTGTCAAAGACAAGATTAAAGATTGCCGCGGCGAGGACACATTTAAGTATTCTGCAATAATTGCATGGATGGAGGAATCCACAACTCCATCAACCGCCGTCGCGTATTACACTTCGCTGACTTGGCAACCATAGTACAGAAGTACTGCGCACTGGAAAGCGCCTGGAAAACTTAGACAGCTCGCTGGGAACCACCGGTTCCCACTCAACCCCTTGGGCGGGCAAAAAGGATGCACCCTCGCGGGGCGCCCGACCCCATATTAAAGAAAACTAAGCCCATTTACGGGACGAAGAACAGTTCTGGAGGGATGGCTCGACAGGCCATGCCAAATACACACGACACCGGATATCGTACCAACCCATAGCCTTAGAGCATGTTGGATACTCCGGCAGGTGGACAAGACTGGCAAGGATATCCTCACCAAAAACACCCCATAGCAACACCCCCCGGAAGACAACGACCTCAGAGTATTGACGGTCTTCGAGACTTTTGCTTCAAACAATCGGCACAAGAGGGCACTCCGTGACCTCGCCAAGTCTATAAGTCGCAGAATAAACCCCACAGAACGACACGACCATAACTTTCAATGCCAAGATTTAACCAAAATTCAGGACAGTCCGGGCACCAGCCGCCTTGGTCCTCAATCCAATTGTGGACGGCTTTTGGCTCACTAAAGTGCTCATGGACGGCAGTAGCGGACTAAACCTCATCTACGAGGATACACTCAACAAAATGGAAATAGACAGGAGCCGCATCGAGCAAAGCAATACGACCTTCCGAGGGATTATTCCCAGCCGGGAGGCGCGATGCGTGGGGAAAATCACGGTCGACGTGGTATTCGGCACGCCGGAGAACTATCGTCTGAAGAGATAATCTTCCAGGTGGTCCCTTTCAACAGTGGATATCATGCCCTATTGGGGCGAGATGCATTCACATGCTTTCAAGCCATACCCCATTACGGGTATATGAAGCTCAAGATGCCCGGGCCCAACGGTATTATCACACTCACCAGCGATCCGAACATAGCACTCTGCGCCGAAAATAAAACCGCATCCCTGGCCCTCGAGGCATTGTCTGAGGCCCTCGCGGTTGAAGAGTTAACCGCACTACGCTCCACGATGGATAGGGACGACGTAATCCTTGATAAGCGGCCGAAATCCACCTCCTTTAAATCAGCAGATGAAATAGTAAAATTTCAAGTCCACCCTACATACCCCAAGAAGACAGCTTCCATCGGGGCACAGCTGGACGCAACGGTTGACGCCGCATTACGAGAGTTCCTGCGCGAGAACTGGGACATATTCCCCTGGCACCCTTCTGATATGCCAGGAATCCCACACAGGTTGGCCGAACACATCCTCAATATATTGAAGGGATATAAGCCGGTCAAGCAAACACTGCGACGCTTTTCTGAACCCAAACGACAAGCTATGGGGGAGGAGCGAGCCAAGTTAATCGAGGCTGGATTCATCAGAGAAATAAAACACCCGGACTGGCTAGCAAACCTGGTGATGGTGCCAAAGAAGGATAAATCCTGGAGTTGTGCGTTGATTTCAAAGACCTCAACAAGGCCTGCCCTAAGGATCCCTTCCCCCTCCCTCACATCAATTAGATTATTGATGCTATTGCAGGACACGACTCATTGTGTTTCCTTGATGCATACTCTGGATACCATCAAATCAAAATGAAGGAGTCCGATCAAGCCGCAACGACATTCATTACCCCATATGGGCCTTTCTGCTTCAACACTATGCCCTTCGGGCTAAAAAACACCGGCGCCACCTACCAACGCATGATTCAAACATGCCTGGAGAAAAAAATCGGCAAGACAGTTGAAGCATATGTGGATGACGTAGTCATCAAGACTAGGCACGTCGAGTCACTAATAGACGACCTACTCTCACATTTGACAACCTCCATACATATGACATCAAGCTCAATCCGGAAAAAAATGTGTTTTCGGCGTACCCGCTGGAAAATTGTTGGGCTTCATCATTTCCAATAGAAGAATTGAGGCAAATCCAGCCAAAATCCGAGCTTTGTCACAACTGGCCACACCAACAGACCTTAAACAGGTCCAGAAACTAGCCGGATGCATGGCAGCTTTAAGCCGCTTTATCTCCAGACTAGGAGAAAAATCATTGCCACTTTATCGCCTTCTCCGACGCACCGACCACTTCGAGTGGACAGATACGGCAACGGCCGGACTAGAACAAATAAAGGCTCTTTTAGCGAGCAACCCAATCCTGGCCGCACCGAACGTTGGTGAACCCATGTTATTATACATCTCGGCAACACACCAGGTGGTGAGCGCAGTGCCCGTCGTTGAGCGAGAGGTGGACGGACACAAATTCCCACTTCAGAAACCGGTATACTACGTATCCACCGTACTCACACCATGCAAATCCCGGTACCCTCATTACCAAAAGATAGCATATGTGGTCTTCATGGCATCCCGGAAGCTACGACACTACTTTCAAGAGTGCTCGACCACGGTGGCTTCTGAAGTACCACTCAATGACATAATAAACAACCGCGACACTACGGGCCGGATTGCCAAGTGGGCCATTGAGCTCCTGCCATTTGACATAACGTACAAACCGCGCCGAGCCATTAAATCCCAAGTATTGGCCGACTTCGTCGCCGAATGGACAGAGGCCGAACTCCCTAAAGAGTACGACACATATTCCAACTGGGTCATGCACTTCAACGGCTCCAAAATGCGGCCAGCTTAGGAGCGGGCGTTGTCTTAACGTCCCCCACTGGAGACACAGTCCAGTACATACTCCAGATATTATACACAGACTCCAACAATGCAGTCGAATATGAAGCCTTGTTACACGGTCTTTGGATGGCTGCCTCCATGAGCATACAACGCCTGGAGGTGCGCGGGGATTCAAATCTCGCAATATCGCAAATAAATGGAGATTTTGACGCTAAAGATCCGAAGATGGCAGCCTATCATAACGCCATACTCAAAATATCGGCCGGTTCGTGGGACTCGAGTTTCATCATGTGGCTCGAGAAAGTAATCAAGTAGCGGATGCCCTTGCTCGCATTGATGCCAAGCGTGACCCTGTCCCGCCTAACATCTTCCTAGAAAGGCTCTTCAAGCCATCCGTGGTGTGGCAGGGGGAGAGAAGCAACACCAGTCCGGATCCGATTATACCCCCAGATTCTGAACACAATGCCGATATAATCGGGGGCTCAGCCACCGAAATAACACCATCGGCCCATCTCATAATGGCAGTAATTACCCCATGTACCGAACCCTTCTTGGCCTACCTTAATAGGCGTGAGCTCCCTGAGGATCAAAATGAGGCTCGCTGCATTGTCCGGCGCTGGAAAGCCTACAAGGTCCATGAAGGAGAGCTCTACAAGAAAAGCGCTACCCGGAGTCCTTCAAAGATGCATCTCCGAAGAAGAGGGGCGGTAGCTCCTGGCTGAAATCCATGCTGGTCTCGGCGGTCACCACGCCGCGGCTCGGGCCCTTGTAAGCAAAGCCTTCCTACAGGTTTCTTTTAGCTGACGGCCCGAGTAGATGCACAAGACCTTGTCCAACGCTGTGTCGGATGCCAGGTTTTCGCCAATCAAAGCCATATGCCGCCCACCGCTCTACAAACAATCCCCATTATTTGGCCTTTTGCGGTCTGGGGGCTTGATATGGTCGGACCCCTTAAAGGGGGAAGCCATAAGAAAAAGTATCTGCTGGTCATGGTAGATAAACTCACCAAGTGGATAGAGGCCAAACCAGTTAAAATGGCCGAAGCCGGACCAGTGACCGACTTTATATCCAGTCTCGTACACCGTTATGGTGTCCCACACAGTATCATCACCGATAACGGCTCCAATTTTATAGCCGATGAAGTAAAAACCTGGTGTGCTAACCTGGGCATTAAGCTCAATTATGCCTTCGTCTATCACCCACAAACAAACGGTCATGATCTTATTATGAGCGACATTAAGCCTAGACTAGTGCGGTCTTTGAAAGAATCAAACAAGCACTGGGTTATGGAGCTCGACTCCGTACTCTGGGGGCTGCGGACCACGCCCAATCGCACCACCGGGTACACACCTTTCTTCACGGTGTACGGTGCAGAGGTCGTGTTGCCCTGCGACATTATTCATGACTCACCTCGAGTGCGCATGTATGAAGAAAGAGAGGCCGAGCTTGATCGGCAGGACAGCTTAGATGCCCTGGTGGAGGAGCGCGACATTGCAAAAGCCCATTCTGCATTTTATCAATAACAGGCTCGCAGATATCAAAGGAGAAAAGTGCGGGCCAAGACTTATAATGTTGGCGAACTCGTTCTACGCTTGCCAGAGAAGAAAAAGGACAAACTCAAGCCCAAGTGGGAGGGTCCCTTCATCATAGATGAAGTTCTCACTGGAGGAGCGTACCGCCTGCGTGATGCATCGGACAATCGCTTAGAGCTGAACCCATGGAATGCCGCCAGACTTCGAAGATTCTACGCCTAGAGCCGGACTGTTTGTTCGTCTTCTTCTCCCTTTGTTTCCATTATATTTTCCTCTCTTTAACTTTTTTCTAGCTTTAAGCTCTTGTGCGGCTAAACCGCGCACCTATGACGTACACATCTTTAAATATGTACGCCCATAATACTCAGGAGCTTCTTGAACAGAAGCTTATTATTATTTGCCGAGCATCAAGCTCACCACATATGTGTCCATCCCTCATATGTACCTTTTCTTCGCCATTACATGCAACATTATGACTTAAGTTTTGTAACATCCCAAATTTTCAATTTGGAATGTTATACATAGAGCATCATTGCATATCATATTTTTCATTGCATTTTCTTTGCATTTTGCTCGATCCTAGAAAATGCTACACAACTCAAGGACCCTCGGAGAGAGTTGGGGATTTTTGTTATTTTCATATTTGAGTTTTCTCAAATTTTGAAAATAGGATTGTTGATTTTAATTATTTTATCTTCAATTATTTCTATTACAAAAATATGCGAGAGGGAATAAAATGACTTTCCCAAAATAAAGAAATAATGAAGATTTAGTAATAAAATCAAATAAGATTTTATTTTGGAGTTTTTCGCCTTTTTATTTGAATTTAAGAAAAATGCGCGTTTTTTGAAAATTACATCTAGGCCCCAATAAATGTTCATTAAATCCGGCTTGATTTTAGAAATCGGGGAAAATTTATTTCGGGATTTTTGGAGTCCGTTTGGTACTTCTTTTGATTTTTTTTCTACGCGTAATGTTTTATTAAAAAACGAACATATACCGGGCCGTGCAGCGGGACTCCGCTCGGCGCTTTTAAATAGCCGCCCGAGCCCCAGCCACGAGCCGCCACCCCAGCCCACCGAGCCATGGGAGTTCGCCGCCGCCCGCCGACCAGCCGGGCGCGCCTTACAAGGTTCGCCGCGCCTCGATTTCCGTGCCGATTTTTATTTAAAAAAAACGATCGGTTTTCTTTGGTTTTTTTCGGTTTTTTTTTCGCTTTTTTACGGTTTTATTTATTTATTTTTATTTTTTTTATTTTTCCGTTCGAATCTCTTCGTCGTATATTTTTTTTCTCGGATTTAATCTGCGATTTTTCTGATCGCGATTCCAGATCCGATTTTCGTTTTAGTATAACTTTTCTCTCGTTTATCTAATCAGCGATTCAAGCGCTGGAGTTTCTTCTCGAAACCCTCTTTCCGAATAATCTCGTAAACAAGTTTTTGCATCTGTAAAATTTGACCTAGATCCAGATTAGTAAAACAAAGTCGCTTTTCTTCCGCTTTGACTTTCGTTGCTTCGTTTGATTTGATTCTTTTTGCAAACCGGAGTTCTTAATTTGAACTATCTGGTTAGATCTATTTGAGTTTTACCTGTGCATTAGATGAGTACTTATTGTATGCTTGTTTGTTTGTTTGCGATAGAATACCCAGAGTGCGCCGCTTGTTACTTCGAGTCTCTAGGTTTCGCAGATCATCAGCAAGGCAAGTAACACTTTGATCATAATCTTCTCATACCCAGTTTTTATGCATTAGATCTATTCCTCAAACACTTGCATGATTAGGATCTAATTAAATTATGGGATGGGAATTAGTTGAGGTAGTACCTATTACCCGTTTTATTATCAAACCTTTGGGAGTTACTTCTACGTTTGCTTATTATGCCATGCTATGCTAGTAGACGTGGATTGGGTGAGTGTATCCATGATATATTTTAGATTGTTATTTATTGGTTTATTTAAGGTGGCAACTTAAACACACATCCGGGTGGATTGAGGCACCTGGTTTCTATCAGGACTTACTGTATTTCTTGGACCGCCACCCGGGCTCAAAGGGATCATGAGATTATTCAAACTAGAAACTTCCGTAATGCAGCCACAAGCCATTATGGGCTCTGGCATAGTTGACTAAGTTGTGCAAACTCTTACGGGTAGGCTAGCTGATGTAGGGGATGTAGGTTGGTACGGTCTACCCACATGTAAGGTGCTAGCGCTTCTGAAAGACTATGTCTCGGTCATCCGTTTCTCAAACACCGTAGTCACGAGAAACCAAGCGGAAGGCGATCGAGTCTTCTTGGGGAAAAGTCGCAAACCTCTGCAGAGTGTATAAACTAATCATGGTTAGCCGTGTCCCCGGTTATGGACAATTTTGAGTATCTAGTACCTGGATATCATGTGAATCTCATCATGTTACTTCTAATTAATATTGTTGGGTTTAATGAGTACTTTTTAATTGGGATTGAGAATGCTGTCAACCATTCTCAATGTTTCACAACCACCATGATAGTTAAATAAATTTATTCCTTTGCAGTAGGGAAAAATTGGCTTTATGCAAAAAACTGTAATCAGTAGAGCTTTCCACCAGTCATATATGCATGTAGTATAGGCTTATCATTCCATTATTCTCTATGTGTTACATTGCCAGATATTCCATGTCTTGACCGTTTTGGGCTGCAACGTTTCATGTTGCGGACTTTTCGCATTTACGAGTAAGGTGATTAGGTCGTGGTTCTATACTCAAGTGATGCCGTTGGAGTTGATGGACTCGCTTATTCTGCCAAGCCTTCCACTGTTATCGTTATTAGATGGCCTTAAGCCATATTTATTTTATTAAGTTCTCTTTTGAGACATACGATTGTAATAAGTGTGTGATTGCTACTCTGTTATAAATCCTTGAAATCTTGTGTGGTGTCAAGATTCTTGATCCGAGGATGACACCGAGCACAGAGACTTGATCCATTCGGTCGGGTCGCTCTGAGAGATGGTATCGAGCACACTGTTGTATGAGACACGACCATTAAGCTAAAGCCCTAGATCACTACTCTCTCTTCTCATTTTCGACTCCTCATCTTTTCTACTCTTTTAGGATGACTAAGCGAGGATCAAGTTCACTCGGTAGGATGAGGATACACCCTTTGGACGACACCTGAAGGAAGTCACTAAGTACCTAAACATAGGATTACCAAGCTTCACCGGGACCTACAATTCCACTTTACCCGAAGAGGAGCGCTGGAAGATTCAAGCCCAAGTTCCCGGAAGGACGTTTGCGCCAATCACGGAGCCCATAGTGTGTGTTTTCAATGCACCAACCTGGAGTTTGGGAAAGAGTATGGCAGCCCACATAACCATGGGACGCATTGGAGAAGTTTACAAAGAAGACCTTAAGGATACTACCTACCAGATTTGCGGACGCCGAGATGAACAATGGGAGATAGTTGGCACTAAGAAGGATCGATCCATTGCAGCATTCATCCAGGAGTTAAACCAGCACATTCGACGCCAGGAGAACCAGATGTCTTGTGAACATGATGGAGTTGATGGCAGCAAAAGCCAAGATTATCGAACTAGAAGGAGAACTGAAGGCCACTCGCAAGGACTACATGGAGGAGATTGTAGCTCTAGTGGGACAAAACGGCGATCTTAAGGAGAAGATTGAAGAACTCATGGGAAATTCAGCACCCGAGGGAGAAGATGAAGATAGCACCTGTCCAGAGAACTACATCATCATCGACGACACCGATTCCGATCCTAGTGATGATGATTACGAAGATGAAGCTGGAGCAGATATCATGGAGTCTTCATCGGAGCAGTTTTTCTAGTTGACCACCATAACAGTAGTAGATTACCCCCATGTTATTTTAGTTTTAGTTTCAACACTTTGTAACGATAGATAGACCGTTGTATGCCCTTGTTTGAATTGATTGGAGTGATATTGTGTGATTTGTCTCATGTGCATATGGGTAGTGTTTCTCTCTAGACCTCATTCTTTTCTAAACTCTCGTCTTTTCTTAAAACCCTCAGATGCCTCCGAGACGCGACCCCGGATTTGTTTTCCCGCCAGAGATCACCCAGTTGATTCAGCAGCAGAATACCTTGATTCAGACATTGGTACAGAACCAAGGCAACAACAACAACAACAACCCACCGCCACCACCACCTGTTGACCATTTGACCCGTTTCTTAAGGCTGAATCCGCCGGTGTTTTCCAATAGCACCGAGCCGATTGTTGCAGATGATTTGCTCTGTAAGATAGGGAGGGAGTTGACCACTGCAGGATGTACAGATGGAGAAAGGGTGAAGTTTGCTGCACATCAGCTTGAAGGACCCGCAGCAGCATGGTGGGAGAATTTTACAGCCACTTACGCTGTAGACGCTGTCACATGGGATCAGTTTCAGCAAGCTTTTCCGTACTGCCCATGTTTCAGCAGGAGCTATGGCCATGATGAAGCGTGAGTTTTGCAACTTGCGCCAAGGAGGGCCAGACGGTTGGCGGCATGTAGATGATTTCAAAGAAGCTAGCACGTTATGCCCCGGATGACGCGTTGCTACGGACGCAACTAAGCGGAGAAGTTTCTAGAAGGACCGAATGATGAGCTGAGCATGCAGTTGATGGTAGCCACCTTCAATAACTACCAGAGTTTTTAGATCGTGCGCTTATGATTGAAGGGAAGCAACGAGAGATTGAAAATCGCAAGAGGAAGTATGGACAGGGAAGAATAACTCGGAGCTCAATGAAACTTCGCTTTATCCGAAGCCGGAGGACAGTTTCAGCATACCCATGGAGGAGGTAGCTCGCACAACCATAATGGCACCAAGAATGGGAGCAGGAATGGAGGAAGCAATGGATGTAACCGCACCAACCCGTCAACACCATCCAAGGTAGACTGAGCCACGTTACTTGCTTTAAGTGCCGCAAGACTGGGCATTATGCAAACGAGTGTCCGTAAGGCGTAATGGAAATGGCAATTGAAGCTCGTGAAAGAAGCGAACCCTTTCAACAAAGGACAAGTGAACCACGTTACCATGGAGGAGGTTGAAGCTCGGCCGGATCACGATAATAGGTAAGTTTTTCGTTAAGTCATTTCTGCGGTTGTTCTTTTCGATCTTGGTGCATCGCATTCATACATATCAAGGGATTTGTGGATAAGTACAAATTACCAACCCAAGCCCTTAGGTCACCCATGCTAGTAACCTCACCCAGGCGAGAATACATGGCTATTATATGGTGTGATCGATCGCCATTAAGGATTGGACACTATGTTTTTCCCTCGGACCTAATAGTTCTGGAATCCCAAGGATTGGATGTGATATTAGGCATGGATTGGTTATCGAAGTATGGAGGGAACATAGATTGCGCCAGTAAGTCAATTTTGCTTACCACCCCAGAAGGAAGGAGAATCAAGTATGTATCACGACACGAGCCGAGGAGAGCACATGTAAATTCCTTCTCAGGAGTTGTGCAGGAGGAAGTACCAGTGGTAAGGGATTACCCGGACGTGTTTCCGGAAGAGTTGCCAGGCATGCCACCGGATAGAGTCATTGAGTTTATGATTGGACTATTGCCAGGCACGGGGCCGATATCTAAGAGACCGTATAGGATGCCAGCCCAAGATTTGGAGGAAATTAAGAAGCAGATTAAGGAGTTACTGAATAAAGGTTTTATTCTCCCAAGTTCTTCGCCTTGGGGATCACGAGTACTGCTAGTGGAGAAGAAAGATGGATCATTAAGAATGGTTGTTGATTATCGAGGATTAAATGAAGTGACCATTAAGAACAAATACCCACTGCCGATGATCAATGACTTGTTTGACCAGTTGCAAGGAGCTAAGGTGTTTTCAAGGATCGATTTGCGATCAGGGTACCATCAGTTGAAGATTCGAGAGCAGGATATACCTAAGACAGCTTTTACCACCAGTGCAGGTTGTATGAGTACACCGTTATGTCATTTGGTCCGACTAACGACTTTTGCCTATTTTATGAACATGATGAACAAAGTGTTTATGGAGTTTTTGGGTAAGTTAAATCGTGGTGTTCATTGATGATATTTTGGTTTACTCGAAGAAATGAAGAGGAACATAAGGAGCATTTGCGTTTGGTACTCGAAAAGCTCAGAGAACATCGGTTATGCATGCCAAGTTCAAGCAAGTGTGAGTTTTGGTTGAAGGAAGTTGGATTTCTTGGACATGTTATATCCGGAGAAGGTATAACAAGTAGACCCCACTAAAGTTGTCACCGTAACAAAACTGGGAAGCGCCAACAACAGTTGGAGAGATCCGAGTTTCCTTGGACTAGCGAGGATACTACCGAGATTCATTGAGAATTTCTCAAGGATTGTGAATCCTCTGACGTAATTGTTGAAGAAGGATACCAAGTTCATTTGGACCGAGGAGTGTGAAGCTAGTTTCCAAGAGTTGAAGAAAGCGTTTGGTTACCTCGCCCGGTGTTAATTCTGCGAGATCGGACCAAGGATTATGAGGTGTATTGCGGCGCTTCACGTAGAGGACTTGGAGCAGTGCTTATGCAGGAGGGGAGAGTTGTTTCGTATGCTTCACGACAGCTTAAGCCTCATGAGTTAAATTATGCTACACATGATTTGGAGTTAGCAGCCGTAGTGCATGCGTTGAAGACATGGAGACATTTACTCATTGGAAATCATTGTGAGGTGTATACGGATCACAAGAGTTTGAAATACATCTTCACGCAGAAGGAGCTAAATCTCAGGCAAAGGAGATGGTTGGAACTCATCAAAGATTATGATATGAGATTGCATTATCACCCAGGAAAGGCTAACGTTGTAGCAGACGCGTTGAGCCATAAGAGTCACGTCAATACATTAATGACGGGAGAAATACCAAAGGAGTTAGCCGAAGATCTTCGAGAGCTATGTTTGGAAATAGTTCCGAGAGGCTATGTAGCAGCATTGGAGATTCAGTCAACTTTGATGGACAAGATCAGGGAAGCACAGAAGACTGACAAAGAGATTGCCTCTATAAAGGAGAGAATGAGCGAAGGAAAGGCAAAGGGATTTCGTGAGGATGAGCACGATACCCTATGGTTCGAGGACCGTGTTTATGTGCCCAATGACCCTGAGATCAGGAAGTTGATTTTGCAAGAGGCACGCGATTCACCATATTCGATTCACCCTGGAAATACCAAGATGTATTTGGATTTGAAGAATACTTTCTGGTGGACCGGAATGAAGAAGGATATTGCAGTATGCGTAGCAGTTTGTGATGTATGTCGAGGGTGAAGGCGTAACATCGAAGCCGGCGAGGATTGTTACGGCCATTGCCTATACCCGAATGGAAGTGGGATAAACTAGGTATGGATTTTATCAGGATTGCCCGGGACTCGTTCAGGCTATGACTCGATTTGGGTTATAGTCGATCGTTTGTGAAGGTAGCTCATTTCATTCCAAAGAATACTACCTACAATAAAGGCCAAATTGGCCAAGATATACATGACCAGGATTGTATGCTTGCATGGAGTTACGAGGAGTATCGTGTCGAGATAGAGGAACCCAATTTACCTCAAAGTTACAGGCAGTTGCATGAAACTTTAGGAACCAGACCGAGTTTAGCACAACTTTCCATCCATGCAGACGGATGGACAAACCGAGAGAGTCAACCAGATTTTGGAGGATATGCTTAGAGCTTGTGCTTTGGATTATGGATCAAGTTGGGATGACAATTTTCCGTATGGAGTTTTCTTATAACAACAGTTACCAAACCGATGCGAAGATGGCACCTTTCAAGCCTTATGCGGAAGGAGGTGCAGGACCCGTTGTTGTGGGATGAAGTTGGAGACCGCGATTGTTTGGACCGGATTTGATTAAGGAGTGCGAGCGAAGGTAAAGTTGATTAGCGATAGGCTCAAGGTAGCCCAGTCAAGACAGAAAAGCTATGCGGATTCAAAACGCAAGGAGACAGAATACGAAATGGGAGACAGAGTTTATCTTCGAGTATCGCCACTTCGAGGAGTTAAGCGTTTTGGAGTTAAAGGAAAGTTAGCACCTCGATTTATAGGAACTTATCGTGTTTTGGAACGTATGGGAGAAGTTGCGTACAAGTTGGAATTACCCGAAGGATTGTCAGGAGTTCATGATGTGTTTCACGTTTCACAGTTGAAGAAGTGTCACACAGAGATGGCTGATATACCACTGAGAGATACCGTGCCACTGGAAGCGATTCATTGAATGAAGATTTGACCTATGAGGAGAAACCGTTAAGATTTTGGAGTATGCCACAGAGTCACTCGCAAACAAGGTCATTAAGTTTTGCAAAGTTCAATTGGAGCCACCACACCGAGGATGAAGCCACACGGGAGCGAGAGGAAGATTTGCTTAAAGACCACCTCACCTATTTTCTAGCCAAACCGAATCTCGAGGGCGAGATTCATCTTAAGAGGTAGGTTTGTAACATCCCAAATTTTCAATTTGGAATGTTATACATAGAGCATCATTGCATATCATATTTTTCATTGCATTTTCTTTGCATTTTGCTCGATCCTAGAAATTCTAAACAACTCAAGGACCCTCGGAGAGAGTTGGGGATTTTTGTTATTTTCATATTTGAGTTTTCTCAAATTTTGAAAATAGGATCATTGATTTTAATTATTTTATCTTCAATTATTTCTATTACGAAAATATGCGAGATGGAATAAAATGACTTTCCCAAAATAAAGAAATAATGAAGATTTAATAATAAAATCAAATAAGATTTTATTTTGGAGTTTTTCGCCTTTTTATTTAAATTTAAGAAAAATGCGCGTATTTCAAAATTGCATCTAGGCCCCAAATAAATGTTCATTAAATACGGCTTGATTTTAGAAATCGGGGAAAATTTATTTCGGGATTTTTGGAGTCCGCTTGGTACTTCTTTTGATTTTTTTTCTACGTAATGTTTTATTAAAAAAAAAACGAACCGCCTTATCGGGCCGTGCCAGGCGGGACTCGCTCAGGGCGCTTTTAAATAGCGCCGAGCCCCAAGCCCACCCGAGCCGCCACCCCAGCCCACCGAACCCGCCGAGTTCGCCCGCCGCCAAAAGCAGCGCCTTACGAGGTTCGCCGCGCCTTGATTTCCATGCCGATTTTTTTTTAAAAAAACCGATCGGTTTTCTTCGGGTTTTCTTTCGGTATTTTTTTTTATTTTTCCGTTCGAATCTGTTCGTCGTATTTTTCTTTTTCTCGGATTTAATCTGCGACTTTTCTGATCGCGATTCCAGATCCGATTTTCGTTTTAGTATAACTTTTCGCTCGTTTATCGGAATCAGGCGATTCAAGCGCCTAGAGTTTCGTCTCGAAACCCTCTTTCCGAATAATATACTTAAACAAGTTTTTGCATCTGTAAAATTTGTCCTAGATCCAGATTAGTAAAACGAAGCTGTTTTCTTCCGCCGTTTGACTTTCGTTGCTTCGTTTGATTTGATTCGCAAACCGGAGTTCTTAATTTGAACTATCTGGTTAGATCTATTTGAGTTTTACCTGTGCATTAGATGAGTACTTATTGTATGCTTGTTTGTTTGTCTGCAATAGAATACCCAGTGCGCCGCTTGTTACTTGAGTCTCTAGGTTTCATGGATCATCGGCAAGGCAAGTAACACTTTGATCATACTCTTCTCATACCCAGTTTTTATGCATTAGATCTATTCCTCAAACACTTGCATGATTAGGATCTAATTAAATTGTGGGATGGGAAGTAGTTGAGGTAGTACCTATTACATGTTTTATTATCAAACCTTTGGGAGTTACTTCTACGTTTGCTTATTATGCCATGCTATGCTAGTAGACGTGGATTGGGTGAGTGTATCCATGACAGATGTGAGATTGTTATTTAATGGTTTATTTAAGGTGGCAACTTAAACACACATCCGGGTGGATTGAGGCACTGGTTTCTATCGAGGACTTACTGTATTTCTTCAGACCGCCACCCGGGCTCAAAGGGATCATGAGATTATTCAAACTAGAAACTTCCGTGTGCAGCCACAAGCCATTATGGGCTCTGGCGTAGTTGACTAAGTTGTGCGAACTCTTACGGGTAGGCTAGCTGATGTAGGGGATGTAGGTTGGTACGGTCTACCCACATGTAAGGTGCTAGCGCTTACGAAGACTATGTCTCGGTCATCCGCTTCTCAAACACCATGTAGTGCGAGAAACCAAATGGAGGCGATCGAGTCTTGTGGGGAAAAGTGCAAACCTCTGCAGAGTGTATAAACTAATCATGGTTAGCCGTGTCCCCGGTTATGGACAATTTTGAGTATCTAGTACCTGGATATCATGTGAATCTCATCATGTTACTTCTAATTAATATTGTTGGGTTTAATGAGTACTTTTTAATTGGGATTGAGAATGCTGTCAACCATTCTCAATGTTTCACAACCACCATGATAGTTAAATAAATTTATTCCTTTGCAGTAGGGAAAAATTGGCTTTATGCAAAAATCAGAATCAGAGAGCTTTCCACAAGCCATATATGCATGTAGTATAGGCTTATCATTCCATTATTCTCTATGTGTTACATTGCCAGCATATTCCATGTGCTGAGCCGTTTTCGGGCTGCAACGTTTCATGTTGCAAACTTTTCAGACGACGAGTAAGGTGATTAGGTCGTGGTTCTATACAATGTAGGTGATTATGCTGTAGGTGCTGTTCTAGGGCAAAGAGTTGATAAGAAATTAAATGTTATGTATTATGCTAGTAAGACTCTAGACAATGCTCAAAGAAATTATGCTACTACTGAAAAATAACTTTTAGCAGTTGTGTTTGCTTGTGATAAGTTCAGACCCTATAGTTCATTCTAAGGTAACTATTCACACTGATCATGCTGCTATTAAATATCTTATGGAAAAGAAAGATGCAAAACCTAGACTTATTAGATGGGTTCTCTTGCTGCAAGAATTTGATTTGCATATTGTTGATAGAAAAGGAGCTGAGAACCCCATTGCAGACAACTTATCTAGGTTAGAGAATGTTCTTGACGACCCACTACCTATTGATGATAGCTT
Organism: Aegilops bicornis; assembly: GCA_021605145.1. Taxonomy (NCBI): domain Eukaryota; kingdom Viridiplantae; phylum Streptophyta; class Magnoliopsida; order Poales; family Poaceae; genus Aegilops; species Aegilops bicornis. The sequence goes on along the minus strand of CM038673.1, from coordinate 297,235,401 downwards.
TCCTAATGAACAATTAAATGTCATAAGCACTTCTCGTAGCACTCCATGGTATGCTGATTGTGCTAATTTTATTGTTGCTAAATTTATACCACCTAGCTTCACATACCAACAAAAGAAAAAGTTTTTCTAGGATTTGCGACATTACTTTTGGGATGACCCACATCTTTATAAAGAAGGAGTAGATGGTGTTATTAGACGTTGTGTACCTGAGCATGAACAGGAACAGATTGTAGCGACCCGACTCGGTAAGAGTCGAAGTCTCTGTGCTTACCGTGCTAGTCCCTGGATCGACTTGCTAGCACACACAGTACTCGATGAAATAACAAAAATAACACACATCTCTTTATTACATCGATAATCCAGGAGCAATACATTTATTACAAAATAGGGCATAGAGCCAATAAACAAATCTGCGGAAGCAAAGTAGTAAATGAGTCCAACTCCACGAGCAAGGTTGAGTGTAGAACATCGACCTATAGCACCTTAATCCTCGTCGGATATATACGCAACGTGATAAGTTGCAGCCATATAGGTCGAGACATTGAATGTCTTTGGCAAGTCACATCATAAGTGTAAAGAACCTATTTGTACATGCAATTTGGTACGGTGGAAAGCTCTAAGTTTAGTTTTTTTTTGCATAAAGCTAGTTTTTCCCTATTAGAAAAGATGTTATTCTACTACTACACATTTGCATAGGATGAGTTGGAAAACCCAACTCCATCCGTTCCCAAGTTTCATTTAAATCCCAACTGTTTAATTAAAGGTGAGGAGATCTCCCGGCATTTCCACTACTAGATGCTCAACTTGTCCGTAACCGGGGACACGGCTAATCGATTAGGTTGACACTCTGCAGAGGTTGCGCACTTTTCCCCACAAGACTCGACCACCTCCATGATCGGAAGATCGAGACATAGTCTTTCGAAAATGTTCCCCCTTAACCCACGGATAGGCCGGTACACCTACATCACTCTACATCTGCTAGCCCATCCAGGAAGGGGTCACACTAACTACTCAACTAAGCCAGAGCCCATATTGGCTTGTGGCTGCACACGTAAGCTTCTAGACAAGACAATAAGGTTGATCACTTTGAGCTCGAGCGGACGGTCCACTAGTGGTGCACCACCATGGATTTCCCATGCGTTCTAATCGCATTTCGCCACCATTCCAACAAGTTTCCGCCCAGGTAGTTCATTAATTATCTTAGGTCCTATTTACTACATTGTCACTCATACTTTACAATGATCACTCCCCAATCCACGTCTACTTAGCGAAGCAACATAATGTAAAATGATGGCGACAATGTTATAAGGTTCAGACCTACCTCAATGAACTATTGGGTGAAAAGCATAGTCATGCGGCATCAATTCCTACCATGCAGTCCTACCGCAAAGAAATACGTGCATAATAAAAACATAGGTAATGAAACATGATCAAGATGCAACTTGCCTTGGTACTGCTGGTTGAATTCTAAAGATCGATAATATTCGCTTCAGACTCAGGAAATCTACCGCAAAGAAGATAAACAAACATAAGCAAACATTCTAGAGAACCGGAAAAGAACATGCAAAGCAAAAGTCTCGGAAAAACCAAATGAACAAACATCACACTTAACTAGCATGAAAATTTTCTAGGTGCAAAACAACATAGGCACATGGTTCAAGAAGTGATGTGAACTATAGTGCATACTAGTAAAATATTAATAGGCAGATTCTAGTGTGTGAAAATTATTGTGACAAAGTTCCAGGTGATAGGGTTTGGCTACGGTGACGTAATGCAAAAAGAATCAACTTAATCCAGACTACGGTTTGAGAGATATGGCCATTTGAAGTTTGAATTCAGATTCTGAATAAATTCAAATTTGAATCGACAAAAGTTTGTAAAAGGATCCCACTGGATAGATCTAAACAATACGGAGAATTTGCCGCTGGTTTCATCGAGTTTGGATCTACGGTTAAAAGTTATGGCTAATCTAAGCTCGTGGACTAATCTGTGATAAAAGGGACTAAGCAGTGAAGAAAACTATCGCAACCAAGTCCCACAGCCACGTGGCGGCTCGTGGAGTGGCTGGCGGCGACATCCGCTGCGGAGGTTATATCGCTGACGGCCACTAAATAAGAAAAACGATGGCGGCGGTGACTAAAGAAAAACCGGCGCCGGTTTAAATAAACCGCACGGTCTAAGGGAACCGCGGTTAACCGCGTACCTCTTCGCAAAATAAAAAAAACGAACCTAATCTAATCTGGGCCGTCCATGGTAGATCGAACGAGCGAGGGTGGGGTGGTGGCTCACAGTGGGTGGTGCTGGTGGCCGGCGACGATGAAGACGGCGGCGCGACGTCGGTGATGGAGGGGGCGGCGGCTACGGCGGTCCTCGGTGTCTGGGAAGAAGACGGGGAGGTGCGGCGCGTCGAGGGCGTCGCGAAGGTGGCATCGGGGCTCCTCAGGGACGTCGGGGTCGGCGAGGCGAAGGAGGCGGCGCTCCGCGGGCTCCGGCGAGGTCCGTTCGGCCGGCGAGATCCAAGCGGCGACTGCGGGCGGTAGGAGCGGCGTGGGAAGAAGCGGGACGGCGAGGATGGAAGAGGGGGTCCTGGCCTTTATATAGGCGAGGGGAGAGGTTCGGGGTCGACGGATAAGGCCTCATCCGGCCTTGGCGGCCGGGCGTTCTTGGCGGCAAGGCGTGGATGTTTATCCATGACTGCGGGAGGTTGGGGACGGTGACGAAGGCCGCTGGCGGCAGCGGCGAGAGGAGGCGAAGCGGGCGGCGATCGAGTCGGGAAGGGAGGTTTCGGCGCTGGCTCAAGGCGGCCTTGGGCCAAATGGCGGTAGGCTGAACCCAGTTTCGGTCCAGGCTGCGGTGAGTGCGTGCGTGCATTTTTTTTAACGAAGACTAAAGGGGCCCTAAACAATTCAAAAGAATTAATAAAAATACCACAATAATTTCTAAAATAACTATACAATATTTAGAACCTAATGAACATTAACTTAAGCACGTAACATTTTAAAATATTTTCCTAATGCAATTAATGCATTTTTTGCCAATAAACCAAATACCAATAAACTCCAAAACTTCAAATAATATTCAAAATAAAATTTCCCAGTCTTTTATATTTTGAGGAAGTCATCTTATCCCCTCTCATTTGTTTTTCTCGAGTGGAAAAATATTATTTGAATATTAAAAAAAAACTCCAAAATGCAAAGAAATATGATATGCATTGAATGATTCTATTAACATCCAAATTTAATAAAAATTGGGATGTTACAAACCTACCCCCCTTAAGATGAATCTCGTCCTCGAGATTCGGGTTGGCCAACAAAAAGGTGTGGATGGTCTTGTCTAAGATCTTCCTCTCGTTCCCAAGTGGCTTCCTCCTCGGTGTGGTGACTCCATTGAACCTTGCGTAACCTGATGATCTTGGTACGAGTGATTCTCTCTGCAGTCTCAAGAATCTTAACCGGCTTCTCCTCATAAGTCAGATCGCTCTCCAACTGAATTGCCTCGAGTGGCACTGTATCTCTCAAAGGAATATCTGCCATCTCTGCATGACACTTCTTCAGCTGGGAAACATGAAAGACATCATGAACTCCTGACAAAGCCTCCGGTAATTCCAGCTGGTATGCAACCTCTCCTCTACGTTCCGTAACTCAGTATGGTCCCACAAGTCGTGGTGCTAACTTTCCTTTGACTCCAAATCTCTTAATACCTCGAAGTGGAGACACTCAAGATATGCTCTATCTCCCACTTCATAGATCACTTCCTTGCGTTTAGCATCGGCATAACTCTTACGCCTTGGTGAGCTATCTTAAGTCATCACGAATCAACTTGACCTTCTCCTCAGAATCCCTGATCAAATCAGGTCCAAACAATTTGCGATCTCCAACTCCATTCCACATCAAAGGTGTCCTGCATTTCCTTCCATACAATGCCTCGAAAGGGGCCATCTGCAAACTGGCTTGATAGCTGTTGTTGTACGAAAACTCTGCGTAGGGTAAGTTATGATCCCAACTAGACCCATAGTCTAGTGCACAAGCTCTCAACATGTCCTCCGTAATCTGATTGACTCTCTCTGCGCCCATCACCATGCGGATGGAAGGCTGTCTTGAACTCTAGCCTGGTACCCAAAGTTTCGTAATCGCTTCCAAAACTTTGAGGTAAACTGCGTTCCTTTATCCGATACGATGCTCCTCGGAACTCCATGCGTACATACGATCCTGGTCATATATATCTTTGCCGACTTAGCACTTGTATAGGTGGTCTTCTTTGGAATGAAGTGAGCAACCTTAGTCAAACGATCCACTATCACCCAAATGGAATCATAACTGAACGGGTCTGGGTAACCCCGTGATAAAGTCCATACCAAGTTTATCCCATTTCCAATCAGGTATCAAGAACGGTGAAGTAAACCTGCTGGTTTCGATGCTCCGCCTTTACTCTCGACATACATCACATATTGCCACATACTCGCAATCTCTCTCTTCATACCGCCCACCAAAAAATTTCCTTCAAGTCCAAATACATCTTGGTGTTGCTCGGGTGTATCGAATATGGTGAGTCATCACCTCTGAAGAATCAACTTCCGATCTCTGGATCATTGGGTACACAAATCCGTTGCTCAAACCATATGGTTCCATTTTCATCCTCACGGAATCATACGCTTTCCCTTTGCTCATCATTTCCTTTATCTCAGGCAATACCTTGGTCCAACTTCCGGCTTCTCCGATTCTTCCCAACAAGGTGGATTGTACCTCGAGTCTTGACAACATAACCTCTTGGAACTATTTCCAAGCTGAAGGTCTCTAAGCTCATCACATAACTCCCGAGGTAAACCTCCTGCCGTAAGGGTATTAACATAACTCTTACGGCTCAAAGCATCCGCCACAATATTGGCTTTTCCCGGATGATAATGCGTACTCATGTCATAATCCTTTATAAGTTCCAACCATCTCCTTTGCACGAGATTCAACTCCTTCTGCGTGAAAATGTACTTCAAACTCTTGTGATCCGTGTAAACATCACAACGATTCCCAATAAGATAGTGTCTCTATGTCTTGAGTGCATGCACTACGGCTGCTAACTCCAAATCATGCGTGGCATAGTTCAACTCATGAGGTCGGAGCTGTCGTGAAGCATAAGCTACAACTTTTCCCTCCTGCATTAGAACACCTCCAAGTCCCACGACGTGAAGCATCACAATACACCGAAAGTCCTTGTGTACGTCGGCGGGATTAGCACCGGGCTGTAACCAAACGCTTCTTCAACTCTTGAAAGCTGACATCACACTCTTCAGACCAAACGAACCTGGTGTCCTTCTTCAACAATGCTGTCATGGGCCTTGCAATCTTGGAGAAATTTTCAATAAATCTCCGGTAATATCCAGCAAGTCCAAGGAAACTGCGAATCTCGCCGACTGTGGTGGGTGCATTCCATTTTGTGACTGACTCTACCTTGGTAGGGTCCACTGCAATCCCTTCACCTGACACAACATGTCCAAGGAATCCGACTTCCTTGAGCCAAAACTCACACTTGCTGAACTTGGCACAAAGTTGATGTTCTCTGAGCTTCTCCAAAACCAAGCGCAGATGTTCGGGCCGTGTTCCTCCTCATTCTTGGAGAAAACCAATATGTCATCAATGAATACCACAACGAACTTATCCAAGAACTCCATGAACACCTTGTTCATCATGCTCATAAAATAGGCAGGGCATTAGTCAAGCCAAAAGACATGATCAGCATACTCATAAAGCCCATACCTTGTGGTAAAAGCGGTCTTGGGTATATCCTTCTCACGGATCTTCAATTGGTGATAACCCGATCGAAGATCGATCTTGGAGAAAACACTAGCTCCTTCTAGCTGGTCAAACAAGTCATTGATCATCGGTAAGGGATACTTGTTCTTGATGGTCACCTCGTTCAAAGAGCGGTAATCCACACACATCCTCAAGGTTCCATCCTTCTTCTCCACTAAGAGTACTGGGGCTCCCCAAGGTGATGAACTCGGGCGAATATACCCTTTCTCTAGCAACTCCTTAATCTGTTTCTTGACTTCCTCCAAATCATTAGCGGGCATCCGTCTGGCCTCTTGGAGATAGGTCCTGCACTGGCAAGCAACTCAATCAAAAACTCAATCTCCCGATCTGGCGGCATACCCGGTAACTCCTCCGGAAATACATCGGCATAATCCTTCACCACTGGTACTTCTTCCTGGACAACTCCCGTAAGAGAGTTCACCTGAGTCCTCTTAGGCTTAAGCCTAGATACATACTTGATCCTCTTCTTCTCTGGGGTGGTGAGAAAAATCGATCTACTAGCACAATCAATGTTTCCCTCATACTTGGACATCCAATCCATCCCTAGGATTACATCCAAACCTTGTGACTCTAGTATGATCCTATCCGTGGGAAAAATATGTCCCCCTATGTTCAAAGGCAACTGGAAACATCCCTGACTAGCCATAGACTCGGCTCCTGGGGAACTCACTAGAATGGGTGACTTAAGAGCTATGGTAGGCAACTTATGTTTATCCACGAATCCCCTTGATATGAATGAATGCGATGCACCAGTGTCAAAAAGAATGAGTGATGGAAATGAATTAACCAAGGACTTACCAATCACTGCGTCAGGCTGCTCATAGACCTCTTCCACATTGACATGATTCACATGCCCCTTAGTGAAAGGATTAGGTTTCTTGCCTCCAGAATTCCCATTTCCATTCCCATTCTGCTGCTCGGGACACTCATTGGAGTAGTGCCCTGTCTTCTTGCATTTGAAGCAAGTGATGTGACTGAGATCTTTCTTCATCGGTGTAGAAGAGTTGAAATGCTGCTGATTGCCATTCCCTCCATTGCCATTGCCATTGCCATGCTTGTGACCATGGTGGTTGTGTCCATTTCCTCCATGCTGAATGTGACCTCCATGGTTATGATGATTCCTCCAAACTTGCTAGTGCCTCGATCCGTAACTTCCCGAGTACGGGCTGTAGCGGGTTTCTGTTGAACTCCGAGTTATACTTCCCATGACCGTACTTCCTCTTACGATTCTCCATCTGCCGGGTGCTTGCCTTCGAGAATGGTAGCCTTATCAACCAACTCCTCGATAGTTCGCAAAGGTCGCCATACCAATCGAACTCCCAACTCATCGCTCGGACCCTCCGAAACTTCTCTGCTTGGCTGCATCGGTGGCCACGTCCTGCAGGGCATAATGGGCCAACTTATCAACTCATCAACATATCGAGATACCATGCGTCCTCCACAGGCGCCAAGTCATGAACTCCTTCTTCTTCAGACTCATGGCTCCAGCTGAGACATGAGCAGTGCGGAACGCCTGCTGGAACTGAGTCCAAGTCACACTCTCCAAGGGGTATGTGGTGGTGTAGTTCTCCCACCAAGCAGCGGCCGGGCCATCCAGCTGATGGGCGGCAAACTTCACCTTCTCAAAGATCATTGCATCTCGCCGTGGCTAGCTCCTTCCTATCTTGCGGAGCCAGTCATCTGCGACGATCGGCTCCGTGCTGCTAGAGAACACGGGTGGGTTCAGCCTCAGAAAACGGGTAACACTGTCAACTGGGGGTGGCGGCGGTGGGTTGTTGTTGTGGTTGTTCTGGTTCTGGTTCTGAATGAGCATCTGCATAAGAGCATTCTCATTGGATCAATTCGCGTGAGCTCCCATGAAAGTTGAACCCGGGTTCACGTCTTGGAGGCATCTGATGGGTTTAGAGTGGATGAGAAGTTAGAATAGAATAAGGCCTAGTGAGTAAAATCACACTACCCATATGCACATGATAGCAATAAAACTTCAAATCACTCCAATTCAATTTCAATCAAGAGGTCCACAAGAACAATCAAACCTAAGGTAAGCCATGTCACAAGATTTGCCAAGGTCTCACAAATGAGATAAAACTAATCGGATAACGAAATCGAATTTCTAACTCTCATGGTGGTATAAAATCTAACTCTCATCGGATGAGGACCAGTCAACCATGTTGACATCAGGTGTCCTTGCATCACTGTCTGTGTCGTCATCTCCAAGCTCATCATCCTGGTCCTTGTCCTGGCTGATGTAATCTCCATAAGAGTGATCCTCCTGGATGTTTTCTCCCTCATCCAGCTTCTCCTCGGCCTCCTCAAGCTCAAGCTTCGTGTCGCCGATCTTCTCCTGCCAGTCGTCCAGCTCTCCCTCATGCTCGATGCGAAGGCCCCGGAGTTCCTCCTCGAGATCGGCCTTGCGGGTCATGAGGTTCTTGATGACGATCATGTTGTCGCACAACTCCAGCTCCATCATACGAATGTGATCCTCCATGTCCTGGATATGGGATGCTATCGTCTCGTCCTCCGTGGTACGCACCACATCTCCATTTGCGTCGCCAAGGCGTCCAGACATCACGAAGGAGGACCTCTTGAGGTCTTCGTCATACTCCTCCCGAATGCGTCCGAGAGCAATGTGAGCAGCGATGCCCTGCCCAAGCCCAATGTTGCAGTATCCACATGGAAATCAATGGGCTTGGTGCGGTTTCCGAGGATGCGTCCGGGGATATGGGCATCGATCCTCCAACGTGTCTCCTCGGGCAAGGTGGCGGTGAAGGTTCCAGTAAAGGTGGGAAGCCCAATCTTCAGGTGCTTCACGATCTTCATCACCGTCCAAAGGGCATGGTCTCATCGGGCTGCTCGAACTCGACAATGGCGGATTTACATCTACATTTTGAAAGAGGGAAGAAATTAGTACCGAAGTAAAGACGATGCGAGACCAAAGGATATATAGGGAAAGTGAAAAATAAAGTTTTTATCCTATGGCTTTTCCATTTTCTAGGGGTCGCGTCCTCCCTACAACAACGTGTGCTCGATACCATCTTGTAGCGACCCGACTCGGTCGAGTCGAAGTCTCTGTGCTTACCGTGCTAGTCCTCGGATCGACTTGCTAGCACACGATGACTCGATGAAATAAATGTAAATAACACACATCTCTTTATTACATCGATAATCCAGAGCAATACATTTATTACAAAATAGGGCATAGAGCCAATAAACAAATCTGCGGAAGCAAAGTAGTAAATGAGTCCAACTCCACGAGCAAGGTTGAGTGTAGAACATCGACCTATAGCACCTTAATCCTCGCTTGATATATCTCGCAACGTGATAAGTTGCAGCCATATAGGTCAAGACATTGAATGTACTTGGCAAGTCACATCATAAGTGTAAAGAACCTATTTGTACATGCAATTTGGTGGTGGAAAGCTCTAAGTTTAGTTTTTTTGCATAAAGCTAGTTTTTCCCTATTAGAAAAATGTTATTCTACTACTACACATTTGCATAGGATGAGTTGGAAAACCCAACTCCATCCGCTCCCAAGTTTCATTTAAATCCCAACTGCTTAATTAAAGGTGAGGAGATCTCCGGCATTTTCACTACTAGATGCTCAACTTGTCCGTAACTGGGGACACGGCTAATCGATTAGGTTGACACTCTGCAGAGGTTGCGCACTTTTCCCCACAAGACTCGACCACCTCCATGATCGGAAGATCGAGACATAGTCTTTCGAAAATGTTCCCCCTTAACCCATGGATAGGCCGGTACACCTACATCACTCTACATCTGCTAGTCCATCACGTAAGCGAACACACTAACTACTCAACAAAGCCAGAGCCCATATAGGCTTGTGGCTGCACACGTAAGCTTCTAGACATGAGAATACGATTGATCTCTTTGAGCCTCGAAAGGACGGTCCACTAGTGGTGCACCACCATGGATTTCCCATGCGTTCTAATCGCATTTCGCCACCATTCCAACAAATTTCCGCCGGGTAGTTCATTAATTATCTTAGGTCCTATTTACTACATTGTCACTCATACTTTACAATGATCACTCCCCAATCCACGTCTACTTAGCGAAGCAACATAATGTAAAACGATGGCGACAATGTTATAAGGTTCAGACCTACCTTAATGAACTATTGGGTGAAAAGCATAGTCATGCGGCGTCAATTCCTACCATGCAGTCCTACCGCAAAGAACTACGTGCATAATAAAAACATAGGTAATGAAACATGATCAAGATGCAACTTGCCTTGGTACCGCTGGTTGAATTCTAAAGATCGATAATATTCTCGCTTCAGACCGGAAATCTACCGCAAAGAAGATAAACAAACATAAGCAAACATTCTAGAGAACCGTAAAGAACATGCAAAGCAAAAGTCTCGGAAAAACCAAATGAACAAACATCACACTTAACTAGCATGAAAATTTTCTAGGTGCAAAACAACATAGGCACATGGTTCAAGAAGTGATGTGAACTATAGTGCATACTAGTAAAATATTAATAGGCAGATTCTAGTGTGTGAAAATTATTGTGACAAAGTTCCAGGTGATAGGGTTTGGCTACGGTGACAGAATGCAAAAAGAATCAACTTAATCGGAGCTACGGTTTGAGAGATATGGCCATTTGAAGTTTGAATTCGAATCTGAATAAATTCAAATTTGAATCGACAAAAGTTTGTAAAAGGATCCCCTTTGGATAGATCTAAACAATACGGAGAATTTTCCGCTGGTTTCATCGAGTTTGGATCTACGGTTAAGAAGTTATGGCTAATCTAAGCTCAGGGACTAATCTGTGATAAAAGGGACTAAACAGTGAAGAAAACTACCGCAACCAAGTCCCTGGCCACGTGGCGGCTCGTGGAGTGGCCGAAAGATCCGCCGCGGAGGTTATACGCTTAACGGCCACTAAATAAGAAAACAAGGGCGGCGGTGACTAAAGAAAACCGACGCCGGTTTAAATAAACCGCGACGGTTTAAGGGAACCGCGTTAACCGCACCTCTTCGCAAAATAAAAAACGAACCTAATCTAACTGGGCCGTCCATGGTAGATCGAACGGGCGAGGTGGGGTGGTGGCTCACAGCGGTGGTGGTGGTGGTGGCGGCGGCGATGAAGACGGGCGGCGACGCGTGACGGAGGGGGCGGCTACGGGCGGTCCTCGGCATCGGGAAGAAGACGGGGAGGTTCGGCGCGTCGAGGGCGTCGCGAAGGTGGCGTCGGGGCTCCTCAGGGACGTCGGGGTCGGCGAGGCGAAGGCGGTGGCGCTCCGCGGGCTCCGGCGAGGTCCGTTCGGCCGGCGAGATCCAAGCGGCGACTGCGGGCGGTAGGAGCGGCGTGGGAAGAAGCGGGACGACGAGGATGGAAGAGGGGGTCCTGGCCTTTATATAGGCGAGGGTGGAGGGCTCGGGGTCGACGGATAAGGCCTCATCCGAGCGCGTGGCGGCCGGCGGTTGCGGGCGGCGAGGCGCGGATGTTTATCCCGAGGCTGCAAGGAGGTTGGGGACGAGCCGACGAGCGGGATTACCGCTGGCGGCGAGAGGAGGCGGCGAGGCGGCGTGGAGCGGTCGACCCGGGAGGTTTGGTAGCGCTGGCTCAGCCGCCTTGGGCCAAATGGCCACCGGGCCTGTTAGGCGCTCTGGGCCGAACCCAGTTCGGTCCAGGCAGTGAGTGCGCAAGGCTCGTTTTTAAAGCGAAGACTAAAGGGGCCCTAAACAATTCAAAAGAATTAATAAAAATACCACAATAATTTCTAAAATAACTATACAATATTTAGAACCTAATGAACATTAACTTAAGCACAGTAACATTTTAAAATATTTTCCTAATGCAATTAATGCATTTTTTGCCAATAAACCAAATACCAATAAACTCCAAAACTTCAAATAATATTCAAAATAAAATTTCCCAGTCTTTTATATTTTGAGGAAGTCATCTTATCCCCTCTCATTTGTTTTTCTCGAGTGGAAAAATATTATTTGAATATTAAAAAAAAAATTCCAAAATGCAAAGAAATATGATATGCATTGAATGATTCTATTAACATCCAAATTTAATAAAAATTGGGATGTTACAGATCCTACGCAAGTGCCACTCAGAGGCTTATGGAGGACACCACGCTGGATACAGAACTGCACATAAGGTATTGCAATCTGGTTTTTATTGGCCTACTCTCTTCAAGGATGCCCGTAAGTTTGTCTTGTCTTGTGATGAATGTCAAAGAATTGGTAATATTAGTAGACGTCAAGAAATGCCTATGAATCATTCACTTGTTATTGAACCATTCGATGTTTGGGGCTTTGATTATATGGGACCTTTTCCTGCCTCTAATGGATATACACATATTTTGCTTGTTGTTGATTATGTTACTAAGTGGGTAGAAGCTATTCCAACTAGTAGTGCTGATCATAACACTTCTATTAAAATGATTAAGGAAGTTATTTTTCCAAGGTTTGGAGTCCCTAGATATTTAATGACTGATGGTGGTTCACATTTTATTCATGGTGCTTTCCGTAAAATGCTTGCTAAATATGATGTTAATCATAGAACTGCATCTCCATATCACCCATGCCTAGTGGTCAAGTAGAATTGAGCAATAGAGAGCTCAAATTAATTTTGCAAAAGACTGTTAATAGGTCTAGAAAGAATTGGTCCAAGAAACTTGATGATGCATTATGGGCCTATAGAACTGCATATAAGAATCCTATGGGTATGTCTCCGTATAAAATGGTTTATGGAAAAGCATGTCACTTACCTCTCGAACTAGAACATAAGGCATATTGGGCTATTAAAGAGCTCAACTATGATTTCAAACTTGCCGGTGAGAAGAGGTTATTTGATATTAGCTCACTTGATGAATGGAGAAACCAAGCTTATGAAAATGCCAAGTTGTTTAAAGAAAAAGTTAAAAGATGGCATGACAAAAGGATACAGAAGCGTGAGTTTAATGTAGGTGATTATGTATTGCTATACAACTCTCGTTTAAGATTTTTTGCAGGAAAACTTCTCTCTAAATGGGAAGGTCCCTACGTTATCGAGGAGGTCTATCGTTCCTTTGCCATAAAAATCAACATCTTTGAAGGTACAAATCCGAAGGTGGTAAACGGTCAAAGGATCAAACATTATATCTCAGGTAATCCCATTAATGTTGAAACCAATATTATTGAAACCGTAACCCCGGAGGAATACATAAGGGACACTTTCCAGACCGTTTCGCACTCGGAAAGGAATAGGTATGTGGTACGGTAAGTAAACCGACTCCAAAACAATTTCTAAGGCAATATTTCTCCGTTTTGGAATATTTAGAAAAATAGAAAAATAAGTGGCAGTCCGGGAAGGACACGAGGGCTCCACGAGGGTGGAGGGCGCGCCCTACCCCCCCTGGGCGCCCCCCCTACCTCGTGAGCACCCCGTGTGCCCTCCGGACTCCGTTTTCTTGCAGGATACGTATTTTGGTCGGTAAAAATTCATTATATATTCTCCCGAAGGTTTTGACTCTCGTATCACGCAAATCTCTCATGTTCTTGTTTCGAGCTGTTTTTCCGACAGGTCTAGATCATCATGACGTCCCCAAGTGCTTCCAAGGACAAGTTCTTCGAGAAGGTGATCAACCCTTACCTCGCGGAGGTGCTGCGACACCCTCAAACCATTGAGATGCGTGATGGGTTGTTGCACATCCGCGATGCTGAGGGACCAAAGGGAACCGGAAGCGTGGAGTCGAGGCTCGAAGCAATGGAGCAACAAGTTTTCAAGTGCCAGGGGATGGTGGAGCGTGGAATCAACGCTAGCCACACGATGCTCGCGGAGTTCACCAACAACTACGAGCCGGATGCCAAGAACACCGAGGAGGCCATCTTCAAGCTACATGAGAAGATCGAGCACCTCCAAGCCCAAATCTATGATTTGCAAAATCAAAACTGTGAGTATGAATATAGATTCAAAAGGATGAGTTTGGCTGCAGATTTGAGGATTCCGGAGACTCGATCATCCTTCTATGATGGTGATCCTATGCCATGGAAGGTGGATGACAAGCCCGCATCATCAACAACACCTACACCTTCTTCGACAAAGAAGGAGACATAATCACATGTGTAGGGGCACTCCCCTTGGCAACTGCCAAGCTTGGGGGACGTGCCCCGGTATCGTATCACCATCACAACTCCTATCTTTACCGTTTTTCTTAGTTCGATCCTTTTAGTAGTATCTTGATCTAGTAGAATAAAGATTATGGCATGATCTAGTTTTGAGTTTTTCTTTATGATCTCTCTATGTAATCGAGTCCATGAGCTATATCTATAATAAATTTTAGTGTTGAGTCAAGGGATTGATTATTTTGCCATGATCTTGGGTGAATAAAAGAAAATAAAGAAGAAAAAGAATAAAAAAACAAAGAGTTCATATTGATCTTATTGAGAGTAATGACTTCACATAGAAAGAGTATGATGATTAAAAGTTGTTGGGAGTTGGCAAATATAGCTTTGGTCATCGTTGCAATTAATAGGAAGTAATAAGGAAAGAGAGGTTTCACATATAGATATATTATCATTGGCATCTTTTATGACTGGGAGCACTCATTAAAATATAACATGCTAAAGAGTTGATGTTGGACAAGGAAGACAACGTGATGAGTTATGTTTTCTTATAGCTGAGATAAAGTACGTTGTCATGGATCCTCTAACATGTTGAGCTTGCCTTTCCCCCTCATGCTAGCCAAATTCTCAAAGACCAAGTAGAGATACTACTTGTGCTTCCAAATACCCTTAAACCAGTTTAGCCATGAGAGTCCACCATATCTACCTATGGATTGAGTAAGATCCTTCAAGTAAGTTGTCATCGGTGCAAAGCAATAAAATTGCTCTAAACATGTATGATTGATTGGTGTGGGAGAAATAAGCTTTATACGATCTTGTGATGTGGAAGTAATAAAAGCGACGGACTGCATAATAAAGGTTCATATCACAAGGGGCAATATAAAGTGACGCTCTTTCTCATTGACATTTTGTGCATCCAACCATAAAAGCGCATGGCAACCTCTGCTTCCCTCTACGAAGGGCCTATCTTTTATTATTATCCTCTACCTTATGCAAGAGTCACGGTGATCTTCACCTTTCCTTTTTCATTTTATCCTTTGGCAAGCCCAAAGCATGTTGGAAAGAACATGATATATATATATATATATATATATATATATATATATATATATATATATATATATCTAATTGGATGTAGGGGAGCATGAATTATTATTGTTGACATTACCCTTGAGGTAAAAGGTTGAGGGCAAAACTATAAGCCCCTATCTTTCTATGTGTCCGATTAAAACTCAGAACCACAAGTATTATGCGTGAGTGTTAGCAATTATGAAGGACTAAATGATAGTTGAGTATGTGGACTTGCTTTTAAGCTCGACATAGACTCTTTCCGATGTTATGATAAATTGCAATTGCTTCAATGACTGAGGTTATAATTTGTTGGTGCTCAATAAGGTTTCTGATTTATACTTTTGCATTGTGAAAAGATCATCACTTGAACATAAGTAATCATATGACAAAATCTATATGTGTTGCTGTTATAAGAACAATCATGATGCCTTCATGTCCGTATTTTATTTTTATCGACGCCTCTACCTCTAAACATGAGGACATATTTATTGTTATCGGCTTTTCGCTTGAGGACAAGCAAGGTATAAGCTTGGGGGAGTTGATACGTCCATTTTGCATCATGCTTTATATCGATATTTATCGCATTATGGGCTATTGATACGTCTCCAACGTATCTATAATTTTTTATTGCTCCATGCTACTATATATACTATTTTGGACTATAATGAGCTTTATTTTCCACTTTTATATTACTATTGGGACTAACCTATTAACCGGAGGCCCAGCCCAGAATTGCAGTTTTTTGCCTTTTTCAGTGTTTCGAAGAAACAGAAAATCAAACGGAGTCTGAACGGAACGAAACCTTCGGAAACGTGATTTTCTCACCGAACGTGATCCAGGAGACTTGGACCCTACACCAAGGAACCAGAGAGGCGGTCACGAGGGTGGGGGCGCCCCTCCCCCCCTAAGGCGCGCCCCTGCCTCCTGGGCCCCCTATTGCTCCACCGACGTACTCCTTCCTCCTATATATACCTACGTACCCCCAAACGATCAGAACAGGAGCCAAAAACCTAATTCCACCGCTGCAACTTCCTGTATCCACGAGATCCCATCTTGGGGCCTGTTCCGAGCTCCGTCGAGGGGGCATCCACCACGGAGGGCTTCTACATCAACACCATAGCCTCTCCGATGAAGTGTGAGTAGTTTACTTCAGACCTTTGGGTCCATAGCTAGTAGCTAGATGGCTTCTTCTCTCTTTTTGGATCTCAATACAGTGCTCTCCCCCTCTCTCATGGAGATCTATTTGATGTAATCTTCTTTTTGCGGTGTGTTTGTTGAGACCGATGAATTGTGGGTTTATGATCCAACTTATCTATGAATAATATTTGAATCTTCTATGAATTCTTTTATGTATGATTGAGTTATCTTTGCAAATCTCTTCGAATTATCCGTTTGGTTTGGCCAACTAGATTGGTAGTTCTTGCAATGGGAGAAGTGCATGGCTTTGGGTTCAATCTTGCGGTGTCCTTACCCAAAGGATGTAAAGGGTTGCAAGGCACGTATTGTATTGTTGCCATCGAGGATAACAAGATGGGGTATTTATCATATTGCATGAATTTATTCCTCTACATCATGTCATCTTGCTTACAGGCGTTACTATTTTTTTAACTTAATACTCTAGATGCATGCTGGATAGTGGTCGATGAGTGGAGTAATAGTAGTAGATGCAGAATCGTTTCGATCTACTTGTCTCGGACGTGATGCCTATATACATGATCATACCTAGATATAATCATAACTATGCTCAATTCTGTCAATTGCTCAACAGTAATTTGTTCACCCACCGTAGAATAATTATGCTCTTGAGAGAAGCCACTAGTGAAACCTATGCCCCCCGGGTCTATTCTCATCATATCAATCTCCATCACTTTTATACTTGCTTTGTTTTACTTTGCCTTTTACTTTTCACTTTGCATCTTTATACCAAAAATACCAAAAATATTATCTCTATCAGATCTCACTCTCGTAAGTGACCGTGAAGGGATTGACAACCCCTAATTGCGTTGGTTGCGAGTAGCTATCATTTTGTGCAGGTACGAGGGACTTGTGCGTGGCCTCCTCTTTGGATTGATACCTTGGTTCTCAAAAACTGAGGGAAATAGTTACGCCATCGTGTTGCATCATCCTCTCCTCTTCGGGAAAACCAACGCAAGCTCAAGACGTAGCAAGAAGGATTTACGCGCCCGTTGTCGGGAGTCTACGCAAAGTCAACATACCAAGTACCCATCACAATCCCTATCTCTCGCATTACATTATTTGCCATTTGCCTCTCGTTTTCCTCTCCCCCACTTCACCCTTGTCGTTTTATTCGCCCTCTCTTTCCCAATCTCCTCCTCTTTTTCCCTTTGCCTTTTTCCTCGTCCACTTGTTTGCCCGTGTGTTAGTTTTCTTGCTTGTCGCTATGTCTGAAATTGGGGAAATTATCGCTGATATGGGCGATAATAATATCATGGAAAATTCTGAAGCTCCTGCTGAAGAACCCCCTACCTATCACACAAAAAGATTTCGAAACGGAAGTGGTAATATTATTGGAAAAGGAGTTATTCAAGATTTCTTTACTTGTGCTGGTGCTTTACCCCCTATGGGTGGTTCTATTCTCCATAGAACTAGTAGCCTTGCGGACACTATTGCCATGCTTATCGTTGAACTTGAAAGGCAATTTATGCATATGCACCCTTCTATACAGAGAATTTTCCTAGAATTTTCTAATATTGAACACTCCTCTGTTAAGCGTGCCGCTACTATCTTTTTGGCTAATGAATTCGGGTTTATAATAAAAGAAGCCAAAGAAATCTTTGCGCATTATAGGGTGGACGCTGGCCGTCCTCCCATAGAATCTATCCTTTTTGATCAAGAAGAAATAATGCATTTTCAATCTATCGACTATGTTGCTTACAATGAAAATCTTAGAAAAAAGTGCCTACCAATATTTTCATTGATAGAATCTCTGAGCTTAATGATGATTTGGCTATTCGAAATAATGAGCTAGGATGCTCTCTTGAGTATAATCTCACCAAGTTCTGTCAAAAGAACGCTTATAATGATGAATTGGTTGTGCAATGTCTGAAGGCCGAAAGAGGAACCTATACCTCCTAAAATTGATCTTGGGGACTTTTGTCCTATTAAATTTAGCCCTTTTGATTACTTTTGCTTGCCTCAAAGAAAACTTGCTGCCAAACGTAGATAATATGAAACAAGTTTCACCGATCTATCTTATTACTACGGCACATCTTAGATCTATCCTTGCTTTTATGCCTAGCTAGGGGCGTTAAACGATAGCGCTTGTTGGGAGGCAACCCAATTTTATTTTTTAGTTTTTTGTTTTTGCTTATGTTTAGGAATAAATAATACATCTAGCCTCTGTTTAGATATGGTTTTATCTTTTAATTAGTGTTCGTGCCAAGTTAAACCTATTGGATCTTCTTGGATGATAGTTATTTGATCTTGCTGTAATTTCCAGAAACTTTGCGCTCAGTGCCCGAATTTTTAAAAATCACCAGAATGTGATAAAATATTGATTCCAATTGCTTCTGATCAATAAACAAAATTTCCAGGTCTTCTAATTTTGGTAGAATTTTTTGAGTTCCAGAAGTTTGCGTGAGTTACAGATTACTACAGACTTTTCTGTTTTTGACAGATTCTGTTTTGCGTGTGTTGTTTGCTTATTTTGATGAATCTATGGCTAGTAAAATAGTTTATGATCCATAGAGAAGTTGGAATACAGTAGGTTTAACACCAATACAAATAAAGAATGAGTTCATTACAGTACCTTAAATTAGTCTTTTGTTTTCTTTCTCTAACAGAGCTCACAAGATTTCTATTGAGTTTTGTGTTGTGAAGTTTTCAAGTTTTGGGTAAATTCTATTGATGGATTATGGAACAAGGAGTGGCAAGATACTAAGCTTGGGGATGCCCATGGGACCTCCAAGATAATCCAAGGACACCAAAAAGTCAAAGCTTGGGGATGCCCCGGAAGGCATCCCCTCTTTCGTCCACTTCCATCGGTAATTTACTTGGAGCTATATTTTTATTCACCACATGATAAGTGTTTTTCCTTGAGCGTCTTGTATTATTTGTGTCTTTGCTTGTTAGTTTACCACAATCATCCTTGCTGTACACACCTTTTGTGAGAGCCATATATGAATTGAAATTTGATAGAATACTCTATGTGCTTCACTTATATCTTTTGAGTTTGATAGTTTTGCTCATAGTGCTTCACTTATATCTTTTGAGTGTGATAATTTTGCTCTAGTACTTCACTTAGATCTTTCAAAGCACGGTGGTGGATTTGTTTTAAAGAAACTATTGATCTCTCATGCTTCACTTAGATTATTTTGAGAGTCGTTAATAGCATGGTAATTTGCTTAATATTAATATACTTGGTATTCAAGATATGTGCAACTTTCTTTTGAGTGCGTTGAATACTAAGATAAGTTTGATCCTTGATAATTGTTTTGAGATATGGAGGTGATAATATCAAAGTCGTGCTAGTTGAGTAGTTGTGAATTTTAGAAATTCTTGTGTTGAAGTTTGCAAATCCCGTAGCATGCACGTATGGTTAAAGTTGAGTAACAAATTTGAAACATGAAGTGTACCGGCTTGTGCATCCTTATGAGTGGCGGTCGGGGACGAGCGATGGTCTTTTCCTACCAATCTATCCCCCTAGGAGCATGCGCGTAGTACTTGATTTTTGATGACTTCTAAATTTTTGCAATAAGTATATGAGTTCTTTTGACTAATGTTGAGTCCATGGATTATACACACTTTTACCTTTCCGCCTTTGCTAGCCTCTTGATGCAGTGCATTGCCCTTTCTCACCTTGAGAGTTGGTGCAAACTTCACGGTGCATCCAAACCCCGTGATATGAACGCTCTATCACACATAAACCTCCTTATATCTTCCTCAAAACAGCCACCATACCTACCTATTATAGCATTTCCATAGCCATTCCGAGATATATTGCCATGCAACTTTCCACCGTTCCGTTCATCATCATCGTGACATACTTTACTTTTGTCATATTGCCATTGCATGATCATGTAGTTGACATCGTATTTGTGGCAAGGCCACCATGCATTATTTTTCATACATGTCACTCTTGATTCATTGCACCATCCCTACATCACGGAGGCATTCATATAGAGTCATACCTTGTTCTAGTTTCGAGTTGTAATCCTTATGTTGTAATCAATAGAAGTGTGATGATCATCATTATTAGAGCATTGCCAAAAAAAAGAAAAGAGAAAGGCCAAAAAGAAAGAAAAAAAGAAAGGCCCAAAAAAATAAAAAAAATAAAAAGGGCAATGCTACTATCTCCTTTTCCACACTTGTGCTTCAAAGTAGCACCTTGTTCCTCATGTAGTGAGTCTCATATATTGTGCTTCAAAGTAGCACCATGTTTTTCATATAGTGAGTCTCATAAGTTGTCTTTTTTATACTAGTGGGAATTTTTCGTTATAGAACTTGGCTTGTATATTCCTATGATGGGCTTCCTCAAAATGCCCTAGGTCTTCATGAGCAAGCAAGTTGGATGCACACCCACTAGTTTTCTTTTGTTGAGCATTCATAGCTCTAGTGCATCTGTTGCATGGCAATCCCTACTCCTCATGTTGACATCAATTGATGGGCATCTCCATAGCTCGTTGATTATCCTCGTCAATGTGAGACTTTCTCATTTTTTTGGTCTTCTCCACACAATCCCCGTCATCATATTCTATTCCACCCATAGTGCTATATCCATGGCTCACGCTCATGTATTGCGTGAAGATTGAAAAAGTTTGAGATTATTTAAGTATGAAACAATTGCTTGGCTTGTCATCGGGGGTATAGAAGTTGGGAACATCTTTGTGTGACGAAAATGAAACATAGCCTAACTATATGATTTTGTAGGGATGAACTTTCTTTGGTCATGTTATTTTGAGAAGACATAATTGCTTAGTTAGTATGCTTGAATTATTATTATTTTTTATGTCAATATGAATTTTTGTCTTGAATATTTCGGATCTGAATATTTATACCACAAATAAGAAGATTTACATTGAAATTATGCCAAAGTATCACTCCGCATCAAAAATTCTCTTTTTATCATTTACCTACTCGAGGACGAGCAGGAATTAAGCTTGGGGATGCCTGATACGTCTCCAACGTATCTATAATTTTTGATTGCTCCATGCTACTTAATGGGCTTTATTTTCCACTTTTATATTACTTTTGGGACTAACCTATTGACCGGAGGCCCAACCCAGAATTGTTGTTTTTTGCCTTTTTCAGTGTTTCGAAGAAACAAAATATCAAACGGAGTCCAAAAAGAATGAAACCTTCGGAAACGTGATTTTCTCACTGAACGTGATCCAAGAGACTTGGACCCTACGCCAAGGAACCAGAGAGGCGGTCACGAGGGTGGGGCGCCTCAGGGCGCGCCGCCTCGTGGGCCCCTGTTGCTCCACCGACGCACTCCTTCCTCCTATATATAGCTACGCACTTCAAACGATCGTAACAGGAGAAAAACCTAATTCCACCGCCGCAACTTCCTGTATCCACGAGATCCCATCTTGGGGCCTGTTAGGAGCTCACGGAGGGGGCATCCACCACAGAGGGCTTCTACATCAACACCATAGCCTCTCGGATGAAGTGTGAGTAGTTTACTTCAGACCTTTGGGTCCATAGCTAGTAGCTAGATGGCTTCTTCTCTCTTTTTGGATCTCAATACAATGTTCCCCCCCTCTCTCGTGGAGATCTATTCGATGTAATCTAATTTTTGCGGCGTGTTTGTTGAGACCGATGAATTGTGGGTTTATGATCCAGCTTATCTATGAATAATATTTGCATCTTCTCTGAATTCTTTTATGTATGATTGAGTTATCTTTGCAAGTCTCTTCGAATTATCCGTTTGGTTTGGACAACTAGATTGGTAGTTCTTGCAATGGGAGAAGTGCATGGCTTTGGGTTCAATCTTGCGGTGTCCTTACCCAAGGATGTAAAGGGTTGCAAGGCACGTATTGTATTGTTGCCATCGAGGATAAGAAGACGGGGTATTTATCATATTGCATGAATTTATTCCTCTACATCATGTCATCTTGCTTAAGGCGTTACTATGACTTTAACTTAATACTCTAGATGCATGCTGGATAGCGGTCGATGAGTGGAGTAATAGTAGTAGATGCAGAATCGTTTCAATCTACTTGTCTCGGACGTGATGCCTATATACATGATCATACCTAGATATAATCATAACTATGCTCAATTCTGTCAATTGCTCAACAGTAATTTGTTCACCCACCGTAGGATAATTATGCTCTTGAGAGAAGCCACTAGTGAAACCTATGGCCCCCGGGTTGTAACGCCCCGGATTCGATGCGCCAGGTGTTTGTCAGTTGTTCGCCGTCGTTGCCATGTCATGTGCTTGCGTCTCTCTCTTTGCCATGTCATCATATGCATTTTTATCATGTCATCATGTGCATCGCATTTGCATACGTGTTTGTTTCATGCATCCGAGCATTTTCCCCGTTGTCCGTTTTGCAACCCGGCATTCCTATGTCTCCCGGCGCCCCCTTTTACCTCTTTTCGTGTGCGGGTGTTAAACGGTCTCGGAAAGGACCGAGGTTTGCCAAGCGGCCTTGGTATAGCACCGGTAGACCGCCTGTCAAGTTTCGGATCATTTGGAGGTCGTTGATACTCCAACGGTTAACCGGTAACCGTAAAGCCTCCTTCTCTTTGCAGCCCAACACCCCTTCCAAAGTGGACCAAAACCCACCAAACTCCCCTCCATGCTCTCGGTCGTTCGATCACGATCACGTGGCCGAAAACCGCACCTCATTTGGACTCTTCTAACTCCCTCTACCTATATATATGTGCACCCCCCCGGATTTTTCGCGCAGACCAAAACCTAGCGTCTCCCTCCTCGCGCCGCCGGACATGTCCGCCCGTCGGCCGGACATGTCCGCCCGTCGGCCGGACAGGTCCGCCCGTCGGCCGGACATGTCCGCCCGTCGGCCGGACATATCGCCGCCCACCACCGCGCTGCCCGTGGTAGCGCGCCATCCACGCCGCCCATGACCCGGCGGGCGAGCCCCCGCCATAGCTGCCCGCGCCCGCCTCGCCCGGCCATGGCGCCCGCGCCCTTGCCGCCTTGCCGCGCCCGATCGCCGGCGCCTCCCGCCGCCTCTCACGCGCGCCGTCGCCATCTCCGCCCGCGCCTCCTCCCTCCTCCGCCGGCCGCCTCCTCCCTCCTCTCCGTGCGAGCCACCGCCCTTTGTTCACAAGCCGCCCCGATCCAGATCTGGAATCCGCGGTTGACTTTCTTTCCCCCTCGTTTTTCCACCAAGTCCGAGGATTTTTGTAATTTTGTTGCATTTTCGTCATGCCATAACTCTCTGCATATTCCTCCGTTTCGTGCGTGTAATATGTCGAATTGTTTGCCCCGACGAGTACACCATTTCATTCCATTGCATCATATTAATTGGAACTCATCTTGATGCCTGAATCTTCGTTGCAAGTGTGCTATGTGATGTTAGTTTCAGATTCTTATCAGAACATGCACTTTTGTCATTTTTGCCATAATTGATGTGTGCACCCTATGAACTTGAGTCCTACATGTGTTTTGTAATATGCGATGCCATATTTACAGGGGTGTACGCCATGTATTTTTGTGATCTCTGTGGTGACTAGCACAAGCATGCAAACTAGGCTTCATGATGTTGCTGATTTCAGCCCCTGTTCTGCTGATATTTTTATGCCATATAAACTTGATGCTACCAAGAGATCCATGCTCATTTTGAGATACTTAAGTAAGGATGTTTTGTACATATGGTTATCCTCTATCCATCCATGCCCTCGTTTGCAATTATGGAGTGCCATAGCTTGAGTCAATCGAGCTCTACTTTTGCTATAAAATGTTTCCTGGCAGGTTGTTTACATGTTATTCAATTTTGCCAAGGTTGTTGTACTTGATCCGTGTATGATATGATGTTGTACTTGCCATTTATAGCTTCTATGACATGTCTTTTTACTGTTGGTTGCCTTGCCATGCCATGTATTGCTCTGTGGTGAGTGCTTCAAGCTCACCAACATGCCTACTTATTGTTGTTCCTGCCATGTATGAATCTGTAATATAACTTTCCATGTTTACATGGGTGCCATCATATTTTCTGTGCCCTTTTGGCTCATGGTCAGTAAAGGACTTTTGTTCTATGCAATCAGTAGATTCATGTCATGCCTTTATTTGCCATGTTAAGTTCCTGTACCATGCTGTTTGATAGCTCTAAACATTGCAACCTGATGTTATTTCCTGATAAGTCTGAAACTGTTATTATTTGCAATCTTGCCATGTGTTTTTGAGCATGTTCTAGTGATTTCTGGAGATAGCTCAGTGTTCATGTTTTGTAATGCTTTACTGGTTCATCATGCCCATGCCTTTTGTTATTACGTTGGGACTCCGTAGCATGTTGTTTTGATACTTGCAATATGCCTAGTTGCTGTTTTGGGCAGATTGTTGCTATAACTTTTTTCATGTGTATGTGTTGAACCGTTGCTCCGTTTTGAGTGTGCTCTACATGAAACTTGCTTGATTTTGCATGTAGCTTCATATTATCATGTTGCATCCATGTTTTGAGGTGTTTCCTTGATGTTTGTATGCATTTTGCATCAATGCCATGTTTAACTTGTTTTGCTCATATCTTCTAGGCCGTAGCTCCGAATCTAATGAACTTTATATGTAACTTGACTAGAATTTCGTGTAGATCATTGTGGTGCATCTTAACTTGCTGTCTAACAACCTTAACATAAGATTTATTCATTTCTGGACCAATTTCGAAATTTGCATATGAGGACTTACCGGAATTGTTCTATGTTGTTTCCGGCCTCATTTAAACTTGCTTTGATGTGTTGCTCTTGTTTGCATCATCTCTTGCCATGAGTAGCTTCATGTAGCCTTGTCATGCATCATACTTGGTTGAGCATGATGTCTTGTTCATGTGTGGTGTGTTTACTATGTTGTGTGCTTCTTCTTGTTAGTTCCTGATTCGTTGCGATCGTGAGGATTCGTTCGTCTACGCTTGGTTCGTCTTCGTGGCTTCATCTCCTTCATGGACTCGTTCTTCTTCCTTATGGATTTCAAGCAAGATGACTGCTACCCTGGATCTCACTACTATCATTGCTATGCTAGTTGCTTCGTTTCTATCGCTATGCTGCGCTACCTATTACCTGTTTATCAAGCCATCCCAAATTGCCATGAACCTCTAACCTTTGTCACCCTTCCTAGCAAACCATTGTTTGGCTATGTTACCGCTTTGCTCAGCCCCTCTTATAGCGTTGTTAGTTGCAGGTGAAGATGAAGTTTGTTCCTTGTTGGAACATGGAGATGTTGTTCCTTGTTGGAACATGTTTACTTGTTGGGATATCACAATATATCTTATATTATTAATGCATCTATATACTTGGTAAAGGGTGGAAGGCTCGGCCTTATGCCTGGTGTTTTGTTCCACTCTTGCCGCCCTAGTTTCCGTCATATCGGTATTATGTTCCCGGATTTTGCGTCCCTAACGCGGTCGGGTGATTTATGGGACCCCTTGACAGTTCACTTTGAATAAGACTTTTCCAAAGAAGGCCCAACATTGGTTTTACCATTTGCCCGACCTATTACCTTTTTCCCTTGGGAGTCGCGCATCCCAAGGGTCATCTTTATTTTAGCCCCCGGCCAATGCTTGTCTAAGTGTTGGTCCAAACTAGAGCCCTTTGCGCCGCCACCTCGTGGAAACTTGGGGTCTGGTTTTAGTTGTATCGGACTGCTCATCCGGTCGTGGCACGAGACGAGATACGCCGACTACTATCGTGGTGTGTCGGCACGCCGGGAGGTCTTGTTGGTCTTGTTTTATTGCTGTCGAATGTCTTGTAGCCGGATTCCGAGACTGATCGGGTCTTCCCGGGAGAAGGAATATCCTTCGTTGATCGCGAGAGCTTATCATGGGCTAAGTTGGGACACCCCGCAGGTATAAACTTTCGAGAGCCGTGCCAGCGGTTATGTGGCAGATGGGAATTTGTTAATATCCGGTTGTAGTAAACTTGAAGCAAACTCTTCTAAAATACACCAACCGTAAAGCGTAATCGTGAGTGTCTCTTTTCGGGTTGATCGAGAGGAGAACACGGTTTCGGGTTATGTCTCGACGTAAGTAGAAGTTCGTGATCACTTCTTGATCATTACTAGTTGACGACCGTTCCTTTGTTTCTCTTCTCGCTCTCATTTATGCGTATGTTAGCCACCATATATGCTTAGTCGCCGCTGCAGCCTCACCACTTTACCCCTTCCTTTCCCTTTAAGCTTTGCTAGTCTTGATACCCATGGTAATGGGATTGCTGAGTCCTCGTGGCTCACAGATTACTACAACACCGATTGCAGGTGTACAGGTTATGCGATGATCATGACGCGAGAGCGATGCTTGCTTGTTTTGGAGTTCTCCTTCCGCTTCTTCTTCGATCGTGGGATAGGTTCCGTGTCGCCAGCCTGGCTAGCAGGGTGGATGTCGTTTGAGCTTCTGTTTATGATTCATCCGTAGTCGGATGTTGATCTTGTATATGATGTTGATGTATTCTGGTGGCATTTGTGCCTTTTGTATGTATCCCCATCTATTATGTAATGTTGATGTAATGATATCCACCTTGCAAAAGCGTTTCAATATGCGGGTCTATCCTTGGTGGGACCTTCGAGTTCCTTTTGGATAGGGTCGCATATTGGGCGTGACAAGTTGGTATCAGAGCCTCGACCGACCCTAGGAGCCCCCTTGATTGATTGCGTAGTTTGGCCGTTGTTGAGTCTAGAACAAAACTGATTTCTGAATCTAGTTATATCGGAGAGTAGGAATTCTTTTTACTCCTCTGCCCCTTCGTCGCTCTGGTAAGGAATCTTGATGTAGGTGTTTTGAATTACTCCTCTTCTCGTTCAAATTTTTCTTTAGGATCACGCAGTTGGTTTTTCCGGTAGTTGTTCCTCAGCTCTTTTCATCCGGTGCATTTCTCGTCAAGTCGACTCGAACCCCTTCATCTTTGCAAATTCAATCCTCAGTTGTCTTATTTTCCCACCCGCCCACCCTTCGTCTTCTCGGAACCGGAGTCCGTAATCGAGTATCCATCCTACTCGTGTAAATTTTTTGCTCTCTCTCCTTAATGTTTTCAACCGGTGTTTTCTCTTCAAGATATTCATCGTTTCCCCTCCCGAGTTGCCTTTATTTTCCCGCCCACCC
Organism: Aegilops bicornis; assembly: GCA_021605145.1. Lineage (NCBI taxonomy): Eukaryota > Viridiplantae > Streptophyta > Magnoliopsida > Poales > Poaceae > Aegilops > Aegilops bicornis. Next base: position 297,208,209 of record CM038673.1, on the reverse strand, counting down.
ACCCTTTTCTTCCCGGAGTCTGAGTCTGTTTCGAGCATCAATTTCATTCATGCGGAGCCTCTTCAGTCTTCCCTCAATTATTTCAACCGGTGAATTCTCGTCTTGTTCGTCATTCTTCATCCCTTTCTTTTTCCGGTGCACTCAATTCAAGTTTTTCGGTGTTGATCATATTCTTTCCTTGGTTCAAGTGTTCTCCTTGCTCATTTGTCTCTCGCCATTCAATCATTCCGGAGTTCAAGACATCTCAGGAGATTCGTCTATGTTTGAATTAATTCGAGGTTATCACCTCATTCTAATATTTCAATTGTTCCGGTGCATCATCTATCTCTTCAACAATCCTTCACAGCGGTGTTTTCTCTTTAGTGGGCCCTAACCCACAGGTCTTTCCCAGGATCTTACCTGACTCTTTTAATTCCCCCGGAGTTATTCTCAATTCTTTTCGAGTTTGACGTAAGAATGGATCCCATCAGTCAGATGCTTTTCCAAGATCGATTTCAAATCATTTCTTTGTTGCCTCAACCTCTTCGCTTTTGTTCTCCCGGAGTGCCTCAACAAATTTTGGTGGTGTTTCTCGTCATCTTTCTCAGCTTTGAAGATCGAAGAAGAGTTCCTCTTAAACTCTGCCCGTTCTCTTCCCGGTTCTAGCTTCATGTTATCAGTCTCGAATTATTCCATTTGTCAGTTATTCTTTTCATCCATCCGAAGTATTTCAGGAGTTGCCTTTCCGTCTCAATCATCCGGAGGCCATCTTTTCGTAAGATTTCTTCGTTCTAATTCTTCAGCTTCGCTCTCTCAATTATTCTACATTCTTGCCTTTTCATTCGTTCTTCATATTCTTCCGGTGTTTTTCTCTTTAATTAGTTCGCGATCTCTTCGATCTCTTTTCTCTAAATTCCCTCAAGTATCTTTGTGCTTTTCTAATTATTCCCGGTGATTCATTCTCTTTCGTCAGTCATTTCCGAATTCTTACGGTGGTTCATTCAAGATTCTTTTTCTTTGATTATCATATTAATCCATTCGTTCTTTTCAATCCTACCGGTGGTTCATGAAGTCCTTCTCAAGTTTGCATATGTCACTTCTCAATTCTTTTTCAAGAAGAATAAGTAGTATGCAAAATCCATTGCTTGTCATCAATTTAATTTGATGAAGGATAAGCATACAATAAATCTTATTCTTATTTCATCAAAGTGATTAACCTTTTTCTTCGGAGTTTGTTCTTGAGGAATAAATTCTACTTCCAAGTGTTTTCATCTCTTCTTTTCCGGAGTTCAATTTTTCCTCGGCCTTCTCGTCAGAACCTCCATCTAAATCATCGCAAGGCTCATCTTTTTCTTTCATCCTTCATTTCTATCTCATCATCCTTTTGTTACCGGAGTTCTTCACGGTGGTTCTTCATGATTTAATTCACTCTCCAAAGAGTTCATCAAGATTTTGTTGGAGGAGTTCCAGTATCTTTTCCTCTCCCGTCTTGAAGAGCAAATAATTCTTCATTTTCTTGGAAAGTGGAGTTTTGCATTCCTTCGTTCTTCTCAGCTATTCAATCATTTCCGCTTATGGCTGGTTATCACCTCATAATTTCTGAGATGTTATCCATAAGTCCACGACAAGCTTATTCTTTTCGTTGTTGAATTTTCTCAACAACTCCAGTCAATCTTTTCTTCTAAGGTTGCTTTCTATTTCATTCGTGGCACAAGTTGTCATATTCTTATCCGTTCTTTTCATTCAACTCCTTCAATTCTTTCTGGAGGTTTTGTGTCATGTCTTCATCATGAGTCATTCCATCTCTGAAGTTCAAGTTCTATTCCTCCATGTTTTAGCCGGAGTGCTACCTACATCCTTTCAGTCTTATCCGTTTCTTTTCTCATTCTAACCACTCCGGTTAGAACGAGTCGTTTCAGAGCCTATCTGATTCCGTGAGTTTTCGATTCTCGTCATTCTCGTCGTTCCTTTCTTATTCTCGAGTGCTCTCGATTCTTTGCTTCTTCTCTTCAATTCTTGTTTCACCTCATCCTTTTTCCCTACCGTCTCGGTCCTAAGATCTCGGGACGAGATCTCTTGTTAGTGGAGGAGTGTTGTAACGTCCCGGATTCGATGCGCCAGGTGTTTGTCAGTTATTCGCCGTCGTTGCCATGTCATGTGCTTGCGTGTATCTCTTTGCCATGTCATCATCTGCATTTTTATCATGTCATCATGTGCATCGCATTTGCATACATGTTCGTTTCATGCATCCGAGCATTTTCCCCGTTGTCCGTTTTGCAATCCGGCACTCCTATGTCTCCCGGCGCCCCCTTTTACCTCTTTTCGTGTGCGGTTGTTAAACGGTCTCGGAATGGACCGAGGTTTGCCAAGTGGCCTTGGTATAGCACCGGTAGACCGCCTGTCAAGTTTCGGATCATTTGGAGGTCGTTTGATACTCCAACGTTTAACCGGGTAACCGTAAAGCCTCCTTCTCTTTGCAGCCCAACACCCCTTCCAAAGTGGACCAAAACCCACCAAACTCCCCTCCATGCTCTCGGTCGTTCGATCACGATCACGTGGCCGAAAACCGCACCTCATTTGGACTCTTCTAACTCCCTCTACCTATATATATGTGCACCCCCCCGGATTTTTTCACAGACCAAAACCTAAGCGTCTCCCTGCTCGCGCCGCCGGACATATCCGCTGTCGGCCGGACATGTCCGCCCGCCCGCAGCCACCGCGCCTGCGTGGGTGCTTGCGCCAGCCGCCATGACCCCGATCCCCTGACAGGCCGGCAGCCGCCCGCTGCGCGCCGCCTCGCCGCCATGGCGCCCAGCGCCGCTGCCGCCCCTCCGGCGCCCGGTCCCGCCTCCGCCGCCCGCCGCCAGCGCCGCCCCTCGCCGTTCATGGCGCCTCGGCCGCCTCTCCCGCCGCCGCCCGCCCGGTCGCCGCCCGCGCCTCCTCCCTCCTCCGCCGGCCGCCTCCTCCCTCCTCTCCGGCGAGCCGCCGCCGGCCGCCTCGGTTCGCGCGCCGCCCCGATCCAGATCTGGAATCCGCGGTTGACTTTCTTTCCCTCGTTTTTCCACCGTCCCAGGATTTTTGTAATTTTGTTGCATTTTCGTCATGCCATAACTCTCTGCATATTGCTCCGTTTCGTGCGTGTAATATGTCGAATTGTTTGCCCCGACGAGTACACCATTTCATTCCATTGCGTCATATTCATTGGAGCACATCTTGATGCCTGAATCTTCGTTGCAAGTGTGCTATGTGATGTTAGTTTCAGATTCTTATCAGAACATGCACTTTTGTCATTTTTGCCGTGATTGATGTGTGCACCCTATGAATTTGAGTCCTGCATGTGTTTTGTAATATGCGATGCCATATTTACAGGGGTGTATGCCATGTATTTTTGTGATCTCTGTGGTGAGTAGCACAAGCATGCAAACTAGGCTTCATGATGTTGCTGATTTCAGCCCCTGTTCTGCTGATATTTTTATGCCATGTAAACTTGATGCTACCGAGAGATCCATGCTTATTTTGAGATACTTCAGTAAGGGTGTTTTGTACATATGGTTATTCTCTATCCATCCATTCCCTCGTTTGCAATTATGGAGTGTCATAGCTTGAGTCAATCGAGCTCTACTTTTGCTATAAAATGTTTCCTGACAGGTTGTTTACATGTTATTCAATTTTGCCAAGGTTGTTGTAGTTGATCCGTGTATGCTATGATGTTGTTCTTGCCATTTATAGCTTCTATGACATGTCTTCTTACTGTTGGTTGCCTTTCCATGCCATGTATTGCTCTGTGGTGAGTGCTTCAAGCTCACCAACATGCCTACTTATTATTGTTCCTGCCATGTATGAATCTGTAATATAACTTTCCATGTTTACATGGGTGCCATCATATTTTCTGTGCCCTTTTGGCTCATGGTCAGTAAAGGACTTTTGTTCTATGCAATCAGTAGATTCATGTCATGCCTTTATTTGCCATGTTAAGTTCCTGTACCATGCTGTTTGATAGCTCTAAACATTGCAACCTGATGTTATTTCCTGATAAGTCTGAAACTGTTATTATTTGCAATCTTGCCATGTGTTTTTGAGCATGTTCTAGTGATTTATGGAGATAGCTCAGTGTTCATGTTTTGTAATGCTTTACCGGTTCATCATGTCCATGCCTTTTGTTATTACGTTGGGATTCCGTAGCATGTTGTTTTGATACTTGCAATATGCCTAGTTGCTGTTTTGGGCAGATTGTTGCTATAACTTGTTTCATGTGTATGTGTTGAACCGTTGCTCCGTTTTGAGTGTGCTCTACATGAAGCTTGCTTGATTTTGCATGTAGCTTCATACTATCATGTTGCATCCATGTTTTGAGGTGTTTCCTTGATGTTTGTATGCATTTTGCATCAATGCCATGTTTAACTTGTTTTGCTCATATCTTCTAGGCCGTAGCTCCGAATCTAATGAACTTTATATGTAACTTGACTAGAATTTCGTGTAGATCATCATGGTGCATCTTAACTTGCTGTCTAACAACCTTAACATAAGATTTATTCAGTTCTGGACCAATTTCGAAATTTACATATGAGGACTTACCGGAATTGTTCTATGTTGTTTCCGGCCTCATTTAAACTTGCTTTGATGTGTTGCTCTTGTTTGCATCATCTCTTGCCATGAGTAGCTTCATGTAGCCTTGTCATGCATCATACTTGGTTGAGCATGATGTCTTGTTCATATGTGGTGTGTTTACTATGTTGTGTGCTTCTTCTTGTTAGTTCCTGATTCGTTGCGATCGTGAGGATTCGTTCGTCTACGCTTGGTTCGTCTTCGTGGCTTCATCTCCTTCATGGACTCGTTCTTCTTCCTTGCGGGATTTCAAGCAAGATGACCGCTACCCTGGATCTCACTACTATCATTGCTATGCTAGTTGCTTCGGTCTATCGCTATGCTGCGCTACCTATTACCTGTTTATCAAGCCATCCCAAATTGCCATGAACCTCTAACCTTTGTCACCCTTCCTAGCAAACCGTTGTTTGGCTATGTTACCGCTTTGCTCAGCCCCTCTTATAGCGTTGTTAGTTGCAGGTGAAGATGAAGTTTGTTCCTTGTTGGAACATGGAGATGTTGTTCCTTGTTGGAACATGTTTACTTGTTGGGATATCACAATATATCTTATATTATTAATGCATCTATATACTTGGTAAAGGGTGGAAGGATCGGCCTTATGCCTGGTGTTTTGTTCCACTCTTACCGCCCTAGTTTCCATCATATCGGTATTATGTTCCCGGATTTTGCGTCCCTAACGCGGTCGGGTGATTTATGGGACCCCCTTGACAGTTCACTTTGAATAAGACTTTTCCAGCAAGGCCCTGACCTATTACCTTTTTCCCTTGGGAGTCGCGCATCCCAAGGGTCATCTTTATTTTAGCCCCCCCGGGCCAATGCTTGTCTAAGTGTTGGTCCAAACTAGAGCCCTTTGCAGCGCCACCTCGGGGAAACTTGAGGTCTGGTTTTAGTTGTACGGACTGCTCATCCGGTCGTGGCCTGAGACGAGATACGCGCGGCTACTATCAGGGTGTCGGCACGCCGAGGTCTTCTGGTCTTGTTTTATTGCTGTCGAAATGTCTTGTAGCCGAGATTCCGAGACCGATCAGGTCTTCCCGGGAGAAGGAATATCCTTCGTTGATCGCGAGAGCTTATCATGGGCTAAGTTGGGACACCCTGCAGGTATAAACTTTTCGAGAGCCGGGCCCGCGGTTATGTGGCGAGATGGGAATTTGTTAATATCCGGTTGTAGTAAACTTGAAGCAAACTCTTCTAAAATACACCAACCGTAATGCGTAACCGTGAGTGTCTCTTTTCGGGTTGATCGAGAGGAGAACACGGTTTCGGGTTATGTCTCGACGTAAGTAGGAGTTCGTGATCACTTCTTGATCATTACTCTTTGTGACCGTTCCTTTGTTTCTCTTCTCGCTCTCATTTGCGTATGTTAGCCACCATATATGCTTAGTCACCGCTGCAGCCTCACCACTTTACCCCTTCCTTTCCCTTTAAGCTTTGCTAGTCTTGATACCCATGGTAATGGGATTGCCGAGTCCTCGTGGCTCATGATTACTACAACACCAGCTTGCATGTACAGGTTATGCGATGATCATGACGCGAGAGCGATGCTTGCTTGTTTTGGAGTTCTCCTTCCGCTTCTTCTTCGACTGTGGATAGGTTACAGTCGGCAGCCCTGGGCTAGCGTGGTGGATGTCGTTTGAGCTTCGCTTATGATTCATCTGTAGTCGGATGTTGATCTTGTATATGATGTTGATGTATTCTGGTGGCATTTGTGCCTTTTGTATGTATCCCCATCTATTATGTAATGTTGATGTAATGATATCCACCTTGCAAAAGCATTTTAATATGCGGGTCTATCCTTGGTGGGACCTTCGAGTTCCTTTTGGATAGGGTCGCATATTGGGCGTGACACGGGTCTATTCTCATCATATCAGTCTCCATCACTTTTATACTTGCTTTGTTTTACTTTGCCTTTTACTTTTCACTTTGCATCTTTATACCAAAAATAGCAAAAATATTATCTCTATCAGATCTCACTCTCGTAAGTGACCGTGAAAGGATTGACAACCCCCTAATCGCGTTGGTTGCGAGTAGCTATCGTTTTGTGCAGGTACGAGGGACTTGTGCGTGGCCTCCTACTGGATTGATACCTTGGTTCTCAAAAACTGAGGGAAATACTTACGCTACTGGGCTGCATCATCCTCTCCTCTTCGGGGAAAACCAACGCAAGCTCAAGATGTAGCAGCTATTATTTCACGTTATGTCACAATACTTATGGCTATTCTCTTTTATTTTACAAGGTTTACATGAAGAGGGAGAATGCCGGCAGCTGGAATTCTGGGCTGGAAAAGGAGCAAATATTGGAGACCTATTCACAAGAACTCCAAAAGTCCCTAAACTCCACGGAATATCTTAAACTAAATAAAGAAAAATCGTCGCCAAAGATGAAGGCCAGGGGCCCACACCCTACTCACGAGGGTGGGGGGCGCCCCCCTAGGGCACGCCCCCCTACCTCGTGGGCCCCCCTGGTGGCTCTCCAACGCCCATCTTCTCCTATATGAAGCGTCAAGAAAAAAAAAGAAACCTTTCGGGACGAGACTCCGCCGCCACGAGGCGAAACCTTGGCGGAACCAATCTAGGGCTCCGGCAGAGCTGTTCTGCCGGGGACACTTCCCTCCGGGAGGGGGAAATCATCACCATCGTCATCACCAACGCTCCTCTCATGGGGAGAGGGCAATCTCCATCAACATCTTCACCAGCACCATCTCCTCTCAAAACCCTAGTTCATCTCTTGTATCCAATTCTTGTCTCCAATTCGGGATTGGTGCTAGTAGGTTGCTAGTAGTGTTGATTACTCCTTGTAGTTGATGCTAGTGGTTTATTTGGTGGAAGATCATATGTTCAAATCCCTTATGCATATTATTACCCCTCTAGTTATGAACATGAATATGCTTTGTGAGTAGTTACATTTGTTCCTGAGGACAAGGGAGAAGTCTTGCTATTAGTAGTCACGTGAATTTGGTATTCGTTCGATATTTTGATGAGATGTATGTTGTCTAGCCTCTAGTGGTGTTATGTGAACGTCGACTACATAATACTTCACCATTATTTGGGCCTAGAGGAAGGCATTGGGAAGTAATAAGTAGATGATGGGTTTCTAGAGTGACGTAAGCTTAAACCCTAGTTTATGCGTTGCTTTGTAAGGGCTGATTTGGATCCACATGTTTCATGCTATGGTTAGGTTTACCTTAATACTTTTATTGTAGTTATGATCCTTGCAATAGAGGTTAATCATAAGTGGGATGCTTGTTCAAGTAAGAACAGCACCCAAGCACCGGTCCACCCACATATCAAATTATCAAAGCATCTTGAACGCGAATCATATGAACGTGATGAAAACTAGCTTGACGATATTCCCATGTGTCCTTGGTAGCGCTTTTCCTATCATAAGAGTTTGTCCAGGCTTGTCCTTTTCTACAAAAAGGATTGGGCCACCTTGCTGCACTTTATTTACTCTTGTTACTTGTTGCTCGTTACAATTTATCTTATCACAAAACTATCTGTCACCACTTATTTCAAGATTTGCAGAGAATACCTTGCTGAAAACCGCTTATCATTTCCTTCTGCTCCTTGTTGGGTTCGACACTCTTACTTATCGAAAGGACTACGATAGATCCCCTATACTTGTGGGTCATCAAGTACATAGTCACTTGGACTCAAAAACTTCTTCCTCTATGCCCTCTTATAGGCTGTCTAGCTTGCAATCCTGTTGGGAATATTTGGCGGCTATCTTTACTTGGTCATATACCAAACTAACTGGAATTTCTTTTCCATCTGACCCTCGAGGTCCGACCCTGGCCATATGATTTGGATAAAGCTTGGTATACCGTGTTTTCACCATGGCACATGCCTCTCGCGCACCTTCTCGGTAGGCCGATAGCTTCCATAATCGAAAACGCCGTCATGCTCCCTTGAATAGCTTCACGAGCTTCTCCATACTTCCTGGAGGGGAGGCGGATAGCCATAAAGCCTTGGAAACACTCCACATTGCTTGCCAAGCTCGCTCGTGCATTTGGGACAGCTCCTGTAGAAGGTCGCCTTGAGATCCAGACATTTCCACTTCGGGACGGCCAGTCAGCATACCTACAGACATAAATCTGTCAGTTCCTTTCCTCGCTGAATTATACGGAGGCAAGTTTGAAAACATACTGAATATGCCGCCTCTTAGCCTCTTATTTTCCTTCACGGAGTCAGCTAGCTGGGCTCGCATATCTTTTAGTTCTTCGCCTAGCAGGGTGTTGGAATCCTGCAGCTTGTTTTTATCATCCCTGACCCGTGTTAGCACACGTTCGCCTGCGGCCAGTTGCCTTTTGGCCTCTTGTTCACCCGCCTGCGCGACTTTCAGTGCCTCCTTCAGTTGATCTAACGATCATTCCATGGGAAATACAACAGTATTAATATTGCTGGTATATGATTATATTTTTTCCCGATGGAAGGGAACATTACCAGGCGGTGCCTCCTTGGATTTCTCCAGTTCAGCGGTAGCAGCTAGCTGGGCCTGACACTTGGTCTCTTGAGACAGTAGGTTCTTCTTCTCCGTGAGCACCTGGTTATACAATGATACTTAAATCAGTTGTATCAACTGCTTCAAGTCTCGGGGGCTACTGGTATATGATTATCAGATCTGTATAATGCGTACTTACCCGCATATCTTTCAAATGCTAGTCTGTGGCTCTGGAAAGCCCATCTCGAGCAGCTCGGATGTATGCATCAGCTGAGCTGAAGGCATTAAATGCCTCTTTTGTAAAGCCAGGGTCCCGAAGAGCGGCCCTCCGGCGCCGATGATTCATGGCGCTCTCCACTTCAGAGTTCGTGACGGATACATCATCCGAATCCTCTGTAGGAGGACAATCCGACGTCACTCTCAGATCAGCCTCGCCTGTAAGCAAGTGGTCCGGAACCTGACTGGTGGAGGCGCGACCGGCAGAATCCCTGGACATAGTCCGGCAAACGCTCGTCCTGATAAGGTATAGCAGACAATGTCTCAGTTTGATGTGACTACCAAGGAGCATATTCAAAAGAAAATCGATACCTCTTTGATGAAGGCTCTGCCGTGTTGTCATTTGCCTTCCTCTTTGAAGATCTGCCCGGCGCGGGCGCCGCTCTCTTAGGAGACGCCTCTGGTGCAGCATGGCGCGTCAAGCACCTCCCCTTTGGAGCACGAAACAGAGCGATGGGTGAGGCGTAATGAGGAAACCCTTTCGAAGGAGATGTCTCCCGATTACTTACGTGCGAGGCAGGAAGGAGGCCGGTATAGTCGGCAATGATGGCCACTTCTGCGCCGTCATAGCTCGCCTGGTAGAATACTCCATCCTCGAGTTCTACAAATACGTCCGGATCCTCTTCGAATTCGGGGTCAAGGTCCCGATTATGATCCTCTGGCTGTGGGGCGGGGCTATGGATCCCCGCAGTAACCTTCCGCCATTCCTGTTACAAATGGATGGGTTAATGTCAATTAAAAGTGACTCAGGGGGGGGATTGAGTAAAGTGGTGGGATTAAAACTCACCCAGCTAGGAGGGTTGTACATGGAAAATCCATCTCGACATTTAAGGCGAGTGAACTCCTCTTCCTCCCCTTTGTACAGTTCGGCAAATATTTTTGCCAAAGCGGCGGGTGTGTCCGGACCCTTCCGTCCGCTGCGTGAGGCGTCGTCTTCCCCATTGTAGTGCCACATAGGGAGCCCTCTGAATTGGAGCAGTTGGACACCCCGCACTATGTAAGTTGCCATTACCTCGATTATTGATAATCCGGACTGGGCGAGTGTCCTTATCTTGCCCATTAATTGATGGACTTCCGCACTATCTTCCTCCTCGAGGCTCCGAGGGCACCAGCTGTGGTGTTTCTTCAATGGAGCACTGGAAAATTCGGGAAGACCCATGCGGATTGGGTCGAGGAGAGCGACGTCCTTAATATAGAACCACTCTGAGGGCCACTCTTCGGATGCCTTCTTCGGTGTGCCGGATAGGTATCCGGTCCCGACTATGCGCCATACCTCAGCGCCGCCCACCTCGAATACCGATCCCTCTTGGGTGCGGGGGACGAGGTAGAATAGCTTTCTCCATAAATCAAAGTGGGCCTCACAGCCAAGGAATAGTTCGCACAGAGCAACAAAACCTGCGATATGCAGGATTGAGGCCGGCATGAGGTTGTGTAGTTGGAGGCCATAATACTGCAGGAGTCCTCGAAGGAAAGGGTGGATTGGAAATCCGACGCCTCTTAACAAGTAGGAAACGAAGCACACCATTCCCCCCTGGTTGGATTGGGGAAATTTTCTGCCAGGACATCGCCAGAGAAGGAGGTCAATCCTTCCCGAACAGGGAATAGATCCGCGGGGGGAAGCAATCCCTGCATTTGAAGCTTAACCAGCTGATCGTGGGATACTGAGCATCTCTCCCAGTCGCCTTTTTTGGAGCCGTGGGGACGGAAGGAAGAACTGGGATCGCTAGCCATGTTGGAATGGTTTCTCCTGGCAAGCTCCAAGGATTTTCCGCTTGATGTGGAATGGGATCTGAGATCCAGTCTCTTTAAATAGATGCCTTTCTTAAAGGGTCGGGGTGTTATGCGCAAAAATACCCTGACTCTCGTATTCGCTCGACACGTGGAAGCAGAAGCAATGGAGGCGCAGAAGCCGAGGGGCATGGCATTAAATCACAAGCCGAATACAGCTCTCTAAGACAGGTGCTTTGAAGTAATCAGAGGGGGAACCCGCCTTGCAATGCCGAAGACAATCTGCGCGTCGGACACCTCGTCATTGAAGTGTGGTTCGGGGGCTACTGATGGAGTCCTGGATTAAGGGGTCCTCGGGCGTTCGGCCTATTTGACATGGGCCGGACTGATGGGCCGTGAAGATGCAAGACAGAAGACGCTCTCCCGTGTCCGGATGGGACTCTCCTTTGCGTGGATGGCAAGCTTAGTATCCGGATATGTAGATTCCTTCCTTTGTAAACTGACTTTGTACAACCCTAGGCCCCTCCAGTGTCTATATAAACTGGAGGGTTTAGTCCGTAGAGGCAATCACGATCATACCTGCTAGACATCTAGGGTTTAGCCATTACGATCTCTTGGTAGATCAACTCTTGTCATCCTCATATTCATCAAGATCAATCAAGCAGGAAGTAGGGTATTACCTCCATAGAGAGGGCCCGAACCTGGGTAAACATCGTGTCCCTCGTCTCCTGTTACCATCGACCTTAGACGCACAGTTTGGGACCCCCTACCCGAGATCCGCCGGTTTTGACACCGACAAGGAGTGCAGTGGGGGATCGAGGATGGGCGACAGACAAATATGCTTGCTGATCGTTGGATCCCGTCTAGTCCACCAAGTGTGTTGCAGCCCACCTCGCCTATTCCTGCTAATGCCACTGTTCACTTCCTCATCGATGCTGATAGGAGGGCTTGGGACGAGGAGACTGTCAGAGCCTTCTTTCCTACTAGGGTGGCCGAGGAAATACTTCAAATCCCAGTCAATAGGAATGGAGGAACGGATTTTGTGCGTTGGCCTTTCACAAGGTTTGGTGAATATACAGTCAGGTCTACCTACAACTTGGCCAAAACAAGCCAATTTATATTGGACAGGAGCAGCAATGGTTTGGTTCAAAGTTCAGGTTGGCCGGCGGAGGAGAAACTATGGAAGGCTCTTTGGCATGTCAAGGTCCCCAATAAGATGAAAATTGTTCTCTGATGCCTTGCTCATGATTGCTTACCATCGGGTGATCAAATCAGTCATCGTCAAGTTCCCACCAGGACGGACTGTCCTTTCTGTGGCAGAACGGAGCGAGTGGAGCATGCCCTGCTCTTCTGCCCTTATGCACGTGCTGTGTGGGATGATATCAAAGGCTTCTTCCACATCAATATCTGGCGTTCATGCGTTTCTTCTCCCAAACAGTGGCTCTTCGACTTCCTCTCTGGGTGCTCGAATCGAGAGGCAACAGTCCTTACGGTTGCCATTTGGCATATTTGGGAAGCTCAGAATGTAGCGAGGAATGAAACCGTGGCGCCCCAAGCGAAGCATACTGCTGCTAGGGCAAAGGCCTATATTGACCTTATCTTACAACACCTATACGAAGATGTTCCTACTCCCAGGCATGAGACCTCCTCTTCTGGTTGTCTTTGGTCTTCACTACCGCAGGGTACGGTGGTGGCTTTCTATGATGCTGCAGTGTCGGAAGAGCTGGGAACATCTGCTTTGGGTGTGGTGATGCTTAACCATGCGAGGCGATGTGTGGTGGCGTGTTCTGAGCCTCTTTGGGGCGCACGGTCTCCTGAGATGGTTGAGGCCATGGCGCTCTGGCGTGCTTTCATCTTGGCTCGTGAGGAGGGCTTCTACAATGTCTCCTTCAACACTGATTGCCTCTCGGTGATGCAGCGTCTTTCGTCTTCCTCCAGAGATCGATCGATGGTGGGATCAATTCTTTCGGAGGTTAAGATCATGGAAAACGACCTCTCTTCTGTTTGCTTCTAGCATGTTCGTCGGCAATGTAATGTTTTATCTCATATCCTAGCTAGATCTAGTTTGAACTCTTCTAGTCTTTGTATTTTCCGTTCTGCTCTGGATTGCATCCGGGAGACTCTGTGTAAGTTTGTTGCTTAATCAATAAAGGCCGACGTTCTCTCAAAAAAACACGACTCATGATCACTATTGTCCCATGCTCGTTTTCATTGATTCTTCCCTTCTCTCGAAAACCGTAGCTACTAATAGTAACCATTGGTTTTTTCCATTGTATTCCTTTCTAGTCACAAAACAACACGAAAAAGAACAAAGTACTAGAAAGGGACTTGAACCGGATCTATTTAACAGCTACTAAGCCCAATAACCAACGCCAACCATCTTTAGTTGTTGTTTGATGTACATAAATAAGAGTATTTGAATCCTTCTTGTTTCTATCATATCACCAAAAAATAATAATTTTAGGAATGGTAACTTTTGCATGAGCATGTGATAACTATGACACGAGCAGACTGGTAACTTTACCTGATAAGGTTGCTAATATAGCATGAGAAGGCTACAAACTATATCATGAGAAGCATGGTAACTTTACACATAAGTTACCGGGTAGGTTTCAACAAACCCCCTCCCACTGAAAAAGTTACCATGATGTTTGAATGTAAGTAATCAGATCTGCGGTGCATAAATTACCATCCAATTTACACAGAATTTATCTAGGGGGAGGTACATTTCAACAACAAAAGAACACCAGGTCAAAATTACCATGGTGTTTGTACGCAAGTTCTCAGGTTTATGGTGTGAAAATTACCATGTTGTTTACACAAAAATTATCAGGGGTATGTTTCGAAAACTTTTCCCTCCCTGGGTGAAAAGTTAGCACAATGTTGGAACATAAGTTATCAGGTCCAGAAAAGTGCGTAAATTATCATGCTATTTACATAGAAGTTATCGGGGTTATGTTTCACAAAAAAAATTCCTCGGGTCAAAGTTATAATGGTGTTTTATACGTAAGCTATCATGTCTGTGATGCATAACTTATCATGTTGTTTACACATGCAGTTATCGTTGTTTCGTCATCTTCCCTTCCCCTGTCAAAGTTATCGGATATCCGGCAAGTAAAAGTACCATGCTACTCCCCACACCCAAGTCAAAGTTTGACGATGTTTGCACGTAAGTTACCATGTGTGACATCCAAAATTAATAGGAATGATAGACTACTCATGTCAACAAGGTGCACCTTCTTTTCCGAGAGCCCACCCAAAAGGAACCTAAAAGTTAAGTGTGCTTCATATTTTTACTTGACACAGAGTATTTAGAGAGAAAGTTACCAGGGTATGTATTCAATAACTTCTGTGTAACTAGCATGGTATTTTAGACATTAGTTACCGAAGAATGTTTAAATAACTTTTACCCAAGTCAAAGTTCAAGAGTGTTTGCACGTAAGTTATCATGTGTGACATCTTAGCTTAATAGGAATGATAGACTACTCATATCAACAAGTTTTACCTTATTTTCTGGGAGCCCACCTGAAAAGAACTTCAAAACTAAGCATGTTTGGCTTGGAGCAATTCGAGAATTGGTGACCAAATGGGAAAGTTGATCCCGCGTGCGCACGAGTGAGGACAAAGAGCGTAGCAAAGACTATTGTTGGTCTGTAGGTCCAGTCTTTATCCCAGGCGCAACAGCCAAGAATCCGGGGGGGGGGGTGAGGGGGTGGACCGGTGGGTTTGGTCGGGGCATTACAATTTGTATCAGGGTTGACCCTCGCGGTTACTCGGGTGTGTGAGGGTCAGTGATGAATACATGCGACACAAGTAAATTCTGCCACTGGTGCGCACAAACGTGTGCCAAGATGGAATGTTCCTGGTTCGACAGAGATGTGGTTTCCTTTGGGAGGGGGGGTGTTACATCTCGGTTTAATAGGAATGATAGAATACTCATATCAACAAGGTGCACTTTTTCCCTAAGAGCCCACCCGAAAGAACCTCAAAGTTAAGAGTGCTTGGCTTGGAGTAATTTGAGGATAGTTGTCCAACGGTAAGTTGATCTCAGATGCACATGAGTGAGAACAAAGTGTGCAGAAAAGACTAGTATTGATCGGTGAGACCAATTTTTATCCTAGACTTAACTTCCAGGAATCTGTGGGTGGACCGGTGGGTTTGGCCCGGGGTTACACCATGATGATGACCAATAAGGCAGCGTGACGTGTCTCATCCTCATCTATAGTTTGGTGATGTAAAGGCCAAAGACACAAGATTCTGGATTTGATTACTAGTTTAATAATAAAGAAGGTTTGTTTAATAGAGACAAATGATCTAACCCCTACATTACTTAGAAAAGGCTTATAGGTGGCCTCAAATCAGTGGTTAACGCCTTCAAGTACCCGTCACTGTTATTTTGGAAAAGTAGCATTGGCGGGTAAATATAAGCGCTCACCACTAAAACCATGCAAGTAGTGGCGGCCAGAAACACTCGCCCGCTAGTCGTAAACTCTTTCAAATTTCACCACGTGGTGAAAGCGAGCAGTGGCGGACGCCTTGAAATTGCCTATCACTGATTTGGCCTGCAATAGTGTGGTGGGCCAAAACAATGTCCCCCACAGCAATATTTCGGTAATCCACTCCAACCTAACTCAAAATTTCCAGAAAGTTAGCGGTGGTGGGCTCTTTTCGACCTCCACCACTCATTCCTTAGATCCAAAAAATTCTAAGAAAATCATCGTTACCAAACCTAGAATATTCTCAAATTTGGGCATGGTGCTTTGGATGGAGTGTATTACTAATGGAAAATGTTTGAAGTGCTAATGATTAAAATAAATGGAGGAAGGTGATGATTTCCGTTCGAAACCCTAACAGTTTGTGGGAGAGTCTTTACTTTGTACTTTGAAGTACATCGAGTTTTTGCCATAACACTGGTAATTTTTTTACTACATAATTTAGGGGTATTATAAAGGTACCATGACAGGTTTGATATCTTTCCGAGCTCACTTGTACGCTAAAAGATTTTCTCCCTTTTTAGTGGCCGAAAAATCAGTTAATGTCTCGTAAATAGGAGGCCAACTCGAAAAGTCGCCAACTTTGAAAATGGGGCTTTCGATGGTGTGTATTAATCAAAGGAAAAGTTTGAAGTTCAAATGTTTTTAAAAATAGATTTTAGTGTGGTATGATGTGGTTCAAAAACTTAGTTGTGTCAGGTCCCAAGCGACACCAGCCACTCGAACGTAGCTATGGCGGGTATTCGCGGTCGCCCGTCACTGCTATCTACCACCTTATCCACCAAACCTGCTCACAGCCGCAGCCACGCACACCTTATCCACAAACACAAACTCTTTCTTCCTCTCGCTCTTCGCGTCGCTGCTGTTGTCAGCGTCCTAGCGGCCTTCGATGTTGCCACCGTCACGGTCGCCATTCGCCGCCTCCAACATCGTCGCCTTCCCTGCCGCCCATGTCGCATGTCGTCGCCTCGAATATCCTCACCCTCGCCATCCACTGCCACCTCTAGCATCCTCGCCCTCACTATTGCCCCCGCCTTCCACCGCCTCCAACATTGTCGGTGTTCCCGTCGACCTCGTCGTCCGCCGCCACCATTGTCCTTGCCGCTCCACCTCCCGGTCGTCTCCCTCTGCCCCCGTAACCACACCTCTCTCTCCCTCTCCCTCTCTCTCTCTCTTATTGTAGAGTGTAGTTGTTCTTGGTTATTGTAATCATAAATTTACCACATTTTGTTATTGTAGTAAAAGTTTATTATAGGATGTACTATAGTAGAAATTTGCTATCTATAGTTGTGATAATGAATAACTTTCTTTCTACACTAGTAAAAGTTTGGACACGACATTTTTGCTCCGGGGCTCAGATGAGCCCGGAATTGAATGGTAAATTTGTTTAAAATACTAGAAAATTTCTGATTTTTTTATGGTGGAAGATGCTTGAGACAAATTTAAGAATATTTGGACATCTGAGTAGCTCTTAAAAAAAGAGAAGTTTAGGGTTTATGAAAGAGTTTACTGTTTGTGCACTGTTTGGACCTGATTTAATTATTTGGCTAAGGGCTACTCCAATGTCCGAATGTTCTGAACTTGGCACGGACATCACACACTCAAGCATATTTTACCACAATTTTTTTTGGAAGTTTTTGAATTTTTCTAGCATTTTTTTGAACTTACTGTTCATAAGGTATAGATGAGCTCGGAAGCCGAATTGGATATTCGTAAAATTTTGTATTAGTTATATTTATTCTAGTGACATTGTGTAGTTGTTTCTAGTTGTTGTTTAGTGTACCATATTTTATTCATGATGCAGGTATCCATATTGAGTACCAACGTTTTAGAGGAATGTTCATTAAGTTCCGTTCATTTAATTTCTGACACTCAATATGCCCAATTTCTAGCAAAGGTCATGCTGATTTTTTCCATAAATTTTTAACCTTTTTCGGAATATACTTTTTTTTCCAGGTGAAAAATACTCGCTCTTAATCCACCATTGAGATGGGTGTTGTTCTAAGAGGAGGACATCGACTGTTGTTGTAGGGGGTCATCCTTCTTTTTCTCTTCCTTTGAGATCTTGGTAATGAAGGAGGAGAAGATGAAGGACGACCATCACCGATAGTCAAAATAATAGTCAGTGAGTGAGTGTACATCATATATACAACTACTTGAGAGATGAACCGGCTGCTGTCGTAGGGGGTCATTCTTCTCCTTCCCCTCCTCTGAGACCTTGGTAAAGCAATAGGAGAGGGTGAAGAACGACCAGCACCGATGATCAAAGTACCAATCAAGGAGTGTTCAACTATGTAGAACGACTTAAAAGTGAGAAGTGTCCAACATATGTAGAACCACTTAAGAGTGAGAAGTGTCCACCCGAAGAACATATATCGATTGTTTTCGTAAACAGTTTTATCATGTTCTATGGTAGAAAAAATATAGTGTCGCGGGAATGCTTATATTTGTTATTCTCATAAATATTGTTTCATTAAAGTTTCTTAATGTGATTTCAAAGGAGAAGTTGAGACGCCTCGTTAGGACTCCTACAGCCATAGACACCGTCACGAGGGTGGCTGAGTACACGGAGATCATGCTCGCCTATGCCGAGAGCGCTCGAGCAGCTACCGAGAGTGCTACATCATCTGCCGAGAAAGTGAGAGCACTGGGGCAGCCACTGAGAGGGCGCGAGTAGCCGCCGAAGCTGCGAGGACCGCCCAAGCCGAGATCATGAAGATGTTTGGAGGCGAGGAGAGCTCATTACAAAGCTGAACTTTTGCTTGTGAACTACTAGTGCACTGCCTTTATATGATTTATATGAACGTTGCATTTGAACTTAATTTCTATGTTGCCATGATAGGGTTGAACTTTTGCTTCTGAATTACTAGCATCAACGAGCATGCACACATGTTGATATGGTGCAAGGCATGACATGAGCATCTCTTGGATGTTCGTATTTAAAACATATGCATGTCTTGGTCTTGTTTGATTCCCTTGAACAATTAGTCCTGGCATCTTCACCTGAGGTTTGTGTATGTCTTGTGTAATCCTGCATATAATAAAATATTGTGTTGTATTTCTGTTTCGGATAACAAAATAATAATTCATATTTCATACAATCTCCATCAAAATCCACCTGATAATTATGCTTACGCATAACAATTGGGGTTATATCTATAGGGGCTCTGTCCATATCACTGCCTTTATGTGATATGTATGATCGATGCTTGTGAACGTAATTTCTATGTTGCTATGAAGATTGCTATATGACTTTGCTATATGTAACTGGATAACTATGAAATTGACTTGTTAGCTTGTTTGTTTATCTTCGTAGATGAAGTGGTATGTGGTGCACTATGGAAAAAATTTAGGAGTCTATAATTCATGGGAGAAATGCAATGAACAAGTGGATGGTTACGAGAACAACTACTATAAAGGATAAAAAACTAAAAGAGGAGCAGATGATCGTTACTCCAACTTCGTCCTCACAGAGAAAATCAACCATGAAGTATGCAAGTCCCTATGGATGAGTAAAGAATTTCATAATCTTATCCAGTTCATTGTATATATTTTTAACTTGAGGATAGTGGGAGCGGCTCCCATTGATTTTATCCAGTTCATTGTCATTATGGTGTTGTTGTTATCATGAGGTCGTATATGTAGGTAAGATGCAACATGTCAGAGTCTTCGCTGAGAAGGCTTTGTGTACTTACTTATAATGTTGTTGTGTGAATTGTAGTCTAAGGCGTACATCTATTGTATTTCATTTGGATTGTCATTATGATAAAATGTGATACTGCTAAACTGCCATACATCTATTGTAATGTACATAAATACGCCAGCTATTGTTTAATGCTTGGTTTTGTAATAGTGACGGAGAACTAAAAGTGCTGCCGACTAGACATATTGTTGTGGCGGGTGCCAGGCAAGGCCCGCCACTGTAACTACATTTCCCAATGGCGGGCGACTAGATAATCCCGCCACTACGGAGTTACTACCGGTGGTAGGCGCGCGCCCGCTACTGATGCCATGTTAGAAGTGGCGGGACGTCAGTGGCTGGCGTCCCGAAGAGCCTCACCCGTCACTGCTGGGCTTTTGGCGCCTCACACTGCTAGGCATTCCTGCACTAGTGCAAGTTTTCCTTTCACTTAATAGAAAACAGGCAGTGGTTAGTTGGTTATTGTGGTAATATGGGTGATTGGTCTGTTTCAAGCGACCCGAGTTCAAAGCTTCACATCTACATTTTTTTCCTAAGAAAAAACCACCTAATAAGGAAACGTAAGATCTCACCCGGTAGAAGCGGGGTACTTGGCTGGGTGGGAGAGAGAAAAATGAAAGAGAGAGGGGAGCGGAGATCTTGGTAAGAAAGATTGAATGTTTTGCGCGTGTGTGATGTGAAACTAATGGTGAACGAGGCCTTCGGATCTGTTCTAATAATGAGGTGGTTCGCCATATACAAATTTGTTTAGTTATTCTCTTCAATTGATATGCCAAAAGTTGTTGTTTAAGTTGGTAAATGTTTTGCGAACCAACCTGTGAGTAGATGGTTAGGAGTACAGTGGTATCCCAGCCCATCAGGATTGAAGTCCTAGACTTAACACTGGTGCTCGCATTTTCTGGATTTATTTCAGACTTTCCGGCGATGTGCGTTCGGTGGGAGGAGACATTCCTGTCGACTATGAAAGCGTCTTTGACGACTTCATCAATTTCAAGATGATGTGCCGACTCAGTCTCTCGGAGATGCTCATAATGGTAGGATGTGCGTGCGTGCATAAGGGGTGAGTGCATGGGCATATGTATGAGCGTCTGTGTTTGTACTCTGTTAAAAAATTGATAAGTATTTTGTGTTAGAGAGTCTCTAGTGGATCCTATTTTAGCGGACCCTTCAAAAATTATATTTGAGAAATAAAAATTAGTTTTAAAAGCTTAAGTGCTACACCAGGCCCCTAGAACCTTAACTTCTTCCAAATTGGACACTTAAAACTCAGCCTTCTAGACTATATTTGCTTTAGAGGTGCTTAGTTTGAGCTAAAATAGGTAGACACTTCTCCTCCCATATTCATGGCTCGACGATTGACACATCGGTTGATTGTACATCTACAGTTATAAAACCCATCGTCGCAACCTCGAATTCCTAGCCTGCCCCGTCGCGCATCCATTTCCCCCTCGTCGTCCCTAATGCGGACCTCTTCCGCCGCCGATTTAGGTTGTCGCCATGACCTTCCTCGAGCTCAAGGGGCACATCTGTTGCTTGAGCTCTGTCACCTCACCTACGCCCCCATCGCTCCCCGTGCGGACAATAATCCTCCTCCTCATCCATGCGCCGTCTTCCTTGACTCCGATACCCCCGAGCTCCAGCACCTCCTCCCCTTACCACCACACCATCATTTACGACACTGCCAGCTCCCTACCGCAGCTCCGAGCCCGCACATGCCTCTCCGAGCTTTTGCATCCGTTTCACAGCCGGTGTCGCGAAAGTACCACAATGTCTAGCGCAAACCGTGGGGCAAATTTGCGGAGGAGATCTGCAATGCTTATGTGGGTCATCGGTGTATTGGTACCTTTGGTACTACGGTCAAGGCGGCTCGCTCGCACGACGCCACCGCGATTCGCCTAATTGTGACGCATGTTAAGCTTACCTTCCCTACTATTGCGGCGGCTGCGATCGATCTCGCCCCTCCCGTCGTTCAGACCATCTCCGGGGCCGAGGAGAAGGAGCACAAGAAGGTTAGGTGCATATCGTAGTCGAGTGTCCCGACACTGACTTGGTGGCCAATCTCGTTGTGTAGGAGCCGGACCTCCTCGCCAAGACCCTACCGTACTTCGAGTCCATGGAGTTTGAGTGCATGATCGACTATGGGCGTGCCCAGCTCTCCCGCCTTCAAGCCGATCATGAGATGTTTGATGAGCTCAACGAGGAAGAGGAGGACGACAATAGGTCGTGGAGTCGGCACACCACCAACGGCAACAAGGTCGGCCCCTCTAGGGGTGGGGGAGGGGGCACGACAAGTAGAGCTATATAGTATGTAGTTTTATATGGTTTATCTCGATACTTAATCTAGTTCAACTGTTTAATGTAGTAGGCAATGAAAATTTTAATATGCTACGTATGGAGTTCATACCATTCGCAAATTATGCCATGAATTAGTTTAAATTTATGTTTGAACATACAAAAAATTGTGATTCTTTTATTGATTTAAGTCTTATAAGATTTTGCCATGAATTCTGAGATTAACATGGTACTGACATGTTACTCCATGCTTCTCATTTAAGCATTGTACTCCCTCCGTCTCATAATCTAAGACATTTTTTAACACTACACTAGTGCCAAAAACGTTCTATGTTATGGACGAAGGGAGTAATTAATTAGATGTAATATAAATACAAAAATCTAAAACCAAAACCACGCTCGACGACGGTTTTAATATCTGAAGACCATATGTCGTCTCAAGTACCAACACTCGACAATGTTTAGAAAGTGGTTGGTATCCGTTGTCTGTCAAAAGTGTTACTACTTGCTTAACTAGCTTGCTTTTCATTCCCCTGCCATCAATTAACATGCATTTTTTTTTTCAGTACTATCTACCCTAACTGCTCTTCTTTTCAAGATTCTAGAAGCTAAGCATGCCTTTGTGTGCGTGTGATTACTACCTGAGGGTGGTACGAAAGGATACTTCCCTAATGATAAACTAAATATATATGCTACCTCCGTACAAAAAAACTTAGACGTTTTGGTAGACTAAACTAGCCTATAAAAATGTCTTACATTTTGGTATGGAGGTAATACATTCCTAGCTTTTGAAGACAAAGATAATCGAGCCTTACTACTTCCTCCGTTCCTAAATATAAGTCTTTTTAGAGATTGCAATATGGACTATATACGGAGTAAAATGAATGAATCTACACTCTAAAATATGTCTACATATATCCGTATCGAGTTCATATTGCTTTAAAAAGACTTATATTTAGGAACGAAGGGAGTATGTTAAAACTACCTTACCCTTAATTTGTGTCTGGTTAGTTATGTTATTATTCGCAAAAATAAGAAGTTATTGGTGTGTCAAGGCCTTTGTTTTCAGAAGGGAAGAGAAGAAGATTCCATGAGATGGATGTAGGCGTATGCTAATTAATGATGCATCGGAATTCACAGTTCCATGAATTAGTGGACAATTTTCAGTTACTACGTATGGTTGGTAAAGAGCCCTGACCTGCTACTTCATTTTTCGCTTTATTAATATCTGCGCGGCAGCAGAGAGCAAACCTGATCCCCCGCAAAAGAAAAAAAGAGACCAAACCTGACGAATTGAAGCAGTTTCTCTTTTGGGTTGAAAAGCCGCGAAACACTGCCAGAAACAGTATGCGCGGTCGGAGTTGGAATGTTGTCACCACACCTCGTGTATTGACTTTTGAATCCTGAAAACTATCCAGCGTTTCGTGGATGCTTGTTTTTTGTCTTTTTATATGTTGCTACAGGCTAACCATGTTTTTTCTTAATAATTAATGTTTTTAAGCGGCAACCACAACCACCGAAGACATTACGCAAGCATAGTTTTCAGTAATTTTACACCACTGAACTTTGTTTCTTACTCCCTCCGTTCGGAATTACTCGTTCAAGAAATAAATGTATCTAGATGTATTTTAGTTATAGATACATCCATTTTTATTTATTTTTATGACAAATAATTTCGAACGGACGGAGTACTTACGAAGCACAATTGTTTTGTTTCACATGAAATTATCAAGCTCGCTTTTGACACCAAGTCACTAATGTGCACATGTACAATTTTGTTTTGAAAACTTGCTATTTATTTTGTATTTATGGTTCATCCTGGAGCAAGTGCTTACGGGAGACAAAATACCGGGGCCCCTCTAGAGAAAATCCAATTTGGCTCTTGGTGCATTTGCTTCTGTGCGCCAAAAATGTTTCTGCAAATGTGGAAAATATTTTTAAAAAATGGATATGTACATATCACGCCCAAAAATTAGATTACTGTCTAGCACGCATTTAACATAAATATACCACGTGACATATCTGGTAAACAATCCAAACTATTCCAAAAGACATTAACATAAGCATGTGCAAAAAATCAGATCATTTTTAAATTTATTTGCTAGTATTTATTTAAAATGTACTGTTCGTCCCAGGAGCATATCAGCACGCTCATTGTGCATGTATGCATTTAAAAGAACATCCCCTTTGTATTAAAAGAACATCCCCTTCATATTAACTCATTGTGATCTAATTCAGACAAATTGTCAACAAAATTAAAATGTTAAAAATGTATGCACTGTGTATTACTCCCTCCGTCTCATAATATAAGAGTGGTTTCTTTAGAGCCACGGAGTAAGTTACTCCCTGGTTTTATTACAATCAGACTGCATCAGGCGGACAAGGTTGTTCGGAACTCTAGCTATCCAAACTTGACTCCGACCAGTTCCCGACAACATTGCTAACTCGTGCGCAAGATAGTTGCTCTTCCGGTTGATTACTCTAATTTTATGGTCCTGGAAGAGTCGCAGGGTGTGACTGATATCTGCCGCCAATGGATAACAAACTGAATGGTTCATCCTGGTGTTTTTCAGAAACTATCCGATAGACGAGCTGTCAATTTCAATAATCACTTTTCCTCTGAAAACCTTGGCCAGTTCCAACAGGCCACCAAGCACGGCAGGGGCTTCCGACTCAGTAGGGGAGCTGCACTTGCCAGTGGACAAGCATGCAAGCAAGAGCACCCGGCCGCAGGAGTCACTAGCCATTGCACCTCCCCAACCGTCGCCTGAGAAGTCCAAGTAGGATGCATCAGTATTCAGTTTCACCCATCCTACCTCAGGGGCCAGCCAGTTGCTCTCCTGTGGTACAAATACCGCACCAGGTATTGGGTGGCTAGCTTGACAGACATTTTTCTCACTATTTATTCCTGCCGGAAGTTATGCAATGGTGACATCCTCATCATCTTTGGTCGGGAACATTGAAGATCCTTGAACCATATCTTTTCCATCTCCATGAATGGCTTTATTTCTCAGGTTCCAACACTGCCAGAATAGGAGTAGAATTCTTCTCCTCGTGGTCTCATTTTGCGAGCTCAACAGGATTTGCAGCCAATCCTCTCCAGAGAATTTGAATACTACTGCTTTTGGGATATCCCAAACTGATCTCATAGCAAATCTTAGAACTCTGCTTCTAGTGCATGCGTTTACTGCATGGAATTCATCCTCTACTTAACATCCACACAGGTCAGATCAGTAGTGATAGTCCTCTTACGTGCATTATGCTTTGTGGCTAGTGATTGGGTCGCAACGCGCCAGCCAAAGATCTTGATTTTCTCTGGTATCTTTGCTTTCCAATGATATCCCATATGCTTCTGTCCCCAACATCGGCTCCGGAGGATGAAGCAGCCACAATGGTCTTTCTCTTGATCATGTCCACAAGCTTGTAAGAGCTTTTCACAATAAACTGACCAGTTTTCTCATAATGCCAAGCAATAGTATCCTCCACCACATTTACTGGTATTCTTAGTTTATAAATTTCCTCCGCATTGAACCGGTAATTTTTTTGATTAATTAGCATGACGTCTCACTGCCTTCCATCTGGGAGCATGAGCTGGTTAACCCAGCTAATACTTGAATTCCTAATGAATCTTGCTGTTTTCCAACCCTCGTTGCGTGGGATCCAATGGTCTTTCTAAGTTTGTAAGCTTTTGCCATTCCCAACTCGCCAGATCACACCTTCCTGCAATAGCTCAAGACGAAACTCGACCCCCTCCAATAGGGTGAGTCATTCGAAGAGAACAATGTGTCCAACACATTGCCATGGGGGTAATACTCAGATTTTAAAACTCTTGCACACAAGCTATTGGGGTTTGAGGAAGCCTCCAACCTTGGCGGGCTAGCAATGCTTGATTGAACATGTGCATATCTCGAAAACCTATTCCCCCATTTCTTTTGTGCTTAGTAATATTAGCCCATGACATCCAATGCACCTTATGGTGATTTTCATTGCTACCCCACCAGAAATCCTTATCATCCTCTCATACTTCTAACAGAATCCCATGTTCATCTTAAGAACACCCATGACATAGGCTGGTAGAGCTTGGACCACAACCTTGACATGGACCTCCTTTACCGCTTGGGACATAAACTTTTCATTGTAATCATTGCATATATTTTCCCAAACCTATCCATAATCGGTTGGAAGCACTCATCCTTCATTCTTCCTCGGGGGTAGGCCCAGATATTTACTTTCAAAAGATGCACTATCCACACCAAGAGTGACTTTGAACTCATCTCTGATATGCTAGGGACAAGTCGCACTAAACAGAAGTGGGCACTTGCTTTGACTCAATAGTTGCATAGACCTTTCTAGAAGGTGGTAACCACTTCCTTAACTTTCTTGGCTTGCTCCACATCCGCTTTCAAAAATAGCAAACTATCGTCTGCGAAGAGAAGGTTAGAGATGCCTGGACTATTACGGGCAGTCTTGAGCGGGGATAGAGTACCTTTCGTCACCTCTCTTCTTAGAAGACCAGCAAGCCCATCCGCCACAAGCAAGAATAAGTACAAACTTAGCGGATTACCATGTCTCAAACAACGTGATGGGTGAAAAGACTCCGGAAGGTCACCATTACATCTCACCGCAGACAATCTTATGCACCGTGGTATGATGCTATGGCACTTGCTTACAAGCTTCTTTGCTCTTTCTCTTTTGCTTTGCTTAAAAGCTTATTCTCTTATTTATTTTTTCTATGGCCACTTTTGCACAATGCACAAACCAAGATAGCTATTGTATATATGCGGGAACAAACTTGTGACACAAGATATGATAGCAATATATGCACCACGATGATATGGTATGTATGCTATGGGAAGTATGATCACTAATGTGCACAAGTAACGTTGCCGGCAATACTCAAATGGCTAGTCTCAATAGGCAAGTAATGCAAAATGGGCTAGGGGTTAACAATGCAATGGCAAGGGGAATATACAATGGAGGGATACCATGATACCAAGATGATATGGAGGTTACCGTCCTACCAAGATGATATGGAGGTTACCGTCCGGCGATGATGAGTAGCGGCGTTCTTGATGTAGATACCAAGATGATGGAGACTCGTCCCTAAGTAGCCGAAACACCTTAGGAAACGGAAAAACCGCGAACTCAAAATTTCACACGTCAAATGTCAAAATGGTGGTAGCGGAAAGCGGTGGTGGATTGCACTTGGCAATGCGGAAGTGGGATGATGGGCTATACACGCGTCGAAGTTGAAGTTTTCGTCCCTAAGTAGCCGAAACACCTTAGGAGACACAAGCCACAACTCAAAAATCTCAAACAAAAATTGGTTTAAGTTGGGTGGAAGTGTATGGTGGGTAAGCCTATGCGGAAGTGGTGGTGGTGGTTGATGAAGAAGCAACTGTCCCTAAGTAGCCGAAACACCTTAGGAGACTCGAATCACTATTCAAGCAACCACTAATGCTATGTGGAACAAAGTGGGTTAAGTTGCGGAAGTCGGTGGTGGCTATGCGGATGATATGGTGGAGGGCCTAGGTAAACTTTCCAAATTTTGGAAAATTTGATGTAGTCAAGTGGTGATGGAACCTATCTAGATGGATGGGGGTGTCAATAGCTACTCAATGAGCTAAAGAACACGAAAATCGGACTCCGGATGTGGAAGTTATGGGCAAAACGGTGAAACTCGGAACGCAGAATCGGGAGGGCGGTAGTACCGCTTGTGAGGGAGGTTGTACCGCTCGAGGTACTCAGCGGTAGTACCGCTCGGAGGGGCGGAAGTACCGCTCATGTCGGGATTTTTCGCAGATCGACTCGGTGCGCGATTTTGGGGCGGAAATGGGTGATTTCGGGGTCAAAATTGGATGGATTTTGTGGAGGAAAGATGGGGAAACTTGGGGAGATGCTAGATCCACTTGAAACCAAGCAAATCCATGGATCAAAATCAACAAAACATCATCAAAACTAACAAATCACAAAAAAATTTGGGGCTATTTTTGGTGGGGATTTTCGGATTTAGGACGAAAACAACAAAATCAAGCTAAAAAACACGGGTAGGGGCTCCAAAACGTGATCAACGTGGCTCATGATACCAAGATGATGTAGGGCGGAACCTCACGTGGACGATCTTTCACGCTTGGAGTGGATCCTACGGGAATCACGAAGAACACGCTGAAGAACAAAGGGAAACACGGAGGAAACGAGAGAGAGATCGCTCAACCAACAAGGAATCAATCACACAAGTGCTAGATCACCGAACACAAAGAGGTACATATGATCCACAATCAACAAAGGTAAGGATACACGAGTAGCCATTCTTCTCCGAGAGGAGGTCTTGATGGGGTCCACCCTAGAAGGGGGTCTTGAATCCGCTTGAGGGATCTTTCTCCGTAGAGGTCCCGAGCCCGAGGAGAAGTAACCAAGTGGATGAGCAAGGCTCTCACACAAACATGAGCTAATCCTAAGCTAACCCTAATACGAAGCTAGGAGAAGAGTATATATAGTGCTAAGCCACGAAGGGGTAAGTGAGGGCGAAGGGGTACACGGGCTCGGCCCAATACACTGTGCGCCGACAGGCCGTTTGTACCGGTCGCGGGGGCGGTTGTACCGCTGGTAACACATGCAGGGCGGAAGAACCGGACGTGAAGGCGGTACTACCGCTGGGAGGTCAGGCGATGGCTTCAGGAGATAGACGTCGGAGGGGCCAGCGGTTGTACCGGTTGCTGAGGCGGTAGTACCGTTCATCTGGGAATTACCGGTACATCCGGGCAAGATCGCCATGCACCGCACCATCACCGAATGGTGGCCGGTAGTTACGGTAGTCGACCGGTTATACCGCCGGCGGTTGTTGACCGTTGTACCGCTGCTCGAGCGGCAGTGCTCTCTTCCTCCTTCTCTTCCATGCTTGGCCTCGGTCCTTGGATTCTCCATGGTCATCTCGGTCGCACTGAGTATATGCAAGATCCATGCATGAGGTAGTAGCCATGTCTCACATGTAGAAAGTGAAGGTTCGAAGAGGAGCGAGTTCACCTTGTGTCCAATGGTGCATATTCGAGGTGTCGTTATATGTTCTCTTGGGGCTTGGAGAATAGTAGGAGTGTACATGGGGATGAACGTGGGATGCTCCGCATCAAGTTGTCACCCACGGTGTGCATGATCTCTGCATTTGCAGTTATGCAGGAGATCATGGCGAGATCTGATCCGTCGAGCTCGACGCTGTACTCCTCCCGGAGGTGTCCAGGTGCATAATGAATAGCCATGTCCCTCCCGAGGATCCAAGTAGGGGCGTAAACATGACGTCAATGGGCTCTGAGAAGCTTCCAAAAGTCCTCCCTGGAATGTGCACCACAATCCTATAGTGAGTGTCCGTCAGAAGTGCATTGGTAGGAGTCCAGGTGATGGAGGGCAGAGCAATCTTCAACTTCCTGATGATCAGAACCAACTTCTTGCCGAAAGGCATCATCTGATCCGACTGGCAAAACCCTGACAGCAGGACTGGGATGTACTCGGTGGCCATCTAGAAGGTTGAAATCGAAGGAAAGTCAAAAATGAACAGGGGAGAATTATGGGAAAAAATAAAGACATAAAATAAAATAATTTCTTCCTATGGCTTTCCGATCCTAGGGGTTGCGACCTACGATCAGCGTGTGCTCTGAATATCATCTGTGTAGCGACCCGTCTCGAAAATGGTCAAGTTTGTGTGTATGTGTACCATCCCAAGATCATGCCGGCACACAGTACATTGGCGAAAATATCAAAGGTCAATCACACCTGATTTATTACATAGAGTCTTTATTACATCAAAGTAATCGACTGAAGGCCAATTCATGAGAAAAACTAATGCGGAAGCGTAGATGATAAGCGAGTCCATCCAACTCCAAAGGGCAATCATCGAGTGTGGATCATAGCCTCACTCCTGGTCAAAATAACCCTCTACGACATGAGACATTGCAGCCGAGAAGGTTAGCATTTTGAATATGCCGGCATGTCAAAGAGAGAATAGTAATAAAATACAGTCACTATATGCAATTTTGGCTGTGGGGCTCTACGTTTAAGTTTTTGCCAAAAGCAATTTTTTACTGCAACAAAAGGACTTTCTTGCAATTACTATTTTTTTGTTGTTATTGAGATGGTTCCGCCAAACAAAAACGAAAATAATCTTAAAAAAAGATTGGGTACTAGCTACGTGGCGGGTTGGCATTGCGCTAGAGGGGTGTGCGGTCCGAAGGCTATACGCGCTCGGCCGTAAGATAAGTAAAATGCTAGCTGATAATCCCCACGTGCAAGGAATCATCGTAGCAATTTCCAAAGGTGGAAGTGATAAGTATGGAGTGTCAAACCCACAAGGAGCTAAAGGTAAGATCAATATTCTCTCAAGTCCTATCTGCCACTGATACGACTCTACATACACCGAACGTTTCCTTCCATCTAAAAACAAGAATTAAAACTACGTTGTGGATATGAAGAGGATAACTTTGCATGATATCAGAGAACTAAAATAAAAATATGTGTTGTTATCATAAAGTTAGAATATATCACAATATATTACAAATAACGAGTATGGAATAATGATGGAACAGTGTGCGGAATTTTCCTGGGCAATTGTTAACAAGATCGGTAATTATTATTGCAATTTTATATGAGGGAGAGGCATAAGCTAACATACTTTCTCTACTTGGATCATATGCACTTATGATTGGAAGTCTAGCAAGCATCCGAAACTACTAGAGATCATTAAGGTAAAACCCAACCATAGCATTAAAGTATCAAGTCCTCTTTATTCCCATACGCAAACAACCCCTTACTAGGGTTTAAGCTTATATCACTCTAGCAACCCACTATAAGCGAATCATGAACATATTACAAACCCTACAGAGGGAATCCCTCATGTGTGCGTGGCACGGAGGGCACCATAGGACAACACCAAAATAAAACATACAACTCAAACTAATCTAGATCATCAATCAACCCAAAAGACAAAACAAGTCTACTCAAAACATCATAGGATGGCAACACATCATTGGATCATAATATGTGGCCTAAAGCACCATGTTCAAGTAGGGGATTACATCGGGGTGCGGGAGAGTGGACCGCTTAAAAGAGATGAGGAAGGTGATGTTGATGAAGACGATCACCGCAGTGATGGTTCCGCCGGCGGCACTCCGGCTCCACCGAGAGAGGGCTTCCTCCTCCATGACCTCCCCCCTAGATGGGGAGAGGTTCTCCCTCTGGTTGGCCTCCATGGTGATGATGGCCCCCTCCGGGTTCCTCCTCCATGGCCTCCGGTGATGATGGCCCCCTCTGGCAGGCTGCCGGAGAGGGCCTAGATTGATTTTTCGTGGCTACAGAGGCTTGTGGCGGCGGAACTTCAATCTAGGGTTCTTTTCGAAGGTTTCGGTATTTATAAGAAATTTTTGCGTCGGTGTCACGTCAAGGGGTGCCCAAGGGACCTACAAGCCTGGAGCACCCTCCCTGGGGGGGGGGTAGGGCGCGCCTAGAGGGCTTGTGGCCTCCTCGTCCACTTCCTGGCCCAGCTCTTGTGCATAAAAAAACCACCGTAAATTTTTAGCCCATTCTGAGAACTTTTATTTCTGCACAAAAAACGACACCACAATAGTTCTCCTAAAAACAGCGTCAGTCTGGGTTAGTTCTAATCAAATCATACCAAAATCATTTAAAATTGTTGTAAACATGGCATGAATACTTCATAAATTATAGATACGTCGGAGACGTATCAGCATCCCCAAGCTTAATTCCTGCTTGTCCTCGAGTAGGTAAATTACAAAAGAAATAATTTATGAAGTGTGAATGCTAGCATAGTGCATAAATTTGATCAATGATAGGTCCAAACACTTTTCTAGCATCATTATGTATCATAAAATGTAGCTCGTCTCATAATACTTCTCATGATCAAGTAATAAGCTATGCACATGTTAAAGTAAAGACCATAAAGTTTCTTGAAAACTAACAAACTATGTTCTCAGTCACCAAACAATTGCAATTCATCTTACTTTCAGGAAGGGTCTATGTAAGAGCTCTGATTTAGAAAATTCCATATACTCAACTATCATATAGTCTTCCATGATTGCTAACACTCAAAGCATATCTTTAGAATAAATAGCATCCATCGAACACAGAGAAAGATTGGGGCTTAATGTTTCGCCTCCCAACTTATTTACCATATAGATAATTGTCAACGATAATAGTTCATGATCAAATATATTTGAATGGCCATATATGCTTGGATATTTCCTCACCATATGATGCTTGCCAACTAAAGAATATTTGATGTTAAAATAAGAAGGAATACTATTAACTCTTGCATAAATGTAAATACATGAAAGTAAAAGATAGGTGATACATCTCCGTCGTATCTACTTTTCCTCTTGTTTTGGACTCTAATTTGCATGATTTGAATGAAACTAACCCGGACTGACTTTGCGATGAATTTTTATACAAATAAAGATAATTTCTAGAGCCAAGAACCACCGGAGGGGAGCACCTGGGTGGGCATAACCCACCAGGGCGCGCCCCCCTCCAGGCGCGCCTAGGTGGGTTATCCCCACCTGGTGGCCCCGCAGACTCCAACCCTGATACTATAAAATCACATATTTCCTGAAAAAATGGGGGAGAAAGAATTATCACGTTTCACGAGACGGAGCCGCCTCCACCTCGTGTTCTTCATTGGGAGGCCAGATCTGGAGTTCGTTTGGGGCTCCGGTGAGGGGAATCTTCAATCTTCGTCATCACCAACCTATCTCCATCGCCAATTCCATGATGCTCCCCATCGGGAGTTAGTAATTCCTTCGTAGGCTCACTGGTAGGCGAGGAGTTGGATGAGATTCATCATGTACTCGAGTTAGTTTTGTTAGGGCTTGATCCCTAGTATCCATTATGTTCTGAGATTGATGCTGCTATAACTTTGCCATGCTTAATGAGTTTCACTTTGGGCCCGGGTGCCATGATTTCGGATCTGAACCGTTTATGTTATCACCATTATATCTATGTTCTAGATCCGATCTTGCAAGTTATAGTCACCTACTACGTGTTATGATCCGGGAACCCCAGAGTGACAATAGTCGGGACACTTCCCGGTGATGATCGTAGTTTGAGGAGTTCATGTGTTCACCATGTGTTAATGCTTTGTTCTGGTTCTCTATAAAAGGATGCCTTAATATCCCTTAGTTTCCAATAGGACCCCACTGACACGGGAGGGTAGGACAAAAGATGTCATGCAAGTTCTTTCTATAATTACATATGAACGGAATACATGCCTACATTATATTTAAGAACTGGAGCTAGTGCCGTATTGCCCTAGGTTATGACTGTTATATGATGAATATCATCCAACGAATTCACCGATCCAATGCCTACAAATTTCTCTTATATTGTTCTTGCTAAGTTACTATTGCTATTGTTACCGTTGCACTTGCTACAAAATCATTGCTATCACTGTTACCGTTACTATTGCTGTTGCTACTACTATCAGAACTATCATACTACTTTGCTACTGGTCACTTTGTTACAGATAATTAATCTCCAGGTGTGGTTGAATTGACAACTCAGCTGCTAATACTTGAAAATATTCTTTGGCTCCCCTTGTGTTGAATCAATAAATTTGGGCTAAATACTCTACCCTCAAAAACTGTTGCGATCCCCTATACTTGTGGGTTATCAAGACCTTTTTCTGGTGCCGTTGTCAGGGAGCATAGCTATATTTGTGGAGTCACTTGGGATTATAATCAAATTATAACTATGAAGAATATGAAGGACGCTAAGACTAAAAATTTTCCCTCCAAGATGAGGGGAGGTAAGGACTTGCCATCTAGCTCTGCACTTGATTCACCTTCTGTTATAAGTAAACTTGCAACACCACCACATGCTATTAATCATGATATGTCGCAAGTTATTGATGATGCTACTTCTGTTATGAATGATATTTATGATGATGCTAGTACCTTGCTTGATGATAATGTGCCACTAGGTGAATTTCTTGATGAACAACTTGCTAGAACTAAAGCTTTTGAGAATGTACAAACTGATGAAATTGCTGAAACAGATGAAGAGCTTGAAAATGAAAATCTTGAAACACCTATTAGAACTAGTTCTCCTAGATATGAATTGCCTAAGATACCAGAAGGTTATGTTATGGATGAGGAGACTACTAGAGACATTCTTGCTTGTAAGGATAGAACTGATCTGGAAAAAAATATTATATGCAAGTATAAAGAAAAGACTTTGAATGCTAACATGAAATGTGATCCTCAATTTTCTACTTCACCTATCTTTGTTGATGATAAGGATTATGAATTCTCTATCGACCCAGTGTTAATTACTTTGGTTGAATCTGATCCTTTCCATGGTGTCGGATTCAGGGTTTCGCAGACCCTTGAGAGGTTCGAAATCTAGGGTGCGTGCGAAGAACTCGTCCTCCCGAGTCTGCCTACACACGGATTCCACGGCCTAGCTAGACGAACCAAATGGACAAGAGACGCGGCAGTTTACCCAGGTTCGGGCCACCTTGCGGTGTAAAACCCTACTCCTTCTTTGTGGTGGATTGGCCTCGAGGGGCTGTGGATGAACTAGTACAATGGACGAACAACCTCAGGAGGTGAGGTGTTCTTGAGCTTGATGAGTTGGTGGGTGTGAGGATGATCTAAATGATCCCTCCTCCTCTATGGTGGTGGCTAGGTCCTATCTATAGTGGCCTTGGTCCTCTTCCCAAATGTAGGCGGGAAGGGATCCCACAACGGCCAAATTTGAAGGGTGATGAGCACATGGGTACATCACACATGACATTTCAGAAAAGTGCACAATTTAGTTGAAAAGAATTACTACGCAGAATCAAGCAAACTTATGTTCATACCATAATCTTCAACACATGGCTACACTTTCATCTTCATAATTGCTTTCAGATTTGGTTGTTGTGCTTTGGAAAAAGAGAGGAAAAAAGTGGCAAAAAATTCAAAGATAGAAAAAAAAGAGTGGAAAAGAAGTCAAGAGAGAAAAAAAGAAAGTCTTGTGTAAGATCCAAAAGTTTCAGCTTGATAGAAAAAAAATCAGAAGCTTGTGTGTTGTGTTTTTCAATCTTGGTGCAAAGGTGCAGCAGATCCATCCACATATTTTTCTTGGTTTGCATCAACTTGATTTCAGCACAAGCCCCTTTTTGTTTACCCCCACCGAGCTCCACAAAAAACCGAAGCTAGTTCTTTGATCCCTGTCTTTCAAGCGCTTTAACACATCCGGGAGAAGCACAATCTGATGTGAACTCATAAGAACTTTGGTCAGTAAGAGGTGAGGTTGTGTGATTCCACAAAATTATCCTATTCCACTTTTGGCCTTACTAACATGGTAGGATCCAGATCGAGTGTTCATGTAGAAAACCATGGGGAAGAAGATGCCCCGGTCACACGTGATGATTTTCAGGAATTACGGAACATGATTCGAGACCTTGGAAGGATGTTTCACGAGCGACCTCCAGTAGGTGGCAATGGGTTCGACACCAACAATACCCTGTTTCTCATGAAGTGCGGCAAAGAAGACATGCTCGAGGGCATGATGTTGTTGCTCGTGGGCGTGTCACTATTACTCAAGAAGTGCAACAAGGACGACATGCTCGAGGGCATGGTGTTTCTGCTGCTCGTGGTGATGTCGCTGCTGCTCCTGAAATGCGGCAAGGATGGCATGCTCGAGGGCAAGCTACTGCAGCCCCTAGGCGTGTCGCTGCTGCTCATGAATTGCAGCAAGGATTCCATGGCCGACGACAAAGTTATGGCACCCATCTGTACAACGACGACCCACCACAAAGCATGGCCGTGGTTGATGGAGCGTCTCCGTTGATTCATAGCCCATGTTCACCTAAGAGGCTCACTCTGAATGTTGGCATGTCGATCACCACTACTGTCCCAACATCCAAGAAACATGTGCCACAAATTACAAGTGAGGAAGAGTGTCCACTTTAAAAAATCCCACCACTTGAGAGTGAAAATAAAAATGAGTTGAGTGACTCCACCAAATGTGAGGAAGAGTGTCCACTTTCCATAGTTTCATATATTCAGAGTGATAAGAAAAGTGAGGTCAGTGAGTCCACAAAATTTGAGGATCAGATTGTTCATCATGGGATTAAAAAAGTGAAAGATCTCCACCTAGATATATCACACATTCAGGGAGAGAGGATTAATGAGTTGTGTGAGCCCACAAAATGCGAGTTTGAGATCATTCCACACCACATTAGAGAGATGAGTGATCCACAACCCAATATACCACAAGATAAGAGTGAGAGGATAAGTGAGTTGTGTGAGTCCACTAAATGTGAGGTTGAGATTTTTCAACAAGAGAATAACGAGATGAGTGATCCACCACCATGGGAAATTAGTAGTCCACCAAATGAAAAGAGAGAGGAACATTCAATAACTAACTTTTCACATAATTCTCTTTCTTTGCAATATGTGCAGGTGCAACAGGCATACCTATCAGCTCTCTTGCAATGATGGGAGATTGAGATCCAAGAACAAATATGGAGGACGTGGAGTACCACTACACAAAGCACATATGTGAAGATTGATTTTCACAAAGGCATTGAAGTACTCCACAAGGTAAAAGAGAAAAGATCATCCATTTTAATGCACCCAGAGGTATGTACTTATGAACTCTTGAAGCATTGGCGCGATGAAATCAGAGAAAAATTCTTGGGTACATCCTTTAGCACACCCTCCATCCATCAATACAATTTGTTCAACCATGATGAAGAAACAAAGGATTTGGGAAACTTGAGATCCACGCAAAAATGTTCAACCTTTTCTTTCCCTAGTTATTTTCTACTGTCCTCGTGCTATAATTTTGTGGACCGAGTGAAGTCGAGGATGACTTTTCTCCAAGAGAGGGAGGATGATATATACATGCTCATGATTGGTTATAAATTTGTACTCCATGGAAATGTTAGTTGGAAGGAACTCCTAAGTCTAGCAAAACATCATGTTGTCATCGTCCATAAGATAGCAAAGTTGAAGACTAAAAATCTCTATATCATGAAACCTTTGCATTATGATTTGGCATTGCCTTGCTTTCTTTTGTGCGATGACCACGTAGAGTCGAGGAAGACTCCTTTCCAAGAGAGGGGGGATGATGAGGACATCTGGATCATTGAAACAACACAAATAATCCCTGAGAAAACTCTAAGTTGTGACAAACAAGTACATGATCAGATGCAACACAATTCAAAGGTGAAAGCTACAAATGAGGATTGCATCATTTCTTTGCATGGATATTATCTACTTCCCTTCTACTTATATTTTGCAGATAAAAGAGAGTCGAGGACGACTCTTCATCAAGGGAGGGAGGATGATGAGCACATGGGTACATCACACATGACATTTCAGAAAAGCGCACAATTTAGTTGGAAATAATTACTAAGCAGAATCAAACAAACACATGGCCAGGTGAACGCTAACTTAAGTTCATACCATAATCTTCAACACATGGCTGCACTTTCATCGTCATTGTTGTTGGTTGAATTTAGGTATAACATGGAAGAAATCCAACAACCCATAAACACTTGAAGCAACCGATGTGGAGGAACAAGTTTGGAGAAAACAAGTTTCAAGTGAAGCTGATGCTGTCAGTTTTTACCTCTGATGTTTCATTGTAACACACCCATTGGGTGGAGAGACAGGGCCATAGGGGTACATCAACAGAAGCTAAATCAAATTATCTTTCCAATGCAAAAAACCTCACATCATTTGGAGTTGTGAGTCAAAAGTACTAGTCATTCTCGTGGAAGGTGTCCAGGGTGTCAGCGCTTCGCGAATTTCCGAGGAGCTCTCCAACAACTCCCAAAGTTGGCTGCTTATTTCCCCAAGAAAGCCATGCGAACCTGTTTACTTTTGAAACCATTTTCACACCTAGCTAAGGGGGGTTGTCCCTGCTATAAAACCCCATCTCCCCCATCCTCTAAAAGAACCTTTTGTTAAACCATTCAGCTACAAGCTTATGCAGCAAGACTACTAGAGAGATCCGAGAGATCTTACTACCTTTGCTCTTGTGAGTTCATTCGGATTCGCGAGAAGGAGCCACTCGTTCCCCCTAGTTCGTGCTCTACGGTTCCGGCCGTTTTGTGTGGATTAGTCCCGGTTTGTGGTTCTGCGATTGTTCGGACAGCGGGTTGGAGTTCTTGTAGCTTCGGTCAGCCATCCCCAATGTACGGGTTGCATCCAACCTTGGCAGGTATAAAGCTAGTTATCCCAACTGCTTGCAGCTAGTTGTCCCTCCCGATTCAACAACCTATTGACCCACTTGAGGAAGTTGGGGATGAAAATTCCGTGCATGCTTCTGTGGATGGTGACTTGGAGGATGATAACAACAGCCATGGTGGACATGTGGCTGCTGCTTGTGGGTGTGTTGCTGCTGCTCATGGAGGGCAGCGAGGAGGACAACTTCGAGGGCGGGGCCATGGTCCTCGTGGGCACTACTATGACCCTCATGAGTGTGTTGCTCGTGGTCATGGAGATGATTTTGATGATTATGATGGTGTCTCATACCGTCGTCTTTGCTGAAGATGGGCGTCGTGCGAACGTCATGATCGAGATGACATGGCAAGAATCAAGTTGCACGTCCCCAAGTTCACATGAAAGGAAGACCCCGATGCATATTTTGATTGGGAAGAGTAGTGTGATCAGATTTTTCATATCCATAACCTTGCTGATCCAAAGAGAGTCAATCTTGCTTGTGTTGAGTTTTCTGATTACGCACTCACTTGGTGGAACCAACTTCAAGAAAATCAGCTGCTGCTAGGCCGTGACTACATTGACACTTGGGAAGAGATGAAACAAGCCATGATGCGAAGGTTTGTTCCTTCGCAATATCAAAGAGATCTCCGAAATAGATTGCAGCTAGTTAACCCTCCCGATTCAATCCTACGACGTGAAGATCGGGCCACCCTAGGGCGTGAACTCGTTCATCAGGTTCCTACCTACCATCTGGCATCAGAGCCTTCATTGACACGGTAGGATCTGTTATCCATGTTTGTCTTGCTATCATCCCTTTAGATTGAGTGTTTTTCATGCTATATTTTCTGTCCTAGAAGTCCAAAGCCCCACCAAAAATAAATCCAAGCCTTGTTGGTGCTGAGATCTTGTTGTTGCATACCTTGCATGTTCTTCATCTTTTAGATCTGCACCAAGTTCATCTTCGTAATTGCTTTCAGATTTGGTTGTTCTGCTTTGAAAAAAGAGAGGAAAAAGTGGAAAAAAATCAAAGAGAGAAAAAGAGTAGAAAAAAAGTCAAGAGATAAAAAGAAAGTCTTGTGTAAGATCCAAAAGTTCCAGCTTGATAGAAAAAAAATTCAGAAGCTTGTGTGTTGTGTTTTTCAATCTTGGTGCAAAGGTGCAGCAGATCCATCCACATATTTTTCTTGATTTGCATCAACTTGATTTCAGCACAAGCCCCTTTTTGTTTACCCCACCGAGCTCCACCAAAAACCGAAGCTAGTTCTTTGGTCCTTGTCTTTCAATCGCTTTAACACATCCGGGAGAAGCACAATCTGATGTGAACTCGTTCATCGGGTTCCCACCTATCAAAGGGAGATAACTAGTACAAGTTATCATGAAAAAAGTAGTCTTCGCCTGCAAAAGCCTCTAGTGGTGATGCCGCGGTGGGCTCCGGGATGACCTCCGTCCTACCGTCTTGGTGATCTTGGTCTTGTTGCACCGATATGGAAACCTTCGCTTGAGTCCTCAAGACCCCGCGCCTGCGCTCGCCTCCTTAGCACCAAAGAGGAAACTTGTACACTGCGCCCGCTGGCGCCCGTCTGGCCTTGGTCGTCATGGCTCATGTCATATGAATCTCGCGAGGTGCAGCTTGCATAGATATCTCCGCTCCTCGGGAGCCAGCCTGGGGAGGCCACCCCCGGGGAGGTCTTGGTGTCGTCCGCCTCGCGAGGCTTGGCCCCTCGTGAGGGTCTTGGGTTGTTGTTGCTGAAGCTGGGCCATACCGGGCCATCGACAGAGCCACGCCATGGGCCGCAGGCAGGCAAGTTTGGGTACCCCTGTTCCCAGAACGACGACAGTAGCCCCTAGGCCCAAGGCGCGCTTGAACTTCGCTTCGAGGCGAAGCCAAAGGGCAAGTGCGGAGTGCCGCGGGCCTCAACCGCCTCCGGCCTTGGTTGATGTGTGGAAATTGATGAGACATGGGCGCCTCTGCTTCCCCACGCTGCCTCGACAACCATCCCTGCCTGACAAAAAGGCTGGCGCCTGCTGTGCAACTTTCATTGCCCTTCCTTCATCTTGCTCCAGATCTCCTTCTCCTTCTTACCCAGAGAGACTCTAGATCCACCGAAACTCTCCCCCAAGCCCGCGACTGATGTCCACCGACAAGGCGAAGTTCGCGCGCTCGCCCTCCTGGTTCGAGCCTGCCCTGAGTGCATCCACCATCACCGAGGAGAAGAACCTCACCGCCGCGCTCCAGCTGACGGCAGGCAGCAGCAACGAGGGGGAGAGACAGCGCTCCAGACCGGCTCCGCCAAGCCGGAAACCTTGGGCGGCACCTTCTATCCCTTCTTCTAGCACAACATCTTCGCGGGGATGGTTCCCCCTTTCTCCGGCTTCTCCTATGCTGTCCTTCGCCACTACAAGCTCCACACCCTCCATCTTCACCCCAACTCCGTCCTCCTCCTGTCAACCTTTGCCTTTTACTGCGAGGCGTTTCTGGGGGTGATGCCCTTCGTGGCGCTGCTCCGCCACTTCTTCTACCTCCAGGTCAATGGCACCCAGTGCTCGGGGTGCGCCAAGTTCATCACGGCAAATGACAGCAACGTGATCTTGCTGGCCGGGAAGAAGGTGGAGGTCTTCAGGAACAAGTGGATCTTCATGGATGCCAAGCGCTCCCACCCTCGGCTAGGGCTGCTGACTTCGCAGCCGACGCCCCTGGAAGGATGGGCTCACGATAAGCTCACCGATCCCAGGGCGCAGCTCTTGCTGGAGAAGATGGCGGCAGACCTGAAGACTGATGACCCGAAGGCGGAGAAGCTGACGGGGGCCATGATCGTCAAGGAATTCCTGATGCAGCGCCTGGCTCCGCTCCAGGCACACTCGCACCCCTTGTGGAAGTTCAAGGGCGCAGGAGATGACCTTCGGCTTCGTCCGGATGACTTGTCCAAGGAGGAGCTGGACAAGATCGTGCGCACCCTGCTCGGGAAGGATCAGGGCTGCCCCCCAGACTCCCATCTTCCGCTATACCACCGCCCGGATGGGGAGAAGATCGCCGCCACCATTCCTATCTTCGACGAGCGTGGGCTCATACCTCTGGCGCCTTCCCGGCCCCCGGGCTCCCTAGTGACGGTGTCCTCCGGCGAGTCCGACCAGGAGGAGAGGGTGGACTCGGAGGCGACCCGGGAGGGGGTGGGGGAGACCTTTCCCCCGCGCCAGACCGATCTCCTCCGCACCCTCTATGACAATGACGACGCCGGTGAGCACCCGGTCAGGGAGTCACCATGCTCCGCCGGGGTCACCACGAGATCCAAGGGTACCCCTCCGAAGAATCTGAAGGTAGGGGTCCCGAAGAAGAGCAGGTCGGTGTTGATCCCCCGAGGCGATGCCTCCGCCTCGTCGCCGGCCACCACTAATGCAGCCTGGGCGCCAGACCTTGTCCGCCTGGGCTCACGCGCCAAAGGCTGCCCACTGCGGCTCAAGGGCATGGTACTTCAAGAGCTGGCGATTACGCCGCCATGGACCAGTAAGCGCGCCGTCTTGGTATTTGTTTCCTGTTCTTCTCGTTGTGTCTTGATGCTTCCCTTTTGTACGGCTAGGGCAACGTAGGTGGTGAAGAAGAAGAAGGAGACGGTCCGGGCCACCGAGGCCCAACAGCTTGCCGCGGTCGCGCCTCCTCCGGCACAGAAGGACGGGGACGGCCAGCGCGCTCCCGAGGCTCGAGGGCCCGGCCTCAGGAGGAGGCGATCTCCGTAGCCAAGCCGGCTCTGGAGGCACCCGCCCTCAGCTAGGCTGCTGAGGTCCCGAAGGCTCCGGAGCCCCCGGCCCCCTCTGATACTGCTACCTCGCCGATCCTGACGTTGTCGCTGTCTCCTCCCCCGTCCATCACGCCACTGGGCCGTGATTCTTCTGCCGCGCCTGGTGCCCTGGAGGACGCTCTTTCTGCGCTGAACGAGCTTCGTGACGACCTTCAAGGCACCAACCGGCGCCTGGCGTCGGGGCACCTGGAGCTGATCTCGGGATGGGTTCGAGCCGACGCATCTGTGAGGGCGGCATGGCACCAGGCCGTGGCGGCGTCAGAGGAGGGCAAACAGGGTGTCGGCCTGGCCGCGGCCGCCCGCGACGTGGCGGTGAAGGATGCCGAGGCTGCCAAGGGGCGCTGCTGAGTGGTAGAGGCCGAGCTGAAGACCCTCCGTGATAGGCAGGCTGCCGAGGCTCGTGAGCGGGAGGCGCGGGAGAAGCTGGAGGCTCGGAAGTCGTAGTCGCCGACCGTGACACCGAGCTCGAGTAAGCGACACGGAAGCAGGCTATCGAGCGCAGCCGCCTAGAGAAGCTGAAGGAGGAGGTGGAGGCGGAGAAGGCCCAGATGGAAGCCAAGGCAAAATTTCTTGCCAAAGAATGTGCCGCCTTCAATTATCTTGAGCAGAGGTCCCGCAAGGCGCTGCGGGATCTCTACGGGAGGGAGTTGAAGGAGTCGTTGGTGACTGCTGAGGAAGGCCCCGCCGAGCTGCTCCCTAGGTTGTAATGGCGCTCGAGGGCGTTGTCCTTGGGGTCGGCCCCATGGTGTAATGGCACTCGAGCTGCTCTCCGCCTCGGCCGTGACGCGCGTCTTCAGCCACCTCCATCTTCGCGACCCCAACTTCGAGTTTGGAGCCTTGCTTGAACCTGTGGACGTGGAGCACTACACCACTGCTGCCGAAGCCGTGAAGGACTAGGTGGAGGCCCTGCTGCGGAAGTTCCTCGCCATCGACCCCGCGCCCACGGCTGATGGCGCCGCCGACCCTATAGCCACGGCTGACGGTACGGGCGAGGGCGATGTTGTCGACGATGGGGCACTCCTTGCGGGCGATGGCAGCACCCAAGGCTGAAGAAGAAGCTCACTGGTGGCGCTCCCTTCCATTTTATTTCCTGCAACATGCACCGTGCCTCGTGGAGGCGTAAAAACTTATATGCTTTGCACCTTTGAGATATAGTATGTTTTGTAATACTTGCTAGGATTTTGCGATTTCCTTCCCATTTGCTTTACTGTTCTGTGTCAGCAGGACCGGTCCCGCGCATACCTCACCCGCCGCTGGGTCGTCCGGATCACAAGGATAAGACCAAGGGGTGAGGGGCTACGTGACCAGTTAGGCTCCTGAGTCGCAATGCTCAGGAGTCCCCCTTGACGTACAAACATCCCTCGGGAAGGAGATGCGAGAGTAGGCCTTAGTGTTCTGCGTCGGTAGGACCCGGCCCCGCGCATACCTCAGCTGCCTTTGGGTCGTCCGGATCGCCAGGATGAGACCAAGGAGTGAGGGGCTATGTGACCAGTTAGGCTCCTGATTCGCGATGCTCATGAGTCCCCCTTGACGTACGAACATACCTCCATGCCTTTACTCACCGAGGTCCCGCTCGGAAGGGGCGCACGACGACCAGGTCCGAGGGACCTGGCAGGGTGGCATACGCTAGGCGTGACCTGAGGGTAGCCCCCGTGCCCAGCCCCCTTGCGTGACTCTCCCGAAGGGAAAGTGTTGCCATGAGGCTGAACACCGAGCCTGGTGCCTCCCTGAGGTTAATGCGGCCATAAGGCTGCCCCAGTTGTTTATCACCAGCGCAGAGCATGGCGCTTCCGCACTTGCACGGGCATAGCCGCTCCTCGACCGTGTCGACTACCAGCGCAGAGCATGGTGCTCCCACTGGTGCGTGGGTGGGGGCTCCCTCTGAGTGGAGCCCCCGGGGCGAGTACAGCCACGCCCTGACACGTGGCTCGCACGGCAGGGGTAGAGAAGGTGTGTCTGGGCACCCGTGAGCCCGTGCGGGACTCACGAGGCCCTACCTCAAGGCGGGTTGTGATACGTCTCCAACGTATCTATAATTTTTGATGGTTCCATGTTGTTATATTATAAATCTTGGATGTTTTACAATCATTTATAGTCATTTTATATCATTTTTGGTACTAACATATTGACAAAGTGCCAAGTGCCACTTGCTGTTTTTTCCATGTTTTTACATCGCAGAAAATCAATATCAGACGGAGTCCAAATGCCCCAAAACCATACAAAGAATTTTTATGGGCCAGAAGGAACACAACGGGCCCTGGCTGTGCCTGGGGGTGCCCCGAGGGAGGCACAACCCACCAGGGCGCGCCAGGAGGCCCAGGCGCGCCCTGGTGGGTTGTGCCCACCTCGGGTGCCCCCGGACCGCCTCTTTGCTCTATAAATACCCCAATATTCCAAAAACCCTAAAAGCATCGACGAAATATTCATCCAGCCGCCGCAGAGTCCAGAACCACCAGATCCAATCTAGACACCATCTCGTATGGGGTTCACCACCTCCATTGGTGCCTCTCCGATGATGTGTGAGTAGTTCTTTGTAGACCTTCGGGTCCGTAGTTAGTAGCTAGATGACTTCCTCTCTCTCGCTGGATTCTCAATACAATGGTCTCTTGGAGATCCATATGATGTAACTCTTTTGCGGTGTGTTTGTTGGGATCGATGAACTTTGAGTTTATGATCAGATCTATCTTTTTATATCCATGAAAGTTGTTTTAGTTTCTTTGATCTCTTATATGCATGATTGCTTGCAGCCTCGTATTTCTTCTCCGATATTTGGGTTTTGTTTGGCCAACTTGATCTATTTATCTTGCAATGGGAAGAGGTGCCCGGTAGTGGGTTTGATCTTACGGTGCT
The DNA here is from genome assembly GCA_021605145.1 of Aegilops bicornis. Lineage (NCBI taxonomy): Eukaryota > Viridiplantae > Streptophyta > Magnoliopsida > Poales > Poaceae > Aegilops > Aegilops bicornis. The sequence goes on along the minus strand of CM038673.1, from coordinate 297,163,834 downwards.
TGATCCCAAAGGATGTAAGGGGAAACAACACGTATGTATCGTTGCTACTAAGGATAAAACGATGGGGTCTATCTCTACATAGATAGATCTTGTCTACATCATGTCATCGTTCGTATTGCATTACTCCGTTACTCCATGAACTTAATACACTAGATGCATGCTGGATAGCGGTCGATGTGTGGAGTAATAGTAGTAGATCCAGGCAGGAGTCGATCTACTAATCTTGGACGTGATGCCTATATAATGATCATTGCCTGGATGTCATCATAATTATTTGAAGTCATGTCAATTGCCCAATAGTAATTTTTTCACCCAACATTTGCTATTTTCCTCGAGAGAAGCCACTAGTGAAACCTACGGCCCCTGGGTCTTGTTTCTAATATATTTGCCTTTGCGATCTACTTTCTCCTTGCATTTATCTTCATATCTATTAAACCAAAAATACAAAAATACTTTGATGCACTTTATTTTATTTGCGATCTATTTATTCAATCTATTACAACTTTCTCCCGTCCACGCACCACTTGAGGCACCGTACCCCGAAAGGGATTGACAACCCCTTTAACATGTTAGGTTGCGAGTGGTTGTTATTTGTGTGCAGGGGCTGTATACATTGTGTTGCTTGGTTCTCCTACTGGTTCGATAACCTTGGTTTCATATTTGAGGGAAATACCTACCGCCGCTGTGCTGCATCATCCCTTCCTCTTTGGGGAAATACCGGCGTAGCTTCAAGCGACATCAAAAGGAATTTCTGGCGCCGTTGCCGGGGAAGATCTTCAACATATACCAGGTTCCTAATCACAAATATCATCTCCTCGCAATTTACATTATTTTTCATTTGCCTCTCGTTTTCCTCTCCCCCACTTCACAAAAATTTGCCTTTTTTCGCCTATCTTTTCCTTTCGCCGTTTTCTTGCCGGATCTGTTTTTGTATGCAACCTTGTTTGCCGTTATTATGGATAGTTCTTCCTCTATCACTTGCACTCCCTAGAACGAGGTTCTCAACTTTAAACAAAGGGGAGGAGAAAATTTAAAAGATGCTTTGTATAGAATTTGCATTGCTCATAATAGATCTATCTGTAAGAAATCTACCGTTGTTCTTCTTCGCTGTTTCTATGTTGGCATCACCACTTGGTATAGATTCTTCCTTGAGACGATTACAGGTGGAAATTTCTTGATGCGCCCCTCTCTTGATGCCTTTAATGCTTTGGTAAATTTAGTGGGATCACCACCTCTCAGGATTAATGAAACAATTTTGACTCTTGAGCATGTTATGGAAAGACTAGATGCTATTGAAAGGAAAATGCTCACCAAATATCATATGAAGACTATAGATAAAAAGATGCATAATTTTTCCACTAATATTGGGTCAAAAGCGGGAAATGTTTTTATGTTGTTAAAAGAGAAGGGTACCATAATCCATGAAAGAATAGAAGAAAGTCCGTCTCGGATTGATAAATTGGAAGAAATCTTTAGTAATCTAAGCACGGCTTTTTTCCGCTAATGCTATCGAGAAAACTCGCGTGAAAAGTAGAAGAGCCGCCAGGAACAAAGGTGCAACTTCTAGTGATAGCAATAAAGGAGATCTTAAGACTATTAGTATCCACCCGGATTTTATTGAAGTGATAGGAGATCCTTTTTGCAAGAATGAATCCTTTCAATTTATTCCTAGGGGTATTGTCATTGAAAATATTTATGCTAAATCTGTTAAGGATTCTAAGTGCTTGATTGAAGAGTTGAACACAGATGACAAAACTTAGATCCTTGCTTTATGCCTAGCTAAGGGCGTAAAACTATAGCGCTTGTTGGGAGGCAACCCAATGAATAAATTTATTTTTGCTTTTTTGCTTTCTGTTTTTGAGTGTTAGCACAATTATGCTACTGTTATGATTGTGTTTGTTGTGTTTTAATTAGTGTTTGTGCCAAGTAAGTCAGATTGCTACAGACTGTTCTGTTTTGACAGATTCTATTTTCTTTGTGTTGTGTGCTTATTTTGATGGCTCTATGGTTTTCTTTGATGAGTTTTTGCCATAGAAAAGTTGGAATACAGTAGATATAATACAAAAACAAAATATGAATTGGTTTGATACAGTACTTATAGTAGTGGTCTACTTTCTTACACTAACGGATCTCACGGAGGTTTTGTTGAGTTTTGTGTGATTGAAGTTTTCAAGTTTTGGGTTATCTTACGATGGATGAAGGAAGGATAGAAGAGACTAAGCTTGGGGATGCCCCGGCATCCCAAGCTACTATCCAAAAATGAGCAACCAACTAAGCTTGGGGATGCCCCCGGGTGGCATCCCCCCTTTCTTCCAACAACTATCGGTATTTTACTTGAAACTATATTTTTATTCGTCACATGATATGTGTTTCGCTTGGAGCATCTGTATGATATGAGTCTTTGCTTGTTTATTTTGTGTTTTAAGTCATCAATCCTTGCTGGATACACCTATTTGAGAGAGCCAAAATTATGTCATGACTTGTTAGAATTGCTCTCTATGCTTCGCTTAAACATTTATGAGCAATGGACTTGCTCTAGTGCTTCACTTATATCTTTTTAAGCACGGTGTGCTTTATTATTTCTTAAGAAATGCTCTCTTGATTCACTTAAATTATTTTGAGAGAAAGAAAAAGAATTATGCTCATGATCTTCACTTATATTTGTTTGAGCCTATGAAAATCAACACATGAAAATTAGTCCCAAAGTGATAGATATCCAAGAAGGATATAATAAAAACTTTCATGAAGATTATTGGACAAAATAAACTTGATTCTTAGTAATAGTCTTGAGATATGATGATGTGATATGTGAGTTATGTTGGTGAGTAATTATGCTTTAGTAAGAATATTGGTGTTAAGGTTTGTGATTCCCTATGCAAGTACGAAAGTCAATAGTCATGCAATGAAATTATATCCTACTTGTGGTGCATTATTCGGTGTTATTTATGCTTAATGCTTGCTTATGAGATCTGTTTCTTGGTTGGTCGCTTCTCAATCTTTTGCTAGCCTTCATTTTGCACTAAGTATGACCTCTACTTGTGCATCCAAAACCCTTTAAACCAGTTTTGCCACATGAATCCACTATATCTACCTATATGCGGTATTCTTTTGCTGTTCTAAGCAAATTTGTATGTGCCATCTCTAATTTTCAAAATAAACTTCTCTTTTGTGTGTTTGTTTCGCTTGCGGAGCGGTGAAGGGTGGCTAATATTTGCCATGCTAGATGTGTTATTCTCACGATGAGTGTTTATTCACTTGTGATTGCACGAGAGTAAGGCAAAGGTATTAGGGATGCCCAGTCCCGAAATGCAAAAAAATTGAATTGAATTTATGTTGTCAAATAATAAATTCCTTGGAAAGTGTTGGTATGGAGGGCACTCGTGGATACAGTTAGCCATGGAAAGTGAAAGTATGGTGGAAAAAGGAATACACTTTATTTTCTGTTCTGGAACCGCCTATGGCATATCTAGCATGGAAAGTGTTCGGAACTCTAAGTCATTTTCGTTGGTGGGATGGATACACCTCCCAAAATGTTTTTATCTCTAAGTTTTTCGCTTTGAGCTCTGGCACCTCTACAAATCCCTACTTCCCTCTACGAAGGGCCTTTATTTTACTTTATGCAATTTTTATTTTGAGTCTCCATCTTCTCTTATAAAAGCACCAACTAGGAGGCAATATGATCATACTTAAGTATTGGGTGTAGATAATATTCGAGTGTGTTTCATGAATGGATCAATGTTAGAGCATGATGGGCTAGGGATAACTTATTTTAGCGTTGATATTTTGAAAGACATGGTTGCTTGTTGATATGCTTGAGTATCTAAATTATCATGTCAAAACTAGACTATTGCTTTGAACAACTAAAAGTCCAAATGTCCATCCTATAAAGAAAAGAAATATGATATGACATGTTAGGCAGCATTCCACATTAAAAATTCTGTTTTTATCACTTCCCTGCTTGAGGACGAGTAGGAGTTAAGCTTGGGGATGCTGATGCGTCTCCAACATATCTATAATTTTTTATTGTTCCATGCTCTTATATTATCAATCTTGGATGTTTTACAATCATTTATAGTCATTTTATATCATTTTTTGGTAATAACCTATTGACATAGTGCCAAGTGCTAGTTGCTATTTTTTCCATGTTTTTTACATCGAAGAAAATTAATATCAGACGGAGTACAAATGCCCCAAAACCATACAAAGAATTTTTATGGGCCAGAAGGAACACAACAGGCCCTGGTTGCGCCTGGGGGGTGCCCCGAGGGAGGCACACCCACCGGGGCGCGCCAGGAGGCCCAGGCGCACCCTGGTGGGTTGTGCCCACCTCGGGTGCCCCCAGACCGCCTCTTAGCTCTATAAATACCCCAATATTCCAGAAACCCTAAAATCATCGACGAAATATTCATCCAGATAGGATCTTCTCCGATATTTGGGTTTTTGTTTTATATGCATGATTGCTTGCAGCCTCGTATTTCTTCTCCGATATTTGGGTTTTGTTTGGCCAACTTGATCTATTTATCTTGCAATGGGAAGAGGTGCCCGGTAGTGGGTTTGATCTTACGGTGCTTGATCCCAGTGACAGAAGGGGAAACAACACGTATGTATCGTTGCTACTAAGGATAAAACGATGGGGTCTATCTCTACATAGATAGATCTTGTCTACATCATGTCATCGTCAGATTGCATTACTCTGTTTCTCCATGAACTTAATACACTAGATGCATGCTGGATAGCGGTCGATGTGTGGAGTAATAGTAGTAGATCCAGGCAGGAGTCGATCTACTAATCTTGGACGTGATGCCTATATAATGATCATTGCCTGAATGTCATCATAATTATTTGAAGTTATGTCAATTGCCCAACATTAATTTTTCACTCACCGTTTGCTATTTTTCTCGAGAGAAGCCACTAATGAAACCTACGGCCCCCGGGTCTTATTTCTAAAATATTTGCCTTTGTGATCTACTTTCTCCTTGCATTTATCTTTAGATCTATTAAACCAAAAATACAAAAATACTTTGCTGTGTTCGCACACGAACACGTCACCGTGTACCTCCAACGCCGAGGGTGATGCACCGCAGCTCGCGTCGAAGGAGACCCGTCTGGAAGCACGGTACGCAAGCAATCCGGCGGGCACTTTTGAGCACCCGGAACCCCACGCGCCCGGGAGGGACCCCGTCTGGACGCGCGGCGGCTATGGGCTGCCCTAGGTCGGTTCGCCCGCCCCTATAGCCTCGAGGATCACTTGCCTTCAACACGAAGTACAAACGAAGAACGAGAGAGAAAGAACAAGGGAGGGATGTAAAACTAGGGTAAAAAGTAGATGTGTTTTGCGATTGTGTGTTCTTGTTTAATCGGCCGTCACCTCTTGTCTATATAAGAGGCGGGTGGACTTCCCGTACAAGAAAAGGACTTGCCTAGCCGTCCCAATCATCAAAACCTAATAAAACACTGACTATTCACAACCCCCGGCCCGGATGTCCGGCTCAAGGCCCGGATGATCCGGCCTAGCCCAGTTTTTTGACAGTAGCTCACTGTTTTGCTCTAGAATCCTCATACGACCTCGAATTTGGACGTTGTTTATATCCAAATCGACCGCCTCGACGAGACGCACAACTTTCATGTTGAACACGTTTTCATCTGAGGCCATCTTGATGGCGTTTCGGGCCGTTTTCTAAAGTCTGCAGCAGAAAAACGTGTCAGGACACCCGGACGATTGCCCGGATTGTCTGGCCTTTATCCGGATCATTCGGGAGTTGATCCAGATCATCCGGCTTCAACTTTTAGCTTCTGTTGTTTTGATCAATTTTTCGGCCCTCGGCCGGATGATCTGGACCCCGTTCCGGATGATCCGGCAATACAGTGCTGCAGCGAACAGTTTTAGCTGTAACTTTTGCATATGAACTCGGATGGGGACGATCTTTATATCAAAATCGTCCGTCTCGACAAGACGAAGAACTTTTCTATGGTAACGTTTTCCATCGGAGGCCATATTGTTTAGGTTTCATGCCATTTTTTAATCTGGTGTCAATACGAGCATCTCTAAGATTGTCATAACTTTTGCACTTGAGCTCCTTTTTGGTCCATCTTCATATTTATTTCGATCATCTTGACGAGGGCCATCAAATGATGACATAAACTCATAATTTTAACCTCATTCATTATAGACTCAAGTCACTCTTTGTGATCATGCCATTTTTGAGCGTCAACACATGCCTCCCTGTTTTTCGGCAAAGGTAGTATGCCGAAAAATAACTTGTATCATGTTGGTTCTAAGGGCGATGTCAACACTCCATCGGCCACTTTGCATGTGCTTGGGCGATAAATATATATCGGCCATTATTTCTTTGAATCCTTGATGCAAGTTTGGGCGAAACCTTCTCAACTTCATTAACAATCTGATGATAAGGTCCCATAGATATGTATCTCAAGGTCATCCTCCAAACCATATTGCTCATCCTTTTGCTAGGATTTTGCAAATAATCAACAATAAACTTTCTTCAATCCTTACTTTTTGCCTGCATAAAAAATCATTAGTGGCCGAAGACTTCGGTTCAGCTTTACCCATGTTGACGAGACTAAGCATCGGCTATTGATAGAAATACAATACACCATGATTAACATAGTAGCCGGATGCTTGCTGTGCCAACTCTTTTGAATTGTCATGCCTAGAAATATGAACAGTTTTAAAACAACCAAGGTAAATTTTGCATCTAGGCATACCTCAAGATAAACTAAAAGTGATTCGTCAAAACATTCATAACCCTTGGATATTTGTTGCACTACTCATAACGAATCACCAAAAGCCTCAATATGTTTAGCACATATGGCAAAAGTTCCAAACCGAATAACATTGCATATTAGGCTTTGATTATTGTGCAATAAATATTTTCAGAGGCATGAGGCTTCACAAAATTGCACCATAAGGAGATATATAAACAACACCAACACCTTGGCCATTGTGAATTCAACCATCGAAACATAATCTCCATAGTACTAGAGAGACAAGGCTAATATCACTTAACATGTACCTTGTCTCGGTTCCAATTGAACTAAGGACGATGTTAGAATTTCACATCGGCCATGATCGGATAGTTTCTTTGGACGATAGTTAAGTATCGGCCATTATCATGAGGTCCATGTAGAATTCATCCATTAAAGCATGTACAACCGAAATAAACAAATAAAATAGCAATAATATATTTCGGCCCCTTTGTCTTAGCAACAAAAATGTAACTAACCAAATGTATAGTGATTTGGTAATACTCTGTCATGATATAGAAAATTATGTTGCATCCATGGATCAAAACAAGTCCATGGAGGGTAACTGATCATACCTTCGGCTTAATTGTTTGTTGCTTCCATCCTTCTCTTTCTTCACTTTCATTGTACTTGTTGCAATTGAAGCATGCACATCGTTTTTGTTTTGATTGATCCTCTTGGGAACCCATGCCATGTTCCTCTTTCTCAGCTCTTGTGCACTAAGATTTTGTAATTCCTTCTTTTGCCAATACGATAAGCCGAGTGGGCATCTCGGCTATGATTCTGTTTTGACCAATGGCAATTCTTTCTTGGCCTTGTGCACTCTCAACTTCTTTTCTTCAGATTTGGCACTTTGACTCTCAATAATTGGTTGCTTCATCTCATTGCCTTTAGTAGCCAATGTCAACACTTTCATTGGCTCTTTTTCATTTGAGATCAAATCTGAAGTAGCACTCTTACGAGCATCTCTTTTAACGTGGTAAACTTGTTTGACCACCTCTTTCTTCTTCCTTGAGCTCTGGACCAATTCCTTATGATTGAAACGGTCTTTAACATGTGATTGTTCAGATGTTGATCTTCTTGGAGCTGCATAATATTGGTGAGATGGTATAAAATAAGATGGAGAATGTACCCTTGTATCATACCTGTCCCATGATGAATATGTATCTATATGAGCATAGGGAGGCATCCACGGCATTGGCATTGGCGGCCCAAAATAAGGATATGAATATGTTGTAAAATTCGCACTTTGCCAATACCGATCCTCATATTTGCGCCTTGGGGGTGATCTTGGTTTGTTTGCATCATTTGGCCGATAAGCATTCTTCTCTTCACTCTTCTTCTGATATTTATCCAATAGTTCAGCGAAGGTGATTTTTGATCTCTTATACTTGCGCTTATTTCAGCCTTTTTTCTTTTGATTTGCTGTCATCGATCATTGGATTTGCTTGCTGCCCCCAGTCCTTGGCATCTCCATTGTAGCTTCGATGGAATTCTCGCCCTCAAGATTATGTTCATTATGATCTTCAACAACTTCTTTTTTTGAAAGCTTAATCCCATCACCTGCAGTTTTTACCTTCTCTTTAAATGGATCGGCTTGAAGCAGCCGATGCAAAAACTTTCTGCCATCGGGACCAATAGGAATAGACTGGTCATCTTTTGGTGTCTCAACAAATTTCAATCGTCCTTTATCAATGGCCGATTTAATTATTTGACGAAACATATTGCAATCCTCAAAACTATGTTTGAATGAATCATGCAACTTACAATACATTCGTCCTTGAATTGATGGCTTGACATGGTGATCAAGAATTCTTATGTAATTATTTTTCAGCAACAAATCAAATATATGATCACACATGCTTGAATTGAAGGCAAAATTTTTATTTTCTAGCCGATCTTGCTGTGAGAACGGCTTTGAAGTTAAGCAAACGAATGATTCATATTTTGTATCACCCCGTTCGGCTATGAATTTTATTTTGCATTCTCTTACCGATGTCATTGGATAAGAAACTATACTTGCATCGGTTTGCTCAAAAGAAATTAACCTTGGCTTTAAACTTCCGATACGAAAATATTTAGAACACACATGTCTCAATTGAGACAAAGTGCAAGCCAAGTAAGAAATAAGCAAAGCTACCGAACTAGATATGAACTTTAGATAAAGCAACGGGGAAAGCTTTGGCCACAACAATAAGTCATTATCGGTCTTTATAAATGGTGCAATGGGTTGACCGATATGTTTCGTAACAATTTTATTGCTAACAAGTAAATTACCCTTCTTCATTGGTCTTTCAAAATTACTCATGAGGATTTTTCTAATAGATGCATTAACAATAAAGTTCTGACCAAATCTAAAAATAGGTAAATTACTTGCTAAACATACCTCTTGAAATATGTTGGGAGAGCATGATGGTGGTGTGACTTGAACAATATCTTGCTTCGCCTTTGGATGACTCCCCAACGCCTCTTCATCATCTTTTTCTTGATTCCGTGCATCATTACCTTGAAGATCCATGTCAACCGAACTTTGTTCGGCTACTTGTTCTTGTCCTTGAGGCTTGTCAATTTCTATGGCACGGAACTCATAGGGCAGGAAGTAGGTTCCATTGACCTCGGAAAAATCAAGTATGGCTGTTTTGATATGCTTTTCATGCCCTTTCTCAATAATACTTGCCTCTTTGGATTTGATGGACTCAGAATATATACTACTTGATTCGGATTTTCTAATAACCGAATTTTCTTTGTTACCTGAATCAATAACTTTATCTTTTTGAATTTGCAAGGCTTCTCGCTCTCGTCTAATTTTAGCCCACATCTCAGCTTGGCGAGCTTTAAACTTTTTCATCTCAATTTCCATCCACTCATCATGAGATTTCCCCCCAATACTTTGAGACTCTTTCGGCAATGAGGTGCCGAAACTTTGCGAATGTTTAGGTGGTACACTGGATGGTACATCATTGGGGGACTGCATCATTTGCACAACTCTAGCTTTTACAGCAGCAAAATCATGAGGCTTCCCGCCTTCTATTAGTTCCTGGCGAATAGAGTTGCAAAAATCCCAAGAGAATGTAAGCTTGTTCGCAATTACCCAGTCTGGATATGGTTGCCCCCCAATGCTTTTCTCTTTCGACAATGAGATGTTGCCGAAATTCTGTAATTGTGTAGGGGGGACATGATATGCCACGGTAGTAGGTGAAGGCATTTGTGCTCCTGCAGAAGTTTCACTTATTCGGCCATGACCATGAAGGTGCGGAGTCAATTATGGACATCAACAGCTATGTATGGTGCCAAAAAATTAGTAGCGTTAGGCATAGCATATGATGTTTGAGGGTAATTGGTCAAATAACTAGTAGTAACATAGCCAATTCCCCTATCCACCGGCACGTTACTGCAAGTTATTTGCCGATGAATAAAAACTTGAAACACTTTGTTGCATACCATTGGAAGTTCCTACATAGGGTGTCTCAACTTGATTAACTGAACTCATCATGTTATTCATCGGCATATAAATTTGTGGGGTTGCCGATGCATGGGAGTTGGGATACATATGTTCCATGTTGCTAAAATTATATGAAGTAGAATCATGGAGATTTTGTTGCATCGGCCCTTGCACATAATTAGATGCATGATTGATAAAGCTAGGGCTAGCCGACACATTATGCTCATTAGATGATCTAGCAACAACACATGCATTATTTGCATCTACATATGTGAATTGGGTATTCATATTACCTTTGTAGATTGCAAACCCTAGATGATGATCTCTTCGTAGAAAGAACGGGCCGGAGACCGCTCAAAGCTTCGTCCCCAGCGGAGTCGCCAAAAAGTGTATTCACACACGAACACGTCACCGTGTACCTCCAACGCCGAGGGTGATGCACCGCAGCTCGCGTCGAAGGAGACCCGTCTGGAAGCGCGGTAAGCAAGCAATCCGGCGGGCGCTTTTGAGCACCCGAAACCACACGCGCCCGGGAGGGACCCCGTCTGGACGTGCGGTGGCTATGGGCTGCCCTAGGTCGGTTCGCCCGCCCTAGAGCCTTGAGGATCGCTGCCCTTCAACACGAAGAGCAAACAAAGAACGAGAGAGAAAGAACAAGGGAGGGATGTAAAACTAGGGTAAAAAGTAGATGTGTTTTGCGATTATGTGTTGTTGTTTAATCGGCCGTCACCTCTTGTCTATATAAGAGGTGGGTGAACTTCTCTTACAAGAAAAAGGACTTGCCTAGCCGTCCAAATCATCAAAACCTAATAAAACACAGACTATTCACGACCCCCGGCCCGGATGTCCAGCTCAAGGCCCGGATGATCTGGCCTAGCCCAATTTTTTGACAGCAGCTCACTGTTTTGGCGCTAGAATCCTCATACGACCTCGGATTTGGACGTTGTTTATATCCGAAGCAACCATCTCGACGAGACCCACAACTTTCATGTTGAACACGTTTTCATGCGAGGCCATATTGAGGGTGTTTAGGGCCATTTTCTAAAGTCTGCAGCAGAAAAACGTGTCCGGACACCCGGACTATTGCCCGGATTGTCCGGCCTTTATCCGGATCATCCGGGAGTTCATCCAGATCATCCGACGTCAACTTTTAGCTTCTGTTGTTTTGTTCAATTTTTTGGCCCTCGGCCGGATGATTTGGACCCCGGTCCGGATGATCCCGCCATACAGTGCTGCAGAGCACAGTTTTTGCTGTAACTTTTGCATACAAACTCGGATGGAGACGATCTTTATATCAAAATCGTCCGTCTCAACAAGACAAAGAACTTTCCTGTGATAACTTTTTCCACCAGAGGCCATCTTGGCTAGGTTTCATGTCATTTTTTAATCTGGTGTCAATACGAGCATCTCTAAGATTGTCATAACTTTTGCACTTGAGCTCCTTTTTGGTCCATCTTCATATTTATTTCGATCATCTTGACGAGGGCCATCAAATGGTGACATAAACTCATAATTTTAACCTCATTCCATTATAGACTCAAGTCACTCTTTGTGATCATGCCATTTTTGAGCGTCAACATGCTGCACTTTATTTTATTTGCGATCTATTTATTCAATCTATTACAACTTTCTCCCTTCCACGCACCACTTGAGGCGCCGTACCCCGAAAGGGATTGACAACCCCTTTAACATGTTGGGTTGTGAGTGGTTGTTATTTGTGTGCAGGGGTTGTATACATTGTGTTGCTTGGTTCTCCTACTGGTTCGATAACCTTGGTTTCATATCTGAGGGAAATACCTACCACCGCTGTGCTGCATCATCCCTTCCTCTTTGGAGAAATACCAACGTAGCTTCAAGCGACATCAAGTTGCGCCTGAATTTGATTAGGAACACTTGTAATGGCCCTGCGAGATGGTTCAGCAACCTGCGCCGAATGAATCTCCTGAGGTAATCACATGAGAAGGCCAAACACCAACGACCCTAGGAGGTGACGTGAATGGGGCCGGCCTGCCAGACAGAGCTCAGTCGTTGGTTTTATCAACGCTGCAGGTACGGACCCGAGCACAGACACCGTGCCCAGTCATCTCATTCAAAAATCCTGAAGAAAGACAACCGGCGCGTGACTCTTGTGGTGACGAGGCACCGGGTCGCGCGCCCTAGGTCGTCCGCTCGCGATTAGCTCATGCAAGAACAAGGCACCAAGGGCCACGGGAGGTGACGTACACGGGAGCTGGCCCGCGAGCCAGAGCTCAGCCTCTTGGGTTTAGTGACGCTGCAGGGACGGACCCGAGCACAGACGCCTTGCCAGTCCTTAATCATGAGGCAGTCATGGGTGGGTTTGCAAGGGCGTACGACATTCATGGCAATGAAGTACCAGATAGGAAGATGATAATCATAAAGCGACTCACGAAAGGAGGTAAAGCTAGTTCTGATAGATGCAAGAACGATACATGCCACAGGGACAGGCCCACGCGGCCTGGGGATGATGCAGCCCGAGGGGCGCCCCCAACAGAGTAAATCAAAGATGCGAAAGGATACATGTCGCAGGGACAGGTCCATGCGATCTGGGGATAATGCAGCCCGAGGGGCGCCCCCAACTGAATAAACCGGAAAATGTCACCTGGCACCGTTGTTGAAGAGATGTTGAAGTAGCTGAAGACGCGTGCTGAAGAATGCGCTCCTCACAAGCCGCCTGGGTCCTGAACCTCAGGAGGCTCTGGAGGCTCAGGGGGCTCGTGAAGAACCGTCGCCATCTCCGCCAGGACCACCTGGTGCCTGGCCTCCTGAGCCGCCAGAACGCACCGCACGTGGCGCTAGAAGGTAACAGCCGCGTCCGGCAGGCCAAAGGGCATGCGAACGTAGCTGTGAGGGGCCCCTCACACCGACCAATGTGCGATGGCCAGAAGCGCTCCTGGGATGCGGCCCTGTTGAGCCCTGGAATGTTGACGCAGACGCGCAGCTCGTTGTCCTTGCCAGGACAGGGAGCCGCGCCAGGTGGTGGGTGGCGGTCACCGCGCATGGCTCTCGCCTCTTGAAGCTCCTCGGTTGCTTTGGTGATGAACTCCTGAGCACCCGGCACCCCGTGCCTTGTGCCCTCCTAGTGGAAGTGTGCGCTGAAGCACGCCTCCACGTGGTGCCCGAGCGCCTCTATCGTGACGTGGGCTAGGTCAGCGGCCCTCCAGAGGAGAGCCCCCAAGCCTAGCCTGAGAGGGGTGCCGGGCGTGCCTTCCTATGCGAGAGAGGGAGGTGCCCCATCCGTAGGCGCAGGTCCTGAGTTGGTGCCGCTGGAGACACCACTCCCCTGAGGCTCTTGGCGGAGCAGCTGCTTCTTCTTCTTGGGGACAGCCTCAGGAGGGTAGACGGTGCCTTCGTCGTCTGGATTTTCGACCGCCGCAGCCTGGTAGGCACGCTCGAGAGAGCACACCGCGTCCTTCTCCTCGCAGGTGATCGTGATGATGTCGCGGTTCCCTGGCATCTTGAGGACATTGTAACCATGATGAGTCACCGCCATGAACTTGGCCAGGGCTGGATACCCAAGGATGGCGTTATATGGAAGACGGATGTGGGCGACGTCGAAGTCAATGAGATCTATGCGGTAGTTGTCGCGCTGGCCGAAGGTGACAGGGAGGCGGATCTGCCCTATCGGGGTGGTGGAGCTGTCGGTCACTCCTAAGAAAGGCTTGATGGGCTGCAGCTGATTGTAGGGCACTTGAAGGCGGTCGAACGTCTCAATGGAAAGAACATTGAGCCCCACACCGCCATCGATGAGGGTCTTGGTGACGAGGACGTTGCTGATGACAGGTGAGAAGAGCATCAGGAGAGCGCCGACAATTGCCGCGCACTTGAGCTGGTCGGACGAGCTGAAGGTGATGATGCACTTGGACCACCTGAGCGGGTGCGCGGCCTCGAGCCTGGGGAGGGCCGCATTCACCTCACGGGCAAACTACTTGAAGATGCGATGAGAGCTGGGGCCTGAGCGCCACCCAGGATGCAGGCGATGGGACGAAGCTCCTGGAAGCCCCCAACCCCCTCGTCCTGGTGGTGGTCGTCATTCCTTCTTGGTGGTGGTGGCAGCGGAGGGAGGCCGACGTTGCCCTGAGGACGGTCCTCACGAGGCTGATCTCTCGAGGGGCCCTCGCGAGGCTGGCCCTGCCAGCGCTCCTCGCGAGGCTGATTGCGCCACTCCTGGCATGGGCCGCGGTCGTCCCAGCGTCCTCCACTTCGGCCTTCTTCGCGGTCGTAGCCTCGATCGTTGCGTTCAGGGCGTCGACAGAGGCGCCCGTCGTGGATAGCCCTGAGCTCCTGACAGTCGTTGGTGTTGTGGCTGTGCATGTTGTGGAAGACGCAGAACAAACGACTGCCCTTGGATGACTCTGGGTGGTCGCAGCCGCGCTTCATCTCCAGTTGAGCCGCAAGCACGGCCGGTCCCTTGCGATTTACGTCCTTGACCTTGGCCTTCCTGTGTTCTGGGTGAGCCCCCGGGAGCTCCAGGAGGGAGAGGCGACCCTCCTCAGCTCTCGCACACTTGTTCGCCATGTTGAACATCTTGAAGGCTGTGCACAGGTCCTCATGTATGGCGAGCTCCTCCTTCATCTTGACGTCGCGAACACCATCAGAGAACGCAAAGATGATGGCCTCGTCTGACACCTTGGGAATCTTTAGACGAACGCTGTTGAAGCACTGGATGTACTTCTGCAGGATCTCCTCTGGTTGCTGCTTGATGCGCCGTAGGTCACCTGCAGCAGGCGGGCAGTCGCGAGTGCCCTGGAAGTTGGCAATGAAACGCTCGCGCATCTCGCCCCAGGAGGAGATCGATCCCTCAGGCAGGTTCACGAGCCGCGAGTGCGCGCCATCCTTGAGGGCCATGGGAAACCAGTTTGCCATGACCTTCTTGTCGCTGTTGGCTGCCTCGATGCTCAGCTCGTAGAGCAGCAGGAACTCGGCAGGGTCGGGGGCGCCGTCGTAGCGTGGAGGCAGGTCGGGCTTGAACTTCCCCGGCCAGACGATGCTGCGTAGCTTGGGAGTGAAGGCACGTCAGCCCGCGGTAGTCATGGGAGCCCGTCGTGGAGCTGGAGCCTGATCTTGGCGCTCGCGCACCACCACCGCAGGCGGCGTGTGGTCTTGATGTGGTGGTGCAGGGAGCGCAGGAGCATCTTCTTGTGGCCGCTGGACCTCCTGGTAGCTTTCTTCTTCACGTCCAGGCGCCCTGCGCGGTTGGTCGCGCCGCGGGGCCGCGCGCCTTGTTCTGAGGGCGACGTCTTGACGGGGAGGTGTCGGAGGCACTCCATGGGCTACGTCGCCACGGCAAAGCGGCAAAGTAGGCAGCGAGAGGGACAAAGGCAGAGAGCCCCAGCGCGCCGACTAGCTAAGCGATGAGGTCGGTCGGTCTTCGTTGCGATGAGTCTGAGCGGTAGCGTAGGAGCTCGCGCGCCATGAGCAGCACGGCCTGCGCATCCGCCAGCCCGCGATGAGCATGAGACAATGAACCAGCTGGAGTGAGCGACGGGGTGACCGTGCGTCCATCACGTCGCACGGAGGGGTGCAACGATGAAGCTTGTTGCTCGTGCCCCGCCGGGCCGGTGGCGGCGTTGGCGGCAGGCGATGGAGAACAACGGGGAGGCCAGCCGGCAGGCGCTGTCTGGGCGACGCGAGCGGCGAGAGCGGCCCGACGCTCAGCACAGGCTCGACGGGTGTCAGCCATGGAAACGGTGGAGCGGTGACGAGTAGACCGGCGAAAGATAGGCTCCGACGCCCCCTACCCGGTGCGCCAAATGTCGGATTCAGGGTTCCGCAAACCCGAGAGGTTCGAACTCTGGGGTGCGTGTGAAGAACTCGTCCTCCCCAGTCTGCTTACGCACCGATTCCATGACCTAGCTCGACAAACCAAATGGACAAGAGACACGACAGTTTACCCAGGTTCGGTCCACCTTGCGGTGTAAAACCCTACTCCTTCTTTGTGGTGGATTGGCCTTGAGGGGCTGTGGATGAACTAGTACAATGGACGAACAGCCTCAGGAGGTGAGGTGTTCTTGAGATCGATGAGCTGGTGGGTGTGAGGATGATCTGAATGATCCCTCCTCCTCTATGGTGGTGGCTAGGTCCTATTTATAGTGGCCTTGGTCCTCTTCCCAAATGTAGGCGGGAAGGGATCCCACAACGGCCAATTTGAAGGGAGACAACTAGTACAAGTTATCCTGACAAAAGTAGTCTTTGCCTTCAAAAGCCTCTGGTGGTGACATCGCGGTGGCTCCGCGATGACATCCGTCCTGCCGTCCTAGTGGTCTTGGTCTTGTTGCACCCATATGGAAAAATTTGCTTGATTCCTCGGGACCCCGCGCCTGCGCTCGCCTCCTTAGCACCAAAGAGGAAACTGGTACACTGCGCCTGCTGGCGCCCGTCTGGCCTTGTTGTCATGGCTCACGTCATATGAACCTCGGGAGGTGCAGCTTGCATAGATATCTCCGCTCCTCAAGAGCCAGCCTGGGGAGGCCGCCCCCCAGGGAGGTCTTGGTGTCGTCCGCCTCGCGAGGCTTGGCCCCTCGCGAGGGTCTTGGATTGTTGTTCCTGAAGCTGGGCTATACTGGGCCATTGACGGAGCCACAGGCTCGCAAGTCTTGGTATCCCCGTTCCCAGAACACCGATACATGGTTATGAAACTGAAACTTTTGTGGCACATCTTACTAAGTTGAATGACATAGCCACTCTTTTTGCTCATGGTGAGAAAATTTGCCACTATTATATTCTGAAACTATTTCCGTTCTCATTAAAGGGTGATTCTAAGACTTGGTATAATACTCTTGCTCTTGGTTGTGTGCGTAGTCCCCAGGATATGTTTTGTTGTTTCTCTGAAAAATATTTTCGTGCTCATAAGAAACAAGCTTCCTTACAAGAAATATTTAACTTTGTGCAAATTTAAGAAGAGAGTGTCCCACAAGCTTGGGGGAGGCTTCTCCTATTGGTTAATGCTTTGCCTGATCATCCTCTTAAGAAAAATGAAATACTTGATATCTTCTATAATGGACTGACCGATGCTTCTAGGGATTTCCTAGATAGTTGCGCTGGTTGTGTTTTCAGGGAACAAACTATTGGACAAGCTGAAGAATTATTGAGTAACATATTGAAAAATTATGATGATTGGACTCTTCCCAAACCACCACTTAAACCTACTCCGAAGAAGAGGGGTATCTTATATCTCAGTCCTGAGGATATGCAAGAGGCAAAGAAATCTATGAAAGAAAAAGGTATTAAAGCTGAGGATGTCAAAAATTTACCTCCTATTGAAGAAATAGATGGGCTTGATACACCGCCACCACCTAAGGTAGTAGAGGTAAATTCTTTAATGAAGTTCAATGATAATGACAATTCTTATAATATGCATCCTAGCCAATGCCTCTATGAGTTTGAAAATTACATTAGGAAGCAAGATCATTTCAATGCAAATGTTATAAAACAATTGAAATATAATTCTGGTATGATTGCTCACTTGAGTGACTTGTTATTTAGAATCTCCAATGATGTTAGAGGTGTAGGAAAGCATGCCTCTATGGTTCAAACTCAATTAGAACAAGTTGCTAAATCTCAAAGAGAATTGCTTGATGAAATGAATAATAATATTAATGATCATGCTGTTAGAGTAATGACTAGAGGAGGTAAAATGACTCAGGAACCACTTTATCCTGAAGGACACCCAAAAATAATTGAGCAAGACTCTCAAAGAGTTAACACTGATGCACCTAGTCCTTTCAGAAAGAAAAAGAAGAAGAAAAATAATAGGACTTTGCGTGCCGCTAGTGAACCTGAAGTAGAAAAATCTCCTCACAATGTTAATGAAGTTTCTATCTCTGATGCTGAAACTCAATCTGGTAGTGAACACTCACCTTCTGATAATGAAAAAGATAATGATGAGATTCACAAAGACACTCAAACAAATAATAGAGAACCAGACAATGATGTTGAGATAGAGCCAACAGTTGATCTTGATAACCCACAACCCAAAAATAAAAGATATGATAAAAGGGACTTTGTTGCTAGAAAACATGGTAAGGAAAGAGAACCCCGGGTTCAAAAACCTATGCCCCGTCCACCTAAGTTGACTAAAAAAAGATGATGAAGAATTTGAACGCTTTGCTGAAATGATTAGGCCAGTATTTTTGCGTACTCGCTTGACTGATATCTTGAAAATGCATCCTTATGCGAAGTACATGAAAGACATCATCACCAAGAAGAGAAAAATACCGTAAGCTGAAATCTCCACCATGCTTGCTAGCTATACTTTTAAAGATGGAGTACCTTAAAAACTTGGAGATCCGAGAATCCCCACTATACCTTGCTCCATCAAAAGAAACTATGTGAAAACTGCTTTATGTGATTTAGGAGCTAGTGTTAGTGTTATGTCTTTATCTTTATATAAAAGACTTGATTTGAATAAACTCACACCTACAGAAATATGTTTGCAAATGGCTGATAAATCAACTCCCATACTTATCGGTATTTGTGAGGATGTGTCTGTTGTTGTTGCTAATGTTACTATCTTGATTGACTTTGTTATTGATACGTCTCCAACGTATCTATAATTTTTGATTGTTCCATGCTGTTATATTATCATTCTTGGATGTTTATAGTCATTTTATATCATTTTTTGGTACTAACCTATTGACATAGTGCCAAGTGCCAGTTGCTGTTTTTTGCATGTTTTTTACATCGTAGGAAATCAATACCAAACAGAGTCCAAACGCAGCGAAACTTTTTGTGGATTTTTTTCGGACTAGAAGACATCCAGTGGGCCGAAGAAGCACCTGGGGGCTGCTCCGAAGGGAGCACAACCCACTAGGGTGCGCCCGGAGGCTAGGCGCGCCTTGGTGGGTTGTGCCCACCTCGGGTGCCCCCTGGACCGCCTCTTTACTCTATAAGTACCCCACTATTCCAGAAACCCTAGGCGATTCGACGAAAATCAATTCCATCCGCCTCAAGTTCCAGAACCACCAGATCCAACCTAGACACCATCACGGAGGGGTTCATCATGTCCATTGGTGCCTCCCCGATGATGCGTGAGTAGTTCATTGTAGACTTACGGGTCCGTAGTTAGTAGATAGATGGCTTCCTCTCTCTCGTTTGATTCTCAAGACAATGGTCTCTTAGAGATCCATATGATGTAACTCTTTTTGCGGTGTGTTTGTTTGGATCGGATGAACTTTGAGTTTATGATCAGATCTATCTTTTTATCCATGAAATTATTTGAGTCTTCTTGATCTCTTATATGCATGATTGCTTATAGCCTCGTATTTCTTCTTCAATATTTGGGTTTTGTTTGGCCAACTTGATATATTTATCTTGCAATGGGAAGAAGTGCTTTGTGATGGGTTCGATCTTATGTTGCTTGATCCCAGTGATAAAAGGGGAACCAACACGTATGTATCGTTGCCATTAAGGATAACAAGATGGGGACTATTTCTACATAAATAGATCTTATCTACATCATGTCATCATTCTTATTAGATTACTCTGTTTCTCCATGAACTTAATACACTAGATGCATGCTGGATAGCGGTCGATATGTGGAGTAATAGTAGTAGATGCAGGCAGGAGTCGGTCTACTAATCTTTGACGTGATACCTGCAATCCCCTATACTTGTGGGTTATCAATAGGCCCTAGAGGGAAGCGGAGGTTGTCATGTGCTTTTTAATTTTTGTGTGCAAACCCTTAATGCAACGGAACGTCACGTTGTATTGCCCTTTGTGATAGCAACCTTTATTATGCATTCCGTCGCTTTTATTTATTTACCATCACAAGTCTGTACAATGTTTATTTTCCCTTACAATAAAAGATCATACATATTTAGGAGCAATTTTTATTGCTTTTTGCACGGATGAACTTACTTGAAGGATCTTATTCAATCCATAGGTAGATATGGTGGACACTCATGGCAAGAAATGGGGTTTAAGGGTTTTTGGATGCATAAGTAGTATCTCTACTTAGTACACATTGTTTGCTAGCAAAAGATCCTAAGCAAGCACCACATGTTGGAGGATCCATAACAATATAACTTCTATACAAATATACCCAAACATAACTCATTACGTTGTCTTCCTTATCCAACTTCAAATAATTTTCTCAAGTTTGAAAATAATTAATGGGGATCACAATCATAGAAGATGTCCAAGATAGTATATTTATGTGTGAAATCTCTCTTTCTTTAATATTTTTTTATGAATTGTTCAAGTGACCAATGCGGTGTTTGCTAACTTCCAATAAATTTTACCACCTATACTTCTTATATGTGAAGTTATTACTCCCCATGGGATAAGAATATAAAACATATATAACTTCATATTTATGATATTCAATTCATTCGACCATTTACTCATAGGATATAAGTGAAGCACGAGAGTAAATGACAAAACTACTCCAAAAAGATATAAGTAAGATTAGTGCATAGTCAAATAGTTCAATAGCCATGTGAGGACTCTCTCTCTCATTCAAGATTTCGGATCCAATGATTTTATTCAAAAAACTAGTAAAAGGAAAATACACTCCAAGCAAAACACATATCATGTGATGAATAAAAATATAGCTCCAAGTAAGGTATACCGATAGTGTTGAATACGAAAGAGGGGATGCCTTCCGGGGCATCCCCAAGCTTAGTTGCTTGGGTCTTCCTTGAATATTACCTTGGGATTCCTTGGGCATCCCCAAGCTTAGTGTCTTTCCACTCCTTATTCTCCTCATATTGATATCTCACCCAAAACTTGAAAACTTCAATCACACAAAACCTGAAGGAACTTTGTCAGATAGGTTAGTATACTTGAAATATTTACTTGGGGTGCCTTGGGCATCCCCAAGCTTGAACTCTTGCCTCTCCTTATTCTTCTCATATGGATAACTCCTCGATCTTCGAACACTTCATCCACACAAAACTTAACAAAAAACCTTGTCAGATCCGTTAGTATAATACAGCAAATCACTACTTTTAGGTACTGTTGTAAACTCATTCCAATTTCATATTAGCATTATCACTAATGCAGGATGCTGCTAATGCGACACTACGATCAGACACCCTTCGACGAAACTTTGTGCGATGCAATAATCGCAAACGCTGGTGTAAAAGAACCTTCAAAAAAGGTGGAAAACGTTTGCGATGGCGGAGCCATCAAACACGGTTCAGATTTTAGTTGCGTGTGTGATCCAGGGCATACGGTTCAGTCCAATGAACTATTTGCGATGAGGCGGAACAAAAGAAACATGCAACCCGATGAAGGCGTGTGCGGTATAGAGCATACGGTTCACTCAAATGAACTGTTTGTGATTAGGCAACATAAAATAATCGGTCAGCCAGATCAAGGTGTGCGTGATTGAGGGCATACGCTTCAGAAGGATTAACTATTTACGATTAGGCAACAGAACAGAAACGGGTCATCCACATCAAAGTGTCTGTGATTAATAGCATACACTTCACATGGATGAACTATTTGCTATTAGCCACAAAAAACTGAAACAGTTAGATAGATCAACGTGTGTGCGCTAGACGGGCACACACATTCTAATTAAAAGAAGCGTGCGCGATGGTAATAACGAGCGCGCATGGTTGCTGGAACAAGACGTGTGCTGACATTGCCTATTGCGGTGCACCCTATGGTGCAAATGCCACGTAAGAAGGCGTATGTGGCCATGTTAGGCCTTCCGAGAATAGTGTCGCACTTATAACCGTCAGTAAATTTTGAGCATGCGTCCCATCACAATTTTTTTAGAAGAACAGGGAGGCCGCGTCCCGTCACATTCCAAATTGCAAACCTGTTCACACTGATCAAAACCTAAACGTTTCCCACTTAGGAGTGTATTACTACGTGGTTATAAATACTACTACTCCAAGATGACTGCACATTCCACCTCAACTCCTCATCCACAAAAAGTAAAAAACAAACAAGTCATTCATCATCGTTCCCTTGCGTCCGCCATGGCCAGCGTGAGTTCTGGGTCGAGAGATTGCCACCAGAGAGAGGCGAGCCTGGAAGCGGAAGCACGAGAGATGTCCCGCCTCACCGCGAAAGCAGCCAACATGTCCTGCCGCACGGTCGTAGCAGCAGAGAGGTCCCACCGCGCCGCCGAAGCAGCATGGAGGTCCCGCCGTGCCGCCGATGCAGCAGACTGGTCCGGCTGCGCTGCGGAAGCAGAAGAGATGTCCCGCCGTGCCGCAAATGCAGCAGAGATGTCCTCCCGCGGCGGCTGGAGAAAATGTCTCACGGGTAGGCGAGGACTCTTACAGGCGCATGCGTGCTCTCGTCCTTAGGCAGATGGATCAGATCTCCAGGTGGGCGAGGTTGCAGGCTGACCTGAAAGCCTCGTTTGAACAGTCTACCGACGTCATCCGGCAACTAAATGAGAGCAATGCGAAGCTCCAGGCCGAGCGTGACCTGCTGAGGGCGAAGATCGTGGGAAGTGCGAAGCAGCAGGGGTAGACCACTGCCTTGTTGAAGAGGACCGGCGTCATCGCCGAGAAACTTACGGATGAGAATGCCATGCTGTGCATCGAGCGCAGAAGGCTGGTGGAGGAATCCGTGGATGCTCTCAAGCAGCATGCATCTTGAGGACAAGAAAGAGCTCATCGCCGCTCGCCGCGGAGACTAGTTCCCGCGGCCTGCAGCAACGCATCAACAAAGTAGTGATCAGCGAGCCAGATCATTGTCTTCCTTCTTCTTTTGCCCTTGTGTATTTCGGGCGTTGCCGCATGTGGCTTTTTTAATTATGTTCCTAAATATGTAAGACAATTATTATCCACTGTCATCGTCCTTATATTCATCATGCTTGCTATAAGTCGCAGTCGATGCTATATAGGTCCGTCGGATCTTACATCAAGATCCGTGCAAAACTTTCTTTTTAGATTTTCATTTTTCTCTCTTAAATCTCAGTCCAGTGAGACATATATCCACACCATAGAACAAGTGCTCGGGCGCCATTAACGCGGACGTTGGGAGGGAGGTGCGCGGCGGGTAGCGGTCAAAGGGCTCTCCTCCCAATGAGCACGTGCAGGGGTCTGATCGCACGCCTCTCGTACTCAAATAGCTACCCCGCGTGACACCTCCTAGCCAATAAAAAAAGGGGCGCGTGGCGGCACGTAATTGGTAAGTAGAACGCCCATGGTTTCAATAATACTTGTGTTTCCGATTTGTAACGTGACAGCACTTGTCCCAAAATGACTTTGTTGATTGTTAATGTGCGCGCCATGGCAAACCGTACAGAAAAATTACCACAACATGTTAGTGCCGTGTCATGACACCATGCCAAGTTTCATGATTTTCAGGCGTGTTTGGGATTTACATGAATTAAAAAACCAAGTTTCTCAGTCTTTCCGACCGAGCCATGACGCCCAGATGTTTGAATTTCATTCCCGTCTCTTGCATAGGACCTAGAAATTCACCAAAGGACACACATGTGGTTTTTCAAACAAGTTTGGTGCACTGGAGCCTGTGCTTGTAGTTCAAATTTGAATTATGTACACTAAATGCGCAGAAACTCAATTAATGCATAAAAATGCCAAACGAACCCGGAATAATGCCAAAATTTAGCACGATACTTCTATTTGGTCTAATCACTGTAAAAATATTACATGGAGAAGGCAAGTGTCGATGTCGCTTCGCACACGGAGGTGACACGTTCCCTCTCGGAACCACGAGCCTTCTTGAGGGAAGCTCTGGTTTGCACGAAGCTTACACCAAAACTTGTCCAAATTCGGCCAAAAAATTTACCGAAGCATGTTGGTGCCATGTCATGACACCATGCCAAGTTTCACGATTTTCAGGCGTGTTTTGGATTTACGAGAATTAAAAATCCAAGTTTCTCAATCTTTCCTACGAGCCACGATGCTCGATGTTTGAATTTCATTCCCATCTCTTGCATAGGACCTAGATATTCACCCAAGGACACACATGTGGTTTTTCAAACAACTTTGGTGCACTCGAGCCTGTGCTTGTAGTTCAAATTTGAATTATGCATATTAAATGCGCAGAACTCAATTAATGTATAAAAGGCCAAACGAACCGGAATAATTCCAAAATTTAGAACGATACTTCTATTTGGTCTACTTTGGCTGTGTAAAAGTTAAGGCGGGAGAAGGCACTGTACGTATGTCGTTTCGCACACGGAGGTTTCACGTTCCCTCTCGGAACCTTGCAAGAATCTTACACCAAAGCTTGTCCCAATTCGGCCAAAAAAATTACCGCAGCATGTTGGTGCCATGTCATGACACCATGCCAAGTTTCTTGATTTTCAGGTGTGTTTTGGATTTACAGGAATTAAAAAACCAAGTTTCTCAAATTTTCCGGGCGAGCCACGACGTCGAGATGTTTGAATGTCATTCCCATCTCTTGCATGAGACCTATAAATTTGATTTTTCAAACAACTTTGGTGCACTGGAGTGTGTGCTTGTAGTTTAAATTTGAATTATGCACATTAAATGCGCAGAAACTCTATTAATTCATAAAATGCCAAACTAACCCGGAATAATTCAAAAATTTAGCACGATACCTCTATTTGGTCTAATCACTGTGTAAAAAATTAAGGCGGGAGAAGGAAGTGTACGTATGTCGTTTCGCACACGGAGGTGACACGTTCCCTCCCGAAACCACGAGCCTTCTTGAGGGAAGCTCCGGTTTGCAAGAATCTTACACCAAAGCTTGTCCCAATTCGGCCAAAAAAAATAACCGCAGCATGTTGGTGCCATGTCATGACACCGTGTCAAGTTTCATGATTTTCAGGCGTGTTTTGGATTTACAGGAAGTAAAAAACCAAGTTTCTCAATCTTTCCGGGCGAGCCACGACGCCCAGATGTTTGAATTTCATTCCCATCTCTTGCATGGGACTTATAAATTCACCCAAGGACACACATGTGATTTTTCAAACAACTTTGGTGCACTGGAGCCTGTGCTTGTAGTTCAAATTTGAATTATGCACATTAAAATGCCCAGAAACTCAATTAATGCATAAAAATACTAAACGAACCAGGAACAATTCCAAAATTTTGCATGATACTTCAATTTGGTCAAATCTATCTGTGTAAACAAATTAAGGCCGGAGAAGGCAGTGTACGTATGTCATTTCACACACGGAGGTGGCACGTTCCCTCTCGGAACCACGGGCCTTGTTACGGGAAGCTCCGGTTTGCAAGAAGCTTACACCAAAGCTTGTCCCAATTCGGCCAAAAAATTTACCGCAGCATGTTGGTGCCATTTCATGACACCATGCCAAGTTTCATGATCTTCAGGCGTGTTTTGGATTTACAGGAATTAAAAACCAAGTTTCTCAATCTTTCCGGGAGAGCCACGACGCCCACATAGATGTTTGAATTTCATTTCCATCTCTTGCACGTGACCTATAAATTCACCCAAGGACACACATGTGATTTTTCAAACAACTTTGGTGCACTAGAGCATGTGCTTGTAGTTCAAATTTGAATTATGCACATAAATGCCCAGAAACTCAATTAATGCATAAAAATGCCATATGAACCCGAAATAGTTCCAAAATTCAGCACCATACTTCTATTTGGTCTAATCTGCTTGTGTAAAAAAATTAAGGCGGGAGAAGGCAGTGTAAGTATGTCGTTTCGCACACAGAGGTGGCACGTTGCCTCTCAGAAACAAGAGCCTTCTTGAGGGAAGCTCCGGTTTGCAAGAAGCTTACACCAAAGCTTGTCCCAATTCGGCCAAAAAAATTACTGCAGCATGTTGGTGCCATGTAATGACACCATGCCAAGTTTCATGATTTTCAGGCGTGTTTTGGATTTACAGGAAGTAAAAAACCAAGTTTCTCAATCTTTCCGGGCGAGCCACGACGCCCAGATGTTTGAATTTCATTCCCATCTCTTGCATGGGACCTATAAATTCACCCAAGGACACACATGTGGTTTTTCAAACAAGTTTGGTGCACTGGAGCCTGTGCTTGTAGTTCAAATTTGAATTATGTACACTAAATGCGCAGAAACTCAATTAATGCATAAAAATGCCAAACGAACCCGGAATAATGCCAAAATGTAGCACGATACTTCTATTTGGTCTAATCTGCCTATGTAAAAATATTAAGGCGGGAGAAGGCAGTGTACGTATGTCGTTTCGCACACGGAGGTGACACGTTCCCTCTCGGAACCACGAGCCTTCTTGAGGGAAGCTCTGGTTTGCAAGAAGCTTACACCAAAACTTGTCCAAATTCGGCCAAAAAATTTACCGAAGCATGTTGGTGCCATGTCATGACACCACGCCAAGTTTCACGATTTTCAGGCGTGTTTTGGATTTACAAGAATTAAAAATCCAAGTTTCTCAATCTTTCCGGCCGAGCCACGATGCCCAGATGTTTGAATTTCATTCCCATCTCTTGCATAGGACCTAGATATTCACCCAAGGACACACATGTGGTTTTTCAAACAACTTTGGTGCACTCGAGCCTGTGCTTGTAGTTCAAATTTGAATTATGCATATTAAATGCGCAGAAACTCAATTAATGTATAAAAAGGCCAAACGAACCCGGAATAATTCCAAAATTTAGAACGATACTTCTATTTGGTCTACTTTGGCTGTGTAAAAAGTTAAGGCGGGAGAAGGCACTGTACGTATGTCGTTTCGCACACGGAGGTTTCACGTTCCCTCTCGGAACCTTGCAAGAATCTTACACCAAAGCTTGTCCCAATTCGGCCAAAAAAATTACCGCAGCATGTTGGTGCCATGTCATGACACCATGCCAAGTTTCTTGATTTTCAGGTGTGTTTTGGATTTACAGGAATTAAAAAACCAAGTTTCTCAAACTTTCTGGGCGAGCCACGACGTCGAGATGTTTGAATGTCATTCCCATCTCTTGCATGAGACCTATAAATTTGATTTTTCAAACAACTTTGGTGCACTGGAGTGTGTGCTTGTAGTTTAAATTTGAATTATGCACATTAAATGCGCAGAAACTCTATTAATGCATAAAATGCCAAACTAACCCGGAATAATTCAAAAATTTAGCACGATACTTCTATTTGGTCTAATCTGCCTGTGTAAAAAAATTAAGGCGGGAGAAGGAAGTGTACGTATGTCGTTTCGCACACGGAGGTGACACGTTCCCTCCCGAAACCACGAGCCTTCTTGAGGGAAGCTCCGGTTTGCAAGAATCTTACACCAAAGCTTGTCCCAATTCGCCAAAAAATAATCAGCAGCATGTTGGTGCCATGTCATGACACCGTGCCAAGTTTCATGATTTTCAGCGTGTTTTGGATTTACAGGAAGTAAAAACCAAGTTTCTCAATCTTTCCGGGCGAAACACGACGCCCAGATGTTTGAATTTCATTCCCATCTCTTGCATGGGACCTATAAATTCACCCAAGGACACACATGTGATTTTTCAAACAACTTTGGTGCACTGGAGCCTGTGCTTGTAGTTCAAATTTGAATTATGCACATTAAATGCCCAGAAACTCAATTAATGCATAAAAATACTAAACGAACCAGGAACAATTCCAAAATTTTGCACGATACTTCGATTTGGTCTAATCTATCTGTGTAAACAAATTAAGGCCGGAGAAGGCAGTGTACGTATGTCGTTTCACACACGGAGGTGGCACGTTCCCTCTCGGAACCACAGGCCTTGTTACGGGAAGCTCCGGTTTGCAAGAAGCTTACACCAAAGCTTGTCCCAATTCGCCAAAAATTTATCATAGCATGTTGGTGCCATTTCATGACACCATGCCAAGTTTCATGATCTTCAAAGCGTGTTTTGGATTTACAGGAATTAAAAACCAAGTTTCTCAATCTTTCCTAAGCGAGCCACGACGCCCACATAGATGTTTGAATTTCATTTCCATCTCTTGCAGTGACCTATAAATTCACCCAAGGACACACATGTGATTTTTCAAACAACTTTGGTGCACTAGAGCCTGTGCTTGTAGTTCAAATTTGAGTTATGCACATAAATGCCCAGAAACTCAATTAATGCATAAAAATGCCATATGAACCCGAAATAGTTCCAAAATTTAGCACCATACTTCTATTTGGTCTAATCTGCATGTGTAAAAAAATTAAGGCGGGAGAAGGCAGTGTAAGTATGTCGTTTCGCACACAGAGGTGGCACGTTCCCTCTCGGAAACAAGAGCCTTCTTGAGGGAAGCTCCGGTTTGCAAGAAGCTTACACCAAAGCTTGTCCCAATTCGCCAAAAAATTATCTGCAGCATGTTGGTGCCATGTAATGACACCATGCCAAGTTTCATGATTTTCAGCGTGTTTTGGATTTACAGGAGTTAAAAACCAAGTTTATCAATCTTTCCCAAGAAGCACGACGCCCAGATGTTTGAATTTCATTCCCATCTCTTGCATGGGACCTATAAATTCACCCAAGGACACAGATGTGATTTTTAAAACAACTTTGGTGCACTGGAGCCTGTGCTTGTAGTTCAAACTTGAATTATCCTCATTAAATGCCCAGAAACTCTATTAATGCATAAAAAGGACAAACGAACACGGAATAATTCCAAAATTCAGCACGATACTTCTATTTGGTCTAATATGCCTGTAAAAAATTACAGGCGGAGAAGGCAGATATCGATTCTGCTTCGCACACGGAGGTGACACTTTCCCTCTCGGAACCAAAAGCCTTCTTGAGGGAAGCTCCAGTTTGCAAGAATCTTACACCAAAGCTTGTCCCAATTCGGCCAAAAAAAATTACCGCAGCTTGTTGGTGCCATGTTATGACACCATGCCAAGTTTCATGATTTCCAGACGTGTTTTGGATTTACAGGAATTAAAAAACCAAGTTTTTCAATCTTTTCGGGCGAGCCATGACGCCCAGATAGATGTCTGAACTTCATTTCCATCTCTTGCATGGTACCTATAAATTCACCCAAGGACACATATGTGATTTTTAAAACAACTTTGGTGTACTGGAGCCTGTGCTTGTAGTTCAAACTTGAATAATCCTCATTTAATACCCAGAAACTCTATTAATGCATAAAAAGGACAAACGAACACGAAATAATTCCAAAATTCAGCACGATACTTCTATTTGGTCTAATATGCCTGTGTAAAAAAATTAAGGCAGGAGAAGGCAGTATACGTATCTCGTTTCGCACACGGAGGTGACACATTCCCTATCGGAACCAAGAGCCTTCTTGAGGGAAGGTCCGCTTTGCAAGAATCTTACACCAAAGCTTGTCCCAATTCGTCCAAAAAAATTACCGCAGCTTGTTGGTGCCATGTCATGACACCATGCCAAGTTTCATGATTTCCAGGCGTGTTTTGGATTTACAGGAATTAAAAAACCAAGTTTCTCAATCTTTCCGGGCGAGCCACGACGCCCAGATAGATGTTTGAATTTCATTTCCATCTCTTGCATGGTACCTATAAATTCACCCAAGGACACACATGTGATTTTTCAAACAACTTTGGTGCACTGGAGCCTGTGCTTGTAGTTCAAATTTGAATTATGCACACTAAATGCCCAGAAACTCAATTAATGCATAAAAATGCAAAATGAACCCGGAATAATTCCAAAATTCAGCATGAAACTTCTATTTGGTCTAATCTGCATGTGTAAAAAAAATTAAGGCGGGAGAAGGCAGTGTACGTATGTCGTTTCGCACACGGAGGTGGCACGTTCCCTCTCGGAACCAAGAGCCTTCTTGAGGGAAGCTCCGGTTTGCAAGAAGCTTACACCAAAGCTTGTCCCAATTCGGCCAAAAAAATTACCGCAGCATGTTGGTGCCATGTCATGACACCATGCCAAGTTTCATGATTTTCAGGCGTGTTTTTGATTTACAGGAGTTAAAAAACCAAGTTTCTCCATCTTTCCGAGCGAGCCACGACGCCCAGATGTTTGAATTTGATTCCCATCTCTTGCATGGGACCTATAAATTCACCCAAGGACACACATGTGATTTTTCAAACAACTTTGGTGCACTGGAGCCTGTGCTTGTAGTTCAAATTTGAATTATGCACATTAAAGGCGCAGAGACACTATTAATGTATAAAAAAGGCCAAACGAACACGGAATAATTCCAAAATTTACCACGGTACTTCTATTTGGTCTAATCTGCCTGTGTAAAAAAATTAAGGCGGGAGAAGGAAGTGTACGTATGTTGTTTCGCACACGGAGGTGACACGTTCCCTCTCGGAACCACGAGCCTTCTTGAGGGAAGCTCCGGTTTGCAAGAATCTTACACCAAAGCTTGTCCCAATTCGGCCAAAAAAATAACCGCAGCATGTTGGTGCCTTGTCATGACACTGTGCCAAGTTTCATGATTTTCAGGCGTGTTTTGGATTTACAGGAAGTAAAAAACCAAGTTTCTCAATCTTTCCGGCTGAGCCACGACGCCCAGATGTTTGAATTTCACTCCCATCTCTTGCACGGGACCTAGAAATTCACCCAAGGACACACATGTGATTTTTCAAACAACTTTGATGCACTGGAGCATGTGCTTGCAGTTTGAATTTGAGTTATGCACATTAAATGCCCAGAAACTCAATTAATGTATAAAAAGGACAAATGAACACAAAATATTTCCAAAATTTAGCATGATACTTCTATTTGGTTTAATCTGCCAGTGTACAAAAATTAAGGCGGGAGAAGGCAGTGTACGTATGTCGCTTCGCACACGGAGATGACATGTTCCCTCTCGGAACGAAGAGCTCCGGTTTGCAAGAAGCTTACACCAAAGCATGTCCCACGGCCAAAAAATTTACTACAGCATGTTGGTGCTATGTCATGACACCATGCCAAGTTTCATGATTTTCAGCCATGTTTTGGATTTACAGGAATTAAAAAACCAACTTTCTCAATCATTCCGGCCGAGCCACGACACCCAGATGTTTTAATTTTATTCCCATTTCTTGCATGGGACCTATAAATTCACCAAAGACACACATGTGATTTTTCAGCAAACTTTGGTGCATTGGAGCATGTGCTTGTAGTTCAAATTTGAATTATGCACATTAAATGCCCAAAAACTCAATTAATACATAAAATGCCAAACGAACCCGGAATAATTCCAAATTTAAACACGACACTCATGTACTAGTTGCATTTTCACTATACTTAAATGTTCTAGCAATTCAAACACCATCCTTTCCCTCCGTAACACCATTTTGTCTTTCAAAACATAATGAAAAAATCAGGTATACCACAAATAGTTTACTAGAAAGAATCGTGTCGGATACGATATAAAATATCTTGGCGCACCTTCTTGTCCGGCATACGCATGAAGCTTTGTCGTCTACAGTCCACCGCCCCAGCTTGAATCACACTTGCGCGCCAGTTTCTCGCGGCACCGCAGAAATATCTATCTCCCCGCCCCTCCCTCCTACTAAAAGCCACATTTCCACTATTCCTCCTTGCTTTCCAAGTTCAAACCTTCACTTCTGCTTACTGGCAATTCAACCTCCTTGCTGGCGACCCTTCTTCTTGTAGCGCCGCCTCCTCGTCGGCTACCCTTCTTCTTGCAGCGCTGCCTCCTCGCCGGCGACCCTTCTTCTTGCAGCGCCGCCTCCTCGTCGGCGACCCTTCTTCTTGCTGCGCGGCCTCCTCGCCGCCGACCCTTCTTCTTGATGCATGGCCTCGTCGATATGGTCAGGTAATCCACACACCACCGACACCATCCTCCTTCTTTCCCGTCCCACATGCCCCGACCGACGGAGCGACACTGTCGGGGGAAATCGACACCTATGGAATCACTGGGATCACTTCTACGGTTGGCGGGCGCGGGGTCGTGCAGAGAACGGGTCTAACAGGAAGCACACGGGTCGTTTACCCAGGTTCGGTCCGCGGAGATGCGTAATACCCTAGTCCTGCTTTGGTGGATGTATTTGAGTGTTCTTGTGTTCTTGAGCTAGCTACGGGGTGTGACATGCTCAAAAGATCCGAATCCTTCTCCTGGTCGCATCGGGCCTCCTTTTATAGGAAAAAGAGGCTGCCACAGTGGCACACAGGAGGTGGAAAGGTCTACAGTAGATGAGTCTATCCTCTGGCACCGTTGGACAAACACATTTAATGCGCTGCCGACGTGCCCCTCTTACTTTATCGGGGACAACAAGGAAGCACGTCCCAGCTGTCGCCGCCTCGCCTGGTTCCGACAAGCGTCCGAGCCGACGAGGCGTTGCAGCACCACGTTGGCTAGCTGCTGGGCTGGCACGGTGGTGGAGCCTTCACGAAGATCTGCATGCCACCACGCAAGTGCTTGCTGGTTCGGTGTAGAGGCTGCTCGTCGCCACGCAGGTGCCTACCCAGGTGGTTGTGCTGGCAGCTGCATGGGGACGGTAGTGGTGTCTTGGTAGGCGCGGGCCTGGCTCTGGCCCTGCTGATGCCCTCGGTAAGGGTCTTGTCGTGGCCCCGGCAAGGGTCTTGTCGTGGCGTCGTGGTCGTCCCCGGCAAGGATCTTGCCGTGGATCTTGTGGATTTCCTCGGCTAGGATCCCGCCGAGGGTCGCCTTCTCCTGGTCCTCATCTGATCTCGTGTGTTTATGATCTTGACAAAGATCTGCATGCCACCACGGAGGTGCCCCCCGAGCCTTGGTTCCAATGTAGTTGTTGGCGGCGTTTGGACCCCTTGGGCTCAAGGGTGGCTCGCTCCGCTGGTGTTGGGGAAGTTGCCCTGGCAAGGCTCTTGCCGGGGCCGCGGAGGCTGCCCCGGCAAGGGCCCTGCCGGGGGAGTCCACCTCACCCTCTTGCTATTTGTGTCTCTGGCCTTGGCGTTGTTGGGCCACACATAAGCGTGACACATTGTTGGGCCAGGCCTAGAACGGTGCGCGGGCAGGTGGGGCGGATTTTACTGCATTAACTTTTTCGGCCGCTGCGCTTCCCCACGACCCGTGTTGAACGCGCGACATGGAGGGTCGTGCGTGACATGGGGGTCATGCGTGGGGCGGTTCCCGCACGCATGCGTCACGTCGTGGTAAAGAGGCGGCTCGCGCCTTCCCCATAAAAATAGGGAGGCGTAGAGGCACGACTCATTTACTTGGGCGGACTCGGGTCGCGGTCTTCAAGGCGCCCGCGCCCGATGATCACGGGGTGGGGAACGGTCGCCTCACCCGTCCCCTCGATTCTGCTTGCTCGTCACGTGTCCCCCATGTAGGTGGTAGGCGGTGGAGGCGGGAAATCGGGCCGTCACTGATTGGGGCAGCGGGTCGGTCTCGATTCCCTGCGCCCCCGATGGCCGGATTGGTCGAGTGGGGCGGACGAGCCCCGACCCTGCCCCTTTATAAGAAGGGGGAGGGGGATGGCATCCCACATCCTCTCTTCATCCGCCCCCATTCACCTTGGCTCCTTTCTTCCATCTGCCATGGCGAGAGGAGGCGCTGGCCCTTCAACGGTGGTGGCGAGGGTCGTCGCACGACAGCGCGTCCCTCCTTCCCAAGAGCTCGCGGCGGCGAAGCCAGCCACGAGAGGAAGGGGGAGGGGGCGAGGCCGAGGTCGTCGTGGCGCTTGGGAAGAGGGGACGGGGTGGCGCACCGGCCTTGCCCCCACCATGATGCCTCCCCTGATGGAGGGCCACGTTGGGGACCAGCCCTGTGAGTTCTTCATCAGGTGGCGCCGGCCACCGCGTCGTCGTCTTCGTCTCCCCGCCCCATTTGCCCGGGAGAAGGAGCAAAATCCACCCCAGACCCTCAGGTTGCACATGAGGGGCTGCGGGAACGGCGGCACGCGGGTCGACGTCGACTTCCCCGCTCCTCACGTCATGTACCTCCGTCGTGGGTGGAATACGTTCGCCCGTGCCCATAGCCTGACGGTGGGGCTCGTCCTCTACTTCAATTTAATAGAGGGCGACCTGCTCTCCGTCAAGGTCTTTGGAGATCTTGGAACTCGCCTAAATTGCTGCGTGGAGAGCTCCTCCGACGATGAAGATTCCTCCTCAAGCAGGAGTGACGAGGAGGACAGTGACAGCGACGACGAGGGTGTCCAGCGGCGGGACGCCAACCTCGACTCCGACTGACCGCGTCGCCCCTCCCTCGGCCACGCGCCCTGCCGAGGGCCTGATGACCCACAAGTATAGGGGATCTATCATAGTCCTTTCGATAAGTAAGAGTGTCGAACCCAACGAGGAGCAGAAGGAAATGATAAGCGGTTTTCAGCAAGATATTCTCTGCAAGCACTGGAATTAGCGGTAATGGATAGTTTTGTGATAAGATAATTGTAACGGGTAGCAAGTAACAAGTGTAAATAAAGTGCAGCAGGATGGCCCAATCCTTTTTGTAGCAAAGGACAAGCCTGGACAAACTCTTATATAGAGAAAAGCGCTCCGAGGACACATGGGAATTATCGTCAAGCTAGTTTTCATCACGTTCATATGATTCGCGTTCGGTACTCTGATAATTTGATATGTGGGTGGACCGGTGCTTGGGTGTTGTCCTTACTTGTACAAGCATCCCACTTATGATTAACTCCTATTGCAAGCATCCGCAACTACAAAAGAAGTATTAAGGTAAACCTAACCATAGCATGAAACATATGGATCCAAATCAGCCCCTTACGAAGCAACGCATAAACTAGGGTTCAAGCTTCTGTCACTCTAGCAACCCATCATCTACTTATTAATTCCCAATGCCTTCCTCTAGGCCCAAATAATTGTGAACTGTCATGTAGTCGACATTCACATGACACCTCTAGAGGAGAGACAACATACATCTCATCAAAATATCAAACGAATACTAAATTCACATGACTACTAATAGCAAGACTTCTTCCATGTCCTCAGGAACAAACGTAACTACTCACAAATCATATTCATGTTCATAATCAGAGGGGTATTAAGATGCATAATGGATCTGAACATATGATCTTCCACCAAATAAACCAACTAGCATCAACTACAAGGAGTAATCAACACTACTAGAAACCTACAGGTACCAATCTCATACTTGGAGACAAGAATTGGATACAAGAGATGAACTAGGGTTTGAGAGGAGATGGTGCTAGTGAAGATGTTGATGGAGATTGGTCCCCTCCCGGTGAGAGGAGCGTTGGTGATGACGATGGCGATGACTTCCCCCTCCTGGAGGGAAGTTTCCCCGGCAGAACAGCTCCGCCGAAGCCCTAGATTGGTTCCGCCAAGGTTCCGCCTCGTGGCGGCGGAGTCTCGTCCCGAAAGCTTGCTTATGATTTTTTGTCGGACAAAAGACTTCATATAGCAGAAGATGGGCACCAGAGGGCCACCAGGGGGCCCACAAGGCAGGGGGCGTGCCTAGGGGGGTAGGGTGCGCCCCCACCCTCGTGGCCAGGGTGTGGGCCCTCTCTGGTATTTTCTTCGCTCAATATTTTTTATTATTTCCAAAAATAACTTCCGTGGAGTTTCAGGACTTTTGGAGTTGTGCAGAATATGTCTCTAATATTTGCTCCTTTTCCAGAATTCGTAATTCCAAATTTGCATTCTCCCTCTTTATGTAAACCTTGTAAAATAAGAGAGAATATGCATAAGTATTGTGACATAATGTGTAATAACAGCCCATAATGCAATAAATATCGATATAAAAGAATGATGCAAAATGGACATATCAACTCCCCCAAGCTTAGACCTTGCTTGTCCTCAAGCGAAAGCCGATAACGAAAAATATGTCCACATGTTTAGAGATAGAGGTGTCGATAAAATAAAATACGGACATGAGGGCATCATGATCATTCTTATAACAGCAACATATATTCACAATGTAAAGTATGAATCAGAAACTTCATTGAGAACTAACAAACTATAATCTCAGTCATTGAGGCAATTGCAATTTATCATAACATCAGAAAGAGTCTATGTAAGAGCTTTTCAGCAAGTCCACATACTCATCTATCATTTAGTATTTCGCAATTGCTAACACTCACGCAGTACTTGTGGTTACGGAGTTTTAATCGGACACAGAGAAAGATAGGGGCTTATAGTTTCGCCTCCCAACCTTTTACCTCAAGGGTAATGTCAACAATAATAGTTCATGCTAACTTACATCCAATTGGATATATATATCAGGATCTTACCAACACAATGTTCTTGCCAAAGGATAAAATGTAAAAAGGAAAGGTGAAGATCACTGTGACTCTTGACGCTTGCATAAGGGTAAGAGATAAAAGTAAAAGATAGGCCCTTCGCGGAGGGAAGCAGAGGTTGTCATGCGCTTTCATGGTTGGATGCATGAAATCTTAATGCAAAAGAACGTCACTTTATATTGCCACTTGTGATATGGACCTTTATTATGCAGTCCGTCGCTTTTATTTCTTTCACATCACAAGATCGTATAAAGCTTATTTTCTCCCACACTAATAAGTCATACATATTTAGAGAGCAATTTTTATTGCTTGCACCGATGACAACTTACTTGAAGGATCTTACTCAATCCATAGGTAGGTATGGTGGACTCTCATGGAAAAACTGGGTTTAAGGGTATTTGGAAGCACAAGTAGTATCTCTACTTGGTGCAAAGAATTTGGCTAGCATGAGGGAGAAAGGCAGGCTCAACATGTTGGATGATCCATGACAATATACTTTATTTCAGATATAAGAAAACATAACCCATTACGTTGTCTTCCTTGTCCAACATCAACTCTTTAGCATGTCATATTTTAATGAGTGCTCTCAATCATAAAAGATGTCCAAGATAGTATATTTATATTTGAAACCTCTCTTTATTTATAACTTCCTATTAATTGCAACGATGACCAAAACTATGTTTGTCAACCCTCAACAATTTTAATCATCATACTATTTATATGTGAAGTCATTACTCTCCATAGGATCAATATGATCTCTTTGTTTATTTTTATTCTTTCTTTTTCTTTTATTCCCTCAAGATCATAGCAAGATAATCAAGCCCTTGACTGAACACTAATCTTTATTATATAGCTCACGGACTCGATTACATAAGGGGATCATAAAGCAAAACTCAAGACTAGATCATACTAAAACTTTATTTTACTATATCAAGATATTACCAAAAGGATCGAACTAAGAAAAACGGTAAAGATAGGAGTGTGATGGTGATACGATACCGAGGCACCTCCCCCAAGCTTGGCAGTTGCCAAGGGGAGTGCCCATACCCATATGATTATGTCTCCCTTGCTGGTGAAGAAGATGGTGGTGATGATGGGTACTCGCACATCGAGCGTAAGAGATCCTCCAACTTGCGAATAATGCCCTTGAGTGCCATTTATATGCTCCTTCAACAAAATATTTTCACGTGTGAGATACTTGTTTTGTATACGAGCTAACTCAATCATCTTGAAAGCTTCGATCTCAGTTGAGGTAAGAAGATTGTGATCAAATTGAAGGATGTCTTCTGCTGCTGGAACTTGATCCTCCGTGGCCTTCTTGATCCCTTCATCCTTGTTGATCTCCATGGGTTCTTCCCTCTTCAGCTCTATCTTCATTATCCAAGCATCGTTGTCACCATTGTTGGAGGTGGGGGACGACATGACGCCTGGCCTTGACAACCCTGACAGAAAACAGCTCGAAACAAGAACAGAGGATATTTGCGTGGAACGGTGGTCAAAATATTCGGGAGATTATATAATGAATTTTTACCGACCGAAAGAAGTATCGTGCAAGAAAATGGAGTACGGAGAGCGCATGACGTGCCCACGAGCCAGGGGGCGCGCCCAGGGGGGTAGGGTGCGCCTCCCACCCTTGTGGAAGCCTCGTGTCCTTCCCGGACCGCTTCTTATTTTCCTATTTTTCTAAATATTCCAAAACGGAGAAAAATTGCCATTAGAACTGTTTTGGAGTCGGTTACTTACAGTACCACATACCTATTCCTTTTCAGAGTCTGAAACGTTCTGGAAAGTGTCCCTTATGTATTCCTCCGGGGTTACGGTTTCAGAAATATTAGTTTCAACATTTATAGGATTAACTGAGATATAATGTTTGATTCTTTGACCGTTCACCACCTTCGGATTTGTGCCTTCGAAGTTGTTGATTTTTATGGCACCGGAACGATAGACCTCCTCGATAACGTAATGACCTTCCCATTTAGAGAGAAGTTTTCCTGCAAAAAATCTTAAACGAGAGTTGTATAGCAACACATAATCACCTACATTAAACTCACGCTTTTGTATCCTTTTGTCATGCCATATTTTAACTTTTTCTTTAAACAGTTTGGTATTCTCATAGGCTTGGGTTCTCCATTCATCAAGTGAGCTAATGTCAAACAACCTCTTCTCACCGGTAAGTTTGAAATCATAGTTGAGCTCTTTAATGGCCCAGTATGCCTTATATTCTAGCTCGAGAGGTAAGTGACATGCTTTTCCATAAACCATTTTATACGGAGACATACCCATAGGATTTTTATATGCAGTTCTATAGGCCCATAATGCATCATCAAGTTTCTTGGACCAATTATTTTTAGATCTATTAACAGTCTTTTGCAAAATTAATTTAAGCTCTCTATTACTCAATTCTACTTGACCACTAGACTGTGGGTGATATGGAGATGCAATTCTATTATTAACATCATACTTAGCGCGCATTTTACGGAAAGCACCATGAATAAAATGTGAACCACCATCAGTCATTAAATATCTAGGGACTCCAAACCTTGGAAAAATAATTTCTTTAAGCATCTTAATAGAAGTGTTATGATCAGCACTACAAGTTGGAATAGCTTATACCCACTTAGTAACTTAATCAACAGCAACTTAAATATGTGTATACCCATTAGAGGAAGGAAACAATCCCATATAATCAAAGCCCCATACATCAAATGGTTCAATAACAAGTGAATAATTCATAGGCATTTTCTGACGTCTACTAATATTACCAATTCTTTGACATTCATCACAAGACAAGACAAACTTACAAGCATCCTTGAAGAGAGTAGGCCAATAAAAACCGGATTGCAATACCTTATGTGCAGTTCTATCTCTAGCGTGGTGTCCCCCATAAGCCTCGTAGTGACACTTGCGTAGGATCTGTTCCTGTTCATGCTCAGCTACACAACGTATAATAACACCATCTACTCCTTCTTTATAACGATGTTGGTCATCCCAGAAGTAATGTCTTAAATCATAGAAGAACCCTTTCTTTTGCTGGTATGTGAAACTAGGTGGTATAAATTAGGAACAATGTAACTAGCATAATCAGCATATGATGGAGCAGTACGAGAAGCATTTATGATAGCTAATTGTTCATCGGGAAAGCTATCATCAATAGGTAGTGAGTCATCAAGAACATTCTCTAACCTAGACAAGTTGTCGCAGCAGGGTTCTCAGCTCTCTTTCTATCAATAATATGCAAATCAAATTCTTGTAGCAAGAGAACCCATCTAATAAGTCTAGGTTTAGCATCTTTCTTTTCCATAAGATATTTAATAGCAGCATGATCAGTGTGAATAGTTAGTTTAGAATCAACAATATAAGGTCTGAACTTATCACAAGCAAATACAACTGCTATGAATTCTTTTTCAGTAGTAGCATAATTTCTCTAGGCATTATCTAGAGTGTTACTAGCATATTGAATAACATTTAATTTCTTATCAACTCTTTGCCCTAGAACAACACCTACAGCATAATCGCTAGCATCACACATAATTTCAAAAGGTAAATTCCAATCAGGTGGCTGGACAGTATGTGCAGAGATTAATGCTTTCTTAAGTATTTCAAATGCTTCTACACAATCATCATCAAAGAAAAATGGTATATCTTTTTGTAATAGATTAGTCAGAGGCCGAGAAATTTTGAGAAGTCCTTAATGAACCTCCTATAAAAACCGGCATGACCAAGGAAACTTCTTATACCTTTGATGTCCTTGGGACATGGCATCTTTTCAATAGCATCCACTTTAGCTCTATCAACTTCAAAACCTCTTTCGGATATTTTATGCCCCAAGACAATGCCTTCATTAACCATAAAGTGGCACTTCTCCCAATTCAAGACAAGATTAGTTTCTTCACATCTCTACAAAACTCGATCGAGGTTGCTTAAGCAATCATCAAAAGAGGATCCATAAACGGAGAAGTCATCCATGAAAACCTCACAAATCTTT
This sequence comes from Aegilops bicornis, assembly GCA_021605145.1. NCBI lineage: Eukaryota > Viridiplantae > Streptophyta > Magnoliopsida > Poales > Poaceae > Aegilops > Aegilops bicornis. The sequence goes on along the minus strand of CM038673.1, from coordinate 297,123,674 downwards.
TCACAAAATCAGAGAATATAGCCATCATGCATCTTTGGAAGGTAGCAGGTGCATTGCATAAACCAAAAGGCATACGTCTATGGGCAAAAGTACTGAAAGGGCAAGTAAAAGTGGTCTTTGCTTGATCATCAGCCGACACAGGTATTTGAGAGAAACCAGAGTAACCATCTAGAAAGCAAAAATGTGTATGTTTGGATAATCTTTCTAGCATTTGATCATTGAAAGTCAAAGGGTAATTATCTTTTTTAGTAGCTTTATTTAATTTGCGTAAATCAATTACCATCCTATAACCTGTAATAATTCTTTGCGGAATCAATTCATCTTAGGAATGACAGTAATACCTCCCTTCTTAGGGACACAATGGACAGGACTTACCCACTGACTATCAGCAACGGGATAAATTATACCTGTCTCAAGGAGCTTTAATATTTCCTTTCTTTCCACTTCTTTAATCTTAGGATTCAACCATCGTTGGTGATCAATAACTGGTTTGGCGTCTTTCTCCAAATTAATTTTTTGTTGACATAGAGTGGGACTAATGCCCTTAAGATCATCAAGAGTATATCCAATAGCATCACAGTGCTTCTTTAGAGTTTTCAATAATTTATCTTCCTCATACTCTGAAAGTTTAACACTAATAATAACAGGATATATCTTATTTTCATCAAGATAAACATATTTAAGAGTATCAGGTAGCGGTTTAAGCTCAAACACGGGATCACCCTTGGGTGGAGGAGGATTTCAACAGGCAAGTTGTGTTTCAGAATAGGTCCCTGCTTAAAGTATACTTCATCTATTTCCCTTCTTTCATTCATAAACATATCATTTTCATGGTCTAGCAAATATTGTTCTAAAGGATCACTAGGAGGCACGGCAATAGAAGCAAGACCAATAATTTCATCTTTACTAGACAATTCTTCATCACGGGGTTGTCTATGAAATTTAGAAAAATTAAACTCATGAGACATATCATCCAAACCAATAGTAACAACATCCTTTTCGCAGTCTATCTTAGCATTAAGAGTATTCAAGAAGGGTCTACAAATATAATGGGACAAAAGCTATCTTGTGGGGAACCAAGAACAAGAAAATCAGCAGGATATTTAGTTTTTCCGCACAAGACTTCAACATCTCTAACAATCCCAATCGATGAAATAGTATCTCTATTGGCAAGTTTAATGGTGACATCAATTTCTTCTAACTCAGCGGGTGCAATATCATGCATAATTTCGTGATATAAAGAAATAGTTATTGCACTAGCACTAGCACCCATATCACACAAGCCATGACAACAATGATCTTCTATTTTAACAGAAATAATAGGCATGCCTACCATAGGTCTATGTTTACCTTTAGCACCAGGTTTAGCAATTCTAGCAGTCTCATCACAGAAATAAATAACATGCCCATCGATATTATCAGCCAAGAGATCTTTAACAATAGCAATATTAGGTTCAACTTTAACTTGCTCACGAGGTGTATAAGTTCTAATATTACTTTTACGAACCATAGTCAAAGCTTTAGCATGATCCTTTATCCTAACATGAAAAGGTGGTTTCTCAACATAAGCAGTAGGAACAATACGATCATTATAAGTGATAGTCTTTTCTTCAACTTTAATAGGTTCAACTACTTTTACTTCTATGGGAGGATGATATTTAAACCACTTCTCCTTAGGGAGATCAACATGAGTAGAAAAGGATTCACAAAAAGAAGCTACTATCTCAGAGTCAAGTCCATATTTAGTGCTAAATTTACAGAAAACATCGGTATCCATAAAAGATTTAACACAATCAAACTTAGGTGTTATACCTGACTCCTTACCTTCGTCGAGATCCCAATATTCAGAGTTGCATTTAATTCTTTCCAATAAATTCCATTTGAATTCAATAGTCTTCATCATAAAGGAACCAGTACAAGAAGTATCGAGCATGGAGCGATTGTTGTCAGAAAGCTGAGCATAAATTTTTTGAATAATCATTTCTCTTGAGAGCTCATGATTGGGGAATGCATATAACATTGACTTAAGCCTCCCCCAAGCTTGAGCGATGCTTTCTCCTTTGCGAGGCAAAAAATTATATATATAATTACGATCACGATGAACAAGATGCATAGGATAAAACTTCTGATGAAATTCCAATTTCAATCGCTTGTAGTCCCATGATCCCATATCATCACATAGCCTATACCATGTCAATGCATCTCCCTTCAAAGATAAAGGGAAGAACTTCTTCTTGATAACATCATGGGGCATACCTGCAAGATTAAATAATCCACAAACTTCATCCACATAGATTAAGTGTAAATCGGGAGGCAATGTACCATCTCCTGCAAAAGGATAAGCTAGCAGTTTATCTATCATACCCGAAGGAATTTCAAAGTAAACATTTTCGGAGCAACTATTTCCTCTACTGGTCGTGGTGAAGATACCCCGAACAAGCCCCTCAAAGGATTACTTTCCATAGTAACAAGTGACAGTAAATTTCAGCACACTATATAAATCTCTCCTTACCAAATTCCACCTACCAAAGGCGCTTCACTCCCCGGCAACGGCGCCAGAAAAGTGTCTTGATGACTCACAAGTATAGGGGATCTATCATAGTCCTTTCGATAAGTAAGAGTGTCGAACCCAATGAGGAGCAAAAGGAGATGATAAGCGGTTTTTAGCAAGGTATTCTCTGCAAGCACAGAAATTATCAGTAACAGATACTTGTGATAAGATAATTGTAACGGGTAGCAAGTAACAAGTGCGAATAAAGTGAAGCAAGATGGCCCAATCCTTTTTGTAGCAAAGGAAAAGCCTGGAAAAACTCTTATATAGATAAAAGCGCTCCCAAGGACACATGGGAATTATCGTCAAGCTAGTTTTCATCACGTTCATATGGTTCGCGTTCGGTACTTTGATAATTTGATATGTGGGTGGACCGGTGCTTGGGTGCTATCCTTACTTGGACAAGCATCCCACTTATGATTAACTCCTATTGCAAGCATCCGCAACTCCAAAAGAAGTATTAAGGTAAACCTAACCATAGCATGAAACATATGGATCCAAATCAGCCCCTTACGAAGCAACGCATAAACTAGGTTTTAAGCTTCTGTCACTCTAGCAACCCATCATCTACTTATTACTTCACTATGCCTTCCTCTAGGCCAAAAATGGTGAAGTGTCATGTAGTCGACGTTCACATGACACCACTAGAGGAGAGACAACATACATCTCATCAAAATATCGAACGAATACCAAATTCACATGACTACTAATAGCAAGACTTCTCCCATGCATGTCCTCAGGAACAAACGTAACTACTCACAAATCATATTCATGTTCATAATCAGAGGGGTATTAATATGCATAATGGACCTGAACATATGATCTTCCACCAAATAAACCAACTAGCATCAACTACAAGGAGTAATCAACACTACTAGCAACCTCTGTGTACCAATCTCAGACTTAGAGACAAGAATTGGATACAAGAGATGAACTAGGGTTTGAGAGGAGATGGTGCTGGTGAAGATATTGATCGAGATTGGTCCCCTCCCGATGAGAAGAGCGTTGGTGATGACGATGGCGATGATTTCCCCCTCCCAGAGGGAAGTTTCCCCGGCAGAACAGCTCCGCCGGAGCCCTAGATTGGTTCCGCCTCGTGGCGGCGGAATCTCGTCCCGAAAGCTTGCTTATGATTTTTCTCGGATGAAAGACTTCATATAGCGTAAGATGGGCACGAAGGGCCACCAGGGTCCCACAAGGCAGGGCGCGCCCCCCACCTCGTGGCTGTGGTGTGGGCCCTCCTGGTATTTTCTTCACTCGGTATTTTTTATTATTTCCAAAGATAACTTCCGTGGAGTTTCAGGACTTTTGGAGTTGTGCAGAATAGGTCTCTAATATTTGCTCCTTTTCCAGCCCAGAGTTCCAGCTGCCGGCATTCTCGCTGTTTATGTAGACCTTGTAAAATAAGAGAGAATAGGCATAAGTATTGTGACATAATGTGTAATAACATCCCATAATGCAATAAATATCGATATAAAAGCAAGATGCAAAATGGACGCATCAGGGCCTTCCTCGTCAAGCTCTCCATCGGCGCGCTCCCTGTCGCCTCCTTGGGCGGCTAGCGTAGGAGGGCCAGAGAAGGCGAAGAAGGTGGGTGGCGGCCATCAAGTCGGAGTACGCGGGCACCGACGCCTTCGTCGCGTATTGTCGACCCGCTGCCTCATCTTCCAGCTCCCCTCCTAGCACCGAGATGTCCTCTTGGTGCCTTCTGCTCCTGCCACCTCGCCTAGGCGCTCTTTTCTCCCTCCTACTACCTTGTTTCATTTCCTGAGGAGAGGGACAAGTAAGGGATTACGGGCATCTTATCTCTTTTTTGTTTGTAAGCCTACTGGAACTTGTTAGATTTAAAACTTGTAATCCCCTTGCTCATGTTTTTCATCCCGTATGAACTGTACTTGTATGGGACGTTTTTAATGAAAAAGGGTGCTTGTCGGGTTCTTTGTGCGTGAGCGAGGCCCATGCCAAGGAATGAATCCTTGTTATTTTCAAGATAAACATTGTCGCCCGGCAACAGGCCTTGCCGTCCCCTTACTTCAGTCGACAATTCTAACGCTCTTGGCGGAGGCAGGGGTGAAGTAGAGTTAGGCCCCCCGTTTATTTCCTCGCCGCCGCGACTTCGACCCGGTTCCGACCTAGGGACTTGGGTCTAGGAACAAAGGGGGAGCACGGTGGTCTGGGAGCGAAACGAGGCTTCATATGTCCCAAACCTCACACGGAAATGCACAATAGAGGATAAAAGACTTATTTGGATCCGCAGCCCCCGGCAGCCTTGGCTTGCCGTGGTTGGATTCTTGCATCTACAGCCCCCGGCAACCTTGGCTTGCCAAGGCCAGAGCGCCAGCTCATTCTCTTTCTTCCAAACAGCTCAGCAGAGACATCCATGCATCCTGCGAACCAAAGAGGACGGAAAGGAACAGAGAAACGCACACTCGACCTCTATGCTAGGGGTTAGTCGCCGCTAAGCACTATCAACACTAACCGAGGGAGAGACTTAACCTAGCATGCATGCTAAAACTTAGGGCGTCAGCGCTTCATTTATTTATGCTCAGGGTCTGCGCCTGGCTTTGTATAGAGGGTTACGTGACTTGCCGGCAAGGCTTGTACAAAAGGTGGTTTGCCGAGAGGCCCGGCAACCGCGCCTTATGGGTAAAACTTGCGAAGATGCTCGATGTTCCAGGAGTTGCTCAGTGGAATAGCATCTTCGGTCTCCAGGCGTACTGCGTCGGGCCTGATGACTCGTATTACCCGATAAGGGCCTTCCCACTTTGGCGTCAACTTGTTGGAATTCTTGGTCGATTGAACGCGCTAAAGAACAAGGTCGCCTTCCTCAGAGCTTCAGGCATGAACCTTGCGGCTATGGTAGCGGCGCAAGGCTTGCTGGTAGCGCGCTGCTCTCACCGCCACCCGAAGATGATCTTCCTCGAGGAGCGTTGCGTCATCTTGCCGCAATTGCTCTTGCTCAAGATCGTCATAAGCGAGCACTCGAGGTGACCCGTATGTGAGTTCCGTGGGGAGAAATGCTTCTGCCCCGTATACCAGGGCAAAGGGTGTCTGGCCGGTTGCTCGATTTGGCGTTGTTCTGATCAACCAAAGAACCGCTGGCAATTCATCAATCCAGCGCCTTCCACTCTGGTGTAGCCTATCAAAAGTCTTGGTCCTCAGGCCTCGCAGTACTTTAGCATTTGCCCTCTCAGCCTGGCCGTTGCTCCATGGGTGTGCCACGGAGGCGAAACAGACCTTGCTGCCGAGGTCCTCGATGTACTGCATGAAGGTGTGGCTTGTGAACTGCATGCCGTTATCGGTGATGACTCTATTTGGTACACCAAAAAGGCATACTAGCCCCTTAAAGAACTTGACGGCCGACTGTGCTGTCACCTTCCTCACTGCTTCCACCTCCGGCCATTTCATGAACTTGTCGATTGCAATGTACAAGTACTCAAAGCCCCCGACAGCGCGGGGGAAAGGGCCCAGTATGTCGAGCCCCCAGACTGAAAATGGCCAGGAGAGAGGAATTGTTTGAAGGGCTTGGGCTGGTTGATGAAGCTTCTTCGAATGGAACTGACACGCTTCACACTTGGTTACTAGTGTCGTTGCATGCTGGAGGGCAGTAGGCCAGAAGAAACCTTAGCCGAACGCCTTGCCGGCAAGGGCCCTCGACCCTATGTGGGAGCCACATATGCCTCCGTGTATCTCCGCCAACAGCTCCAGTCCTTCCCCCGGGGGAATGCACTTCAATTTCACACCGTTCGGTCTTTTCCTGTACTGGACGTCATCGACGAACTGATACATAGCAGACCGACAGGCTACTTTCTCTGCTTCCTCCTGCTCCTCAGGAAGCTCCCCTGTCTGGAGGAATCAGATGGTATGATGTGCCCATGCCGGAGCCTGAGGCTCGACGGCAAGGACCAAAGGCATTTCTTCCGCCACGGGAGTAGTCGTCTCTACGACCAGGGCTTGACGGCCTGCCGGAGTCAGTTGCCCCTCGGCAGGCTTAGTACCCACGGCAACATCCTTGCCGGCGGCCCCAGGGGGCTCGGCGGGAAAGTACTTGCCGGGGCCTGATTTCCTCCGCTTGTTCTGCTCTGTTGACGGTTCAACGGATGGTTGAGTCAGCCGAAGCGCAAAAGTACCTGGTTCCATAGGTAGCTTGAATGCGGCGTGCTTCGACAGGTAATCGGCGACGTCGTTCTCCACTCAGGGAACGTGCTCTTCTTGTATACCATCAAAGCGCTCTTCCAGCTTCCTCACCTCATCTACGTAGGCCTCCATCAACGGGCTCTGATAATCTTTGTTGACTTGCCTGAAGACAAGATGCGAATCACCCCCGACGATGAGCTTCTTAATCCCGAGGTCTGCCGCGATCCTAATACCGGCAAGCAACCCCTCGTATTCAGCAGTGTTGTTTGTGGACATCTCCCTGGGAAAGTGCATCTGGATCACATACTTGAGGTGCTCTCCGATGGGCGCGACAAGCATCACACCGGCGCCGGCGCCTTACAGCAAGAAAGCCCCGTCAAAGTATATGATCCAGTTGCGACTTGCTTCCTTGCCGGGGAGAGTGGTCTCTTGGATATCTTCGTCGGGTGTTGAGGTCCATTCCGCAATGAACTCCGCCAAGACTCTGCTCTGGATTGTCGAAGTACTTTCAAACTTCAAACCAAAGGTCGACTGCTCCAAGGCCCACTCCACGATCCTCCTGGGCCATGTCTGGGTTATGCAAGATTCTGTTGCGGCCGAGGCTGGTGACAACAGTGATTTCGTGCGCTTGGAAGTAATGACGCAGCTTCCTCGAGGCCATAAGGAGGCCGAAGAGCAATTTCTGCACACCGGACTTCCTTGACCTAGCCCCCTGCAAGAGGGAGCTGACAAAGTAAACCGGGTGCTGCATCATCTTCTTGCACTACTTCATTCGGTCGTACGGGACCTGTCCCGATGGCGCCAGAATCTGCCGGGGGCCTTGCCTTGCCGGTGCCAGGCCTTGCCAGGGGAAGTTCTGGCTCACCATCCGCCAGTCCTGTCGTTGCCACTGCCTCTTCATCGACCTCCCTCTACACCACTAGCGCGGCGCTGACCACTTGATTCATTGCCGCTAGATACAGCAACAATGGCTCTTGTGGCTTAGGCACAACTAGTATTGGCGTAGAGGAGAGATACCTCTTCAAATCCTGCAGTGCTGCTTCAGCTTCTGGGGTCCATTCCATTGGTCCCGCCTTTTTCAAGATTTTGAAAAAGGGAAGGGCGCGCTTGGCAGACTTGGAGATGAACCTGCTCATGGCGGCAATGCAACCAGTGAGCCGACGCACATCCTTGATCCGCTTGGGCGCCTCAATTTGCTCGATAGCCTTGATCTTGTCCAGGTTTGCCTCAATCCCACACTGTGACACAAAGAACCCGAGAAGCTTGCCGGACGGAACGCCGAAGACACACTTCTCAGGATTCAACTTGAGGTTGATCTTGCGTAGGTTTGCAAACGTGTCTTCTAAGTCTTGTACAAGTGTTGACTTGTCCTTGGTTTTGACCACTATGTCATCCATGTAAGCTTCCATATTTCTATGTAGCTGGGCCTCAAAACCAATTTGGACTGCCCTTGCAAACTTCGAGGCAGCACTCTTCAATCCAAAAGGCATCCGTAAAAAGCAATACGTACCACATGGGGTGATGAATGTTGTCTTCTCTTCGTCTTCTCTTGTCATGAAGATCTGGTGGGAGCCCGAGTAGGCGTCAAGGAATGACAACAGATCGCACCCGGCTGTGGAGTCAACAATCTGGTCGATGCGCGACAATGGGAAGGGGTCCTTAGGACAAGCCTTATTGATATCTGTGTAATCAATACATAGCCTCCACTTCCCATTTGCCTTGCGCACCACCACCGGATTGGCCAACCACGTCGGATGAAGCACTCCTATCACCAAGCCGTCCGCTTCCAACTTCCCGATCTCCTCTATGATGAACTCCTGCCGTTCCAAAGCTTGCTTCCTGACCTTCTGCTTGACGGGTCGCGGATGGGGACAGACATCAAGATGGTGCTCAATCACTTCACTGGGAACGCCGGGGATGTCGGATGCTTGCCATGCAAACACATCAACATTCGCCCGCAGGAAAGTGACGAGCGCGCTTTCCTATTTGCTGTCGTGGGTGGAGCTTATGGTGAAAGCCCCTCCCGTGCCATCCTCCTTGACGGACACCTTCTTGGTCTCTGGTGGTGCAGCTCTGGATTTCTTGCTCTTGCCAGTGGATCTCTCTGGCACGTCCTCGACGGTAGCAGAACACTCTGAAGGGGTGCGCTTGCCGGAGTGGGTGCGGGAGGTCTTGACGGTCTTCTTCTTCCCCCGGGGCTTCAGCGGCAGGAGCAAGTGCCTTGGCGGCAGTTGCTGCAACTGCTTCCTGGTAGAGTAGGTCGGTGCAGATCAGCGCGTCCTTCTTGTCGTAGGGAACGGTGATGATGGTCATCGGCCCAGGCATCTTCAGTGTGTTGTAGGCTTAATGCGATGCTTCCATGAACTTGGCTAGTGCCGGGCAGCCGAGGATCCCGTTGTAGGGCAAGGGGATCTCGGTTACATCAAAGACAATCCTCTCCGTCCTGTAGTTCAGCTCGCCTCCAAACGTCACAGGCAGCATGACCTTGCCCTTCGGCTGACTCCTTCCCGGGTTGACCCCTTGAAACGTGCCCATCTCTTCGAGGTATCCATCAGGAATTTGCAGCCTCTTGAACACAACGAGCGAGATCAAGTTCAGACCGGCCCCGCCATCGACTAGCATCTTGTTCACCTTGAGGTTGTGTATCATTGGTGAAACCAACAACGGCAAACACCCGACCGCAGTTGTGCGATCAGGGTGGTCCTCGGCGTCGAAGATGATAGGCGTGCTGGACCACTTCAGTGGCTTCTGAGCGTCAAATGATGGCTTCGCTGCTGTGACCTCACGCGCCCACTGCTTGAGCTGGCGGTGAGAGGTATGCAGCGAGGCTCCACCATGGACGCACATGGCCTTTGTAGCCTTCTGGAACTCATGCTCGCCAGACTCGTCGTCTTCGTCATGATCATCGTCTTCCTGCTTCTTGTCGCGGCCCCGAGCGGGCCTCTCTTGCTGGTTATCCTTGCTGCGGCGACCTCCTTGGCCCCCGCACTTCTTGCCGGATCCCTCGACACCGTCCTGGCCCTTCTCCTTGTCCTGCCTCTCGTACTCAGCTTTTTGCTTCTCAGCGAGCAGCTCGACTTGCCGGCAGTTCTGGAGGTCATGGCCCATGGTGCGGTGGATTTAGCAGTATTGCTTGTCGGAGCCTCTGATACGTCCATTTTGCATCATGCTTTTATATCAATATTTAATGCATTATGGGCTGTTATTACACATTATATCTCAATACTTATGGCTATTCTCCCTTATTTTACAAGGTTTATCATGAAGAGGGGGGATGCTTGCCAAGAATGGAATTCGGTGGAAAAGGAGCAAACGTTGGAAACCTATTATGCACATCTCCAAAATTCCTGAAACTCCACGAAACAACTTTTTGGAATTTATAAGAAATAGGCCACGGGGCACGCCCCCTATCTCCTGGGCCCCCTGGTAGGCTTCCGGTGGCCATCTTCTGCTATATCATCACTTTTACCCTGGAAAAAATCGTGGGCAAGCTTACGGGACGAAACTCCGCTGCCACGAGGCGGAACCTTGGCGGAATTAATCTAGGGCTCTGGCGGAGCTGTTCTGCCGGGGACACTTCCCTCCGGGAGGGGGAAATCATCGTCATCATCGTCACCAATGCTCCTCTCATCGGGAGAGGGCAATCTCCATCAACATCTTCACCAGAACCATCTCATCTCCAAACCCTAGTTCATCTCTTGTATCCAATTCTTGTCTCCAAGTCCGGGATTGGTGCTAGTAGGCTGCTAGTAGTGTTGATTACTCCTTGTAGTTGATGCTAGTTGGTTTATTTGGTGGAAGATCATATGTTCAGATCCTTTATGCATATTATTACCCTCCGATTATGAACATGAATATGTTTTGTGAGTATTTACGTTTGTTCCTGAGGACATGGGTGAAGTCTTGCTATTAGTAGTCATGTGAATTTGGTATTCGTTCGATATTTTGATGAGATGTATGTTGTCTTTCCTCTAGTGGTGTTATGTGAACGTCGACTACATGACACTTCACCATTATTTGGGCCTAGAGGAAGGCATAGGGAAGTAATAAGTAGATGATGGGTTGCTAGAGTGACAGAAGCTTAAACCCTAGTTTATGCGTTGCTTCGTTAGGGGCTCATATGGATCCATATGTTTAATGCTGTGGTTAGGTTTACCTTAATACTCCTTTTTTTAGTTGCGGATGCTTGCAATAGGGGTTAATCATAAGTGGGATGCTTGTCCAAGTTAGGACAGTACCCAAGTGTTGGTCCACCCACATATCAAATTATCAAAGTACTGAACGCGAATCATAGGAACGTAATGAAAACTAGCTTGACGATAATTCCTAGTGTGTCCTCGGGAGCTCTTTCTTTATTATTAGAATTTGTCCAGGCTTATCCTTTGCTACATAAAGGATTGGGCCACCTTGCTGCACGTTATTTACTTTATTTACTTTTTGTTCGTCACTATTTATCTTATCACAAAACTATCTATCACCTATTATTTCAGTGCTTGCAGAGAAAACCTTACTAAAAACGCTTATCATTTCCTTCTGCTCCTCGTTGGGTTCGACACTCTTACTTATCTAAAGGACTACGATAGATCCCCTATACTTGTGGGTCATCAAGACTCTTTTTAGGCACCGTTGCCGGGGAGCATAGCGCTTTTGGTGAGTGGAACTTGGTAAGGAAACATTTATATAGTGTGCTGAAATTTTTTGTCACTTGTCACTATGGAAGTTAATCCTTTGAGGGGCTTGTTTGGGGTATCTTCACCCCAACAAGAAGAGCAAAGAGATGCTCCTCAACCTACTGAACTTTATGAAAATATTCACTTTGAGATTCCTTGGTATGATAGAAAAAGCGGTAGCTAATCCTTTTGCAGGAGACGGAACATTGCATCCCGATTTACACCTTATCTTTGTGGATGAAGTTTGTGGATTATTTAAGCTTGCAGGTATTCCCGATGATGTTGTTAAAAGGAAGGTCTTCCCTTTATCTTTGAAGGGATATGCATTGACATGGTATAGGCTATGTGATGATACGAGATCTTGGAATTATAAGCGATTGAAGTTGGAATTTCACCAGAAGTTCTATCCTATGCGTCTTGTTCATCGTGGTCGTAATTACATATATAATTTCTGGCCTCGCGAAGGAGAAAGCATCGCTCAAGCTTGGGGGAGGCTTAAGTCAATGTTATATTCATGCCCCAATCATGAGCTCTCTCAGGAAATGATTATTCAGAATTTTTATGCTCGGCTTTCTCTTAATAACCGCAACCTGCTCGATACTTCCTGTGTTGGTTCTTATATGCTGAAGACTATTGATTTCAAATGGGACTTATTGAAAAGAATTAAACGCAACTCCGAAGATTGGGGTTCCGACGATGGTAAGGAGTTAGGTATGACACCTAAGTTCGATTGTGTTAAATCTTTTATGGATACCGATGCTTTTCGTGGATTTAGCGCTAAGTATGGACTTGACTCTGAGATAGTAGCTACTTGTTGTGAATCCTTTGCTACTCACATTGATCTCCCTAAAGAGAAGTGGTTTAAATATAATCCCCCTGAAGTGAAAGTAGTTGCACCTATTACAGTCGAAGAAAAGACTATTACCTATAGTGATCCTATTGTTCCTACTGCTTATGTTGAAAAACCTCATTTTCCTGTTAGGATAAAAGATCATGCTAAAGCTTCGACTGTTGTTCGTAAGAGTAATACTAGGACCTATACACCTCGTGAGCAAATTAATGTTGAACCTGGTATTGCTATGATTAAAGATCTCTTGGATGAGGACTTAGATGGGAATTTTATCTCTTTCGTGGGTGAAACTGCTAATATTGCTAGACCCGATACTAAGACACGTAGACCTATTGTAGGCATGCCTGTTATATCTGTTAAAATAGGAGATCATTGCTATCATGGATTATGTGATATGGGTGCTAGTGCTAGTGCGATACCTTATGATCTATATAAAGAAATTATGCACGACATTGCACCTGTTGAATTGGAGGACATTGATGTTACTATTAAGCTTGCTAATAGGGACACCATTAAACCTATTGGGATTGTTAGAGATGTTGAAGTCTTGTGTGGGAAGATTAAATACCTCGCTGATTTTCTTGTTCTTGCTTCCCCACAAGATGATTTTTGTCCCATTATTTTTGGTAGACCTTTCTTGAATACTGCTAGTGCTAAGATTAATCGTAAAAGGAAGGTAGTCACTGTTGGCATAGATGGTATGTCTCATGAGTTCAATTTTGCTAAGTTTAGTAGACAACCTCGTGAAAGGGAACCACCTAGTAAAGATGAGATTATTGGTCTTGCTTCTATTGCTGTTCCTCCAACTGATCCGTTAGAACATTATTTGTTAGACCATGAAAACGACATGTTTATGAAGGAAAGGGAAGAAATAGATGAAGTGTTCCTTAAACAAGAACCTGTGATGAAACATAATCTTCCCGTTGAAATTCTTGGGGATCCCCCTCCACCCAAGGGTGATCCCGTGTTTGAACTCAAACCTTTACCTGATAATCTTAAGTATGCTTATCTTGATGAAAAAGAAATATATCATGTTATTATTAGTGCTAACCTTTCAGAGAAAGAAGAAGAAAGATTATTGAAAACTCTAAAGAAGCACCGGGCTGCTATTGGATATACTCTGGATGATCTTAAGGGCATCAGTCCCACATTATGTCAACACAAAATTTCAGTGGAGAAAGATGCCAAACCAGTCAGAAATCCTCAGAGACGATTAAATCCCAAAATGAAGGAAGTGGTAAGAAAGGAGATTCTAAAACTCCTTGAGGCAGGTATTATTTATCCCGTTGCTGATAGTGAATGGGTCAGCCCTGTTCATTGTGTCCCCAAAAAGGGAGGTATTACTGTTGTCCCTAATGATAAAGATGAATTGATCCCGCAACGAATTATTACAGGTTATAGGATGGTAATTGATTTTCGTAAGTTAAATAAAGCTACTAATAAAGATCCTTACCCTTTACCCTTTATTGACCAAATGCTAGAAAGGCTATCCAAACACACACATTTTTTCTTTCTAGATGGTTATTCTGGCTTCTCTCAAATACCTGTGTCAGCAAAGGATCAATCTAAAACTTCTTTTACCTGCCCTTTTGGTACTTTTGCTTATAGACGTATGCCTTTTGGTTTATGTAATGCACCTGCTACCTTTCAAAGATGCATGATGGATATATTCTCTGATTTTTGTGAAAAGATTTGCGAGGTATTCATGGATGACTTCTCCGTCTATGGATCCTCTTTTGATGATTGTTTGAGCAACCTTGATCGAGTTTTGCAGAGATGCGAAGACACTAGTCTCGTCTGAATTGGGAAAAGTGTCACTTTATGGTTAATGAAGGCATTGTCTTGGGGCACAAGATCTCCGAGAGAGGTATTGAAGTTGATAAAGCCAAAGTTGATGCTATTGAAAAGATGCCATGTCCCAAGGACATAAACGGTATAAGAAGTTTCCTTGGTCATGCCGGTTTTTATAGGAGGTTCATTAAGGACTTCTCAAAAATTTCTCAGCCTCTGACTAATCTATTACAAAAAGATATACCATTTTTCTTTGATGATGATTGTGTAGAAGCATTTGAAATACTTAAGAAAGCATTAATCTCTGCACATATTGTCCAGCCACCTGATTGGAATTTACCTTTTGAAATTATGTGTGATGCTAGCGATTATGCTGTAGGTGTTGTTCTAGGGCAAAGAGTTGATAAGAAATTAAATGTTATTCAATATGCTAGTAAAACTCTAGATAATGCCTAGAGAAATTATGCTACTACTGAAAAACAATTCATAGCAGTTGTATTTGCTTGTGATAAGTTCAGACTTTATATTGTTGATTCTAAACTAACTATTCACACTGATCATGCTGCTATTAAATATCTTATGGAAAAGAAAGATGCTAAACCTAGACTTATTAGATGGGTTCTCTTGCTACAAGAATTTGATTTGCATATTATTGATAGAAAGAGAGCTGAGAACCCCGTTGCAGACAACTTGTCTAGGTTAGAGAATGTTCTTGATGACCCACTTACTATTAATGATAGTTTTCCTAATGAACAATTAGTGGTTGTCAATGCTTCTCGTACTGCTCCTTAGTATGCTGATTATGCTAATTACATTGTTGCTAAATATATACCGCCTAATTTCACATACCAGCAAAAGAAAAAGTTCTTTTATGATTTAAGACATTACTTTTGGGATGATCCACACCTTTATAAAGAAGGAGTAGATGGTATTATTAGACGTTGTGTGCCTGAGCATGAACAGGAATAAATCCTACGCAAGTGTCATTCTGAATCTTATGGACGACATCACGCTGGAGATAGAACTGCACACAAGGTACTTCAATCTGGTTTTTATTGGCCTACTCTTTTCAAAGATGCTCGTACGTTTGTTTTATCTTGTGATGAATGTCAAAGAATAGGTAACATTAGTAGACGCCAAGAAATGCCTATGAATTATTCCCTTGTTATTGAATCGTTTGATGTTTGGATCTTTGATTATATGGGACCTTTTCCTGCCTCCAATGGTTATACACATATTTTAGTTGCTATTGATTACGTTACTAACTGGGTAGAAGCTATTCCAACTAGTAGTGCTGATCATAACACTTCTATTAAAATGCTTAAGGAAGTTATTTTTCCGAGGTTTGGAGTCCCTAGATATCTTATGACTGATGGTGGTTCACACTTTATTCATGGTGCTTCCGTAAGATGCTTGCTAAGTATGATGTCAACCATAGAATCGCATCTCCTTATCACCCGCAGTCTAGTGGTCAAGTAGAGTTGAGCAATAGAGAGCTCAAATTAATTTTGCAAAAGACTGTGAATAGATCTAGAAAGAATTGGTCCCAACAACTTGATGATGCATTATGGGCCTATAGAACTGCATACAAAAATCCTATGGGTATGTCTCCATATAAGATGGTTTATGGAAAAGCATGTCATTTACCTCTTGAACTTGAACATAAAGCATATTGGGCTATTAAAGAGCTCAATTATGACTTCAAACTTGCCGGTGAAAAGAGGTTGTTTGATATTAGCTCACTTGATGAATGGAGAACCCAAGCATATGAGAATGCCAAACTTTTCAAAGAAAAAGTCAAACGCTGGCATGATAAGAGGATACAAAAGCGTGAGTTTAACATAGGAGATTATGTGTTATTATTCAACTCTCGCTTAAGATTTTTTGCAGGAAAACTTCTCTCAAAATGGGAAGGTCCCTACGTTATCGAAGAGGTCTATCGTTCTGGTGCTATAAAAATCAACAACTTCGAAGGCACAAATCCGAGGGTGGTAAACGGTCAAAGAATTAAACATTATCTTTCAGGTAATCCTATTAATGTGGAAACTAATATTATTGAGACCATAACCCCGAGGAATACATAAGAGACACTTTCGAGCGTTCCTGCACTCGAAAAGGCATAGGTGCGTGGTACGGTAAGTAAACCGACTCCAAAAAAACTCTAATGGCAATTTTTATCAGTTTTGGATTATTTAAGAATTTTAGGAAGAAAGAAGTAGTCCGGAAGGGACACGAGGCTCCCACGAGAGGAGGCGCGCCCCACATAGGGTCGCCCCTTGTCTCGTGGGCACCTCGTGTGCCTCCGGACTCCGCTTTTCTTGTATGTTACGTATTTTGGTCGGTAAAAATTCATTATATATACTCCCGAAGGTTTTGACCACCGTATCACGCAAATATCCTCTGTTTTCGTTTCGAGCTGTTTCTGTTTCAGATTCAGAGCATCATGACTTCTCCCTCCTCCAACAATGAAGACAAAGATGCTTGGCTATTGAAGATAGAGTTGAAAAGGGAGGAACTAGAGGAGATTAACAAGGAAAAAGGGACCAAGAAGGCCATGGAGGTTCAAGCTCCGGTGGTGAAAGAAGAAGACATCCCTTAACCTTTACCTAACCTTTTTACTCCAACAGAGATTGAAGCTTTCAAGATGATTGAGTTAGCCCGCATACAGAATATGTATCTCACACATGAGAATATTCTGTTGAAGGATCATATTGCTCGGCTCAAGGGCATTATTCGCAAGTTGGAGACCTATTACGCTCAATGTGCGATTATCCACCGTCATCATCACCACCTCCATCACCTCCGAAGAAATAATCACATGGGTATGGGTACTCCCCTTGGCAACTGCCAAGCTTGGGGGAGGTGCCCCGGTATCGTATCACCATCACACTCCTATCTTTACCGCTTTATTTAGTTCGATCCTTTTAGTAGTATCTTGATCTAGTAGATTGAAGTTTTGATATCAAGTAGTTTTGAGCTTTGCTTTGTGATCTCTTTATGTAAGCGAGTCCATGTGCTATCTATAATAAAGATTAGTGTTGAGTCAAGGGCTTTGCTATGATGCTATGATCTTGAGAAAGTAGAAAGAATAAAAGAGTTCATATTGACCTTATGGATAGTGATAACTTCACATATATAAAGTATGAGGCATAAAAATTGTTGAGAGTTGATGAACGTAGCCTTGGTCATAGTTGCAATTAATAGGAAGTGATAAGGAAAGAGGGGTTCACATATAAATATATTATCTTGGACATTTTTTATGATTATGAAGCACTCATTAAGTATGACATGCTAAAAGAGTTGATGTTGGACAAGGAAGACAATAATGGTTTATGTTTTTCGACATCTCAGTTAAAGTATATTGTCATTGACCTTCCAAACATGTTGAGCTTGCCTTTCCCCCTCATGCTAGCCAAATTCCTTTCACCAAGTAGAGATACTACTTGTGCTTCCAAATAACCTTAAACCCAGTTTTGTCATGAGAGTCCACCATACCTACCTATGGATTGAATAAGATCCTTCAAGTAAGTTGTCATCGGTGCAAGCAATAAAAATTGCTCTCTAAATATGTATGACTTATTAGTGCAGAGAAAATAAGCATTGTACGAACTTGTTGTGGAAGTAATAAAAGCGACAGACTGCATAATAAAGGTCCACTTACAAGGGGCAATATAAAGTGACATTCTTTTGCACTAAGATTTTATGCATCAAACCTAAACGCGCATGACAACCTTTGCTTCCCTCTGCAAAGGTCCTATCTTTTACTTTATGTTTTACTTTATGCTTAAGTCAAGGTGATGCTCACCTTTCCCTTTTATTTTTAACCTTTGGCAAGCTCCTCGTGTTTGAAAGATCATGATACATATATCCAATTGGATGTAAGTTAGCATAGGCTATTGTTAACATCACCTAAAGGTGAATACGTTGGGAGGCAACACAATAAGCCCCTGTCTTTCTCAGTGTCCGGCTGAAACTCTATAACCACAAGTATTGCGTGAGTGTTAATAATTATGGAGGACTACGAGATAGTTGAGTATGTGAGCTTGCTGAAAAGCTCTATTATTGACTCTTTCCGATATTACGATAAATTGCAATTGCTTCAGTGACTGAGATTATAGTTTGTTAGTTCCGTTTTTGAACCATACTTGATATTGTGAATTGCTTATTACTTGAGCATAGGAAATCATATGACAAAATCCATATATGTTGCTGTTACTAGAATGATCATGATGCCCTCATGTCCGTATTTTATTTTTATCGACACCTCTATCTCTAAACATGTGGACATATTTTTTGATTTCGGCTTCCGCTTGAGGACAAGCAAGGTCTAAGCTTGGGGGAGTTGATACGTCCATTTTGCATCATGCTTTTATATCAATATTTAATGCATTATGGGCTGTTATTACACATTATATCTCAATACTTATGGCTATTGTCCCTTATTTTACAAGGTTTATCATGAAGAGGGGGGATGCTTGGTAATTTGGAATTCTGGTGGAAAAGGAGCAACCGTTGGAAACCTATTCTCGCACATCTCCAAAAGTCCTGAAACTCCACGAAACAACTTTTTGGAATTTATAAGAAATTATGAGCAAAAGAAATAGGCCGTGGGGCCCACACCTGTCTAGGATACTGAGGCGCCCCCTCTGAGGCGCCCCTATCTCCTGGGCCCCCGTGGTGGGCTTCCGGTGGCCATCTTCTGCTATATCATCACTTTTACCCTGGAAAAAATCGTGGGCAAGCTTACGGGACGAAACTCCGCCGCCACGAGGCGGAACCTTGGCAGAATCAATCTAGGACTCTAGCGGAACTGTTCTGCGGGGACACTTCCCTCCGGGAGGGGGAAATCATCGGCATCATCATCCCCAACGCTCCTCTCATTGGGAGAGGGCAATCTCCATCAACATCTTCGCCAGCACCATCTCATCTCCAAACCCTAGTTCATCTCTTGTCTCCAAGTCCGGGATTGGTGCTAGTAGGTTGTTAGTAGTGTTGATTACTCCGTGTAGTTGATGCTAGTTGGTTTATTTGGTGGAAGATCATATGTTCAGATCCTTTATGCATATTATTACCCCTTTGATTATGAACATGAATATGTTTTGTGAGTATTTACGTTTGTTCCTGAGGACATGGGTGAAGTCTTGCTATTAGTAGTCATGTGAATTTGGTATTCGTTCGATATTTTGATGATACGTATGTTGTCTTTCCTCTAGTGGTGTTATGTGAACGTCGACTACATGACACTTCACCATTATTTGGGCCTAGAGGAAGGCATAGGGAAGTAATAAGTAGATGATGGGTTGCTAGAGTGACAGAAGCATAAACCCTAGTTTATGCGTTGCTTCGTTAGGGGCTCATATGGATCCATATGTTTAATGATGTGGTTAGGTTTACCTTAATACTCCTTTTTGTAGTTGCGGATGCTTGCAATAGGGGTTAATCATAAGTGGGATGCTTGTCCAAGTTAGGGCAGTAACCAAGTGTTGGTCCACCCACAGATCAAATTATCAAAGTACCGAACGCGAATCATACGAACGTGATGAAAACTAGCTTGACGATAATTCCCAATGTGTCCTCGGGAGCTCTTTCTTCATTATTAGAATTTGTCCAGGCTTATCCTTTGCTACATAAAGGATTGGGCCACCTTGCTGCATGTTATTTACTTTATTTACTTTTTGTTCGTCACTATTTATCTTATCACAAAACTATCTATCACCTATTATTTCAGTGCTTGCAGAGAAAACCTTACTGAAAACCGCTTA
This sequence comes from Aegilops bicornis, assembly GCA_021605145.1. NCBI lineage: Eukaryota > Viridiplantae > Streptophyta > Magnoliopsida > Poales > Poaceae > Aegilops > Aegilops bicornis. Next base: position 297,103,913 of record CM038673.1, on the reverse strand, counting down.
TCATTTCCTTCTGCTCCTCGTTGGGTTCGACACTCTTACTTATCGAAAGGACTACGATAGATCCCCTATACTTGTGGGTGATCACCTCCGGGCTTGTCGGCAGCCGCCAAGGCCCGGCAAGTGGCACACCCGGCAATTTCCTTGTCGGGGTCGTCTGCCTTGGCCTTCTTGGCAGCGCCGGTGTCCTCGGATCCCTCGACGGCAAGCACGGTCTTATCCTTGCGTTTCCTGTTGCGGCGCCAGCCCTTCTTTGTCGGGGCGGCGGTGTCTTCGTCCGTAGAGTCGGTTTCCGCGCCGGGGTACTTCCTCCCCTCTTCAGCCCGAGCGCATCTATAGTCCAGAATGTAAAGTTCGGCCACATCTTTGACCTTGTTCATCGCCAGCTCTTCGCGCATCTTGCGGTTGCGCACATTCTGATGGAACGCGCTGATCACGGCGGCGGGATGAACATCTGGGATATTGTATTGCACTCGGTTGAACCTCTGTATATACTTGCGTAGGTTTTCGCCTTCCTTCTGGGGAATGATATGCAAATCACTCGCCTGTCCATGAGCTTGGTGGCCTCTAGTGAAGGCACCAACGAACTCATGACACAGATCTGACCAAGAAGAAATGGAATCCGCCGGCAAGTGCATCAACCAAGACATGACATTGGGTTTCAGGGCCAACGGGAAGTAATTATCAAGAACCTTGTCGTTGCGAGCCCCAATTGCCTACATCACAATGGTGTAGATGCTGAGGAACTCTAACGGATGGGTCTTGCCGTTGTACTTCTCGCCAACGTCGGGCTTGAACATGCGGTGGGACGGCCACTAGAACTGCCGCAGCTCACGGGTAAAGGCTAGGCAACCCACCTCGTAAGGTAGGCCACCGGAGCCTCCCGGCGCTGGGTGGTCCATAGCGGGCCCCGCTCGCTTATCTGACTCGTGGCGTGTATCGCGCCGGCGCTCAATGGTGGTTCAAGCGTCTTCATGGGCTCGCTCCCGAGGAACTTGGCGCTGGTCGCAGTGGGTCCATGGGTCGGACAACGCTATGGAAATGTTATCACAAGCGTCATCATGACGGATCGACACCCGCGATGGCTGGCGTGGAGGGGGAAGTGCACCGTGGCCGTGGCGTGCGGTGGTTCGACAGAGCGCCGGCCTGAGGGCCCCGCTGGCCTTGGCTCGTCTTTGTTGGCGATGCCGACGAGGCTCCGAATGGTGGCTCTCCACTCGTCAAGCTTTTCCGCAGCAGGAGGGAAGTCGAGGAGCAGCTGCACGCGCGCCAAAGCTTCTATTGGTGTGGGTGGCGGCGAAAGCTGCGTGGACCATGACGCGCTCCGACTTCTAACTACATTAGAAGGAGCTCTATCATGGCCCGGCGGCTACGCGCCATTTTCGCCAGCACTTCGGCGGGCATGCTAGCCTCCTTCGTCCCGCGAATGATGCAAATGACTCTTCCCACGGCGGCGCCTGGGGTCCCCAGCATGGTGGCGCTGCTCGTCGCGCGCACTCTGGGAGGAGTGCGTCGTGGGCGCCGGTGTAGGCGACTTGGAGGTCGCCGTGCCGCCCGTAGGTGGTACAGCGCCGCCCTTGGAGGGTCCCGCGCCGCCTGCGAGGGGCCCGGCTCCGTCTTTGGATTTGACGACGTGCAGCCCGCCGTCTTGCGCACGGACGACGCTGCTCTCTAGGCTCTGACTGCCAGAGCGATGTTGGTGCTCGCGGACCGCGCCTCGGGTTCTGTCCACGATTGGCCCGCTTCTCGCCCGCATCGGTACGGGCCGTCCGGCCCCCGATGAACCGATCATTGTGATCGTTTTCTCCTTGGGAGCCATGGCGACGAAGAACTGCTAGGCTATCCGCTAGACCGGATTTTCACAACTGCGCGCCCCCTATCTGGAGCGCCAAAGATGTCGGGGAAAATCGACACCTATGTAATCACAGGGATCCCTTCTACGGTTGGCGGGCGCGGGGTCGTGCAAAGAGCGGGTCTAAAAGGAAGCACACGGGTCATTTACCCAGGTTCGGGACGCGGAGATGCATAATACCCTAGTCCTGCTTTGGTGGATGTATTTGAGTGTTCTTGTGTTCTTGAGCTAGCTACGGGGTGTGACTTTCTCAAAAGATCCGAATCCTTCTCCTGGTCGCCTCGGCTCTCCTTTTATAGGAAAAAGGGCTGCCACAGTGGCACACAGGAGGTGGAAATGTGTACAGTAGATGAGTCTATCCTCTGGCACCGTCGGACAAACGCATTTAATGCGCTGCCGACGTGCCCCTCTTACTTTATCGGGGATGGCAAGGAAGCACGTCCCAGATGTCGCTGCTCAATTGGTTCCGACGCACGTCCGAGCCGACGAGGCATTGTTGCGCCACATTGACTGGCTGCTGGGCTGGCGCGGTGGTGGAGCCTTCACGAAGATCTGCATGCCACCACGCAGGTGATTGCTGGGTCGGTATAGAGGCTGCTCGTCGCCACGCAGGTGCCTGCCCAGCTGGTTTTGCCGGCAGCTGCATGGGGACAGCAGGTGGTGTCTTGGCAGGCGCGGGCCTGGCTGTGGCCCTGTTGAAGCCCTCGGCAAGGGTCTTGCCGGGGCCCCAGCAAGGGTCTTGCCTAGGCGTCGTGGTCGTCCCCGGCAAGGATCTTGCCGGGGGTCTTGTGGATTTCCTCGGCTAGTATCCCGGCGAGGGTCACCGCCTCCTAGTCCTCATCAAATCTCGTGTGTTTATGATCTTGACAAAGATCTGCATGCCACCACGGAGGTGCCTCCCGAGCCTTGGTTCCAATGTAGTTGTTGGCTGCGTTTGTACCCCTTGGGCTCAAGGGTGGCTCACTCCGCTGGTGTTGGGGAAGTTGCCCTGGCAAGGCTCTTGCCGGGGCCGCGGAGGCTGCCCGGCAAGGGCCCTGCCGGGGGAGTCCACCTCACCCTCTTGCTCTTTGTGTCTCTGGCCTTGGCGTTGCCTTGGCAGTCTCGTGCTCCGGCTTCTCTCCGGCTCCCCTCCTCTGCCCTGCTGAGTGTGGCCGCGGGCGCGACTCTGACTGCCCGTGCACAAGTAAAGGGGTCAAAAGGAGAGCCCCTCCTTTAGTACACCGACAGACACCTTCCACCAAAATCACCGCCCCCTCCTCCAATTAAGCGCCGCCCACAACCATTTTACACACAGTATAACATGGAGCCGAGTACCATGCGGCTGCATGCGTGTCAACCGCCAGATCTTGGTGGAGCACCTCGTCTTCGAGGCCACCGGCGACAGGGCCACACGGTTGTCTACTTTAAAATACAGTTCGTGATGTTTTCTCGAGGCCACCGCCAGTGCCTTCTAGTGATTTGTCCTTTGTAATGTTAATATGCAATCTGATGTTCGGTTAACAGTTTGGTCCTCTGTAATGTAATGTTCAGTTAACACTTTGGTCCAACAATTGCTACATTTCGTAATACTGTTCTCAAGCATTCTTTGTTTTGTTAACTGTCTTATCTTCTAGAACTGTTTTGGAGTCGGTTTACTTACTGTACCACATACCTATTCCTTTTCGGAGTCTAAAACGTTCCAGAAAGTGTCCCTTATGTATTCCTCTGGGGTTACGGTTTCAATAACATTGGTTTCAACATTTATGGGATTACCTGAGATATAATGTTTGATTCTTTGACCGTTCACCACCTTCGGGTTTGTGCCTTCGAAGTTGTTGATTTTTATGGCACCGGAACGATAGACCTCCTCGATAACGTAAGGACCTTCCCATTTAGAGAGAAGTTTTCCTACAAAAAATCTTAAACGAGAGTTGTATAGAAATACATAATCACCTACATTAAACTCACGCTTTTGTATCCTTTTGTCATGCCATCTTTGAACTTTTTCTTTAAACAATTTGGCATTCTAATAGGCTTGGGTTCTCCATTCATCAAGTGAGCTAATATAAAATAACCTCTTCTCACCGGAAAGTTTGAAATCATAATTGAGCTCTTTCATAGCCCAATAAGCCTTATGTTCTAGTTCGAGAGGTAAGTGACATGCTTTTCCATAAACCATTTTATACGGAGACATACCCATAGGATTTTTATATGTAGTTCTATAGGCCCATAATGCATCATCAAGTTTCTTGGACCAATTCTTTCTAGATCTATTAACAGTCTTTTGCAAAATTAATTTGAGCTCTCTATTACTCAATTCTACTTGACCACTAGACTGTGGGTGATAAGGAGATGCAATTCTATGATTAACATCATACTTAGCAAGCATTTTACAGAAAGCACCATGAATAAAATGTGAACCACCATCAGCCATTAAATATCTAGGGACTCCAAATCTCGGAAAAATAACTTCCTTAAGCATCTTAATAGAGGTGTTATGATCAGCACTACTAGTTGGAATAGCTAATACCCACTTAGTAGCGTAATCAACAGCAACTAAAATATGTGTGTATCCATTAGAGGCAGGAAAAGGTCCCATATAATCAAAGCCCCAAACATCAAATGGTTCAATTACAAGTGAATAGTTCATAGGCATTTCTTGACGTCTACTAATATTACCAATTCTTTGACATTCATCACAAGATAGGACAAACTTACGGGCATCCTTGAAGAGAGTAGGCCAATAAAAACCGGATTGCAATACCTTATGTGCAGTTCTGTCTCCATCATGGTGTCCTCCATAAGCCTCGGAGTGACACTTGCGTAGGATCTGTTCCTGTTCATGCTCAAGTACACAACATCTAATAACACAATCTGCTCCTTCTTTGTAAAGATGTGGGTCATCCCAAAAGTAATGTCTTAAATCATAGAAAAACTTTTTCTTTTGCTGGTAAGTGAAACTAGGTGGTATAAATTTAGCAACAATATAATTAGCATAATCAACATACCATGGAGTAGTACGAGAACCATTTATGACATTTAATCATTCATCAGGAAAGCTATCATCAATAGGTAGTGGGTCATCAAGAACATTTTCTAACCTAGACAAGTTGTCTGCAACGGGGTACTCAGCTCCCTTTCTATCAACAATATGCAAATCAAATTCTTGTAGAAAGAGAACCCATCTAGTAAGTCTAGGTTTAGCATCTTTCTTTTCCCTAAGATATTTAATAGCAACATAATCACTAGCATCACACATGATTTCAAAGGGCAAATTCCAATCAGGTGGCTGAACAATAGGTGCAGAGATCAATGCTTTCTTAAGTATTTCAAATGCTTCTACACAATGATCATCAAAGACAAATGGTATATCTTTTTGTAATAAATATGTCAGAGGCCGAGAGATTTTTGAGAAGTCCTTAATGAACCTCCTATAAAAACCGGCGTGACCAAGGAAACTTCTTATACCTTTGATGTCCTTGGGACATGGCATCTTTTCAATAGCATCAACCTTGGCCTTATCAACCTCAATACCTCTTTCGTAAACTTTATGCCCCAAGACAATACCTTCATTAACCATAAAGTGGCACTTTTCCCAATTCAAGACAAGATTAGTTTCTTCACATCTCTGCGAAACTCGATCAAGGTTGCTCAAGCAATCATCAAAAGACGATCCATAAACGGAGAAATCTTCCATGAAAACCTCACAAATCTTTTCACAAAAGTTAGAGAATATAGCCATCATGCATCTTTGAAAGGTAGCTGGTGCATTACATAAACCAAAAGGCATACGTCTATAAGCAAAAGTACTGAAAGGGCAAGTAAAAGTGGTCTTTGATTGATCATCGGCTGACACAGGTATTTGAGAGAAACCAGAATAACCCTCTAGAAAGCAAAAATGTGTTTGTTTGGATAATCTTTCTAGCATTTGATCGATAAAAGGTAAGGGGTAATGATCCTTTTTAGTAGCTTTATTTAGTTTGCGGAAATCAATTACCATCCTATAACCTGTAATAATCCTTTGCAAAATTAATTCATCATTATCATTAGGAACGACAGTAATACCTCCCTTCTTAGGGACACAATGGACATGACTTACCCACTGACTATCAGCAACGGGATAAATTATACCTGCCTCAAGGAGTTTTAGTATTTCCTTTCTTACCACTTCTTTCATCTTAGGATTCAACCTTCGTTGGTGATCACGAACTGGTTTGGCATCTTTATCCAAATTTATTTTGTGTTGACATAGAGTGGGACTAATGCCCTTAAGATCATCAAGAGTATATCCAATAGCAGCACTGTGCTTCTTCAGAGTTTTCAATAATTTTTCTTCCTCCTTTTCTGAAAGGTTAGCACTAATAATAACATGATATATCTTCTTTTCATCAAGATAAGCATATTTAATAGTATCAGGCGATGGTTTAAGCTCAAACATGGGATCACCCTTGGGTGGAGGAGGATCCCTAGGATTTCAACAAGAAAATTGTGTTTCGGGATGGGTTCCTGTTTGAAGAATACTTCATCTATTTTCCTTCTTTCATTCATAAACATATCATTTTCATGGTCAAGCAAATATTGTTCTAAAGGATCACTTGGAGGCACGGCAATAGAAGCAAGACCAATAATTTCATCTTTACTAGGCATTTCCTCATCACGGTGTTGTCTACGAAATTTAGAAAAGTTAAACTCATGAGACATATCACCTAGACCAATAGTAACAACATCCTTTTCGCAATCTATCTTAGCATTAACTGTGTTCAAGAAGGGCCTACCAAAAATAATGGGAAAAAAGCTATCTTGTGGGGAACCAAGAACAAGAAAATCTGCAGGATATTTAGTTTTCCCACACAAGACTTCAACATCTCTAACAATTCCAATGGGTGATATGGTATCTCTATTGGCAAGCTTGATGGTAACATCAATATCTTCTATCTCGGCAGGTGCAATATCATGCATAATTTCTTTGTACAAGTCAATAGGTATTGCACTAGCACTGGCACCCATATCGCATAAGCCATGATAACAATGATCTCCTATTTTAACAGAAATAACAGGCATGCCTACCACGGGTCTATGTTTATCTTTAGCACAAGGTTTAGCAATTCTAGCAGTCTCATCACAGAAATGAATAACATGCCCATCAATATTATCAGACAAGAGATCTTTAACAATAGCAATATTAGGTTCAACTTTAATTTGCTCAGGGGGTGTATAAGTTCTAATATTGCTTTTACGAACCACAGTTGAAGCTTTAGCATGATCCTTTATCCTAACAGGGAAAGGTGGTTTCTCAACATAAGAAGTAGGAACAATAGGATCATTATAAGTGATACTCTTTTCTTCAACTTTAATAGGTGGAGCTACTTTTAGTTCTATGGGTGGATGATATATAAACCACTTCTCCTTAGGGAGATCAATATGAGCAGCAAAAGATTCATAAAAGGAAGCTACTATCTCAGAGTCAAGTCCATATTTAGTGCTAAATTTACGGAAAACATCGGTATCCATAAAAGATTTAACACAATCAAACTTAGGTGTCATACCTGACTCCTTACCTTCTCGAGATCCCAATCTTCAGAGTTATGCGTTTAATTCTTTCCAATAAATCCCATTTGAATTCAATAGTCTTCATCATAAAAGAGCCAAAGACAAGAAGTATCGAGCATGGTGCGATTGTTATCAGAAAGCCGAGCATAAATTTTTTGAATAATTATTTAGCTCATGATTGGGGCATGAATATAACATTGATTTAAGCCTCCCCCAAGCTTGAGCGATGCTTTCTCCTTCGCGAGGCCAAAAATTATATATATAATTGCGATCACGATGAACAAGATGCATAGGATAATATTTCTGATGAAATTCCAATTTCAATCGTTTGTAGTTCCATGATCCCGTATCATCACATAGCCTATACCATGTCAATGCATCTCCCTTTAAAGATAAAGGGAAGACCTTCTTCTCAATAACATCATCGGGTATACCTGCAAGCTTAAATAATCCACAAACTTCATCCACATATATTAGGTGCTCATCAGGATGCATTGTTCCATCTCCTGCAAAAGGATTAGCTAGCAGTTTTTCTAACATACCCGAAGGAATTTCAAAGTAGACATTTTCATTTTCAGTAGGTTCAGTAGGTTGAGGAGCAACTCTTTGCTCTACTGGTTGGGGTGAAGATACCCCGAACAAGCCCCTCAGAGGATTACTTTCCATAGTAACAAGTGACAGTAAATTTCAGCACACTATATAAATTTTTCCTTACCAAACTCCACCTACCAAAGGCACTGCACTCCCCGGCAACGGCGCCAGAAAAGAGTCTTGATGGCCCACAAGTATAGGGGATCTATCATAGTCCTTTCGATAAGTAAGAGTATCGAACCCAAGGAGGAGCAGAAGGAAATGATAAGCGGTTTTCAGCAAGGTATTCTCTGCAAGCACTGAAATTATAGGTAACAAATAGTTTTGTGATAGGATAATTGGTAACGATCAACAAGTAACAAAAGTAAATAAAGTGCAGAATGGTGGCCCAATCCTTTTTGTAGCAAAGGACAAGCCTGGACAAACTCTTATATAAGGAAAAGCGCTCCCGAGGACACATGGGAATTATCGTCAAGCTAGTTTTCATCGCGTTCATATGATTCACGTTCGGTACTTTGATAATTTGTTATGTGGGTGGACCGGTGCTTGGGTGCTGCCCTTACTTGGACAAGCATCCCACTTATGATTAACCCCTATTGCAAGCATCCGCAACTACAAAAGAAGTATTAAGGTAAACCTAACCATAGCTTGAAACATGTGGATCCAAATCAGCCCCTTACGAAGCAACGCATAAACTAGGGTTTAAGCTTACATCACTCTAGCAACCCATCATCTACTTATTACTTCCCAATGCCTTCCTCTAGGCCCAAATAATAGTGAAGTGTCATGTAGTCGATGTTCACATAACACCACTAGAGGAAAGACAACATACATCTCATCGAAATATCGAACGAATACCAAATTCACACGACTACTAATAGCAAGACTTCTCCCATGTCCTCATGGACAAACGTAACTGCTCACAAAGCATATTCATGTTCATAATCAGAGGAGTATTAATATGCATAAAGGATCTGAACATATGATCTTCCACCAAATAAACCAACTAGCATCAACTACAAGGAGCAATCAACACTACTAGCAACCTACAGGTACCAATCCCAGACTTGGAGACAAGAATTGGATACAAGGGATGAACTAGGGTTTGAGAGGAGAAGGTGCTGGTGAAGATGTTGATGGAGATTGCCCTCTCTCGATGAGAGGAGTGTTGGTGATGACGATGGCGATGATTTCCCCCTCCCGGAGGGAAGTGTCCCCGACAGGACAGCTCTGGCGGAGCCCTAGATTGGTTCCGCCAAGGTTCCGCCTCGTGGTGGCGGAGTCTCGTCCCGAAAGCTTGCTTACGATTTTTCTTCGGACGAAAGACTTCATATAGCAGAAGATGGGCATCAGAAGGCCAACAGGGGGCCCACGAGGCAAGGGGGCGCGCCCAGGGGGTACGGCGCGCCCCCACCCTCGTGGACAGGCGGAGCCCCCCCTGACGTGGATTCTTCTTCCAGTATTTTTTATTATTTCCAAAAATAACTTTCGTGGAGTTTCAGGACTTTTGGAGTTGTGCAGAATAGGTCTATAATATTTGCTCCTTTTCCAAATTTAAAATTCCAAATGCCGGCATTCTCCCTCCTTATGTGAACCTTGTAAAATAAGAGAGAATAGGCATAAGTATTGTGACATAATGTGTAATAACGGCCCATAATGCAATAAATAACTATATAAAAGCATGATGCAAAATGGACGTATCAATGGGCGGCGAGTGTATGTATTTATCCATAGGGATATATCGGTGGTAGGGAATTGCAAAAGCGTATCTTGGAAATCTTCTGGCGCACCAAGCCATCATCTGGAGTGAGGGGCTCTCCGGAAGGAATTAGTTATGAGAACCTAGAGTTAGAGTCAGTAAAAATCATTTAACCCGAATAGAAGAGAGATCAGAGTCCCAGAGTATAGACGAGGAATAAAAGATCCTAACACCATCAAATGGCGACGTGGGCCCGTAAGACACACATCCATGTTAGTAAAAGTTTTGTAGTGACTAGACTCAACTTCGGCCAAGGAGTTTGGAAGGGGGATTCCTACAGGCAGTCGGCTCTGATACTAACTTGTGACGCCCCCGATTCAATTGTACACTAATCATACACGCAAACGTGTACGATCAAGATCAGGGACTCACATGAAGATATCACAACACAACTCTAAAAATAAAATAAGTCATACAAGCATCATAATACAAGCCAGGGGCCTTGAGGGCTCAAATACAAGTGCTCGATCATAGACGAGTCAGCGGAAGCAATAATATCTGAGTACAAACATAAGTTAAATAGGATTGCCTTAAGAAAGCTAGCACAAACTGGGATACAAATCGAAAGAGGCGCAGGCCTCCTGCCTGGGATCCTCCTAAACTACTCCCCGGTCGCCGCCGGCCTCGCACGTAGTAGTAGGCACCTCTAGCGTAGTAGGAGTCGTCGTCGACGGTGGCGTCTGGCTCCTGGGCTCCAGCATCTGGTTGCGAAAACCATGTAGAATGGAAAGGGGGAAAAGAGGTAGAAAAGCAACCGTGATTACTCATCCAAAGTACTCGCAAGCAAGGATCTACACTACATATGCATGGGTATTGGTGTAAAGGGGAAATATCGGTGGACTGAACCGCAGAATGCCAGAATAAGAGGGGGATAGCTAGTCCTGTCGAAGACTATGCTTCTGGCAGCCTCCATCTTGCAGCATGTAGAATAGAGTAGATGGTAAGTTCACCAAGTATCATCGCATAGCATAATCCTACCCGACGATCCTCTCCTCGTCGACCTGTGAGAGAGCGATCACCGGGTTGTATCTGGCACTTGGAAGTGTGTATTTTATTAAGTATCCGGTTCTAGTTGTCATAAGGTCAAGGTACAACTCCGGGTCGTCCTTTTACCGAGGGACACGGCTATTCGAATAGATAAACTTCCCTGCAGGGGTGCACCACATAACCCAACACGCTCGATCCCCTTTGGCCGGGCACACTTTCCTGGGTCGTGCCCGGCCTCGGAAGATCAACACGTCGCAGCCCCACCTAAGCACAAAGACAGGTCAGCACGCCGGTCTAAATCCTATGCACGCAGGGGTTTGGGCCCATCGCCCATTGCACACCTGCACATTGCGTGGGCGGCCGGAGAGCAGACCTAGCAACCTCCATTACAAAGGAAGTTGTGTTACGCTGTCCAACCCGGCGCAAGGCCGCCATTCGGGCCCGACGTCAAGAAGGCTTCGGCCGATACCATGACGCCGAGGTGCCCATAACTGCTCCTCACAGAAGTTGGTTATTGCGTATAGGCCGGGCCGACTCAGATCAAATACCAAGATATCGTTAAGCGTGTTAATTGAAGTATCCGTGAACACCGACCAGGCTGTGCCCACCTCTCTCCTAGGTGGTCTCAACTCTGCCTGCCGCCTCCGCCACAAAGTAACAATGGGGCTGTCGGGAACCTGTGCCCACCTCCACCGGGATGGAGCCACCTACTCCTTCAGCCCCATCTCCGAACAAAGATCATAAGTAATGTAACAAGATAAAGTATATAGCATATGCCCGTGATCACCTCCCGAAGTGATCACGGCCCAAGAGTATAGCATGGCATTTGACAAGATTGTAGGGCCACCGATGGAATACTAGCATCCTATACTAGGATTGCATGTAAGGGTAACAATCAGAGTAACAATGACAAAGCTATACAGCAGAATAGGATTAACTCTAATGCAAGCAGTAGAGAGAAGGAATAAGCGATATCTGGTGATCAAGGCGGGGGGCTTGCCTGGAAGCTCTGTTGTACAGGAAGAAGGGTCGTCGGTGACGTAGTCGTACTCGGTGGCATCAGCGCCGGTCTCGGGGTCTACCGGAGAACAAGAGGGGGGAGAAACAGTAAATACGGAGCAAACAAAGCATCACAAAACATAACGTGGCAATACGCGGTGCTAGGTATGCGCTAACGCGGTACTAGGCAATGCCGGCGAAGGGGGGGGGACATCCGGGAAAGTATTCCCGGTGTTTGACGTTTTTGGGCAGATGAAACGGAGGTGGATTGTTGCATGTTCGCTATGCTAGGGACGTGTGGCGGACGAACGGACTGCGTATCCGGATTTGTCTCGTCGTTCGGAGCAACTTTCATGTATAAAGTTTTTTCATCCGACCTATGGTTTATTTTATATTAATTTAAAATGGATTTAATCATTTTCAGGAATTAACAGATTTAATTTAAATCAAAATAGGTTTACTGCATCACCATGACATCAGCGGTCAACTGTGACCGTTGACTGGGTCAACTAACGTGTGGGGCCCTTTTGTCATTGTCATAGCTTAACTAAACATGGTTAATTAGTTTAATTAGTTGATTAGGTTAACTAAACATAGTTAATTAATTAATTAGTTATTTAATTATTTTCTTTTTATGTTTATTTTCATTTGGCCATGGCGCTGGGTCCCAGCAGTCAGTGGCCCAGAGGCCAAAGCGGGCGTGTTATCCGGGCAGACAGCGGTCAAGCCCGATGTGGCGGGCGCCAGACGCCGCTTCAGCGCCGCCAACGGGGAGGTACGACAGCCGAGGCGCTGCGCTTGCAGCGGTGACGGCGCAGGGTCGGTGGTGGGAGCAGGGCGCAAGAGGGGCGAAGCGGGCGGAGCAGTGCGGCTCGGCAGCAGGTGAAGGTGGAGGGGGGCATCGGGTCGGCGTTGCGGGCGGTGGCTCAGCCACATCCATGGGTGGTGGTGGCAGGGGGAGGTGCTCGACGGCCGGCACGATGTAGCAGCAGCTGGAGACTAGCGGTGCGGGCACGCGTGGGGGGGCAGCGGCACGGTGGGGGGGGCGGGCGCCTTTGTTGCGGCGAGGGGAGCGGGAGGCGCGCGGGCGACGGCGGCGGAAGCGTGAAGCGTAGGGGCAACAACTACAGCTAAGCGGCAGCAGCAACAGAGCAGTAGAGCAGCGACGACAGCATCAGCGGCACAGCACGGGCACACACAAGAGCAAAGCCCCCATCCATCGCGGCCTCGGGAAGGCACGGGTCTACGGCGATGGATCGACGGTGGGGCTAGGGGGAGTCTGAGAAGGAGCTCACAGTGAGCTTGTAGAGGTGCTAAGTGGGCGCGGGGAGGGCTCGACGGCGTCGGAATCTAAGATGAACGCCGGCGGTGGTCCTAGGTAAATGGAGCTCGATCCCGACGATGTAGGGGCTCCCGGCTTGAGCTCGTGGTCAAGGATGATGTAGCGGTCGCTGGCGGAGCTTCTGGACACCTTGGCGCGGCGAGTGGAGGCCGGTGGCCGCGGGATCGACGCAGAGCTTGGCGGTGGTGGTTCGGCCATGTATGCGGAAGAGGAAAGCGGCGCGAGGGAGAGAGGGAAAGAACGCTAGGGTTCGGCCTGGGTGGTCGGGGGAGGACTTGTAGGCGACGGGGAGGAGCTGGATGGCCGGCACGTGGCCATCCATGGCCATGGACGTGTGAGGGGAAGCCACCCAGCCTCCTGTGAACAGGAGGTGGAAGATGAGAGGGGGAGTTGGGCTGGTTTCAGTTAGATGGGCCAAGTGGGGTAGATTAGGTCTCTTGGTTTGTTTCTCTTTTCTTTTATTCATGCTTTATACTATTATGTTTTATTTTCTATTTATTATAGTTTTATAAAATATAAAATTAGTTCTTAAAATAGTATTACTACTTATTCTAATGCCACAATAACATGCTACCCAAACTAAACTAGTTTTGTAATTATTTAATATTTAAAAGTATTTAGATAATAGTTTGTGCTACTGTTTTATTCATCTAATGGTATTTAAATATTTTATAAAGGTGAGGTTTCTACACCACAATTAACTATGCATTATTTGGCTCACTTGGAACATTTTAGTTTTAATGTTTGAAATTTTTTGATGTTTGACAAAAATTCAAATTTGAATTTGAACAGTTTTGATCCAATGCGAGATTAGCAACAGTAACCATGGTGACGTGGCATCGTTAACATGGGATTACTGTAGCCTAATTATCCGAGCCTCACACTTTTATACGGATATGAAATATCTGGCCTGTTTTATAAGAAATATCAGTTTGATTAATACATGGATTATCAATAATAGGCTAATTACCCTGCTTATTGGGGTTTTCTATTGCACACGGTTACTTAGACAACACCGTGGGCGATGAACTCAAACAACCCGCACGGTTTCTAGAAAGTAGGCGTGTTGGATCAACTAACATCACACACGGCTTCCGGTAGCAAACTGTTTGCGTTAGGCCACCTTGCACAAATGTTTCCACACAAAGAACTGTGTGTGATATACATACCTACGGAAATGTTTTTCTAGGATTCACCGTGTGGGATGTACATACCTACAGAAATGATTTTCTGGGATTCACCTTGTGGGATGTACATACATACGGAAATGATTTTCTGGGATTCACCGTGTGGGATGTACATACCTACGGAAATGATTTTCTGCGATTCACCGAGTGGGATGTACATACCTACGGAAATGATTGGGTTTCGATGCCTCGCCCGATCGCACACGGCCCCAGCCTTGGTCCCAAGAGGGCCTATCCCCGACAATTTCTGGGTCGTGTGGGAAGGACACCCTATCGCACAGACTCACTTGGCGACGGTTCCAAATGTTGTCGCAGAAAGGGATTAAAAACCGTTTTTTAGCACGTCATTGTACGAGTGTATATCTACTGTATTACAACTTCACCATGGTTCATACCCCCGACACAACCCATAGATTCATCAAAATAAGTGAACAAATCATATAAAACAGAATCCGTAAAAAACAGAACAGTCTGTAGCAATCTGGAAATTTCATATACTTATGTAACTCCAAAAATTCTGAAAAAATAGGAAAAAGTAAAAAAATTGCATAATAGTTCTGTGTAACGAATAGAAGAATTTATCATGTTCCAGCAGCTCAGATCAATTCTATTACTGGGCGCAAAAGTTCTGTTTTTGCACCGCACATACCAAACAAGCAATCTAATCATTCTAAAGGCAAATCTTGGCATTATTTTTATAATACAATGGATATAGACAAGGGGTTAATTATTTTGAGAAACTTCCATGAAAAATTCTACATTATTTCCACGAGCATTAACACAAGTGTTCAAGGTTGACCCTCACTTCTCCAATGCAAAAGCTTCCAATCACTTCTCATTTTGAAAAAAAAATTAGGCAAAAGAGGCAAGTAATTTTTTGTATTTTGCATTCTTAAAAAAAATATTGTTTCACCTACAACTAAAGAAAACAAAAACAAAAGTAAAAAATCTACTTAGTGAAGAAAGCAAAAAGCATACACGAGAATATCAATCCCACACTATTGCTCCCCGACAATGGCGCCGGAAAAGAGCTTCATAATCCCCAAGTGCAAGGAATCACCGTAGCAATTTCCAAAGGTGGAAGTGATAAGTATGGAGTGTTGAACCCACAAGGAGCTAAAGGTAAGATCAACATTCTCTCAAGTCCTATCTGCCATTGATACAAATCTATGTACACCGAACGTTTGCTTCCATCTAGAAACAAGAATTAAAACTACGTTGTGGGTATGAAGAGGATAGCTTTGCATGATATCGGAGAACTAAAATAAAAATAGGTGCTGCTATTATAAAGTTAGAATATATCACAATATATTACAAATAGCGAGTGTGGAATAATGATGGAGCAATGTGCGGAATTGTCCTAGGCCACTGCTAACAAGATCGGTAATCATTATTGCAATTTTATATGAGGGAGAGGCATAAGCTAACATACTTTCTCTACTTGGATCATATGCACTTATGGTTGGAACTCTAGCAAGCATACGCAACTACTAGAGATCATTAAGGTAAAACAAAACCATGGCACTAAAGTATCAAGTCCTCTGTACTCCCATACGCAAACAACCCCCTTACTCGGGTTTAAGCTTCTGTCACTCTAGCAACCCACTATAAGCGAATCATGAACATATTGCAAACCCTACAGCGGGAATCCCTCACGTGTGTGCGACACTTCAAACTAATATAGATCATCAATCAACCCAAAATACAAAACAAATCTACTCAAAACATCATAGGATGGCAACACATCATTGGATCATAATATGTGGCATAAAGCACCATGTTCAAGTTGGGGATTATAGCAGGGTGCGGGAGAGTGGACCGCTTAAAAGAGATGAGGAAGGTGATGAAGAAGGTGATGTTGATGAAGGAAATCACCACGATGATGGTTCCCCAGGCGGCACTCCGACGCCACCGAGAGAGAGGGGGAGAGAGTCTCCCCCTTGTGCTTCCTCCTCCATGGCCTCCCCACTAGATGGGGAGAGGTTCTCCATCTGGTCCTTAGCCTCCATGGTGATGATGGCCCCCTCCGGGTTCCTCCTCCATGGCCTCTGGTGATGATAGCCCCCTCCGGCAGGGTGCTGGACAGGGCCTAGATTGATTTTTCGTGGCTACACAGGCTTGCGGCGGCAGAACTTCCCATTTGGGGTTCTTTTCGGAGGTTTGGGTATTTATAAGAATTTTTGGCGTCGGTCTCACATCAAGGGGGTGCCTGAGGGGCCTACAAGCCCGGAGCACCCTCACTGGGGTGTAGGGCACGCCTAGAGGGCTTGTGGCCTCCTCGTCCACTTCCTGGCCCAGCTGTCATGCTTCGGGGGTCTCTTTTGCACTAGTGGAGAAAAGCCTAGCTACGGCGTGCCAAAAACAACCTTGGTGGCGTGGACACCCGACGTCACCAATATGGCGCAAGTGTTGAAAATTAGCGCTGACGTTGGCACCTACGCCATCAGTATTTTAGACGATAATGGCATGGCGCGTTTTCCATGCCAGCAATATTAGTCATAAGTTGTGACGTTCCATTTTTCTCGACACAAGTATTTTGATTTTCAAATTTGAAATAAAAGTTGTACATCAGCGATTGCAGCCACAATGATAACATAATCCAGTTTCAGAATAGTCACTAAATCAACTATATATAAATAGTCCCAATGACAGCATTTAAGTTCAACAGTGCACTTATTGATATAGTTCAACAAAGTAGGCAAAGTAACACGCATATGAATGTACAAGTTCAAATAAATAGAGGTGATAATAACATGATATATATCTTCCATGCATGCCAACTAGCTAACTACGACGTTTCGGCAGGCGGAGTCAGGGTCATAGTCCGGAGTAAGTGCACCATCATCGCTATCAGCGGGCTTGTAGTAGACCATGATCTCGTCACGATCGTAGTCGAGGTAGAACGTGGATCTCTCGCCAGCTTCCATCTCGTAAGCATCTGCAATGGCTCTCCAACCAGGGCAACTGAAGTAGGTGCAATTTGCATCATTGGTGACAAGAAAATTGAATTTTTGGGCCGTCAACATCTTCATGAGGGTGCACTGGAATGTGATGGTGGCATCAACTGGAACTTTAAACTTCTCTAAGAAGTCACGCCTTGTCCCACAAGGGATAACCTGAGCAAAATTGAAAGAAAGAAGTAGCTAGCTAGTTACACAGTTGTCTTGTCATGCATGAAACTCAATCAAAACATGTTCAACTAAAACATACTGTCCTAGTGAGGAAGTCATTAGGCAGATCTATAAAGAACTTCTTATCCCTTTGGCATCTCACCGAACCACAGGTCTCACATGGGGCATCCATTTACTACTTTCATGCATGAAGTTGAGAAAAATAAGCATACATAAGATGCACAAAAATATAATGCAATATAATAAGCAGTTAGTACAAACCAGCGCTATCCGCCCACTAGTTATTAACACATACGTACTTGTAATAAAACAGTTCTACAAACCATGCGTAGTTCAAACATAAAACATGCATAAAGTTAAACAATTCATATGAAATAGGTAGCACGTGCTAAGCTAGTTGCCAGAGGGACCGGCCTCATGGTCGTGCCTAGTCGACCTATGATGACACCCCTGCTGACCTTCCTCCTCACGCTCCAAGGCATCCCAGTCTATGGGATCCTATTATGCGCTCTTCATGGCTGCATACCGAAGTAACATCATGTTGTTGGCCTCCACGAGTTTGTCATCTCTCGCAAGCTCGCTCATCAATGGGTCGAAGAACTGCATGTCAGCATCTTTGCTCTCCTTCTCCTCAACCCTAGTGCATATCCTCATGTCCTCAGGCACGAGGAGCATCGCGAACACATGACGCTCAGAGAAGTTCAGATTCGCCCCTTCCTGAAAGAACTCTACTGACATGGCATCATAAGCACGCCGCTAACTCCGGGGTGTCCCAATGGCCAAGTTCATGGACGACATTGTCCTTCCTAATGGTGGCATAGTACTTATTACACTTCTGTCGCACACCATGAAACTTCGGGGCCGACGATGCATATATATAACTAAACAAGTTAGTAAAAAATTGGCATATTAACGAGAAATACAATAGTCTACAACTACACTATACATTATTTCACCACAAATACACTACTAGAAATACAATAAAATTACACTATCTAAATTCATACTCTACAACTACACTACATTATTTCACCACAAGTACACTACTAGAAATTTAATAAAATTACACTATCTAAAATCACAGTCTACAACTACACTACATTATTTCTCCGCAAGTACACTACTAGAAATTGAGTAAAATTTCACTCTCTAAAATCATAGTCTACAACTACACTACATTATTTCACCACAAGTACACTACTAGAAATTTAATAAAATTACACTATCTAAAATCATAGTCTACAACTACACTAAAATTTTACACTACTCGTATACACAAAATTCGATATTTTTATACACTACTATTACACTACAATCAATAGAAATCACCCACGGCGGCGATAGACGGTGAGGAGGCGTTGCGGGCGACGGGGCCGGGGGCGGTGGCAAGGGTGGATGCGGAGGCGATAGCGACGGGGACGGGGATGGGGGCAGTGGCGGGGGTGGATGCGGAGGCGACGGCGACGGTGGCGGGGACTTCGGCGGTGGAGGCGTAGATGGCGGCGGCAGCGGAAGCAGCGAAGGCGAGGGCGACGGGGGCGGTAGCGATTTAATGGGGATCAACGGTAGTGGGTGTTGGGGGGTTAATTTAATCAATATCTCCTACAAGGGCGGCGAGGTAATTGCTGGCGTTGGCCTACGCGGCCAACGCCATTGCTATCTTTTACACATATTTTTTTATTTATATAGATGTTTAGTTTATTGTTTTATTGTTTTATTTTCCAACATCGATAGACCTCATTAATCTAGCATAGATACATAATAGTTGAAGGATGAAAATAATGACACATATGTATAACTTCTAGTACTACGCACACTCTTGATCTAGACTAAAAACATCATCAGTGTAATGATTTCCACGAGAAAAAAAGCTGCCACCGATCCAGCAGGGAGAACGAGGCCAAGCATAACACCAGCTAAAAGGGCATATCGAAATATCTTGAATTTTTGGATTTGATAGCGCATCACTTCAGTCTTCAGCTGCATCTCATCTATCTATTGTCTTAGTTCACCAATGGAGTACTCGAGCAACTCGCTCACGTACTTCCGCACGAGATCAACCCATATCCATGTGTAGACATATTTAGTCCCTAACGCCTATGGATCACAATATACACACACATATATTAATGATATATCGAGGTATTTCCTATAATGTTACGTACCTTTCCACGGTTCCCGCAGATGTAGAATTCTCGCTCTGGATTACTTTGTGTGTGCTACATATGCTTATCAGCAGGGCGTCCACAACCGCAAAAAAGCAACACAGGTGCCCTCGCTCGATTCCTGGCAGCTTCGGCACCGGTGGCATAGCTGTTGGATCATCGAAGGGAAGTTGCGCTACAGCTGGATGATTCGCCAGACAGGGCTGCCTGCATTGGCCGTGGCGAGCACATGTCGTGGCCAACGGGGCAGATGAGAGCTTGGCCAAGGCTGCAGAGTCCCAAACTTGCGAGCCACGGTGACTTGGGCTTGAACGGGTGGCTCATGCCGATTCGACAAGCTCCGGTGGGTCCATTGTCACCAAAGCAGCTAACTAAGAGGGAGTAGAATTTTGTGGAGAATGGAAGTGAATGTGATAAGAAGGGGCTGCCAACACATCTATATATAGGCACAACTTAGTGCTGGCATTCCGGGCGAAGACACGACATCATAATGTAAAGTATCTATGGCGTGTTTATAAATCGCAGGACAGCAATATGTTGGAACTGGTCACGACAACTGGGTCCGCATAGTAATGGCGTAGGATGTGTTGCCAGCGTCAGCAATAGCAACTTATAGCTAGCGTACCAATTTGGCAGGCGCCAACACTATTCGGAAAAAATAGTGCTGGCGTTGATGAAAAATGGCATGCCACAAACGGAGTTGTGGCTAGCCGTTTTTCCACTAGTGTTGGTCAATAAAAAATAACCGTATATTTTCAGCCCATTCCCAGAACTTTTATTTCTGCACAAAAAATGACACCACAGTAGTTCTGCTGAAAACAGCGTCAGTCTGGGTTAGTTCTAATCAAATCATACCAAAACCATATAAAATTGTTGTAAACATGCCATGAATACTTCATAAATTATAGATACGTTGGAGACGTATCACTAGCGCACACTTAAATAAAAGAAAATTGGCCAACTGGTTCATTCTAAATTGATCTACAACCATAAAATAAATTGATCTAATCTGAAAAAACCTAACCGTTGGAGGATCTAATCTAGGCCATCTACTATGGATCGAACGGGGAGGGGAGTCCGACGGATTACTGCGGCGGTGGCGACGATGAGGTGGCTCGGGCATGACGGTGGCAGGGTCTACGTCGATCAACGGTGGTGACGGAGAGGTCAGGGCCATGCGGCTCAGCGAGGGGAGGTCGGAGGTGGCGTCGGTGGCTATCCTGGTCGACAGAGGCGGCCGGGGCGATGACGACGGAGCTCCGGCGCTCTGCTGCTCCGGTGGAGGGTGGACGCGGTCGAGTAGCTCTCTATAGAGGGTGATGAGGGTCAAAAAGATGTCAGCAAGATGCACCTCAGCAAGGGGTTTTGAAAGGTCGGAGTGATGGGAGCTCAGGTGTGCTCATCGGTGCGGATTCCAACGATGAACGTCAGCGGCAGAGCAAGATCGGAATGGAGAGGGCAAGCAAGGTGGTGGTTTTTTCGATGTACTGTTTAGGGGGTTCGGTCGAGGTAGTCGAGGGGTATTTATAGGGTATGTACTTGGAGGAGAAGGAAGTCTGGGGTGTGATCCCAAGCGACTCGGACGCGACAGCGACGTCGAGCATGAGCGGGATCCTGGCGTTGCCGTTTCGGGGGAAGGGGACGATGGCGGGGCCCTCCTGTCAGTGGGCGCGGGTTGGGCGACTGGCCCGAAGCGGCGTCGGGCACGGGGGCAGTTGGCGGAAGGGCCGGCTCGGCTGTTGGGCGTTTTCCTTTTTTGATAGAAAAGAAAAAAATACTTTTATATAGATAATATATATATCAGAATGATCAGGAAAATAAATCCTACATGATGTAATATTTTTTAGAGGCAAGATCCAAACTTTATTTTTTTTTGAAAATTACAAGTAAAACCATATTCAAATTCAAATACTTTTGGAATTATTTTCTTCTGACTTTTTGGAGTGTCATGTTATCTCCTCTCATACTTTTTGAACAAAGTATTTGTCAGGAATATTTCGAGAATAATTCCAAATGCCAATTGAAGTGAATTCAGTTTGAAAAAGAAAAAAAATTCAAATAACTCCGAAGTTTTCAAATTTCACCACAATGCAATAGATGCTTAGCTATAATTGTAGAACATTCTAAATTAAAAATTTGGGATGTTACAAGGAACAACTGTCGTATTGTTTTGATAACAGCGAGTTGTTCACCACGAATCGTTGGTTGCGGGTATACTGTTTGCAAAGCACATGTGTCAAGCTTTCCAAATTATATTTAGACGTATTATTGGAAGCAAGGACACGAATTCTGCATGTATATCAATTTCATACCTCCTTCTAGTCACTCTGAATATTGCAGGGAAAATCTTCTTTCCAACTTTTCTTTTCTTCATGTGATGATGGCATCACTCCTCCCACACCTCCCTCATGCTTTCCACCATTCCTTGTGCATAGCTTCTTTGCCCATGTGTCCATATTTCCATTAAATCAATCCTAATGATACAAAAAGTCCATGATTTAGGTAGTATAAAATTTGTCTTAATCATAGTATCATGTTCAACTAGGAATGGTTTCACCTTGTGATATTTGTCAACAAGACTCAATATATCTTTCCAGCTTAAGCCCTCACACTTAGCATAACCCAAGTGCAAAGGATTTTAATTGTGAGGAATCGACTTTGGGACCCACAATTTGGGTGACTTGGAGGAGCTGATCACCAAGGAGGAGATCAACGCGACCATTGACGCTATGCCATGTACCAGTGCCCTAGGCCCGGAAGGCTTCACATGGCTCCTTTTCAAGAAGTGTTGGCCCATCATCAAGCATGACATCATGAAGGCCATCACCTCTTTGGTAACTTGCACAGGGCTAGCTTCCATTTAATGTAACATCCCAATTTTATTAAATTAGGATATTAACATAATCATCAATGCATTTCATGTTTTATTGCATTTTTGGAGTTTTATGAGATGTTCAAATATTTTACACTAAAGAAAACTAAAAAAAGAGAAGATAAAAGGACTTCTTCAATATAAAAGAGTTAGAAAAGTATTAGAATATTATTTTAGGTTTTTCAAGTTTATTTGAAAATTATTTTATTGGCCAAAAGTGGGTTTGTTGCATAAAGTAAATTTTGCAAAATTATTTAAGCACAACAAAATGTTCACTGTGCTCTATATTATCAATAATGATTTTCGAAATTATTGTTATGTTTTTATAAATTCATTTATTTTTGTTTTGGACCTCAAAAAGTTTTTTGAAAAAAATTACTTGCGTGGACCGAAACCTTGTTCGGCCGAGGGCACACGAGCTCACAACAGCTCGTTGAGTTGGCAACTAGGAAAGGGCTTCTTCATAATCTTAGGGGCCCAGGGGCCATGATGCGAACCTCTGTATATGCGGACGATTTGGCGGTGTTCATGGCACCCATCAAGAGACACATCAACAACCTCCCCATCGTCTTGAGATACTTGATACATCTCCAATGTATCTATACTTTTTTATTGTTTCATGCTATTATATTATCAACCTTGGATGTTTTATATGCAATTTTATATCATTTTTGGGAACTAATCTAACCCAATGCTGAGTGTCAGTTGCTGTTTTCTGCATATTTTTTGTTTTATAGGAAATCAATACCAAACAAAGTCCAAACACGATAAAATATTACTATGATTTTCTCTGGACCAGAACGGACCCTCAGAGCTTCGGGAGGAGGCCAGGAGAGACACGAGAGCACCACAAGCTCACGAGGAGCTCCGTTTGGCCTAATTCCAACTCCATAAATTCCCATAAATCCTGAAACCAACAGTGAGCCACCCGAAACATTTTTCCACCATCGCAAGCTTCCGTTCTTTTGCGATCCCATCTTGAGGCCTTTTCCGGTACTCTGTAAGGGGGGGGGGATCGATCACAGATTACTTATACATCAACCTTGCTACCTTTTGATGATGTGTGAGTAGTTTACCACAGACCTACGGGTCCATAGCTAGTAGCTAGATAGCTTATTCTCTCTATTTAATGTTCAATACAAAGTTCTCCTTAATCTTCGTTGAGATCGATTAGATGAAATCTTCTTTTGTGGTGTGTTTGTTGGGATCCGATGAATTATGGGTTTATGATTAGATTATTCATTGAAAGTAATTGAGTCTTTGCTGAACATTATTATGCATTATTGTTATAGCTTTGTATTTCTCTACGATCTATCTGTTTGGTTTGTCCAACTAGATTGATTTATCTTGAGTGGGAGAGGTACTTTGTGATGGGTTCAATCTTGCCGTGTCCTCACCTCGTGACAGAAGGTGTAGTGAGGCACGTATTTGTATTGTTGCCATTAAGGGCAAAACAACAGGATTTAATCATATTGCTTGAGTTTGTTCTGTCTAAATTATGCCATCTTTCTTAAAGTGTTACTCTATTCGTCATGAATTTAATACCATAGATGCATGCTAGATAGAGGTTGATTGGTGGAGTAATAGTAGTAGATGCATAATATACGCTTTGTGTGATTAAGGGCAAAACAACTTGTCATGGACGTAATGCCTATATACATGATCATTGCCACGAATATCATCATAATTATACGCTTTTCTATCAGTTGCCCAATAGTAATGTCTCTACCCACCGTATGCTATGTTTCGAGAGAGAAGCCTCTAGTGCAAACTATGTTCACGTGCCTACTTTTATCATATTACAAAAACCATAAAAAAATTGTTGCTGAAATTTTATTACTTTGATTTTACTTTGAAATCTATATATCTACCACTACCATATTTGATCCTTGCAAGTAACGAGTTCAAGGGGATTGACAACCCTCTTGCTCGTGTTGGGTGCAAGTATTTGCTCTTGTGTGTGCAGGTGTTGTTCACTATGCTTTGTGTGATTCTCCTATTGGTTCGATAACCTTGGTTCTCACTGAGGGAAATACTTCTCAGCTACTATATTGTTTCACCCTCACGACTGCAGGATGCTGCTAACACGACACTACGATCAGAGACCCTTCGACGAAACTGTGTGCGATGCATTAATCGCAAACAGTGATGTAAAATAACCGTCAAAAAGATGCAAAATGTTTGCGATGAAGGATACATCAAACACGGTCAGATTTTAGTTGCGTGTGCCGTGGGGGCATATGGTTCAGTTGAATGAACTCTTTGCGATGAGGAAAAACAAAAGAAACGGGCAGCCAGATGAAGGTGTGTGCGATATACAGCATCTGGTTCACTCGGATGAACTGTTTGTAATTAGGAAACACAAAAAAACGGTCAGCCAGATCTGTGTGTGCGATATACGACATACGGTTCACTTGGATGAACTGTTTGCTTTGAGCCAAGAGAAACGGTTCAATTTAACAGGATATGTGTGATACGCGACAAACAGGGCTGTAATCAGAAATGTGTGCGAAGACCGATAATAATACAAACGATTGCTGCTAATAAGCTGTGTGTGTTGTGGGCAAACACTTGGTATACAATTGTGGGTGATTGATGACATCATCACCGACGGGTTCCCCAGTGTGGTCCGTGTGCGAGTCATGGCACACAGAACAACAACATACATACTTATAACTTATAAGGGCTTGATTCCATAAATAGATTGAACATCCAATTACATATGTGGCTAGTACACACATGACCTTTGCACACACCAAAGTATGTTCCAAAATGCCTAGAAAACTCAAATAATGTATAAAAAGGCAAAACGAACCGTGAATAATTTCATATTACTATAGTCGCATGTTGCCTCTATAAAATAAATCAAGGCGGGAAGAGATGGCGTATGTCCTTTTGCACACATAGGTGACAAGGTCCCTCTCGAGAGAAGCTCTGGTTTGTAAGAAGTTTGTATCAAAACTTGTCCCAAATTGGACTAATTTTTTACCACAGCATGTTGGTGCTATGTCATAACACCATGCCATGTTTCACGATTTTGAGGCGAGTTTTGGATTTACAATAATTTTAAAACCAATTTTCTCAATATTTACTGTCGAGTCGGCACCGCCCTGGATAGGCCTTTTCCTTGTGGGTCCTAAATGACAATTCCAAATCGGTCACTACCATGCAGCTTTTCTTATTAAGAATTACAACCCATTTGGTGTGCTAGCTGAAAATAAGTTTGTGGGTGCTGGTGGGCGCTAAGAACTTGCGGTTCTGTAATGAACAAAGGTCTCAAGGATCCTATGAGAGTGATGTTCTTTCCCTATGTTGTGAATGCTTATAATATTTATGTCTTAATTAAAGAAATGGCAAGCCATTGGCCCAGTATGAAAGAAAATATGGGTCAAAGCTGAGTTGAAAAGGGCAACAATATCTAACTACAGCTTACAAACAGTACAAAAGCACGACAATTAATTGCTCATCAGGTTTAGAAAAAATCCAGATTGAACAAGACAATGACATCTAACTCAACCAAAGTTTTCGGTAGTCACAATCAAATGGATCAGTATGATCCATAAAATCAAGATCCCGGGCCAGAAATTCTATTGGTACATGATGAGAATCTGTTGTAAATAGAAGCCGAGCACGATGAGAAGCCCTTAGGTCCACCTGAAACTTCTTTTTATGTTGTTCAACACTTGCAGCCATCAGAAATTTCTTGTCGAAAAACTTAATCCTCATGGACAATAGTGCCCTCGCATTCAACATGAAGAATGTGACAAAGCTAGTGTTTGTATTGTTGGATGCATATCCTTCCAGCGTCACTGTCTTCAAACGAATGTCATGAGATCTGAGAAAATCCTCGTGCTTCCTGAACCATCGATTGGTTATACTTTTTCTGCATGTGTTAGTGCCTAAATAGAGATGAAGATTGAAAACACTTAATGTCTAAAAAATATTATGTTGAAAGACTAATAGCTGAACGATTAATTATGTAGATTATATATGGGATTTTGTAACATCCCAAATTTTCAATTTGGAATGTTATACATAGAGCATCATTGCATATCATATTTTTGTTGCATTTTTGCTCGATCCTAGAAATTCTACACAACTCAAGGACCCACGGAGAGAGTTGGGGATTTCGTTATTTTCATATTTGAGTTTTCTCAAATTTTGAAAATAGGATCATTTGATTTTAATTATTTTATCTTCAATTATTTCTACTATCAAAATATGAGAGAGGGAATAAAATGACTTTCCCAAAATAAAGAAATAATGAAGATTTAATAATAAAATCAAATAAGATTTTATTTTGGAGTTTTTCGCCTTTTATTTGAATTTAGGAAAAGTGTGCGTTTTTCAAAATTGCATTTAGGCCCCAAATAAATGTTCATTTAGTCCGGCTTGATTTTAGAAGTCGGGGAAAATTTATTTCGGGATTTTTGGAGTCCGTTTAGTATTTCCTTTTATTTTTCTTCTAAACGGAATTATTTAAAAAAAACGCTCAACCGACCTACGGGCCGTGTCCGCCCGGGACTCCGGCCCGAGGTGGCTTTATAAGCCGGCCCACACGGGGGCCAAACCCTAGCCCTAGCCCGCCCAATCCCGGCCGCGCCTTGTTGCCCGCCACACCGCGCTCGACCGCCGGATTCCGCCGCCGCCCGATCTGCCGGACCCCGCCGCCGCCGCCGACCACGCCGCCGCCCGACCTGCCGGACCCAGCCGCCGAGGTTCGCCGCCGCCTCATAAACTGTACCGCCGGTTTTTCTAAAAACCGGGCGGTTTTTCTTTGGTTTATTTTCGGTTTTTTTAGTTTTGTTTTTTATTAGTTTCGATTTTTTTTCCGGTTCGGTTAAATAGCGAACGTTCGTTCGTTCGTTTTTAACGAACACGTTCGTCAGATTAGTTTAGTTAATGAACGTCCGTTCGTTAACCCGTTCGTCGTTTTTCTTTTTCTCGGATTTAATTCACGATTTTTCTGATCGCGATTCCTGATCCGATTTTCGTTTTTGTATAAATTTTTGCTCGTTTATCTGAATCAGGCGATTCAAGCGCCTAAAGTTTCGTTTCGAAACCCTCTTTCCGAATAACCAACTTAAACAAGTTTTAGCTACTGTAAAATTTGACTTAGATCCAGATTAGTAAAACGAAGCTGTTTTCTTTCGTCGTTTGACTTTTGTTGCTTCGTTTGATTTGATTCTTTTTGCAAACCGGAGTTCTTAATTTGGACTATCTGGTTAGGTCTATTTGAGTTTTACCTATGCATTAGATGAATACTTATTGTATGCTTGTTTGTTTGTCTGCGATAGAATACCCGAGTCGCCTTTGTTACTTCGAGTCTCTAGGTTTCGCGGATCATCAGCAAGGCAAGTAACACTTTGATCATACCTTTTCTACTACCCAGTTTTTATGGATTAGATATATCCTCAAACATTGCATGATTAGGATCTAATTAAATTGTGGGATGGGATGTAGATTGAGGTAGTACATATTACCTGTTTTATTATCAAACCCTTGGGAGTCACTTCTACGTTTGCTTATTATGCCATGCTATGCAAGTAGACGTGGATTGGGTGAGTGTATCCATGACAGATGTGAGGTTGTTAAATTAATGGTTTATTTAAGGTGGCAACTTAAACACACATCTGGGTGGATTGAGGCACCTGGTTTCTATCAGGATTTGCCTGTTTTTCTTCGGACCGCCACCCAAGCTCAAAGGGATCATGAGATTATTCGTGCTAGAAACTTCCGTGTGCAGCCACATGCTACTATGGGCTCTAGCATAGTTGACTAAGTTGTGCGAACTCTTACGGGTAGACTAGCTGATGTAGGGGTTGTAGGTTGGTACGGTCTACCCACATGTAAGGTGCTAGCGCTTATGAAAGACTATGTCTCGGTCATCCGCTTCTCAAACACCATGTAGTGCGAGAAATCAAGCGGAGGAGATCGAGTCTTGTGGGGAAAAGTGCACAAACCTCTCAGAGAGTGTATAAACAAATCATGGTTAGCCGTGTCCCCGGTTATGGACATCTTGAGTATCTAGTACTTGGATTATCATGTGAATCTCATCATGTTACTTCTAATTAATATTGTTGGGTTGTTAATGAGTACTTTTAATTGGGATTGAGAATGTCATCAACCATTCTCAATGTTTCACAACCACCATGATAGTTAAATAAATTTATTCCTTTGTAGTAGGGAAAAATTGGGTTTACGCATAAGCTGTAACCATAGAGCTTTCCACCAGCCATATATGCATGTAGTATAGGCTTATTCTTCCATTATTCTCTATGTGTTACTTTGCCAGCATATTACATGTGCTGGCCCGTTTTCGGGCTGCAATGTTTCATGTTGCAGACTTTTCACACGACGAGTGTGGTGTTTAGGTCGTGGTTCTATACTCAGTGATGCCGTTGGAGTTGATGGACTCGCTTATTCTTCCAATCCTTCCGCTGTTATCGTTATTAGATGGCCTTAAGCCATATTTATTTTATTTAGTTCTCTCTTGAGATATTCGATTGTAATAAGTGTGTGATTGCTACTCTGTTATAAATCCTCCGAGTACTGTGTGGTGTCGACATCGATCCAGGATGACATCGAGCACGAGATCGATCGCTTGAGGTCCTGGTCGCTACAAAGATGGTATCGAGCACACGCCGATCGTAGAGACACGACCATTAAGCTAAAGCCCTAGATCACTCTTGTCTTCTCATTTCGACTCCTCATCTTTTCTCTTGTTTTAGGATGACGGAAGCAAGGATCAAGTTCACCCAAACGGATGAAGATACACCCTTTGGGCGACACGAAGGAAGTCACTAAGTACTGAACATCGGAATACCAAGCTTCACCGGGACCTACAATTCCACTTTACCCGAAGAAGAGCGCTGGAAGATTCAAGCTCAAGTTCCTGGAAGGACGTTTGCACCAATCACGGAACCCATAGAGTGTGTTTTCAGTGCACCAACCTGGAGTCTGGGAAAGAGCATGGCAGCTCGCACAACCATAATGGCACCAAGAATGGGAACGGGAATGGAGGAAGCAATGGACAAAACCGCACCAACCCGTCAACACCATCCAAGGTAGACCTGAGCCATATCACTTGCTTTAAGTGCCGTAAGACTGGGCATTTATGCAAATGATTGTCCAGAAGGCCAAAATGGTAATGGAAATGGAAGCTCAGGAAAGAAGCCGAACCCTTTCAACAGGGGATAAGTGAACCACGTTACCGTGGAGGAGGTTGAAGCTCAGCCAGACGCAGAATAGGTAAGTTTTTGGTTAAGACTTTTCTTGCGGTTGTTCTTTTTGATCTTGGTGCATCGCATTCATACATATCAAGGGGATTTGTGGATAAGTATAACCTCCAACCCAAGCCCTTAGGTCACCCATGCTAGTAACCTCACCCGGAGCAAAATACATGGCTAGTATATGGTGTGATCAACTGCCATTAAGGATTGGACACTATGTATTTCCCTCGGACCTAATAGTTCTGGAATCGCAAGGATTGGATGTGATATTAGGCATGGATTGGTTATCGAAGTATGGAGGGAACATAGATTGCGCCAGTAAGTCGATTTTGCTTACCACCCCAGAAGGGAGGAGAATCAAGTTTGTATCACGGCATGAGCCGAGGAGAGCACATGTAAATTCCTTAATAGGAGTTGTGCAGGAGGAAGTACCAGTGGTAAGGGATTACCCAGACGTGTTTCCGGAAGAGTTGCCAGGCATGCCGCCGGACAGAGACATTGAATTTCCGATTGAACTATTGCCAGGCACTGGGCCGATATCTAAGAGACCGTATAGGATGCCAGCCCAAGATTTGGAGGAAATTAAGAAGCAGATTAAGGAGTTACCGGATAAAGGTTTTATTCGCCCAAGTTCTTCGCCTTGGGGATCACCAAGATTCTAGTGGAGAAGAAGGATGTATCATTAAGAATGGTTGTTGATTATCGAGGATTGAATGAAGTGACCATTAAGAACAAGTACCCACTACCGATGATCAATGACTTGTTTGACCAATTGCAAGGAGCTAAGGTGTTTTCCAAGATCGATTTGCGATCAGGGTACCATCGATTGAAGATTCGAGAGAAGGATATACCTAAGACGGCTTTTACCACTGTGCACGGGCTGTATGAGTATACCGTTATGTCATTTGGTCGACTAACGCACCGCCTATTTTATGAACATGATGAACAAAGTGTTTATGGAGTTTTTGGATAAGTTCGTCGTGGTGTTCATTGATGATATTTTGGTTTAATCGAAGAATGAAGAAGAACATAAAGAGCATTTGTGTTTGGTACTCGAGAAGCTCAGGGAACATCAGTTGTATGCCAAGTTCAGCAAGTGTGAGTTTTGGTTGAAGGAAGTTGGATTTCTTGGAGATGTTATATCCGGAGAAGGTATAGCAGTGGACCCCACTAAAGTTGCCACGGTGACAAACTGGGAAGCGCCAACAACAGTTGGGGAGATCCGGAGTTTCCTTGGACTCGCAGGATACTACCGGAGATTCATTGAGAATTTCTCGAGGATTGCGAAGCCTATGACAGAATTGTTGAAGAAGGATACCAAGTTTATTTGGACTGAGGACTGTGAGGCTAGTTTCCAAGAGTTGAAGAAGCGTTTGGTTACCTCACCAGTATTAATCCTACCGGACCAAAGCAAGGATTACGAAGTTTATTGCGATGCTTCACGTCGTGGACTTGCAGCAGTGCTTATGCAGGAGGGAAGAGTTGTTTCATATGCTTCAAGACAGCTTAAGCCTCATGAGTTAAACTATGCTACGCATGATTTGGAGTTAGCAGCCGTAGTGCATGCGTTGAAAACATGGAGACATTTCCTCATTGGAAATCATTGTGAGGTGTATACGGATCACAAGAGTTTGAAGTACATCTTCGCAGAAGGAGTTAAATCTCGAGGCAGAGAAGATGGTTGGAGCTCATCAAGGATTATGACATGAGATTGCATTACCACCCCGGAAAGGCTAACGTGGTAGCAGACGCGTTGAGCCGTAAGAGTCATGTTAACATCCTAATGACAGGAGGTTTACCAAAGGAATTAGCCGAGGAATTTCGAGAGCTATGCTTGGAAATAGTTCCGCGAGGCTATGTAGCAGCGTCGGAGATTCAATCTACCTTGATGGACAAAATCAGAGAAGCTCAAAGGACAGATAAGGAAGTTGCTTCTATTAAGGAGAAGATGAGCAAGGGAAAAGCAAAGGGATTTCGTGAGGATGAGCACGATACCTTATGGTTTGAAGACCGTGTTTATGTGCCCAATGACCCGGAGATTCGGAAGTTAATTTTGCAAGAGGCACATGATTCGCCGTATTCGATCCACCCCGGAAATACCAAGATGTATTTGGATTTGAAGGATACTTTCTGGTGGACCGGAATGAAGAAGGATATTGCGAGTATGTAGCGATGTGTGATGTATGTCGAGGGTAAAGGCGTAAATCGAAGCCGCAGGATTGTTACACCATTGCCTATACCCGAATGGAAGTGGGATAAACTAGGTATGGATTTCATCACGGATTGCCCAGACCCGTTCAGGCTATGACTCGATTTGGGTTGTAGTCGATCGTTTGTGAAGGTAGCTCATTTCATTCTAGTAAAGACTACCTCATGAGTGCCAAATTGGCTAAGATATACATGACAAGGATTGTATGTTTGCATGGAGTTCCGAGGAGTATCGTGTCGAGATAGAGGAACCCAATTCACCTCAAAGTTCTGGAAGCGATTGCATGAAACTTTGGGAACCAGTGAGTTTAGCATGACTTTTCATCCACAGACAGATGGCCAAACAGAGAGAGTCAACCAGATTTTAGAGGATATGCTGAGAGCATGTGCTTTGGATTATGGATCAAGTTGGGATGATAATTTGCCCTATGCGGAGTTTCTTATAACAATAGCTATCAAACCAGTTTGAAGATGGCACCTTTCGAAGCCTTGTACGGAAGGAGGTGCAGGACCCCGTTGTTGTGGGATGAAGTTGGAGACCGCCAGTTGTTTGGACCGGATTTGATTAAGGAGTCTGAACAGAAAGTAAAGTTGATTCGCAATAGGCTCAAGGTAGCCCAGTCAAGGCAGAAAAGCTATGCGGATTCAAAACGCAAGGAGACAGAATACGAAGTCGGAGACAGAGTTTATCTTCGTGTATCTCCACTTCGAGGAGTTAAGTTTTGGTGTTAAAGGAAAATTAGCGCCACGTTTTGTGGGACCATACAAAGTTTTGGAGCGCATGGGAGAAGTTGTGTACAAGTTGGAATTACCCGAAGGTTTGTCAGGTGTTCATGATGTGTTTCATGTTTCTCAGTTGAAGAAGTGTCACGCAGAGATGGCGTATATACCACTGAGAGATACTGTGCCACTAGAGGCGATTCAGTTGAATAACGATTTGACCTACGAGGAGAAACCGATTAAGATTCGGAGTATGCCACCGAGTCACCCGCAGAAGGTCATTAAGTTTTGCAAAGTTCAAGGAGCCACCACACGAGAGGATGAAGCCACCGGGAGGCGATAGGAAGATCTGCTTAAGGACCACCCTCACCTATTTTCTAGCCAACCCGAATCTCGAGGGCGAGATTCATCTTAAGGGGGTAGGTTTGTAACATCCCAAATTTCCAATTTGGAATGTTATACATAGAGCATCATTGCATTTCATATTTTTGTTGCATTTTTGCTCGATCCTAGATATTCTACACAACTCAAGGACCCACGGAGAGAGTTGGGGATTTCGTTATTTTCATATTTGAGTTTTCTCAAATTTTGAAAATAGGATCATTTGATTTTAATTATTTTATCTCCAATTATTTCTACTATCAAAATATGAGAGAGGGAATAAAATGACTTTCCCAAAATAAAGAAATAATGAAGATTTAATAATAACATCAAATAAGATTTTATTTTGGAGTTTTTTCGCCTTTTTATATGAATTTAGGAAAAGTGCGCATTTTTCAAAATTGCATATATGCCCCAAATAAATGTTCATTTAGTCCGGCTTGATTTTAGAAGCCGGGGAAAATTTATTTCGGGATTTTTGGAGTCCGTTTAGTATTTCTTTTTATTTTTCTTCTGCGCGGAATTATTTAAAAAAACGCGCAACCGACCTACGGGCCGTGTCCGCCCGGGACTCCGGCCCGAGGTGGCTTTATAAGCCGGCCCACCCGGGGGCCAAACCCTAGCCCCAGCCGCCCCGACCCCGCGCCACTGGCCACCACGCCACACGCTCGACCTCACGGGATTCCGCCGCCACCGACCTCACGGACCCGCCGACGCCTCGACCTCGCCGGACCCCGCCGCCAAGGTTCGCCGCCGCCTAGTAAACCGTGCCGCCGGGTTTTCTAAAAACCGGGCGGTTTTTCTTCGGTTTATTTTCGGTTTTTTATTAGTTTTGTTTTTTTTTCCGGTGCGGTTAAATAGCGAACGTTCGTTGGTTCGTTCGTTTTTAACGAACGCGTTCGTTAGATTAGTTTAGTTAACGAACGTCCGTTCGTTAACCCGTTCGTCGTTTTTCTTTTTCTCGGATTTAATTCGCGATTTTTCTGATCGCGATTCCTGATCCGATTTTCGTTTTAGTATAACTTTTCGCTCGCTTATCGGAATCAGGCGATTCAAGCGCCTAGAGTTTCGTTTCGAAACCCTCTTTCTGAATGACCATCTTAAACAAGTTTTTGCTACTGTAAAATTTGACTTAGATCCAGATTAGTAAAACGAAGTTGTTTTCTTTCGTCGTTTGACTTTCGTTGCTTCGTTTGATTGGATTCTTTTTGCAAACCGGAGTTCTTAAGTTGGACTACCTGGTTAGATCTATTTGAGTTTTACCTGTGCATTAGATGAATACATATTGTATGCTTGTTTGTTTGTCTGCGATAGAATACCCGGAGTGCGCCGCCTGTTACTTCGAGTCTCTAGGTTTCGCGGATCATCAGCAAGGCAAGTAACACTTTGATCATACCTTTTCTACTACCCAGGTTTTATGCATTAGATCTATCCTCAAACATTGCATGATTAGGATCTAACTAAATTGTGGGATGGGAGGTAGATTGAGGTAGTACCTATTACCTGTTTTATTATCAAACCCTTGGGAGTCACTTCTACGTTTGCTTATTATGCCTTGCTATGCAAATAGACGTGGATTGGGTGAGTGTATCCATGCCAGATGTGAGGTTGTTAAATTAATGGTTTATTTAAGGTCGTAACTTAAACACACATCTGGGTGGATTGAGGCACCTGGTTGCTATCAGGATTTGCCTGTTTTTCTTCGGACCGCCACCCAGGCTCAAAGGGATCATGATATTATTCATGCTAGAAACTTCCGTGTGCAGCCACATGCTACTATTGGCTCTAGCATAGTTGACTAAGTTGTGCGAACTCTTACAGGTAGACTAGCTGATGTAGGGGTTGTAGGTTGGTACGGTCTACCCACATGTAAGGTGCTAAGCGCTTCCAAAGACTATGTCTCGGTCATCCGCTTCTCAAACACCATGTAGTGCGAGAAATCAAGCGGAGGAGATCGAGTCTTGTGGGGAAAAGTGCACAAACCTCTGCAGAGTGTATAAACTAATCATGGTTAGCCGTGTCCCCGGTTATGGACATCTTGAGTATCTAGTACTTGGATTATCATGTGAATCTCATCATGTTACTTCTAATTAATATTGTTGGGTTGTTAATGAGTACTTTTAATTGGGATTGAGAATGTTGTCAACCATTCTCAATGTTTCACAACCACTATGATAGTTAAATAAATTTATTCCTTTGTAGTAGGGAAAAATTGGCTTTACGCAAAACTGTAACCATAGAGCTTTCCACCAGCCATATATGCATGTAGTATAGGCTTATTCTTCCATTATTCTCTATGTGTTACTTTGCCAGCATATTCCATGTGCTGACCCGTTTTGAACTACAACGTTTGATGTTGCGTACTTTTCGCATTTACGAGTGTGGTGCTTAGGTCGTGGTTCTATACTCAGTGATGCCGTTGGAGTTGATGGACTCGCTTATTCTTCCAAGCCTTCCGCTGTTATTGTTATTAGATGGCCTTAAGCCATATTTATTTTATAAAGTTCTCTCTTGAGATATTCGATTGTAATAAGTGTGTGATTGCTACTCATTATAAATCCTTCGAGTCTTGTGTGGTGTCGACATTCTTGATCCGAGGATGACACTGAGCACAGAGATCAGACTGTTTGAGGTCTGGTCGCTACAGATTTCAATGTGCGTGAAATCATCACCTTTAGATACAAATTCTGCAGACATGGAAAACATTGCAGCAAGCCAATAATCGTGTTCAGATCAGAACACCACGTACTGATATGTAAGGTCTTGACAGAATCCACCACCACTGATAGGATGGACAAGCTCTTCATTGAGCATACAACATAATATTAGTAAACAAAGTGTACTCCAAGATGATACTTATGCGCACAAATGAAAAAAGCAGATTACAAAAGTTTACAGTACCTCAATAAGTGTGGAGCCAAACACCATCTTGAACCATCTAAAAGGATCATGAATTGCACCCAAGGTCTCCAGTTTAGGCGTAGAGAATACAGTTATTTGTGAAGGTACTATAGCAGAATCAAGGAGCAACCTTTGAAGTGAAGGGGCAACTTCGATTATGAGATCATGTCCGAAAAAACAAATTCCCATGCTTACAAGGTGAGGCGACTTTATTTTGAGACAACGGATACGAATTTCCATTCCAAAAACAAGCAGCAAGCGCTCCAGGGCAGGGCAGCTGGAGTGGATGATGATGTGCAGTGCGGCCTCCGATAGATCAACCACCACAAGTGCAAGCTTTTTTAGCAGTGGGAGTCGAAGCATTTATACCAGATTTTCTGCTAGATGGCACGGGGCGAAGGTGGCGGTGTGGAGAGAGGAGGAAAACCACGAGATGGACATCGGTGCTGAGGGCAAAGATACATCGGTTCATGGTGTGTTACATACATAGTCATGGTAGAACTCAAGCTGCTGGAGTTTATCGAATTGATGGGATGTCAGCCAGGCGGCCACCATGCAGGGTATGTCCAGCGGGTAGCATGCCGAGATGCAGATGCATTGAACGACGCCCTGGTGGGAGGAGATGATGGCTCCGGAAAGTTCAGAGTCATCATCGATAGATAGCTGACGACAGTCAAGATTAAGAGGCGCGGCGTGCCACAGAGTGCACCACCGAGATGTGAGGACTTATGTGCGGCAGCCATCCTTGGTGGGGATAAGGGAGATGATCGCCCCAAGGATGCCGTCCGGGAGATCGCTGATGCGGCCCGCCGAAGATTCTACTAGTTCCTCAGGTCCAGGGGGCCGCTTTTGGCCGCACAGCCGGGTCCAAGATCTACATCCGGCGGCGGCGCTGGCCGGAGCCTCATCTGTGTGTATACCAATCTGAAAGAAAAAAATGGCATAAACATACATGTAGGACATTCAAAATCAATTCTCAAGATCTGGAAGAAAAAAGGCACAGACATATATGTAGGTCATTCAAAATCAATTCTCAAGATCTGGCCATGAATTATTAGCACGCAAGCTAACCCTAGTCAGATTATTAGCAAAATTCATTTGTGCAGAACAAACAATTAATCACTAACTCTATACGGATAACATTCAAACACTCAATACACTACGTGCATCTAACGGATCTTAATTACTCGGATTTCATTGACTGTGAGAACATAACCATAGGATTTGTATTCCAGAAAAATTATAGAGGGAGGGGGCAGTAACCAAAGAAAACACATGATATGTTTGCCGCACAAATGGGTATATAAATGACTAACCAGTTTTCCGTCGGAGTCGTAGTCGTTGACAGAGTTGCTATTGACCTCCGGCTGTAGCTGGGGGGGCACGACGGTGCCGACGAACTCAATGTCGTGCTGCTGCCCGCGCGAGACCTCGTCGGCGGCGACGACAACCTCTGTGCCCAGCTTCACACGTTGCGCGGGTGCTTCACCAGCCTCGGTGTCGCCACTCCCTCTGATGGTGCACTTCGGCGACATCCTCATACACTCCAGAGTCCAGACGTTGGTGACCACTGTGGACCGGGGGTGTGGCCACCTATTATGGCCGGTGGCTCGGGCGCGCAATTAATACGTATCAGTGGGAGCGAGGCAGGTTGCGGTCAAAAGCTGTCTCGCCTCCCGGTGAGCCCGCGCGGCAGACTTCTGCCATTCCTACCATCATTTCACACAGCTACTCACACGCCTCCCGTCAATACGCACACCTACATGCACGCCTCCCGGTATGCCTGCACGGTGGACTGCTAGCATGCGTCCCGTCAACTCATGCCTGCTCGCACGGGACATGGGGCGTGTGGCAGCACGTATTTTTTTTGGTTTATTGATGATTCACTCTACCGCTTTACTGCTTAACTGAAGCATGGCACGGTCTAACACACACGGTCCGAATAAATAATCTGTATGAGATATTGGTTGCCAGTTTTTAATAATCTCCCGTTTGTAAGAAGTTTATATCAAAACGGGTCTCATTGACGAAAAAATACAATATCTCAGTCTACTTGTGTCCATATATGACACCACGATAAGTTTCATGAATTTCAACTAAGTTTTGGATTTACTAAATTTTAAAAATATATATTCTCAATATTTTGAAATCTCTTGCACAGGGAAACATGCACCCAGGGACACATATGATTTTGCAACCCATTTTGGTGCACATGTAGCTCAAATTTGATTTTTGCACATTAAATCCCTAGGAAATCAATCAATGTATAAAAAACGGACGAATGATGTCTGTTTAAAAAAAATAACACGACACTCCGCCTTTCGTCACAAGTTCACTGCAAAAAACAGTTTGACATGCCTCAGAGTGGCTGTGGTGGTGCGGGATGTGTGTGTCTGTGTGTGTGGGGGGTGGGGGGGAGGGGTCCGGCAGTACACTACGAGTCGTGAACCTCCGTGTGGGATTATTGATCATTTTGTGAGTCATATATGCCACATCAAAGTCGTGAATTGGTTATCTAAAGCATTACACAACCCTTTCATACATAATGTTCGGGCCACATGCATGCATTGGTGGTCCTCTCGGACACTCTCCCTCGTGCGGTTATCAGCAACGTGCCCATTCGTTAGCCCGCAAAGGTTTTCAGTTTCCATCGGCAATGAGAGGAATTTGACCAAAAGGTGGATTCATCTTGGCATGTGTGTGGTGTGGATCATGGTGGGATTCCATATCAAAGTTCGAGCACGTGCGTACACACTCCCATCGGCTTGAAGTGAGGGGCCTACACGCATCGTGGTGTAGTGTGTTTCCGGTTTGCGAAGCATGTGCCACGTCAAAGTTGTGCATTGGGTATTCAAACATCAGATAACACACGGGCGCATGCACGTGGTGGTTTTGTCCTATGACATCACTCGTGTGTGCCTCTCTATGTGGGCCCACGAGGTCATCGTCGACCAGTTGAACGTACAACGAGAGAGAGAGATTAATTTAACCAACAAGGATGGTTCTTTTTTGGTTTGTGTTACATATATGCACGGTATAGGAGTATGTACATGTCAATGAGGGGGCAAATGAATACTATATATATGCGTGGCATAACCTCACTCCATGTGGGGACTTTTCGGTTCCCGAGGCAGGT
The DNA here is from genome assembly GCA_021605145.1 of Aegilops bicornis. Lineage (NCBI taxonomy): Eukaryota > Viridiplantae > Streptophyta > Magnoliopsida > Poales > Poaceae > Aegilops > Aegilops bicornis. The sequence goes on along the minus strand of CM038673.1, from coordinate 297,064,924 downwards.
TCCACATCAAAGTTGTACATTATATTGGTATTCAAACATCACGTAATACCATGCAGGCGGTGGTTGCCCTATATATAATTACTCACTCGCATGTGGCGCTTCCATCCGTGGGCATGCGAGGTTGTCCTCCATCACTTTGACCCAATGAGAGAGAGAGGTTAATTTGATCATCAAGGAATGATTCTTTTTTGGTTTGTGCTATACAGTAGAAGTACATATATACCACGCGTTGAATGGGGGCGTACATATAGCACATACCACAAGTCATGAACCTCGCGCTCTCTATGGGGAACTTTTGGTTTCCTATATACGTGGTGCCACATCAAAGTTGTGCATTGCGTATTCAAACATCACACAAACAGCTCTTTGGGCCACATGCAGACGGTGGTACATAGTCCTATATAGGATGATCACTCGCGTGCGACTTAGGCTTCACTTATGTGTTGGGCCCGCGAGTTCGTCTTCCATCACTTTGACCCAGCGAGAGAGAGGTACGCATTTGACGAACAAGGAGGATTAATTCTTTTAGGGATGTGTTACTAGGTGTATATATAGTACGTGTCGAGGGGGGTGACCAGCTTGGTCCTTCACTTTCACCGACAGCGCGAGAGAGGTTAAGTAATTTGACTTAGGAGGGGTTAATATTTTGTTTTGTCTTGATATAGATGATGATGCGAGATTACATATATATATATATATATATATATATATATAATAGTGCATCTTTACACATGAATCCATCTTGCTGGATCGAAGGGGGGGCGAGCACACGACACGTCATGAACGACCTCTTGCTCTGTGTGGGGACCTCTGCGATTTTCAACGCATGCACCACATCAATGTTGTGCATTGGGTCGGGTATTCAACACATATGCATGCATCATACACCTCATAAATATATTCGGGACACACACATGCAATAATGGTTGTCTTTGGACACACTCTCACTCGCTTGGTTATGGGCGGCAAGCCTATATATATTCATGGGCGCGCGTGGGCGTCCATCATTTCGACCAACGACGAGAAAGGTTACCAGGGTGGATATATTCTTCTTCTTTGATTCGAGTTATCGTATAGTAGGTCGACCCATTCCAAGCCTAATTAAGTTTGAGCGCATGCTACACGTCGTGAACCCTCACTCGGTGTGGGGATTTTACGGTTCCAAAGCATGGTGCCACATCAAATTTGCGCATTGGGTATTCAAACACCATACACACCACTTCCATATACATACTTGGTCCACATGCATAGAGTGGTTTTGCCTTCATAGAATACTCCCTCGTGAGGTTATCGGCAACAAGCTAGCCCATTTTGCGGGGACGTGTGGACGTCCATCACTGAAAGTGCGTTATATCGACTAGAGGGGGTGAATAGGTGATTTTTATGAATTCTTCACTGAGGAATTTGCTGGTGAGGAAATTCCTTAGCAAAGAACTACTTGCAGCGGAATAAGTACTCAGAAGTAGGCATAATAGAATACAGGGATGGTCATCATGATGAAATGAAGACAATCACAGTCTGAAAAGCGTAATCATAGGATAACACAAGATGAAGACAAACAGATCAAGAAATTGAACTGAGGAAATTGAGAAAGTCTTCACCAAAGTCTTCAAACACAGATATGAACAAACACTCAACACAGTAATGAGGAAATGAATGAGTTGAGGAAATAGAACCAGTAAGGTTGGTGAAGACAATGATTTGGTAGACCAGTTCCAACTGCTGTCTCGGTTGTACGTCTGGTTGGAGCAGCTGAGTATATAAACTCAAGGACACACAGTCCCGGACACCCAGTCTCTGAGCACGCAGCTCAGGACACCAAGACCTCACCGTATTCTCCTTGAACTAAGGTCACACAGACCTCGTCCAATCACTCGTGGTAAGTCTTCAGGCGACTTCCAAACCTTCACAGACTCGGTCACTCGGCGATCCACAATTCCTCTTGGATGCTCTAGACCATGACGCCTAACCGTTTGGAAGAAGCATAGTCTTCAAAGGTAACAAGCATCGGATCCACGCAGGATCAATCTCTTCAGTGATGCTCAATCACTTTGGGTTTGTAGGGGTTTGGTTTTGGGTTTTCCTCACTTGATGATTTTCGCTCAAAGTCCTCGGAGGATGGGATGCTCTCAATTGACAAGTGTCAGTTTCTCGCGGAGCAGCCAACCAGCTAGTGGTTGTAGGGGGTGGCTATTTATAGCCTAGGGAGCAGCCCGACATGATAAGACATAAATGCCCTTCAATGATATGACCGTTAGGTAGATAAGATATTTTGGGACAGTGCCAAGCAGATAACAACGGTCGGAAATTTGACTCTCAAATTCCTCAGGGCTATCATGTTCCTCACTGTGTAGGTAATTCGCACTGGCGAATTCCTAACTCCTCAGTCAGAACAAATTCCTCAGCGACCAGAAGAACTTCGTCTCTGTCACTGAAGAAATTGAATGAACTGTATGAGATTTCCAAAGGCTTCACTCGAAGGGATTGGTAGGTGTAGGATTTTGAGTTGAGCATCACATGGAAATTTTTCCTTAGTATTTCCTCGACCTCCTTTAACAGTACGGTGTTTCCTATGACTCAAGAAAGAGAAAACGAAACTACAAAAACAAGTCTTCATGCTTCATGTTCCTCAAATGAATACCAAGTCTTCAAGGTCACACCAATTTCTTCACTTTCAAAGTCTTCAGAAAGTCTTCAGAATACCAAAGTCTTCAGTCGAAGAACTTCATTTTTAGGGGTCGACTATCTCTATAAATATCAAACTACTCATAGACTTATAGACCTGTGTACACTCATAAACGCATTAGTCCCTTAACCTATAAGTCTTCAATACACCAAAATCACTAAGGGGCACTAGATGCACTTACAATCTCCCCCTTTTTGGTGATTGAGGACAATATAGGTTAAGTTTTGAACGGGGATAAACATATGAAGTGTAAATACTGATATTGAGGAATTTGATTGCAAGATATAGAAGAACTCCCCCTGAAGATGTGCATAGTGAGGAATTTGCTTGTGAGGCAATGCACATTTGAAGAGATGAATCATGGAGATCTCCCCCTATATCTTGTAATTCATACATGCATTTGACATATAATATGAAGAATTTAAAATGCATGATGAAATATGGTGACTGATGAAATTCAGCATGCGTGTATTAACATATAGCGAGGAATAAGCATGCAGAGGAACACATCAAAAGTATCAGAGCACCATCGGGTTTAAGATTACAACTCGATCCAATAAAGGTTTCGTAAGAACGAGAGTTGTAACTTAGCAATAATTACGCCCATATAATAGACCCGCTTGAAGACTAACTCAAATTTCTCCCCCTTTGTCATCGAATGACCAAAAGGATCGAAACTGAGGACTAACGCCCCCGAAGAATATCAGGTTGATGGAGGAGCGCCAGTGTTGTCGGGGTTGGTTGTCGTAGTAGGGCACGCCGCAGTGTCATCCAAGTCTTCATTTTCATCAGTGTCGCGCAATGAAGAATAGGAGCTGGCCACCAATGAAGGAACCTTGACCTTCTTGAATTTCTTCGGCGGAGGTGCAGCCCAGTCAAATTCTTCCTTAAGACCCATTGTCTTCGATTCTTCCGCTTAGAGACATGAGATAGAACAGCCCAGGTACGGTTGAAGGTTTCATGGAGGTAGTATTGGTTTTTTTCACTTCATTGTGTGTTGAGGTCATGTTGTGAAGAATTGAACCAAACTGACGCTTGACCCATTTATGATTGCGATCAACCTTCTGATGAAGACTGAGGAGTAACTCACGATCAGTCATCACCCTGGGTGCTGTGGCTTTAGGATTGTGCTTGGCGTTGTTGGCCAGAGTCATGTGTGGCAGAGTCATCATTGGTGGAGTAGGATGCAGCCTTGCGAAATTGACCATCCAATGGATGAATGCCTTCATCTATCACAGCAGTTGTCTTGCCTTTGTCATAAGCTGAGGAAAATGTCCGTTTGAGGACTTCAATTGGAGGCAAGTAGCTGCAGTAGTTCAGAGTATCAGCCTTGTAATTGAGTGAAGACCTTGCCCTGATGAACCTCATAATCCATGGAGCATAAGGCTTCAGCTCAAATGGCGACATAGCAATATTCGCCAGAGTCCTCATGAAGAAATCATGGAAGTTGACGGGAACGCCATGAATGATGTTGAAAAGCATATTCTTCATGATGCCAACGACTTCTTCATCTTTTGAGTCGTGGCCTTTGATAGAACTCATTGTCTTCGTCAGAATGCGATAGACAGTCCAAGGCACATACAATAATTCCTTGACGAGGAATTTGGTTCGTGGGGCCTGCCCTGGCTTCAAAGGCTTCATCAACACTTGCATGCAATGATTTGTCAGCTCAGGTTCATTGTAGACGCAACGAGCACCGTCAAGGGGAGGACTGAGTGGGAGGGCACGAAGCAATTCAGTTGCTGGTGCCTTGTAGTGAGTATTCTCAGACATCCAGTCCAGCACCCATGAGTTCACATCTTCAGAATCTCCTGTGATGTGCAGCGTCGCATAGAATTGAAGAATAAGTTCTTCATTCCAATCACAGATGTTAGTGCAGAAATTTAGCAACCCAGCATCATGAAGAACACTGAGGACTGCTTCGAAGCCTGGCAGAGATTCCATGTCCACGTGAGGAATATGTGCATGATCGAAGACTTTGTCTTTGTCGAATAGCACAGAGGAATAAAAGTTTGCTTGACTAGCAGTCCAGAAACGCCTCTTCCTTATGCAGCGTAATCATAAGGGTTGTAATCGATGAAGAAAACATGCTCGCCAAAGAAGTATTCAGCCTTGAACTTTTGCTTGCGCGAGAATGGATCCTTTGGTTTTGGCAGAGGAGTGTCAGTGAGTTGCATCACTACCTCAGGAATCGCAATCTCAGGTTCTTCGGGCTGAGGATTTTCTGGTTCCTCTTGATTTGCAGTCTGCGAGTCCAGAGGATCAGCAGCAGCAGGTTCTTCAGCACTAGTGGCTGGAATTTCTTCATGCACAGAAGAGGTGGGATGAGTTTCTTCAGAGCCCGGTTGAACAGTTGGTGCAGGGGACTGAGGTATTTGTTGGATTGGGGTGAAGAGTGGAGAATTGGGATGCTGACTTTCCCATAAGTCATCATTCATCACAGGCATGGTGCATCCAATATCCACATCTTCGTCTTCAATTTCCTCAACACCAGCCTCTTCAGCTGTGAACTGAGGCATAGGCGAGGAAATGATTGGTGTTGAAGGGATTGCATCCACTTCAATTTCTTCATCAATCTGCTCGACGAAGCGCGTGAATGATTTTCTTCATCGATTCGCTAGGGATCACATAATCTTCACCAAAAGGAACAAGGTCCTTTGATGGCATGGTGGAAATCGGAACAAGATCAATCAGATTTTCAAACGAGCTGGTCATAGGCTTCATTTTCTTGAAATTTGAAGAATTTGGACGCGGTGATGCTTTCCTTTTCTTCACTGCAGCTCGCTCTGCAGCCTTGGTCTTCTTCACATCTCGAGGCAGATGGAAGGATAGGAGTTGGTGTAGGCGCGGAGGAGCCGAGGAATCTGCTTGAATTTCCTCAAAGCAATCGATGCGCTTGCTCGACTTCTTTAGTTTCTTTAGGCGCACCACTAGTGAATGCCCTGGCAATTTCTTCAGCGGTTGGAATGGAGTCATTAGCCCTGGAACTAGCATTTTCTTCAAGAAAGTTAAAATCATCGCCGATGTTGGCATGTTCTTCAAATAGTCGAGCAGAGGCTCCAGCCTGAGGAATCTCTTGTTGCGTTGGGGCTGCAGCATTTGTGAACTTCTTTGTCAGGTTGACAAATCTGACTTTGGCTCCTTGCCAATCAGCATAATAAGCATCAAAGTCATCGCTGAGGGCTTTGATTTCAGACTGGATCTTGAGGAGTTCCTCAGTTGTCATTCTGACAACATTTTTCCTCAGGAACTTCTCTTTCCTGAACTGAGCCTTCTTGATCTGCCTAGCCTTTTCAAATTTCCATTTCTCTTTAGTGATGAAATGGGTCAGCGTGTGACTTTGTCCAGGAGTCAAATGAAAATCAGGCATAGGGGTGTCTGGATCCTTGTGCCATAGATCAATGTATTCAAGGATCGCCCTTGGATCCAAAAGCGATGAATGCAGTGTGCCTTTGGCTCTAGCGGCCCTAACTTGCCTCTCGATGATTTCGCAAGTTCATCATCAGCTTCATCATCAGATGGCACTTGGAAGGCAACCTGTTTCTTCTTCGGACTTGGCCGAGGACCTCGTCCTGCAGTTGCCTTTGTCTTCAGCAGTGTGGGGCCTGATGAAGAATTTGGTGCAACTGAGGAACTAGCTGAGGCACCATAGGCAATAGAGATGCCTGCAGTCCTTTGGCACGTGGCCAGATGGACATGTGCTGAGGACTTTGGAGGAGCTGCTGAGGACTTTTGAGGAGCAGGAGAAGCATGAGGAATTGGCCGTGAGGGCTTTGAAGATTATGGCCGTGAGGGCATTGCTGAGGAAATTGGCCGTGAGGGCGCAGCTGTTGAAGCACTTGGCTTGTGTGCGGGCTTCTTTGCCATAGATTTTCTTGGCTTGACAGAGGCCTCAGTGGCAGCAGCAGTAGCAGAGTCTTCATTGAATTTCCTCACTGCTTCTTTTGCTTGTCTCGCCAACTTGGCTTGGCGCTTGGCCCATTCTTCAGGAAAATCCTCACCACGCTTGATGCTGGTGGGGTCAGCTTCTTGGCCAGGTGCCAATGGAGCTCTTGGGCATGGAGGATTGAGTGCGAATTTCTTCATGTACTTTGGGGTAACATACCTGTAGCCCCTCCATTCTCTTGCCCATCTCCTTTCAATCCTCTGTATGCGCACCTTGCGCTGATTTTTGTTTTCCTCTCCGTATTTGGCTTCATCAGGTGTGCAATAGTCAGCATAGATGTCCTCAGGTATCTCAAAAGCAGTCATGACCTCAGGCCTCTTTCCTCCTTTTTGTGGCTTCTTTCCTTCTGCCATATTCTTCAGTTGAGGAATTTGAACAATCGAATTCTCTGAAGAAGTATGCAACTTTTCTTCGAGGAACGCTGCAAATGAGTTAAGTTGATGAGAACCTAGTGATTCAGCAGCGGACATGAGTACCAGTGAACAGAGTATAGTTGCGAGGAATTTGGAGAGGTCATATGCATTCTCACAAGGTTTTTGAAAAAGAACAAGTTTGAGGAATTTGACCAGATGAGCCTTGAAGAATTTCACTAAGCGTTCTTTGTCTTAGGTTCCAGAGTTGTATAGATCGAAGATCCACACAATTGAGGAATCTTGAAGACAAATGATGCTTAGAGAAACGAATCAAGAACAGATGACTAGTGAGGTGTTTTGTGTGTGAGGATTTGAAGAATAAAACACCTTTGAAGATTTTGTAGAGAAAATTTGGATCAACGAGGGCAGTAAAAGTAACTTTTAATTACCCTGGATGAAGAACACGACGAACTGAGAGGTGTAGATTTGAAGCTCGTTAGTTCAGATCTTCCACGCCCTAACTCGGCGAAGGAAGACAACTACGGCGGCGGCGGAGTGAAGATTTCCGCGGCCGGCGCGAGTACGACGGCGACGAGGTCGAGGCAGTGAAGCTCTTCCTCACCGGCGACGATGGAGTAGCGGCGGCGCTAGGGTTTGAGAAGCTCGAGCGAGAGAGAGAGCGGTCGAGCGGAGTAAAGGAAGTGAGGAAGGGGAGAGGGGTATTTATAGCCACGGTGAAAAACTGTTCGACCGAAGATTTGGGACGAACGTGCCCCTGGCCCTTCTCATTCACTTGACATGTGTCACCCACATACTGAAAAGTGGAGATCGTGTTAGATCGTGGGTGAATAGATAAGTCTATCGTGGGATGCGGAACGGTTTGAGCGGCAAAACCGAAAATTTGGATAAGATTAGTTTTAAAGTTCCGTTAGCAATTTCTTCAGCTGGCAAGGACACAGCCAAGATTTTGAACGAGTTTCAAATAGAACACACATGAAGAATTTGTGAATAGATTGGGTTGAGTATAGCATAGAGGGGGAAGGGTCCGATCACATTCACTTAGCGTAAAATGCAACTTGAGAAAATAGCCATAAGTGAATGTAGAGGACATAAACCCATATATATATATATATATATATATGTATATATATATGTATATATATATATATGTGTATATATATATATATATATATATATATATATATATATATAGACAATGAAGAAAACGACGGAAATAAAGTGAAGATTTTGCAAAGTTGAAGAATCAAATCAAGAATTTCAAAAGCGAGGAAAAGCTCAAATTGAGGATTTTCAACTTTGGTGGTGGCGTGACCCACCGTATAAGAATGATGATTTCAGACATCGCATACAATTGTCGTAGGGTTCTGAGAATCAAATTCTTCATTAATTTCTTCACACTTAGAGTGTTGTTCTTCATTGATCGAAGAAAAACTTTTCTTCATGTGTTGCACATCTAAGTCATCAATTCTGCATAAGTGTCAAGATGTGTGTCCTTTTCAAAGAACATTTGAAGATTCTAAGATATTTAGCTCACACCGCAACTTGCTAAATCTCTTCTCATCCAAGGGCTTTGTGAAGATATCGGCTAGCTGTTCTTCGCCTTCACATGATCAATAAAGATGTCGCCTTCAACACATGATCGCGAAGAAAATGATGACGAATCTGAATGTGCTTTGTCTTGAGTGCTGAACTGGGTTGTGAGCAATCTTGATGGCACTCTCATTGTCACAAAGAGAGAGGCACATTCTTCACGTTGATGCCGTAGTCCTTGAGAGTTTGCTTCATCCACAAGAATTGAGCGCGGCAAGAACCAGCAAGAATGTACTCGGCTTCCGCGATTGGGCGGTGATCTGTGATTCTGTTTCTTCGAGGACCAACGGACCAAAGATCCTCCGAGGAAATGACAAGTACCGGATGTTGACTTGCGGTCCACACGATCACCAAAGCATAGTCGAGTCGAATATCCGATGAGATCAAAAGTAGAGCCCTTGGGGTACCATAATCCTAGTGTTGGTGTGTGAGCTAGATATCGAAGAATATGCTTCACAGCCTTATGGTGTGATTCCTTCGGTGCATCTTGAAATCAGGCACACATGCAAACACTAAGCATTGTATCTGGCCTAGATGCACATAAGTACAATAAAGAACCAATCATGGATCGGTATACCTTGTGATCGAAGTAAATACCATTTTCATCAGTACATAGATGGCCATTTGTGGGCATTGGAATTTTGACGCCTTTGCAATCTTGCATGCCGAATTTCCTCAGAACATCTTTGAGGTATTTCTCCTGAGATATGAATATGCCATTGCACTGTTGACGAATTTGAAGACCTAAGAAGAATTTCAACTCTCCCATCATAGACATTTGATATTCTTCACTCATCATATAGGAAAATTCATCACTATAACGTTGGTCAGCACAGCCAAAGATAATATCATCAACGTATATTTGGCACACAAACAGTTCACCATCATAAGATTTAGTAAAGAGAGTAGGGTCGAGTGAACCGGGTGTGAAGCCATTCTTCACGAAGAATTCCTTCAAGGTATCATACCACGCCCGAGGGGCTTGCTTGAGGCCATACAGGGCCTTATTGAGTCTGAAGACTTTGTCAGGATGCTTTGCATATTCAAAACCTGGGGGTTGAGCAACATATACTTCTTCCTCAAGCTTACCATGGAGGAATGCACTTTTGACATCCATTTGTTATAAGATGATATCATGATGGTTAGCATAAGCAAGTAATATGTGAATAGCCTCAAGTCTAGCAACAGGTGCAAAAGTTTCATTGAAATCAATTCCTTCAACCTGTGTGTAGCCTTGAGCTACAAGTCGTGCCTTATTCCTCACCACAAGGCCATTTTCATCTTGCTTGTTGCGGTAGATCCACTTTGTGCCAATGATATTATGCTTGCGAGGATCTGGACGTTTGACCAGTTCCCAGACATTGTTGAGCTCGAACTGATGTAATTCTTCTTGCATGGCATGAATCCACTCAGGCTCCAGAAATGGTTCATCTACCTTGGTGGGCTCTGGTGCTAGAGACAAAAGCATAGTGCCCACAAAATTTAGTTAAATGTGAAGCTTTTGAGCATGTGAGAGGACCTGGTGCTTCAATGTCATTGATGATCTTTTCAACTTGCACTTCTTTTGGAACGCGAGGATGAGCTGGTTGCCGTCGAGGAATTTGATCAGCATTTTGTTCAGCACCATTTTCTTCAAAGATTATCTTGAGTGCATCACTCGACGTTCTTCACGTTACGAATGAATTCTTCAGCAGATTCTTCAAGATGGGAATGACATCCTCAATTGCCTTGAACTTGATAGAATCCTCAGGTGTTGGTTCATCTATCACAGAAGGTAGGTGCTCTCTTTGCGAGCCATTAGTTTCATTGAACCGCACATCTACAGTTTCAACAACCTTGTGAAGAGCGTTGTTGAAGACTCTGTAGGTGTGCGAGTCCTTTCCGTAACCAAGCATAAAACCTTCATGTGCTTTCGAGCAAATTTAGCATTGTGATGAGGATCTCTAATCCAACATTTAGCAATCAAGACTTTGAAATAACTCACAATGGGTTTGTTGTCGCGAGGAGTTCATAGGCGATCTTCTTGAAGAATTTGTGAAGATATACTTTGTTGATGATGTGGCACGCGGTATCAATTGCATCAATCCAAAAGCGATGAGGCGTTTTGTACTCATCAAGCATAGTGCGAGCCATCTCAACAAGAGTTACATTCTTGCGCTCCACGACGCCATTTTGCTAAGGAGCATAGGGAGCAGATAACTCATGAGTAATACCAAGTTCATCAAGATAGTCATCAAGACCGGAATTCTTGAACTCAGTTCCATTGTCACTCCTGATGTGCTTGATCTTCACTCCAAAGTTGGTTGAAGCCCTCGAGGAAAATTGTTTGTAGTCTTCCTGCACTTCATGTTTGTAAGTAACAATGTGTACCCATGTGTAACAAGAGTAATCATCAACAATAACAAAGCCATATAGAGATGCATCATTATTGACTACTGAGTAATGATTAGGACCAAAGAGGTCAATGTGAAGCAATTCGAATGGTCGAGTAGTGGTCATGATAGTCTTTGCTGGATGCTTGGCCTTGGTCATTTTTCTAGCTTCACAGGCTCCACACAAGTGATCCTTGAGGAATTTGACATTATCAATGCCAATGACATGCTTCTTCTTCGCAAGCGTGTGCAAATTCCTCATGTCTGCGTGACCAAGTCGTCGATGCCATAGCCAGCCTTCTGAAGCTTTTGCAAGTAGACACAAGGCTGGTTGTGGTCCTGTAGAGAAATCAACAATATATAAGTCTCCTCTCCTAAAGCCTTCGAAGACTTTGGAATTGTCAGCTTCCATAATCACAACACAATGATACTTGCCAAAGACAACAACCATATCAAGATCACAAAGCATTGAGACTGACATGAGGTTGTATCCTAAGGACTCAACACGCATGACTTTGTCCATGTGTATGTCCTTAGAGATCACAACCTTACCAAGACCCAATACTTGACTTTTGCCTTTGTCAGCAAAGATGATATGCTTCAGATGTGACGGTGATAAGGGAGCATCCATCAATAGATTTTTGTCACCAGTCATGTGATTTGTACATCCACTATCGAGGACCCACTCATTTGCTTTGGGTTGATCATCCTGTAGATGAATTAGTGCAACTTACAATCTCATATACTTCATCAGTGAAGAATATGATATCAAGTTCATCAGATGAATTTCATCAAGCAGTAAAGTAGATATAGCAGTAGGAGGACGTGTGAAATGAAAGTTCATTTCTTCATGATTAGCCTGCGTCCTTTCAGGCATATTCGTCAGGCCCACAACAAATTCTTCAAACGTTAAAGCACGTCTGGAGACTTGAACCTGCAGAAGAGATTAGTTCTTTTTCTTCACCACCCACATCTGAAGGGGTGGCAAAGAGTTCATCACTCCGCGAGCTCCATATGAGAGTGGTGGCATAGAGGCCAAACCATTTCATTTCACATAAGAGGGGTTAGGGTAAGCATATGAATAGGCAGAGAAATTCTTTCAGGACTTATGAACATAAAGGTTTGAAGAATAATGCACATATTCATAGCCCTTAGCTCTACCCTGTGAAACAGAGTTGTTAGCACGATGATAATCATATGAGGACTTTGATCCTTTTTAGGATTTTGATCCATGTGAGGAATTTGGTCCGTATGAGGACTTGGATCCATATGAAGAATTTGGTCCATATAAAGAGTTTGATCTGGGGTTCCTATTCTTCACAGGTGGTGTCATGAGGACATTCACGTGAAGACTTTCAAGGCATTTCTTGGGAACCCAGATTTTCTTCATTGGAGAACCGTTCCTGCAGTTAGTGCCAACATATCTAGCAAATACTTCACCATTCTGATTTTTGAACAGTTTATAGTTGGAGTCAAATGACTCATTAGAAGAATGAGGAGATTTACATGTAAAGCCAGATAAGTTAGATGGATCAACTGGAGGTCCCTTTGCAACAACCCATGAGGTTTTGGGGTACTACTCAGGCTTCCAATATGTTCCATCAGCATTGAGTTTCCTCTCAAAGGCAATACCCTCTTTCCTAGGGTTTCTGTTGAGGATCTGCTTTTAAGCACATCACAAAGAGTCTGATGCCCTTTGAGGCTTTTGTACATGCCTGTCATGTACAATTCCTTCAAGACTACATCATCGATGATACTAGCAATGTCCTCGGATGAGGAATTAGTGATAGCAGAGGCAGTGAAGAATTTGTAATGATTGAAGCATTTGAACATTCAGTGAAGAATTAGCGATTCACGTTTAATGCACTTTAAGCATGGAGGAACAAATTCTTCCTGAGAAGCGCTGATTTGTTGAGCTAGCAATGAATCGCGCTCCTTCTGAAGATCTTCATAACTCAGTCTTAGCTTCTCAAGATCTTGCTTTCTTTGAAGAAATTCATAAGTGAGTTTCTCATGATCAGATAAGAGAGTGTTATGATGATCTTGAAGGCTATCAAACCTAGACTGAAGTCTCTGAAGATTTTCCGTCAGGGCTTTAGTGCGATCCATTTCTTCACCCAACATATCATCACTTTTTTCTAGCATGTTTTGAACCTTTTCAAAAGCCTTTTGTTGTTTTACAGCAATCTTAGCAAGTTTAGAGTAGCTGGGCTTGAGATCTTCATCAGATTCATTCTCACTAGATTCAGAGGAGGTATATTTGAGTAGCTTTGCACCTTTTGCCATGAAGCAATAGGTGGGAGCTTAGTCATCATTATCTTCGTCATCCTTGTTGGTGAGGTCAGTTTCTTCAGAGTTGAAGATGGACTTGCTGATGAATGCAGTAGCGAAAGCCAGACTCGCCACACCAGACTCGGACTCCTCAGATGCCTCCTCTTCCTCATGTTCCTCAGATTCAGCTTCAGAGTCCATTTCCTTGCCAATGAATGCCCGAGCCTTCTTGGAGCTGCTCTTCTTGTGAGATGAAGACTTCGAGGATTTTGATGATGAAGATTTTGACGATTTCTTCTTCTTAGCGTCATCAGAACTGTAATCCTTGTATTTCTTCTTCTTTAATTCCTTTTCCCACTGAGGACAATCTTGAATATAGTGACCAGGTTTCTTGCATTTGTGGCATAGCCTTCTCTTATAGTCACTGGATGAGGAATCACTGCTTCTTGAGGATTTTCCAAAGCGACCACGTCTTGAGAACTTCTGGAATTTCTTCACGAGCAGTGCTAGCTCCTGGCTCAATTCTTCAGGATCACCAAGGCTACTACCAGAATCTTCACATTCAGATTCAGACACAACCTTGGCCTTCAGGGCACGTGGTTTGCCATAGCTCGAACCATAGAGATCTCTCTTTTCAGCAAGCTGGAACTTCGTGAGTATTTAGCCTTTCGAGGATATCGGCGGGATCAAGAGACTTGTAGTCAACGCGTTCTTGTATCATCGCGCGAGTATCAAATGAGGAATCAAGCGATCTCAACAATTTCTTCACCACCTCATGGTCGGTGATGTCAGTGGCACCAAGTGCTTGAAGCTCATTTGAGATGTCAGTGAGGCGATCGAAGGTTTGTTGAACATTTTCATTGTCGAGTATTTTGAAGCGGTTGAACAGATTTCGAAGAACATCAACTCGGGAGTCACGCTGAGTTGAGACTCCTTCATTTACTTTGTACAGCCTATCCCAGATAAGCTTAGCAGTTTCCAAAGCACTCACTCATCCATACTGTCCTTTGCTCAGATGGCCACATATGATATTCTTTGCTTGAGAATCGAGTTGCTTGAATCTCTTCACATCGGTGGCGTTCAAAGGAGGGTGAGACGGAGGGAACACCATTTTCCACAACATACCGTAGATCGTTGTCAATTGCCTCAAGATGCATTCGCATCTTGTTTTTCCAAAGAGGGGTAGTCCGCTCCATCAAAGGTAGGACACCCAACAGACCTTGATCATACCTGCGATCGACATAACTAGAACTCCGTGGTTAAACCAAAATCACCTGTAACAAAGGAGTACCTTGCTCGATACCAATTGAAAGTGCGTTATATCGACTAGAGGGGTGAATAGGCGATTTTTATGAATTCTTCACCGAGGAATTTGCGGTGAGGAAATTCCTTAGTGAAGAACTACTTGCACGGAATAAGTACTCGAGTAGGCATAACAGAATACAGGGATGGTCATCATGATGAAATGAAGACAATCACAGAGTACAGAAAGCGTAATCACAGGATAACACAAGATGAAGACAAATAGACTGAAGAAATTGAACTGAGGAAATTGAGAAAGTCAAAGTCAAAGTCTTCAAACACAGATATGAATAAACACTCAACACAGTAATGAGGAAATGAATGAGTTGAGGAAATAGAACCAGTAAGGTTGGTGAAGACAATGATTTGGTAGACCAGTTCCTACTGCTGTCTCAGTTGTATGTCTGGTTGGAGCGGCTGAGTATTTAAACTCAAGGACACACAGTCCCGGACACCCGATCGAAAGCACGCAGCTCTGGACACCAAGTCCTCACCGTATTCTCCTTGAACTAAGGTCACACAGACCTCGTCCAATCACTCGTGGTAAGTCTTCAGGCGACTTCCAAACCTTCACAGACTCGGTCACTCGGCGATCCACAATTCCTCTTGGATGCTCTAGACCATGACGCCTAACCATCTGGAAGAAGCACAGTCTTCAAAGTTAACAAGCGTCGGATCCACGCAGGATCAATCTCTTCAGTGATGCTCAATCACTTTGGGTTTATAGGGGTTTGATTTTGGGTTTTCCTCACTTGATGATTTTCGCTCAAAGTCCTCGGAGGATGGGATGCTCTCAATTGACAAGTGTCAGTTTCTCGCGGAGCAGCCAACCAGCTAGTGGTTGTAGGGGGCGACTATTTATAGCCTAGGGAGCAGCCTGACATGATAAGACATAAATGCCCTTCAATGATATGACCGTTAGGTAGATAATATATTTTGGGACAGTTGGCGCGTAGCACAGCAACGGTCGGAAATTTGACTCTCAAATTCCTCGGGGCTATCATGTTCCTCACTGTGTAGGTAATTTGCACTGGCGAATTCCTAACTCCTCAGTCAGAACAAATTCTCGGCGACCGTAAGAACTTCGCCTCACATCCTTTGAAGAAATTGACTGAACTGTATGAGATTTCCAAAGGCTTCAATCGAAGGGATTGGTAGGTGTAGGATTTTGAGTTGAGCATCACATGGAAATTTTTCCTTAGTATTTCCTCGACCCCCTTTAACAGTACGGTGTTTCCTATGGCTCAAGAAAGAGAAAACGAAACTACAAAAACAAGTCTTCACGCTTCATGTTTCTCAAATGAATACCAAGTCTTCAAGGTCACACCAATTTCTTCACTTTCAAAGTCTTCAGAAAGTCTTCAGAATACCAAAGTCTTCAGTCGAAGAACTTCATTTTTAGGGGTCGACTTTCTCTGAAAATAACAAACTCCTCATAGACTTATAGACCTGTGTACACTCATAAACGCATTAGTCCCTTAACCTATAAGTCTTCAATACACCAAAATCACTAAGAGGCACTAGATGCACTTACAATCACTTTGACCATGGACGAGCAGGGAGAGGTTGTACGACCAAGTTGGATTCTGCTTAGTCCGTGTTGTAGTACGTCTTGGTGAGATGCCCTCCCCCCGACGTGTGTGTGTGGGGGGGCTACTTCGCGCTACCTACAACCTCCGTGGGGTAGGGGAAGTCCGGTTAATTTGCGAGGCACAGGTGCCACATCAAAGTTGTGCATTGGGTATTCGAACATCAAACCACCCTTTTCATACATATATTTGGTCCACATGCAAGTGTATTCGTGTTCTGACCCTCTCCCGCGTTATTCTTTTTGCCAAATTTATAAACAGCACATGAGTTGGATGTAGAAACCGTTTACGATTGGGTATGCAACAGACACGGTTCGGTCAGACTACCCGTGTGCCATGCCCGTGCCCTGCAGTCCCTCACATCAGCACAATAGATTTGGCTCCACGCGGCTTGCCTCCCGGTCTTGAAAATATCTACTACCTCGTAATCTCGAAAATATCTACAGCTTGGAAGGTTTTAATGTTTGATAGCACACGATTAGTATGTGCGGACTGTGTGTGATGCCTGTTACTCCTGCTCTGCTTCAGTCCCTTGATTCAAATTTTCGGTAGCCCTGGCATTTTACTCCCGCCTCTGCATCCCTCGGAATCTCAAAAATATCTGCTCGCCCTTTATCCAAAATTTCAGTAGCCCCGCCTTGTTACTCCCGCTAGTAAAATTTTCAGTTGCCACGGTATTTCCTCAAACACCACCTCCCCCCTCCACACACACCACACACTCCCCAAAACCTCCGCTCACACAGACACACACCACCCCCGAAACCATTGGTAGGTCGCCACCATCACCGCCGCCTCCATCCTCAACCTCTGCCTGTGTGCCGGGGAGCTCGAGGAGACAATGGCGAAAAAGAGGTTTATCGTGGCCTCTTCGCCCGACGCCGGCGAGGTGGCCGCCAAGGTGTCCCAGTCGTCCTCTGCGGACTCTTTATCGATCCGCTGGTGCCGCACCCCTATGCCGGTTCGAGGACTTCCCCGTCCCCCCTCGGACCCGGAAGTCGACGAGGTCCTATCTCGGGGTCCGGTAGCGGCGGTGGGAGACGTGGGTCGCCGAGATTACAGATCGAGAGACCCACGTCCGCCGGTGGCTCGGTAGCTTCCACACGGCCGAGCTCACGACCATGGATTATGACTGCTGGCAGGTCCGCTACCACGGCGTGGCAGCTAGGCTCAATTTCCCCTTTGGCACACGTCCGGTCGACCTCGTTCCACCAGAGCCAGGGGTGGTGAGCTCGGCTGTGGCGCTGGAGGACCGCGAGGCGTGGGAGCACCTCGAGGCCGAGGCCGCCGATGAGGCCTACATGCAAGAGCTCCGCTGGTAGCACCCGGAGCTCGTGGAGGCGGAGCGCGCGATCTTTGCCGATGCGGAGGGCGGCGAGGTTATAGCGCTCTGCTCCGATGATGAGGTCGAAGGCAGCGAGGACGACGGCACGGAGGGCATCGAGGTGGGTGGCGAGGACGAGGAGATCGACGTCGATGAGTGGAGGAGTGTCTTCCCCAACGACCCGGACGACGACACCGGCCTGGACCCGGCTCGCGACACACCATACCTGACGAGGAAGGATTGGCTCGACCTCCACTTCGACTGAAAGTAGTTTAGCTTAGTTTAAATTGTTGTTTTATGTTTGGTTATGCAAAACTATCTATGTTTATGTTTGAATGCATGCTACTTTCGGTTGAACACCTTTTGAACTTGATCAAATTGAAGTTTACAACGTTAAGTTAAGGGATCGACTAGAAAGCGACCAATAATTGCTGGAGTATATATATATATATATATATATATATATATATATATATATATATATATATATATATATATATATACATATATATATATATATATATGTATAGGGTGGGTCTATTCCAATAACACCCCTTAAGACCTTATTCTAATAACACCAAAGCCTTATTCTGATAACACCTTCCACCAGATCGCCGCCGCCCCTCCCCTCCCGACCTTCTACCGCGGCAGCGGCCTGGGAGCGCCGCCGCCCCTCCCCTCCCGGCCTTCTACCGCGGCAGCGGCCTGGGAGCGTCGCCGCCCCTCCCCTCCCGGCCTTCTTCCGCGGCGGCGGCCTGGCAGCGATGCCGCCCCTCCCCTCCCCGCTGTCTCCCGCGGCGGCGGCCTGGGAGAGACGCTGCCCCTCCCCTCCCGGCCTTCTTCCGCGGTAGCGGCCGGCAGCGCCGCCGCCCATCGCCGCTCAGCCTTCTTCCGCGGCAGCAACCGAGCAACACCTCCCCCACAATCATATCGGCCTTCTTCCACAGCAGCAGGTCGGTAGCGCCGCCACCAAACTCCTTCGGGCCTGCAATTAGCTGTACTTCATCAGATGTGGATTGGTGCTGCATCAACATCAAACCAATTCGAGCAAGGAAGACTGTGCGCAAGGTTCCTTCATCCACGGCAGCTTCTTGGATTAAGTCTACAACGACCTTCAGAGCAAATCCTCCGTCTCCGTTCACCTTGAGCAACGTCTAGACCGCTCATGAACTTCTGAAGGGCAAGTGGACTGCATAGGCGAATGAGAAAGTTGTGTAGACGGACGAGAAGAGAACTTCCTCCTTCAAACACAAGAAATCACTACAGCACGAGGTAAGCAGTACACTTCCTCAACCATATCACTTTAGTTATTCCAGACAAAGCAGTACACGCAGTCCAGTACGCCTACAAAAACGATGCAGTGCGGTTGCTTTGCTTTGTTGTGGGGGGAATGCAGTGAACTTGCTAGGTTATGCAGTACGCTTGTGTAGGTTCATTACGGACAACGATGCAGTGCGGTTACTTCAGTTCACATTGCAGGGTGATGCAGTCAGCATGCATTAGTTTCACAGTACCATTTGTAACACATTGCAGTTCGCATGATTTAGTTCATTTTGCCTGACAATGCAGCTCGGTCATTTCATGTGCAGGAAATGACGTTCAGCAGATACAAAATGCCGCGCATAATTGACAACCCAGGGAACAACAACTTTCAGAAGAGTAAAGCTTCTTCTGAAAGAGATACTGGCTGGGTTACCCCTGAGATTCCTCGAGGATTCTTCACGACAACAAACAGGGTTCACTATTCTTCGGAAGAGGATTTTTTCCAGGGAGAAGAGGTAGTTGAGGATGACGATGATGTCACCTTCATCTGGGAGGGCACTCACCGACAGGAGGATGAAGATGACGACGATGAAGATGAGCCAATAACAGCTTCTCAACCCGTAGTATAAGCACGAAGTTCACTACGTTTGGACAGCATGTCCGAACAGAAAATGATGATGCAGTTGAACACGATGTTGCAGCAGATGATGAATATGATTATGACCATGATGATGTGCCAACGCTCCAAAATTTTCAAACCAATCCACTAAGACATCGTCACAACACTGGATTACCACCAAGTCCACCTGTTGCACCCCAAAATAGAGCTCAAGATCCACTGTTGTAATCAAAAAATGTAGCTCCAAGCAGAGCTGCTGCATCAACCGACAAAGCGACCACCAACGGTGCCTCGGTCAAAAGTCAACAGCAGGTACAAATCCTCCTCACTATTGCCGCCGCGAGATCCTCAACTACACAGATCTGCTATAACCCCGCCATGTCCAATACAACCCGGCAAGGTGCAAACACCATCGGGTGAACGACTCTACACACATGTAAGTTTATGTTCTGAAAAAATAATAATAATAGTTGCAGTACATTCAGATAACATTACAGTGCACACTGATATTTATTGTGAGGTTTGACCTAGCATCTAATACATTGGATTCTTCTGAAAACTTAGGAACACTGCAATGCTTTTTTATACTCGTATGCACTTCACGTATTTAAAAAACAGAACAGAACAAATTATCTCATAGAGCATTGCACTTAATGCAGGATAAAAACATGCCGCTGAACCTCATACCTGCCGCTGGAATGAAGTTCACCACATACGACAAGGCATGGGACTTTTACAACAATTATGCAAGATGTGCAGGGTTTGGCATACGCCAGAGGGCACAACACAAGACAAATACCTACATTGTCTGCTCAAGAGAAGGGACGCACAAGCAGACTGTGTCAGATTATCAAAGGAAACGTCAGAAGACATCAAAAAGGATTGACTGCAAGGCAAAGATTAGAGTCAAAAAGAGGAAGGACGGCAAATTTGTGATAGAAATGGTGGAACTCAACCACAATCACAAGATGCTGGAAAGCCCCGGGATGCTTTTGCACAAGCGATCGCACAAAAAAGACGATCCTTTGATAGACCAGTTAGTGAAAGACATGCAACTAGACAACCACACACATGCTCAGATGATGTCAACACTCCAGCGTATGTCCGGTGGTCTGCAGTACATTGGACATACTAGCCGCGACTGGGTAAACAAGTAAGCACATCACAGAACGTATCGCTTGAGCATCCTGTCCGTAATTATTTCCTGTTTGATGAGATGAGTTTGCATTGCATTTGAAAATGCAGGAAACAAAAGTTTGCCAGAGAAGAGTCCGAAGATGACGTCAAGAAACTTCTGGATTTCTTCGAGAATATGCAGAAGATAAACCCAGAGTTTTTCTATGATTATGACGTTGATGCAGATAACCGTGTAAGAAAGCGTCTTTTGGGCCAACGCAAGTTGCAAAGGATCGTATGAAGATTTTGGAGACTGCGTTACATTTGACACGACGTATAAAACTAACAAATTCCACATGCCGCTGGGAGTCTTCGTGGGAGTGAACCATCATCTACAGAGCACCATATTTGCTGTTGCACTCGTGCGAGATGAAACAATACCGTCGTTCGAGTGGGTTTTCAAAACATTTCTGAGGTGTATGAACAACAAGCATCCAATCTGCATGCTCACAGGTACAAAAAGAAACAAACACCTGCATACTTACATTTGTTTGGTGCATTTATATTTCTTCCATCTATCTTACACACACACACACAAACAAGTTAATAAAAAACACTATTTGTGCCTTCTCAGACCAGTGTTCTTCGATGAAGGAAGCATTAAAAACTATCCTCCCACATACTCTGCATAAGTTGTGTCGGTGGCATATCATGAAGAAGCACAAAGACCACTTCGCCTTACTGTATAAGGCGCACGAGAAACTTAAGGATGACCTCAATGCGGTGCTGAACCACCCACTAATGTCGTCAGAATTTGAACGAGCATGGAAGGACCTCATTCAGAGATACAACTTGCAAGATGATGAAGTGATGAATTCGCGGTGGGAAGACAGGCATGAGTGGATCTCGGCTTACTACAAGGAAATTTTCTGTGCTCGGATGACTTCCACACAGAGAAGCGAGAGCATGAACCGCATACTGAAGAAAAACTTTGTCAAAGAGAAGCATGATCTCCATCTGTTTGCTCAGCAGGTGGACAAGGCATTCAGACCAGGAAGGTCGTCGAGCACGCAGAGACAATAGCAAATGAGGTAAACAAAATGTCACTCAAAAACTGCTAAAAAATATAACTGCAAAATCAAACAATTTTTCATTTATCTGGTTCGTAACAGTGCATTTCTGATCATACAGTCAGAGGTAAAGACAACAACCCAGTTTGGGTTCGAAGTTCAGTTATCAAAAGTGTATACAAGGGCAGTGTTTGCAGATTTCAAAGAAACACTCTACCATAGCACTGCATTCAGAGCAGAACAGTGCCCTGAGAACCCGACAAAGTATCTCGTACACCACTACAACAGATCAGATGCATTTGACTGGGCAAGGCATAATTTCCAAGTGGTCGCCGATTAATAGAAAGGTGTCTACGTATGTGAATGCAAACTTTGGACACAAACAGGTGAGACTCCTATCACAAAAAAAATCTACATGCATGACTAATTCACAAAACCAAATGAAGTTCACTTCTTTAAAATGAACAAATAACGAAAAAAATACGTGTTTATTAATTCATGCAGTTCACTTACAAAACAAAGTGATCATGTGTTGTCTGCAGGGCTCTTTTGCGTCCATGTGTTATGCATGCTTTCTCGTTTGAGAGTACTCAAGATTCCTGAGGTGTACATCATGAAAAGATACACCCGTAACGCAAGATCAGATGCGACGTTTGACAGACGAGACTATGAACAAACAACACCAGATGGAACCTCGATTTTTTGCCGTAGAAAATTGTTGACAGAAACAGCAATGGACCTTGCAAACAGAGCTACAAGGTCCGACGCTGGGTGCCACAGAGCGTTGTCTGGTATGAGGGCACTGATCAAGGAAGTTGATGTGCTCAACAAAGAAGAAGAAGAAGAAGAAGAAGAAGCAGCAAAACTAAAGCAAGCAGAGAAATCCCAGCATGACAATAATGCCGAGCAAGTAGAAAATACCGAACACAGCGGAACTGGTGCTATCAAAAAAGAAACAATTCTTCCACCTCCTGTTTCAAACACAAGAGGAAGGAAGAAAGGGGGTGACGCAACCCAGAAAAGGTTGCATGCAAGGAGAAAAATGATGACAAAAATAGTAAGCCACAGCCTGAGCTGGACAGTGGTGGTCACCCACTTGGAATAAACAAGTGCAAGACATGTAATGAAATCAGCGGCCACAATTCCAGGACATGTACAAAAAGACATGAACAAGAAAACCGAGGACACGACGATGCACAACCAAACAGAAATTCCACTCACAACACTAAGAAATGGACGAAACTAGGACGCTGTAGCATCTGCAAAAAGAGGAAGAGACACAATTCAAGAACCTGCCCCGAAAGAACAAGATCAGAAAATGAGGAAGACGAAGAAGAAGAAATCAAAGAAGAAGATGGTGACACAACTGAAGAAGATATGGCTTATGAAGAAGCAGATGAAGAAGAGGAGGAAGAAGAGAGTGAAGAGGACGAAGAACATGAAGAAACTGAAGAAGCAGTGGCTTATGAAGAAACAGATGAGGAAGATGAGGAAGAGCAAGAAGAGGAGGAAGAAGAGAGTGAAGAGGACGAAGAACGACACCACTTCCAAAAAAGAAGGTAGGAGCACGAAAGGATGTAGTTCACATCACTGGGAAACGAAAGCAGCCATCAACCAGCACGCGGGTAGCAAGGAAGGATGCAGTTCACATCACTGGAAAACGAAAGCAGCCATCAACAAGTACGCGGGGAGCAAGGAAGGATGCAGTTCACAGCACTGGAAAACGAAACCAGCCATCAACCAGCACGCGGGGAGCAAGGAAGGATGCAGTTCACATCACTCAATAACAAAAGCAACCATCAACCAGCACGCGAGGGACTACAAACACAGCGGTGCAGAGACAAGAACCAGCAACACCGCCATAGAAAACAAAAGAAAGTGCAACATTAGACACGCTCCAGTCACCGCGGAGAAGCAGCAGGTTAACAACCAAATAGATGAACTTCAATAAATTAATCATATGCATAGCAGTTTGCTTATCTACATGACTTATGTATCAGTTTAGATTTTGTGTAAACACAAATTTCCCACTGACTATGAGTTATTCAACTAAACCATTTAAAGAGAAATGGTGTATAGAGTATACCATATATATAGCAGTCTAGAGTAAAACTTTAACACATATTAATCCAAAATGATGTAAATAATGCAGTTAGCTCACTGGAAGCACAAAGTTCAGAATAATAATTGAAGCGGTTCAGATCACAAAAGTGCTTATTACAAAACACATCAAAAAGATGAAGCGTTCGACACACAAAAGTAATTATTATAAATCAACCTCATAACCTTAACCAATCACGTCAAACGTGATTCTAACCGTACGATCCTCGAGTTCAAAGAAGTTGAGGACAACAACTTGCTCAGACTTCAGGCCACTATCAATGACAAATTCCTTCCACCCTTTCTGCAGACACAGCCGCCCGTCAACGCCTACACGGTACTTGGATGGTTGAAGGTGTCCATTACCAAGAACAACTTGGAGAATTTCCTTCTTCTTGAGCTGGAGATACCTAACAGCTCGTTGGGGAATTTTCTGCAAAAAATCAGTACAGATTAAACACAATCTAATGTGCAGTGCGGAACTTGCAAACAAGAAGTACGGTTACAACTATTATGAAGATCTTGAGACTACCTGCATGTAGTACAAAACATACTAGCGGGGAAAATTGTGGAAACTATTACTTTTCATCTAGTATCTAAGCAGTTCACATATTGTAACCATGCAAAATAAAACACGAGCTCCATGCACACAAGCAAAGAAATAAAAACAAGATATAAGTACAAAGTGCAGTACACTTGAATAAAACAAAATAAGTACATTCCTAAAAAAATAGAAGATCAGACTAGTATGGAATTATACAAAAAAAAGAAAACACAAAGAAAAAATCAGATCAAAGTGAAAATTACCATCTTGTAGTGAGTCTCAACATCTGTTGGCGTAAGCTGATGGGCAAAAGGACTTGTGCGGCCAAGACCACGGCGAAGCGTATGAATGGAACGCAGAACGTTGATGTGGCCCATATCCAATCCTTTCCGAATATCATGCCATATGCAGCTGCTCATTTCGCCCATTTCGGCACAATACCTTCCCCCACGACGAAAGCACGACGCTACCATGAAAGTAAGCCGAGAAATTGCAAGCAGGTGTCAAGACACCACAACCATGCCCGCAGCAGAGAGATTCAAGGCCTTGGGGGCACAGGAGCCATCACAACAAAAACCTAGAAAAGGTAAAAAATAAAGAGAGGCTAGAGAAAGGAGAGAAGTGCGGCTAGAGGAGAAATGAACTGCAAAGGAAGGGTAGAAGTTGGCCTACATTTATAGGAGAGGAATGCAAAAAGGTCAAAACTGAAAATTAAAGAGGAGTTAATGAAAATTACGTTACCAAGAATGAAGGACAATCAATAAAGGTTTATGTTACCAAAAACAAAAAATTCTTACCAGGAAGTTCTACAAAGACTTTGACTGCAGAAATTCCCACTAACTAACCGCAGATCATTAAATAATAATTCTCTGACAAATTATAATCCACAGACCATTTTCTGTGTGCAGTTCTTCAAAGTCTTACCAGGAAGTTCACTATATGTGTGCATGAAGTGCAGCACATGCTCAAAATGAATCACAAAGAGAAGCACTTTTCGCGCAGTGCACAAAAGCAGAATTAGTGCACCTGATGCAGTCCTTATCTGTAAGCCATGCAGTCCGCAGCGTTGGCATAACCAGTCACAACTTTAGCACAAAAGAAGCATGCACGCAGTGAAAAAATGTGTACACCTGAAGCACAGGACCATGACGAATGCAGTGCATAGAGGCAACAAAGCAGTGCACACCCTTACCAATGCAGTGCACAAAAATGTAGCGCAAAAACATGTGTAGTACGGAATGCGTGCACATGCAGTCCAGAACACTGATCAATGCAGTGCACGGATGATTTGCTAAGCAGTGCACGCCCTTACATTAAAAAAAATAATAGAAAAATTGACCACCCAAGTGCGGCCCACCAGCCTCGTAGTAGGTCTGCGCCCACAGCAGGCGAGTCGTTCTGAGCCACGATGCGTTGGGCCGGGGCACATGGGCCCACAGGTCAGAGAGCATATAGCATCTAGCGCCGTGTATAAGCACTCAAATAAGTAACCAGAGGAATTTGATACAGCTGCCTCGTCAGCGCTTATAAACAGGTCGGGCGCGCCTTCCGCGGGCGAGGTGGGACTAAACATTAGGCCGCACACAACGCACCGGGAACTAGCCGTGCTCATAGGCCGACTTGGGCCCAATGCGTCTTCACTCCACGAACACAGATCCAACAAGGCCCTCTAAGAAAAAACAATAACTTCAAAAACATTGGGGGGGGGCACCCCCTACCCCTCCCATACAGGGACTGCAGTAAGTACAGGCAAAAAAATTGATGAAGTACGCAGCACTAGAAAGATGCAGTCCATTTAGCTACGCGAAGCAGTACGGTTTAGGAAATCCAGTTCCGGATTACCTACATGAATAAAAACACGGTATAGAACACAGTGAAAAACTCGTAAAAATGCGGAATACATTGTACTTTTTTTAGGGGCTCCAGCAAGGACACGCAAAAAATACTGTGAAATACGCACCTATAGACAACATGCATTTCTCCGTTGCACACGATGCAGTGCGGTACTCTAACCAATGCAGTTTCTTTATCACACAGAAAACATATAAATGTCACAAAATGCCCGTTCGCACAAAAAGTGGTGGTTAAAAAAATCTACTAATAAAAAAACACCACGTTCGCATACAACCACCCAATCGGAGAGGTTCCATCGCCACAAGCCCACGATCACAGACGCAACACCAACCCACGATCTGCACACACCGCATCGTCGCCGAGATCGTTCAGTTCATCCGATGCGGCCATCCCACACCGCGCCCTCCCCTTAAATTCAGACCCCTGCCATAGGCCTTCTCATCCACAAACACAAGTACCCATTGCGCTGCCACCAAATCGCTCCATCACATCCATCTCCACGCAAAAACACCAAGCCCCACAACCGGCGATGGCGTTCGCCGACGAGTACAAGGACGTGGAGGCCCACGGCAACACCAAGTTGCACGTCATCCACACCAACGACAAGAAGCAGGTGGCGATCACCCTCGCGCAGTACGAGCGCCACCTCAGCCTCCAGCGCCACAAGATTGTCGGCATTGATCTCGAGTACAAAAACGAGCCTGAAGTGACGCAGAAACCCGCCCTCTGCCAACTCTCCATCGGCAAGAAACACCCGGTGCTACTCTTCCAACTGAGCGCCGCTGAAAGGTGCACTGTCTTCGACAACTTCCTCGCCGACCCCAGGTACACCTTTGCAGGCTTCTCCATCGACGGCGACAAAAAAAGGCTAGATCACGTCAATCTGGAGGTCGCAACTTCGTTGACATCCAGAAGGAGTGGAGGGTGCCCGAGGCAACCAAGGAGTTGGACTCCCTTGGAGACGTCTCCGGCATGCTCATCGACGACTACTACAACAACACGAAGAAGAAGATCACTGACGACGAGCACAAGCGCTAGGCCAACCTGCCTCTGTCCATGAGGCACATCGAGTATGCGGCAAAGGACGCCTACGCAGCGTACGAGATATGGAACCGCATCACCCTCACCCAGGACAGGCTTCGCCGTGCAAAGCAGGAGAAGGAGGAGCCCCCAAGAAGCGCGCCAGGAGCAGCTTGGAAGAAGATGGTGCCGGCCAAAGAGCAACCAATGCCACCGTCGTTTTAGAATTATCATCAAATTTTATTTATGTTGTTTGCTTATGTATCGTTAGTTTGCTTGTGATCATTTGCTTTTGCTGAACTTAGTTTGCTTGCCATGCATAATCGCTTGTAATGATGTGAACTTTGATTATGTTAGATTGCTTTCTGTTGAAATTAGTTTGCTCATGATGAACTTGTCGTACAAAATGCCTGTGTTAATTTGTTTTATGTTGTTTGCTCATGTATCATTAGAT
This sequence comes from Aegilops bicornis, assembly GCA_021605145.1. Classification (NCBI taxonomy): domain Eukaryota; kingdom Viridiplantae; phylum Streptophyta; class Magnoliopsida; order Poales; family Poaceae; genus Aegilops; species Aegilops bicornis. Next base: position 297,037,433 of record CM038673.1, on the reverse strand, counting down.
TCGAGCAGTGTATCAATAGGATGCATGCAGTGCAAGTTGTGTTCCAATGCAGTACAGACTTTGTCAAATGAAGTTTACACATACCCAACCAAGCAGTGCACGCCCCTAAATTTGGAAAAACGAATAGATAAGAGAAAAACACAAAAAGAAAAATGTGATCTGTATATGTAGTGCGGAAATATATGAACGTGCAGCACACAAACATAATCAATGCAGTACAAGAATGATTTACTAAGCAGTGCACTCCCCTACATTGGAAAAAAATTACGTAAGAGCAAAAACATGAAAACAAAAAATGAGACTTGAACATGTAGTACGAAATGCGTGCACATGCAGTAGAGAGCCGTGATCAATGCAATGCACGGATGGTTTACAAAGCAGTGCACGCTCCTCCATTGAATAAAAATATAGTGCGGAAAAATATGAACCTGCGGCACAGAAACATAATCAATGCAGTACATGTATGTTTACTAAGCTGTGCACTCCCCTACATTGGAAAAAAGATTACATAAGAGCAAAAACATGAAAACAAAAAATGAGAACTGTACATGTAGTACGGAATGCTTGCACATGCAGTACAGAACACTGATCATTGGAGTGCAAGGACGGTTTGCTAAGCAGTGCACGCCCTTACATTAAAAAAACAAAATAGAAAAAAAATTGACCACCCAAGTGCAGCCGGCCCCAGCCAGTCTCGTAGTAGGTCTGCGCCCACAGCAGGCGAGTCGTTCTGAGCCACGATGCGTGGGGCCGGGCACACATTGGCCCACAGGTCAGAGAGCATAGAGCAGCGAGCACCGTGTATAAGCGCTCAAATAAGTAGCGAGAGGAGTTTGATACAGCTGCCTCGTCAGCGCTTATAAACAGGTCGGGCGCGCCTTCCACGGGCGAGGTGGGACTAAACATTAGGCCGCACACAACGCACCGGGAACCAAACCGTGTTTCACAGCCGACTTGGGCCCAAATGCGTCTTCACTCCCCGAACACAGCCCAACAAGGCCCACTAAGAAAAAATAATAACTTCAAAAAATAAACATCAAAGAAAAACTAGAAAACTTTTTTTAAATGAATAACAACAACAAAAGAAAAAATGTGCGTAAGCACGACCCGAAACTACAGTTCGTTATTAATAAATAAAACGCAGAAAGCCAGAATTAAAAGTACAAATGCAGTCCGCGACGCCAAACAATGCAGTTCTCGATGAAGTATTTTTTTCTGACATACAGTTCTCCTTCCACTGCATTGCAGTATGGCTAAAATGAAGAATGCAGCCCTGTTAGTTAAGCAAAGCAGTCCGTTATAAAATAAAGAACTGCATGAAAGAACTCCATCAACAAACTAAATGTGTGTACATCTGTATCAATCCTAATCCGATATAATTCAGTGCACAAAGAATAAATTTCATTTCCATGCAGTACACTATGTGTACGTACGCAGTTCTGTTCTAATATCAAAGAAGTGCACTTAGTATGAAAATTCACCGAAAACACAATCATCACATTTTTTGACAGTTGTGTGCATACCTGAACAAGTCACGAAAAAAGAGGACACGACGTTCCGGATTTCCAACGCACTAACAGACCCTCCTCATAGCAGAACCTCTCTGTAGTTTCCATGTAACCAAAAACAGAGCCCCACCATGCTACCACCCCGCTCCACCTCTCCCACGTCCTGTCAAGGAGAGCAGAGGAGAGCAGAGGAGAAACACAACCGCTTGCAGTACCCCAAAAAACCCCATTGCATCTTCTTATCCACACTTCCTTTCACCAACCTCTTCTCTCCAGAACAAACATGAGAGAGCAGAGGATAGTCATGGCGGATGCACCTCTTTACAAGCAGCGCTGCAGGTACACCAGGGAGCTCCACGACGTCGATCTCCACGGCAACCACAAGCTCCACGTCGTTTGCACAAGCAAGGGTGAAGACATGGACAAGATGCTGTCCACGCTCAGGAGGAAGCTCGGCGGAATACCCGTCAAACTAGTCGGCATTGATGTCGAGTACACGCACTACGTGAAGCCATAGCGGGCAGCAGTGCTCCAGCTATGTGTAGAAAAAGAATGCCTTGTCTACCACATCTCTGCAGCTAAAGACATGTCAGAATATAACTATCTATCTATACTATTGATTGTCAGTATTGATTTTAAATTTTCTTCACTGCAATCGCCACTATTTAAACTTTGGTTTTCATTTTTGAAAAGCATGGCATCTGAATTCATTGACAGTTTTCATCTGGCTCCATGTATGTCACTCGTGTGCTCGACTCTTGAATTATATGATCTAGCAATACACGCAGTTTTTTTTACCAAATACAAATATTTGACTGAACAATAGAAAACTGCAACATTACTATACAAAACATGTATGAAATTCAGTTCAAGAATACAATCATGCACAGAACATGCATTGTTTATGCAATATATTATCAGATTTACTAGTTATGATGAACAAAGTATTAGCAACTACTCAACGCAACAGATTCAGATATTCATATTGCAGTTCAGTTTCAGCAAAAACAAAAAATATTGGTACTTCTAAGAAATTAAATTATATTCACTATATACAAACATCTTGCAGGCCAATGGAACTAGACAAATTCCTCATGAATGGTGAGTACACCTTCGTCGGATTCGCCATTGAAGGAGACAAAAGCAAACTGAAGCTATCTGGTTTGGAGATCAACTCCGACAACTACATTGATATTCCGGTGGAATGGAGAGACCCATACAATAAAAAGAAGTTTGACTCTTTGGTTGATGTTGCCGGCAGGATGATAGACGTTCACTACCATGACATGAAGAAAAAATTAACCGCAAGGAGGACCATACTCTGTGGGGATTCTGCCCACTGCCGAAAAAGCTTATCAAGTATGCAACAATAGATGCATTCGCAACATATGAGTCATGGAGAATCATCTACGATGTCATCATGGGACTGGACAGGGCAAAAAGAGACAAAGAAGCAAAGCAGAAGAAGAACAAGGCTATAATCCAATGCAGCAACTAGAAATAATTCAGGGCTATGTTTTAGTTTCACTTTACTTTAGTCGTTGTGTTGTTCTTTGTTTCATGTATGCAAGCTTTTGATTATGTCCATTGCTTCACATCGAACATTTCTTTTGTAAAAACAATGTCGTTTTAGAATTATCATTAAATTTTATTTCTGTTGTTTGCTTATGTATCACAGTTTGCTTCTGATAAATTGCTTTCACTGAACAAGTATCCACAAAAGAAATTATAAGAAAAGAACATTAATATTTATATTTACAAAGAAACATGAATACAGTTCACATAACAAATACAAGGCAGTTCACAGAGTGTAAATATGAAGTGCAGTACGTGCACAAATGCAGAACGAAGGTGCTGCAGCAACTTTCGCTCAGTGCACAACATATAGACTTGGTACGCACAGTGCAGTACTCAATGTTGGTGCAAGTAGTACAAATGACATCATTTGTACTACCACAAAAAATATCCAAAAGAAAAAATGCTTCAGGTAAGGAAAAAATTGACCACCTAGTTACAACCAGGCCCCAGCCAGTCCCATAATAGGTCTCTACAAAATGTGTGCACTTCTCCAAAGTCTTACAAGGAAGTTCACTATATGTGTGCATGAAGTGCGGTACATGCTCAAAACCACAAGAGAAGCACTTTCGCGCAATGCACAACACAAAATTAGTGCACCTGATGAAGTACTTAAATGTAAGTCATGCAGTCCGCAGAATTGGCATAACCAGTCACAACTTTGGCACAAAGAAGGATGCACGCAGTGCAAAAATGTTTACACCTGCAGCACAGGAATATGACGAATATAGTGCACATAGAGCAACAAAGCAGTGCAAACCCGTACACTACAAAAAATGATACGTAAGATGGAAAAACAATAAAGAAAAATGCTACCCATGTAGTGCACAAAAATGTAGGGCAAACATGTGTAGTACGGAATGCGTGCACATGCAGTACAGAACCCTGAAAAATGCAGTACAATGTTGTTTTGCTAAGCAGTGCACGGGTGTACAAGGGTGCGACGGACTCGCCTGCGCATGCGGCGCCGTGGCACGCCACGTCGCCGCTCGGCTCGTTCGAGCTCGGCCTCGCGAGGTGGGGAGGGGGTCATGATGCCCTCCCACCCCCCCCTCCTCGCTAATGCACGATGCGCTTGGTTGACAAGCGCAGTGCGGACATTCTATTTTTCCAACAATAGGACGCACGCAACCCCCGAGCCACACCCCTAAGATAGACAGGAAGGCGCACGGGTGCGATGGACTTTGTGCATGCGGCGCGGCACGCAGCGCGTCGCCGCTGCTGCTGCTCGTTCGAGCTCGACCTCGCGGGAGGGGGTGGGAGGGTCACGACCCCTCCCTACCCCGCCGGCCTCAGCTAACGCATGCAAGGCGCTTGGTTGACAGCGCAAAGGCGGACATTCTGCTTTTTCCAACAATAGGACGCACGCAACCCCGTGAGCCACACCCCTAAGATAGATGTGGAGGCGCCACGAGAGTGCAGCGGACTCGCCTGCGCATATCTGGCGCCAAGACACGCCGCTGCGTTGCCGCTGCTCCAATCGTTCAGGCTCGGCCTCGCAGGGGGTGGGCCCCCTTGCTCGGCCTCGTGCTAACGCACGCAGTGCGCTTGGTTGACAGGCACAATGTGGACATTCTATTTTTCCAACAATAGGACGCACGCAACCCCAAAGCCACACCCCTAAGATAGACAGGGAGGCGCACGGCTGCGACGGACTTCGCTGCGCTTGGCGGCAAGCTGCGCGCCAGCGTCGCCGCTGCTCGGCTAGTTCCAAGCTCGGCCTCGCAGGGGGGTGGGGAGCGAGGCCGAGCTTGGAACTCACGTAGTGCGCTTGGTTGACAGGCGAGTGCGGACATTCTGTTTTTCCAATAATAGGACGCACGCAACCCCGTGAGCCACACCCCTAAGATGAGCAGGGGCGCCGCAGGTGCAGCGGACTCGCCCTGCGCATCTTGGCGCCATGACACGCCAGCGTCGCCGCTGCTCGGCTTCGTTCGAGGCTCGGCCTCGCGAGGGGTGGGGAGGGGTCTAGACCCCCTGCTCGACCTCGCTTCGCTAGCACAGTCACGTTAAGTACTGAGGAATACAAATAGCAAAATACAAATCTATAGTCACGACCCCCCAACCCCCCCCCCTCATACCTTACAAAAACAAACAATAAAAAAATAACCAACTGAAGGTTAGGCAAAAAAAACAGTGCACTTAGTTAGGCAGAAAAAGGCAGTGCAGTATCATAAAGCAACGCACTTCACCTGGCTAGGCAAAGCAGTGTAGTATCATAAAGCAAATTAGTTCCAGGATACACACATGAATGCAGGGTCTGCGGTAAAAAGTGCCGAAGAAAAAAAGGTGCAGCACAAACTTGTAGACAAATGCAGTGCTTTTGTTGGACGAAGAAGTTCGGTATCACGTGCAATGCTGTTAAAGATGGGACACATAAGATACATATAAGCGTGTCAAAATGCCAGTTCACACAGAACGTGTAAGTCAACAAAAATAAAAAAATACACATATATATATTGTATGCATTATTTATATAAAAATACACATACAGATACAAAATCGTCCACAAAGCACTGCTGCAAGAAAGACACCTTATATACCTTAGACACCACACATCACACAACATGAACCCTAGTTCTTGTCCATACACAGGGTTTTTACCAAAAGTAGATTGTTACTGCGTCTGCGATTGCGACAGGGAAGTAAGCCCGAGGTCCGCAATCAGTTCTCGTAGCTCAAGCGGCATGTCTTCATAACACAACATGTTCGAAGAATTGAACAGCAGCTGGAACATGTACTCCGCCTTCCAATCTTCAACAGCAGGCTGAAAAAAGAAAATTAGAAAAAATGCAGACAGTGATTAAATAAAAAGGTTGTCATAAAGAACAAAAAGTGAAAAGGTAAAAATAATAAAAAAAGTAACTAGAAAAAGAAGAAAAACAGCGAAGGTTTTACGTCGGTTTTGATAATTTTCTCAACTAAACGTTGGCCGTCATACAACTGCGTCACCCTCAGAACATAGATTCCACTTTTCGTTTGCTCCTCATATTTGGCATGACCGGGTAAGAGGGCTTCTCTGCCAATTTAACCCAGTCAAGGTGGTTCTTAGATTTACACATTTTTCACCATAAATCGCCTTCAACAACTGAGTCATCCTCCTTATCTAGCAAAAAAGGAAGCACAATGTAAAAATAACACACACCACAGATCAAATTACGATTCAGATACAAAAGCTGTTCTCGACGGCTAGACAGTCCCTCTTTTAAATGCACATGAGGTCATTTCTTTTTATCTCCTTTTTTACAAGGATTATGGGGGGGTCTGAGAAAAATGCAATTCTGTCACGCGTGTGTTGCAGTGCACTAAATAAACAAGTGTGGTCCTATGTGTGCTAACATTGCATGTGCAGTTTATTAAAAAATGCAGTAGGAGAAACACAAAAAAACTTTGCACTTGGCAAGAAAAATGGCATAGCACTTCAGTGTAATCTGAATGGTAATCTCTCATGCGCCACTTTGTCATGACATCAAGATGGCCAGTGTACTTCCTAGTGTCATGGATATCAAACGTCTGGCGATGCTGGTTCATCGTGTATAAGGAATAATGACCATCCTTGGAGCGCGACATCATAATATGTTCACATCAAAAAAACAAAAAATGAAAACTTATTTTGACACGTAGCACTAGAACCACTGCTCCAAAAGTTAACTATAAAAAGAAATGCAACAAACCAGAAAAATAAACGACGGGAAACAATGAACTTCCCAGTTTTGCATCCAACAGGTTTACATCGTCACTCACAAAAACCTTGAACTGGTTAACTGCATCTTCTAAACAAACGTGCTATGCACAACTGGCAACATAGGGTTTCCTTCCTCATCTCTCGTCACAAATGTTTCCATCTGAAGAACATACTGCAAAGAAAAAACAACAAAAAAAGGACATGAAAAAAAGAATAAACAATGCATGCAGGCATGGACATAAAAAAACCAGTACAAATAGAAAAAAATGACAGCACATGTTTACCGTGATAAATAAGGGTGAAAGTAGCACATGTTCACCAGAATGATAAACTAAACCCATTTCAGGGTCTTGCTTCCAGTACTTGATGATAAAATCCATGAGATATGAATCCATTGAAGCTCCTTTGCCAAATGTATTATAGATATAGTCAACAGTGTAAGTATCAAGATCACGAAAAGGAGTGTTCACCATAAAGAACGCATTCCTGCAGTAAACATACAAAGACGGGATCAATAAAATTAAAATTAAAAACAAAACACACAAAAAGAATCAAGGGCACACACATAAAAACTTACTCGTGGTATTTGGTTACAAATTCTTTGATGAGAACAAGATCCTTTATTTTCCTCGCCTCATTAATATATTTGAACCTCGGAGGCTTCAATTTCTCTATAGAGCATCTCAATTTAAAAGCCCTCTCACCTGCCGTCTTGTTCGCAAAAACTTCAACATCATCCACAAGAGGACGATTAATTGCTGCACTCCAAGTCCTCGTGACGCGATGACACGCCGTAACAAAATCGTCATCATCAACATCAAACACATCACATGGGGAGCTAGGGCGGGAAACATTTCCACCATCAGGTCCAGACGCCACAGCTGTGTTCAAACCATCTCCAGCCAAAGAACCATAATTATCTGGAGAGATTTCAATGGCGCAATCCTCCATAACCACATCGTAACCACAGGACTCAAACAGTGACGTCTGACCTTCATGAAGCCCCCCATCAAAACCTAAAACCGTGTAAGAAAAAACATGGAAACACTCAGCACAATAAAAATACAAAACCAAAAAACATGTAATACATCTCATTAAAATAAAAAATGTAGTTCACTAAAGAATAGAATGCAGCACAATTGTCTCTGACAATGCAGTCCACTTGTCCACAAAGAATGCAGAATAAAAAAATGTATACAACAATGCAGCCCACTTGTAAAGAACAATGCAGCTCACTTGACCAAAAAATAAAAAATGCAACTCATTAACACAACAAATAAATATACACATACAATCTAAATCACGAACATAACTAAACAAACTATTAAAAAGGCCCGTAAGAACCGGAAGCAAGCAGTAGGCAAAAAATAAATAAAGGAAGGATAAAGAAGTTCACTAAAACAACCTTTATCTGCAAAAGTTAAAAGTGATGTTAAATCAAGGGAACACTTTCTCGATGTGAGACAACTATAGAGCATGGCCTTTCTGATGTAGCCAATGTGCTCCACCCCAAACTGAGCAACTCGAACACCATCCCAAGTCCGCAGGAATTGAAACATATAGAATCTACAATCATGCCTGCAATAGAAGAATAAAAAACATCAGTTTCCCAAAATGAAAAATAAAAAAAAAACTTGAGCAGTATGGTGAAGAGGGGATGTACGGAACACGCCCATTAGGCTGGATTGGGACAATGACATGTTTCAACACAAATCCATCAAGTGTAGGAGGATATAGCGGCTCATCAGAACTTGAGCTTCCTTCTTTCCACGCACGCTTGATATTTTTAACCATCCTCCTAAAAACCCTGATCGCATCAGGGCTGCCAGGTTTATTGAGCGAGTCAAGAAATTCAAACCGCCTTTCTTTCACATTTAACGCAACTACACAATAATGACCAACGCCATCCCTTGTATCTGGTGGATAAAAGGTTGCAAAAAGGACCTGTTCAAAGCACGAAAAAATAAATAAAATTATAATAAGAAGAAGAAAGCGAGAACACTATAAAACAAACACGCAAAAATATAGTCTTCGACACATAAAAACGTTACTCACCATATCCTTTTTATCAACACGCTCCTCGGCTTTTGAAGAGAACACCATTTTAACACTCCTGCCTACAGTACCACCATTCCAAATATTTGTCTGCCAATAAAAAACCCGAAATCAAATAGTGCTCAAGAAAACATGTCGTTGCACGAAATCAGAAAAGAAAATAAAAAAACAAAAAATTCCGCTTTCTTACACAAATATGGTACATGACAACCATTGTCGGAGATCCCTTAAACTTATCTACCAGCAAAGAAACCCCAAGATCTACAAGTCTTGTAGTGAGCATCCCTTTATCCCAAAAGGATTGGCCAACTTCGCCAATGGTAATATCACCCAACTCAGTTTTAAAAGCAATCATGTCCTTGAATTTTTCATGAAAAACTGAAACATAAGATACTAAAAAAATAACAACAAAGAAAAAGGGCTAAAAACCAAATTTAGAAAATACATATGAACAAAACAATTTCTAAAAAACCATACTTCTTATTCTTGTCCTTCCGAACCCTCGTAACAGCAGTGTACAACTCATTGTATCTTTTCAGAAGAGCTGGATCAATGCTCGACGGTGTCACAACAGGAAGTTCATCATCTGTAATAAAAAGATGAAGTTCACTTATACAAAATAATGAAGTTCAAATATTAAGATATGGAAATTATGCTAGCTATTTTGAAAATCATAAACAAAAGATTAAGTTTCATTTATCATTAAACATCTAATACAGATACCATGGTAATTAAACAAAAAATGAGATGAGAAAAACTTCAACTGCACTGTTCGAAACAAAACTCTTGCCTTCAGTGTCAGAGTCTTCATGCTGTTGATCTTCAGAGCTCACCAAAACATTTTCATGGACAGATTGCGACGAATCCACCACAACCTCACTGGACTTCCCTTCTGCAGCAACATCAGCATTCTCTAGATTTACAACAGTCTTGTCAACCGCAACGTCCTTAGATAATTCAGTTACATGAGGCTCAATTCTCGATACTTCAGGAACATCGTTGGCCGCCAGACAAACAGGGGAAGCGACAACACTAACAGCAGGGACGACATTCTCCAGCGGCTTTTCAATGACAAAATCAGAATCTTCATGCCGATTGGGGGAAAGAGCATCATGGGATTCTTGAGCTACAGAAGCGTCTGCACATTCGACAGCTACCGATGCAGAAGCACCAACACTGCCACCACCATCAACAGCACAACCGCCCTGATTCAGATCAACTTGAACTTCCATGTTTTCTTCTCCAGGTTGTGGAAAGATTAAAAAACACACAATAACACAAAAATGAGCGCGGGGATAATTAACACAACAACAACTGCAACCCACGTGTATCAAAACAACTACAACTTCAACCCACATATACATAAAAAAGAGCAGCAGTTCACTTTGTCAAACGCTGCAGTTCATTTATGTTAAATACTGAAGCTTACTTATGTAAAACATTATGGACACGCATGCAAAAAAGGAATGCAGTTCACTTCAGTCAAGACTGAAGCTCACACATGTAAAATTATTGCAGCTAAAATATGTAAATGAAAATGCATAAGAGCGAACATAACAGCGTACATCAAGTTTGCAACAACAACAGACAAAAAAATTAGATTACAACACACTAACAGAACAAGTAAAACAACTATACCTTATCAGCTACAACATCCGGAGGAGACGATGCATCAGCCAAGACCTCATCCTTCCCACAACCGTCGTAGGTCTCTTTGTGCACATCACAAGCAAAGATCACCGCCTACAGGCATAGAACAAACCAAAAACGAAAAATAAGATGGTAACGACCAAAAAAGAAAAAAACTTCAAATATGCACAAGCAATACACACTTTACAACCGCGAAGTACACAAAAAATACAATAAAAATGGAAAGCAACAAATGCAAGTTTAAGAAGAGGGACGCATGGCAGAACAGACATAGCAGAAGTACCTGTACCTGACCAATTCTATCGTCCCTAGTTCCATGGACACCAGAAGATTCCACTCCAGCCTATCACAAAAAACATGAAAAGTGAGGAGCAGTCCACATAGTACACAAAAGAGGTTCAAAACCACAAAAAACCTAGAACATATATTATCAGCGCCAACACCAGCGTCCGACGGTTCATTTCATCCAAAATATGCCCAAAGATTCTTCTCATACCGACCGCATTTTTCCTCTTGTGAATGTCTCAATTGAGCATACGAAGACCGAACATTCGTCACTGCAATCTTCAGGCTTTCAATCACGCCACAATCAAAATTGTGAGCAGCAACAATATCTTCATCTCGTGGGCCATGGCCAACAGGAAAAAAACAAAGCAACTGTCCTCAACCTGTCACCGGAGGTTGGCAAATCTTCAGTCAACTTCAAAACCTTCAGAAGAAGCTCATCAATCTCCTCGTGTTTTTTGCCGCCAACAAATGTCTGTTTAGAAGAGCTTCTATTATCAAACATCTGTCGAGCCATGAAACCACGAGTACGCGGCACCTCATCATCACAGGCAGGAAGCTGGCTACATATAGGCTCATAAACCTAGCATGAGTGCTAGGTACCGCATCAGAGCTGCCGCGTACAACTGCAACAGGACGGTTGTACACAATATCACCTGACGCCTTCCACTTCAAAAAAAAAGACAAGAGGCAAACATAAGTACACATGTGAGTACTATAAAAGTTCTGATTTATAATGGCTGCACCTTTAAAAAACTGATATTCAAAACTCAGATGCACTAACTGGCAGCTTCCCAAATTTGTAAGTTTCCAAGTAAATCTTTCCCTTCACAAGCACATCCTCATTGTATAACTTCATCAGGTCCTTGGTCGTCAGGTATGACGCACGTGGCGTCAACGTGTGCATGACTGAAAATTTGTGAAGCTTCAAGCAGTCAAGATACATAATCAGGGGGACAATGGCACAACCCTCTGCACAATTCTGCTTGCTGCCTTCTGTTTGCCACCTTACCACAGCTGCCTGCAACTCATCAACAACAAGCTGGCAAAAGTCCATCTGAGCCATAGCCGCATAATCCATGTTCTCTACCATTGCAGCAACTCTACCCAAATGAACTGCAGTTCGGGCACAAGCAAATTCTGGTAGAGTATCAGGAAGAACACCTTCACAGCAAGGTCAACAGTCACATGATCATCTACCTCCACCAACGCCTTCAACTTCTCAATCAAGTCCTTGAACCCTATACTTTTTGAACGATCAAAGCCAAGCTCATCCTTGAGGGCACTCAACGAGTCATCATGGCCCGGCAGCAGCATGGGTGCAGTGTGACGTCCCATGGGTAAATCAAAAATGTGATGAACTGCATCACGATTGATTCGAAGAACCCTGCCATTCCCAAAGTCCATTATCATGGTGGCAGGGTCAATCACTCCCATCAGATAGCACATAAGAATGTGCGATACATTTTTCTTTACTGTCAGTTCAAAGACAACACCAAATCCAGCATCCCGAACACGACTACAGTGTGCCTCTTTCAACAAGGCAGCAGCCTTGCAAACAGTGGGAAGCGACAAACGTACGGTCTTGTTAAATCGAGAATCATCTACCTCAGCATCATCTTCAGCTGCATTGCTCTTACTAGACTTCTTCCTCTGTGTAAAGGGAAATGCAATCCACATTTGAAGACTAGCCATAAAAAAAGAGACTGAGAAAACACAGATAGAATAACAATGAAGAAAACAAATGCAGTCCACTTCAACAAACCTTTGGAACAACATCCACCTCCTCGCCAGAGTCACCACAAACATCTTCATCGACATCGTCACGGGCACGCTTGGGTAGACTCTTAGATGAACCACAGTCTTTGCGTCTACCACTATGAACATCCCTCACAAAATCAGCAAGCACAAAGTCATCATCATCAGAGTTGGGACCTTCAGTGACATGTAGTCGCTTGCACTGAGGATCATCCTTTCCACCAGCTTCAGCAGTTCTCTTGCCAAGATTCTTGTTCATGCCAGCAACACGTGGACTCCGCCGAGGTGTACCACCTTCCTCAACAATAAGATTTCAGCCTCTTCTTACGCAAAGAAGGCTTCTTCACCTTGGCAAATTTGGCACCCTTGGCACCATCTGCAGCTCTCCTCTGCTTCTCTTTCTCCGCAAACTCTTTTGAGTCACTTTCAAACCTCAACTTCTTCTTGCTTTGCTTCAACTCATATTCACGAAGCTGTTCCGAGACCATCCAATCCTGTGTAACTTCTTTTGTACCATCAACAATTTGCGGCGTGTCTCGAGACAAAAGCAGGACGCCTCTGGTCAAAGCTCACACCAACATTACCCTCTGCAAAATAATGGTCAATCAATTGAGTAACCTCCTCAAACCCACGCTGACCAAAGATGGAAAAAATGCATCAATAAAAATGAAGGTTGACTATGGTCATTAAAAAGTGCACAAAAGAACAAATGCGATGCAGCTTAGACATATAAAATGCAGTGCTCCAACCATAAGCTAAAAATAAAAATTAATGCATTGCACAAAAAACTTGAATAAAACAACAATGCAGTTCACACATACATATAGTGGAGTTCACATATACAAAATAAATAAAGTGATGCATACACTAACTTCATGTTTCTTCCCAACAAGAATGTCGGACTAGATACAGCAAGGCAACACCAATTGGTACGACATCGAAGTAACCAGCATACACAAAAATAAATAAATCAACCACATACAAGAAGGAGGGGCCACACTTATGGGAGAAGTTTCAATCGGCGAATTCAATTGATGTCCTCCCTCCACACCATGATCCTTACCACCAGGACAACGAGACCCAATTGGTGTATCATTATGAGAACCACAATCACCTACTTCATTCAAAAAGAACTAGAAACAGAAATTACAAAACATCACATGACAAAAATAATGCAAGCGAGCAGCGACAACTAACGAGCATAAACCAAATATGCAGGATGATTTAGGAAACTAGATAAACATCAAAATAAAATAAACAAAAGCCTAAAATAAGCACTCCACATACCTGAACTCCTCCTCCCACTGCTCGGCGAAGACATGGCGTTTACTGTGACACAATGACGAAGTGACAGATATAAGCAACAAAATCGGCGAAAAATCTCATGAAACCCTAGATCCACCTTGCTACACACAAGTATCGACTCCAAAATCGAGATAGAATCGGCTGCCTACGGAAAAATTACACAAGCAAAAACAACAATAGCAACTACGAGAATAACAAAAAACAAGACGAGAGGACGATCAAGACCGGGAACAAGAGGAACGTACCACAAAAAAGGTGCAGCGCCAGCGGCGGGGAGGGGGGAGGGTGTGCCGACGGAAACGGACACGGAAGGGCTGGGGGAGCACAGCGGCAAGGGCTCGCGGAGCGGACAACGACACGGAATGCAGCAATAAGAACCTCTTGAGGGCGGCGGTTCCTCGGGCAAGGGTGGTTGCTGTGGGCAACGGCGGTTTTGCTCGAGGGAGGAACTGCAAGAGAGGAGAGGGGATTGTTCTCGGTCTCTCTCCCTGTTAGCGGTGGGATCGCCTAGAACAGACATGTAGGAGGCCCGCGTGTGGCAAAAAGTAACATAAAACAGGCCGGCCCTAAAACGGCCCGGCTAAAACAAGAAAGACCACATCAAAACGCACATGATGCAGTTCTCTACGAAGAACAATGAAGTTCAGTCGGTAAAACAAAAATAAAATAAACTCAGTTCGTAACAAAAAGTTAAAATGAAAAAGAACACGCATGTTAAGAAAATGCATCCGAAAAGAAAAGGTCTACATTCAAATAAGTACCACACAAAAAAATGGGGGGGGCAACCCCCCTACCCCTCCCGTACCAGGGAATGCAGTAAGTATAGGCAAAAAACAGATGCAGTACGCAGCACAAGAAAATGCAGTGCATTTCGTTACACGAAGCAGTACAGTTTAGCAATCCAGTTCCGGATTACCTACATTGTGAATAAATACACGGTATAGAACACAGCGAAAAAGTCGTAAAAATTGCGGAATACATTGTACTCTATTGCACACGATGAAGTACGCACCTGTAGACAACATGCAGTTCTCCGTTGCACACGATGCAGTGCGGTACTCTAACCAATGCAGTTTCGTTATCACGCAGAATACATATAAACGTCACAAAAATGCCCGTTCGCACAGAAAAGTGGTGGTTAAAAAAATCTACTGATAAAAAAAACACCACATTCACATACAACCACCCAATCGGAGCGGTTCCATCGCCACAAGCCCACGATCACAGACACAACACCAACCCACGATCTGCACAAACCGCATCGTCGGCGAGATCGTGCAGTTCATCCGATGCGGCCATCCCACACCGCGCCTCCCCTTAAATTCAGACCCCTGCCATAGGCCTTCTCATCCACAAACAACACAAGTATCCATTGCGCTGCCACCAAATCGCTCCATCACATCCATCTCCACGCAAAAACACCAAGCCCCACTACCAGCGATGGCATTCGCCGACGAGTACAAGGACGTGGAGGCCCACGGCAACACCAAGTTGCACGTCATCCACACCAACGACAAGAAGTAGGTGGCGATCACCCTCGCGCGATCTGGCGCCACCTCGACCTTCGCGCCACAAGATCGCTTTCAAGATTGATCTCGAGTACAACAACGAGCCTGAAGCAAAGAAGAAACCCGCCCTCTGCCAACTCTCCATCGGCAAGAAACACCCAGTGCTACTCTTCAAACTGAGCGTCGCTAAAAGGTGCAACGTCTTCAACAACTTCCTCGCCGAACCCAGGTACACCTTTGCAGGCTTCTCCATCGACGGCAACAAAAAAAGGCTAGATCGCGTCAATCTGGAGGTCGCCAACTTCGTCGACATCCAGAAGGAGTGGAGGGTGCCCGAGGCAACCAAGGAGTTGGACTCCCTTGGAGACGTCTCCGGCATGCTCATCGACGACTACTACAACAACATGAAGAAGAAGATCACCGACAGCGAGCACAAGCGCCGGGCCACCCTGCCTCATCGTCCATGAGGCACATCGAGTCTGTGACAAGGGCGCCCTGCAGCGTCTGAGATATGGAACCGCATCACCCTCACCCAGGACGGGCTTCGCCGTGGAAAGCTGGAGAAGGAGGAGCCCCCCCAAGAAGCGCGCCAGCAGCAACTGGGATGGGGAGGCGTTGACTGGTGAAGAAGAAGATGGTGCCGGCCAAAGAGCCATCAATGCCACCGTCATTTCAGAATTATCGTCAAATTTGCTTTATGTTGTTTGCTTATGTATCGTTAGTTTGCTTGTAATCATTTGCTTTTGCTGAACTTAGTTTGCTTGCCATGCAGAATCGCTTGTAATGATGTGAACTTTGATTATGTTAGATTGCTTTCTATTGAAATTAGTTTGCTCATGATGAACTTGTCATACAGAATGCATGTGATAATTTGTTCTCTGTTGTTTGCTCATGTATCATTAGATTCGAGCAGTGTGCAAATAGGACGCATGCAGTTCAAGTTGTGTACCAATGCAGTACAGACTTTGTCAAATGAAGTTTACACATACCCAACAAAGCAGTGCACGCCCCTAAATTTGGAAAAACAAATAGATAAGAGAAAAACACAAAAAGAAAAATGCAATCTGCATATGTGTTGCCGAAAAATATGAACGTCACGACACACAAGCGAAATCAATGCAAAGACAAGAATGATTTACTAAGCGATTGCACTCCCTACATTGGAAAAAAGATTACATAAGAGCAAAAACACGAAAACAAAAATGAGACATGTGCATGTATGTCTGACCGCATGCACATGCGATCTGGCAACTGATCGGTCACGATTGCACATATGGTTTACAAAGCAGTGCAAGCCTCTATATTGAAAAAAAACGTAGTGCTGAAATATATGAACGTGTAGTACGGGAACGTAATCAATGAAGTACAAGTATGTTTACTAAGCGGTGCACTCCCCTACATTGGAAAAAAGATTACATAAGAGCAAAAACATGAAAACAAAAAATGATAATTGTACATGTAGTACGGAATGCTTGCACATGCAGTACAGAACACTGATCAATGCAGTGCAATGACCGTTTGCTAAGTCGTGCGCGCCCTTACATTGAAAAAAACAAAATAGAAAAAAATTGACCACCCTGGTGCAGCCGGCCCCAGCCAGTCTCGTAGTAGGTCTGCGCCAATAGCAGGCGAGTCGTTCTGAGCCACGATGCGTAGGGTCGGGCGCACATGGGCTCACAGGTCAGAGAGCATAGAACAGCGAGCGCCATATATAAGCGTTCAAATAAGTAACCAGAGGACTTCGATACAGCTGCCTCGTCAGCGCTTATAAACAGGTCGGGCGCGCCTTCCGCGGGCAAGGTGGGACTAAACATTAGGCTGCACACAGCGCACCAGGAACCAGCCATGCTCACAGGCCGTCTTGGGCCCAATGCGATTCACTCCACGAACACAGGCCCAACACACAAAAGAAAGGCCACTGAATATATTTTTAAACCCACATACCATACACAAAATGCAGGCCCAACCATGCGTTCCGCAGTTTGTCTTGATATGAAAATGCAGTTCGCTATTTTCAGGTAAGCAGTCCTTTTGCTACTCAAATGCATTCGACGACACTGAATCAGAACCAATCCACCACCTAACACCAACCACAAACATTTATTACTTCCATTGCTCAACTGGTTGCATAAAAACGTATCCATTCGTGCTCTAGACTAACACAACTCCTCCCCCCGTTCCTCTTTTTCTTCAAATCGTAGATCTAGGGTTCGTCCCATCCCCAGCTCTTCACTGGAATTCCACGGAACCAGCCATGGACTGTAAGTGCGGGTGTTTGGCAAAGATGGCGCCCGTAGAGGACACATGCGTGTACGTAGAAGGTCTGGAGCTCACCAACACCGAGTGGCGCAGCATGATCGGGTGCTGATGATACCCAGGGGGTTTGACGCCATTTCTTCATCGCCTCACAACCATGAATCTGCGGGGAAAGTTGGCTATGTTTTTTCCCTCACAATTCTGGACATAATCTAGCCTGCAAATCCACATCTGAATATATAGTTCAATCAATTTGTTCAGTAGTATCAACAAAAATACAAAACATAATTTGTATTGTTGTTCAGATTTGTTAGCTATTAAGAATAGATGCTTCCACCTATTTTTCTTCAGTACCACACCAGGTATCGACAATAGTTAGATCAGAACCCCAACACACGAACAAAAAAGGGTCGATGAGATCAGCGATGCGATTACATTGACATCTTTGGCAAAGTACTGCTTTATGGCCGACACAGCAGTACAAGCATGTTGCAGTATAATATATATCCTAGTAAAACTAGACGTCAATTCCGTATATAAGTTTCTTCATACATTGCAACTACTTTAGAAAACAACAGTCATATATGTGCAAGTATTTAAGTCAACATAAACATATCATCCTAAGTATAAAGAAAAACATTCGTTGTTTACTTATAAAATTCTTTTAACACCCATTCCAATATGTAGAAACTGTCATCCACAATAAAATTTCATGCTCTGAGTTCAGGGAAGATTACTTTGGACACAGAACACAAGAATGGGTATGCAGACATGCAAGCTGACTACCACATCGACTCTGAAGACTGCATCAACATAACTACTGGTTGGAAAGATTTTGTCTCCCAGAATGGCTTTGACGTCGGAGAAGTGGCCATGGTGTTTTTCTACAAAGCAGAAGACTCCCTCAAGTTTACAATATTTGCACTCTAGGCTGTCTAATATGAAGCAAACAATATTTTTAATCCTTTGATTATGATGTATGCTTTTAAAATTATGTCCATCAGACACTTTGAACGATGCCTAGTTTAAAGTATGCAACCTCAACTGCATCATTTTGTCATCCTTTTTAGACAAGTTGTTGTTGGCAGTAATGCAGTTCTCTCAAGCACATAGTATGGTCCTAATAATAAAAAAAGCAGTCCTCTGAATAGTAACAAGGAAATGTGAATGGTCAAAACTTTGCAGTTAACATACGATGTTCAAAAACAATTCTCATAGTATGCAGTTCAAAATAATTCTTATAATAACTGTTCAGCTAACACAAGCATAAAATGGACCATCCATTGTAATACCACAATAGAAACATTAACCACACTGCTAATTCAGTACGGAAGTGCATATTATGAAGTCCTATAGAACACAGAATTCAGTTTAAGAAAACAAAAATCTCATAAACTGCAATAACCACCGTAAAGTAGCTACAACGAAGTACACTACTAACGAAAATGCAGTGCACAACAACGTATGCCACAACTACAACAAATAAAATTAAAAATAGTAGAACTGCAGACATGTGGTAGACTATCAAAAAATACTCCCGAAACAATGTATGCCTAAAAATTGTCCAAACACTAAACAATCGAAAAATTACTCCGGCAAAAAATTACATGGAAGACACGGCAACTGAACGAACAACGTCAGCTCTCGTCTAAAAATTGCAATTACAAAATTACAATTATACCAGCAATACAATGAATTCAAACCTATAGCAACACTAATTACAATATTCAAACACACATGGCCGCGCAAAAATCCAAAAAATCGTCAAGAACAGAGGAGCGGACGAAGCTCTCCCGCCCGCACAATCAAAATAACAGGAATTGAAAACAAACTCCTAAAAATTAACAAATTATAGAGTGAACGGACCGATTAAAACGAACACAATCAAACAATTCCTACTAAAACAACATGCGAGCACAAAAAAATCGCATCTGAAGCGAACACAGACGAACAGAGAAAGCTCATCCGCCAAATCCCTCGATTTACCAAGATTTTAGTCATTTTTCCTATAAATTACAAATAATAAAGGTCAACTGACATCCATAAACAAATTAAATCATCCCGAAACACCCGATTCCATACAGAATACGCGGGCGGACCACCAGAAAATGAAGCAGTTCTCCCGTGTAGCATTGCAGTGCGCAACATAAATAAGATGCGCTTCATTGAGCATGCAAAGGTCTTAGAAGTGTTATCAGAATAGTTATTACGATAATATTATCGAGAATAGACTGGTGTATATATATATATATATGTGTATATATATATATATATATGTATGTATGTATGTATGTATGTATGTATGTATGTATGTATGTATGTATGTATGTATGTATGTATGTATATCCACTAAGGGTTTTAGTCCTTTAACTTTTAAAGGATCGGCTAGAGATGGAATTTTGCCATGTTTATTTCAGTTCTTCACAATGTGATGCTCTATATGTGCAACTATTTGCCGTGCAGTTCCATTTCATCAATAACAGTTTCAACAATACCACTATGAATTACAATATTTGGTTGCTGTTAAGGATATTGTAGTTAACATGCCTTTTCATTTTTTTAACAATAACTAGTGTACTTTAGACCTGCACAATACCAGTTTGAATGACTATTTGCTTGTTTTTAAATGTTATGCCTGATGCAATTAACACACATTTCCACTTCTTGTTTTGCTTAACTTGCGTGCTTAAGCCTGGCTATGATTTGTAGATTATGTTATCTACCATGGATATATTTGGTTGTTGTTTAGCCTGTTGTGCTTAACATGCCTTTATATGTACTCATACAGGACAATATTGAGAACAATGTTGTTTTCCATCGAGGTTAGTTTCATCGCATTGCTTATATGTACTCATTGTTTAGGATATCGGTAGCTAGTACCATATAGCCTGGGGGCTGATAAGGGATTAATCGTCGAATCAGACATTTCACTGAATATATCTGTAACCCATTTATCAGTAGGTTAACTAGGGCCGTATTTAATATATCTGAGGCTACATAGCAACATGCATTGTACTGAATGACTAAATATGCAATCCCAGACTCTGAGCAACAAGGAAGAGTGTTACCTTAATGTTCTGATGATGTCTAGATATACATGTAATAAAATCTTATATAATGGGATGGAGGGAGTGTTGTACTACATCATTTTTCAATTGTTGTTTAGCTTCTAATATTAACTTGGTGCTTTTAGGTACATATGTCATGGCCAAAGATCCACACTTCGACCCTTTCTGCGTATGGGGCAATGAGATATTCATGAACCAGCATCAAGTGAGGAAACTGATAAAGATTGTAATTAAAATGGGTCAAAATATGTCAATCGAACTATTTGTTTACATTTTATGCAAGACAACAGTGAACTGCAGTATGGTAAGTAAGAACCCTGTAGCATTCTGTTTACTGCCCGTAATGAGTTGTGTTAGATGACATTGTCTGAATCTTTTTTCCTTTGCAGTGGATCCTGAAGCAGTTTACTCAAGATTACCTCTCAAACTACATGATTGGCGGTCGGCCATCACAAGGGGTTGGACTAGAGTCATGTGTGCCTTCTGCATCCAGGAGAGCACAAATAGGGCCATTCCGCTTCACCTTGTTCAACAACCAGAATGTTTGCCGCCTCTTTCTTTACCATCTGTAATAGTACAAGTATAGAACCATGGTTCATCATTCTTTATTTGGTGCTTATGTAATTATTAAACATATGTACCTATGAATCGAATAATGCATTGGTTGTTCGAACCTGATGGATATGAATAAAGCTATAGCCTACTTTCAAGTTTAAATTAGGTACAATTTTAAATAGCAGCAATTAAATTAGGGCAAAATTACGGTGTGCAGGTCATTACGGTGCACACGGTTAATAAAGCACAGCGTGTGCGATATACATCATAACCCGACACGGTTCACGGAGAAGAAACGCGTGTAACAATGCACACAGTTGCCGTTTGCAATGCATGTGTGATGTCAGACACTATCACATACAGTGCGGGAAAACTAAATGGGTGTGATTGTCTACCTATCGTACATAGTTTATAATCATGAACTGTTTGTGATGTGGCAGGCATCGTAAACGTAGAGCCAGTTTGGCACGTGCCTGGAAAACTCCCGTGCCTGGAATCTTCCTGGTTTTAGGTAAAACCACAAAACTCCGACTGCGATGGCAATGCAAGCACAAACGAGTAGCAAGGATGAAGCGTTTGGGATATTCGAGATATCGGAAACGGTTATATAGGGACAACTCTATGCATCAAGGCTCCCTATCCCCGACGGTTTCTGGGTCGTGTGGGAAGGACCCCCCTATCGCCCACACTCACTTAGCAACGGTTCCAAACGTCATCGCGGAAAGGGGTTAAAAACCGTTTGTATAGCACCTCGCTGTACCAGTGCCTTCCTCTTCGGGGAAAATCCCGACGCAGCTCACAAGTAGCAGAAAGCATTTCTGGCGCCGTTGCCGGGGAGACATCATCAAAAACCTACAAGTACCTACACTCAAATTATCATTTGTTGCTCTACTTTTTATTTTCTTTATTAATCTCATTATGAAAATAAAAAATAGAAAAATATTTTACTTAGTTAGTTTTCTTGTCTGCTTGCTTTGCCACTATGGCTAGTTCTTCTCCTGATATTCCTTCCCTCCTTACTTAGTAGAGGGCTCTGGGATTTTAAACTTTAAGCAGCTAAGTGACGATTCTTTAAAATAATTTTGGGATAGATTATTAGAGATAGAAATGAGGGCTAATGCCAAAAGTCATATTAATTTACTTCTTAGGAGCTGCTATGTTTGTTTATATTTTATTCATAGACGTGTCTTGGACTCAATGTTTGAAAAGGATTTCCTTGGGAATAATGCTTTTGACACCTACAAGAAGATGAAGAGTATGTTTGGACAACCGAAAGTAGAAACTATTGAACCCACCATAGTAGTGAATTGTCTGCATACTAAGTTAATTAAAGAGAGAAAGGAAAGTATGGAGGCTAATGATTTTTCCAGTAAAATAAATGGTAATGTAGTATTACAAAACAAGAGATATGATACTTTGGAACAAAAGATTGATAATTTTAGTATCTTGAAAGTTGAAATCAAAACTCTCGATGCAAAACTTGATCACTTGATTCACGTTATTGATGATGGCAAAGAGAGAAAATTAGGAAAGAGGAAGATTGACAATAGCATTGGACCATTTGGTAAAGATATGGTTAAGCATGCTACTAAAGATGACAATACTTGAAACAATGCATTACGCCTAGCTAGGGGCGTAACAGAATAGCGCTTGTTGGGGGCCACACAATAGTTATCTCAAATTTCTGCTTTTATTTTCTGTTTTGTGTGATGACATGATTATTTCTATTGTAATGTTTGTGTATTTATCTTTTAATTAGTGTTTGTGCCAAGTAAATCCTTTGGGATGATTTGGTTGATAGTTGACTTGATTATGTGAAAAAACAGAAACTTTTGCACCCACTACTGGAATTACTATAATTCACTCGAACATGATAAAATTTTGATTTTTTTTACACATGATTGATACAAAAATTCCCACGCTGTCCTAATGTTTCATATTTTCTTGAGTTACAGAAGTATAGTTGTTATTCAGATTATTACAGACTGTTCTGTTTTAGACAGATTCTGTTTTTCCATAAATAGTGTGCTTGTTTTAATGATGCTATGGATTATATCGGGGGGGGGGGGTATAAGTCGTCGAGAAGTTAGAATGCAATATGTATTATACAAGATTAATTATGAATGAGTTTACCACAATAGCTAATGTTTATGATTTGTGTATTATACTAACGGATCTCGCGAGGTTTCTATTGAGTTTTGTGTGCTGAATTTTTCAAGTTTTTGGTGAGATCACGATGGATGAAGGAATAAGGAGCGGAAAGACCCTAAGCCGGAGACATCAAACACGATTCAGATTATAGTTGCGTGTGCGATACATGGCATACAGTTCACCCACACGAATTGTTTGTGATGAGCCAAAAAACACAAACGGTCAGCCATATCAAGGTGTATGCGATAGACAACATACAGTTTAGTCGGATGAACAGCTTGTGATGGAACACAAACGATTCGGCATAACAAGATGTGTGTGATACCCGACAAATAGGTTGGTAATAAGAATTGTGTGCGGTAGTTGTAGACAACGCATACAATTTTTTGTTGTATGTTGTGTGCTCGACAGGGCACATAGTTCAAGAAACCAATAATGGGCGATAATGTAAAAGATCTTTGTCAAATACGTATTGGTAGAAGTATAAGGCTCGGGGAGTGTACTGATGGGATGAACCCATTAGACGATATGAGCACACAACTGAAGGAAATATGCCCTAGAGGCAATAACAAAATTGTTATTTATATTTCCTTATATCATGATGAATGTTTATTATTCATGCTAGAATTGTATTAACTGGAAACTTAGTACATGTGTGAATACATAGACAAGCAGTGTCCCTAGTATGCCTCTACTAGACTAGCTCGTAAATCAAAGATGGTTAAGTTTCCTAGCCATAGACATCTTTGTCATTTGATGAACGGGATCACATCATTAGAGAATGATTTGATGGACAAGACCCATCCGTTAGCTTAGCACTATGATCGTTTAGTTTATTGCTATTGCTTTCTTCTTGACTTATACATGTTCCTATGACTATGAGATTATGCAACTCCCGAACACCGGAGGAACACTTAATGTGCTATCAAATGTCACAACGTAACTGGGTGATTATAAACATGCTCTACAGGTGTCTTCGATGGTGTTTATTGAGTTGGCATAGATTGAGATTAGGATTTGTCACTCCGATAGTCGGAGAGGTATCTCTGGGCCCTCTCGGTAATGCACACCACTATAAGCCTTGCAAGAAATGTAGCTAATGAGTTAGTTGCGGGATGATGTATTACGGAACGAGTAAAGAGACTTTCCGGTAACGAGATTGAACTAGGTATGATACCGATGATCGATTCTCGGGCAAGGAACATACCGATGACAAAGGGAACAACGTATGTTGTTGTGCGGTTTGACCGATAAAGATCTTCATAGAATATGTATGAGCCAATATGAGCATCCAGGTTCCGCTATTGGTTATTGACCGGAGATGTGTCTCGGTCATGTCTACATAGTTCTCGAACCCGTAGGGTCCGCACGCTTAACGTTCGATGACGATTCGTATTATGAGTTTATGTGATTTGATGTACCGAAGGTTGTTCGGAGTCCCGGATGAGATCACGGACATGACAAGGAGTCTCGAAATGGTCGAGACATACATATTCATATATTGGAAGGCTACATTCGGACACCGGAATGGTTCAGGTCGTTTCAAATAAGTTTCGGAGTACCGAGGGTTATTGGAACCCCCCCGGGAAGTTATTGGGCCTCATGGGCCTAGTGGTGGAATAGAAGAGGCAGGCCAAGGTGTGCCCCCCCCCATAGCCAAAATCTAATTGGACTAGGGCTAGGGGGCCCATTTCCTTCTCTTCTTCCTCTCCTTCCTTCTTCTCCTACTTGGACTAGGAAAGGGGGAAACCTACTCCTACTAGGAGTAGGAATCCCCCCTTGGGCGCGCCCCTTGGAAGAATAAGCGAGTCCATCAACTCCAACGGCATCACTGAGTATAGAACCACGACCTAAGCACCTTGCTCGTCGTCTGAAAAGTCTGCAACATGAAACGTTGCAGCCCGAAACGGGTCAAGACATGGAATATGCTGGCAATGTAACACATAGAGAATAATGGAAGAATAAGCCTATACTACATGCATATATGGCTGGTGGAAAGCTCTATGGTTACAGTTTTGCGTAAAGCCAATTTTTCCCTACTGCAAAGGAATAAATTTATTTAACTATCATGGTGGTTGTGAAACATTGAGAATGGTTGACAACATTCAATCCCAATTAAAAGTACTCATTAACAACCCAACTATATTAATTAGAAGTAACATGATGAGATTCACATGATAATCCAAGTACTAGATACTCAAGATGTCCATAACCGGGGACACGGCTAACCATGATTAGTTTATACACTCTGCAGAGGTTTGTGCACTTTTCCCCACAAGACTCGATCTCCTCCGCTTGATTTCTTGCACTACGTGGTGTTTGAGAAAGCGGATGACCGAGACATAGTCTTTCGTGCGCTAGCACCTTACATGTGGGTAGACCGTACCAACCTACAACCCCTACATCAGCTAGTCTACCCGTAAGAGTTCACACAACTTAGTCAACTATGCTAAAGCCCATAGTAGCATGTGGCTGCACACGGAAGTTTCTAGCATGAAATAATTTCATGATCCCTTTGAGCACAGGTGGCGGTCCAAGAAATACAGCAAGTCCTGATGGAAACCAGTGCCTCAATCCACCAAGATGTGTGATTTAGTTGCCACCTTAAATAAACCATTAATTTAACAATCTCACATCTGTCATGGATACACTCACCCAATCCACGTCTACTAGCATAGCATGGCATAATAAGCAAACGTAGAAGTAACTCCCAAGGGTTTGATAATAAAACAAGTAATAGGCACTACCTCAAACTATTTCCCAAAACCCACAATTTAATTAGATCCTAATCATGCAATGTTTGAGGATATATCTAATGCATAAAACTGGGTAGTAGAAAGGTATGATCAAAGTGTTACTTGCCTTGCTGATGATCCGCGAAACCTAGAGACTCGAAGTAACGGGCAGCGCACTCCGGGTATTCTATTGCAGACAAACAAACAAGCATACAATAGTACTCATCTAATGCACAGGTAAAATTCAAATAGATCTAACCATATAGTTCAACTTAAGAACTCCGGTTTGCAAAAAGAATCAAATCAAACGAAGCAACGAAAGTCAAACGGCGGAAGAAAACAACTTTGTTTTACTAATATGGATCTAAGTCAAATTTTACAGTAGCGAAAACTTGTTTAAGGAGGTTATTCGGAAAGAGGGTTTCGAGACGAAACTCCAGGCGCTTGAATCGCCTGATTCCGATAAACGAGCGAAAAGTTATACTAAAACGAAAATCGGATCAAGAATCGCGATCAGAAAAATCACAAATTAAATCCAAGAAAAAGGAAAACGACGAACGGGTTAACGAATGGACGTTCGTTAACTAGACTAATCTGACGAACGCGTTCGTTAAAACGAACGAACAAACGAACGTTCGCTATTTAACCTAAACCGAAAAAAACTGGAACTACAAAAAACTGAAAACTAAAAAAAACCAAAAAATAAACCGAAGAAAAACCGCTCGGTTTTTTAAAAAACCGGCGGCACGGTTTATGAGGCGGCGGCGAACCTCGGCGGCGAAGTCGGCGGCGGTCCGGCGGCAATGGCGGCGGCAATGGCCGGATCGGCCGGCTAGGGTTTCGGCGGGTGGCTCGGGTGGGCTGGGCGTTAGGCGGCGATTTAAAGCGCCCGAGCGGAGTCCCGCTCGAACGCCCAAAGGTCGGTGCGCGTTTTTTTAAATAATTCCGCGCAGAAGAAAAATAAAAAGAAATACTAAACGAACTCCAAAATTCCCGAAATAAATTTTCCCCGGCTTCTAAAATCAAGACGGACTAGATGAACATTTATTTGGGGCCTAAATGCAATTTTGAAAAACGCACATTTTTCCTAAATTCAAATAAAAAGGCGAAAAACTCCAAAATAAAATCTTATTTGATTTTATTATTAAATCTTCATTATTTCTTTATTTTGGGAAAGTCATTTTATTCCCTCTCTCATATTTTGATAGTAGAAATAATTGACGATAAAATAATTAAAATCAAATGATCCTATTTTCAAAATTTGAGAAAACTCAAATATGAAAATAACGAAATCCCAACTCTCTCTGTGGGTCCTTGAGTTGTGTAGAATTTCTAGGATCAAGCAAAAATGCAACGAAAAAAATATGATACGCAAAGATGCTCTATGTATAACATTCCAAATTGAAAATTTGGGATGTTACAAACGTACCCCCTTAAGATGAATCTCGCCCTCGAGATTCGGTTTGGCTAGAAAATAGGTGAGGGTGGTCCTTAAGCAAATCTTCCTCTCGCTCCCAGGTGGCTTCATCCTCAGTGTGGTGGCTCCACTGAACTTTGCAAAGCTTAATGACCTTGCTGCGAGTGACTCGGCTGGCAAACTCGAGAATCTTAACTGGTTTCTCCTCGTAGGTCAAATCATCATTCAACTGAATCACTTCTAGTGGCACAGTATCTCTCAGTGGTATATCAGCCATCTCTGCGTGACACTTCTTCAACTGAGAAACATGAAACACATCTTGAACTCCTGACAATCCTTCGGGTAATTCCAACTTGTACGCAACTTCTCCCATGCGTTCCAAAACACGATATGGTCCTACAAATCGGGGCGCTAACTTTCCTTTAACACCAAAACGCTTAACTCCTCGAAGTGGCGATACTCGAAGATAAACTCTGTCTCCGACTTCGTATTCTGTCTCCTTGTGTTTTGAGTCTGCATAGCTCTTCTGTCTTGACTGGGCTACCTTGAGCCTATCGCGAATTAACTTTACTTTCCGTTCAGACTCCTTAATCAAATCCGGTCCAAACAACTGGCGGTCTCCAACTTCATCTCACAACAACGGGGTCCTATACCTCCTTCCGTACAAGGCTTCGAAAGGTGCCATCTTCAAACTGGATTGGTAACTGTTGTTATAAGAAAACTCCGCATACGGCAAGTTGTCATCCCAACTTGATCCATAACCCAAAGCACAAGCTCTAAGCATATCCTCCAAAATCTGGTTGACTCTCTCTGTTTGTCCATCTGTCTGTGGATGAAAAGCTGTGCTAAAATCCAACCTGGTTCCCAAAGTTTCATGCAACTGCTTCCAGAACTTTGAGGTGAATTGGGTTCCTCTATCTGATACGATACTCCTCAGAACTCCAAGCAAGCATACAATCCTTGTCATGTATTTCTTAGCCAATTTCGCACTTCTGTAGGTAGTCTTTACTGGAATGAAATGAGCTACCTTCGTCAAACGATCGACTAAAACCCAAATCGAGTCATAGCCTGAACGAGTCCTGGGCAATCCCGTGATGAAATCCATGCCTAGTTTATCCCACTTCCATTCGGGTATAGGCAACGGTTGTAACAATCCTGCTGGCTTCTGATGTTCTGCCTTTACCCTCTGACATACATCACAGACTGCTACATACTCTGCGATATCTTTCTTCATTCCGGTCCACCAGAAAGTATCCTTCAAATCCAAATACATCTTGGTATTTCCTTGGTGAATCGAATATGGCGAATCATGTGCCTCTTGCAAAATCAACTTCTGAATCTCCGGGTCATTGGGCACATAAACACGGTCTTCAAACCATAAGGTATCGTGCTCATCCTCACGAAATCACTTTGCTTTTCCCTTGCTCATTCTCTCTTTAATAGAAGCAACTTCCTTATCTGTCCTTTGAGCTTCTCTGATTTTGTCCATCAAAGTAGATTGGATCTCCAATCTTTGCTACATAGCCTCATGGAACTATTTCCAAGCATAGCTCCCGAAATTCCTCGGCTAATTCCTTTGGTAAACCTCCGGTCATTAGTGTGTTGACATGACTCTTACGGCTCAACGCGTCTGCTACAACGTTAGCCTTTCCGGGGTGGTAATGCAATCTCATGTCATAATCCTTGATGAGTTCCAACCATCTTCTCCGCCTGAGATTTAACTCCTCCTGCGTGAAGATGTACTTCAAATTCTTGTGATCCGTATACACCTCACAGTGATTTCCAATAAGGAAATGTCTCCATGTTTTCAACGCATGCACTATGGCTGCTAACTCCAAATCATGCATAGCATAGTTTAACTCATGAGGCTTAAGCTGTCTTGAAGCATACGAAACAACTCTTCCCTCCTGCATAAGCACTGCTCCAAGTCCTCGACGTGAAGCGTCACAATAAACTTCGTAATCCTTGCTTTGGTCTGGTATGATTAATACTGGTGAGGTAACCAAACGCTTCTTCAACTCTTGGAAACTAGCCTCACACTCCTTAGTCCAAATAAACTCGGTATCCTTCTTCAACAATTACATCGCAAACCCGCAATCCTCGAGAAATTCTCAATGAATCTCCGGTAGTATCCTGCGAGTCCAAGGAAACTCCGGATCTCCCCAACTGTTGTTGGCGCTTCCCAGTTTGTCACTGTGGCAACTTTAGTGGGGTCTACTGCTATACCTTCTTCGGATATAACATGTCCGAGAAATCCAACTTCCTTCAACCAAAACTCACACTTGCTGAACTTGGCATACAACTGCTGTTCCCTGAGCTTCTCGAGTACCAAACGCAAATGCTCTTTATGTTCTTCTTCATTCTTCGATTAAACCAAAATATCATCAATGAACACCACGACGAACTTATCCAAAAACTCCATAAACACTTTGTTCATCATGTTCATAAAATAGGCAGGTGCGTTAGTCAGACCAAATGACATAACGGTATACTCATACAGCCCA
This sequence comes from Aegilops bicornis, assembly GCA_021605145.1. NCBI lineage: Eukaryota > Viridiplantae > Streptophyta > Magnoliopsida > Poales > Poaceae > Aegilops > Aegilops bicornis. Next base: position 297,007,418 of record CM038673.1, on the reverse strand, counting down.
TACAGTGGTAAAAGCCGTCTTAGGTATATCCTGCTCTCGAATCTTCAATCGATGGTACCACGATCGCAAATCGATCTTGGAAAACACCTTAGCTCCTTGCAATTGGTCAAACAAGTCATTGATCATCGGTAGTGGGTACTTGTTCTTAATGGCACTTCATTCAATCCTCGATAATAAACAACCATTCTTAATGATCCATCCTTCTTCTCCACTAGAATCTTGGTGATCCCCAAAGGCGAAGAACTTGGGCGAATAAAACCTTTATCCAGTAACTCCTTAATCTACTTCTTAATTTCCTCCAAATCTTGGGCTGGCATCCTATACGGTCTCTTAGATATCGGCCCAGTGCATGGCAGTAGTTCAATCAGAAATTCAATGTCTCTGTCCGGCGGCATGCCTGGCAACTCTTCCGGAAACACATCCGGATAATCCCTTACCACTGGTACTTCCTCCTTCACAACTCCTATTAAGGAATTTACATGTGCTCTCCTCGGCTCATGCCGTGATACAAACTTGATTCTCCTCCCTTCTGGGGTGGTAAGCAAAATCGACTTACTGGCGCAATCTATGTTCCTCCATACTTGATAACCAATCCATGCCTAATATCACATCCAATCCTTGCGATTCCGTAACTATTAGGTCCGAGGGAAATACATAGTGTCCAATCCTTAATGGCGATCGATCACACCATATACTAGCCATGTATTACGCTCCGGTGAGGTTACTAGCATGGGTAACCTAAGGGCTTGGGTTGGTAGGTTATACTTATCCACAAATCCCCTTGATATGTATGAATGCGATGCACCAGTATCAAAAAGAACAACTGCAGTAAAAGTCTTAACCAAAAACTTACCTATTACTGCGTCTGGCTGAGCTTCAACCTCCTCCACGGTAACGTGGTTCACTTGTCCCCTATTGAAAGGGTTCAGCTTCTTTCCCGAGCTTCCATTACCATTACCATTTTGGCCTTCTGGACAATCATCTACATAATGCCCAGTCTTGCGGCACTTAAAGCAAGTGATATGGCTCAGGTCTACCTTGGATGGTGTTGACGGGTTGGTGCGGTTTTGTCCATTGCTTCCTCCATTCCCGTTCCCATTCTTGGTGCCATTATGGTTGTGCGAGCTACCTCCTCCGTGGGTATGCTGAAATTGTCCTCCTGGCTTCGGGGTCAAGCGAAGTTTCTGCTGAGCTCCAGAGTTATTCTTCCCCTGTCCATACTATCTCTTGCGATTGTCAATCTGCTGCTGCTTCCCTTCAATCATAAGAGCACGATCTACTAACTCCTGGTAGTTATTGAAGGTGGCTACCATCAACTGCATGCTCAGCTCATCATTCAGTCCTTCTAGAAACTTCTCCTGCTTAGCTGCATCCATAGCAACGTCATCTGGGGCATAACGTGCTAACTTACAGAAATCATACACATCTTGTGGCTGTCCGTCCTCCTTGGCGCAAGTTGCGAAACTCACGCTTCTTCATGGCCATAGCTCCTGCCGAAACATGGGCGTACGGAAAGCTTGCTGAACTGATCCCATGTGGCGGTGTCTCTGAGGTAAGTGGCTGTAAAATTCTCCCACCATGCTACTGCGGGTCCTTCGAGCTGGTGTGCGGCAAACTTCACCCTTTCTCCATCTGTACATCCTGTAGCGGTCAACTCCCTCCCTACTTTGCGGAGCCAATCATCTGCAACAATCGGCTCGGTGCTACTGGAAAACACCGGCGGATTCAGCCTTGGAAGCAGGTCAAATGGTCAACAGGTGGTGGTGGCGGTGGGTTGTTGTTGTTGTTGTTGTTGTTGTTGTTGCCTTGGTTACGTACCAATGTTTGAATCAAGGCATTACGCTCTTGAATCAACCGAGTGATCTCTGGCGGGAAAAGCGAATGCAGTCGCGTCTCGGAGGCATCTGAGGGTTTATAGAAAAGACGAGAGTTTAAGAATAGAATGAGGTCTATAGAGAAACACTACCCATATGCACATGAGTAATATCACTCCAATCAATTCAAACAAGGGCATACAATGGTCTATCTATCATTACAAAGTGCTGGAACTAAAACTAATTTAAAATGGGGAAAATCTACTACTGTTATGGTGGTCAACTAGAAAAACAGCTCCGATGAAGACTCCATGATATCTGCTCCGACTTCATCTTGAAATCATCATCACTAGGATCGGAATCGGTGTAAATGCGATGATGATGTAGTTCTCTGGACAGGTGCAATCTTCATCTTCTCCTCCGAGTGCTGAATTTCCCATGAGTTCTTCAATCTTTTCCTTAAGATCACCGTTTTGTCCCACTAGAGCTACAATCTCCTCCATGTAGTCCTTGCGAGTGGCCTTCAGTTCTCCTTCTAGTTCGATAATCTTAGCTTTTCTTTGTCTTCAACTCCATCATATCTGCTGCTTTGTCTGGTTCTCCCTGGCGTCGAATGTGCTGATTTAACTCTGGATGAAAGCTGCAATGGACCGATCCTTCTTAGTGCCAACTATCTCCCATTGTTCATCTCGGCGCCCATAAATCTGGTAGATAGTATCCTTGAGGTCTTCTTTGTAAACTTCTCCAATGCGCCCCATGGTTATGTGAGCTGCCATGCTCTTTCCCGGACTCGAGGTTGGTGCATTGAAAACACACTCTATGGGCTCCGTGATTGGCGCATAAGCGTCCTTAGGGAACTTCAGCTTGAATCTTCCAACGCTCTTCTTCAGGTAAAGTGGAATTGTAGGTCTCGGTGAAGCTTGGTAATCCGATGTTTAGGTACTTAGTGACTTCCTTCAAGTGTCGTCCAAAGGGTGTATCTTCATCCAATTTGGGTGAACTTGATCCTCGCTTCAAATCATCCTAAAAGAGTAGAAAAGATGAGGAGTTAGAAATGAGAAGAGAGTAGTGATCTAGGGCTTTAGCTTAATAGTCGTGTCCTCTGATCGGCGTGTGCTCGATACCATCTTTGTAGCGACAGGACCTCAAGCGATCGATCTACGTGCTCGATGTCATCCTGGATCGATAATCTTGACACCACCACAAGACTCATGGGATTTATAATAGAGTAGCAATCACACACTTATTACAATCGAATGTCTCAAGAGAGAACTTAATAAAATAAATATGGCTTAAGGCCATCTAATAACGATAACATGGAAGGCTTGGAAGAATAAGCGAGTCCATCAACTCCAACGGCATCCTTTGAGTATAGAACCACGACCTAAGCACCTTACTCGTTATGCGAAAAGTCTGCAACATGAAAGCGTTGCAGCCCAACGGGTCAATTGACACATGGAATATCTTTGGCAATGTAACACATAGAGAATAATGGAAGAATAAGCCTATACTACATGCATATATGGCTGGTGGAAATCTCTATGGTTACAGCTTTTTTTGCGTAAAGCCAATTTTTCCCTCTGCCAAAGGAATAAATTTATTTAACTATCATGGTGGTTGTGAAACATTGAGAATGGTTGACAGCATTCTCAATCCCAATTAAAAGTACTCATTAACAACCCAACAATATTAATTAGAAGTAACATGATGAGATTCACATGATAATCCAAGTACTAGATACTCAAGATGTCCATAACCGGGGACACGGCTAACAATGATTAGTTTATACACTCTGCAGAGGTTTGTGCACTTTTCCCCACAAGACTCGATCTCCTCCGTTTGATTTCTCGCTTTTCGTGGTGTTTGAGAAGCGGATGGCCGAGACATAGTCTTTCAGAAGCGCTAGCACCTTACATGTGGGTAGACCGTACCAACCTACAACCCCTACATCAGCTAGTCTACCCGTAAGAGTTCGCACAACTTAGTCAACTATGCTAGAGCCCATAGTAGCATGTGGCTACACATGGAATTTTCTAGCATGAAATAATCTCATGATCCCTTTGAGCCTGCGTGGCGGTCCGAGGAAATACAGGCAAGTCCTGATGGAAACCAGGTGCCTCAATCCACCCAGATGTGTGATTTAGTTGCCACCTTAAATAAACCATTAATTTAACAATCTCACATCTGTCATGGATACACTCACCCAATCCACGTCTACTAGCATAGCATGGCATAATAAGCAAACGTAGAAGTAACTCCCAAGGGTTTGATAATAAAACAAGTAGTAGGCACTACCTCAAACTACTTCCCAAAACCCACAATTTAATTAGATCCTAATCATGCAATGTTTGAGGATAGATCTAATGTATAAAACTGGGTTGTAGAAAGGTATGATCAAAGTGTTACTTGCCTTGCTGATGATCCGCGAAACCTAGAGACTCAAAGTAACAAAGTGGCGCACTCGGTATTCTATCGCAGACAAACAAACAAGCATACAATAAGTACTCATCTAATGCACAGGTAAAACTCATATAGATCTAACCAGCTAGTTCAACTTAAGAACTCCATTTTGCAAAAAGAATCAAATCAAACGAAGCAACGAAAGTCAAACGGCGGAAGAAAACAGCTTCGTTTTACTAATCTGGATCTAAGTCAAATTTTACAGTAGCAAAAACTTGTTTAAGTAGGTTATTCTGAAAGAGGGTTTCGAGACAAAACTCCAGGCGCTTGAATCGCCTGATTCCGATAAACGAGCGAAAAGTTATACTAAAACGAAAATCGGATCAAGAATCGCGATCAGAAAAATCACGAATTAAATCCGAGAAAAAGTAAAACGACGAACGGGTTAACGAATGGACGTTCGTTAACTACACTAATCTGACGAACGCGTTCGTTAAAAACGAACGAACGAACGAACGTTCGCTATTTAACCTAAACCGAAAAAAACCGGAACTAAAAAAACCGAAACTAAAAAATTCGTTAACCCGTTCGGGCACGGCCCAAGGTCGGTGCGCGTTTTTTTTAAATAATTCCGTGCAGAAGAAAAATAAAAATAAATACTAAACAAACTCCAAAATTCCCGAAATAAATTTTCCCCGGCTTCTAAAATCAAGCCGGACTAGATGAACATTTATTTGGGGCCTAAATGCAATTTTGAAAAAGCAGCATTTTTCTAAATTCAAATAAAAGGGCGAAAAACTCCAAAATAAAATCTTATTTGATTTTATTATTAAATCTTCATTATTTCTTTATTTTGGGAAAGTCATTTTATTCCCTCTCTCATATTTTGATAGTAGAAATAATTGAGGATAAAATGATTAAAATCAAATGATCCTATTTCAAATTTTGAGAAAACTCAAAAATGAAAATAACGAAATCCCCAACTCTCTCCGTGGGTCCTTGAGTTGTGTAGAATTTCTAGGATCGAGCAAAAATGCAACGAAAAAAATATGATATGCAAAGATGCTCTATGTATAACATTCCATATTGAAAATTTGGGATGTTACAAGGGGGCACCCCATAGACACACAAGTTGATCTTTAGCTGTGTGCAGTGCCCCCCTCCAAAGTTTTCCACCTCGGTCATATTTTCGTAGTGCTTAGGTGAAGACCTGCGTCGGTAACTTCATCATCACCATCACCATGCCTTCGTGTTGGCGAAACTCTCCCTCGGCCTCAGCTGGATCAAGAGTTCGAGGGACGTCACTGAGCTGAACATGTGCAAATCGCGGAGGCGCTGTGCGTTCAGTACTTGATCGGTTGGATCGCGAAGACGTTCGAATACATCAAATGCGTTACTAATTAAATGCTTCCGCTTTCAGTCTACGAGGGTACGTGGACACACTCTCCCCACTCGTTGCTATGCTTCTCCTAGATAGATCTTGCGTGATCGTAGGATTTTTTTTGAAATACTACGTTCCACAACAAAGGGTATCGAGCCAGGTCTATGCGTAGATGTTATATGTCTGAGTAGAGCACAAAGAGTTGTGGGCGATAATAGTCATACTTGCTTACCAAAGATGTCATACTTTGATTTGGCGGTATTGTTGGATGAAGCGGCCCAGACCGACATTACATGACCGCGTTAATGAGACTGGTTCTACCGCCGTGCTTTGCACACAGGTGGCTAGTGGGTGTCTCTTTCTCCAAGTTTAGTTGAATCGAGTGTGACTACGCCCGGTCCTTGTTGAAGGTTAAAACAGCACACTTGACAAAAAATCGGTGTGGTTTTTTATGCGTAGGTAAGAACGGTTCTTGCTAAGCCCGTAGCAGCCACGTAAAATTTGCAAAAACAAAGTAGAGGACGTCTAACTTGTTTTTGCAGGGCTTGCTGTGATGTGATATGGTCAAGACGTGATGATATATAATTTGTTGTATGAGATGATCATGTTTTGTATGATTATCGGCAATCGGGCGAGGCCATATGGTTGTCGATTTATTGTATGAAATGCAATCACCATGTAATTGCTTCACTTTATCACTAAGCGGTAGCGATAGTCGTAGAAGCAATAGTTGGCGAGACGATAATGATGCTTCGATGGAGATCAAGGTGTCAAGCCGGTGACGATGGTGATCAGGAAAGTGCTTTGGAGATGGAGATCAAAGGCACAAGATGATGATGGCCATATCATATCATTTATTTGATTGCATGTGATGTTTATCTTTTAATACATCTTATTTTGCTTAGTACGGCGGTAGCATTATAAGATGATCTCTCACTAAATTTCAAGGTACAAGTGTTGTCCCTGAGTATGCATCGTTGCGACAGTTCCTCGTGCCGAGACACCACGTGATGATCGGGTGTGATAAGCTCTACGTTCACATACAACGGGTGCAAGACAGTTTTTGCACACGTAGAATACTCAGGTTAAACTTGACGAGCCTAGCATATGCAGATATGGCCTCGGAACACTGAGACCGAAAAGTCGAGCGTGAATCATATAGTAGATATGATCAACATAGTGATGTTCACCATTGAAAACTACTCCATCTCACGTGATGATCGGACATGGTTTAGTTGATATGGATCACGTGATCACTTAGATGATTAGAGGGATGTCTATCTAAGTGGGAGTTCTTAAGTAATATGATTAATTGAACTTTAATGAACTTAGTACCTGATAGTATTTTGCATATCTATGTTGTGGTAAATAAATGGCCCGTGATAATGTTCTGTTGAATTTTAAAGTGTTCCTAGAGAAAGCTAAGTTGAAAGATGATCGTAGCAACTACACGGACTGGGTCCGTAACTTGAGGATTATCCTCATTGTTGCACGGAAGAATTACGTCCTGGAAGCACCGCTAGGTGCAAGACCCGCTAAAGGATCAACGCCGGACGTTATGTCGCCTGGCAGAGCAAAGCTGATAACTACTCGATAGTTCAGTGTGCCATGCTTTACGGCTTAGAACCGGGACTTCAACGATGTTTTGAACGTCATGGAGCATATGAGATGTTCCAGGAGTTGAAGTTAATATTTGAAGCAAATGCCCGAATTGAGAGATATGAAGTCTCCAATAAGTTCTACAATGCAAAATGGAGGAGAATAGTTCTGTCAGTAAACATATACTCAGAATGTCTGGGTACCACAATCACTTGACTTAGCTGGGAGTTAATCTTCCGGTTGATAGTGTCATTGACAGAGTTCTTCAATCACTGCCACCAAGCTAAAAAAGCTTCGTGATGAACCTATAATATGCAAGGGATGGATAAGACAATTTCCGAGCTCTTCGCAATGCTAAAGGCTGCGGAGGTAGAAATCAAGAAGGAGCATCAAGTGTTGATGGTTAACAAGACCAATAGTTTCAAGAAAAAGGGGCAAAGGGAAGAAGGGGAACTTCAAGAAGAACGGCAAGCAAGTTGTTGCTCAAGCGAAGAAGCCCAAGTCTAGACCTAAGCCTGAGACCGAGTGCTTCTACTGCAAAGGGACTGGTCACTGGAAGCGGAACTGCCCCAAGTATTTGGCGGATAAGAAGGATGGCAAAGTGAAAGGTATATTTGATATACATGTTATTGATGTGTACCTTACTAATGCTTGTAGTAGCGCCTGGGTATTTGATACTGGTTCTGTTGCTCACATTTGCAACTTGAAACAGGGACTCCGGATTAAGCGAAGATTGGCTAAGGATGAGGTGACGATGCGCGTGGGAAATGGTTCCAAAGTCGATGTGATCGCCGTAGGCACGCTACCTCTACATCTACCTTCGGGATTAGTTTTAGACCTGAATAATAGTTATTAGGTGCCAGCGTTAAGCATGAACATTATATCTGGATCTTGTTTGATGCGAGACGGTTATTCATTTAAATTAGAGAATAATGGTTGTTCTATTTATATGAGTAATATCTTTTATGGTCATGCACCCTTGATGAGTGATCTATTTTTGTTGAATCTCGATAGTAGTGATACACATATTCATAGTATTGAAGCCAAAAGATATAAGTTTAATAATGATAGTGCAAGTTATTTGTGGCACTGCCGTTTAGGTCATATTGGTGTAAAGCGCATGAAGAAACTCCATGCTGATGGGCTTTTGGAATCACTTGATTATGAATCACTTGATGCTTGCGAACCATGCCTCATGGGCAAGATGACTAAGACTCTCCGGAACAATGGAGCGAGCAACAGACTTATTGGAAATAATACATACTAATGTATGCGATCCAATGAGTGTTGATGATCGCGGCGGGTATCGTTATTTTCTGACCTTCACAAATGATTTGAGCAGATATGGGTATATCTACTTGATGAAACATAAGTCTAAAACATTTGAAAAGTTCAAAGAATTTCAGAGTGAAGTGGAAAATCATCGTAACAAGAAAATGAAGTTTCTACGATCTGATCGTGGAGGTGAATATTTGAGTTACGAGTTTGGTCTTCATTTGAAACAATTCGGAATAGTTTCGCAACTCACGCCACCCGGAACACCACAACGTAGTGGTGTGTCCGAACGTCGTAATCGTACTTTATTAGATATGGTGTGATCTATGATGTCTCTTACTTATTTACTGCTATCGGTTTGGGGTTATGCTTTAGAGACGGTTGCAATCATGTTAAATAGGGCACCATCTAAATCCATTGAGATGAAACCATATGAACTGTGGTTTGGCAAGAAACCTAAGTTGTTGTTTCTTAAAGTTTGGGGTTGTGATGCTTATGTGAAAAAGCTTCAACCTGATAAGCTCGAACCCAAATCGGAGAAATGTGTCTTCATAGGATACCCAAAGGAGACTGTTGGGTACACCTTCTATCACAGATCCGAAGGCAAGATATTCGTTGCTAAGAATGGATCCTTTCTAGAGAAGGAGTTTCTCTCGAAAGAAGTGAGTGGGAGGAAAGTAGAACTTGATGAGGTAACTGTACCTGCTCCCTTATTGGAAAGTAGTACATCACAGAAATCTAATTTTTGCAACTAAAATTCAGTAATTAAGCATAGATGGAGGCGAGGAGGCGTGTTCAGCCGGGCGTGCAGTGGGCAGTGCAGTACTATTCAATTTGAGAGCAGATGGCACAGTTCTCGGAACGTCTTTATTGCAGACGAGGGAGAGGGTAGCGGTTCAGCAAATGTTGAATGGCCAATGATGTAGCCTCCTTCAATTAGCATCGTGTGAATGCATGAGGGAAGTAATGGGAGAAGGGCCGGAAAAAGAGGCAGCACAATGTGTATGCAACGCAGTTTGCACTCATATAAAGGCGCCCCTCCATTCCAATGCATCTACCACATCGTACGCACCTAAGCATTTGCCTAAGCACCTAAACTAATAAGCGCAAAAGTGCTCACTCCAGACCCATGGCAGCGATGCGCGCGAGCGGCCAGCAGCTGTGCCAGATGGTCCATGATGCCGGCCTGCGCCATGGCATCGTGGATCGTCTCCAGGTAGTGTTGGTGACCAGCTGGTGGATGGCCGCCGACGACGCCAGCTACGACTCTCAGTTGGACCAGATGATCGTTGCCACCACCAACAAGTTCACCATCGTCAAGAAGCTCGCGGACGACACCGCCATACTCCTCCAGCCCACGCACCCGGTCTCCTCATTGCCTGCCACCCTAATCGGCCTCCATGGTCGGAACCTCTTTCAAGCACTGCTGGCCCTGTGACTGCCCGCCGACGCCATGAAAAATGTCCACCTGGAGGTCGCGCTCGCCAGGTGGTCCATACAGACATGCGCGATCCTTTGCTTAATTATATGCATCACTATAACTAGTACTCCATCCGTCAATTTATAAGTTGTGCTGCCGGTGTTTGGGGCCGGCACACTATCACGCACGTTCGTGTGCATGCGGTTGCGCCGGGCGCGGCACGACGATGCAGTTACCCGCTGCAAAAACTACCATGCGGGGGACGTGGCATTGACCATTGGGCGGCAACAATTAGTCATCCGGGTGCCCAATAAAGGATGCAAAGAGGGATCCTACAGCAGCAAGGACCAGCTTCCCTACCGATAGCTCATCTAACAGAACTCCCAAGTTAATTGTGCTGAGGCTTGAGTAGTCATCAGATGGGTGACCGGATGGGAAGTGGCCTCAATGTTAAATTAACTGATGTGATAGGTCACTGTAACATTTAATTGCGTTGAATGTATATAGTGCTCCTTCATATTAGTTGAATTAACCTCGAGGTCCTTGTTGCCGGGGAGTGAAGCGCTCTTGGTAAGTGGGAATTGGTAAGTAAAAATTATTACTATGTGCTAAAATTTATTGTCACTTATTACTATGAAAAACAATCCTTCGAGGGGTTTGTTCGGGGTATCTTCACCTCAACTGGAACCACAATTAGTTACCCCTAAACCTACTGCACCTACTGAAAATATTGAATATGAAATTTCTCCGGGTATGATAGAACAACTACTAGCTAATCCTTATGCAGGAGATGGAACCGAACATCCTGATATGCACTTGATATATTCAGAAGAAATTTGTGGATTGTTTAAGCTTGCAGGTTTACCCAGAGATGAAGTTAAGAAGAAGGTTTTCCCTTTATCTTTGAAGGGACAAGCATTGGCATGGTATAGGCTATGCAATGATATTGGATCTTGGAATTAGAATCGATTGAAATTAGATTTTCACCAAAAAATAATTATCCTATGCATGTAGTTCATCGTGATCGGAACTACATATATGATTTTTGGCCTCGTGAAGGAGAAAGTATCGCTCTGGCTTGGGGGAGGCTTAAGTCAATGTTATATTCATGCCCCAATCATGATCTCTCAAGAGAAATTATTATCCAGAATTTTTATACTCGGCTTTCTCATAATGATCGATCCATGCTTGATACTTGGTTCTTTTATTAAGAAGATTATTCAGTAGGATCTCTTAGAAAGAATTAAGCGCAACTCTGAAGATTGGGAACTCGATGAAGGTAAAGAGTCAGGTATTAATCTTAAGTATGATTGTGTTAAATCTTTTATGTATACCGATGCTTTTCAAAAGTTTAGCACTAAATATGGACTTGACTCTAAGATAGTAGCCTCCTTTTGTGAATCATTTGCTACTCATGTTGATCTCCCTAAACAGAAGTGGTTTAAATATCACCCGCCTATTAAAGAACAAATTAAAGAACCGGTACTAGCTAAAGAGGAAACTATAATTTATAATGTTGATCCAGTTGTTCCTACTGCTTATATTGAAAAACCACCTTTCCCTGTTAGGATAAAGGAACATGCTAAAGTTTCGACTATGATTAACAAAAGTTATATTAGAACACCTAAACCTGATGAACAAATCAAAGTAGAACCTAGTATTGCTATGGTTAAGGATCTCTTGGAAGAAAATATAGATGGGCATGTTATTTACTTCTGTGAAGAAGCTGTTAGAATTGCCAAACCCGATAAAAAGGATAAACATAGACATGTTGTTGGCATGCCCGTTGTCTCCGTTAAAATAGGAGCTCATTGTTATCATGGTTTATGCGACATAGGTGCTAGCGTGAGTGATATTCCCTTTACCTTATATCAATAAATTATGAATGACATAGCACCCGCAGAGATAGAAGACACACACGTTACTATTAAACTTGCTAATAGAGACACCATTTCACCAATTGGGATTGTTAGAGATGTTGAAGTCTTGTGTGGGAAAATAAAATACCCTACTAATTTTCTTGTTTTTGGTTCCCCACAAGATGATTTTTGTTCCATTATCTTTGGTAGACCTTTCTTGAACATCGTTAATGCTAAAATAGATTGTGAGAAACAAATTTTCGGTGTTAGTTTTGGTGATGAGTCTCATGATTTTAATTTTTCCAAGTTTAGTAGAAAACCTCATAAAAAAGAACTACCAGTAAGGATGAAATAATTGGTCTTGCTTCTATTGTTGTGCCTCCTACTGATCCTCTAGAACTATATCTGCTAGACCATGAGAATGACTTACATATGCATGAAAGAAATGAAATAGATAAGATTTTCTTTGAACAACGTCCTCTGCTTAAACACAATTTGCCTATTGAAATTCTAGGAGGTCCTCCTCCACCTAAAGGTGATCCTGTGTTTGAATTAAAACAATTGCTAGACACTTTGAAATATGCTTATCTTGATGAGAAGAAGATATATCCTGTTATTATTAGTGCTAACCTTTCAGAGCGTGAAGAAGAACGATTATTGAAAGTTCTAAGGAAGCACCAAGCTGCTATTGGATATACTCTTGATGATTTAAAGGGCATTAGTCCCACTCTATGTCAGCACAAGATTAATATGGAACCTGATGCTAAACCCGTTGTTGATCACCAATGTCGGTTAAATTCGAAGATGAAGGAAGTCGTAAGAACGGAAATATTAAAACTTCTGAAAGCAGGTATAATCTATCCTATATCTGATAGTAGATGGGTGAGTCATGTTCATTGTGTCGCTAAGAAGGGAGGTATTACTATTGTTCCTAATGATAAGAATGAACTTATTCCACAAAGAATTGTTACAGTTTATAGAATGGTAATTGATTTTAGAAAATTAAACAAAGCAACTAGAAAAGATCATTACCCTCTGCCTTTTATTGATCAAATGCTAGAAAGATTATCTAAGCACACACATTTTTGCTTCCTTGATGGATATTCTGGTTTTTCACAAATACCGGTTTCTCAACCTGATCAAGAAAAGACTACTTTTACTTGCCCCTTTCGAACTTATGCTTATAGATGTATGCCTTTCGGTTTATGCAATGCACCTTCTATCTTTCAAAGATGTATGACTGCTATATTCTCTGACTTTTGTGAAAAAATTATTGAGGTTTTCATGGATGACTTTTTTGTTTATGGGAAGTCTTTTAATGATTGTTTAAGCAATCTTGACTGAGTATTGCAGAGATGTGAGCAAACAAATCTTGTCTTGAATTGGGAGAAGTGCCACTTTATGGTTAATGAAGGTATTGTTTTGGGCCATAAAATTTCTGAAAGAGGTATTGAGGTGGACAAATCAAAGGTTGATGCAATTGAGAAAATGCCATGTCCTAAAGATATCAAAGGTAATCATAGTTTCCTTGGTCATGCTGGCTTCTATAGGAGATTTATCAAAGACTTTTCTAAAATTTCTAGGCCCCTTACAAATCTTTTGCAAAAGGATGTTCCTTTTGTTTTTGATGATGATTGTTTTGAAGCCTTCGAAACACTCAAGAAAGCCTTAATTTCTGCACCTATTGTTCAACCACCTGATTGGAACTTACCTTTCGAAATTATGTGTGATGCTAGAGATTATGTTGTTGGTGATGTTCTAGGACAAAGAGTTGATAAGAAACTGAATGTTATGCATTATGCTAGTAAAACTATAGACAGTGCACAAAGAAATTATGCTACTACTGAAAAAGAATTTCTAGCAGTGGTGTTTGCTTGTGATAAATTTAGATCTTACATTGTTGATTCAAAAGTAATTGTTCAGACCGACCATGCTACTATTAAATATCTTATGGAAAAGAAAGATGCTAAACCTAAGCTTATTCGATGGGTTCTCTTACTACAAGAATTTGATTTACATATCACTGGTAGAAAAGGAGCATAAAACCCCGTAGCTGATAACTTGTCTAGGCTTGAAAATGTTCTTGATGACCCACTTCCTACTGATAATAGTTTTCCTGATGACCAGTTAGCTGCAATAAATGTTTCTCATAACACTCCTTGGTATGTTGACTATGCTAATTACATTGTTGCTAAATATTTACCACCTAGCTTTACTTACCAACAAAAGAAACAATTCTTCTATAATTTAAGACATTACTTTTGCGATGACCCACATCTTTATAAAAAAGGAGTAGATGGTATTATTAGACGTTGTGTACCTGAGCATGAACAGGGACAAATCCTACGGAAATGTCACTCCGAAGCTTATGGAGGACATCATGCTGGAGACAGAATTTCTCACAAGGTATTGCAATCTGGGTTTTATATATTGGCCTACTCTCTTCAAGGATGCCGATAAGTTTGTCTTATCTTGTGATGAATGTCAAAGAATAGGTAATATCGTTAAGCGTCAAGAATTGCCTATGAATTATTCACTTGTTGTCGAACCATTTGATGTTTGGGGATTTGATTACATGGGACATTTTCCTTCCTCTAGTGGGTATACACATATTTTGGTTGCTGTTGATTATGTTACTAAGTGGGTAGAAGCTATTCCAACTAGTAGTGCTGATCACAACACCTCTATTAAAATGCTTAAGGAAGTTATTTTCCCAAGGTTTGGAGTCCCTAGATATTTAATGACTGATGGTGGTTCACACTTTATTCATGGTGCTTTCCGTAAAATTCTTTCCAAGTATGATGTTAACCATAGAATTGCATCACCCTATCATCCTCAGTCTAGTGGTCAATTTGAACTTAGCAATAGAGAAATAAAATTAATTTTGCAAAAGACTATGAATAGGCCCCGAAAGAATTGGTCTAAGAAATTAGATGATGCACATTGGGCTTATAGAACAGCATATAAAAATCATATGGGTACATCTCCTTATAAAATGGTTTATGGAAAAGCTTGTCATTTGCCTCTTGAGTTAGAACATAAATCATATTGGGCAATCAAAGAACTCAACTATGATTTAAAACTTGCCGGTGAAAAGAGGTTATTTGATATTAGCTCATTATATGAATGAAGAACCCAAGCATATGAAAATGCCAAGCTATTTAAAGAAAAAGTTAACAGATGGCATGATAAAAGAATCCAAAAGCGTGAGTTCAATGTTGCAGAATATGTTCTGATGTACAACTCTCGTTTTAGATTCTTTGCAGGAAAACTCATCTTCAAATGGGAAGGACCCTATGTTATCGAAGACGTTTATCGATCTGGAGCTATCAAAATAAATAATGCCGAAGGCACTAACCCGAAGGTTGTTAATGGGCAACAATTAAAACATTATATCTCAAGTATGCCGATTAATGTTGAAAGTAATGTTATCCAAACTATGACACTGGAAGAACACATAAAAAAGACCTTCCGAAACACTCCAAAATCGTGAAAAGGAGGAGGTATGTGATACGGTAAGTAAACGGACTCCGAAAAATCCGCAAAAATATTTTCTGTCAGTTTTGGGAAATAACAAAAAATAGGAAAATAAGAAACTACCGGAAAGTCACCCTAGTGGGCACAAGACACTAGGGCGCGCCTGGCTTGCCTGGCACGCCCAGGTGGGTTGTGCCCACCTCGGGTACCTTCCGAACTCCATTTTTTTTCCGTTTTCTTGTTTCCCAAGATAAAAAATCTTTATATACCACTCGAACCTATTGACCACTGTATCACAGAGAAATCTTGTGTTTTCTTTTCCTTGCTATTTTCTGTCAGATCCCATCTACCATGGGCGCTTCAAGCTCCTCCAAGGACAAGTTCTTCAAGAACGTCATCAACCCATATTTGCGGGGGGTGGTGCAGCACCCGCAGGTTATCCAGATGCATGAGGAGGTGCTTCACATCCGCGATGTGCAAGGTCCCAAGGGGAAGGGAACCGTGGATGCCAGGCTTGAGGCTATGGAGCAGGAGGTCTTCTAGTGCAAGGGATGGTGGAGCGTGGACTCAATGCCAATCATCTCATGATCACGGACCTCACCCGTGATCTCAAGGTGGATGGAAAGTCCATGAAGGACATCGTCTTCACCCTCAATGAGCAAATCAACTTCCTCCAAAGTCAGATCTATGACCTCCAAAACAAAGTCTTTAAATATGAGGCGAGGTTTAAAGGTATGAGTTTGGCTGCCAGTTGCAGGACCCATGAGAATCATTCCTCCTCTTATGATGGTGGACCTCTGTCATGGAAACCCGAGGTCAAGATCTCTACTTCATCACCACCACCACCTCCTTCTTCATCAGCAAAAGAAAATTGAGTATCAGGTATGGGCACTCCCCTTGGCTTCCGCCAAGCTCGGGGGAGGTGCCCCGGTTTCGTATCACCCCCACTATCTTTTGCCTTTACTTATTTTAGTTTGATCCATAGCTATCTTTTTCTTTAGATGAATAAAAGTTTAGTTTGATCCTTTCTTCTCGAGAGTTTGCTTAGTAATCTATCCTTGTAATCGTGTGCGAGATATATAATAAAGTTTAGTTTGAGTTTTGCTTTCTTTAATTTCATGTTTCAATAAAAAGAAAGGAAATAAATGGAAAAGATCATATGCTAATCTTATGGTAGGTGATGACACCACATAAGGAAAAGTATAAGTAGAAAATTTTATTAGAGATCGACAAACATAGCATTGGTCAATGATGCAACTCATGAAAGAATTAATAAGGGAAGAGAAGATTCACATATAAATACACTATCCTGGAAATCTTTTGTGATTGTGAGCCCCCATCAAAACATTATATGCCAAAATTGTTGACGTTGGACAAGGAAGACAACGTAATGATTTATGTTTGTTCATATTCACATAGAAGTTATATTGTCATAGATCCTTCAACATGGGGTTCTTGCCCCTATCTTTGCTAGCCAAACATTCCCAACCAAATAGAGATACTACTTGTGCATCCAAAAACCCTTAAACCCAAATCTTATTTTCAAGAGTCCACCATACCTACCTAGGGATTGAGCAAGATCCCTCAAGTAAGTTGTCATCGGTGCAATAAGGCAATAAAAATTGCTTCTAAAAGTGTTAGATCATTTAGTGTAAGAGAAAATTGAGCATTGTACGAACTTGTGATAGCAAAGAAATAAAAGCGAAAGACTGCATAATAAAGGTTGCTATCACCAGGGGCAATATAACGTGATGTTCTTTTGCACTAAGGGGTTGAGCGTACAAAAAAATAAGCGCATGGCAACCTCTGCTTCCCTCTGTGAAGGGCCTATCTTTTACTTTTATGTATTTACTTTTATGCAAGAGTCAAAGTTTTTCTCTCTATTCCATTTTATTTTTGTCCTTTGGCAAGCATCATGTGGTGAGGAAAGATCTAGGCGCATATGTCCAGCTGAATATGGGTAGCATGAGTTATTATTGTTGACATCACCCTTGAGGTGAACACATTGGGAGGCGAAATTATAAGCCCCTATCTTTCTATGTACCTGGTTGAAACGTTTTGCTCATATGTATGAAGTGAGTGTTAGCAATCATAGAATACTATATGATGGTTGAGTATGTGGACTTGCCTAAAGGCTCCGATATGCGACCCTTCCTGAAAAGATGATGAATTGTAGTTGCAAAGTTGACTGAAAACATAGTTTGTTGGTTTCCAATAGAGTTTATGCTTTATACTACGATAGTGTGATGAATTGTTACTTATTCATGAGAAGTCTATGATAAAAGATCTATGTGATGTTATAATAATTCACATGATGCTTCTATGTTTGTATTTTGTTTTTATCAACACCTCTCTCTCTCTCTCTCTCTCTCTCTCTCTCTCTCTCTAAGCATGTGGACATGTTTTTCGATTTTGGTTTTCGCTTGAGGACAAGCGAGGTCTAAGCTTGGGGGAGTTGATACGTCCATTTTGCATCATGTTTACCTACTGTTATTTATGATGTTTTTATGCATAATAATGCTTTTTGGAGTAATTCTAATGCCTTTTCTCTCATAATATGCAAGGTTCACACAAAGAGGGAGAATTCCGGCAGCTGGAAATCTGGACCTGGAAAAGCTACGTCAGGCCACCTATTTTGCACAACTCCAAACAAGCTGAAACTTCACGAGGATTTTTTATGGAATAAATAAGAAATACTGGAGCAAAGAACCACCGAAGGGGGGCCACCTAGTGAGCACAAGACACCAGGGCGCGCTTGGCCCCCCAGGCGTGCCCAGGTGGGTTGTGCTCAGCCAGCCCACCTCCGGTGCCCATCTTATAGTATATAAGTCACTTTGACCTAGAAAAAAAAAGAGGACTTTCGGGATGGAGCGCCGCCGTCTCGAGGCGGAACTTGGGCAGGAGAACTTTTGCCCTCCGGCGGAGAGATTCTGCCGGGGGAACTTCCCTCCCGGAGGGGGGAATCATCGTCATCATCATCACCAACAACTCTCCCATCTTGGGGAGGGAAATCTCCATAAACATCTTCAACAACACCATCTCCTCGCAAACCCTAGTTCATTTCGTGTTCAATCTTTGTACCGGAACTATAGATTGGTGGTTGAGGGTGACTAGTAGTGTTGATTACATCTTGTAGTTGATTACTATATGGTTTATTTGGTGGAAGATTATATGTTCAGATCCAATATGCTATTTAATACCCCTCTGATCTTGAGCATGATTATCATTTGTGAGTAGTTACTTTTGTTCTTGAGGTAACGGGAGAAATCATGTTGCAAGTAATCATGTGAACTTGATATGTGTTCGATATTTTGACAGTATGTATCTTCTGATTCCCTTAGTGGTGTCACATGAACGTCGACTACGTGACACTACACCATATTTGGGCCTAAGGGAATGCATTGTGGGGTATTTATTAGATGATGGGCTGCAAGAGCGACAGAAGCTTAAACCCTAGTTTATGCGCTATTCCGTAAGGGACCGATTGGATCCAAAAGTTTAATGCTATGGTTAGAATTTATTCTTAATACTTTTCTCGTAGTTGTGGATGCTTGCGAGGGGGTTAATCATAAGTCGGAGGTTTGTTCAAGTAAGAAAATCACCGAAGCACCGGCCCACCCACATATCAAATTATCAAAGTAGCGAACACGAATCGAACCAACATGATGAAAAACTAGATGAAATTCTCGTGTACCCTTAAGAACGCTTTGCTTATTATAAGAGACCGTTTTGGCCTGTCCTTTGCCTCAAAAGGATTGGGTTACCTTGTTGCACTTTTGTTACTACTATCGTTACTTGCTCGTTACAAATTATATTGCTATCAAACTACTCTATTACTCACAGTTTCAGCACTTGCAAACATTACCTTGCTGGAAAGCACTTGTCATTTCCTTCTGCTCTTCGTTGGGTTCGACACTCTTACTCATTGAAAAGGCTACAATTGATCCCATATAATTGTGGGTCATCACGTTGATGGTGAAGTGATCTCCGTAGGGCTTCGCCTAAGCACTACGAAAATATGACCGAGGGTGTAAACGGTGGAGGGGGCGCCACACACGGCTAACAATTTGATCTAGTGTGTGCTAGGTGCCCCCTCCCACATATATATAGGTGGAAGGGGGAGGGGAGGCAGCCTGGCACACAACATAGGTGGGCAGCCGGCCCTAGGGCTCCTACCCTGGCCGCGCCCCTTGCCATGTTTGGACATGGGGGAAGGAAAGAAGGAGGGAGAGGGAACGAAGGGAGAGTCGTACTCCACTATTTCCTTTCCCTTCCCCTCTTTCCTTATCCTCCTAGGCCGGCCTGCTATGGGGGGCGCACCAGCCCCTTGTGGCTGGTGTGTTCCCTCACTTGGCCCATAAGGGCCATAACTTTTACCAGGAGTGCCCGGAACCCCTTCGGGTGACCCGATAAGTACCCGGTACCCCCCCGAAATACTTTTGGTGTCCGAATATCATTGTCCTATATATCAATCTTTACCTCTCAACCATTTCGAGACTCCTCGGTCACAAAATCACATAACTCATATAACACTATGTCGTCAACGAACGTTAAGCATGCGGACCCTTCGGGTTTGAGAACTATGTAGACATGACCGAGACACCTCTCTAGTCAATAACCAATAGAAGAACCTAGATGCCCATATTGGCTCCTACATATTCTACGAGGATCTTTATCGGTCAAACCATTATGACAACATACGTAATTCCCTCTGTCCATCGGTATGTTACTTGCCCGAGATTCAATCGTCGGTATCTTCATACCTAGTTCAATCTCGTTACTGGCAAGTCTCTTTAATCGTTCCGTAATGCATCATCCCGCAACTAACTCATTAGTTACATTGCTTGCAAGGCTTATAGTGAAGTGATCCGCGCAGGGCTTCGCCTAAGCACTACGTGAATATGACTGGAAGCGTAAACTGTGGACGGGGGCGCCGCACACGGCTAGGAATCAATGTTGTGTGTTCTAGCGGTGCCCCTCTAGGTGGGAATGGGAGAGGGGCAGTAAGGTGCGCCCCAAGTAGGAGTAATCCTACTCGGACGCCTCCCACAAGTCGGCCTCCCCCTTTCCATAAGTGTCGGAGGGGGAAGGAAAGAGAGGGGGAGAGAAGGAAAGGGGGAGGCCGAATCCTCCCCTTTCCTTTCTCCCTTCCCCTCCTTCCTTCTCCTACTATTCGGCCTATATGGAGGCGCACCACCCCACTAGGGGCTGGTTTGTCCCGCCCTTGGCCCAATAAGGCCCATATCTTTCCCGGGGGTGCCCGGAACCCCTTCCGGTGACCCGATATGTACCTGGTACCCCCGGAACACTTCAGGTGTCCGAATACTATTGTCCTATATATGAATCTTTACCTATCGACCATTTCGAGACTCCTCGTCATGTCCGTGATCTCATCCAGGACTCCGAACAACATTCAATCACCAAATCACATAACTCATATAATACAAAATCGTCATTGAATGTTAAGCGTGCGGACCCTACGGGTTCGAGAACTATGTAGACATGACCGAGAAACTTCTATGGTTAATAACCAACAGGCGAACCTGGATGCTCATATTGGTTCCCACATATTCTACGAAGATCTTTATCGGTCGTACCATAATGACAACATACGTTATTCCCTTTGTCATCGGTATGTTACCTGCCCGAGATTCGATCGTCGGTATCTTCATACCTAGTTCAATCTCGTTACCGGCAAGTGTCTTTACTCGTTCCGTAATACATCATCTCGTAACTAACTCATTGGTCATTTGCTTGCAAGGCTTCTTATGATGTGTATTACCGAGAGGGCCACGAGATATCTCACTGATACTCGGAGTGACAAATTCCAATCTCGATCCATGCCAACTCAACAGACACTTCCGGAGATACATTAAGAGCATATTTATGATCACCCAGTTACGTAGTGACGTTTGATAGCTCACAAGGTATTCCTCCGGTATCCAGGAGTTGCATGATCTCATGGTCGAAGGAACATGTATTTGACATACAAGAAAGCAGTAGCAATAAACTGAAAGATCGCATGCTAAGCTAACGGATGGTTCTTTTCCATAACATCATTCTCCTAATGATGTGATACCGTTATCAAATGACAACTCATGTCTATGGTTAGGAAACCTTAACCATCTTTGATCAACGAGCTTGTCTAGTAGAGGCTTACTAGGGACACGGTATTTGTTCATGTATTCACACATGTATTCAAGTTTCTGGTCAATAAAATTCTAGCATGAATAATAAACCTTTATCATGAATAAGGAAATATAATAATAACCATTTTATTATTGCCTCTAGGGCAAATTTCCATCAGTCTCCCACTTGCACTAGAGTCAATAATCTAGTTCACATCGCCATGTGATCAACACAAATAGTTCACATCGCCATGTGATTACCCAAAGAGTTTGCTAGAGTCAATAATCTAGTTCACATCGCCATGTGATTAACACTCCAAGAGTTCTAAGGTATGATCATGTTTTTCTTGTCACAGAAGTTTTAGTCAACGGGTCTCCAACGTTCAGATCTGTGTGTACTTTGCAAATTTCTATGTCTACAATGCTCTGCATAGAGCTACTCTAGCTAATTGCTCATATGTTCTATACGCATCCAGATTGATACTCAGAGTCATCTGGATTAGTGTCAAAGCTAGCATCAGCATAACCCTTTACGACGAACTCTTTATCACCTCCATAACCGAGAAACATTTCCTTATTCCTTTAAGGATAATTTTGACTGATATCCAGTGATTCACTCTTGGATCACTCTTGTACCCCCTTGCCAGACACGTGGCAAGGCACATATTAGGTCTGGTACATAGCATGGCAAGCTTTATAGAACCTATGGCTGAGGCATATGGTATGACCTTCATCCTCTCTCTATTTTTCTACCGTGGTTGGGCTTTGAGTCCTTACTCAATTTCATACCTCACAACTCAGGCAAGAACTCCCTTGACCGATCCAGTTTGAACTTCTTCAAAAATTTATCAAGGTATGTGTTTCATGAAAGTCCTATTAAGCGTATTGATCTATCTCTATAGATCCTGATGCCCAATATGAAAGCAGCTTCACCGAGGTATTTCTTAGAAAAACTCCTTTCTAACAACCCTTCATGCTTTTTAGAAAATTCTAAATCATTTCCGATCAACAATATGTCATCCACATATACTTATCAAAGATGATGTAGTGCTCCCACTCACTTTCTTGTAAATACAGGCTTCATCATAAGTCTGTATAAAACCATATGCTTTGATCACCTCATCAAAGCGTATATTCCAACTCCGAGATTCTTGCACCAGTCCATAGATGGATCGTTGGATCTTGCACACTTTGTTAGCACCTTTAGGATCGATAAAACCTTCTGGTTGCATCATATGCAAATCTTCTTTAAGAAATCCATTAAGGAATGCAGTTTTGACATCCATTTGCCAAATTTCATAAAATGCGGCAATTGCTAACATGATTCAGACAGACTTAAGCATCGCTACGGGTGAGAAGGTCTCATCGTAGTCAACTCCTTGAACTTGTTGAAAACCTTTCACGACAAGTCGAGCTTTGTAGATGGTGACATTACCATCAGCGTCTGTCTTCTTCTTGAAGATCCATTTATTCTCAATGGCTTGCCGATCATCGGGCAAGTCCACCAAAGTCCACACTTTGTTCTCATACATGGATCCTATCTCAGATTTCATGGCCTCAAGCCATTTATCGGAATCCGGGCTCATCATAGCTTCTTCATAGTTCTTAGATTCGCCATGGTCTAGTAACATGACTTCCAGGACAGGATTACCCTACCACTCTGGTGCGGAACATGCTTTGTTAGGCCTACGAGGTCCAGTAGTAACTTGATCTGAAGTTTCATGATCATCATCATT
The DNA here is from genome assembly GCA_021605145.1 of Aegilops bicornis. Taxonomy (NCBI): domain Eukaryota; kingdom Viridiplantae; phylum Streptophyta; class Magnoliopsida; order Poales; family Poaceae; genus Aegilops; species Aegilops bicornis. The sequence continues at coordinate 296,984,329 of CM038673.1, read as the reverse complement.
ATCTTCCTCTCTAGTTGGTGTACGCATGAAAGGAATGGATTTCTCTGACGTGCTACTTTCCAAATTGAGAGAAGGTACAATTACCTCATCAAGTTCTACTTTCCTCCCACTCACTTCTTTCGAGAGAAACTCCTTCTCTAGGAAGGTTCCATTCTTGGCAACAAAAATCTTGCCTTCGGATCTGTGGTAGAAGGTGTACCCAATTGTTTCCTTAGGGTATCCTATGAAGACGCACTTCTCTGATTTGGGTTCGAGCTTATCAGGGCTGAAGCCTTTTGACATAAGTGTCGCAACTCCAAACTTTAAGAAACGACAGCTTAGGTTTCTTGCCAAACCTTGCCAAACCATAGTTCATACGGTGTTGTCTCAACGGATTTAGATGGTGCCCTATTTAACGTGAATGCGGTTGTCTCTAATGCATAACCCCAAAATGATAGTGGTAAATCGGTAAGACACATCATAGGACGCACCATATCTAATAAAGTATGATTACGACGTTCAGACACACCATTACTCTGTGGTGTTCCAAGTGGCATGAGTTGTGAAACAATTCCACATTGTTTTAAATGAAGACCAAACTCATAACTCGTATATTCGCCTCCGCGATCAGATCATAGAAACTTTATTTTCTTGTTACGATGATTCTCCACTTCACTCTGAAATTCTTTGAACTTTTCAAATGTTTCAGACTTGTCTTTCATCAAGTAGATATACCCATACCTACTCAAATCATCTGTGAATGTCAGAAATAATAATACATGCCGCGTGCCTCAACACTCATCGGACCACATACATCGGTATGTATTATTTCCAATAAGTTTTTAGCATGCTCCATTGTTCCGGATAACGGAGTTTTAGTCATCTTGCCCATGAGGCATGGTTTACAAGTATCAAATGATTAATAATCAAATGATTCCAAAAGTCCATCCGCATGGAGTTTCTTCATGTGCTTTACACCAATATGACCTAAACGGCAGTGCCACAAACATGTTGCACTATCATTATCAACTTTGCATCTTTTGGCATCAATATTATGAATATGTGTGTCACTGCGATTGAGATTCAATAAACCATTCACATTGGGTGTATGACCAATAAATATTTTATTCATGTAAACAGAACAACAATTATTCTCTGACTTAAATGAATAACCATATTGCAATAACCATGATCTAATCATATTCATGCTCAACGCAAACAACAACTAACATTTATTTAGGTTCAACACTAATCCCGAAGGTAGAGGGAGTGTGTGATGGTGATCGTATTAACCTTGGAATCACTTCCAACACACATCTTTACCCTTAACTAGTCTCTGTTCATTCTGCAACTCCTGTTTCGAGTTAGGTACTTAGCAACTGAACCGGTATCAAATACCAAGGGGCTACTACGAACACTAGTAAGGTACACATCAATAACAAGTATATCATATATACATTTGTTCACTTTGCCATCCTACTTATCCGCCAAGTATTTGGGGCAGTTCCGCTTCCAGTGACCATTTCCTTTGCAGTAGAAGCACTCAGTTTCAGGCTCCAGCTTTGGGCTACTTCACGGGAGTGACAACTTGCTTGCCATTCTTCTTGAAGTTCCCTTTCTTTGCCTTGCCTTTTTTCTTGAAACTAGTGATATTGTTAACCATCAACACTTGATGTTCTTTCTTGATTTCTACCTTCACCGATTTCAGCAGCGCGAAGAGCTCGGGGATCATTTTTGTCATCCCTTGCATATTATAGTTCATCACGAAGTTCTAGTAGCTTGGTGATAGTGACTAGAGAACTCTGTCAATCACTATCTTATGTGGAAGATTCACTCCCACTTGATTCAAGTGATTCTAGTACCCAGACATTCTGAGCACATGCTCACTAGCGGAGCTATTCTCTTCCATCTTGTAGGCAAAGTACTTGTCAGAGGTCTCATACCCCTCGACATGGGCATGAGTCTGAAAATACCAATTTCAGCTATTGGAACATTTCATATGCTCTGTGGCGTTCAAAACGTTTTTTAAGTCCCAGTTTTAAGCCGTAAAGCATGGCGCACTAAACTATTAAGTAGTCATCATATCGAGCTTGCCAGACATTCATAACGTCTGCATCTGCTCTTGTAATAGGTCTGTCACCTAGCGGTCCATCAAGGACATAATTCTTCTGTGCAGCAATGAGGATAATCCTTAGATCATGGACCCAGTCTGCATTATTGCTACTATCATCTTTCAACTTAGTTTTCTCTAGGACCGTATCAAAAACAGGGGAGCTGCATCGCGAGCTATTGATCTACAACATAATATGCAAAGACATTTTGACTATGTTCATGATAAATTTAAAGTTCAATTAATCAACTTACTAAATAACTCCCACTTAAATTAACATCCCTCAAGTTATCTAAGTGATACATGATCCAAATCAACTAACCCATGTCCGACCATCACGTCAGATGGGGTAGTCATCAATGGTGAACATCTCTATGTTGATCATATCTACTATATGACTAATGTTCGACCTTCTGGTCTCCACTATTCCGAGACCATGTCTGTACATGCTAGGCTCGTCAAGTTTAACCCAAGTATTCTGCATGTGCAAAACAGTCTTACACCCGTTGTATGTGAACGTAGAGTCTATCACACCTGATCATCACGTGGTGTCTCGAAACAACGAACTGCAGCAACGGTGCATACTCACGAAAAACACTTTTATCTTGAAATTAAGTGAAGGGGTCATCTTATAATGCTACGGCTGTTCTAAGCAAAATAAGATGCATAAAGGATAAACATCACATGCGATCAAAATATGTGACATGATATGGCCATCATCATCTTGTGCTTTTGATCTCCATCTCCAAAGCATCGTCATGATCTCCATCGTCACTGACTTGACACCTTGATCTCCATTGTAGTGTCGTTGCCTCGAGGTCATCACACGAACTATTGCTTCTACAACTATCGCTAACGCATAGTGATAAAGTAAAGCAACTACATGGTGCTTGCATTTCATACAATAAAGAGACAACCCTAAGGCTCCTGCCAGTTGTCGATATTACAGAACATGATCATCTCATACATCAACATATATCACCTCATATCTTGACCATATCACATCACAACATACCCTGTAAAAATAAGTTAGACTCCCTCTACTTTGTTGGTGCAAGTTTTACGTGGTTGCTACGGGCTTCTAGCAAGAACCGATCTTAACTACGCAAAAACCACAACGGTGATTCATCAAGTTTGCTGTTTTAACCTTCTTCAAGGACCGGTCGTAGTCAAATTCGATTCAACTAAAGTAGGAGAAACAGACACCCGCGAGCCACCTTTTATGCAAAACTAGTTGCATGTCAGTCGGTGGAACCGGTCTCATGTGCGTGGACATGTAAGGTTGGTTCAGGCCGCTTCATCCCACAATACTGCCGAATCAAAATAAGACGTTGGTGATAAGCAGTATGACTATCACTGCCCACAATTCTTTGTGTTCTACTCATGCATATCATCTACGCATAGACCTGGCTCAAATGCCACTATTGGGAAACGTTGCATGGAAAACAAAAAAAATTCTATGCACACGCAAGATCTATCAAGGATATGCATAGCAATGAGAGGGGAGAGTGAGTCCACGTACCCTAGTAGACCGTAAGAGGAAGCGTTCCACAACACGGTTGATGTAGTCGAACTTTCTTCGCGATCCAACCGATCTAGTACCGAACGTACGTCACCTCCGCTTTCAGCTCACGTTCAGCTCGGTGACGTCCTCCAACTTTTTGATCCAACAAGATGGCAAGGTAGTAGATGAGTTCTGTCAGCACGATGGTGTGGTGACAGTGATGGTGAAGTGATCTCCGCACGGCTTCGCCTAACCACTACGAAAATATGACTAGGGTGTAAACGGTGGAGGGGGGCGCCGCACACGGCTAACAATTGATCTGGTGTGTGCTAGGCTTCCCCTCCCACATATATATAGGTGGGAGGGGGAGAGGATGCAGCCTGGCGCACCACATAGGTGGTCGGCCGTCCCTAGGGCTCCTGCCCTGGCCGCGCCCCCTGCCATGTTTGGACAAGGGGGAAGGAAAGAAGGGGGGAGAGGGAAGGAAGGGGGAGTCCTCCTCCATACTTTCCTTTCCCTTCCCCTATTTCCTTCTCCTCCTAGGCCAGCCTGCTATGGGGGCGCACCAACCACTTGTGGGTGGTGCGTTCCCTCTGTTGGCCCATAAGGCCCATAACTTTTGTCGGCGGTGCGCGGAACCCCTTCTGGTGACCCGATAAGTACCCGGTACCCCCTGAAACACTACTGATGTCTGAATACCATTGTCCTATATATCAATCTCTACCTGTCGACCATTTCGAGACTCCTCGTCATGTCTGTGATCTCATCCGGGACTTCGAACAACATCCGGTCACCAAATCACATAACTCATATAACACTATATTGTCAACGAACGTTAAGCGTGCGGACCCTACGGGTTCGAGAACTATCTAGACATGATCGAGACACCTCTCCGGTCAATAACCAATAGAGGAACCTGGATGCCCATATTGGCTCCTACATATTCTACGAAGATCTTTATCGGTCGAAACGTTATGACAACATACGTCATTCCCTTTGTCCATCAGTATGTTACTTTGCCCGAGATTCGATCGTCGGTATCTTCATACCTAGTTCATTCTCGTTACCGGAAAGTCTCTTTACTCATTCGCTAATACATCATCTCGTAACTAACTCGTTAGTAATTTGCTTGCAAGGCTTCTTATGATGTGTATTACCGAGAGGGCCCAGAGATACCTCTCCGATACTCGGAGTGACAAATTCCAATCTCGATCCATGCCAACTCAACATACACTTTTGGAGATACCTATCGAGCATATTTATGACCATCCAGTTATGTTGTGACATTTGATAGCACACAAGGTATTCCTCCGGTATCTGGGAGTTGCATGATCTCATGGTCGAAGGAACATGTATTTGACATACAAGAAAGTAGTAGCAATAAACTGATGGATCACATGTTAAGCTAACAGATGGGTCTTGTCCATCACATCATTCTCCTAATGATGTGATCCCGTTATCAAATGGCAACTCATGTCTATGGTTAGGAAACCTTAACCATATTTGATCAACGAACTAGTCCAGTAGAGGCTTACTAGGGACTCGTGTATTTGTTTATGTATTCACACATGTATTTAAGTCTCCGATCAATACAATTCTAGCATGAATAATAAACCTTTATCATGAATAAGGAAATATAATAATAACCATTTTATTATTGCCTCTAGGGCATATTTCCATCACAAGCATCCTACAAGGTTATACCACGGAGGAGTTGTTTGAGTTTTGCACCAAATACATGAAACAAAGACCTATAGGTTTTCCCCTATCTCGCCATGAGGGAAGACTGGCTAGTCAGCTTGCTATCACGCAACACGCAACACCCGGAGATGTGGCCGATAAAGCCCATTTGACGGTACTGCTTAACAGCCGAGTTCTCGATGCTTATGTTGAAGAACACTTGGTGGAGATACGAAAAAGGTCCTTACCCAAGGTGCATTCATTAGATTTTGAGATGAAGGCGCACAATAGGGACTATGTCAGATGGCTAAAGGATCGTTTGGTACACAGATCCATGGATGACATTGCAACGTGGTTGGCACAAAAGCCATCACCTACGGATTGATGTACCAAGCGTATGACATAAATGGCTACATTTCTACACTGGGGAACGTTATAAGAAGACCTTATATCAGAATAGCTCTGTTTGCATAGAATGCATGACTGTAGATGAAGCTGATATAAGGGTATACTATGGAACCATCGTAGAGATTTGGGAGCTTAACTATGCGAAAGTTAAGGTGGCATTATTCAGCTGCAAAAGGGCCCTCTTAGTCAGGTAAAGGTTGATGATTACAGGAACAGCCGCGTTAACATGACAAAGATAGCATATCACAAGGACCCGTTCCTATTGCCAGTGATGCTACCCAGATTTTCTATGTGAAAGACCCCTTGCATAAGAACTGCCATGTAGTGATGCATGGGAAGCTGAGGGTACTGGGCATCGAGGATGTTGCTGATGAGGACAAGTACGATTAATTTGCTGAGTTTCTAGCCAAGGGATCATGCACCAAACATAAAGAGAGGCTTAAAATCATCAAAAATCATAAGTTCATCCGAGGTCAGCCTAATGATCCCAGTTCCCCCATGTACATGGAATTTCATCTATAACACTATTAAGTATACCTATTCTGCAACTTAATTCGTTCAGTTTAGAACCGTTGCATGTATTGAATTGTGAGTTATGCCCGGCCTTCTATTGGTCTAAGAATGGTTAATATGTTGACCTTGATAAGTTGTCAACCCAGGCAATGAATCTGAACTATTTATGATTATATACCATAGAGCTAGCACACTCTATTGATCTCACTCCAGTGTGTATGAACAGAATATATGCAATCTAGTTTGAAAATAGCACACAGTTCATTACTAAAATTCGTGTGCATACCAAACCATGGCTGATGACCCCTACCGCACGCGATATGAGTCATGCGTTCTGATTGGCCAGAATCCAAACCCCATGGATTGTACGTATCCATCTTTGGATGCTCCCAGATCGAACGGCAATCCTCATCCATTCCATCACCATGTGCTCTTTCGGCTAGGATTTGAAAATGCACGGTAAATGCAAAAATGCCTTAAATATAGCAAACGATCCCTGAAATGCGTCGCAAAATCAAACCTAGGGTATAATGGTGATTGCGTACCGTGGAATTTTTAGGAAAAACGATGAAGTCACCGGCTACTAGAGTTTGAATTGCCACGTATCCTTTTGGAAACTATGATCCTTCTTGTAAGATGCTCCGGTTTCGAAGGAGCGATCATCAAAACTTGTGCCAAACTTTACCAAAAAAAATCCACGGGGTCTTGAGAGCACGCCACAGTGACACACTGATTTTCATGATTTTCGGACTCTATCTGCATTTCATGTAATTAAAATAACAACAAGACTTATGCCGGTGGCTGCACCTCGCACCCGAAATGTTTGAAAATTCTTCCCATTCCTTGGAGAATGAATGAAAACACGCAAAGCGACAAACAAATGATTTTTAGACCTTCTTTGCCAATACCCACAAGTAGTTGCAGTTGGGATTTGATTTATATGCACAAAATGCATGATAAATTCAAAAAATGGCTTAAATAGCAAACGAGCTCGGAAATGCGCCAGAAAATCAAACCTAGGGTATATTGTGATTGTGTATCGTGGAAAGAACTTCAAGTCGAAACGATGAAGTCACCGATGATTGGAGTCCAATTGCCATGTCTCCTTTTGGAAACTATGATCCTTCAAGTGGGATGCTTCGGTTTCCAAGGAACGATCATCGTAACCTGTGCCATACTTTACCAAAAAAATCCACTAGGTCTTGAGATCGCGCCATGGTGACACACCGATTTTCATGATTTTGGGACTCCATCCGCATTTACTATAATTAAAATACCAACAAGCCCTATGCCAGTGGCCGCATCTCACGGCTGAAATGTTTGAAAATTCTTCCCGTTTCTTGGGCAATGAATGAAAACTCTCAAAGCGACACACAAATGATTTTTACACCTTCTTTGCTAACACCCACATGAAGTTGCAGTAGGGCTTTGATAAATATGCAAAAAATGCATGATAAATTCTAGAAAGGGCTTAAATATAGCAAACAAGACCTGAAATGTGTCAGAAATCAAACCTAGGGTATAATGGTGATTGCGTACCGTGGAAAAAAATTCGAGGCGAAATGATGAACTCACGTCGTCATACAAATCAAATTATGTTGTTCCTTGATGTAAATGTTTTCCTATAGCATGCAGTTCATTAATGAACGCCATGTGCCTTCCAAACCGTGGCCGATGACCCCTACTGCACGTGATGTGAGTTGTGCATTCTGATTGGCCAGAATCCAAACCCCACGGATCATACGTCTGCACCGTTGGATGCTCCCAGATCGAACGAGAATCCTCATGCCTTTCATCACCACATGCAATTGCAGTTAGGATTTGATTTATATGCACAAAATGCACAGTAAAGGCAATAAAATGCCTTAAATATATTAAACAAGCCCTGAAATACGCCAGAAAATCAAACCTGGGGTATAATGGTGATTGTATACCATGGAATGTTTTTTGAGGCGAAACGATGAAGTCACCGGCGACTGGAGTTTGGATCGCCACATCTCCTTTTGGAAACTATGATCCTTCTTGTGAGATGCTCCGGTTTCAATGGAGCGATCATCAAAACATGTGCCAAATTTTACCAAAAAATTTCCATGGGGTCTTGAGAGCACGCCATGGTGACACACCGATTTTCGTCATTTTTGGACTGTATCTGCATTTCCTGTAATTAAAATACCAACAAGACCTATGCCATTGGCCGCAACTTGCAGCCAAAATGTTTGAAAATACTTCCCATTCCTTGGACAATGAATGAAAACACGCAAAAAGACACACAAATGATTTTTAGACCTTCTTTTCCAACACCCACATGTAGTTGCCATTGGGATTTGATCTATATGCACAAAATGCATGGTAAATTCAAAAAATGGCTTAAATATAGCTAACGAGCCCAGAAATGTGCCAGAAAATAAAACCTAGGGTATATTGGTGATTGCGTAGCGTGGAAAAAATTTCAAGGCAAAACGATGAAGTCACCGGCGATTGTAGTCCGGATTTCCATGTCTCCGGTTCTACCTTCTGGGTGAGTTCCTGATCTATCTGGGCGTCTGATCCCCGATCCGATTTCACGGGGTGAAGGTAGTCGACGAGGCGACGACGCTGACACTCCATATGATCGCCCATACGAGCGGTCGCGCTCGTATAGAACGCCGTCTTTGGCTCTGGAAACGTCGCGGCGACTCCTCCTTTGGCCTCTTGCTTGATTCTTTTATGGCAGGTGATTATCACATTAAATATGTGATTCCACTACCATTTCCTGGGACTTTTCTTTCCATAAAGTGCTAATTGGTCAAAAAAGCGTTAACTAAAGGAAAATCAACAAAAAGCGGTGCGTGAACGCGGGAAAATTTCACAAAGCCCACCATGTAGGCACAAAATAACCATCAAAATCATCACATAAATTGGACTCATCAGAATGGTGGGTTAGCCTCTCCGCCAAGTATGTAGCCAATAGAAAAGCGATGGCATCCATTACTATGCTTATTAGTTGAACCATATGGAAAAACGACGGCTGTTCTGGCACAAGAGTGCTCCTTTTGATGTGCTTCTCAACATCATCAAGCTAGAGACTAGGCTTTGGGTCACCATGGGCGCAAAGAAACTAGGGATAATAATGCCGAGAGAGTGATTATTTTATAATAAAGGATCGTGTAACACAAACTCTATTCACTCCTTAATCAATAGATGAGGCAAATCTTATGCCTCCATTTCAAAAAAGAAGAAGTGGTTGCTAAGCTGATCTTCCTAAATCCTGATGAGGTCGTTACCTACTGCTTCCAAATGCCCAGATAATATGGTGGCTTGTACTCTCCTTTTTCCCCGCGAAGAGAAATTCTCACTTTCTCTCGTTCTGAGACTAGCATAATACACTAAATAACAACTACTACCTCCATTTCTAAATATGAGTCTTTTTAGAGATTTCAATACAAACTACATACAAATATATACAGACATATTTTAAAGTGTAGATTTACTCATTTTAATTTGTATGTAGTCATTCATTGGTATGTCCAAAACGCTTATACTTAGGAATGAAGAGAGTAGTTATAATTTGTTCTGTCCAAAGGCAGGAAAGGTAAAGTTTGCAAGACTCGAAAATTTCTACCAGGTTTCCTTAAAAAACCTAGCTTTCGGCCGGACCCAAGTGACGGCCGGTATTGGTCGATTTGTTATACCCAGTTGGTCTTTTAGGGGTTTTTGCCAGGTTTTCCAAAAACAAAAAATCTCAGTACATAAACCCTCATTTCCGTTTGAAATGAAAATGCTGTGCTCTTGCCGATTCCTCGAATAAAAAGGATGACCCCCCGGCCTCTGCATCTGCGAGATGCATGCGGCCATTTTATTGATTATTCTCGAGGACATTACAAAATAGTATAACAATATGCCTGAATCCGCCATCTTGGCAACATCTGCCGCTACTCCAATCCATATGATAAAGGGGTGCAAGCTGGGCCAAATACCAGACCTCTCATCTAAGCCTAATATCTAAAGCCGGAGGCCCCGACCGAGCCACATACCGGGTCCCGGGCACAAACCGGTCCGACGCACTCACATGTGTCGTCACCGCCATCTTCCACGGGTCCATCTTCAGAGCAGATTGAGGTGCCAACCTTGTCAGGTGCCTCCGCCATCGACGCCACCATGACGCCAAACGACGACCTCCACCTACGCGGGTCCATCTCCAAGCACCGGACGCAGGTCCATGCTAGAATAGGGCCGCACCACCACTGTCGCCCACCACCTACAAGCGCCACTAGCCCCAAGGTTCCCAAAGCGGCGCCTTCAAGAAGGGAACGGCGCGTGAGCGCCGTCGCCGCCCAACAAAGTTAGGGCTTTCACCCGGGAGACCTAGGGGAAGGGGAAGTGAGGGGATCAGTCCATACCGACGCCTCCAAGGAGGGGAACAACGCCCTCAGGCGTCGCCGTCGACGTGGTCGGCCATGGCTGACCAGGAATTCGCCCGAACTAGATCCCCGCCACCAGCAGCGCCTCCTGTACAAAACGGGCGACCCAAGGAAGCGCGGACCGATGAGGCTGGCCTGCACGCCGAAGAGGGGAGGCGCCAGATCGCACGCACCGGCCACCGCAAAAACCTCCACCGGCCGCCAACGACCACCGGATCCCGCCGCCCGCGCGGCCGGGACGCCAGATCCACCGCCGGCACAGCTGCTAGCCGATCGTAGACTCTACATGTTTGTTTAAGTGATCCAAGATAACATTGAGTCCATAGGAAAAACCAATACTATTAAAAGAGGTGAGGTTTTGATCATGACTCAATTGCTCAAGTGCTTGAAGATATTGCTCCAAAAACCCTCAACCAATTTCTCCAATTCATATATGTCCAACCCTAAATAATAAACTCGGTCCCGCCAAAAACATTCATTTCGGACTCACCGAGTTGATCCTATGCACTACTAAAGCCAAACCATAGAATTTTGATCTCACCAAGAAGACAATCGGTTTCACCGAGTTGCACTGACCAAGTTTCTGTAACCCAGATTGTTCATTTCGAAATCACCAAGTCGAATCGATCGGAATTACCGACACGAAGTCTTGCCTAGGTCATCGCATTTTGGTTCGTCTGAGATTTCCAGTTCAATCCCATCGAAAAGCCAATCGTTCATATCTTTTACACGGGTTGGTCTAACTGAGCTTTTGGTTCGGTGTCACCGAGTTGAGTCAAAAGAGTGTGACAGTTGGAATTTGGATGAAGGCTATAAATACCCCTCCACCCCCACCTTCTCTTAAAGAGAGCCATTAGATCGAAACTACACATGCACTTTTCATTTTCTAAGAGAGAACCACCTACTAATGTGTTGAGATCAAGGCACGCAGTCCAACCATTTGAACCTTGACTTCTAGCCTCTTCAAGTTGCTTTCCACTCCAATCCTTCTCCTACCAAAGCCAAATCTGTGAGAGAGTGAGTGAGTGTTGACGATACTATCATTTGAAGCACAAGAGTTAGGAGTTCATCATCAACAATGACATCTATTACCTTTTGAAGAGTGATGTCTCCTAAATTGGTAAGGTGTCACTTGGGAGCCTCCAAGATCTTGTGGAGTCGAACCAAGGAGTTTGTAAGAGATCGCCTACTTCATGAAGAGCTACCCCGAGTGAGGCTAGTACTTTGTGTACGTAAGCCATGATGGAATAGACAAGGTTGATTCTTCGTGGACCCTAGGTGGAGCCCTCCGTAGAATCGCGCAGCCGTTACCTCCATGGATTGAAATTCCAACAACGTGAATGTACGATAACACCACCTATCAGAACCATGCCAAAAATCACCGTGTCTTCATTGCATTTGATTTCTTCGATCCCTCCTTTACGTTCATATGCAAAGTCTTTACTTTCTGCTGCTCAACTCTTAGACTTGTATGTGTATGGTGTTGCTTGACTTGATAGAATTGCTAAGACTTGCCTACAACTAAAATTGTGAAAATGATAAGTTTTATTTTGGTCCAGTAGTCTAATCACCCCCTCCCCCCTCTACACATACTTTCGATCTTACAAGTGGTATTATAGCTTTGGTCTCCATTGCATTGGTTTCACAACCTAGGAGAGTATGGCGTCTACTAAGGGTAATTATCACCATGGACGTCCATATTTTGATGGTACAAACTTTTCTAGTTGGAAGCATAATATGAGAATGCATATTCTTGGTCATAACCTCACCGTTTGGGTTGTTGTTCATGTTGGCTTGCTAGGTGAATTCTTTGAGGATGGAAAAGAACATGATCATGAAGCAACCATGGAATAATTGAAGATGTTGCAATACAATGCTCAAGCATGTGACATTCTCTTCAACGGTTTGTGCCCCGATGGGTTCAACAAGATTAGCCACCTCAAGAATGCAAAGGAAATTTTGGGATACTTTGGTTGATATGCACGAAGGTATCGATTACGTCAAGGAATCCAGGTTGGTGTAGGAGTCGCCGAAATGTACTCTAGGCTTTCTCTCATCAGAAATGAGATTGCTGGCTTAGGAAGTGAAGAGATGACCGACAAGTTCATGATCATGAATATCCTTAGAGCCTTGGATGGAAAATATGATATCGTGTGCGCATTGATCCAAATGGAGATCTCAAGCCCACGGAAGTGATTGGAAGGATTGTCGCTAATGAGATGTCACTTAAGGACAAGGATGAGCTCCACAACAAGGCAAATGATGCATACAAAGCATTAAGCGATGCTCCTACTACATCAAGTGACAAGCTAGTATCCAATGAAGAGATAAGCCTAGTGGTGAAGAACTTCAACAAGTTCTACAAGGATAGAAGGAAAGAGAGAAGCTCCAACTCAAGACACTATGATCAAAGATCATCAAGTCGAGACCGTAATTGCTAAAATTAATTGTGGAAGACCCAGACACTACTCCAATGAGTGTACGACACCTGTCAAGAAAAGAGACGAATCACCTCATAGAGAGAAGGAGTGGCGATGGTCGTTATGAACAAAGACCTTATCGAGGAGACAAGGATTCAGAAAAGGAAAGACAAGTCAACCAAGAGCTATTCTAGAAGAATACATCAAGCTCATGTTGGTGAATGGGTTTCCGGCTCCGACTCGGACAACCACTCTGAGAGAAGTTATCACTCTAACTCCAACTATAGTCAAGATGAAGGTGTTCTTTGGACTTGCTCTCGTATCCTCCCATTCATGTGACCTATTTGATTCATCAAATGAAGGAATTGGAAGATGCTTCATGGCTAAAGGCCCCTTGTTGATAAACTAGTGATGTGAGTTGTAATGAACTTGCTAGTAATCACGATAATCAAGATGAAACGAATGATAATGCTAAGAAGGAGATTGAGTGTTTAACTAAAGAACTAAACACTCTTAAGTTAGCTCATTAAACAACTCAAGGAGATCATAGAGAGCTCCTAAGGACTCATGAGAAGCTACCCTTCAAGAAGCTAAATTTAGAGCAAGAGCATGAGCTTCTAAAAGCTATCAGTGATGATCTTTGGAAGAAGAGTTCTTACACTACCATGTTAAGCAACACATAATGTACCTAGTCGTGACGGGTTGATGACGTATGCTCCAAGGGTGGTTCGGCTAGGACTCATGAGAAGCTACCCTTCGAGAAGCTAAATTTAGAGCAAGAGCATGAGCTTCTAAAAGCTATCAGTGATGATCTTTGGAAGAAGAGTTCTTACACTACCATGTTAAGCAACACATAATGTACCTAGTCGTGACGGGTTGATGACGTATGCTCCAAGGGTGGTTCGGCTAGGATAGTTCAGGTTGTTAGCGTACGTGTAACAACTCTATATCTCTATCCTCTTATCCCTTGTACCTCAAGTTGTAATCTCAACCATGTATGCGATCTGGTGAGTTACACCCAAGTATATTAACACGAAGCCATCGGTCGGAGAAAGGCACGACGTTAAACCTAAGTTTTCACATGGTATCAGCCTAACTCTTCCACATCGCATCTACTATCCCCATCCACCACCTCCGCTTCCTCCATGGCCACCTCCTCCAACATAGCACCGGCCAACCTCTCTGGTCAGGTCACTGAGAAGCTGACTCGCACCAACTACATCCTCTGGCGGACTCAAGTCACGCCGCAGCTCCGTGGTGTGGGCTTCTTCGGGTACGCCGACGGCTCCCTGCCTGAGCCGGCCAAACTCGTCGTCACCAAGGACAAGGACAGGAAGGAGGACACTCCACTGAACCCCCTTCATCCGGTCTGGATCCGTGAGGAACAACATGTACTCGAATACCTTCTGAACAATCTCTCCAAGGAGGTACTTGTGCAGGTCACCACGATCGATCACGCGCAAGATCTCTGGATAGCACTGCCGAACATGTTTTCATCCCAGTCCATTTCTCGCGTCAACAACATTTGTGTCACCCTCGCCAACGCGCGGAAGGGGACGCAGCCCATGGCAAGCTTCTTCGGGCACATGCGCTCGCTTTCAGGTGAGCTCGCGGCGGCTGGCAAGCCACTCGGAGATGGTGAACTCGTCTCCTACATCATCTCCACCCTCGACATGGAGTACCAGCCTCTCGTCTCTACACTCGATGCCTGCACCACGCCAGTCTCACTCGACGACCTGTTCGCCATGATCAACAGCTTCGACCAACGGGTTGCCCTCTGCCAAGGGGGTCACTCCGGCGGCGCTTCAAGTCCTCCGCCAACGCGGTCATGCGTGGTCGTGGTGGCGGTTCACGTCATCGGGGGTGCGGCAGGGGCAAGCACAACAGCTGCTCCAACACTAGCAACATCAACCCCCGTGGCAACAATGGCGATGGCGGACGGCCCTCCTCCAACAACAACCAGGGCCACCGCAATAACTCCAATAGGTCGCGCCCCGATGCCGTCCAGTGTCAGATCTGCGGCAAACCTGGCCACTCGGCCAAGGTTTGCTGGTACAGATTCGACGATGATGATGACTCCTCTCAGGATGAGAAGGTGGCTGCTGCAGCTGATGGATCGTATGGCGTGGACACAAACTGGTACATGGACATTGGCGCTACGAACCACATCACTGGAGAACTCGATAAGGTGACCATGCGGGAGAAGTATCGCGGCCAAGACCACATCCACACCGCCAGTGGAGAAGCTATGAAGATCCGTCATGTTGGTCACTCAATTATTAAAACCCCTCATCGCCCAATTCATCTTCGATTTTTTTTTGCATGTCCCTAGTGTGTCTAAAAATCTTCTCTCCGTTTACCGCATTAACATTGATAATCATGTCTTCCTCGAGTTTCACCCTTTCTTCTTTTTGATCAAGGACAGGTAACGAGGAAGGTACTGTATCGAGGTAGATGCGTTCACGGGCTCTACTCCTTGATTCCGGAGCTTCGAAGAAGATTCAATAAACAAGTTTTTAGTGCCACCAAGCTATCTTCTACATGGTGGCATGATCGATTAGGACATGCAACTTTTTCTTTAGTTGAATGAGTGCTTAGGAAAAATAAGCTCCCATATGTTGGAGACCGTGATGTTGAAACTATTTGTGATTCGTGCCAAAGAGCAAAAAGTCATCAGTTGCCATATCCAATTTCTACTAGTGTTTCTACCAAACCATTGCAACTTATTTTTTCTGATGTGTGGGGGCCTGCCCCGTCCTCTGTCGGTAGACACACGTACTATGTGAGCTTCAAAGATGACTATAGCAAATATTCGTGGATATATCTTCTTAAGAAACGATCCGAAGTATTCCAAGTTTTTCGTAACTTTCAAGCACTCGTTGAACGTAAGTTTGATAGTAAAATACTTCCCTCCAATATGATTGGGGAGGTGGGTATGAGAAGCTCAACTCATTTTTCAAGAACTTGGTATCTCTCATCATGTGTCTTTCCCACATGTCCATCAGCAAAATGGGTCGGCAGAACGCAAACATCGTCACATTGTAGAAGTTGGTTTAACTCTTCTTGCTGGCGCCTCCATGTCACTAAAGTTTTGGGATGAGGCTTTCCTCACCGCTGTCCACATCATTAATATGCTTCCAAGTCGTGTCATCAACAATGAAACACCCACTGAAAAACTCCTCCATACCAAACCAGACTACACTTCCCTCCGTGTGTTTGGCTGCGCTTGTTGGCCCAACCTTAGACCGTACAACAACCGCAAACTTACGTTTCGATCTAAGTAGTGTGTTTTCATTGGCTACAGTGCTATGCACAAAGGTGTCAAATGCCTAGGTGTTTCTACTGGCTGTGTCTATATTTCACGTGATGTAGTCTTCGATGAAACCAAGTTCCCCTCTGCTGATCTCCATCCAAACGCCGGTGTCTTACTTCATCAAGAAATTTTGCTTCTGCCTTCTCATCTCAACGGTTTTGATCAAAGGGGGAATAATAATTGTGTTGATCCATCATTGACTAATCCTCATAACCGTGTGCATGAGCTCTGTGTTGATGCAGCAGAAGGAAGCATGGGCAAAACTGGTGAAGAAATCAGTCAAAATGATCAAGAAATTAGCTCCAATGGGCAATATTTGATGTGTCCAGATTTGGGAGGCAAATCCTCCTCGGGATCGCTGCTGCAGCACCTACCCAGGCCATCCACCTCGGAATATGCGCAGTTGCATGGCGCTAGTGCGTCAGAAACCGCGTCGCCCACCAAGCGTGGCGGCGCCGTCTCTGCAGGCGACTCGTCCACCCGAAGACACCGGGCGGTGCCAATCCGAGGCGACCACGTGTCTGCCTGGGAGGCGCTAGCCAGCGGACGGACCCTGCTGCTACGCGCGTCAACTGCCGTCAGCGGGCGCGCAACCCCGCACAGATTCGACGTGGCCCACGGGCTTGGGATCCGGTGCTGGTTCCCTGCAATCATTGCACAATGATGCAGCCGCAGCACACACGAGATCTTCTGTGCCGCCCGCAGCCGCCTTCTCGCGCACTGAAGCAACAGACGATCCTGGCACGGGGGACGTTGCAGGGACAGCGCCAGACACATCCACCTTGGGATCTGATGCGGGATCTCCTACGCCTCGGACTGGTGCAGCTTCCCCTGTACAGCCACGCACTCGTCTCCAAAAAGGGGTAATTCAACCTATTAACTATAAAACAAAATTCGGCCTGGCTTGTTGCTCTACATGTGAACCTAGTTCGGTAGAAGAGGCACTGAATGATGCACGTTGGAGGAGGGCCATGCAAGAAGAATATTCGGTGCTGAAGAAAAATAGAACGTGGCATCTGGTGCCTCCACGACGAGGTAAAAATCTAATTGATTGCAAATGGGTTTTTCGCATCAAAAGGAAGTCTGACGGATCCATAGATCGTTACAAAGAAAGACTCGTTGCAAAGGGTTTCAAGCAACGGTACGGCATAGACTATGAGGACACATTTAGTCCTGTTGTTAAAGCTGCCACTATTTGCCTTGTTTTGTCTATTGTTGTTTCCAAGGGATGGAGTCTCAGACAGTTAGATGTGCAGAATGCGTTCCTTCATGGCATCCTGGAAGAGGAATTATACATGAAGCATCCTCCTGGGTTTGTGAACAAAAACTCACCACTACATGTGTGCAAACTTGATAAAGCTTTATATGGATTAAAGCAAGCTCCCAGGGCGTGGTATTCGCGCCTAAGTCAGAAACTGCAAGCACTTGGATTTGTCCCTTCAAGTCGGATACATCATTGTTTATTTACAATAGATCAAATACCTCCATATTTGTTCTTATTAATGTTGATGATATAATTGTCACAAGTTCCTCTGATGAAGCAATAACAGGACTTCTGAAGGATCTAAGTGCTGAGTTTGCTCTGAAGGATCTAGGAGACTTGCATTTCTTCCTAGGGATTGAGGTAAAGAAACATGAAGATGGCCTTCATCTCTGTCAAGAAAAATATGCTACTAATCTGGTAAGAAGAGTTGGTCTTGAAGGATGTAAACCCTCATCAACACCCTTGTCCAGCTCAGAGAAACTCTCACTTACAGAAGGAGATCTCTTGAATCAAGAGGACAGTACAAACTATAGAAGTCTGGTAGGGGCACTTCAGTACTTGACTCTGACAAGACCTGATATCTCATTTGCTGTTAACAAAGGATGCCAATTTCTTCATGCACCCACTACAGTTCATTGGACTTCTTCTAAACGTATAGTAAAATATGTGAAAAATACTATGAACCTTGGTCTTACTTTCAGCAAATCTTCAGCTACTCTAGTCAGTGCTTTCTCACACTCTGATCGGGCAGGATGCATAGATGACAGACGCTCCACTGGTGGGTTCGCAGTATTTTTTGGACCTAACCTAATATCATGGTGTGCAAAGAAACAGGCTACTGTTCTAGGTCAAGTACAGAAGCTGAGTACAAGGCACTTGCAAATGCTATGACAGAATTATTTGGGTGCAGTCTATGTTGAAGGAACTTGGTATAAAGAGCACCAAAGCTCCATGTTTATGGTGTGATAATCTTGGTGCTACCTACCTATCTGCAAATCCAGTGTTTCATGCAAGAATGTAGCATATTGAAATTGATTTCCACTTTTTCAGAGAAAGAGTTACAAATCAGCAGTTAGAGATTTGTTTTGTGCATTTCAGAGATCAAGTTGCAGATGGCTTCACAAAACCGTTACCCACAAGAAGTTTTGAAGAATTCAAGCGTAATCTCAACTTGATGGAGTTGTGATTAAGGGAGGATGTTAAGCAACGCATAATGTACCTAGTCGTGACAGGTTGATGACATATGCTCCAAGGGTGGTTCGGCTAGGATAGTTCAGGTTGTTGGCATATAGTTTATCTTTGTAACAACTCTATCTCTCTATCCTCTTATCCCTTGTACCTCAAGTTGTAATCTCAACCATGCACGCAATCTGGTGAGTTGCGCCCTAGTATATTAACACGAAGCCGTCGGTCAGAGAAAGGCACGATGTTAAACCTAAATTTTCACATGCCAAACGTCTTCTCTTGTCTACTTTTATGCCACAAGTTAAATCCATGCAAACTAGTAACAAGAGTAAGAAAGGTTCTACCTCTAGTAGTAATAATAACAATGCTAAAACCAATGTTGTTGCTTCTAGCAGTTCTATTGATTCCACTAATGATTCTCTTAGCCAAGTTACACTTGAGCAAGAAAACAATATATTGAAAAAGGGTGTTTACAAGAAGCTTGTCGGGAGTAAGGAATTTGAGGAAATGGTACGCACGCAAGGAAGGCACCGGAAGAACCAAGGTATTAGTTTTGAATGAAATATCGGCAGAGATAGATTATTAGAGATAGAAATGAGGGTTAATGCCAAAGGTCATATTAAGTTAATGCCAATGGAGTTGAGTGGGAATAAGATCAATACCCCAAGATGAAGTTTGTTCCTTAACAAGAGAAGTATGATCCTAATTCCTTCGAGGAGACACAAGCTCAAGAGGCCTGCGACTCCCATAGGAGATTTTGGATTTCCTCGAAGAGGAAGCGTGATGTAGCACAACAACATAAAGTATTTCCCTCAGTTAAGAGCCAAGGTTAATTGAATTAGTAGGCGTCAACAAGCTAATAAGATAAGGAACACCTACACACAAACAAAATAAAAGCTTGCTCCCAACTTAGGAAGGGGGTTGTCAATCCCCTTGCCTAGCTAGTTGTAAGGTTAAAAGCAAATAGTGGATAAATAGTGGTATGGAAAAATGAAAAATAGTAAAAGAAAATAAAGATCAATTTTGTAGAAGCAAGTTTTCATGGAGAATAGGCCCAGGGGCCATAGATCACTAGTGGCATCTCTCTTTAAAGCAGGTAATGGCATGGTAGACAAATTACCGTTGCGCAATTGACAGAAAAGTAGCATTCATAACTACGATCATTCATGGCATAATCTTGTATAGGCATTACGTCCGCGATAAGTAGATCGTTATCCAACTACATCTACTACAATTACTCCACCCAGAAACCGCTATCCAACATGCATCTCAAGGTATTAAGTTTAATGAAAAACATAGCAACGCAATAAGAAAGATGACATAATGTAGAAAGAAAGTAATCTAGCAATAAGATGGATCCCCACCGTTTTATCCTAGAGGAAACAAATACAATATGTGTCTTGGTCCTTTATCTCACTAGAGTGGAATCACTATAGGATTCAACCCACTACTATGCACCTCTCCCTCTGAAGAATTACCCATCTATCTTGGACGGAGAAGACAAATAACTTGGAAAGAATACATAGCTACTCAATTATACAACAAAGAAACTTCAAAAGATTCAATAATATTCAATGAATAATCTGATCACAAATCCACAATTCATCCCAACAAAAACAGCATAAGAATTACATAGGATTGATCGCAAAATAGAACATGGTATTGAAGATCCGAGAGAGAGAGAGAGAGAGAGAGAGAGAGAGAGAGAGAGAGAGAGAGAGAGAACCATCTAGCTACTACTATGGACCCGTAGATCTTATAGGAACTACTCACACATTATCATGGAGGCAGCAAGGATTGATGAAGAGGCCTCCGACAATGGTTTCCCTCCCGGCAGAGCTCCAGAAAAGGGATCCAATGCGATCGCCTTGAAACACAGAAATGCGGCGACAATATTTCTTTTCTAGATGGCATACGAAGTTTCGGGAATTATGGAATTTATAGGCTGGACAATTAGGTCAAGGCGAGGCCCATGGGGCCTACATGGACAAGTGGTGTGAACACCCAGTAGCCGCTCCATGTTTCCATCTGGTTGCCTCGTGGGTCCCCTTGTTGTCTCCCTAAGCTTTTAATGTTCCTCCTAGTCCATAAAAAAATCATCAAAAATTGGCATTGTATTTTGACCTTCCTAAGTATGTATTTCCTGCAAACTAAAAAAAAAGCAGAAAATAGGAACCGGTACTAAATTGATAGGTTAGTCCAGAAAAAATATAAAATGGTACAAAATGATAATAAAGTATATATAAATGATATTATAATAGATTTAAACAATTAAAAACTATAGATACGTTTGAGACATATCAACATCCTCAAGCTTAATTCCTGCTCGTCCTCGAGTATGTAAATGATAAACAAAGATAATTTTCATGTTTAATGTTACCTAGCATGTTCTTGATCAAATTATGTAACAATTGTGGTGTGAACTCAGGACAAAATTGATCCAAAGCAATAGTCTATATTTGACAATAAGCAAGTAACATTAAAACATTTAAACAAAATTGTTGTTGTTTTTCATGATTTATGTTTTCAAGTAATACCAATCAATACTCATAATGTCATATACATGTCCCAAATCAAGGTTTTATCATATTCAAGCATCTTATCATAACAATAACCCATACCATCGGTCATGTAACTGAACTCATGACGAGCCATTTTCAACTACTTGGCCCTTCGTTCAATGTTCGGACTACAAGTCTCGTTCATAGAACTTTGGATGGAAATAGAATAATTATGGATATTTATAAGAAGAAGAAAATAAAGAAAGTCTGGCATCAATGCATCTTGATCGATAGATAAGAGAAAGTCTTACAATTAATATTAATGCGGGGAGTAGGGATTGCCATGCAACAGATGCACTAGAGCTATAAGTGTATGAAAGCTCTTCTAATGAAGCTAAGTAGGTGTGCATCCAACTTAGTTGCTCATGAAGGCTTCAAGCATTTTGACGAAGCTCGTCATCGAAATATGCAATTCAAGTTCTAATAATATAACAATCCCACTAGCATATGAAAATGAATAACATGAATACTCTCTATATGAGATACATGGTGCTACTTTCAAGCACAAGTGGAGTTAAGGATAGTAGTGTACCTCTCTCTCTCTCTCTCTCTCTCTCTGTGGGCTCTTTGGCCACTTTTTTATGGGCACTTTTTCATCATTTTTTAATTCCTCGATGGTAGGGGTACACACTAAAAATGCATCACACTTTTATTAACTTACAACTCATATCATGAAACAAAATGATGACTAAAAATTAATGACTCTAGCAGTGTACCGGGATGTGAAATGATACTAGCATAACATGGATAAAAATGAGGAACGGTAGCTTTGCCACATATAGCATGTGATCACTATGATCATGCAAAGCAAAATGATAATGAATACTCAAGTGATGTAATGAATAATAATAATGGAAGTTGCATGGCAATATATCTCGAAATGGCTATGAAAATACTAAAATAGGTAGGTATGCTTGATGTCTTAAGGAATATATAATGAGGCTTATATGTGAGCGAGCCTATCATTTGATGGGGTTTGGATGTATCAGCGAAGTATGCACGATGTCTTGAGGTAACAGAGGGCAATGCTCGATACCGAAGAGGATAGCAAAACATGGAATGTGAAAGTGTTAATAATACTTTGTAGTCTACACCAGGTAACCATGAGACAAACTACTCCTAGGGAATGTGTTTGGCGAAGCCGAAGCCCGTTACGCATATCTGACCCGTGAGACGCGAGAGTGTCATTTACAATGCTTTTCAACTTAGATTTTTCATAATCTGTTTCGTTAAACCACCAAGTACTAACGTGTATGATCTGACGACACATTTCCATTAATTACTTTGCACAAGTATTTAAGTTTACACATAAGCTAATTACCTACTTAATTATCTCAAAATTACTGTAAAGAACCCAAATTATCAAAGTTCCATCGATCCACAAGTTCATGCAAATTTTTATTATACCACTCATATATACCTATTATTTTAGTACAACCATACTATACATGCAAATTATCAATTTCAATTCAACTCTCTAGAAAGATTTAAGTGTTGCAAGAGAGTCCTAATCTGTTCAATAAAATATCACAAGGATTTTCAAAAAAATTCCATGCTTTTGTTCGTGTTTCCTAAAAATTACTTGTTTTCTCTAAATTGTTTGGATTAAAAAAATTGTTCGAGAATGCAAACAAATTCACACATTCAAAAATTGTTCGTGATTTTGAAAAATGTTTGGGATAGCAAAATTCTGCAAATGCTTTTTGAATTAAAAAATTGCTTGCATTTTGAAAATAATATTTGGCATTTCAAAATTGTTCGCAGTTTTCAAGAAATGTTCTAACAAACTAAAAAAAAAACCTGACGCTGCAATGTGTTCTTAAAAAGTTGGTGCCATCATGGATTACCAACACGCATCCGTTCCGGTGGCTAGCTGAATGGAAAACACTATCCCATGCTCGCTGTGGCGAATAGTTGGGGATTTGCACAGAGCAGCGATGCGAATGATGAACATGGGCCAGCAAATCCAGCTTAACGGAAGCCTGAACCGATTTTTTAAGGTATTGTATCTTTTCTAGTTTTTCAGTTTTCTTTTGATTTCTATTCCTGTTTTCTCTTTTTGTCATTCTTTCTGCTTCTTTTTCTGTTCTTCTTTCCTTTTTATTTTTTTCCAGTTTATTTTCTTTTCAAAAAATTCATACTATTAAAAACGAACATATTTTTCCAAAATTTGTTCAATTTTCAAAAAAATACTGCCTTCAAATTATGCTCGGAAATCACAAAAATGTTCGAAAAAAAGGTAGAACTTAAAAAATCCAATTCTTTCCAGAAACTTTGGAAGTTTTCCAAAAAAGTTTACAATAATGAAAAATGTTCGCATTTTTTAATTTGTTGGCAATAAACATAAATTGTTCAGGAAATTTATAAAACATTCTGGTTTTTAAAATTCGTTCAATAGTCAAAAAATTCATCCTTTTTTAAATTTGTTCGAAAATTCAAAAAATAACATTCAGGGATATAAAAAAGGTTTTCATGTTAAAAAAATGTTCATATTTTAAAAAATGTACGTGTTTCTAGATTTTGTTTATATATTTTATAATAGGTTCAAAATATCTAAAATGATTAGTTTTATCCACAATGCAAAGAAATTTCAAATTTTGTTGACATTTTTTAAAGAACTATTCTTATTTTCCAAAATATTTTCAAATATTTAAAAAAATCTATACGGTACAACAAGGAGCGTGCTACAATCAATATCTCAGCATAGTAAATTCTTAAAGCATTTGCACTTCCATTTGCCACGTCCAACCAATTGCTCTAGTGGCTAGCATCAGACATAGTATGTTTGGATTTGTAAGTCGTGATTTCAATTCCGGCAAAATGTGTGTCTTTTTAGGATTTTTGTCGCGCTACACAACTTGTTTTAGAGGCGCACGCTACAAAACGAGCTTTGGTGTCTTCGAGTGGGTCGGCACAGTCGCGCTACAATGCGCGTCCAATAGGAGCTGATAGCATAATGCCTTTAGTAGTACTCGGAGATCATTAGTTTTGTTTCTCACGAACCTATTGATTTATATGTTGCGCTACAAACGCAACAAGTGGGTCAGCCCAGCCGCTTGGACCATGTGCGTCGAAGTACTATATGAGGCAACATGCGTTATATAGGAGGTTATGAGAATGGACCAGAAGTGGAGGCATGATCAATTTCCAAATTTGGTGATTTCCTGATGATTTTCCAATTAAAACAATTATAGGAAATGATGCTATAATTGCCATATCTTTTACAAATAAGTTCCAGAAAAATGCACATAGGGTCAATGAAATATAGTGAACCACGGAAAATAGATTTCCCTCTCTATATAAATTTTATATATAGTTTTTATTTCACATAGGGTCAATGAAATATAGTGAACCTAGGAAAATATATTTCCCTCTCTATATAAATTTTATATATAGTTTTTATTTCACATAAATCATTTAACTTCCCTAAAATGATTTTAGGTTTTATAAATACCAAAAGTGAATTTTCAGAACATACAAGTATTCAATGAGTCCCATTAAATATTTTCCAAGAACATTTATGGAGAAGTCAAATTATCGCCTCTCATTTTTGTTATTTGGATTACTAGAAAATATTTCAATGGTGTCAAACAACTCCAAATTTCAAGGGTCCATTTGGAGATGTTAGTTTACCTCTTGTCTATAATTTTATTATGACCAAGATCCAAATAAAATTAAAATATCTTATTTGAGAAAGTCATATTGTTCCCACTCTTTCAAAGATGGTTTGGAAATATCCAAATGACGAGTATTACTTCCTTTTGTATCCAAATGACGAGTATTACTTCCTTTTGAGTTTCAATAAATTTTTAAACCAAGAAATATTTTCTGTTGGATAGTTATATTAATCCAAGTTGCATGACAGACATGATTTAGAAAATTTAAATATGTACTCAAAAGTCGTAATTCCTTCTAAGAATGAAAGCAGCTCACATAGTATTACTTATTTAATTAACGTTCCAAATTTTGAAAAATAATTTGAGATGTTACAACTCATTCTTGGAGTAGATGGCTTACTCTAGTCTCTTACTTTATTGACAAAGGAACACTAGCGCGCCGTCGGCCCGCTCAATGGCCCCATCTCCTCTAAAGGTTGTAGGGAGAGCTCGTTATGGATGCAAATGGCTGTAGCACCCATGGGGTGACTCATGGCCAGGAGCGATATAAGGTGGCGATCTTGATTGGTGGGGTGACGTCCTTCCGTGGGTGGTGGTCGTTCTTCGGATCTATCGGTCGGGCTTTCTTGTCTTCTTGAGCAGTGGGGTCTCGATTAGTGACATTAGAGGCGTGAGGTGGTTCCCCATGCCCCTCTCATCACATCTGAGGCAGACCATCCCAGCATGAGGTTCTACTCATCGACCTGTAGATCTCCGACGTTTGTGCTCGGAAGTGTTCATAGTTGGCCCGAAGGGTGTCTGTGCGGGAGCTTGTCCGAGGAAACCTATGGCCTACGGCGGTGGCCACATCGTCGATGGCGCACTGGGTGACATTCCCTCCTTGGTGGCAACGGTGAGGTCAACTCCTGATGTTGCGTCGGTATGTCCCCAAAGAGGAAGGGATGATGCAGCACAACAGCGATAGGTATTTCCCTCAGATATGAAACCAAGGTTATCGAACCAGTAGGAGAACCAAACAACACACGTAAACAACCCATGCACACAGATAACAAATCCTCGCAACCCGACGTGTTAAAGGGGTTGTCAATCCCTTCCGGGGTACGGCGCCTCAAGATAGGCAAACGGACGTGAGATAAATTTGTAGTAGATTGAAAGATAGATCACAAATAAAATAAATAGAAATAAAATGCAGCAAGGTATTTTTTTAATTTTTTGTTTAATATATATGAAAATAAATGCAAGGAAAAAGAGTAGATCGCAAAGGCAAATATATGAGAAGGAAGACCCGGGGGCCGTAGGTTTCACTAGTGGCTTCTCTCGAGAAAAATAGCAAACGGTGGGTAAACAAATTACTGTTGGGAAATTGATAGAACTTTGAATAATCATGACGATATCCAGCCAATGATCATTATATAGGGATCACGTCCAAGATTAGTAGACCGACTCCTGCTTGCATCTACTACTATTACTCCACACTTCGACCGCTATCCAGCATGCATCTAGTGTATTAAGTTCATGGAGAAACGGAGTAATGCAATAAGAACGATGACATGATGTAGACAAGATCTATCTATGTAGAGATAGACCCCATCGTTTCATCCTTAGTAGCAACGATACATACGTGTCGGTTCCCCTTCTGTCACTGGCATCAAGCACCGTAAGATCGAACCCACTACAAAGTACCTCTTCCCATTGCAAGATAAATAGATCAAGTTGGCCAAACAAAACCCAAATATCGGAGAAGAAATACGAGGCAATAAGCAATCATGCATACAAGAGATCAAAGAAACTCAAATAACTTTCATGGATATAAAAAGATAGATCTAATCATAAACTCAAAGTTCATCGGATCCTAACAAACACATCGCAAAACAAGTTACATCATATGGATCTCCAAGAGACCATTGTATTGAGAATCCAGCAAGAGAGAGGAAGCCATCTAGCTACTAACTACGGACCCGAAGGTCTACAAAGAACTACTCACGCATCATCGAAGAGGCACCAATGGAGGTGGTGAGCCCCATCCGAGATGGTGTCTAGATTGGATCTGGTGGTTCTGGACTCTGCAGCTGCTGGATGAATATTTCGTGGACGCTCTTAGGGTTTTTGGAAGATTGGCGTATTTATAGAGCAAAGAGGCGGTCCGGGGGGCACCCAAGGTGGGCACAACCCACCAGGGCATGCCTGGGCATCCTGGCGTGCCCTGGTGGGTTGTGCCCCCCTCGGGGCACCCCCAGGCGCAGCCAGGGCCCATTGTGTTCCTTCTGGCCCATAAAAATCCTCCGTAAAGTTTCATGGCATTTGGACTCCGTCTAATATTGATTTCCTGCGATGTAAAAAACATGCAGAAAACAACAACTGGCACTTGGCACTATGTCAATATGTTAGTGCCAAAAAATGATATAAAATGACTATAAAATGATTATAAAACATCCAAGATTGATAATATAATAGCATGAAACAACCAAAAATTATAAATACGTTGGAGACGTATCAGCATCCCCAAGCTTAACCCTACTCGTCCTCGAGTAGGTAAGTGATAAAAACAGAATTTGTGATGTGGAATGCTGCCTAACATGTCATATCATATTCTTTTCTTTATAGTATGAACATTTGTACTTTTACGTTGTTCAAAGCAATAGTCTAGTTTTGACATAATAATTTAGATACTCAAGCATATCAACAAGTAACCATGTCTTTCAAAATATCAACACTAAAATAAGTTATCCCTAGCCCATCATGCTCAACCATTGATCCATTCATGAAACACACTTGAATATTAGCTACACCCAATACTTAAGTACGATCATATTGCCTCCTAGTTGGTGCTTTTATAAGAGAAGATGGAGACTCAAATTCAAAATAAAAATTGCATAAAGTAAAAGAAAGGCCCTTCGCGGAGGGAAGTAGGGATTTGTAGAGGTACGAGAGCTCAGAGCGAAAAAACTTAGAGATAAAAACATTTTGGTAGGTGTATCCATTCCACCAACGAAAACGACTTAGAGTTCCCAACACTTTCCATGCTAGATATATCATAGGCGGTTCCCAAACAGAAAATAAAGTTTATTCCTTTTTCCACCATACTTTCACTTTCCATGGCTAGCCGTATCCACGGTTGCCCTCCATACCAACACTTCCCAAGGAATTTATTATTTGACAACATAAAGTAAATTCATTTTTGCATTTCGGGACTGGGCATCCCTAAAACCTTTGCCTTACTCTCATGCAATGACAAGTGAATAAACACTCATCGTGAGAATAATACATCTAGCATGGAAAATATTAGCCACCCCTCACCGCTCCGCGAGCGAAACAAACACAAAAAAGAGAAGTTTATTTTGAAATTTAGAGATGGCACATGCAAATTTGCTTAGAACGGCAAAAGAATACCGCATATAGGTAGATATAGTGGACTCATGTGGAAAAACTGGTTTAAAGGATTTTGGATGCACAAGTAGAGATCATACTTGGTGCAAAATGAAGGCTAGCAAAAAGATTAAGAAGCGACCAACCAAGAAACGAATAATCTCATAAGCAAGCATTAAGCATAAAGAACACCAAATAATGCATCACAAGTAGGGTATAATTTCATTGCATGACTATTGACTTTCGTACTTGCATAGGGAATTACAAACCTTAACACCAATATTCTTACTAAAGCATAATTACTCATCAACATAACTCACATATCACATCATCATATCTCAAAACTATTACTAAGAATCAAGTTTATTTTGTCCAATGATCTTCATGAAAGTTTTTATTATATCCTTCTTGGATATATATCACTTTGGGACAAATTTTCATGTGTTGCTTTTCATAAGCTCAAACAAATATAAATGAAGATCATGAGCATAATTCTTCTTTCTCTCAAAATAATTTAAGTGAAGCAAGAGAGAATTTCTTGAAAATTTTACTAACTCTCAAATAAATCTAAGTGAAACAAGGGAGCATTTCTTCAAAAATACTAAATCACACCATGCTCAAAAAGATATAAGTGAAGCACTAGAGCAAGTCCATAGCTCATAAAAAATTTAAGTGAAGCATAGAGAGCAATTCTTACAAGTCATGACATAATTTTGGCTCTCTCAAATAGGTGTGTCCAGCAAGGATTGATGACTT
Organism: Aegilops bicornis; assembly: GCA_021605145.1. NCBI lineage: Eukaryota > Viridiplantae > Streptophyta > Magnoliopsida > Poales > Poaceae > Aegilops > Aegilops bicornis. The sequence continues at coordinate 296,955,253 of CM038673.1, read as the reverse complement.
AAAACACAAAATAAAACAAGCAAAGATTCATATCATACAAGACGCTCCAAGAAAAACACATATCATGTGACATATAAAAATATAGTTTCGAGGAAAATACCGATGGTCGTTGGAAGAAAGCGGGGATGCCACCCGGGGGCATCCCCAAGCTTATTTGGTTGCTCATTTTTGGATAATAGCTTGGTATGCTGGGGCATCCCCAAGCTTAGGTTCTTCAATCCTTCCTTCATCCATCGTAAGATAACCAAAAACTTGAAAACTTCAATCACACAAAACTCAACAAAACCTTCGTGAGGTCCGTTAGTATAAGAAAGCAAACCACTACTATAAGTATTGTATCAAACCAATTCATATTTTGGTTTCGTATTATATCTACTGTATTCCAACATTTCTATGGCAAAAACTCATCAAAGAAAACCATAGAGCTATCAAAATAAGCACACAACAAAAATAAAATAGGATCTGTCAAAACAGAACGGTCCGTAGTAATCTGACTTTTTCCAAAACTTCTAGAACTCTAAAAATTCTGAGTAAATAGGAAGACCAGGGCAATTTTTATATTAATCTTAGGCACAAAGAATCAGGGCAAAAGCACTTTCTGATAAAAATTGAGAATTGTTTTTGTAAGCGCAAAGTTTCTGTCTTTTTCAGCAAGATCAAGCAACTATCACCCAAGAAGATCCTATTGGTTCTACTTGGCACAAACACTAATTAAAACACAAAAAACAGAATCATTACAGTAGCATAATTGTGCTAACACTCAAGAGCAGAAAGCAAAAAGCAAAAATTAAATTTATTCATTGGGTTGCCTCCCAACAAGTGCTATAGTTTTACGCCCTTAGCTAGGCATAAGGCAAGGATCTAAGTTTTGTCATCCTTCTTCTTAATTTTCTTAGAGGTATTTTCATCATGAGGCTATGTAAACACAACATAAAGCATGTTATCCATAGAGGCCTTAGCAATCCTAAGTTGGTTTTCATCATACCCCTTTTGATTTCCCACAACAATCCAAGAGTAATGTTGATTAACATTATTGAAAACTTGTTGGATTATATCTAGAATGGGGACTTGCTTTTTAAGACTCTCATTAAAGATTTTATTGTCCCCAAGAAAATGTCTTAAAGCATAGTCACTGTTGTAAAGAATTTCATCTATCACAGGTTTTTCACGATTCATACCATAAAAATCAAAGATTTCCTTAGCTTCCCGTATTATGTAGTCAAACTCATTCATAAGAACGAGAGTGTCCAAATTTTTAGCCCTAGGGTTCTTTATTTGTAACGCCCCGGATTCGATGCGCCAGGTGTCCTTCAGTCATTCGCAGTCCTTGCCTTGTCATGTGCTTGCGTGTTGCACTTTGCCATGTCATCATATGCATTTCATATCATGTCATCATGTGCATTTCATTTTGCATATGTGTTCGTCTCATGCATCCGAGCATTTTCCCCGTTGTCCGTTTTGCAATCCGGCACTCCTATGTCTCCCGGCGCCCCCTTTTACCTCTTTTCGTGTGTGGGTATTAAACGGTCTCGGAATGGACCGAGGTTTGTCAAGCGGCCTTGGTATAGCACCGTAGACCGCTGTCAAGTTTCGGATCATTTGGAGGTCGTTTGGTACTCCAACGGTTAACCGGTAACCGCAGCTCTCTTTTGTTGCAGCCCAACTCCCCTTCCAAAGTGGCCCAAAACCCTCCAAACTCCCCTCCATGCTCTCGGTCCTTCGATCACGATCGCGTGGCCGAAAACCGCACCTCATTTGGACTCTCCTAGCTCCCTCTACCTATATATATGCCTCTTCCCCGATATTCGCGGATCAAATCTCAGTCAAAACCCTAAATTCGCCCTCCGCCGCCACCGGACGCTGTCCGCCATCGCCGGACACGTCCGCCTCGCCGCAGCCAACCACGGGCCGCCACCTGTCCCGCCGTCGTTCCACTTGCCGCCCGCTTGCGAGCCCATCGCCAGCTGCAGCCGGCGCCGCCAGCCGGCCGCCGCCCGGCCGCGCCTCGCCGCCTCGGCCCGCTTGCCCGCCGCCCGGCGCCCGCTTCGCCTCCGCCGCCCGGCGAGCCGGCGCGCCGCTTCCCGCCTCGGCCCGCCCGCCGCCAGCGCCAGCCCGCTTAGCCCGCCGGGCAGGCTCACACGCGTCGCGCCGGAGTCCGGCGCCCGCCGCCCGCCTCGCGGACCACGCCTCCGCCGCCCGGCCTCCCCGCATCGCCCGGCGGACCTCGTCCGCCCAGCGATTCTTGCGCCGCCGCCTCGCTGCGCGGCCCGCCACCTCGCCGTGCCCGCCTCCTCGTCGCCGGCGCGTTCCTCCGTCCGTCCGCCTCGGCTTCCGCGCCATCGCCGGAGCCGCCTCCACCTCGCCGGAGTAGAGGTGGGATCAGATCCACCAGTACACCGAACCAAACACCCTCCCGAACCCGGATCTCCTCGTCCCGCACGCCTCCGTCCCGGGTTGACTTTCCCGGAGGTGAAATTCCACTGAGTCCCGTGCATTTTTGTTATTTTGTTGCATTTTCGTTGCATCGTATCTCTGTGCATGTAGCTCCGTTTTGCGCGTATAATATGTCAAAATGTTCGCCTCGAAGAGTAGATCATTTCATCTCATTGCATAATTTTCATTGGAGCTCATCTTGGTTCCCGAAATGCTGTTGGAAGAGTGCTATGTGATGTTAGTTTCTGATTTTTATCAGAACTTGCACTTTTGTCATTTTTGTCATGATTGATGTGTGCAACTTATGGACTTGAGTCCTACATGTGTTTTGCAATATGCCATGTCTTCTTTCCAGTGGTGCTTGCTATGTATTTTTGTGATCTATGTGGTGACTAGCACAAGCATGCAAACTAGGTGTCTTATTGTTGCTGTTTTCAGCCCTGTTTTGCTGATATTTTGATGCCATGTTAACTTGATGCTACCGAGAGATCCATGCATATTTTGAGATACTTCAGTAAGGATGTTTTGTAAAGCATGTCTTGCTCTATCCATCCATGCCCTTGTTTGAAATTATGGAGTAGTCTAGCTTGAGTCAATCGAGCTCTACTTTTGTTATCAAATGTTTCCTGGCAGATTGTTTACATGTTATTCAATTTTGCCTAGATTGTTGTGGTTGATCCATGTATGCTATGTTATTGTTCTTGCCATGTATGTCTTCTATGCCATGTCTTCTTGACGTATGTATGCTTAGTTTATCATATAAGTCTCTGTAGTGAGTGCATTGAGCTTGTAAACATGCCTACTTGTTATCAGTTTTTGACATGCCATGTTGCTGAATCTGTTAACGAAACTTTCGATATTGACATGGGTGTTACTATATTTTCTGATCCTTTTTGGCTTATGGTCACTAAAGGACTTTTCTTATATGCTTTGAGTAGATTCATGCCATGCCTTTGTTTGCCATGATAAGTTCCTGTAACATGTTGTTTCATAGCTCTAAACATTGCAACCTGATGTTATTTCTGCCAATGCCTGAAACTGTTATTAGTTGCAATCTTGCCATGTGTTTTTGAGCATGTTCTAGTCATTTCTGGAGATAGCTAAGTGTTCATGTTTTGTAATGCTTTACCTGTAGATCATGCCCATGCCTTTTGTTTTCATATTGTGGTGCTGTAGCATGTTGTTTTGATGCTTGCAATATGCCTAGGTGCTGTCTTGGACAGCTTGTTCTTTAAACTTGTATAGGGTGAATGTGTTGAACCGTTGCTCCGTTTTGAGTGTGCTCTATATGAAACTTGCTTGATTTTGCATGTAGTTTCATATTATCTTGTTGGATCCTTGTTTTGGGGTGTTTTCTTGAGGTTTGTATGCATTTTGCACCAATGTCATGCTTATCTTGTTTTGCTCATATCTTCCAGACCGTAGCTCCGAATCTAATGAACTTTATATGTAACTTGACTAGAATTTCGTGTAGATCATCGTGGTGCATTTTAACTTGCTGTTTAACAACTTGAACATAAAGTTATTCAGATCTGGACCAATTTCGAAATTTGCATATGAGGACTTACCGGAATTGTTATATGTTGTTCCCGGCCTCATTTAAACTTGTCTTGATGTGTTGCTCTTGTTTGCATCATCTCTTGCCATGAGTAGCTTCATGTAGCTTTGTCATGCATCATGCTTGTTTGTGCATCATGCCTTGTTCATGTGCGGTGTGTTTACTATGTTGTGTGCTTCTTCTTGATAGTTCCTGTTTCGTTGCGATCGTGAGGATTCGTTCGTCTACGCTTGGTTCGCTTCATCCGTTTATCTTCTTCATGGATCCGTTCATCTTCTTCATGGACTCGTTCATCTTCTTCATGGACTCGTTCTTCTTCCTTGCGGGATTTCAGGCAAGATGACCGCTACCTGGATCTCACTACTATCATTGCTATGCTAGTTGCTTCGTTCTATCGCTATCTTTGCGCTACCTATTACCTGTTGCTCAAGCCTACCTAATTGCCATGTCAGCCCCTAACCTTTTGCACCCTTCCTATGCAAACCGTTGTTTGGCTATGTTACCGCTGTGCTCAGCCCCTCTTATAGCGTTGTTAGTTGCAGGTGAAGATGAAGTTTGTTCCTTGTTGGAACATGGAGATGTTGTTCCTTGTTGGAACATGTTTACTTGTTGGGATATCACAATATATCTGATATTAATTAATGCATCTATATACTTGGTAAAGGGTGGAAGGCTCGGCCTTATGCCTGGTGTTTTGTTCCACTCTTGCCGCCCTAGTTTCCGTCATATCGGTATTATGTTCCCGGATTTTGCGTCCCTAACGCGGTCGGGTGATTTATGGGACCCCCTTGACAGTTCGCTTTGAATAAGACTTTTCCAAAGCAGGCCCAACCTTGGTTTTACATTTGCCTCACCTAGCCCTTTTTCCCTTGGGAGTCGCGCTCTCGAGGGTCATCTTATTTTACCCCCCCGGGCCAGTGCTCGTCGTGAGTGCTGGTCCAAAACGTCAGCCGCCGGTGGCCACCAGGGGCAACTCTGGGTTCGTCTACCGGAAGTTTGGACAATCCGGTGTGCCCTGAGAACGAGATATGTGCAGCTCCTATCAGGATTTGTCGGCACATTCGGGCGGCTTTGCTGGACTTGTTTTATTGCTGTGAAATGTCTTGTAGCCGGGATTCCGAGACTGATCGGGTCTTCCCGGGGAGAAGGTCTATTCCTTCGTTGATCGCGAGAGCTTATCATGGGCTAAGTTGGGACACCCCTGCAGGGTTTTGAACTTTCGAAAGCCGTGCCCGCGGTTATGTGGCAGATGGGAATTTGTTAATGTCCGGTTGTAGAAAACCCGAAGTTGATCTTAAATTACAATACACCAACCGTGTGCGTAACCGTGAGTGTCTCTTTTCGGGGTTGATCGAAAGGAGAACACGGTTTCTGGGTTATGTTTGACGTAAGTAGGAGTTCAGGATCACTTCTTGATCATTACTAGTTGACGCACCGTTCCTTTGTTTCTCTCCTCGATCTCCGTTTCGTATGTTAGCCACCATATATTCTTAGCCGCTGTTGCTACCTCACCACTTTACCCCTTCCTTTCCCTTATGCTTTGCTAGTCTTGATACCCATGGTTATGGGATTGCTGAGTCCTCGTGGCTCACAGATTACTACACCACCGATTGCGAGTACAGGTTTTGCGATGACCATGACGCGAGAGCGATGTTTACTGTCTTGAGTTCTTCTTCCGCTTCTTCTTGATCGGGGATAGGTTCGAATTCGGCCTGGGCTAGCGAAGTGGATGTCGTTTGAGTTTCATTTTATGTTTCATCCGTAGTCGGATGTTGATCTTGTATATGATGTTGATGTATTCTTATGGCGTTTGTGCCTTATGTATGTATTCCTACTATTATGTAATGTTGATGTAATGATATCCACCTTGCAAAAGCGTTTCAATATGCGGGTCTATCCTTGGTGGGACCTTCGAGTTCCTTTTGGATAGGGTCGCATATTGGGCGTGACATTATTTCAGGAAGCTCAAAAAACAATCTTTGCAAAGTAGGATGAGTACGAATAAATTTACTTTCAAGTTTCAGAACTAGTGCTGAAATAGCATCCGCATAAGATCTAGTAGTTTTAAGTATAGGAGCATCATCAAGACTTAGATTTCCAACACAAGTAAAAAATTCTTGGATACGTTCATTTCCCATAATGTTACCTTGCCCCAAGATCAAAGTTTTAGCATCTAGATTGCCCGTACGTCCTATCTTAGGAGTTAGGCCATCATCTGTTGGTGCCATACCAAAATCACTCATGATCACAAAGAATAGATCTGACGAGAAAACGACGAACGGAAAAGAGAGGCAAATAAAACAGCATTTTTTTGTGAAGTGGGGGAGAGGAAAACAAGAGGCAAATGGCAAATAATGTAAATTGTAAGGAGATGAGATTTGTGATTAGGAACCTGGTATATGTTGAAGATTCTCCCCGGCAATGGCGCCAGAAAATTCCTTTTGATGTCGCTTGAAGCTATGTCGGTATTTCCCCAAAGAGGAAGGGATGATGCAGCACAGCGGCGGTAGGTATTTCCCTCAGATATGAAACCAACGTTATCAAACCAGTAGGAGAACTAAGCAACACAACGTAAACAGGCCCTGCACACAGATAACAAATCATCGCAACCCGACATGTTAAAGGGGTTGTCAATCCCTTTCGGGGTATGACGCCTCAAGATAGGCAAACGGACATGAGATAAATTTGTAGTAGATTGAAAGATAGATCGCAAAGAAAATAAATAGAAATAAAACGCAGGAAGGTATTTTTGTATTTTTTGTTTAATAGATCTGAAAATAAATGCAAGGAAAAAGAGTAGATCGCAAAGGCAATTATATGAGAAGGAAGACCCGAAGGCCGTAGGTTTCACTAGAGGCTTCTCTCGAGAAAAATAGCAAATGGTGAGTAAACAAATTACTGTTGTGCAATTGATAGAACTTCGAATAATCATGACGATATCCAGGAAATGATCATTATATAGGCATCATGTCCAAGATTAGTAGACCGACTCCTGCATGCATCTACTACTATTACTCCACACATCGACCACTATCCAGCATGCATCTAGTGTATTAAGTTCATGGAGAAACGGAGTAATGCAATAAGAACGATCACATGATGTAGACAAGATCTATCTATGTAGAGATAGACCCCATCGTTTTATCCTTAGTAGAAACGATACATATGTGTGAGTTCCCCTTACATCCTTTGGGATCAAGCACCGTAAGATCGAACCCACTACAAAGCACCTCTTCCCATTGCAAGATAAATAGATCAAGTTGGCCAAACAAAACCCAAATATCAGAGAAGAAATACGATGCTATAAGCAATCATGCATATAAGAGATCAAAGAAACTCAAATACCTTTCATGGATATAAAAAGATAGATCTGATCATAAACTCAAAGTTCATCGGATCCCAACAAACACACCGCGAAAAGAGTTACATCATATGGATCTCCAAGAGACCATTGTATTAAGAATCCAGCAGGAGAGAGGAAGCCATCTAGCTACTAATTACGGACCTGAAGGTCTACAAAGAACTACTCACGCATCATCGGAGAGGCCCCAATGGAGGTGGTGAACCCCATCCGAGATGGTGTCTAGATTGGATCTGGTGGTTCTGGACTCTGTGGCGGCTGGATGAATATTTCGTCGACGCTCTTAGGGTTTCTGGAATATTGGGGTATTTATAGAGCAAAGAGGCGGTCCGGGGGCACCCGAGGTGGGCACAACCCACTAGGGCGCGCCTGGGCCTCCTGGCACGCCCTGGTGGGTTCTGCCCCCCTCGAGGCACCCCCAGGCGTAGCCAGGGCCCATTGTGTTCCTTCAGACCCATAAAAATTCTTCGTAAAGTTTCGTGGCATTTGGACTCCATCTTATATTGATTTCCTGCGATGTAAAAAACATGCAGAAAACAACAACTGGCACTTGACACTATGTCAATAGGTTAGTACCAAAAAATGATATAAAATGATTATAGAACATCCAAGATTGATAATATAACAGCATGGAACAATAAAAATTTATAGATACATTGGAGATGTATCACCCTCATAGAGTTGTTCATGGGGCAAAGCACACATACAGAATCAGAATAGGGAACACATCGGACACAAATTTTACTCAAGTTCAGGCCCTCATGGTGATCTAGTACCCTACATCCTACATGTAATTGTATTTGTGTGCCTAATATGATGAGAACATATATTGGATCCCAACTTGGGAGGCCCTACCTCACCTTATATAGATGGGTGAGGGGTAGGGTTACACGGGCCCAAGTCAGTTTATATGGGTTGCTGTCCAAGTTATCTACTAGAGAAGATGACTTGTAGTACAAGTAAGAGGTCCCCTTTAGGAGCAGACCCATTGTCATGACGAGAGGCCTAGGCCCTAGTGAGCTACTAGGGTCGGCCCAGTATCGGGCTCTCCGGTAGGCAGTCCACCCCAAGTGTAACCATTCAGTCGTGGATGCAAAACTGGGATCAACAGGTCGTACAAGGAGCTCTAGGAACTCTGAATAGTTTCCTTTTTATCACAACATTAGTAGTGTAAGGGCATATTTATCCCTAAGTGGTTTTGGTGATTGATGACAATGCATTTGCGGACTAATCGTGTGCATTGAGCATTTTAGATGTCTCATGTTTAGGCACAAGACGATTCGTTGCCCCTCATAGTCTAGTGAAGACGGAGTTTTCCCTACGTTTATTTTTGGTGGATTTGAGTCATAGGAAAGCCGTACTATTAAGAGGGGGTCCACTTTGGAAAGTTTGGGTGGAATCATCATGTACACGTCTGTTCCTTTTGCACCACCTTTCCTTTAACTCTTTGGAACATCCTCCGTTTTTCCGCATCTCTGCAAAATGAAGGACTCCTAGTGTTGTTGTGTTGGGGCATGCGGTAGTACTGCTCTTGGGAACGGTAGTACCGCAGGCCCTTGCGGTAGTACCGGCCAGGGGCGCGGTAGTACCGCAGGTCCTTACGGTAGTACCGCTCCATGGGAAGGAACTTCGGTAACACATCCTCGTCTTCACCTGCTCCACTCTTGGTTATCTCATACCTTTACTTGTGCAATCTTATATTGTGTTGCATATTTTGCTTGCTTGTGTGCTTGTTGTCGTTGCATCATATAGGTTGCTCACCTAGTTGCATATCTAGACAACCTACTTTGATGCAAAGTTTAAATTGGTAAAGAATAGCTAAAAATTGTTAGTTACCTATTCACCCCCCTCTAGTCAACTATATCGATCCTTTCAATTGGTATCAGAGGCTCGTCTCTTTATTAAGGACTTTGTCGTCCGAAGAGTATGGTTGACACCGTAGACGATGTGGAGGAGCACCCCGGTGTGATTCCGTCCTCGTCTACGGCTGATGGGGGTTCCTCGGTCTCTCGTGAGAAGTTCAATGCGGCTTTGGACACATTGAAAACCTCCATGATGACCGAGGTTGAAAGCATGTTTACTATGTTTTTAGAAGGCCTCAAGCTATACACCGCACTTATGAAAGTGGGTGATCCCGCTAACAAGGTGACGGTTGCTAACTCCGACAAAGGGGAAGCTATGAATGAAAAAGTTCCTTTATCTAGTGGTAGAAGTGGAAATGGCATCTTTGCCCATGTTGAACCTCCGCTTACTTATGGAGGACCGGTTCCTTCCACTCATTTGAATCATGCCAGTTCTCCCCCTAAGATTGTGAAAAATGAGGATTTTGACGCTTGGGTATATCGCTTTAAACGTCATTTAAATCATGTTAATACTAATCTTTGGAGAATCATTGAGCAAGGTTTCTATCCGCATGACCCAAGCAACTTCACCCCTAGAGAAGCCGTGGATCATAAATTCAACGAGAATGCTCTCTTCATCATCCAAGATGCAATTCCATCCGAAGATATTGCACATCTCCGACCTTTCACCGTGGCCAAGGAAGCATGGCACCATGTTGTCTCCCTTTATAAGGGAAGCGCAAGCATTCAACGCTCCAACAATTAAGTGGTGCAAGATGAAGCCAATGAGTTTGCAATGAATGAAGATGAAGAACCTCGTGAGCTTTACTGGAGGATAACCACTCTCACGGTCTCACTCCGAGATCATGGGAGCAAGGATACGGATGAAAAATGGATCAAGCGCAAGTTCCTCAAGGCCATGATGCCTTAACACAAGGCCATGTCCTCCGTCATCCATCAAAGGCCGGACTTCCACACCTTGTCCTCAAGTGAAGTGTTGGATGAGTTTGTGGCAATGAGGATCTTGGACAAGACCGCTGACAATGTGGTATTGCATTCTCAGAGAGCTAAGAAGGCCAACCTTGCTTTGAAGGCCAAGGTTAGTGTGGAAGAAGAGGATGAAGAGGAAGAAGAGGAGAGCAATCCCGAAGATACAGAATATGCCTATCATGAGCACATGGCTCTCACTTCAAGGCAATTTGGAGCAAGAAGAACATGAGGCCCAACTTCAACAAGAACAACACAAGTGGCACGAAGGGCAAGCAATAAGTGAGTACTTGCTATAATTGTGGCAATGTGAGCCACTTTGTTGCAGAGTGCCCATATGAGAAGAGGGAAGACAATAGTGGCAAGCTCCTCCGAAAATACAAGGCCAAGTCCTTCCCCAACAAGAGCAAATTCACTAAGAAGACTCCTCCCAAGGGGTTGGTGGCACAAGAAGAGTACAATGATGATGATGATGAAGACGGTGAGTCGGTTGCCATGGCCTCCATTACCATTGTGACAACTCGACGGGTGTCTCTCTTCGACTCACCCAATGAGAACATCACCGCCAAGTGCCTCATGGCTAAAGCCACCAACAAGGTAACCCCCAACATCAAAACTACCATCATTAATAATCCTTCTTTGACGGATTGCATTGATGAAAATGAGGGGTCTAATGAGGAGGAAAATGAATTTGAGTCTTTTATGAGTAAGCTCAAGGGTAAATCCAAGAAGCACTTTGTTGCTCTCTTGGAACAACTTGGTGAAGCCAATGACATGATCGAGCCTCACGAAGAAACCATCTCTAAGATGGAGGGGCATGGTCTTGACTATGCCGATGAGATATCGGATCTCTCTAATGCTCTTGAGGAAGAGCGCGGTCATCGTTTGGCTCTTGAGGAGTCACACAACAATGGCCATGTTAAATTGAAGAAATATATTGATCATGCTCTTGTTGTATCTCGTGTGCTAAATTCTGAGAAGGCCAAACTTGGGGTTGATCTTGCTAGACTCAAGGAGGAGTTTGATATACTTGACTAGGCTCACAAGGCCTTGAAGGGTGAGGGAGTCCTGGATTAAGGGGTCCTCGGGCGTCCGGGCTATGCAACATGGGCCGGACTCATGGGCCGTAAAGATACAAAATGGAGGGCTTTTCCCTGTGTCCGGATGGGACTCTCCTTGGCGTTGAAGGCAAGGTTGGCGTGCGCATATGAAGATTCCTTTCTCTGTAAACCGACTCTATACAAACCTAGCCCCCTCCGATGTCTATATAAACTAGAGGGTTTAGTCCATAGAGGCAATCATAGTCATACAGGCTAGATATCTAGGGTTTAGCCATTACGATCTCGAGGTAGATCAACTCTTGTAACCCCTATACTCATCAAAGTCAATCAAGCAGGAAGTAGGGTATTATCTCCATTGAGAGGGCCCGAACCTGGGTAAACATCGTGTCCCCTGTCTCCTGTTACCTTCGATCCTTAGACGCACAGTTCGGGACCCCCTACCCGAGATCTGCCAGTTTTGACACTGACATTGGTGCTTTCATTGAGAGTTCCTCTGTGTCATCGATAGAAGGATTGATGGCTCATCTTGTCATCAATGACAACATCACTTCTGGAGGAGCCCTAGATTCGGAGCAGACTCTCCGGCTGGGCAGCTTCACCATGGGCGCCCGTTTGGCCGTTAAGCCAAAGGCAGCCCCCCGAGCCGCCAAAAATCGTCCTCGCATCGGCCCCGAATACTCCAATAAGATGGATCCGGCAGACATAGCATATTTGAACGAGCTGCTGGATCGCATCGCCGCCTTGGGAGTCGCAACCGACTATGATCGGATTGGGCTTAAACCCGATCAGAGAGAAATTAAATTTCCACCGATCACCCGTCTAGTAGCGGTTATGGAGGACCAGGCCAACAATGACCCTTCTCCTACGTTGAGAACGAGCTACGTTCAGGTTTTCGAGCCCGGAAGGCCGGACACCCTTCTCCGGGAGGACACTCCATGTTCCCCGAACATAGGATCAGACGTTAAGTCCGAAAACTCACTGGACACTCTGGAGCCTGAGCTGTTGACCTCAGAAATTCATCAAACTCTGGATTCCACAATGGGTCAGAGCGCGAATTTAAGTCCGCCCACCCATCACAGACAATATTCCCCAAGCAATTCCGGTCCACCGAACATATGCGACCTAATGTATGTGCGGCAGCAACCTCATGAAACGGTCCATCATTTTTGGGCCAGATTCCTCCTTGTTAAAAACAACATAACAGACTGCTGCGATGACGACGCAATTTCAGTATTTTGCAACAACTGCACGGATGAGGAGATCCTCAATGCCCTCAACCGCCGTCGCGTACTGCACTTTACAAATTTGGCACACATAGTACAGAAGTACGGTGCAATGGAAAGCGCCTGGAAAACTCAAATCGCTCACTGGGAACTGCAGGCCTTCAAGCCATCTCCCGACGAACAAAAAGGACGCCCCCTCGCGGGTCACCTGATCGTCACTTCGCAGACAAGAAAATCAAGCCCTTTACGGGACATAGAACAGTCTTCGAGGAATGGCTCGATGGGCCATGTAAAATACACACGACGCCGAATACCGAACCAACCCACAGCCTACGGGCATGTTGGATACTCCGGCAGGTGGCCAAGAGCGGCGAGGGTATCCTCACCAACACTACCCCAGAAAAGTACTATTCAGAGGACAACAAGCCCGAAGTACTCACGGTCTTCGAGACCTTCTCGTCAAATAATCGGTGCAAACGGGCGGTCCGTGACCTCGCCGAAGTCTGCCAAGTAGCAGCAATAAACCCTTGGAGCAATACAACAATTACTTTCAATGCTGAGGATGAACCAAGATCCCGCTCAGACCGGGCACCAGCCGCTCTGGTCCTAAACCCAATCGTGGACGGCTTTCGGCTCACTAAAGTGCTAATGGACGGTGGCAGCTGACTGAACCTCATCTATGAGGACACGCTCAACAAAATGCAAATGGACAGGAGCCGCATTGAGCAAAGCAATACATCCTTCAGGGGAATCATCCCTAGCAAGGAAGCAAGATGCTCAAGGAAAATTAAACTGGATGTGGTATTGGACACACCAGAAAACTATAGGTCCGAGGAGATAATCTTCCAGGTGGCCCCTTTCAACAGCGGATATCACGCCCTGTTAGGGCAAGATGCATTCACACGCTTTTAAGCTATACCCCATTACGGGTACATGAAGCTCAAAATGCCCAGGCCCAATGGTGTTATCACCATCTCTAGTGATCCGGACATAGCACTCTGCGTTGAAAATAAAACCGCATCCCTGGCCCTTGAGGCACTGTCTGAAGCCTTAGCGGCCTAAGAACTCACCGCTCTGCGCTCCAAAGTGGATAGGGACGACGTAATTCTTGATAAAAGGCCCAAATCCACCTCTTTCCAGCAAGCTGACAAAATAGTCAAATTTCAAGTTCACCCGACGGATCCCAAGAAAACAGCCTCCATTGGGGCACAGCTGGATCCAACGGTCGACGCTGGATTACGCGTGTTCCTGTGCGAGAACTGGGACATCTTCGCCTGGAACCCCTCGGACATGCCAGGAATCCCACGCGCACTGGCCAAACATAGTCTTAATATACTGAAGGGATACAAGCCGGTCAAGCAAACACTCAGGCGATTTTCCAAACCCAAACGACATGCTATGGGGGAGGAGCTAGCCAAGCTACTCGAAGTCGGGTTTATCAGAGAGATCGAACACCCAGATTGGCTAGCAAATCTGGTCATGGTACCAAAGAAGGACAAATCGTGGCGCCTGTGTGTTGACTTCAAAGACCTTAACAAGGCCTACCCCAAGGACCCCTTCCCACTACCGCGCATTGACCAGATTATCGATGCAACCGCAGGACATGATTTATTATGTTTCCTCGACGCATACTCTGGATACCATCAAATTAAGATGAAGGAATCCGACCAAGCCGCAACGGCATTCATCACCCCTTACGGGCCTTTCTGCTTCAATACTATGCCTTTCGGGCTCAAGAATGCCGGCGCTACTTACCAACGCATAATTCTAACGTGCCTGGAAAAGCAAATCGGCAAGACTGTGGAGGCATATGTAGATGACGTAGTCATCAAAACCAAGCATGTTGAACCATTGGTGGACGAATTACGCCTTACATTCGACAACCTTCGAGCATATGACATAAGGCTCAATCCGGAAAAGTGCGTTTTCAGTGTTTCCGCCGGCAAATTGCTCGGTTTTATTGTCTCCAATAGAGGAATTGAAGCAAACCCAGCCAAAATCCAAGCCATGTCACAATTGGCAACACCAACTGACCTCAAGCAGGTCCAAAAACTAGCCGAGTGTGTGACAGCGTTGAGCCGCTTCATCTCCAGGTTAGGAGAAAAGGCATTGTCACTGTATCGCTTGCTTCAACGCACCAACCACTTTGCATGGACAGACGCCGCAATAGCCGGATTGGAAGAAATAAAAACATTGCTGGCAAGCAACCTCATCCTGGCCGCACCAAACGTCAGCGAACCAATGTTTCTCTACATATCTGCAACTCGCCAGGTGGTGAGTGCGGTGCTCTTCGTTGAACGAGAGGAAGAGGGGCACAAGTTCCCACTCCAAAAACCAGTATACTACGTATCGACGGTCCTTACACCATGTAAACCCCGATACCGGCATTATCAAAAGATTGCCTATGCGGTCTTTATGGCATCCCGCAAACTGTGGCATTACTTTAAAAAATGCTCAATCACGGTGGCCACAGAAGTACCACTCAATGATATCATAAACAACCGGAACGCCACCGGCCGGATTGCCAAATGGGCCATTGAGCTCTTACCATTTGAAATAACTTACAAACCACGCCGAGCCATTAAATCTCAGGTGTTGGTGGACTTCATCGCTGAATGGACAGAGGCCGAACTCCCTAAAGAGTACGGCTCGTATTCCAACTGGGTGATGCACTTTGACGGCTCTAAAATGTTAGCCAGACATGGGGCTGGTGTCGTACTGACATCCCCCACAGGAGACACAGTTCGTTATGTGCTCCAAATATTGTATACAGACTCTGACAATGCAGCCGAATACGAGGTCCTATTGCATGGTATCTGGATGGGTGCCTCCATGGGCATACAATGGCTTGAGGTGCGTGGGGATTCCAACCTTGCAATATCCCAAATAAACGGAGACTTCGATGCAAAAGATCCGAAGATGGCGGCTTACCGTAATGCCGTACTCCAATTATCAGCTCGGTTTGAGGGTCTCGAGTTTCATCACGTGGATCGAGAAAGCAATCAAGCCGCGGACATCCTTGCTCGCATGGGCGCTAAACGCGACCCCGTCCCACCTAACACCTTCGTGGAAAGGCTATTCAAGCCATCCATGGTGTGGCAGGACGAGAACGGGAGCACTGACCCGGAACTGATCATACCTCCCGATTCTGAACACAGTCCCGATATCGTCGGGGGCTCAAGCATCGAAATAACACAAGCTGCCCACGAAATTATGGTTGTAATCGCCCCGTGGACTGAGCCTTTCCTTGCCTACCTGTCCAGGAATGAGCTCCCCGAAGATCAGATTGAGGCCTGTCGTATCGTCGGATGCTCGAAGGCCTATAAAGTTCACGAAGGAGAACTATACAAGAAAAGTACTACCGGAGTCCTTCAAAGATGCATCTCCGAAGAAGAGGGACGGCAACTGTCGGTGTCAAAACAGGCGGATCTCGGGTAGGGGGTCCCGAACTGTGCGTCTAGGCGGATGGTAACAGGAGACAAGGGACACGATGTTTTTACCCAGGTTCGGGCCCTCTCGATGGAGGTAATACCCTACTCACTGCTTGATTAATATTGATGATATGGGTAGTACAAGAGTAGATCTACCACGAGATCAAGGAGGCTAAACCACTGGAAGCTAGCCTATGGTATGATTGTTGTTCGCCCTCTGGACTAAAACCCTCTGGTTTATATAGACACCGGATAGGTTAGGGTTACACAGAGTCGGTTACAATGGTAGGAGATCTACATATCTGTATCGCCAAGCTTGCCTTCCACGCCAAGGAAAGTCCATCCGGACACGAGACGAAGTCTTCAATCTTGTATCTTCATAGTCTTGGAGTCCGGCCAAAGATGATAGTTCGGCTATCCGGACACCCCCTAGTCCAGGACTCCCTCAGTAGCCCCTGAACCAGGCTTCAATGACGACGAGTCCGGCGCGCATATTGTCTTCGGCATTGCAAGGCGGGTTCCTCCTCCGAATTCTTCATAGAAGGTTTTGAACACCAGGATAGTGTCCGGCTCTGCAAAACAAGTTCCACATACTACCATAGAGAGAATAACTTTTGCACAGATCTGCTGACGTATTCTGCGGCGTGACATCACACCACGGCCAGGCCTTTATATGAATGATGTTTTTACTGTTCCACCTTAGCGCGATTAGTGAGGCGGTTTCCTTGGCACGTCTTTATCAAAGCGTAGATCGTGCCCCCTTATTCCGGGATTCTCATCAAATACGGACGTGGGTAACCCAACCGTGCCCGTTGGCACG
The DNA here is from genome assembly GCA_021605145.1 of Aegilops bicornis. Taxonomy (NCBI): domain Eukaryota; kingdom Viridiplantae; phylum Streptophyta; class Magnoliopsida; order Poales; family Poaceae; genus Aegilops; species Aegilops bicornis. Next base: position 296,938,538 of record CM038673.1, on the reverse strand, counting down.
CCTCCTCTATCAAAGGCGAGTCCTAATCGTCCACGGGGAGGGCTCTTGGTATTCAACCTCTTTATAATGAGACCAAGGCCCTCTTCTTTTTTACACCCTCCATCGAAGTTCGCCTCGCGCCGAGTTCTAACACCCAAAGCTTCAGATTTAGGCGCTTGGACCTTCGACGATGTCCGCTCGACCAACACGGCCGATGGATGCCTTCTTCCGTCACGTAAGAAGATGTGCTAAAGCTGCGAGACACGGTATCTAACCGCGAGATTTCGCATAGGCTGCCTGCTCGAGGCAGGTCATTCCCACTCCGAGCCGGCGAGAGCGTGGTGTTCGTGTCACACTTCCTTGGGGTTTAGGCTTCTCGGCGGATCCCTTTGTGCGGGGCTCATGTTTTATTATGGGCTGGATTTCCATGACTTGAATCCAGTCCATCCTCCATATCTCGTCATTCATTGTCGTATGTGAGGCCTTCCTCCATATCACCCCTCACTTTGGATTGTGGCTCAAGACCTTCAAGGCGGAGCCGAAGATGATCGAGGGGCAGCAAGCGAAAGTCTTGGAGGGGCGGTCATAAGCAAATGTGCTGATGCTCCGTGGCCCGAGGGCTCTTTTCAAGAGGAGCTTGGTTTGTGGCAATGGGAGTGGTTTTATATTACCGCTCCTGTGGGCACCAAATGGTGGCGCTTCCGCCTTCCGCTCGAGTCCACCACAGCCGGGCGTCATGGGTCAACAAGGGGCTCGACTCGGGGCCGTCCAAAGACGCGTTCCTCTGCAGGGCCGTATTCGAGACCTCCAAGAAAGAGAGATCAATCTGGTCGCGATGGCGCAGGTTATGTTGATTAGCGCCTTCTGCCCCTGAACGCCGCCCCTCGTCTGCATGCGAATTCAATCCGGAGGGACCACGAGCTCTCCAACATTTTATGGGTACAACGCCTGTGGAGATGTATAAACTGTTCTTGGATCACAAGAGAAGTGTCCAGACTGGCCCGAGGAGGCAGGACTAAGCTGTCGCCTGATACTCAAGTAAGTAATCCTATATCCGGACAGGCTGTCCGTTCATTTATCATAGACTTGCCCTTAAAGGAGTTGTTTCTTGAACAGGAGTGGATAGCGAAGGCAAAGATAATAAGGTGTCCGGCTCCCCTCCCAGAGACCACGCCGGATCCCATGCTGACCAAGATGTTGAAGGCCGCGCCTTTTAAAGAAGGCGAAGGGGGAGCAGAAGCAACTGCCTCCATGAAGGAGGCTTCTGAGGAAGGAGGGATCAAAAGTCCCACCCTTCAAGGAGAGAAGAGGACCGCTTCGGAAGATCCGGAGGTCAAGGCCTCAAAGAGGGGAAAGAAATCTTCGTCAGAGAGTCTAGGCTGGGAAGTATCCCAGCCGCACTATTTCCCCAAGGGGATCAGCCCTCCAGCGAGCCGTAAGTAAAAAGAAGGGGTCTTGTAAATAAGGAACATCCCTGCATTTATTTCTAAAGATAACCGAAATTGTACCTTGTAGTTCGGATCTCAGCCCTTCTCGGCAGAGCTCGTCTTCGGGGGATCTTCTTCCGGAGATGATGGAGAGCGAAACGCCTCCACCTGTCGCACCCTCATGCGGGGCGGACGACCCTGAGGTGTCGTCATGAGGGTTTCCCAAGTCCGGGGCCGGAAGGTCCGCGCCAATCGGGCGTGCGGTCGGAGGAGCTGAAGGATCTGCTCGGGCGGCGGCTATCTCGTAAGATCACCCGCGCTAATGGGTACGGTGATTGAAAGAATTGCATCCGGCCGAGAGCGGATTGCATGAAGCTGTCGAAGCTTCTTGACGGGTTTGAGGTACGCAAAATGATGTACCTTCGGCGGTTATGCATATAGAATGCGCCCGTATAGATAGTAGCCCACGAGACTCGGTATGTTGTCAAAATTGACAGCGTGCCGAGGATCATAATCTCAGTTATAACATATCACCGCTCCTAAATAGGTGGCGGGGCGTCCGGTGGCCAGCCGGACTGGTGAATATGCCGAACTAAAGCGGCAACTTGACGAGGCGGATGCGGACATCGCGCTGGTCAATAAACGGTTTGATGAGTCACAAGGTATGCGACTTCTCGCGGACACACAGTAAGGGAGCTTGACGCCCATGCCTTACTACTTGTATGCTTAATGCAGGTGGTGCCGCTGCTGTGGAGGAGCTGCGGGCGGAACTCGCCCGAGCTAAAGAGCAAGCCAGGAATAGTAATGCGGCCGCTTTAAGGGCGGCCGAAGAGCTAAAGGCCGAACGGGCTGCTCACTGCCGAAGCAAACAGGAAATGGCCGATATGGCCATAAAGTTGAAGAATACTACCGACAGCTGCGAGGTTCTTGAAAAGGAACGTCAAGCGGAGCAAGAGGGCCTGAAAAAAGGCCACCGCCCGAATCCAAGGATGCCCGTTCGCTTTGAGAGCTGCCAAGGAGGAGCTGAGTCGGCCGGGGCTATTGCGGCTGGAAAACCGTTTCTGCTGCGGAGGAAATATACGGATCCGAAGTATGCTCAGTTGGACAAGTTGTGGAGTTCGGAGGATGCTTATCTGGACTTAGCGGCGAAGCGCCGAGACGCGATTGAGCACTTCGAGGCGGAAGGGGCACGCACGAGGAAGAGTTGTTTTGGTCGCGGTTCCATAGTCCGGGCGTCCTCTTCCGTTAACGGTCGGTTGGCGAATGGGCCGAGCTGAATCGATTGTCCGGACTTGCCATGAAGCATGTCGTGACTCATTTGTGGCGAAACCTCGGTAGAAGAGTTATTTTGGCTTAGTGCAGCAGTTCCTTGGTGCGGTACCGCGTATCGACGCAATGAAGAGGTCGGCATGCATAGAGGGTGCACGGATGGCTCTTGCCCGTGTCAAGACATACTGGGCGGAGATGAAGGCCACCGAAGTTGCATCCCAAGATTCAGACAGAAGTCGAGTACCTGCCGAGCACTATTTTGAGGAAGTCCTGCAGGGTGCTCGTTTAATAGAGACGCAGTGCTCGAAGAATGTTATGCTTTAATGGCATGTATGATCTGTGGAAACAATGTTTCAATATAATATAAGGGCTTTTTATACTTGTGCGATCAAGTAGTAAACTACTCCCTGTGCGGCCGTTGATGTATATGTATATATAACCTAAAAGATGGCAGTCCTTGGCTTCAGCCCCCACGCACATAGTGCGGGGGTGTTTGCAAAGAAGGCGCTTTTTCACACTTAATCCAACGTCTTGGTCCTATTAAGGAGGTGGTAGCGTAGCAAACTAGGCAACCGGACTATAATGCTTTATCACTTTCACTTAGCCATAGAAGTTCGAGGGTGGGGCTACTATATAGCCCACAGGGCACCGCACTCTCCCGAATTGGGTGCGTATGTGCTGACCGAAAAATGGTCCTTCGTTAATGCGGAGGAATTCTAAACATTCCGGTGAGTCATCGAGTGGTTGACCAGTCTCTCGCTATATCATGACAAGTTTCGGCTTTCTCTCTGAGGTGCTTTCGCCGGCGACCGGGCACAATCGCGATAGTTCTCCACAGTGCCGCGTTAGCCGATAAAGCGGAATGTAAGGCAGCAAAACACGTGAGCCGGGCAAACCCAACATTTGACCAAAGACATGATTCGAGCTGATGCATATAAGGCCTAACTCGAGACGCCGAACACTCCCTAAGGTATTCGGTCTTGATAAAAGCAGGCAGAATAATGCCCTAAGCCCCCTGGTGTCAGTGCGCATAAAAATTCTGGTGCGGCCAATGCCAAAACGCCAGCCTCCTCCTCGGTTATAGTAAGCAACCGGGGGATGTATATCAACAAGAGACAGTAAAAAAGGTTTACGCAGGGTCTTAATCTGAAAAGAATCCTTGCAACGGGTCCCTACTACACGTCTGCACCTGTGTCTCCGTTGTGTCGTATCCTGGACGGGTGTAGCACGTTGTTCATCTGTAAAAGATAGGAACTTAGTTTAAAAGAAAAAAGATCGTGCGAAAAATGTACTTTTATATTAAATAAACAGAGTACGATTCAAAGAAGGGAATAAAATTGAGCTTTATTGTCTCTTGCTTGTACATGCATGCAGCCCCTTGTATGGGGGTAGCCGCTAGTAGGCGCCGGACTCGTCTAGCCGTGTCCGGGGTTTGAATGACCTATTCAGGTGCTTTGATTAGCGGAGCCGGATTGGTGTGAGGCTGTCAAGGCAGTCTCACGTTCTTCCGTGCTCGAGTAACACTTAATAGTCCCTTTTAATGAGATGATGCTGCGTGGACCGGGCATTTTGAGTGTAAGAGATGCATAATGCGGTATTGCGTTAAAGCGGGCGAAAGCTTCATGCCCCAGTTGTGCTTGATAGCTACTTTTAAATGGGGAGACATGGAAGACTAACTTTTCACGACGGAAGTTGTCGGATGAACCGAACACAACTTCTAGCAGTAGGGAGCCCGTACAATGGGCATATGGGCCTGGCATTACCCCTTTGAAGGAGGTGTTGCTATGGCGAATTTTGGTTGGGTCTATCCCCATCCTACGGATTGTGTCCTGATATATCAGGTTTATGTCAGTGCCGCCGTCCATGAGGACTTGTGTAAATTGGAATCCGTCGATTATAGGATCCAATATCAAGGCAGTCCATCCTGCGTTCGGATACTTTCGGAGTAGTCCCGATGGTCGAAGGTGATTGGTTTTGACAACCAGTGTTGGTACTCCGCTAGGGTAGTATGTGCGGCGCGCATTTTAGTGGGCGCCGCTCTGTTTCCTTTTATCACGTGAAGTGAGTTTACTGTTTTAACCTCTTGTGGGAAATTCTTTTGTTTTCCGGTGCTCTGCTTGTGGGGTTCGTCATCATCCTCACTTGGCGTGTCGAGCCCCTTGTGTTCGGCGTTGAGTCTGCCAGACTGTTTGAAGACCCAACAATCTTTGTGGGTATGGTTTGCAGGCTTCCCAGGAGTACTGTGGATTTGGCATATCTTGTCCAAGATTTTGTTTAAGTTGGATAGCTCAGCTCTATTGTCCTTAAGGGGCAGTTTTTTATTGTTCTGCCGTGAGCTTTTGAATCCGGCGTTGACAACCACGCTCTTTGGACCGTTCCCCTTAATCCGGCGATGGTCCTTGCTGCGTCGTGGTTTCCCATTTCCATCCCTGACTTCAGATGTACTTGGGTCGCTGGTGCTGCATCTTGCTAGCCAGCTATCCTCTCCAGTGCAAAAGCGGGCCAGTAGGCTTGTTAATGCTGCCATTGTTCTTGGCTTTTCTTGGCCGAGGTGTCTGGCGAGCCATTCGTCTTGGACGTTGTGTTTGAAGGCTGCTAAGGCTTTGGCGTCCGGACAGTCGACTATTTGGTTCTTTTTAGTAAGGAACCTATTCCAGAATTTCCGGGCTGACTCTCCGGGCTGTTGAGTTATGTGACTTAGATCGTCCGCATCCGGAGGGCGGACATAGGTCCCCTGAAAATTTGCCCGAACGCATCCTCGAGCTCTTCCCAACTTCCAATGGTATTTTCGGAAGGCTTTTAAGCCAATGCCGAGCTGGCCCTTTGAGTTTGAGGGTAAGTATTTTATGGCGTGGAGATCATCTCCTCTAGCCATGTGTATGTGGAGGATGTAATCCTCGATCCGCATCTCGAAGTGCATTTGTTCCGTCGTATGCCTCTATGTTTACGGGTTTGAACCCTGCTAGAAATCCATGATCCAGCACCTCATCGGTGAAACATAGGGGATGTGCGGCGCCCCTGTACTTGGGTGTGCCGTGATGTTCGGATATTTGGCGTGTTGCATTTCTTTGAAGAGCTTGCTTTCTCGGCCCATAGATGGACCTAACTGGGCCATCCTTTTGATGTGAATCCTTATGTGGATCGCGTACCGGCTTGTGTGCGGCGCCATTTGCCGCTCTCTTTTTGTCGTGGGGTCGTCCATCCGACCAGGTGGCCTTCTTACTTTTTGCTTGTGGGGGCTCTACGGCCTCCTCATCAAATTCGGGCAGTAGCTTTCTCTTCGGGTAGCTCTTTGTTCGGCGGCTGCCGCCGTATTTGTCTGTGGTGTTGAATACTTTGTTCCATCTGATTCTGAGTGCATCTTCCGCTGTTTTGAGCTTCCGCTTCTGCTTTTTCAGGCTACGCGAAGTGGCGACGAGCCTTTTGTGGAGGTTATTCTGCTCCAACAATTTGTCCGGCGTGAGATCGTCCGGACTGTTATCTTCGCCGGGGACGGGTTGTTTATCCAAGTTGTCCTGTTCAGACGGTTGCTCGATAGCATGTTCATCGTCCACCTGTTCGCCCTGCTCTATGGCTGGGTCTTTGTTGAGGCAGGACTTGGTGTGGCGTTTACGTTGCCGTTTTGACTGCTTTTCGAGGGATTTATCCTTCGTAGCGTCCCGTTGTTCCTCGTCGTCACTTCCTTTAGGTGTATCCACCATGTATACATCATGGGATGAGGTGGTTGTCCAGCGTCCTATAGGCGCTGGTTCATGGTTGTCTCCTACATCATTGTCCATACCGTCGATGTCTTCGGAGTCGAAATCGAGCACGTCGTGTAAGCTTTCGACAGTGGCTACAAAGTGGATGGTGGGTGGGCATTGAATTTCTTAGTCGTCTGCACTTTTAACCTTCCCGACCGTAGTCCGGCCAGGCTCTTCGGATAAAGAGAGAGACTTTAGTGAATTCAGGGTGTCGCCAAAGGGCGAGTCTTTGAAAGATGTCTGCGGCGATGAACTCCATGACCGGCGCCCAATCGGATTCGATTGGCGAGGGCACGGAGGGTTCGGAGTCCGGAGAGGAGTCCGGCACCTTGGAGTCACGGTCTTCGCAAAGGACAGGAATTGTGTTTGGCTCAATCGCCGTAGAGATTTCAGCCTCCGAGGTGGTGTCCAACCAACCGTACTCGATCGGCGAGATCGGCTCCGAATCAATGTTCAGAGCGGACACTAGTGCGGCCTCCAGGACACTGTTCGGCGACAGAGTTAGATCATGCCCATCGAGATAGTGCGGCGCGCTTGGCTTTGGCTCGAATCCGTCGAAGATCAAGTCTCCGCGGATGTCGGCTGTATAATTCAAGCTTCCAAATCTGACCTGATGGCCAGGGGCGTAGCTTTCAATCTGCTCCAGATGGCCAAGTGAATTGGCCCGCAGTGCAAAGCCGCCGAATACGAAGATCTGTCCGGGGAGAAAAGTCTCACCCTGGACTGCATCGTTGTTGATGATCGAAGGAGCCATCGGGCCTATAGGTGACGACACAGAGGAACTCTCAATGAAAGCACCAATGTCGGTGTCAAAACCGGCGGATCTTGGGTAGGGGGTCCCGAACTGTGCGTCTAGGCGGATGGTAACGAGGAGACAAGGGACACGATGTTTTACCCAGGTTCGGCCCTCTCGATGGAGGTAATACCCTACTCACTGCTTGATTAATATTGATGATATGGGTAGTACAAGAGTAGATCTACCACAAGATCAAGGAGGCTAAACCCTAGAAGCTAGCCTATGGTATGATTGTTGTTAGTCCTCACGGACTAAAACCCTCCGGTTTATATAGACACCGGATAGGTTAGGGTTACACAGTCGGTTACAATGGTAGGAGATCTACATATCCGTATCGCCAAGCTTGCCTTCCACGCCAAGGAAAGTCCATCCGGACACGGGACGAAGTCTTCAATCTTGTATCTTCATAGTCTTGGAGTCCGGCCAAAGATGATAGTTCGGCTATCCGGACACCCCCTAGTCCAGGACTCCCTCAACAGCTCTTGGCTGAAATACACGCTGGTCTTGGCGGTCATCACATCGCAACTCGGGCACTTGTAAGCAAGGCCTTCCATATAGGTTTCTTTTGGCACATGGCCCGAGCAGATGCACAGGACCTCGTACAACACTGTGTTGGATGCCAACTTTTTGCTAATCAAAGGCACATGCCACCCACTACCCTACGAACAATTCCCATCACCTAGCCCTTTGCGGTCTGGGGGCTGGACATGGTCGGACCTGTTAAAGGGGGAAGCCATAAGAAGAAATACTTATTGGTTATGGTCGACAAGTTCACTAAGTGGATAGAAGCCAAACCAGTTAAAACGGCTGAAGCCGGACCGTTGATAGACTTTATATCCGGTGTCGTACACCGTTATGGTGTCCCACATAGTATTATTACTGACAACGGCTCTAATTTTACAGCCAATGAGGTGAAAAATTTGTGCACCAATTTGGGCATCAAGCTCGACTACGCCTCTGTATATCACCCTCAGACAAACGGTTAGGTCGAACGGGCTAACGGCATGATCATGAGCGGCATCAAACCCAGACTAGTGCCATCTCTGCAAGAATCAGACAAACACTGGGTCGAGGAACTTGATTCCGTACCCTGGTGGCTGTGGACCACGCCCAATCGCACGACCGGATATACACCCTTTTTTATGGTGTATGGTGCGGAGGCAGTCTTGCCTTGTGACATTATTCACGACTCACCCCGCGTGCGCATGTACGAAGAGAGAGAAGCCGAGCTTGATTGGCAGGACGACTTGGACGGCCTGGAGGAAGAGCGTGATGTCGTGAAGGCCTGTTCTGCATTCTATCAACAGCAGGCTCAGCGATATCAAAGCAGGGAAGTACGGGAAAAGACTTACAATGTCGGTGAACTCGTTCTACGCCTACCAGAGAAGAAAAAGGACAAGCTCAAGCCCAAATGGGAGGGTCATGTCGGCCTTCTAGGAATGGGGGTACCCAGACTTTCCTGCCTGTGGCCCACGGCGTGGCTCCACAAGCGGGCCCGTACGGGCCATCTTCACCAGCAAGTACTCAAGACCCTCGCGAGGGGCCAAGCCTCACGAGGCGGACGACACAAGACCTCCTCAGGGGCGGCCTCACCAGGCTGGCTCGCGAGGGGAGGAGAGATCAAGGCAAGGGGTACCTCGCGAGGTTTCCCGTGACGTAAGCCATGACGACCAAGGCCAGGCGGGCGCCAGCGATCGCAGCGTCCTTGTTTCCCCTTTGGTGCTAAGGAGGCAAGCGCAGGCGAAGAGTACCGAGGCATCAGGCAAAGGTTTTCATATCGGTGCAACGAGACCAAGACCAGCAGGACGGCAGGATGGAGGTCACCGTGGAGCCCAAGACGGCGTCACCACCAGAGCCTTTGGCAGGCGAAGACTACTTTTGTCAGGATAAGTTGTACTAGATGTCCCCCTTCAAACTTGGCCGTTGTGGCATCCCTTCCCGCTCAATATTTGGGAAGAGGACCAGGGCCTCTATAAATAGGACTAGCCTGTTGGGGAATGTTGCAGAAAATTAAAATTTTTCCTACGTTTCACCAAGATCCATCTATGAGTTCATATAAGCAACGAGTCAAGGGAGTGAGTTTGCATCTACATAACACTTGTAGATCGAGTGCGGAAGCGTTCAAGGGGATGGTGATGATGGAGTCGTACTCGCCGTGATTCGGATCACCGATGACCAAGTCTTTGAGCGGACAGCACCTCCGCGTTCAACACGTGCAGTGCAGACGACGTCTCCTCCTTCTTGATCCAGCAAGGGGAAGGAGAGGTTGAGGAAGATGGCTCCAGCAGCGGCAACAGCGTGATGATGGTGGAGTGGCAGTTCTCGGCGGGGCTTCGCCAAGCACACGCGGAGGAGGAGAGGTGTTGGGGAGGGAGGGCTGCACCTTCAAGTGTTTTGCAGCCCTCCCTCACCCCTCTATTTATAGGGGAAGGGACAGGGCGGCCCCTCTAGATGGCATCTAGAGGGGGCGGCCAAGGGAGGGTCTTGCCCCCAAGCAGGCGCCCCTCTAGGGTTCCCCCAACCCTAGGCGCATGGGACCAAGGCGCGCCCAGCCACCAGGCTGGCTCCTGCCCCACGCAGCCCATGTGGCCCCGGGAGGTGGCCCCTCGGTGGACCCCGGAACCCTTCCGGTGGCCCCAGTACAATACCGATATGCCCCGAAACTTTCCGGTGTCCGTTTGACAACTTCCCATATATAAATCTTTACCTCCAGACCCTTAGGAACTCCTCGTGACGTCCGGGATCTCATCCGGACTCGAACAACATTCGGTAATCACATACAAGTCTTCCTAATAACCCTAAGCGTCCACCGAACCTTAAGTGTGTAGACCCTACGGGTTCGGGAGACACCACAGACATGACCGAGACGGCTCTCGGTCAATAACCAACAGCGGGATCTGGATACCCATGTTGGCTCCCACATGCTCCTCGATGATGTCATCGGATGAACCACGATGTCGAGGATTCAAGCAACCCCGTATACTATTCCCTTTGTCAATCGGTACGTTACATGCCCGAGACTCGATCGTCGGTATCCCAATACCTCGTTCAGTCTCGATACCGTCAAGTCACATTACTCGTACCGTAATGCATGATACCGTGTCCAGACACTTGGTCACTTTGAGCTCATTATGATTATGCACTACCGAGTGGGCCCAGAGATACCTCTCCGTCATGCGGAGTGACAAATCCAGTCTCGATCCGTGTCAACCCAATGTACACTTTCGGAGATACCGTAGTGCACCTTTATAGTCACCCGATTCGTTGTGACGTTTGGTACACCCAAAGCACTCCTACGGTATCCGGGAGTTACACGATCTCATGGTCTAAGGAAGAGATACTTGACATTGAAAAAGCTCTAGCAAAACGAACTACACGATCTTGTGCTATGCTTAGGATTGAGTCTTGTCCATCACGTCATTCTCCTAATGACGTGATCCCGCTTGTCAATGACATCGATGTCCATAGTCGAGAAACCATGACTATCTGTTGACCAATGAGCTAGTCAACTAGAGGCTTACTAGGGACGTATTGTGGTCTATGTATTCACACGTGTATTACGATTTCCGGATAATACAATTATAGCATAAATAAAAGACAATTATCACGAACAAGGAAATATAATAATAATGCTTTTATTATTGCCTCTAGGGAATATTTCCAACAGTCTCCCACTTGCACTAGAGTCAATAATCTAGTTACATTGTGATGAATCGAACACCCATAGAGTTCTGGTGTTGATCATGTTTTGCCCATGGAAGAGGTTTAGTCAGCGGATCTGCGACATTCGGATCCGTATGCACTTTGCAAATTTCTATGTCTCCATCTTGAACATTTTCACGGATGGAGTTGAAGCGGCAACTTGATGTGCCTGGTCTTCTTGTGAAACACGGGCTCCTTGGCAAGTGCAATAGCTCCGGTGTTGTCACAGAAGAGTTTGATCGGCCCCGACGCATTGGGTATGACTCCTAGGTCGGTGATGAACTCCTTCACCCAAATTTCTTCATGCGCTGCCTCGAGGCTGCCATGTACTTCGCTTCACATGTAGATCCCATACGACGCTTCTGCTTGCGGTGCACCAGCTTCTTGATCCACCATTCAACATATACACGTATCCGGTTTGTGACTTAGAGTCATCCAGATGCAATGTCGAAGCTAAGCGTCGGCGTAACCCTTCTGACGAGCTCTTCGTCACCTCCATAAACGAGAAACATGTCCTTTGTCCTTTTCAGTGCTTCAGGATATTCTTGACCGCTGTCCGGTGTTCCTTGCGGGATTACTTTGGTACCTTCCTACCAAACTTACGGCAAGGTTTACATCAGTGCAGTACACAGCATGGCATACATAATAGATCCTATGGCTGAGGCATAGGGATGACGCTCATCTCTTCTTTATCTTTTGCCGTGGTCGGGCATTGAGCCGAGCTCAATCTCACACCTTGCAATACTGAGGCAAGAACCCCTTCTTGGACTGATCCATTTTGAACTTCTTCAAAATCTTATCAAGGTATGTGCTTTGTGAAAGACCTATGAGGCGTCTCGATCTATCTCTATAGATCTTGATGCCTAATATATAAGCAGCTTCTCCAAGGTCCTTCATTGAAAAACACTTATTCAAGTAGGCCTTAATGCTGTCCAAGAATTCTATATCATTTCCCATCAAAAGTATGTCATCTACATATAATATGAGAAATGCTACTGAGCTCCCACTCACTTTCTTGTAAACGCAGGCTTCTCCATAAGTCTGCATAAACTAAACGCTTTGATCATCTCATCAAAGCGAATGTTCCAACTCCGAGATGCTTGCACCAGCCCATAAATGGATCATTGGAGCTTGCATACTTTGTTAGCATTCTTAGGATCGACAAAACCCTCCGGCTGCATCATATACAGTTCTTCCTTAAGATGCCCGTTAAGGAATGCCGTTTTGGCGTCCATCTTATATCTCATAATCATAGTATGCGGAAATTGCTAACATGATTCGGACGGACTTAAGCTTCGCTACGGGAGAGAAAGTCTCATCGTAGTCAATCCCTTGAACTTGTCGATAACCCTCAGCGACAAGTCGAGCTTTATAGATGGTGACATTACCATCCGCGTCCGTCTTCTTCTTAAAGATCCATTTATTCTCTATCGCTCGCCGATCATCGGGCAAGTCTGTCAAAGTCCATACTTTGTTTTCATACATGGATCCTATCTCGGATTGCATGGCTTCAAGCCATTTGTTGGAATCTGGGCCCGCCATCGCTTCTTCATAGTTCGAAGGTTCACCGTTGTCTAACAACATGATTTCCCGGACAGGGTTGTCGTACCACTGCAGTGCGGGCGTGTCCTTGTGGACCTCTGAAGTTCGGTAGCAACTTGATCCGAAGTACCTTGATCATCATCATTATTTTCCTCTTGATTGGTGTAGGCATCACAGAACATTTTCTTGAGTTGCACTACTTTCCCGTTCAAGAGGTAGTACTTCATCGAGTTCTACTTTCCTCCCACTTACTTCTTTCGAGAGAAACTCTTTTTCCAGAAAGGATCTGTTCTTGGCAACAAAGATCTTGCCCTCGGATCTTAAGTAGAAGGTATACCCAATGGTTTCTTTAGGGTATCCTATGAAGACGCATTTTTCCGACTTGGGTTCGAGCTTTTCGGGTTGAAGTTTCTTGACATAAGCATCGCATCCCCAAACTTTTAGAAAGCGACAGCTTAGGTTTCTTCCCAAACCATAATTCATACGGTGTCGTCTCAGCAGATTTAGACGGTGCCCTATTTAAAGTGAATGTAGCTGTCTCTAGAGCGTATCCCCAAAATGATAGCGGTAAATCGGTAACAGACATCATGGATCGCACCATATCCAATAGAGTGCGATTCTGACGTTCGGACACACCGTTCTGTTGAGGTGTTCGGTAGCGTGAGTTGTGAAACGATTCCACATTTTCTTAAGTGTGTACCAAATTCGTGACTTAAATATTCTCCTCCACGATCCGATCGTAAGAATTTTATCTTTCGGTCACGTTGATTCTCTACTTCATTCTGAAATTCCTTGAACTTTTCAAAGGTCTCGGACTTGTGTTTCATCAAGTAGACATACCCATATCTACTCAAGTCATCTGTGAGAGTGAGAACATAACGATATCCTCCGCGAGCCTCAACACTCATTGGACCGCACACATCGGTATGTATGATTTCCAATAGTTTGGTTGCTCGCTCCATTGTTCCGGAGAGCGGAGTCTTGGTCATTTTGCCCATAAGGCATGGTTCGCATGTGTCAAATGATTCATAATCGAGAGACTCTAAAAGTCCATCAGCATGGAGCTTCTTCATGCGCTTGACACCAATATGACCAAAGGCGGCGATTGCCACAAGTATGTGGGACTATCGTTATCAACTTTACATCTTTTGGTATTCACTCTATGAATATGTGTAACATTACGTTCGAGATTCATTAAGAATAAACCATTGACCATCGGAGCATGACCATAAAACATATCTCTCATATAAATAGAACAACCATTATTCTCAGATTTAAATGAGTAGCCATCTCGTATCAAACGAGATCCAGATACAATGTTCATGCTCAAACTTGGCACCAAATAACAAGTATTAAGGTTCAAAACTAATCCCGTGGGTAAATGTAGAGGTAGCGTGCCGTGGCGATCACATCGACTCTGGAACCATTCCCGACGCGCGCCGTCACCTCGTCCTTCGCCAGTCTCCGCTTATTGCGCAGCTCTGCTGTGAGTTACAAATATGAGCAACGGCACGGTATCAAATACCCAGGAGTTACTACGAGTCTTGGTAAGGTACACATCAATTACATGTATATCAAATATACCTTTGGTGTTGCGGCCTTCTTATCCGCTAAGTATTTGGGGCAGTTCCGCTTCGGTGACCCTTCCCTTGCAATAAAAGCACTCGGTCTCAGGCTTGGGTCCATTCTTTGACTTCTTCCGGCAAGCGGCTTGCAAGATGCGGCAACATCTTTGCCGTCCTTCTTGAAGTTCTTCTTACCCTTGCCCTTCTTGAACTTACTGGTCTTATTGACCATCGACACTTGATGTTCTTTCTTGATTTCAACCTCTGCTGACTTGAGCATTGAAAACACTTCAGGAATGGTCTTCACCATCCCCTGCATATTGTAGTTCATCACAAAGCTCTTGTAGCTTGGTGGGAGCGACTGAAGGATTCTGTCAATGAACGCCTCATCCGGGAGGTTAATGTCCAGCTGGGACAGGCGGTTGTGCAACCCAGACATTTTGAGTATGTGCTCCTTGTGAACTGTTTTCCTCCATCTTACAACTATAGAACTTGTCGGAGACTTCATATCTCGACCGGGCATGAGCTTGGAAAACTAGTTTCAGCTCCTCGAACATCTCATATGCTCCGTGTTGCTCAAAACGCTTTTGGAGCCCCGGTTCTAAGCTGTAAAGCATGCCGCACTGAACGAGGGAGTAATCATTAGCACGAGACTGCCAATCATTCATAATGTCTTGGTTCTCGGGGACGGGTGCATCACCTAGCGGTCCTTCTAGGACATATTGTTTCCTGGCAGCTATGAGGACGATCCTCAGGTTCCGGACCCGATCCATTATAGTTGCTGCCATCATCTTTCAGCTTGGTTTTCTCTAGGAGCAGCGTTGAAGTTCAAGTTGACATGAGCGTTGGCCATTTGATCTACAAGACATATTATGCAAAAGTTATAGACTAAGTTCATGATAATTAAGTTCATCTAATCAAATTATTTTAATGAACTCCCACTCAGATTAGACATCCCTCTAGTCATCTAAGTGTTACACGATCCGAGTCGACTAGGCCGTGTCCGATCATCACGTGAGACGGACTAGTCATCGTCGGTGAACATTCTCATGTTGATCGTATCTTCCATACGACTCGTGTTCGACCTTCGGTCTCCGTGTTCCGAGGCCATGTCTGCATACATGCTAGGCTCGTCAAGTTAACCCTAAGTGTTTTGCATGTGTAAAACTGTCTTACACCCGTTGTATGTGAACGTAAGGATCTATCACACCCGATCATCACGTGGTGCTTGAAACGACGAACTTTAGCAACGGTGCACGCTTAGGGAGAACACTTCTTGAAATTGTTGTAAGGATCATCTTATTTACTACCGTCGTTCTAAGTAAACAAGATGCAAAAACATAATAAACATCACATGCAATTATATAGTAGTGACATGATATGGCCAATATCGTAAAGCTCCATTGATCTCCAGCTTCGGGGCTCCATGATCATCTTGTCACCGGCATGACACCATGATCTCCATCATCATGATCTCCATCATCGTGATCTCCATCATCATGTCTTCATGAAGTTGTCACGCCAACGACTACTTCTACTTCTATAGCTAACGCGTTTAGCAGTAAAGTAAAGTAATTTACATGGCGTTCTTCAATGACACGCAGGTCATACAAAAATAAAGACAACTCCTATGGCTCCTGCCGGTTGTCATACTCATCGACATGCAAGTCGTGATTCCTATTACAAGAACATGATCTCATACATCACAATATGTCATTCATCATTCATCACAACTTGGCCATATCATATCACATCACAAGTTAGACGTCCTCTAATTGTTGTTGCATCTTTTACGTGGCTGCAATTGGGTTCTAGCAAGAACATTTTCTTACCTACGAATAACCACAACGTGATTTTGTCAACTTCTATTTACCCTTCATAAGGACCCTTTTCATCGAATCCGCTCCAACTAAAGTGGGAGAGACAGACACCCTTGGCCACCTTATGCAACTAGTGCATGTCGATTCGGTGGAACCGGTCTCACGTAAGCGTCACGTGTAAGGTTGGTCCGGCCGCTTCATCCCACAATACCGCTGAAGCAAGATAAGACTAGTAGCGGCAAGCAAGTTGACAAGATCTACGCCCACAACAAAATTGTGTTCTACTCGTGCAATAGAGAACTACGCATAAACCTGGCTATGATACCACTGTTGGGGAACGTTGCAGAAAATTAATTTTTTTCCTATGTTTCACCAAGATCCATCTATGAGTTCATCTAAGCAACGAGTCAAGGGAGTGAGTTTGCATCTACATACCACTTGTAGATCGAGTGCGGAAGCGTTCAAGGGGATGGTGATGATGGAGTCGTACTCGCCGTGATTCGGATCACCGATGACCAAGTGCCGAGCGGACAGCACCTCTGCGTTCAACACACGTGCAGTGCGGACGACGTCTCCTCCTTCTTGATCCAGCAAGGGGAAGGAGAGGTTGAGGAAGATGGCTCCAGCAGCAGCACGACGGCGTGATGATGGTGGAGTGACAGTTCTCCGGCATGGCTTCGCCAAGCACACGCGGAGGAGGAGAGGTGTTGGGGAGGGGAGGGGCTGCGCCTTCAAGTGTTTTGCAGCCCTCCCCTAACCCCTCTATTTATAGGGGGAAGGGACAAGGGGGTCGGCCCCTCTAGATGGCATCTAGAGGGGGGGCGGCGGCCAAGGGGAGGGGGGACTTGCCCCCAAGCAAGAGGCGCCCCTCTAGGGTTCCCCCAACCCTAGGCGCATGGGCCCAAGGGGCGCCCAGCCCACCGAGGCTGGCTCCTGCCCCACGCAGCCCATGTGGCCCCCAGGAGGTGGTCCCTCCGGTGGACCCCGGAACCCTTCCGTGGCCCCAGTACAATACCGATATGCCCCGAAACTTTCCGGTGTCCGTTTGACAACTTCCCATATATAAACTTTACCTCCGGACCCTTCCGAACTCCTCGTGACGTCAGGATCTCATCAGGGACTCGAACAACATTCGGTAATCACATACAAGTCTTCCTAATAACCCTAAGCGTCACCGAACCTTAAGTGTGTAGACCCTCACGGGTTCGGGAGACCTGTGAGACATGACCGAGGCGGCTCTCGTGTCAATAACCAACAGCGAAGTCTGGATACCCATGTTGGCTCCACATGCTCCTCGATGATGTCATCGGATGAACCACGATGTCGAGGATTCAAGCAACCCCGTATACTATTCCCTTTGTCAATCGATGCGTTACATGCCCGAGACTCGATCGTCGGTATCCCAATACCTCGTTCAGTCTCGTTCGCAAGTCACTTTACTCGTGCAGTAATGCATGATCCCGTGACCAAACACTTGGTCACTTTGAGCTCGTTATGATGATGCATTACCGAGTGGGCGGAGATACCTCTCCGTCATATGGAGTGACAAATCCCAGTCTCGATCCGTGTCAACCCAACAGACACTTTCGGAGATACCGTAGTGCACCTTTATAGTCACCCAGTTACGTTGTGACGTTTGGTACACCCAAAGCACTCCTACGGTATCCGGAGTTACACGATCTCATGGTCTAAGGAAGAGATACTTGACATTGAAAAAGCTCTAGGAAAAGCGAACTACACGATCTTGTGCTATGCTTAGGATTGGGTCTTGTCCATCACGTCATTCTCCTAATGACGTGATCCCGTTGTCAATGACATCGATGTCCATAGTCGTGAAACCATGACTATCTGTTGACCAACGAGCTAGTCAACTAGAGGCTTACTAGGGACGTATTGTGGTCTATGTATTCACACGTGTATTACGATTTCCGGATAATACAATTATAGCATGAATAAAAGACAATTATCACGAACAAGGAAATATAATAATAATGCTTTTATTATTGCCTCTAGGGCATATTTCCAACATAGCCACCTCCATAGCAGGGAATCGAAACCTTCACCAGCTCACCAAGCACAAGGACACCTCTCCTCAGGAGGTTGTTCTTCCCTTGTACTGTTCATCCTCAGCCCAAGAGGCAATCGACCACCACCACACTGGAGTAGGGTATTACACCACAACAGTGGCCTGAACCAATATAAATCTTGTGTCCCCGTGTTCTTTGGGTTCGGCGAGCTAGTCCGTTTGATCGTGGAGTGCGTGAGCTCGGGAGAGGAGAGATCTTCGTGCGCACCCCAGTGTTCGAACCTCAAGGGTTTTGCCGGAACCCGTAATCCAACATTTGGCACGCTAGGTAGGGGCGCACTGAAGCCTTCCTCTCATCGATCCGTGCTTTGCCGCTCCACCACAACCATGTCGGACACTCGTCGCGCCCGTGCTGAACGCCGGGCCGCCCTCGCTGCCCGCGTCGCTCAGACAGCTCCTGTCGGCGGGCCTCCCCGTCGTTCTCCGTCACCCGCCGCCAATGCTGCCACCGGCCCGGCTGGAAATGAGCAACAGGCGTCCTCGCTACACGCCTCGGTGCGGCAGGATGGCCGCACCGCCACTCCGTCGCTGACCCCCGCCGATTCATCGTCTCACGCTTGTCGTGCTCCCATGGACGCGCGGGCCACGCTGCTCATGGCACACGAGCTCCTGCGTTACCGCCCGGTCGACGACCTCTACGAGGACTGGTTGGACCGCATCACCGAACTCGTCAGCGCAGCAGGGGGCTCCCCTGCACCGTCCCTCTCGCTGCCTTGTCCACCGCCGGCTACGGGCGATGTAGCTCACGGAGCGCCTCCACCACCTCTGCACCAAGACGGCGCCCTGGCGCCAAGACACGCGGCCCCGCGGTGCGACCCGCCGCGCCAAGCACCCGCGCGTGAAGAAAGAAGATGTCAAGAAGTTCCTCGACCGCAAGAGAACGCTCCACCTCTCCTCGCACCGCCACGTCAGGTGCTTGCCGCGGCAGGGTCGTGCGCCACTTGCCGTGGCGGCGCGTGGGCACCAAGATCAAGCTCCACCTCCATGGTGGGCCCTGGCGACCACGGCAGGTTGTCGCGCCTTCACCCCCGAGCTGCGTAGCATCGCCTGGCCGGGCAAGTTCAAGTCGGATCTGCCTCCTCGCTACGACGGCACCCCCGACCCCGCAGAGTTCTTGCAGCTCTACGAGCTGAGCATCGAGGCAGCCAGCGGCGATGAGAAAGTCATGGAAAACTGGTTCCCCATGGCGCTCAAGGACGGTGCTCGTTCGTGGCTCCTGAACCTGCCTCCGGGCTCGATCTCCTCCTGGGACGAGATGCGCAACCGCTTCGTCGCCAACTTCCAGGGCACTCGCGGCGCCCCGACGCGGGTGACCTGCGCGTCAGCGGCAACTAGGAGAGACCCTCCAGAAGTACATCCAGCGCTTCAACAACGTTCGCCTCAAGATCCCCAAGGTGACGGACGAGGCCATCATCTCGGCGTGCTCTGATGGCGTCCGCGACATCAAGATGAAGGAGGAGCTCGCCATCCACGAGGAGATGTGCACATCTCTGGAGCTGTTCAACCTGGCGACCAAGTGCGCAAGAGCTGAGGAAGGGTGCCTTTCCCTCCTCGAGCTCCCAGCTGCCGACCTAGAGGAGAAGAAAGTCAAGGCCAAGGACGTGAAGCGCAAGGGAGTGGTCGTGCTCGCGACAGAGCCGGACACGAAGCGCGGCAGGGAATAGCCTGAGTCATCCAAGAGCAGCCGACCATTCTGCGCCTTCCACAACGTGCACAGCCACAACACCAACGACTGTCAAGAGCTCAGGGCCATTCAAGATGGACGCTTCGGTCGACGCCCCGAGCGCAACGACCTGGGCTACGGCCGAGGAGGAGGACGTGGCGGAGGACGCTGGGACGACCATGGCCCACGCCAGGAGTGGCGCAACTGGCCTCGTGAAGACCGTTGGCAGGACCAGCCTTGCGAGGGCACCTGGAGGGATCAGCCTCGCGAGGACCGCCCTTAGGGCAACGCCGGTCTTCCTCCTCTTCCTCTACCACCAAGAAGGAACGATGACCACCATCAGGACGAGGGGGCTGGGGGCTTCCAGGAGCCGCGTGAGATCGCCTGCATCTTGGGCAGAGCTCAAGCCCCAGCCTCTCAACGCATCTTCAAGCAATTTGCTCGCGAGGTGAACGCAGTTCTCCCCAGGCTCGAGGCCACACGCCCGCTCAGGTGGTCCAAGTGCACCATCACCTTCAGTTTGGCAGATCAGCTCAAGTGCGCGGCAACCGCTGGCGCTCTCCCGATGCTTTGTTCACCCATCATCAGCAACGTACAAGTCACCAAGACCCTCATCGACGGCGGCGCAGGGCTTAACGTCCTATCCGTCGAGATGTTCGATAGCCTTCAAGTGCAATACGATCAGCTTCAGCTTACCAAGCCCTTCTCAGGAACTGACGGCTCCACCACACCGATAGGGTAGGTTCGCCTCCCCGTCACCTTCGGAGAACGCAACAACTACCGCACCGAGCTCATCGACTTCGACATCGCTCACATCCGTCTGCCATACAATGCCATCCTCGGGTACCCGGCACTGGCCAAGTTCATGGCAGTGACTCTTCACGGCTACAACGTCCTCAAGATGCCGGGAAGCGGCGGAATCATCGGTCCCTTGCGAAGAAAGGGATGCGGTGTGCTCCCTCGAGCATGCCTTTCAAGCCGCAGCAATCGAAGACCCAGACAGCAAGGGAGAATATCCTCCTGAGGCCATCCCCAAGAAGAAGAAGAAGCAGCTACTCTGCACAGGACCTCAAGGGAGCGGCGCCTCAAGCGGTGCCATGACAGGATCGGCGCCCGCGCCTGGGATGCCTCCCTCCCTTGCATAGGAAGGCACGCTCGGCGCTCTCCTGGGGCAGGGCTCGAGGGCTCTCTTCTGGAGGGCCTCAGACCTCGCCAACATCACGAGGGTGGCGCTCGGGCACCACTTGGAGGCGTGCTTCGCGGCACGTCTCCCTCAGGAGGACACGGGGCGAGGAGCGCCCAGCACTCAGGAGTTCATTTCCAAGATCACTCAGGGACTGCAAAGACGCGAGAGCCATGCGCGGCGACAACCACTCACCGGGCGCATCTCCCCATCCAAGCGAGGATGCCGGGCTGCGCGTCTGCATCGACGTCCCAGGGCTCAGCAGGGCCGCTTCTCAGGAGCTCTTCTGGCCTTCGCGCGTGGGATGCTGCGAGGGCCCACCTCACAGCTGCGTTCACATGCCTTTTGGCCTGCCGAGCATGGCGTCCGCCTTCCAGCGCAGCCTGCGGAGCATCCTGGCGGCTCAGGAGGCTAGGCACCACCCAGTCCCGGCAGAGATGGAGACGGTCCTCAAGGAACCGCCTGGACCCCCAGAGCCTCCCGAGGCTCAGGATCCCGGTGGCTCGTGAGGAGCAACCCATGCACCACGCATCTTCAGCTGCCCCAACACCCCTTCTACAACGGAACCAGGTGACATTTTCCAAGTTTATTTAGCTGGGAGCGCCCCCAGGGCCGCATCATTCCCAGGCCGCGTGGGTCCGTCCCTGCGGCATGTATCCTTTTCCTGTGTCTTTAGCTTACTTTGCTGGGGGCGCCCCATGGGCTGCATCATCCCCAAGCCGCTCGGGTCCGACCCAATGGCATGTATCGTTCGTGCATTTACCTAAGCTAGTTCGCTTTCCATGCGTAATCTATCTATGATTATCACCTGCTTAATTGTCACCCGCCATGGGAGCCGCGCTCCGAGCGTCTTCAGGATCCTTCGCATAAGGAGGCTAGGCACGGCGTCTGTGCTCGGGCCCGTCCCTGCAGCGTTGATAAATCCAACGGCTGAGCTTTGTCGGCGGGCCGGCCCCGTTCACGTCACCTCCTGGGGTCGTTGGTGCTTGCCCTCCTCGTGTGATAGCCTCAGGAGGTTCGTTCGGCGCAGGTTGTCTAACCACCTCGCAGGGCCACCACAGTCATCAAGAATCAAGACCAGGCGCAACCCGCCTTGAGGTAGGGCCTCGTGAGTCCCGCGCCAGCTCACGAGTGCCCAGACACACCTCGTCTAGCCCTGCCGTGCAAACCACATGTCAGGGCGGGGCTGTACACGCCCCAGGGGCTCTGCGAAGTAGGGAGTCCCCTCCCACGTACCAGTGGAAGCACCATGCTCCGCGCTGGCCATCTACACTGCCGAGGAGCGGTTATGCCCGTGCAAGTGCGGAAGGGCTATGCTCTGTGCTGGTGATAAACAACTGAGGGCGGCCCCACGGCCGTATCAACTTCAGGGAGCCCTTGAGCTCAGTGTCCGGCCTCACTGCAACGCCTCCCCTCGGGAGAGCCGCGCGAGGGGGCTGGGCATGGGGGCTGCACCTGGGTCACTCCCAGGCATGCGCCACCCAGCCAGGTCCCCTGGACCTGGTCGTCGCGCGCCCTTCCGAGCCGAGCCTCGGCGAGGACAAAGGTATGAAGGTTGTTTGTGTGTCAAGGGGGACTCCTAAGCATCGCGAATCAGGAGCCGAACTGGCCACGTAGCCCCTCACTCCTTGGTTCCGTCCTAGTCTCTGGTTGGCCCAACGGCGGCTGAGGTATGCGCGGGGCAGGGCCCTGCCGACGTAGAACACTAAACCTACTCCTGCTTCTCCTTCCTATAAGCTGTTTGCGCGTCAATGGGGACTCCTGAGCATTGCGACTCAGGAGTCTAACTGGTCACGTAGCCCCTGACCCCTTGGTCTCGTCCTGGTCTCCGGACGACCCAACGGCGGCTGGGGTTTGCGCGGGGCCGGGCTCTGCCGACGTAGAACGTAAAGCAAATAGGAAGAAAATCGCAAAATCTCAAAGCAAATATTACAAGATATATTGTTCTCCCAAATATCAAACGCAAGTTTAAACGCCTCCACGAGGCATGATGCATGTTGCAGGAGTAAAACAGGAAAGCAGCCGCGAGCAGGTCACCCCTGGGCACCGCCATCACCCGCAGGGGGTGCTCCTTCCTTGGTGGCATCGCCCTCACCTGTACCACCGGTCGGGGCTGCAGGATCAGGAGCACCGCTGGTCGAAGGCGTGAGAGCGAAGGCGTGGAACTTCTTCAGCAGGGCCTCCACCTAACCCTTCACGGCCGCGGCAGCGGCCGCACAACGCTCATCGTCCACAGGCTCTAGCGGCTCATCAAGGCGGGCAGCGGGATCGCGAAGATGGAGGTGGCTGAAGACACGCGTCAGCGCGGCTGAGGAAAGAACGCAGCTTCTTCCTCGGCCATGGGACCGATGCCGCTCACAACCTCCTCAAGCGCGTCAACCAAGTAGGGAAGCAGTTGGGCGAGGCCGTCCTTGTCGGTGGTCAGCGGCCTCTCCAAGCCCTTCTCGTAGAGTGCCTTCAGTGCCACGTGGGACCTCTCCTCGAGAAGCGTGAAGGCTGAGCGGTCCTCGGCCAGGACATTTGCCTTGGCGTCAAGACCGGCTCTCTCTGCCTCCACCTTCCGCTCCAGCTCCTCCAGCCGGCTGGGTTCCGCGGCCTGCGCCTTCGCCAACTCTCCCAGCTCGGCGTCGCGGTCCTTGATGGTGTCTTCCTGGGCCTTCATCTTCTCCTCCTCTGCCTCGCGGCCACGAGCCTCTTCCGCGCGCTTGTCATGCAGGGCCTTCAGCTCGGCCTCCAGCCCCCGGCAGCGATCCTGGGCGGCTTCGGCATCCTTCAGCGCCACTTCACGAGCAGCTGCGGCTTGGGCGGTGGCCTGCTTCTCCTTCTCGGAGGTTGCCGCGGCCTGGATCAGCGTCGCTCGAACAGACACGTCAGAATGAAGCCAGCCAGAGACCAGCTCTCGGCGCCCGGCTACCAGGTGGGAGTCGGCGCCCTGGAGATCTTCTCGCAGCTGGGCCATCTCCAAAAGGGTGTGCTCCAAGATGTCAGGGGAGGTAGAAGGACCTGGAATCAGCGGTGCAGCGGGAGGAGGAGGAGAAGGTATCGTCACCACAGCTTGGGAGACTGGGGGCTCCTGAGCCTTGGAGACCTCAGCAGCCGGGCCGGACACCGGTGCCTCCGGAGCCAGCGGGGCCACGGGGGCTGACTCCTCCCGAGGATTCTTCCCCAGGCCTCGCGAGGATGACCGAGCCGGAGAGACATGAGCGTCGGCGCTGCCCTTCTCCACGGAGGGAGACGCAGCCGGAGCAGGCGGATTGGTCCCGAGCAGCACCACCGCCTCCTCCTTCCTCTTCTTCGTCGCAGGTGTCGGCCTGATCGCACGGCGGAGAAGCGTCAAGGTCAAGCAGCAGAAGCAAGAATGAAACAAGGCAAGACCACTTATTGGTCCACCGCGGCGTAGTCCATCCTCCTCTTGCTAAGCTTGAAGCCCGAGAGCCTCCCAGCCTGGAGCGCGGGCGCATGGATTCCAGGGGCAAAGGAAGGAGCAGCAGATGGACTAGAAGCAGCCCCAGGCGGCGTCGAAGCAGGAGCGTCGTCTCGGGAAACCAACGCCGATCTGCCCTTCGTCGGGATCATGGGCGGATCCCCCCTCTAGAGGTCATCGGTCACACCTTCGTCGTCAGGCATGGCGTGGAGGAGGTCAGCCTTGCGCAAGGGGGAGGTCTCCCCCATCCCCTCAGGGGTCGCCTCCGGGTCGCGCCCTTCGTCTTCCTCCTCTTCCTCCTCCTTGCGAGAGTCATCAAAACACATGACCACCGGCACCGCCGCCACCGGGGCCCCAGGGGGCGCTGGCGGCACCAGCCCGCGCCCATCAAAGGTGGGCATGGCGGCCGCAGCCTGCGCCCCGTCCTTGCGAAGGAACAAGAGAACAAAGGCACTCGACGGGTATTCCTGGTCATCCCCGACTAGGAGGCGGAGAACCACGGCCAGCTCTTCATCAGGCAGGGCCTCCGGGCTCAGGCGAAGCTTGTCTTCTTCGCCCCCAAGCCTCCATAAGGGGCACGTACGCGCCTGCAGCGGGGCCATGTGCAGCATCAGGAATTCCCTCAGGGGCATGGCTCATGTCACCTTCGCCGCCTTCGCATTGCCCGGATTCAGGTCGGCGTTCATCTTCTCCAACACCGGCGTCACTCGGTCGTCAGTGAGCTTCGCACGAGACCACCCCGCGTCAGACTGGGGCATCTTCGTTGGCAGCACCAAGCGCGGGTGGACGCACTTGGCATCCATCATGACCCACTTGCTCCTGAAGCCATCGGCCTTCTTCCCAGCCTTCGAGATCGAGTTGGCCTTGCCGACCGCGATGAAATTGGCGCACCCGGAGGCGCGACCATTGTTAATGTGGAGGAGGAAGAAGTGGCGCAGCGGAGCCACAGACGGCATCACGCCGACATACGCCTCGCAGTAGAATGCAAATGTCGACAGAAGGAGAACAGAGTTGGGATGAAGATGCAGCGCCTGCAACCTGTAATGGCCAAGGACCTCATAGAAGAAGTCGGAGAAGGGGGGAACCAGCCCTACGACGACGCTGCTCATGAAGAAGGGAAAGAAGGTGCTCCCCGCTGGCTCCGGCACAGCAGAACCAGCCCGAAGCTCGGTCTTCCCCCTCTCGTTGCTCTCTCCCGCCGTCAAAAGGCGCGTGACGACGAGGTTCTTCTCCGAGACGTTGGGTGCGTCTAGAGCTGGCTCGTACCAGGCAGGCGACGAAGAAGCCTTGACCTTCCGGGGCGCCATTGGTCGCTTATTCGGAAGGGGATAGGGGAAGATCTGGAGATTTTGGAAGCGAGGGGAGAGAAAGGGGATCTGGAGCAAGGCGAGAGGAAGCAATGAAGGCAAGCGTTACCTACGCCAGCCTTTTGTTAGTTGGGCAGTTGCCGAGGCAGCGTGGGGAAGCGGAGACGCCCACGTCCAATCAACCACCACGCGTCGGCCAAGGCCACAGGTTGTTGGGGCCCGCGGCGCTCCGCACTTGCCCTTTGGCTTCGCCTCGAAGCAAAGTCCGAGCGCGCCTTGGGCCCGGGGGCTACTGTCGGCGTTATGGGAATGGGGGTTCCCAAACTTGCCTGCCTGCGGCCCATGGCATGGCTCCACAAGCGGGCTCGTACGGCCCATCTTCACCAGCAAGTACTCAAGACCCTCGCGAGGCGGACGACACAAGACCTCCTCAGGGGCGGCCTCACCAGGCTAGCTTGCAAGGGGCGGAGAGATCAAGGCAAGGGGTACCTCGCGAGGTTTCCTGTGACGTAAGCCATGACGACCAAGGCCAGGCGGGCGACAGCGATCGCAGCATCCTCGTTTCCACTTTGGTGCTAAGGAGGCAAGCGCACCGTGCCACCCCGGTACAGTACTACCGCGGTTGGAGCGGCCACAATCTTTTAGTTCCGCATGCCTGTCCGGTACTACCGTAGAAGTGCAAACTTTGCTGTTTTGTCCTTCTGAATCTCGTGTTTGCTTTTTTCTTTTGGTTTTGGCCCTCGTCTTTGCAATAATCCTTCTCGGTTTCTCTCGTGTTTGTGTTGTGTATCATAGGCGGTGGCTCCGGTTCCAATGTACATCATTCGAATCCTAGCCGTGACACAGGCTCGAAGCGCCTGCTCAACCAAGATGAGGCTCCAGAGGGTTCCAATGCCCCCAACACATAACCAAGACCACCACCACCAAGACCAGGGAGCCATCAATGGGCATGGATGAGATACCATTGGCTGAGTTTGTCACTCACGGGAAGCTCAACCCCTATGTGAGGCCCCGTGAGAATTTCAGAGGGAATGAGTTGTTCTGGACCAAGCAGCAGAATCTTATCTATCTGGATGTGATCAAGGCCAAGCAGAACATCTACGTGGACGTGCACTGGATTTACATGGATCATATGAGGAAGGATAAACACCGGGACTATTTTGGTGAGGCTCTGGACCTGGTGGAGCAATTTGGCATTGAGGACTTGCTCACTTTCCACCTAGACTTTGACCCTGAGATTGCGGCTCAGTTCTTTGCTTCGGTCCATGATACGTCTCCAGCGTATCTATAATTTTTGATTGCTCCATGCTATATTATCTTCTGTTTTGGACATTATTGGGCTTTATTATTCACTTTTATATTATTTTTGGGACTAACCTATTAACCGGAGGCCCAACCCAGAATTGTTGTTGTTTTGCCTATTTCATAGTTTCGCAGAAAAAGAATATCAAACGGAGTCCAAACAGAATGAAACCTTCGGGAACGTGATTTTCGGAACGAACATGATCCAGGAGACTTGGACCCTACGTAAGAGAAGCTTCCAGGAGGCCACGAGGTAAGGCGCGCCTACCCCCGTATGCGCCCTCCACCCTCGTGAGCCCCCAGTTTCTCCACCGACGTACTCCTTCCTCCTATATATACCTACGTACCCCCAAACGATCAGATACGGAGCCAAAAACCTAATTCCATCGCCGCAACCTTCTGTACCCACGAGATCCCATCTTGGGGCTTGTTCCGGAGCTCCGCCGAAAGGGGCATCGATCACGGAGGGCTTCTACATCAACACCATAGCCCCTCCGATTAAGTGTGAATAGTTTACCTCAGACCTTCGGGTCCATAGTTATTAGCTAGATGGCTTGTTCTCTCTTTTTGGATCTCAATACAATGTTCTCCCCTCTCTTGTGGAGATCTATTCGATGTAATCTTCTTTTGCGGTGTGTTTGTTGAGACCGATGAATTGTGGGTTTATGATCAAGTTTATCTATGAACAATATTTGAATCTTCTGAATTCTTTTATGTATGATTGGTTAGCTTTGGAAGTCTCTTCGAATTATCAGTTTGGTTTGGCCTACTTGATTGATCTTTCTTGCAATGGGACAAGTGCTTAGCTTTGGGTTCAATTTTGCGGTGTCCTTTCCCAGTGACAGTAGGGGCAGCAAGGCACGTATTATATTGTTGCCATCGAGGATAACAAGATGGGGCTTTATCATATTGCATGAATTTATCCTTCTACATCATGTCATCTTGCTTAAGGCGTTACTCTGTTCTTATGAACTTAATACTCTAGATGCATGCTGGGTAGCGGTCGATGTGTGGAGTAATAGTAGTAGATGCAGGAAGGAGTCGGTCTACTTGTCTTGGACGTGATGCATATATACATTATCATACCTAGACATTCTCGTAACTATGCTCAATTCTGTCAATTGCTCAACAGTAATTTGTTCACCCACCATAAAATACTTATGCTCATGAGAGAAGCCACTAGTGAAACCTATGGCCCCCGGGTCTATCTTCATCATATTAATATTCCAACACTTAGTTATTTCTGTTGCCTTTTACTTTGCTTTTATTTTACTTTGCATCTTTATCACAAAAATACCAAAAATATTATCCTATCATATCTATCAGATCTCACTCTCGTAAGTGACCGTGTAGGGATTGACAACCCCTTATCGCGTTGGTTGCGAGGATTTATTTTGTTTTTGTATGTGCGAGTGACTCATGGCGTAGCCTCCTCTTTGGATTGATACCTTGGTTCTCAAAACCTGAGGGAAATACTTACGCTACTTTGCTGCATCACCCTTTCCTCTTCAAGGGAAAACCAACGCGATGCTCAAGAGGTAGCAAGAAGGATTTACGGCGTCGTTGCCGGGAGGTCTACGCAAAAGTCAAACATACCAAGTACCCATCACAAACCCTTATCTCCCTCATTACATTATTCGCCATTTGCCTCTCGTTTTCCTCTCCCCCACTTCACCCTTACCGTTTTATTCGCCCTCTCTTTTTCGTTCGCCTCTTTTTTGCTTCCTTCTTGTTTTCTCGTGTGTTGGATTGCTTGCTTGTCACAATGGCTCAAGATAATACCAAATTATGTGACTTTACCAATACCAACAATAATGATTTCCTTAGCACTCCGCTTGCTCCTCTTACCGATACTGAATCTTGTGAAATCAATGCTGCTTTGTTGAATCTTTTTATCAAAGATCAATTCGCCGGACTTCCTAGTGAAGATGCCGCTACTCATCTACATAGCTTCGTTGTTTTGTGTGATATGCAAAAGAAGAAAGATGTTGACAATGATATTGTTAAATTGAAGCTATTTCCTTTTTCTCTTAGAGATCGCGCTAAAGCTTGGTTTTCGTCTTTGCCTAAAAATAGTATTAATTCTTGGAATAAGTGCAAAGATGTTTTTATCTCTGAGTATTTTCCTCCCGCTAAGATTATCTCTCTTAGAAACAATATTATGAATTTTAAGCAACTTGATCATGAACATGTTGCACAAGCTTGGGAGAGGATGAAATTAATGATACATAATTGCCCCACTCATGGTTTGAATTTGTGGATGATTATACAAAAAAATTATGCCGGATTGAATTTTGCTTCTAGAAATCTTTTAGATTCAACCACGGGAGGCACTTTTATGGAAATCACTTTAGAAGAAGCCACCAAACTCCTAGATAATATTATGGTTAATTATTCTCAATGGCACACTGAAAGATCTACTAATAAAAAAGTGCATGCGATAGAAGAAAATAATGTTTTGAGTGGAAAGATGGATCAACTTATGAAATTATTTGCTACTGAGAGTGTTTCTTCTGATCCTAATGATATGCCTTTGTCTACTTTGATTGAGAATAATAATGAATCTATATGGATGTGAATTTTGTTGGTAGGAATAATTTTGGTAACAACGCGTATAGAGGAAACTTTAATCCTAGGCCTTATCCTAGTAATTCCTCTAATAATTACGGTAATTCCTACAACAATTCTTATGGAAACTTTAATAAGATGCCCTCTGAATTTGAGACTAGTGTTAAGGAATTTATGAATTCGCAAAAGAATTTCAATGCCTTGCTTGAAGAAAAATTTCTTAAAGTTGATGAATTGGCTAGGAACGTTGATAGAATTTCTCTTGATGTTGATTCTTTGAAACTTAGATCTATTCCTCCTAAGCATGATATCAATGAGTCTCTCAAAGCCATGAGAATTTCCATTGATGAGTGCAAAGAAAGAACCGCTAGGATGCGTGCTAAGAAAGATTGCTTTATGAAAGCGTGTTCTTCTAATTTTTATGAAAATAAAGATGAAGATCTAAAAGTTATTGATGTGTCCCCTATTAAATCTTTGGTTTGCAATATGAATCTTTATAATTATGGGACTGAATATGATCCACCTTTACCTAGAAGGCGTTCCAAAAATTCGGAGTTTTTAGATCTTGATGCTAAAATTGATAAAAGTGGGATTGAAGAGATCAAAGCATTAGATAATCCCACTATTTTGGATTTCAAGGAATTTAATTATGATAATTGCTCTTTGATAGATTGTATTTCCTTGTTTCAATCCGTGCTAAATTCTCCTCATGCTTATAGTTAAAATAAATCTTTTACCAAACATATCGTTGATGATTGATGCAATATTATGAAGAAAAACTTGAGTTGGAAGTTTCTATCCCTAGAAAACTTTATGATGAGTGTGAACCTACTATTAAAATTAAAATCAAAGATCATGAATGCTATGCTTTGTGTGATTTGGGTGCTAGTGTTTCCACGATTCCAAAAACTTTGTGTGATTTGCTAGGTTTCCGGGATTTTGATGATTGCTCTTTAAACTTGCACCTTACGGATTCCACCATAAAGAAACCTATGGGAAGAATTAATGATGTTCTTATTATTGCAAATAGGAACTATATGCCCGTAGACTTTATCGTTCTCGACATAGATTGCAATCCTTCATGTCCTATTATTCCTGGTAGACCTTTCCTTAGAACGATTGGTGCAATTATTGATATGAAGGAAGGGAATATTAGATTCCAATTTCCATTAAAGAAAGGCATGGAACACTTCCCTAGGAAGAAAATAAAATTTCCATATGATTCTATTATGAGAGCCACTTATGGATTGCCTACCAAAGATGGCAATACCTAGATCTATCCTTGCCTTTATGCCTAGCTAGGGGCGTTAAACGATAGCGCTTGTTGGGAGGCAACCCAATTTTATTTTTAGTTTTTTGCTTTTTGATTATGTTTAGGAATAAATCTTTGTTCTAGCCTCTGGTTAGATGTGTTTTTATGTTCTAATTAGTGTTTGTGCCAAGTTAAACCTATAGGATCTTCTTGGATGATAGTTATTTGATCTTGCAGAAAATTCCAGAAACTTTCTGTTCATGAAAATAATTGTTAAAAATCACCAGAACGTGATAAAATACTGATTCCAATTGCTGCTGATCAATAAACAAATTTACTAGGCCTTCCTATTTTGGCTGATTCTTTGGAGTTCCATAAGTTTGCGTTAGTTACAGATTACTACAGACTATTCTGTTTTTGACAGATTCTGTTTTTCGTGTGTTGTTTGCTTATTTTGATGAATCTATGGCTAGTAAAATAGTTTATAAACCATAGAGAAGTTGGAATACAGTAGTTTTAACACCAATATAAATAAATAATGAGTTCATTACAGTACCTTGAAGTGGTCTTTTGTTTTCTTTCGCTAACGGAGCTCACGAGATTTTCTGCTGAGTTTTGTGTTGTGAAGTTTTCAAGTTTTGGGTGAAAGATTTGATGGATTATGGAACAAGGAGTGGCAAGAGCCTAAGCTTGGGGATGCCCATGGAACCCCCAAGATAATCTAAGGACACCAAAAAGCCAATGCTTGGGGATGCCCTGGAAGGCATCCCCTCTTTCGTCTACTTCCATCGGTAACTTTACTTGGAGCTATATTTTTATTCACCACATGATATGTGTTTTGCTTGGAGCGTCTTGTATGATTTGAGTCTTTGCTTTTTAGTTTACCACAATCATTCTTGCTTTACACACCTTTTGAGAGAGACACACATGATTCGGAAATTATTAGAATACCCTATGTGCTTCACTTATATTTTTTGAGTTATATAGTTTTGCTCTAGTACTTCACTTATATATTTTAGAGCACGGTGGTGGATTTGTTTTATAGAAACTATTGATATCGCATGCTTCACTTAGATTATTTTGAGAGTCTTAAATATCATGGTAATTTGCTTTAAAAAATTCCTAATATGCTAGGTATTCAAGATAGTAATTTTTTCTTCTTATGAGTGTGTTGAATACTAAGAGAAGTTTGATGCTTGATGATTGTTTTGAGATATGGAGGTAGTGATATCAAAGTCGTGCTAGTTGAGTAGTTGTGAATTTGAGAAATACTTATGTTGAAGTTTGCAAGTCCCGTAGCATGCACGTATGGTAAATGTTATGTAACAAATTTGAAACATGAGGTGTTCTTTGATTGTCCTCCTTATGAGTGGCGGTCGGGGACGAGCGATGGTCTTTTCCTACCAATATATCCCCCTAGGAGCATGCACGTAGTGCTTGGTTTTATGACTTGTAGATTTTTGCAATAAGTATGTGAGTTCTTATGACTAATGTTGAGTCCATGGATTATACGCACTCTCACCTTTCCATCATTGCTAGCCTCTTGATGCCGTGCATTGCCCTTTCTCACATTGAGAGTTGGTGCAAACTTCACGGTGCATCCAAACCCCGTGATATGATACGCTCTTTCACACATAAACCTCCTTATATCTTCCTCAAAACAGCCACCATACCTACCTATTATGGCATTTCCATAGCCGTTCGAGATATATTGCCATGCAACTTTCCACCATTCCATTTATCATGACATCGTTCATCATTGTCATATTGCTTAGCATGATCATGTAGTTGACATAGTATTTGTGGCAAAGCCACCGTTCATAATTCTTTCATACATGTCACTCTTGGTTCATTGCATATCCCGGTACACCGGAGGCATTCATATAGAGTCATACTTTGTTCCAAAGATCGAGTTGTAATCGTTGAGTTGTAAGTAAATAGAAGTGTGATGATCATCATTTTCTAGAGCATTGTCCCAAGTGAGGAATAAAAAAAAAAGAGAAAGGCCATAAAAAAAGAGAAGGCCCAAAAAATGAGAGAAAAAGAGAGAAGGGACAATTTTACTATCCTTTTACCACACTTGTGCTTCAAAGTAGCAACATAACTTCATGATAGAGAGTGTCTTGTTTTGTCACTTGCATATACTAGTGGGAATTTTTCATTATAGAACTTGGCTTGTATATTCCAACAATGGGCCTCCTCAAGTGCCCTAGGTCTTCGTGAGCAAGCAAGTTGGATGCACACCCACTTAGTTTCTTTTGTTGAGCTTTCATATATTTATAGCTCTAGTGCATCCGTTGCATGGCAATCCCTACTCCTTGCATTAATATCAATCGATGGGCATCTCCATAGCTCATTGATTATCCTCGTTGATGTGATACTTCCTCCTTTTTTGTCTTCTCCACATAACCCCCATCATCATATTCTATTCCACCGATAGTGTTATGTCCATGGCTCGCGCTCATGTATTGCGTGCAGATTGAAAAAGTTTGAGATTACTAAAGTATGAAACAATTGCTTGGCTTGTCATCGGGGTTGTGCATGATGAGAGCATTCTTGTGTGACGAAAATGGAGCATGACTAAACTATATGATTTTGTAGGGATGAACTTTCTTTGGCCATGTTATTTTGAGAGGACATAATTGCTTAGTTAGTATGCTTGAAGTGTTATTATTTTTATGTCAATATGAACTTTTATCTTTAATCTTTCGGATCTTAATATTCATACCACAATTAAGAAGAATTACATTGAAATAATGCCAAGTAGCACTCCGCATCAAAAATTCTGTTTTTATCATTTACCTACTTGAGGATGAGCAGGAATTAAGCTTGGGGATGCTTGATACGTCTCCAACGTATCTATAATTTTTGATTGCTCCATGCTATATTATCTTCTGTTTTGGACATTATTGGGCTTTATTATTCACTTTTATATTATTTTTGGGACTAACCTATTAATCGGAGGCCCAGCCCAGAATTGCTGTTTTTTGCCTATTTCAGAGCTTCGCAGAAAAAGAATATCAAACGGAGTCCAAACGGAATGAAACCTTCGGGAACGTGATTTTAAGAACGAACATGATCCAGGAGACTTGGACCCTACGTAAGAGAAGCTTCCAGGAGGCCACGAGGTAGGGGGTCGCGCCTACCCCCCAGGGCGCGCCCTCCACCCTCGTGGGCCCCCTGTTTCTCCACCGACGTACTCCTTCCTCCTATATATACCTACGTACCCCCAAACGATCAGATACAGAGCCAAAAACCTAATTTCACCGCCGCAACCTTCTGTACCCACGAGATCCCATCTTGGGGCATGTTCCGGAGCTCCGCCAGAAGGGGCATCGATCACGGAGGGCTTCTACATCAACACCATAGCCCCTCCGATGAAGTGTGAGTAGTTTACCTCAGACCTTCTGGTCCATCGTTATTAGCTAGATGGCTTCTTCTCTCTTTTTGGATCTCAATACAATGTTCTCCCCCTCTCTTGTGGAGATCTATTTGATGTAATCTTCTTTTGCGGTGTGTTTGTTGAGACCGATGAATTGTTTGTTTATGATCAAGTTTATCTATGAAAATTATTTGAATATTCTGAATTCTTTTATGTATGATTGGTTATCTTTGCAAGTCTCTTCGAATTATCAGTTTGGTTTGGCCTACTAGATTGATCTTTCTTGCAATGGGAGAAGTGCTTAGCTTTGGGTTCAATCTTGCGGTGTCCTTTCCCGGTGTGATGAGGGGCAGCAAGGCACGTATTGTATTGTTGCCATCGAGGATAACAAGATGGGGTTTTTATCATATTGCATGAATTTATCCCTCTACATCGTGTCATCTTGCTTAAGGCATTACTCTGTTCTTATGAACTTAATACTCTAGATGCATGCTGGATAGCGGTCGATGTGTGGAGTAATAGTAGTAGATGCAGGCAGGAGTCGGTCTACTTGTCTTGGAAGTGATGCCTATATACATGATCATACCTAGATATTCTCATAACTATGCTCAATTCTGTCAATTACTCAACAGTAATTTGTTCACCCACCGTAAAATACTTATGCTCATGAGAGAAGCCACTAGTGAAACCTATGGCCCCCGGGTCTATCTTCATCATATTAATTTTCCAACACTTGTTATTTCCGTTGCCTTTTACTTTGCTTTTATTTTACTTTGCATCTTTATCACAAAAATACCAAAAATGTTATCCTATCATATCTATCAGATCTCACTCTCGTAAGTGACCGTGTAGGGATTGACAACCCCTTATCGCGTTGGTTGTGAGGATTTATTTGTTTTGTGTAGGTGTGAGGGACTCATGGCGTAGCCTCCTACTAGATTGATACCTTGGTTCTCAAAAACTGAGGGAAATACTTACGCTACTTTGCTGCATCACCCTTTCCTCTTCAAGGGAAAACCAACGCAGTGCTCAAGAGGTAGCAGTCCACTTCCATACTGATGAGGCACAGACCATGACATGGATGACCAATGGACAACAGATGACTGCTAAGTGGAAGGAGTTGATGGATCTTCTACGAGTTCGTGATGAGGGGCTCAACAAGCCCGTTGGTGTTCGCCCTCATGCCAACCCTGAGTCAGCCAGCAAGAACAAGCTTCAGCCCTACTATGTTGAGAAGATGCTTCCCAGTGGCAAGAAGGCGTGGGTGCTGAACTCATTCCTTGACATCATGCATCGGATCTTCCGCAACTCCCTCTTACCATGCATTAGTGATAAGGATAAGGTGCATGCCTATCTCGTGGATATGATGCTCATCTATGAGGAGGCGCGTCGTGCTCAGACGCAACCACTTGTTGTCTCACATATCATGTGGTGTGAGCTACAGTTTGTAGTATTCAACCGTAAGGTACCCATCTATGGACCTTACCTGTTTCACTTGATCTCGAGGACTTGGGACAAGCTCTATCCCAATGATGAGTTTGTTGCCCCCGGATGGATTCGTCATGAGCCCATCAAGCTCCGCATCAAGAGCCAGTGGGCTAACACCACTACCTGTGCCGAGGCAGAGGCTGCTCAGATGGATGTGGATGACAATGAGATTGACGAGGAGGAAGAGGATGAGGATAGCTCTGCTGGGTATGCTCCTCCTTCTACTGACCCTCATGGGCTAAGAAGCTGAAGGCCAATACGAAGGCCTTGTTTTGTATGCAAGCCAAGGGGCAGTACAGGACCCATGTTGCTTCCAAGGAGAGTCGCCGACGCGACAAGAGGATCTTGAGGACGTTCGGAGAGCAGGTATCAAGCGGGTCCGAGAAGCACATCACCCCAGAGGCTGAATCGATGGCTAAGCAGGGCTAGTAGTGGACAGAATCTGAGGAGGAGACCATCCCCGCTGCCAAGACCGACGAGGAGCATGACGAGTGATCACTTCAGCTTGGACTACCACCTGTGTCGTGGGTGTCCTCTCTGCCTTTTTGGTGCCTCGATGCCAAAGGGGAGAGAGTGTAGGATTTGAGAGTCTTGTGTCGTGTTGTTTCGCTTTGTCGCTTTGCTTTTGTTCTGTTGAACCTCGTTTGCTTTGGTCTGGCTTGTGCTCGTGAGTCTAAGTTCCCTATCATATGGTGTAAGAGATATGCACTCTAGCGTATCTTCTTGTCTTTCATGCTTAGTAGCCCATGAGCTTATGCTATCTTGTGCCAGTTACTTTACACTCTTATTTATTATCTTGCCTCCTTGCTTAGTAGTAGTTATTTTATTGCAAGATATGTCTCGTCTATAAAATATAGGGGGAGTGTTGATCCTAGTATGTGTGCCATGCAGTCCAAAGCATTTCTCTAGAGAGCACACATCTAGGGGGAGCCCGTCTACATTTTATTGATGTTGGGTTTGCCTGTGTTTCATTTTATTTCCCTATGTGCAAATCCCGTATTGGCACCAATCCACCAAAAAGGTGGAGATTGTAAGGGCATATTTATCCCTAAGTGGTTTTGCTGGTTGATGACAATGCATTTCAGACTAATCGTGTGCATTGAGCATTTCAGATATCTCATGTTTAGGCAGAAGACGATTCGTTGCCCCTCGGAGTCTAGTGAAGACGAAGTTTTCCCTACGTTTCTTTTCGATGGATTTGAGTCGTCGGAAAGCCGTACTATTAAGAGGGGGTCCGCTTTGGAAAGGTTTGGGTGGAATCATCACGTACACGTCTGCTCCTTTTGCACCACCTTTCCTTTAACTCTTTGGAGAATCCTCCGTTTTTCCGTGTCTCTACAAAATGAAGGACTCCTAGTGTTGTTGTGCTGGGGCATGCGGTAGTACTGCTCTTGGGAACGGTAGTACCGCAGGCCCTTGCGGTAGTACCGGCCAGGGGCGCGGTAGTACCGCTCCATGGGTGCGGTAGTACCCGTGGGCTCAGGCCAGGCACAGCAACACGGAAGGTGATACAATGTCGATATTGATGCGTTTATTGAGAAAGTCTCCGCTGTCCAAGAAGAGACTAATATTTTGCAAGAAACTATGGAAGAAGAAATTGATGAGACTGTGAGCTCATTAGATGAAAAAAGACAATGAGGAGAGCGAAGAACAAAAGGAGTAAGAGCGGATTAGCTACTTGTGCCCACCTTCTAATGAGAGCAACCCTTCAACTCATACATTGTTTAATTTCCCTTCGCGCTTACCGAAGGATGATTGCTATGAAAATTGCTATGATCCCTTTGATTCGTTTGAAATATCCTTGATGAACTTGATGCTTGATATGCTTGTGGCCATGATGCCAATTTGAATTATGCTTATGGAGATG
This sequence comes from Aegilops bicornis, assembly GCA_021605145.1. Lineage (NCBI taxonomy): Eukaryota > Viridiplantae > Streptophyta > Magnoliopsida > Poales > Poaceae > Aegilops > Aegilops bicornis. Next base: position 296,901,173 of record CM038673.1, on the reverse strand, counting down.
AACTTGCTATAGTTACTTGTGTTAAGAATGAAATTTTTGCTATTGCACCCACGCATGATAGTCTTATTATCTTTTTGAATTCTCCCAACTACACTATATCGGAGAAGTTTGCGCTTATTAAGGATTATATTGATGGGTTGTGTTTTAGTACTACACATGATGATTTTGGTAGATATAATATGCATGTGCTTGCTGCTCCTACTTGCAATTATTATGAGAGAGGAACTACATCTCCGCCTCTCTATGTTTCCAATACGATAAAATTGCAAAAAACTATTTATACTTTGCATTGGCCTTTACTTGATGTGCATGAATCGTTATTTTATGACATGCCGATGCATAGGAAGAGAATTATACTTCATCATTACTTGATATATGTTACTTTGTGCTCACTACTAAATCACAAATCATTGTTAATTAAAATTGGCTTTGATATACCTTGGGATCCGGGTGGATCCATTACTTGAGCACTTTATGCCTAGCTTAATGGCTTTAAAGAAAGCGCTTCCAGGGAGACAACCTTAAGTTCTAGAGAGTCATTTATTTCTGTTGATTGCTTTTATAAAGTTTAAAAACAAATAAATAAATAAAGTGGGGAACCTAAAACTTTTTCAAAAAGAAAAGTGAAAGTAAGAAGGACGAGCACCGTTGAAGTGGGGGAGCTCCTTGAACTTTGTTCATTCCCATGGAAACTTTAAATCTTGAATTATAGAAAATTTTCAACAAAAATAATTATCCCCTTGTACAATCCATTGTATTACAAAATTAATGTGCCAAGATTTTCCTTTAGGGTGATTAGATTGCTTGTTTGGTTTGTGCAGTGGAAAAACATAAACTTTGGCTGTAGTGCATGAATTTTCATTTTTTACTGGAACGTTGAATGTTTCTGAAGCTTTTTTCACAGTACTTCTATACAAATTGTTATTTTTTTCCTAATTTTCAGAATTTTTGGATGTACAGAAGTATGGTAGATGTTCAGATTACTACAGACTGTCCTGTTTAAGACAGATTTTGTTTTTGATGCATTGTTTTGCTCGTTTTGATGAAACTATCGATTATATCGGTGGTATAAGCCATGGAAAAGTTATATTACAGTAGATACAATGCAAAAACAAAATATTAATGAGTTTGCAACAGTACTTAAAGTGGTGATTTGTTTTATTATATTAACGGATCTCACGCGGGTTTTCTTAAGTTTTGTGTGATTGAAGTTTTCAAGTTTTAGGTGAGATCGTGATGGACGAAAGAATAAAGAGTGGAAAGAGCCCAAGCTTGGGGATGCGCGAGGAACCCCAAGGTAATATTCAAGGACTCCCAAGCAACTAAGCTTGGGGGTGCCTCGGAAGGCATCCTCTCTTTCTTCTAACGATCATCGGTAATTTTACTTGGAGCTATATTTTTATTCGTCACATGATATGTGTAAATCTTGGAGCGTCGTGTGATTTTTATTTTTCTTTTAATAATGCACCATGCTTCTATGAGATAGTCCTTTGTTGATTTATAGAATGCTTCATGCACTTCACTTATATCTTTTGAGTATGGCTTTATAGAATGCTTCATGTGCTTCGCTTATATCATTTGAAGTTTGGATTGCATGTTTCTCTTCACATAGAAAACCGCCATTTTGTAGAATGCTCTTTTGCTTCATTTATATTTGTTAGAGCGAGGGCATATCTTCTGTAAAAGAATTAAACTCTCATGCTTCACTTATATCTATTTAGAGAGTTGACAGGAATTGGTCATTCACATGGTTAGTCATAAAATCCTACATAAAACTTGTAGATCACTGAATATGACATGTTTTGATTCCTTGCAATAATTTTGCGATATAAAGATGGTGATATTAGAGTCATGCTCGTGAGTAATTGTGGATTGGTAAGAATACTTGTGTTAAAGTTTCTTATTCCCGTAGCATGCACGTACGGTGAACCGTTATGTAACGAAGTTGGAGCATGAGATATTTATTGATTGTCTTCCTTATGAGTGGCGGGCGGGGACGAGCGATGGTCTTTTCCTACCAATCTATCCCCCTAGGAGCATGTGTGTGGTACTTTGTTTCGATAGCTAATAGATTTTTGCAATAAGTATGTGAGTTCTATATGATTAATGTTGAGTCCATGGATTATACGCACCCTCACCCTTCCACCATTGTTAGCCTCTTCGGTACCGTGCATTGCCCTTTCTCACCTCGAGAGTCGGTACAAACTTCGCCGGTGCATCCAAACCCCGTGATACGATACGCTCTATCACACATAAGCCTCCTTATATCTTCCTCAAAACAGCCACCATACCTACCTATCATGGCATTTCCATAGCCATTCCGAGATATATTGCCATGCAACTTCCATCATTGAAAGTGCGTTATATCGACTAGAGGGGGGTGAATAGGCAATTTTTATGAATTCTTCACTGAGGAATTTGCGGGTGAGGAAATTCCTTACCGAAGAACTACTTGCAGTGGAATAAGTACTCAAATGTAAACATAGCAGAACACAAGCATGGTCATCATGATGAAATGAAGACAAGCATAGAGTACAGAAAGCGTAAACACAGGATAACATAGGATGAAGACAAATAGACTGAAGAAATTGAACTGAGGAAATTGAGAAAGTCTTCAGTCAAAGTCTTCAAACAGATATGAACAAGCACACAAAACAGTTATGAGGAAATGAAAGAGTTGAGGAAATAGAACCAGTAGGCTTGGTGAAGACAATGATTTGGTAGACCAGTTCCAACTGCTGTCTCAATTGTACATCTGGTTGGAGCGGCTAGGTATTTAAACCTGAGGACACACAGTCCCGGACACACAGTCCTCACCGTATTCTCCTTGAGCTAAGGTCACACAGACCTTGCCCAATCACTCGTGGTAAGTCTTCAGGTGACTTCCGAACCTTCACAAACTCGGTCACTCGGTGATCCACAATTCCTCTTGGATGCTCTAGACCATGACGCCTAACCGTCTAGAGGAAGCACAGTCTTCAAAGGTAACAAGTGTCGGATCCACGTAGGATCAATCTCTTCAGTGATGCTCAATCACTTTGGGTTTGTAGGTGTTTGGGTTTGGGTTTTTCCTCACTCTATGATTTTCGCTGAAAGTCCTCGGAGGATGGGATGCTCTCAAATGACAAGTGTCAGTTTCTCTCGGAGCAGCCAACCAGCTAGTGGTTGTTGGGGGGGCTATTTATAGCCTAGGGAGCAGCCCGACATGATAAGACATAAATGCCCTTCAATGATATGATCGTTAGGTGGATAAGATATTTTGGGACACCATGCCAAGAAGACAAGAACGGTCGGAAATTTGAGGCTCAAATTCCTCAGGGCTATCATGTTCCTCGCTATGTAGGCAACTCGCACTGGCGAATTCCTAACTCCTTAGTCAGAACAAATTCCTCAGAGACCAGAATAACTTCGTCTCTGTCACTGAAGAATATGACTGAACTGTATGAGATTTCCAATGGCTTCACTCAAAGGGATTGGTAGGTGTAGGATTTTGAGTTGAGCATCACATGGAAAATTTTCCTTAATATTTCCTCGACCCCCTTTAACAGTACGGTGTTTCCTATGACCCAAGAAAGAGAAAATGAAACTACGAAAACAAAAGTCTTCACGCTTCATGTTCCTCGAATGAATACCAAGTCTTCAAGGTTACACCAATTTCTTCACTTTCAAAGTCTTCAGAAAGTCTTCAGAAATCCAAAGTCTTGATCGAAGAACTTCATTTTAGGAGTCGACTTTCTCTGTAAATATCAAACTCCTCATAGACTTATAGACCTGTGTACACTCATAAACACATTAGTCCCTTAACCTATAAGTCTTCAATACACCAAAATCACTAAGGGGCACTAGATGCACTTACAATCATCATCATATACATGACTTGAGTGTTTATTGTCATATTGCTTTGCATGATCGTAAGATAGCTAGCATGATATTTTACTGGCTTGTCCGTTTTTTATATCTTTGCTATGCTAGATCATTGCACATCCTGGTACACTGCCAGAGGCATTCATATAGAGTCATATTGTTCTAGATATCGAGTTGTAATATTGAGTTGTAAGTAAATAAAAGTGTGATGATCATCATTATTAGAGCATTGTCCCAGTGAGGAAAGGATGATGGAGACTATGATTCCCCCACAAGTCGGGATGAGACTCCGGACGAAATTTTTTTTTTTTTAAAATAGGCATAAAAAGAAAAAATGAGAGAAAAAGAGAGAAGGGGCAATGCTACTATCCTTTTACCACACTTGTGCTTCAGAGTAGCACCATGTTCTTCATATAGAGAGTCTCTGGAGCTATCACTTTCATATACTAGTGGGAATTTTCATTATAGAACTTGGCTTGTATATTCCGATGATGGGCTTCCTCAAATGCCTGAGGTCTTCATGAGCAAGCAAGTGGATGCACACCCACTTAGTTTCAGTTTGAGCTTTCATACACTTATAGCTCTAGTGCATCCGTTGCATGGCAATCCCTACTCCTCGCATTGACATCAACTGATGGACATCTCCATAGCCCCTTGATTAGCCGCGTCGATGTGAGACTTTCTCCTTTTTTGTCTTCTCCATACGACCTCCACCATAATATTCTATTCCATCTATAGTGCTATATCCATGGCTCACGCTCATGTATTGCATGAAAGTTGAAAAGGCTTGAGAACATTAAAAGTATGAAACAATTGTTTGGCTTGTCATTGGGGTTGTGCATGATGAAATACATTGTGTGATGAAGATGGAGTATAGCCAGACTATATGATTTTGTAGGGATAACTTTCTTTATCCATGTTATTTTGAGAAGACATGATTGCTTTATTAGTATGCTTGAAGTATTATTGTCTTAATGTCAAATGATAGACTATTGCTTTGAATCACTCGTGTCTTAATATTCATGCCATGATTAGATTATGTGATCAAGATTATGCTAGGTACCATTCCACATCAAAAATTATCTTTTTTTATCATTTACCTACTCGAGAACGAGCAGGAGTTAATCTTGGGGATGCCGATACGTCTTCGTCGTATCTATAATTTTTATTATTCTATGCCAATATTCTACAACTTTTATATACTTTTGGCAACAATTTATATGATTTTCTTGGACTAACATATTGATCCATTGCCCAGTGTCAGTTCCTGTTTGTTGCGTGTTATTTGTTTCGAAGAAAATCCATATCAAACGAAGTCCAAACGCGATAAAAACTTACGGAGATTTATTATGGAATATATGTGATTTTGGGGAAAAAGAATCAACGCGAGACGATGCCCGAGGAGTCCACAAGACAGGGGGCGCCCAGGGGGTAGGGAGCGCCCGGGGCCCTTGTGGCCACTACATAAGGCGGTTGGTGCCCTTCTTTCTCCACAAGAAAGCTAATATCTGGATAAAACCCGTGTTAAAATTTCAGCCCAATTGGAGTTACGGATCTCCGGGAATTTAAGAAACGGTGAAAGGCCAAAATCTGGGAGTGCAGAAACAGAAGGAAACATATATATATATATATATATATATATATATATATATATATATATATATAGAGAGAGAGAGAGAGAGAGAGAGATCCAATCTCGGAGGGGCTCTCGCCCCTCCTCCGCCATGGAGGCCATGGACCAGAGAGGAAACCTTCTCCCATCTATGGGGAAGGTCAAGGAAGAATAAGAAGGAGGGGGGCTCTCTCCCCCTCTCTCCCGGTGGCGTCGGAACACCGCCGGGGCCATCATCGTGACGGCGATCTACACCAACAACTTCGCCGCCGTCATCACCAACTCTTTCCCCCTCTATTCAGCGGTGTAACCCCTCTTTTACTCGCTGTAATCTCTACTCGAACATGGTGCTCAATGCTATATATTATTTCCCAGTGATGTATGGCCATCCTATGATGTTTGAGTAGATCTGTTTGTCCTATGGGTTAATTAATGATCATGATTGGTTTGAGTTGCATGTTTTATTATTGGTGTTGTCCTATGGTGCTCTCCATGTCGCACAAGCTTATTGGATCCATGTTGTAGGGTTTGCAACATGTTCATGATTTGCTTATGGTGGGTGGCGTGAGTGACAGAAGCACAGACCTGAGTAAGTAGGTTGTTTGCGTATGGGAGTAAAGAGGACTTGATACTTTAATGCTATGGTTGGGTTTTACCTTAATGATCTTTAGTAGTTACGGATGTTTGCTAGAGTTCCAATCATAAGTGCATATGATCCAAGAAGATAAAGTATGATAGCTTATGCCTCTCCCTCATATAAAATACCAATAATGATTACCGGTCTAGTTATTGATTGCCTAGGGATAAATAACTTTCTTGTGACAAAAAGCTCTGTACTAAAACTAACTTAGTTGTTTCTTTATCTAAACATCCCCTCTATTTTATTTGTGTGCTCTTTATTATCTTGCAAACCTATCCTATCATACCTACAAAGTACTTCTAGTTTCATACTTGTTCTAGGTAAAGCGAACGTTAAGCATGCGTAGAGTTGTATCAGTGGCCGATAGAACTTGAGGGAATATTTGTTCTACCTTTAGCTCCTTGTTGGGTTCGACACTCTTACTTATCGAAAGAGGCTACAACTAATCCCCTATATTTGTGGGATCGAGGTTGAGACGGCCGCCGCGGGCAAATGATGAAGCCGCAGGCTGCCTGTGTCTTGAATGAACCGCAGAGGGCCTCTGCCCATTCCTTGCAGGGCATCAGGCTCTTGATGAGCACTCGTGACGGCGGCTCTTTGGGTGGGTTGTCGATCATGCCGCCGAGCAGCTCTGGATCTTTTGCATGGTGGATGGCAAACTAATCATCACACCTCCTCTGCAATATGTTGATTGTGCGCCCAAGAACTGTCACGCCGATATCGCTGCCGATGGGCCATAGTGCCTGCACCGGCCGATGAAGCTCTTGATCCCCGACCTGCTCCGGCTCGTTCTCCTCGCTGAAGATGTAACACAGGTAGGGGTCGACGTCGAAGCTTTGGTCGTTGCCTGGCATGCTTGGAATAACTAACGGTAGATGGGTGAGGACTAGATCTGCACAGAGTGTCGCGATGGTGCGTTGCCACCTGGGTTATATGCAACAAGCCATTAGCTGGAGCATGGGAAGCATCCTCTAGAGCGCGGAAAGACTAAGTGGAGCACACACACAACCCAAATACTGCATGCGGCGCCGCGTGTTATTTATCACACACGTGTTAACATAAGGAAATGTATGTGTAACTTACTAATCATCGCATATGAGTACTCGCAGACGCATCGTGTGCGATACCCCTAGCCACCGCAAGCAACTAGCTTGCATTTTTCAAAGTTTTTTGTACGAACAGAATCACACACGAACTAACTATAGTAACCGTCTATGTTATAATTTCTCATCGCAAACAGTTCATCCGAGTGGGTTGTTTGCTGCGTATCACACACATCTTGTTTACACAAATCATTTGTGTTCTTTTGGCCCATCGCAAATGCCACATGTCACACACATCTTGTTAAGTTGAACCATTTTTGTTCTCTTCCCTAATCGAAAACAGTTCATCCAAGTGAACCGTATGTCGTATATCACACACACCTTGATCTGACTGACCGTTTCTGCCACATTCCCTAATAGCACACAATTCACCGGAGCGAACTATATGCCATACATCGCACACACATTGATATGGCTGCCTGTTTCTGTTGTTCTGCCTCATCGCAAACAGTTCTTCTGGATCAACCGTATGACCCGCATCGCACACGTAACTAAAATCTGAACCGTGTTTTATGTCTCCGCTGTCGCAAAGTTTTGCATCTTTTTTGATGGTTTTTTTACATCCCCGTTTGCGATTAATGCATCGCACACAGTTTCGTCAAAGGGTCGCTGATCGTAGTGTCGGGTTAGCAGCATCCTGCATTAGTGTATATTGTAGTTGCATAAAGGTAATCACGGTGAGTTATAACCTTCGAGCTGGTTGGCTTGACGAGGAGAGCATGATGGGGCAAAGTGAAGCCCCTGAACCGGGATGCGGTGAGGCCAGAGCCCTCGAGCCACCGAGGCGAAGTGGATCCCACGAGGCTAGATTAGGTGAGGAGCCCGATGGGCTGAAGTGAAGCCCTTGAGCCCGAACGCGACGAGGCCGGAGCTCTCGAGCCGCGAAGGCAAAGTGGAGCCCCTGAGCCTGGATGCAGCGAGGAGCTCGATGGGGTAAAGTGAAGCCCTCGAGCCCAGATGTGTTGAGGCTGCAGCCCTCGTGCCGCCGAGGTGAAGTGCAGCTGGTGTGGAGTCAGTATGGTGCAAATTTTCGTTAGTACCCTCAGTAGGGTACCTAGTTATGTCTCTATATTTTCCGCATATTTAGAGCTCATCTGTTGCATCTTCTCTTCATATATTATGTCCAATTGAACCAAATAGTTGTCCGTTATGCATGAATACCGTTATTTACATTTTTTCTTGTGAGCATTGTACATTTACTATTTTATTTGGTTTTTATTAGTTTGCTTTGTTCTCTTGTGTCTACAGGTGTTTTGGATCAACTTAGTACCAAGCACGATGAAAGAACCAAGGATGGGTTCAATACGAAGACGCCCAGGGGCCAGACTTAGCCATTCCAGAGGTTGGAAAAAGTTAGTTTCTATAACACGATGATCATAATGACAACTTTCAGGTTCACCAGAGAGTGTGACAAGGGGCTAGATAGCTCCTTATACGATAATAGTATTGTAGTCACTTCATACCACACGATAAACTTTGGGGTTGCTCAAATGCCATCTATAACATGGTAATCATAACGACAACTTTCAGGTTCATCAAAAAGTGTCACAAGGAACTAGATAGCGCAAGCGTGGGATTTGCTCCTTCATCGATGGAGAGATATTATTAGGGACCTCTCGTTGTGACGACATCCATCATTGTGTGGCCATACACAGGTGACTAGGTCTCAGGGATGCCGGAACATGACAACGAGAAACAAGAACAAAATCAGAAATGAGCAGATCGGTATAATGAGCGTGAGAATGACTCAAGAGGATACGATATATCTCACCTCCCGTTTTGTAACATATTGTGAACCAAAGGGAAAAGCATATGATGATCAAAGGTTTACTCAAATATCATTCATGTATTCATAGGGATAAATATGGATGTCCATGGTTCCGCTTTTGATCATTGAACGAAAGGTAGTTTCATTCATGTCTATGTTTTACCGAACCTACGGGCTCACATGCTTAAGGGAATCACTATCTATTGAATGTTGTTGGAATGAGAGTTATGAGAAAATATTCTTGGAATAGTCTCGGGAACATAAGAAATAGTTTCTAGAGAAACCAGAAGCGTTTCGAGGTTACTGAAAGAGTTTCGGGGTTTAATATGTAATATCGGGAATTGATATATATAGGTGGAAAATGTTTCTAGAGATGTTAAATAAATGATAAAAATTTATTATACTGATTAGGATGCTTTTAGAATATATTTAATACCAATGGGCATAAGAAAATATATATATAAGGCCTAATAGGGGAGAGTCATTGGGCCTATAGGCCCAATAAGAGTATGGCGCCCCCTAGCTTGTTGGACAAGCTTTGGAGGCAGATTGGATTGGGAGAGGGACTCCCTCTCGATTGGGGTGCACCAAGAAGTTAGCTGCCCTCTCCCCTACACCTATATATACATGAGGAGGGGCACCCCAAGAGCACAAGTTCCCCCCATTGTTTTGGACGCCTCCTCTCGCCTTCTATAGTTCTAACCTTTTTCTAGACTTTATCTTAGTTCTAGTTCTCTACTTCCTCATAATAGAGAAGCCTCGTGAGGTTCTCTTCTCCCTCCTCTAGTTCTCCGGCGAGGCAAAGCTTTAGACGGTGAAGCGCTGCCGGATCGTGAAGCCTGTACGCATGCAATCCGTAGAGAGGCCATGCTTTCAGTCTTTGGTTCGAGGGATCATTCGTGAATGGTACGAGGGACTTCATCAACAATCTACACCAACTCTTCTTCCGCCGCAACTCGAAGTTAGTAATGATATCTAAACATCTTATGCATCTTCATAGTATTCCAAGGATCGTGATCGTTGGGCTTTTTTTTCTACTATGTTTCTGAACAAGGTTGAATTACGCCACACACATGGGATGCTGCCTGATACGTCTTCAATGTATCTATAATTTTTTATTGTTCCATGCTATTGTATTATCTGTTTTGGATGTTTTATATGCATTAATATGCTATTTATATTATTTTTGGTACTAACCTATTAACCTAGAGCCCAGTGCCAGTTTCTGTTTTTTCCTTCTTTTTGAGTTTTATAGGAAAGGAATATCAAACGGAGTCCAAATGGAATAAAACTTTCGCAATGATTTTTCTTGAAGCAGAAGACACCCAGAGGACTTGGAGGGAGGCCAGAAGGTTCCCAAGGAGGCCACAAGCCTGCTAGGAGCGCCCTGAGGGCTTATGGGCCCCTCGGGAGTCCTCCAACCCAAATCTTTGCATTATAAATTCCTAAATATTCCCCCAACATTAGAGGCATCCACCAAATTACTTTTCCGCCGCCGCAAGCCTTTGTTCCCATGAGATCCCATCTTGGGGCCTTTTCCGGCACCCTGCCGAAGGGGGGTTCGATCACGGAGGGCCTCTTCATCAACCTTGTCGCCCTTCCGATGAAGCGTGAGTAGTTTACCATAGACCTACGGGTCCATAGCTAGTAGCTAGGTGACTTCTTCTCTCTCTTTGATCTTCAATACAATGTTTTCCTCGATGTTCTTGGAGTTCTATCCGATGTAATATTCTTTTGTGGTGTGTTTGTCGAGATCCAATGAATTGTGGATTTATGATTAGATTATCTATGAATATTATTCGAGTCTTCTCTGAACTCTTTTATGCACGATTAAATATCTTTGTATTTCTCTTCGAATTATCGGTTTGGTTTGGCCAACTAGATTGGTTTTTCTTGCAATGGGAGAGGTGCTTTGGGTTCAATCTTGCGGAGTCCTCACCCAGTGACATAGTAGGGGTAGCGAGGCACGTATTGTATTGTTGCCATCAAGGATAAAAAGATGGGGTTTTCATCATATTGCTTGAGTTTATCCCTCTACATCATGTCATCTTACTTAAGGCGTTACTCCGTTCTTATGAACTTAATACTCTAGATGCATGCTGGATAGCGGTCGATGTGTGGAGTAATAGTAGTAGATGCAGAATCGCTTCGGTCTACTTGACACGGACGTGATGCCTATATTCATGATCATTGCCTTAGATATCGTCACAACTATACGCTTTTCTATCAATTGCTCGACAGTAATTTGTCACCCACCGTATTTTCTTTCAAGAGAGAAGCCTCTAGTGAAACATATGGCCCCCGGGTCTATTTTTCATCCTATATTTTCAGATCTATAAACCAAAAAACCCAAAAATACCTTGCTGTAATTTATTTATATCTAATTTAGTTTGCTCTTTTATTTATCTTTTATACCTATCTCTATTTGATCTCACTCTTGTTCGTGATCGTGAAGGGATTGACAACCCCTTTTTCGCGCTGTGTGCAAGTGTTTGTCAGTTTGTGCAGGTGCATAGATTAGGACTTACTTGTGCCTCCTACTGGATTGATACCTTGGTTTTTAACTGAGGCAAATACTTATCTCTACTTTTTTGCATCGCCTTTTTCTCTTCAAGAGAAAAATCAACGCAAGCTCAAGAAGTAGCACTGCCCAACTATGTCTTTTTTGTGCAAAAGTCACTTACAAGCTTTTTCTATTTTTTAAAAAACATGTTTAGCTTGATTAAAATAATTATTGAATAAATAAGTTATATCTTGTCCAATATGTGCATATTATTTTTCTTTGATCCAAACAAACGAACACCTTAGGATAGGTGTAGAAGTGGAAACCAAACGTACCTCTCCGCGCTACAATTGAGGGCGGCGTCGTGCCTGGAGGCTGCATCATATCATAGCATTCCATCTATCTTGTCCGGACACAAGAGCCGCTTCATCATTACCGACTTCCCGATGTACTTCCCCGGGACTGTATCACCGCAAAAAAATGACGAACTTGCCACAAGGCTATGCTTGTGAGACCGGATACTAAGGCTACCGTCTCGCAGGTTATCGAACGAGGAAACCTCTAAAAGAGACCTCGGGATGCCATGTGGCTTGGTCACAACCCACAAGTATGAATGAAGTCAAATACAGAAAAAAGAGGTGCCGCGTTATATACGCTTCCACTTTTGGTCTACGAGGATGCGTAGAAACTCTCTCCCCTCTTATTGCTATGCTTCTCCTAGATAGATCTTGGATGTTCGTAGGGATTTTTTTGATTTTCATGCTTCGTTCCCCATCAAGGGGTCCTAAGCTAGGCGTTTAGGAGTGACAGTAACAAGGACACATGGTTTTACCCAGGTTCGGGATCTCCGAGAAGATAATACTCTATCTCAGTTTGTGTTTATTATGTCGGAGTGTAGCACAGAGTATAAGTAATCTACCACGAGATTGTATTGTGTCGTCTACGAGCCTGGCCCCTAGGTATTATAGGTACTGGGGGTCCTAGGGTTACAATATCCTTGTGAGCTACGTACGGGGAGGCAGAATCCTCCATGGGACCAGCGTCTCAGTAACACATATCCAGCGTTTCGGAGTATGCGTCAAGTCTTTTAGATCTTCATGTAATCGTCATGGGTTGCCTGAAGTGGCCCAGGGCGGAACCGACATGGGATCCTCGACCTGGCCCACAAGTCGGGAGTCGACATGGTGATAGGCCCCTTAGTGGGGTCACCGCCAGTTATTGTTAAAGTTTTTTATCTAGCTTTAGTTTCAACTTTTGTTCTTATAGTTATTTGTTTTTCTATTTGTGTTGTTATCAAAAATCCAAAAATATATAAGACTTTGCTGTTCCAAATGAGAATTTTATGCATGCACCAATCACACTATCTGATGTTACAGCCGAACAATATGAAATTAAGCTCCACTTAGTCACAATGGTTCAACAAGATCAATTTGGTGGCTCGGCATCAGACGATGCTGGCATGCACTATTGTATTAACTTATGTATGGGCAATGAAAACGGTGTGTTGTTTATGTATAAAAATATGAGATACATGTAATTTAAATACTTCTGGCTGAAAAACTTTTAGAAATACTTTTAGCACTTCTAAATTATTCAAAGCACTATCATTTAGGGATCGATAACTTTTAAAATCACTCACAAAGACTTATAGAAATTATTAACCTAATTTTCAATTGCATTCGACCTTTGTAGCATGAAAGCAACGGATCATGTACCTGTCGTTTGCGAAAAGCTTTTGTATGAACCTCCGTCTGTAAGAGCAATGCTAGCGGCAAAAATCTATCACGAAAAGCTAGTGGTTGGATCGACTCTGGGGTCTCTAGGGCGCTCCCTATGGCGCCGCGTCCTTGTGGACGACCATGTGGAGGAAAGGTGCCGAGCACATGGACACGTATGAAATCCCCCATCGAAATGTCGCCCATTTGAGCACTTGCGACCGAATCGGCTGATCAAGGTGGATCACAAAAGTCCAACCGAGGATCCAAGATACTATAGCAAGGTCCTTTAGGAGCGACCGTTCAACGGTCTAGCCATCATACAATACATTTCAAGACATCGATCAATATGATTATGCTGCGACGAGTTATACTCAATCGCAGTCCAGCCTAACCAAAGCGTGGCCGCGGCTCTGGCCTCCCCACATGCCATTGCGTTTCGCCGCAACTTGACAGCCCAAGAGTTAGCAAGGTGGGAGACCTTGCTTGACCTGATTTCCTCCTTGACGCTCACGGAGGAGCCAGACCGGGTGTCTTGGCATCTCAACGCCTCTGGGAAGTTCACCGTCAAGTCCTTATACCACAAGTTGTGCCAAGGGGAGGCTTAACGTAAGGTTAAGGGACTGGCACCTCAACGCCTCTGGGAAATTCACTGTCAAGTCCTTATACCACAAGTTGTGCCAAGGGGAGGCTCAGCGTGAGGTTAAGGGACTGTGGCCTGCCCGCGTTCCGTTAAAGATAAAAGTCTTTCTTCTGCGGTTGCTCCGAGACAGGCTTCTCACGTCCATCAATATAGCTAAGCGGAACGGCCTTGCAACGGGCCCTTGCGCGTTATGCGGGGCACCAGAAAACACGACCCACGTTTTCTTTCAATGCCCACTCGCACGCTTTACTTGGAGCGCAATGCGTGAGGCGCCTGGGGTCACTTGGGACCCTCGATCCTCCTCGGACCTTCTGGATCTGCTTGATTCGGTTCAGGGTCAACCCAAACGGGTGCTTTGGGCGTGTATTGGGGCGATGCTTTGGTCCTTATGGCTCACTCGTAATAAATTTACCATCGAAGGCACCTTTCCATCACACCCGGCTAACATCATATGCAAATGCTATATTCTCCTGCAGCAATGGAGTCCGTTGACGAAGCAGAAGGACTTTAACATCTTCAAGCATGCTCAAGAACGCCTCCGTCAGGTCTATGTGGCGGCTAGGGAGCCGATCCAGCCTACTTAAGGGTGGGAGTGTCACTCTTGTCTAGCGAGTCTGCGTGCTCATCTCGAGGCCATGGCCTTGTAATCCGCTCGCTTTCCGGCTTTGAACCCTTCCTCTTTCTAATTTGTGCGATGGCCGTTGGGCTTTTGGTTATACCCGTGTAATGAACTTATGGTCGGTATTCTGTTTCAGTATGGGCTTTATTAATTTAAAGCCGGACGCTTCTAGCATCTTCGTTTTAAAAAAAATTATGCTGCGACTGACAGAGAAACATTATACCCAAATGCCATGAGTACATAGCATACAGACATACAGAGTAGCTATCCTTTGTCGATTTTATTTTTATTGGTTACACCTAATCAATAGCAAAGGGTGGGGACAGCATCGGCGTCGTGCTACATATTCTTATGTTCTTCTCTGCAATGCCATCTACTATGTGTCTGCGCAGAGTAGTACGCTGCATAGGGTGATCACTTGACGAAGTTTGGTGCTAATTCATGGGGCAGCCCACCCACGCTCACCAACAACAGGTGTAGCATACGGCACTCCCGCAACAACTTCAGATTATATATATTAGTCCCCGGAAAATTAACAAGCCAAACCAAACGAATCCCAAGACAACCAGACATTTTATACTACTGTGTTGCCAGAAACAACCAAACTTTTCTCGAGACACACACATCCATGAACAAACGAAAGCACACTAATTAAGCGGTGGCGCATGCTGTTCATGACACCTCAACCGTCTGATCAGAAATCCGTGCTCCGGATGACGCTAATCAGATGATCGATGTGACCCCAGCAAGCTCTTGTTCTGCCATCTTTCGCGGTGGCAGAGGATCAGACATGTTAATTATTGCTACTACTTATCTCTGTGTAGTCCGCCCGGCCTGGTCATGGACGTGGACGCGGTGCGACGGACCGGCGAGCAAGGAAAGCACCGTCGGCGACGTCCATGGCCCTCCTGCACCCGTATAGGTCGAGGAACCTGATGACACGGACCCCGCCGCCGGCGAGTCGCCACGACCGCCCCATGCGGCTGGAGTTGGTTGACGTCGGCGTCAGCCAAAGCTTGTCGTCTGCGTCGTCTGTGCCTTCTTCCCTTGTGCACTCCACGAAGGCGGCGGCGAAGGGGTCTGCTGCGGGTGCAGGGGCGGGGGCGTCGAGGGCGCGGCGGCGTCTGCGCTGCCGGCAGCGGCGAGTGGAAGGGCGCAGTGGCGGCGGTGGGAGCGGAACGGCCGCGGTGCCGCTGGGCGAGGAGATAAGGCCCGCGAGATTGCTCTTGGGGAGTCCCGGGCGGCGCTCCCACGAAAAGGGCACCACGGAAGTGGGTGAGGTGGTGCGAGGAGACGGGGCAGGGGACGTCGACGGGGAGAAGGAGGAGGAGGCGGTGGACACGGAGGAAGACGAGGAAGAGGAGGAGGCGCTGCGGTTTTGCCGGCGCGGGACGGTCGACGGCGTCGACGGCAGCGAGAGTGGCGGAGGTGGCAGCGGCAGCGGCAGCGGCAGCGGCAGCGGCTTTGGCTGCGATTTGTTGGTTTGCGAAGCTCGCATCATGAGAGAGACACGCACAGCGGGGAGTTGGAAGATCAGCCGTTAGACCCTCCGCGAATAAATACCCAAGACGATTTGCACAAGCAGTGCGGAGCGGGCTGCGCTGGCTGTAGGGCGAGAAAACAACAACCGCCTTCCTAGCCGGTTTTTTTTTTTTGGAAGATTGGGAGCTTTGTTAATACGTTTATATACCCGGCCGACCGGCCGAGTCTGCCGCCGGCCATCCACCAAGCACGTAGGATGCGGGCCATCCACGCTGCCCTCTTCGCTTTCTTCTTCAACCTCGTGCGAATCTGCAGCTTCTCCCCTTTTTTCCCTCTCCTGACGGGCGTGCATCTCCTCTCTCCTTTCCCGAACACCCAACGCGAACGGCCACTACAACCATCACGCCAGAGATGCGCCGCTCGATGGTGACATTCTTTTTTCAAACTGGCGAAGCTGCAACGACCACTGCGGTTTGCTCAGAGAAGCTGCAACCAGTGTTGGGGGAAGCTTCAACGCGTGGTGGTAACTTGTTTTTCAGTACCGGCTTCGTTTTTTGCAATTACCGTCTTTGCTTTTTGCTATAACCGAGGATCGCGAGCGTGGTGAATGCGGGCGGCGAGGACATGCGGCACTGGACCAAACAACAAGCGGCGTCAGGGCGGTTTGCTACATGCTACAACCGACATTACCGGCATCCCGACCGGCTACAACCACCGTCACGTTTTGCTGCATCGCACCACTTCATGTTCTTTTTTTGCTGGAAGTGACGCCCTATTTTGCTGGAACGGGGCTAGTGAGTTGTTGCATGGTGAGTCCGACCGACAAGCTGTGTACGACGGGCATGAGCAGCGGCAACCGCGCCGGCAAGCTGCTGCCATCACCACTCGAAGTGATACACGTTCAACGTATGTAGTCTTTCCGTCTCAAAATAAGTGACTCAACTTTGTACTAACTTTATACTAAAGATAGTATAAAGTCGAGTCACTTATTTTGGGACGGAGGGAGTATAACTTATGAAGTATTCATACTATATTTATTCTAATTCTATTTGGATCTGGTGCATTTTATATTATTTCATGAACTAACATAGTAATCAAGTGTCTAGTTCTTGTTTTTTGCATGGTTTTTGTTTCGCAGAAAATCCATATCTAGAAAGGTCCAAACATGATAAAAATTTACGATGATTTTTTCTAAACTGAGAAGGACCCTAGAAGCTTCGGGAGGCAACCAGAAGAGGCCCTAGGGCCCACAAGCCACAATGAGTGCCTCTAGGGGGGCGCCCGGCACTAGTTTCGGCGTGATTATAACGCTGAAAAAACCTATAAATAGATAAACCTCCAGAAAGAAACTGAGAATAATTGCTCGTCGTCGCAAGCCTCTGTTCTGAAGCGATCTCATCTGGAGGCCTTCTTCGGCACCCTGCAAAGGGGGAAACCATCTGCAGAGGCCATCTTCATCATCCTTGCTGCCTCCATGGTGATGTGTGAGTACCTCATCCTCGAGGCTGAGGGTTTGAACCAGTAGCCATGTGTCTGATCTCTCTCCTCATTTTTTTTGATTTGACACGATCTTGATGTATCATGAACTTTATCAATATAGTTGGATCTTATGATGTTCTTCCCCTCAATCGCTTTTGTGGTGAATTGAGTCTTGCTCTTTGAAGTTTCTTATGTTGGAATGAATACTTTGGATTTGAGATCACTTAATGCATGTCTTAACTTGTGGATACCCGTGGAGACATTGGGGGTGTTCCAGCTAATATAAAGGTTAATTGATATGTTTCATTTTGTGTTGTCGTAGTATGATATCTAGGGCTATTTGTGATACTGTGAGGTGGCTTAATAGATTGATTGGAAAGACGACTTTGAGGTGGATTTCCTACCTACGCGATTTGATTCTATTTTCTCCGATAGGAATAGAGACATTGGAGTGATTAAACTCTGGGGGACTATCATGTGATTCTATTATGTTAATAATGTTGAGGGATTGCACTAGTGAACGTATAAATCCTAAGCCATGTTTCTAATCGAGACATTGTTTTGATCACTTTTTGTTACTTGCTTCTATACATGTTGTTCTATTTTTGACATATTCTGTCTAGTTTTTTTTGTTTGCTTGTTTTGGAGTTTATGTAACTTATATTCGGGGATATAAATTGTGGAAAAGATAGAATGCAGTAGGAATAATATGGGAACAATTATGAATCTTGTCTTGGGAGTACCCAAGTGAATGATCTATTTTTACTATACTAATATATCTCACGTGGTTTCGTTCAGTTTTGTGTGAATGAAGTTTTCAAGTTTTGTGTGAGATGTCGACGTGAGGAGAATAAGGAGTGGCAAGACCCTAAGATTGGGGATGCTCAAGGCACCCAAGGCAATTTCTAAGGATGACTCAAACGTCTAAACTTGGGGATGCCCCGGATTGCATCTCCTCTTTTGTCTTCAAAACTATCAATATGTCTCACTTCGAGCTATATTTTTATTCTTCACATAATATATGTTTTCATACAATCTTTAGGTTTGAAATTTTTAATTTTGGAGAGAGTCTTTACATAGCTACCTATTTAGCTACTTTTGTTCTTCACTTATATCTTTTGGAGCAGTTTATTGTTTACTCTTGTGCTTCACTTATATCCTTAGATAACTTATAAATGAATTGAACGGCATGTGCTTCATTTATTATATGTATATTGAGAAGTAAACATGCATCCTCTGCTTAATCACTAGTACAACGAGGTGCCATACAAATGGTTTTTAACCCCTTCCTGCGACGGCATTTGGAACCGTCGTCTAATGAGTGTGGGCGACAGGGGGGTCATTCCCACACGACCTAGAAACCGTCGAAGTTATGCCCTCTCGGCACACATGCTCGAAAAAATGAAGTCGTGTGCGACCGACGAGCGACCAAATACGGTTATACGTACAGTAGTGCTAAAAAAATACAATTATACATGCGAAATCATTTTCGATCGTAAGTACATCCCACACAGACAGTCCCCGCTAAACGTTTCCGTTCATATATACACCCCACACAGTCGCTCCAAGAAAAATGTTTTTGTTCGCAGGTACATCGCACACAATTTTTCCCGTTAAATCGGTTGTGATAGCGTTTTCAGTGCACACGGTATTAACAATTTTATCGTTTGCGTTATTGAATGCATCACACACGATGCATAGATGAAACTGTATGGCAAAGGCTGTCCATCACACACAGTTTTTATGTGGTAAACGTTTGCGCCAGGGGGCCTAATGCAAACAGTTTTCAAGAGGATGTCGTGTGTGATTGTTCATTAATCTAACACGGTTTATTCCTAGAAACTGTGTGCGCTATTGAATGCATCATACACGGTGTTTTCGCAATAACCCTTTGCAATAGAAAAAACAATTAGCATGCTTATTATCCTATTATTAATAATCCATTTATTAATCTAATTGACATTTCATATTAAGCACATAATATATTTCATTTTCATAATTGAAATACATCAAAGTACAACATCATATAGCTTTAGCACTAAGCTACCCCATTACACAACTGCACCAGCACCAAGTTTCACATGCAACATCTATAACCTTAAATTAGCATCATAGACGGTACATAGACAGATGTATCTTATCTGGAAAACTGCTGAAGCAGAAGGCGAATATTGAGCCTTCATTGATGTTGAAGGTCTTTGCAACTTTAGGCCAGTGCATGTGGATGATTGACCGTCCATCCTTCGTCCTCTTCAGGAACACTTCAATATTGAACCGTGGGTGTTGTATGAATACCTTCCTCGCTTCCAAACCATACAGGTGGTTTGAGAGTAATCATCAGTGAACTGCTTTGGAAAGGCCTAAAAACAAGTATGTGCATAAATATCTTCTCTATATTAGAAATGGGTCAAAGGAATAAAAAAGGCAAGGTATAATAGTTAGTACCATCCTGTATTGAACTGATGTCTTCTTCATTGTGCAGACAAAGATTTTCTTGTTTTTTTCCGCTAATTTCTTTATCCTAACAATCTTTCTGAGTTTCTTGACTTGACTGATATTCATGGACAACTCCTTTCCCCATATGCAAAAAGGGTCGAACAGTGGGTCAAAACCTCTGACAGCAGGACCCTACATGTGCAAGACCAAATTGTTAAAACCCTAAATATTAGAATGGTTCATGCAATTGCACAATAATGTGCTATTAGACAAAGGACCATGCATGTGCAAACCTCGATTGTAAACCTCAATGCTTCCCATTGTTTCCCTGCAACACATATAAGGTAGTTAGTCATCACGTTAAGTGAGGGTTCGCATGCTATCAGAAAAATATGTTGATGAAAAATAAGCACATTGCAGATTCATCAGATTTATTCAAGCCATATGGAAAACCCATTTATCCAAACCAAGCATGATTAAAAACTAGGAAATGTAGCACTTGTATATGTTTCTCATGTATTAAGTGCAGCCAAATTCGATTTATTCCTCACATGCATAACAATACAAAATTCTACCCACGACAATTGGACATCACATTGCATAATTGAACCCAGTAGTTAACTAAACACCACAACAAATGAACCAAACATTAACTGAACACCATATTTCACAATATAACATACTCCTAATAGAAGATCACACAGTTAACCAAACCAAGCATGCTTAACAACCTGGAAATATAGCAATTGTATTTGTTTCTCATGTATTTAGTACAGCCAAATTCAATTTATTCCTCACATGGTATACAATAACAGAATGCACCCAAAACAATTGAACATCGCATTGCAAAATTGAACCAAACAGTTAACTAAACACCACAACAAATGAACCAAACGTTAACTGAGCACCACATTGCACAATATAACATACTCCTAATAGAAGATCGGACAGTTAACCAAACCAAGCATGCTTAACAACTTGGAAATATAGCAATTGTATTTGTTTCTCATGTATTTAGTAAAGCCAAATTCGATTTATTTCTCACATGGTATACAACAACAGAATGCACCCTCAAAAAATGAACATCGCATTGCAGAATTGAACCAAACAGCCAACCGCGTCGCGTCGTCGGCGCGCGAGGCGTTGACGGTGGCTTCGACAGCGAGGTGCTCCTCCAAGATCTGGGGGGTCGACACGAATGGCAACAAGCGCGACCTCATCCGCGCGTGCGGCCGCGATTTGCTTCTCCGCTGCCAAATGCTCCTTGAGATCCTGGCTATACTGCACGCACCATGGCTTAGGGCGGCCCTTATTTGGTGGAGGGGTCGGTGATTTGGGTGGAAGGTGTCGCGCCAGCGGTCGGGGCATGTGGGATGTGGAAGGAGGAGGAGGATGGGGGTCGTGTGTGGATTACCTACCTAGATAGACGAGGCCGAGCAGCGTGAAGGAGGGTCGCCGGCGAGGAGGCGGCACTGGAAGCAAGGAGTGAAGGCTTCAACTTGGAAAGGATGGCGGAAATAGGGGAAATGCGACTTTTGGTAAGAGGAGGAGCGGGGAGGTAGATATTTTCGTGGAAGCCGAAAATTTGGAATCGGTTCGGCAAAAAAACTGGCGCGCAAAGTGTCATCACACATGGTCCCTTATTCAGAACTGTGTACGATATGTGAACATCACAAATGATTCAAATAGCTTAACCCGTGTGTGATGAGTTTGAACGTCAAAAATTTTGGTTCAAATTTCCCTGGTTACAGTGGTCATCCACGTTAGTGCATAATTTGGGTACACAAAGGAGACTACAGCACACCCACACTTCTTAATCGAGAAAGTTCAGAAATTAAACAGAGCTAGCTGCCCTAAACATTACTCTAACAAATTAAAGATCGGCCCTCAACAAAACAACGAGTACTACTACGGCTGGTGCTCGTCGATCTCCGTCGCCGCCTCCATGTCCAGCTCGCGCCCGACGGTTTCCTGGGGAAGGGGCTCCATGGCATAAATCGCACCATACTCGACAAGCATCTCGCCATCCGCGTCCGCCATATCTTTGGAATAGGCCGCCACGAGCTGTGCGCGGGTGGCCGCGACCTGGGCTTTGGCGGGCTCCGTCGTGGCAAGGTATGCCGCGCAGGAATGGACGGCTGCTCGAACGCTCTGGGCGATTGCCAACTCTTCGGCCGTGGGTTTCCGACCATTGTCGAAGAAACTTCGTTTGATTTGTGCGGTCACCACCACGAGCTAGGCGTGGACGGCCTCGACATGGTTGTGGGCGGCTCCATCAGGGCTAAGGCCGCCGCTGTGGAACGGACAGCTGTTGTGCCACTCTTGCCAGTTGCTATCCCCGAGGAAGATGTTGCTGCCGCCGCCTAAGAAGCAACAACGGCCGTTTGGGCTACCTTGGCCGCACGGACGCAGATTGTGATCGCCCTCAACAAGCTTGTTAGCACGTGCCTGGCGGCTGTGGCCGCGCTCTCGCCGGAGTGGGCCGCCAAAGTTGCCCTCACGATGCGGGTTCACGTCCTCATCTTTCACCGGTGACGATTGAATAGTGAAATGATATTTGAGTAGCGGGCTAGTGTGCTTGACAGTCCGACGGTGCTCCAAGATATTTTGTGCTGCATCTCACACGGTTGGTGATAATAAACTGTGTGCGATCTACTTGATTTTTCGCCTTGATTTGAATTACATAATGGGGTCACAACTGCAAAGGATGGTGTTTGAATTGCAAGAACTTTTATCTGTAGTAAACATGCAACTATAGGTGTGTCGTCAAAAAAAATCGGAATTATTAAGGGTTCGTTTGGACGTTTTTATACATTAACTTGGTTTTGTAGGCATTTTAGGTGCATAATTAAAATTTGAACTACATGCACATGCTCCAGTGCATATAAACAGGTTGAAAAAACAAATATGTGTCCTTGGTTGCATGCTTAGGTCCCATGCAAGCAATAGGAATGAATGTCAAACACCTTGCCACCGTCACTCGGCCGCAAACATTGAGATACATGGTTTCTAAATTCTAGTAAACTCAAAACTCGTCTGAAATTCATGAAACTTGGCATTCTATCATGGAGCGGCATCAACATGCCGTAGTAAATTTTTTGTCCCATTTGGGGTAGGTTTAGGTATAAGCTTCTCACAAATCAGAGCTTCTCACCACAAGCATGATGGTTTCGGTAGGGAACGTGATACCTTTGGAGTGCAAGCGATATATGTTGCCTCTTATTGCTTTCAAAATTTTTCTAGTGTCAACATAGAACAAGAGGAGTGTTGTGTTTAATTTGAATTTTTCTGGTTTCGTTTGGACACATTTATACATTAACTGGGTTTTCTAAGCATTTTATGTGTATAATTCAAATTTGAACTACATGCACATGCTCCAGTGCATATAAATTGGTTGAAAAATCAAATTTGTGTCCTTGGTTGCATGCTTAGGTCCCATGCAAGAAATGGGAATGAATGTCAAACACCCTACCACCGTCACTCGGCCGCAAACATTGATATACTTGGTTTTAAATTCTAGTAAATCCAAAACTCGTCTGAAATTCATGAAACTTGGCATGCTATCACGGGCGGCATCAACATGCCGTGGTAAATTTTTTGTCCCATATGGGGCAGTTTTGGTATAAGCTTCTCGCAAACGAGCTTCTCACAATAAGCGTGATGGTTTGATGAGAACGATGCCACCTTTGGGGGACGAAACGATATCCATTGCCTCTTATTCCTTTCAAAACTTTTCTAGTGTCAACATAGAACAACAAGAGTGTTGTGTTTAATTTTGATATTTTTTGGGGTTCGTTTGAACATAATACACTAACTGGGTTTTCTAGGCATTTTATGTGCATAATTAAAATTTGAACTACATGCACATGCTCCAGTGCATATAAATTGGTTGAAAAATCAAATATGTGTCCTTGGTTGCATGCTTAGGTCCCATGCAAGAAATGGGAATGAATGTCAAACACCCTGCCACCGTCACTCGGCCGCAAACATTGAGATACATGGTTTCTAAATTCTAGTAAACTCAAAACTCGTCTGAAATTCATGAAACTTGGCATTCTATCATGGAGCGGCATCAACATGTCGTGGTAAATTTTTTGTCCCATTTGGGGTAGGTTTAGGTATAAGCTTCTCACAAATCAGAGCTTCTCACCACAAGCATGATGGTTTCGGTAGGGAACGTGATACCTTTGGGTACGAAACGATATATGTTGCCTCTTATTGCTTTCAAAATTTTTCTAGTGTCAACATAGAACAAGAGGAGTGTTGTGTTTAATTTCGGAATTTTTCTGGTTTCGTTTGGACACATTTATACATTAACTGGGTTTTCTAAGCATTTTATGTGTATAATTCAAATTTGAACTACATGCACATGCTCCAGTGCATATAAATTGGTTGAAAAATCAAATTTGTGTCCTTGGTTGCATGCTTACGTCCCATGCAAGAAATGGGAATGAATGTCAAACACCCTACCACCGTCACTCGGCCGCAAACATTGATATACTTGGTTTTAAATTCTAGTAAATCCAAAACTCGTCTGAAATTCATGAAACTTGGCATGCTATCACGGAGCAGCATCAACATGCCGTGGTAAAATTTTTGTCCCATATGGGGCAGTTTTGGTATAAGCTTCTCGCAAACCGTAGCTTCTCACAATAAGCGTGATGGTTTCGTAGGGAACGATGCCACCTTTGGGGACGAAATGATATCCATTGCCTCTTATTCCTTTCAAAACTTTTCTAGTGTCAACATAGAACAACAAGAGTGTTGTGTTTAATTTTGAAATTTTTTGGGGTTCGTTTGAACATAATACACTAACTGGGTTTTCTAGGCATTTTATGTGCATAATTAAAATTTGAACTACATGCACATGCTCCAGTGCATATAAATTGGTTGAAAAATCAAATATGTGTCCTTGGTTGCATGCTTAGGTCCCATGCAAGAAATAGGAATGAATGTCAAACACCTTGCCACCGTCACTCGGCCGAAAACATTGAGATACATGGTTTCTAAATTCTAGTAAACTCAAAACTCGTCTGAAATTCATGAAACTTGGCATTCTATCATGGAGCGGCATCAACATGCCGTAGTAAATTTTTTGTCCCATTTGGGGTAGGTTTAGGTATAAGCTTCTCACAAATCAGAGCTTCTCACCACAAGCATGATGGTTTCGGTAGGGAACGTGATACC
This sequence comes from Aegilops bicornis, assembly GCA_021605145.1. Lineage (NCBI taxonomy): Eukaryota > Viridiplantae > Streptophyta > Magnoliopsida > Poales > Poaceae > Aegilops > Aegilops bicornis. Next base: position 296,876,122 of record CM038673.1, on the reverse strand, counting down.
TTTGGGTACGAAACGATATATGTTGCCTCTTATTGCTTTCAAATTTTTTCTAGTGTCAACATAGAACAAGAGGAGTGTTGTGTTTAATTTTCGGAATTTTTCTGGTTTCGTTTGGACACATTTATACATTAACTGGGTTTTCTAAACATTTTATGTGTATAATTCAAATTTGAACTACATGCACATGCTCCAGTGCATATAAATTGGTTGAAAAATCAAATTTGTGTCCTTGGTTGCATGCTTAGGTCCCATGCAAGAAATGGGAATGAATGTCAAACACCCTACCACCGCCACTCGGCCGCATAAACATTGATATACTTGGTTTTAAATTCTAGTAAATCCAAAACTCGTCTGAAATTCATGAAACTTGGCATGCTATCACGGAGCAGCATCAACATGCCGTGGTAAAATTTTTGTCCCATATGGGGCAGTTTTGGTATAAGCTTCTCGCAAACCAGAGCTTCTCACAATAAGCGTGATGGTTTCGGTAGGGAACGTGCCACCTTTGGGGACGAAATGATATCCATTGCCTCTTATTCCTTTCAAAACTTTTCTAGTGTCAACATAGAACAACAAGAGTGTTGTGTTTAATTTTGAAATTTTTTGGGGTTCGTTTGAACATAATACACTAACTGGGTTTTCTAGGCATTTTATGTGCATAATTAAAATTTGAACTACATGCACATGCTCCAGTGCATATAAATTGGTTGAAAAATCAAATATGTGTCCTTGGTTGCATGCTTAGGTGTAGGATCGAAAGTATGTCTAGAAGGGGGGGTGATTAGACTACTTGACCAAATAAAAATCTAGCCTTTTCCCAATTTTATGTTTTGGCAGATTTTAGCAACTTAGCACTAGTCAAGCAACCAACCTACACATGCAAGTCTTAGAGTATAGCAACGGAATGTAAAACATTGCACATGAAGGTAAAGGGAGGAGTTTGGAGGGAGTAAACGCAATGTAGACACGGAGATTTTTGGCGTGGTTCCGATAGGTGGTACTATCGTACATCCACGTTGATGGAGACTTCAACCCACGAAGGGTAACAGTTGCGCGAGTCCATGGAGGGCTCCACCCATGAAGGGTCCATGAAGAAGCTGTTGGAAATATGCCCTAGAGGCAATAATAAATTTGTTGTTATTATTATATTTCCTTGTTCATGATAATCGTTTATTATCCATGCTATAATTGTATTGATAGGAAACTCAGATACATGTGTGGATACATAGACAACACCATGTCCCTAGTAAGCCTCTAGTTGACTAGCTCGTTGATCAATAGATGGTTACAGTTTCCTGACCATGCACATTGGATGTCGTTGATAACGGGATCACATCATTAGCAGAATGATGAGATGGAAAGACCTAATCCTAAGCCTAGCACAAAGATCGTAGTTCGTATGCTAATGCTTTTCTAATGTCAAGTATCATTTCCTTAGACCATGAGATTGTGCAACTCCCGGATACCGTAGGAATGCTTTGGGTGTACCAAACGTCACAACGTAATCGGGTGGCTATAAAGGTGCACTACGGTATCTCCGAAAGTGTCTGCATTGGGTTGGCACGAATCAAGATCGGATTTGTCACTCCGTGTAAACGGAGAGGTATCTCTGAGCCCACTCGGTAGGACATCATCATAATGTGCACAATGTGACCAAGAGGTTGATCACGGATGATGTGTTATGGAATGAGTAAAGAGACTTGCCGTAACGAGATTGAACAAGGTATCGGGATACCGACGATCGAATCTCGGGCAAGTACAATGCCGCTAGACAAAGGGAATTGTATACGGGATCGATTGAGTCCTTGACATCATGGTTCATCCGATGAGATCATCGTGGAGCGATGTGGGAGCCAACATGGGTATCCAGATCCCGCTGTTGGTTATTGACCGGAGAACGTCTCGGTCATGTCTCATGGTTCCCGAACCCGTAGGGTCTACACATAAGGTTCGATGGCGCTAGGGTTATAAAGGAAGTTTGTATGTGGTTACTGAATGTTGTTCGAGTCCCGGATGAGATCCCGGATGTCACGAGGAGTTCCGGAATGGTCCGAGGTAAAGATTTATATATAGGAAGTCTTATTTTGGTCGCCGAAAAGTTTCGCGTTATCGGTATTGTAAGGAGTGCCGAAAGGGGTCCGGGGGTCTACCGGGGGGGTCCACCTGCCCCGAGGGGCCACATGGGCTGTAGGGGGTGCGCCTTGGCCTATATGGGCCAAGGGCACTAGCCCCAAGAGGCCCATGCGCCAAGATATAAGAAAAGGGGAAGAGTCCATAGGGGGGAAGGCACCTCCGAGGTGCCTTGGGGAGGATGGACTCCTCCCCCCCTCTTGGCCGCACCCCTTCCTTGGAGGAAGGGAAAGGCTGCGCCCTCCCCTCTCTTGCACCTATATATAGTGGAGGGAGGGAGGGAAGCCAAACCTGAGTCCTCGGCACCTCCCTCCCTCCCGTGACACCTCCTCCTCTCCGCAGTGCTTGGCGAAGCCCTGCAGATCTGCCACGCTCCTCCACCACCACCACGCCGTTGTCTTTGCTGCTGGATGGAGTCTTCCTCAACCTCTCCCTCTCTCCTTGCTGGATCAAGGCATGGGAGACGTCCCCGGGCTGTACGTGTGTTGAACGCGGAGGTGCCGTCCGTTCGGCACTAGGATCATCGGTGATTTGAATCACGACGAGTACGACTCCATCAACCCCGTTCACTTGAACGCTTCCGCTTAGCGATCTACAAGGGTATGTAGATTCACTCTCCTTCCCCTCGTTGCTGGTTTCTCCATAGATAGATCTTGGTGACACGTAGGAAAATTTTGAATTTCTGCTACGTTCCGCAACAGTGGCATCATGAGCTAGGTCTATTGCGTAGATTCTTTGCACGAGTAGAACACAAAGTAGTTGTGGGCGTTGATGATGTTCAATATGCTTACCGTTACTAGTCCAATCTTGTTTGACGGTATTGTGGGATGGAGCGGCCGGACCGACCTTACACGTACACTTACGTGAGATGTTCCACCGACCGACATGCACTTGGTGCATAAGGTGGCTAGCGGGTGCCGATCTCCCACTTTAGTCAGAACGGATTCGATGAAAAGGGTCCTTATGAAGGGTAAATAGCAATTGGCATATCACGTTGTGGTTTTGCGTAGGTAAGAAACGTTCTTGCGAGAAACCCATAGCAGCCACGTATAACATGCAAACAACAATTAGAGGACGTCTAACTTGTTTTTGCAGGGTATGCTATGTGATGTGATATGGCCAAGAAGAATGTGATGAATGATATGTGATGTATGAGATTGATCATGTTCTTGTAATAGGAATCACGACTTGCATGTCGATGAGTATGACAACCGGCAGGAGCCATAGGAGTTGTCTTAATTTATTGTATGACCTGCGTGTCATTGAACAAACGCCATGTAATTACTTTACTTTATTGCTAACGGTAGCCATATTAGTAGAAGTAATAAGTTGGCGAGACAACTTCATGGAGACACGATGATGGAGATCATGATGATGGAGATCATGGTGTCATCTTTGGTGACGGTGATGATCATGGAGCCCCGAAGATGGAGATCAAAAGGAGCAAAATGATATTGGCCATATCATGTCACTATTTGATTGCATGTGATGTTTATCATGTTTATGCATCTTATTTGCTTAGAACGACGATAGTAAATAAGATGATCCTCATTAAAATTTCAAGAAAGTGTTCCCCCTAATCGTAATCGCTATGCGAAAGTTCGTCGTTTCAAGCACCACGTGATGATCGGGTGTGATAGATTCTTACGTTCACATACAGCGGGTGTAAGCCAGATTTACACACGCCAAACACTTAGGTTAACTTGACGAGCCTAGCATGCATGTACATGGCCTCGGAACACAAGAGACCGAAAGGTCGAGCTTGAGTCGTATGGAGGATACGATCAACATGAAGATGTTCACCGATGATGACTAGTCCGTCTCACGTGATGATCGGACACGGCCTAGTTGACTCGGATCATGTAATCACTTAGATGACTAGAGGGATGTCTATCTGAGTGGGAGTTCATGAGATGAACTTAATTATCCTGAACATAGTCAAAAGATCTTTGCAAATTATATCATAAGCACGCGCTTTAGTTCCACCTGTTTAGATATGTTCCTAGAGAAAATATAGTTGAAAGTTGACAAGATGGCGATTATGCGGATGTAAGAAAGCTTATGTCCTTAATGCACCGCCAGTGTGCTCAACCCCAAAAGTCGTCTATGGATGTTGCGTAACATCGGACATACACGCTTTTGATAACTACGTGATAGTTCAGTTAAATGGTTTAGAGTAGAGGCACCAAAGACGTTTCTCGAAACATATAAGATGTTTCGAGGGCTGAAATTGGGATTTCAGGCTCGTGCCCACGTCAAGAGGTATAAGACCTCCGACGATTTTCTTAGCCTGCAAACTAAGGGAGAAAAGCTCAATCGTTGAGCTTGTGCTCAGATTGTCTGAGTGCAACAATCACTTGAATCGAGGGAGTTGATCTTCCGGATGAGATAGTGATGTTTCTCCAAAGTCATTGCCACCAAGCTGCTAGAGCTTCGTGATGAACTATAACATGTCGTGGATAGATATGATGATCCTTGAGGTATTCACGATGTTTGACACCGAAAGTAGAAATCAAGAAGGAGCCACAATTGTTGATGGATGGAGAAACCACTAGTATCAAGAGCGGCAAGGGCAAGAACGGACACTTCATGAAACGGCAAATCAGTTGCTCCTCCCGGGAAGAAACCCACGGTTGAACCCAAACCCGAGACTAAGTGCTTCGTAATAAGGGGAACAGCCACTGGAGCAGAATTACCCTAGATACTTGGTAGATAAGAAGGTGGCAAGGTCGATAGAAGTATATTGGATATACATTATGTTAATGTGTACTTTACTAGTACTCCTAGTAGCAATTGTGGTATTAGATACCGGTTCGGTTGCTAAGTGTTAGTAACTCGAAACAAAAGCTACGGAATAAACGGACACTAACTAAAGGTGAGTCGACGATACGTGTTGGAAGTGTTTCCAAGGTTGATATGATCAAGCATCGCACGCGCTCCCTCTACCATCGAGATTGGTGTTAAACCTAAATAATTGTTATTTGGTGTTTGCGTTGAGCATAGACATGATTGGATTATGTCTATCACAATACGGTTATTCATTTAAGGAGAATAATGGTTACTCTATTTATTTGAATAATACCTTCAATGGTCTTGCACCTAAAGGAATGGTTTATTGAATCTCGATCGTAGTGATACACATGTTCATGCCAAAAGATATAAGTTAGTAATGATAGTACCACTTGCTTGTGGTAATCGCCATGTAAGTCATATTGGTGTAAACGCATGAAGAAGCTCCATGTTGATGGATCTTTGGACTCACTCGTTTTTGAAAAGTTTGAGACATGCGAACCATGTCTATTGGTGTATACGCATGAAGAAACTCCATGCAGATGGATCGTTTGGACTCACTTGATTTTAAATCACTTGAGATATGCAAATCATACCACATGGGCAAGATGACCAAAAGCCTCGGTTTCGGAAGATGGAACAAGATAGCAACTTGTTGGAAGTAACACATTTTGATGTGTGCATCCAATGAGTGCTTTGAGGCATCAAAGTGAATATCGTTATGTTCTTACTTCACGGATGATTTGAGTAGATCTTGAGTGTATTTACTTGATGAAACACAAGTCTGAATTATTGAATGGTTCAAGTAATTTCAGAGTGAAGTTGAAGATCATCGTGACAAGAGGATAAAATGTCTATGATATGATCATAGAGATGAGTATCTGAGTTACGAGCTTTGGCACGCAATTAAGACATTGTGGAGATTGTTTCACAATAAATACCGCCTGGAACGCCATAGTGTGATGGTGTGTCCAAACATCATAGTTGCACCCTATTGGATATGGTACGTACCATGATGTCTCTTATCGAATAACCACTATCGTTCATGGGTTAGGCATTAGAGACAACCGCACTCACTTTAATAGGGCACCACGTAATTCCATTGAGACGACACCGTTTGAACTATGGTTTGGAGAAACCTAAATTGTCGTTTCTTAAAAGTTTGGGGCTGCGACGCTTATGTGAAAAAGTTTCAGGTTGATAAGCTCGAACCCAAAGCGGATAAAATGCATCTTCATAGGACACCCAAAACAGTTGGGTATTCCTCCTAATTCAGATCCGGAAGCAATAAGGATTGTTTCTTGAATCGGGTCCTTTCTCGAGGAAAAGTTTGTCTCGAAAGAATTGAGTGGGAGGATGGTGGAGACTTGATGAGGTTGTTGAACCATCACTTCAACCAGTGTGTAGCAGGGCACAGGAAGTTCCTGTGGCACCCACATCAATTGAAGTAGAAGCTTATGATAGTGATCATGAAGCTTCAGATCAAGTCACTACCGAACCTCGTAGGACGACAAGGACACGTACTGCTTCGAAGTGGTACGGTGATCCTGTCTTGAATGTCATGTTGCTAGACAACAATGAACCTGCGAGCTATGGAGAAGCAATGGTGGGCCCATATTCCAACAAATGGTTAGAAGCCATGAAATCTGAGATAGGATCCATGTATCGTAACAAAGCATGGACTTTGGTGGACTTGCCGTTGATCGGCAAGCCATTGAGATAAATGGATCTTTAAGAAGAAGACGGACGTGGACGGTAATGTCACCGTCTATGAAGCTCGACTTGTGGCGAAGAGTTTTTCACAAGTTCAAGGAGTTGACTACGATGAGATTTTCTCATCCGTAGCGATGCTTAAGTCCGTCGGAATCATGTTAGCATTAGCTGCATTTATGAAATCTGGCGGATGGATGTCAAAACGAGTTTCCTTACCAGTTTTGTAAGGAAAGGTTGTATGTGATACAATCGGAAAGTTTTTGTCGATCCTAAGGATGCTAAAAGGTATCTGGCTCGATTGATCCTTCTAAGGACCGGAGTAAGCATCTCGGAGTTGGAATATACGCTTTGATAAAATGATCAAAGATTTTGGGTTTATACAAAGTTTATGAGAAACTTGTATTTCCAAAGAAGTGAGTGGGAGCACTATAGAATTTCTGATGAGTATACGCCGTTGACATAACGATGATCAGAAATGATGAAGAATTTTTGGTAAAGCATATAGGGTTATTTGAAAAGTGTTTTTCAAGTGAAAACCTGGATTAAGCTGCTTAAACATTGAGCATCAAGATCAATGAGAACAGATCGAAAACGCTAAATGATACTTTCAAATGAGCATATACCTTGACATGATCTTGAAGGTGTTCAAGATGGATCAGTCAAAGAGGGAGTTCTTGCCTGAGATGTAAGGTATGAAGTTAAGACTTAAAGCTCGACCACGACAGAAAAGAGAGAAAGGACATGTTTCTCGATTATGGAGGTGATAAAGAGTTCGGCGTAAAGGGTTACGTCGATGCAAGCTTTAACACCTATCCGAGTGACTCTGAGTAGCAAACCGGATACGTATAGTGGAGCAACCATTTGGAATAGCTCCAAGTGGAGCGTGGAAGCAACATTTACAATATGACATAGAGATTTGCGAAGTACATACTGATGAGGACATGACTACCTTGGATAAGACCAAAAATATTGCATACATGCATATTTGTCAGGTGTATGGGACATTTGTACAATACACATATGAAGATAAGGGAAAAGGAGAAGTTTAGGTGCTGTTCAAAAAGTCCTCTCACGTCACTTTTGGACCAAGAGAAGATAGAGTCCAAGTCTCTCACGTTACGGACTCAGATTCGGACTACCTGCAGACATACCTGACTCAAAAGCGTCAATAACTTTTTCATCCGGACTCCAAATTGGGTGATTCTTTTTGTTGGAAAATAGATTTCGTGCACCTTCCAACCCAATTGGATTCACCTTCAAATTCGTCCGGAGCGTTGAGTTATGGACGAAACAATCTGATTCTGCAGCAGAATCCGAGTCAAACTACAAGTCCAAAGGTGTTACGTCACCTCCGCTTGTGCCCATTGGCCTTGTACGACCTAGGGTTAGTTTTAGGCTGCCTTGGGACGTCCTACCACCTCCTTGGCCGCTATCCCTTGATCCTATATAAGTAGATCCATCTAGTAGCTTTTTTCCTTGGGATTTGTTTAGTTAAAAGTTAGCCATTGCAACTTCGTGTACTTCGTTTGTGTCCAACGACCAGACCAAGACCGCTTACGGATCCCCACCATTATAAATAATTCATATATATTCGCAATATTCAGATTGCTTTATCATATTTTGCTCATTCTTGATTGCTTGCAGGAATAGACCTTCGTGGTCAGGCTGATCGTGCTTTCGGCATCGTCAAGAACCTCGAGAGATTGGTTTAGCGATTGCTAAGGCGCAATGTCGCGGCTGCGTTTGTAGTCGGATCGTCAAAGTCGACTCCACCAAATCGATAGTTATCATCTCATCGAAAGATCGGGACACCCCCGCCTCTATCAAGTGGTATCAGTTTTCATGTTGCTCGGTGAGAATTTCCAATTATCCCTAGATTAGATTTATTTTCTTACCTATTGTCCAAGAAAAAGCCACAAAAAAGTTAGATCTATTCATCCTTTGTCCAAGCCAGCCGAGCCTTTGCAGTTTTCTTTTCATTGTTTGCATTATTGAATTATCGGTTGCATCATCGTGTCGAGTTGCTGGTCTTAGTGTCTAGTTCCTTTAGAGTTTGAGTTCTGTTCACATTAGTCACGCCGCCGCTGCATCATTATCCCTTCCGCTGTCCACCATACCATCCATCAATTTCCACCACGTGCTATGCACTATTCATTGTCATAATCATAGTTGAGGTCATTCACATCTTCGCTGATCCAATCTGCATCTTATCTAGTTTGTTTTGGAAAAAGAGAAAAAAGAGAAAAAAAGAGAAAAAAAGAGAAAGAAAAAGGAAAAAAGTGTGAGAAAAAAGAGAGAAGAAAAAACAAAGTTTGGATCTATCTAGACTCAATCTCGTAGCTGAATTCGGATTGGAATCTGTTTTGTGCACTGTTCAGTAAAACAGGCATAACTTCCTCATACGAAGTCCGTTTTGGCTCATGAGTACTCAAATTAAAGCTAGAGACGAGCCGCATCTAAATAGTTGCAGAAGCTAGTTCAATATTTGGCACCTCAAAATCGGCTCCTAAATAGGTCTTTTTGCCCTCCGAAGTTCGTGAACACAGCTTATTCCAGTTTTTCAAATCAGTTTTAGAATTTTTGACTCCTCATATCAACTCGGAATTGAGTAATTCTTTTGCATTGGAAAGCTTGAGTTAGTAGCATTCTTTGAAAAAAGTTATCAGAAAATTGGCTCAAACTTTTCAAGAGGAAAACTGGAGAGAGAGTTGTTGTATATCCTGCTTGGTAGTTGTTTTTCATCATTATCTTTACTGCCGTTGTGCTCTTCACTTATATCTTGCTGTCTAGAGCTACTCATTATCCTTCATTGATGCTAGTTGTGCTACGCCGTGACCTCATTAGTGTTCTAGGCTCGCGTCTCTAGTCCGGTCTAGCCTAGGACCAGCACAGTACCGTCGTTGAGCGTTTATTCAACATTGCATCTTTGAATTGATTATTGCTAATCTTTTGCTACCATATATAGCCAACCCAGCTCCACATATTTCTACACCGTGTATCGTCGCTCCCTGGCAATCTCTTTACACAATCTTCAGAGTTACTTGACACCGCTGGTTTACTGTCACCGCTTTCTTTGCATGGTAAGAACTTGTAAGACATTGATATTTGCTTTCTTTGTGAGCGTTTTACCACCACATCCTAGTAGTTATAGAAACATTATTTTTGGATTTTGTTTCTTGTTCTACTAATCATGACAGGATCCAGAGTCAATTCATGGGCTTTGTCGATCGCGGGAGACATGCCACCACCTATGCAAATACCACAACCGTCACGAGAGGTGCACAAACATCCAAATGCACATGATCAGGTTCATGTTTCTATACCACCATTTAATGGCCGTTTAGACCTCCTTTATATATTGAATGGGAGTTAGACATAAATAATATATTTTCTTCCCATAATTTTGATGAGCGTAAAAAGTTATGGTTGCGGTTGGATCATTCACTGGCTATGCTCAAGTTTGCAGGAGTGAATATAGTCGCTTACACCCTCATTAGGGACCTAATACTTGGGACGATTTAAAACATGTCAGGAGAGATAGATTAAATCGATGTTTATTATACTCGTGGCATGATTAAAAACTGGAACATTTAAAACAAGGTAGTGACACCGTAATAAAATATTATGATGATTTACAAACTACCTTGTTGCACTCATTTTAGAAGACAGTGAAGAAGATTTTATGGATAGATTTTGGGGAGGATTAAACCATAATATTCAGGAGATACTAATTCATGAAGAGTGTTATCCTATGGACCATTTGTTTCGTCTTGCTTGCAAAGCTGAACAGGAAATAAAACGACGTGTTGCCCACAAAGAGAACAAGCGCACGATGCACATTCCAACTGTTGATACAGATGTTTATTCAACTACTAGGCGTACTATGACAACCACATCCGTTGTTGCGAGGACTACATCATCTCCACCATGTGACACATCATCATCGAGAGTGCCTGCATCATCTGAGTTGACTATAAGAGGTAATGACAAAGGTACAGATTTTCCACTTTTACATGAGAATGATGCATGCCTAGTTAACTTGAATACATCATGTGTTGAGCTACCCACTACTTTGATCACACCACCTATTTTAGAGGATTATATTGATAATTTGACTTTGCCATGTGATCAAACAACTGAAATACCAACAATTTTGAGTGCACCCATTGAATTAATTGTTGATGCAAAAGAATCAATATTTAATCATTTTGATATGACCTCTAATCTTGGTGATGATTACGTAGTAATGACTTATTGCATGTTTACTTATTTAAGCATGTTGTAGCATGTAAACTTGATGCAAGTAAGGTTTATTCACCAATGTTGGGATGGTTTAATGATGAACATTGTCAATCTTTTGAAATGAATAAGAGCTTCACTTATATGTGCAAACTGAGTTGCAATATTTTCATGCCTTCTACTTCTTGTGATAATGTTTTGGCTTTAGATTTTATGAACTATGCAAGTTAGTCATCTATTTATGTGTCATATGTGCAAAAATCAAGGGAAATAAAAATGGATGACATATACATATACAACATGAACACCTTGTCTCTTTTGTTAGCCACATTTCAGACTAAGAACCGCCGAGGACGGCTTTGTTTTCAAGAAGTGGAGGATGATGAGGACATGACTACCTTGGATAAGACCAAAAATATTGCATACATGCATATTTGTCAGGTGTATGGGACATTTGTACAATACACATATGAAGATAAGGGAAAAGGAGAAGTTTAGGTGCTGTTCAAAAGTCCTCTCACGTCACTTTTGGACCAAGAGAAGATAGAGTCCAAGTCTCTCACGTTCGGACTCAGATTCGGACTGCACAGACATACCTGACTCAAAACGTCGATAACTTTTCATCCGGACTCCAAATTGGGTGATTCTTTTTTTGTTGGAAAATAGATTTCGTGCACCTTCCAACCCAATTGGATTCACCTTCAAATTCGTCCGGAGCGTTGAGTTATGGACGAAACAATCTGATGCTGCAGCAGAATCCGAGTCAAACTACAAGTCCAAAGGTGTTACGTCACCTCCGCTTGGGCCCGTTGGCCTTGTACGACCTAGGGTTAGTTTTAGGCTGCCTTGGGACGTCCTACCACCTCCTTGGCCGCTACCCCTTGATCCTATATAAGTAGATCCATCTAGTAGCTTTTTTCCTTGGGATTTGTTTAGTTAAAAGTTAGCCATTGCAACTTCGTGTACTTCGTTTGTGTCCAACGACTTACCAAGACCGCTTACGGATCCCCACCATTATAAATAAATCATAAAAATTTGCAATATTCAGATTGCTTTATCATATTTTTGCTCGTTCTTGATTGCTTGCAGGAATAGACCTTCGTGGTCGGTGATCGTGCTTTCGGCATCGCCAGTAACCTCAGGAGATTGGTTTAGCGATTGCTAAGGCGCAACGTCGTGCACGTTTGTAGTCGGATCGTCAAAGTCGACTCCACCAAATCGATAGTTATCATCTCATCGAAAGATCGGGACACCCCCGCCTCTATCACATACGGATCTGAATGTTGCAGACCCGTTGACTAAAACCACTCTCACAAGCAAAACATGATCAAACCCCAGAACTCATTGAGTCTTAATCACATGATGATGTGAACTAGTTTAGTGACACTAGTAAACTCTTGGGTGTTGGTCACATGGCGATGTGACCTGTGAGTGTTAATCACATGGCGATGTGAACTAGATTATTGACTCTAGTGCAAGTGGGAGACTGTTGGAAATATGCCCTAGAGGCAATAATAAATTTGTTGTTATTATTATATTTCCTTGTTCATGATAATCGTTTATTATCCATGCTATAATTGTATTGATAGGAAATTCAGATACATGTGTGGATACATAGACAACACCATGTCCCTAGTAAGCCTCTAGTTGACTAGCTCGTTGATCAATAGATGGTTACAGTTTCACGACCATGGACATTGGATGTCGTTGATAACGGGATCACATCATTAGCGTAATGATGAGATGGACAAGACCTAATCCTAAGCCTAGCACAAAGATCGTAGTTCGTATGCTAATGCTTTTCTAATGTCAAGTATCATTTCCTTAGACCATGAGATTGTGCAACTCCCGGATACCGTAGGAATGCTTTGGGTCTACCAAACGTTACAACGTGAATCGGGTGGCTATAAAGGTGCACTACGGTATCTCCGAAAGTGTCATTGGGTTGGTACGAATCGAGACTGGGATTTGTCACTCCGTGTAAGCGGAGAGGTATCTCTGGGCCCACTCGGTAGGACATCATCATAATGTGCACAATGTGACCAAGAGGTTGATCACGGGATGATGTGTTACGGAACGAGTAAAGAGACTTGCGATAGCGAGATTGAACAAGGTATCAGGATACCGACGATCGAATCTCGGGCAAGTACAATGCCGCTAGACAAAGGGAATTGTATACGGGATCGATTGAGTCCTTGACATCGTGGTTCATCCGATGAGATCATCGTGGAACATGTGGGAGCCAACATGGGTATCCAGATCCCACTATTGGTTATTGACGGAGAACGCGTCTTGGTCATGTCTCATGGTTCCCGAACCCGTAGGGTCTACACATAAGGTTCGATGGCGCTAGGGTTATAAAGGAAGTTTGTATGTGGTTATCGAATGTTGTTAGGAGTCCCGGATGAGATCCCGGACGTCACGAGGAGTTCGGAATGGTCGAGGTAAAGATTTATATATAGGAAGTCTTATTTTGGTCGGAAAAGTTTCACAGCGTTATCGGTATTGTCTTGGGAGTGCTGAAAGGGGTCCGGGGTCCACTGGGATCCACCTGCCCCGAGGGGCCACATGGGCTGTAGGGGGTGCGCCTTGGCCTATATGGGCCAAGGGCACCAGCCCCAAGAGGCCCATGCGCCAAGATATAAGAAATGGGGACGAGTCCATAGGGGGGAAGGCACCTCCGAGGTGCCTTGGGAGGATGGACTCCTCCCCCCCTCTTGGCCGCACCCCTTCCTTGGAGGAAGGGGCAAGGCTGCGCCCTCCCCCCTCTCTTGCATCTATATATAGTGGAGGGGAGGGAGGGGAAGCCAAACCTGAGTCCCTGGCACCTCCCTCCCTCCCGTGACACCTCCTCCTCTCCCGCAGTGCTTGGCGAAGCCTGCAGGATTGCCACGCTCCTCCACCACCACCACGCCCGTTGTGTCTTTGCTGCTGGACGGAGTCTTCCTCAACCTCTCCCTCTCTCCTTGCGGGATCAAGGCAGGGGAGCCGTCACCGGGCTGCAGGGGTGTTGAACGCGGAGGTGCCGTCCGTTCGGCACTAGGATCATCGGTGATTTGAATCACGATGCACGACTCCATCAACCCCGTTCACTTGAACGCTTCCGCTTAGCGATCTACAAGGGTATGTAGATGCACTCTCCTTCCCCTCGTTGCTGGTTTCTCCATAGATAGATCTTGGTGACACGTAGGAAAATTTTGAATTTCTGCTACGTTCCCCAACAGAAGCAACCTTGTCTATCCCACCATGGCCATCGCCCACGAAGGACTTGCCTCATTGGGGTAGATCTTCACGAAGTAGGCGATCTCCTTGCCCGTACAAACTCCTTGGTTCAACTCCAAAATCTTGACGGAGGCTCCCAAGTGACACCTAACCAATCTAGGAGACACCACTCTCCAAAAGGTAATACATGGTGTGTTGATGATGAACTCCTTGCTCTTGTGCTCAAATGATAGTCTCCCCAACACTCAACTCCCTCTCGCAGATTTGGATTTGGTGGAAAGATGATTTGAGTGAAAAGCAACTTGGAGAAGGCTAGAGATCAAGATTCATATGGTTGGAATGGAATATCTTAATCTCAACACATGAGTAGGTGGTTCTCTCTCAGAAAATGTATGATGAAAGTGTAGGCAAGTTCTGATGGCTCACACCACAAATGAAGAGTGGGTGGAGGGGTATATATAGCCTCCACACAAAATCTAACCGTTACACAAATCACCAAACTCGGTGGGACCGAATCAGAGAACTCGGTCGGGCCGATTTAGTTCATAATGTGACCGTTAGGCATTTCGGTGGGACCGACATGTCAACTCGGTAGGACCGATATCATTAGGGTTAGGGCATGACGTAATCTCGGTGAGACCAATTACACAAACTCGGTGGGACCGATTTTGGCAATAAGCTAACCAGAGAGTTGGTCAGGCAAACTCGATGGGACCGATTCGCTCATCTCGGTGAGACCGAAACATTACGAAAGGGAAACAGAAAGTTTGCATTGCGAACTCAGTGGGACCGATCGCTCATCTCGGTTGGACCAAAACGTTACGAAGGGAAACAGAGAGTTTGCAATCCCATCTTGGTGAGACCGAGATCCCTATCGGTAAGACCGAAGTGACTAGGGTTTTGTGGCAGTGGCTATGTCAACTGAACTCGGTGGCGCCGGATAGAAAGATTCGGTGGGGCCGAGTTTGTCTTTTGGTTTGGGACATATGTGGATATGAGAAAGTAGTTGAGGTTTTTGGAGCATATCACTAAGCATTTTGAGCAAGTAACCCATTAAGCAACACCTCATCCCCTTTTAATAGTATTGGCTTTTCCTATGGACTCAATGTGATTTTGGATCACTAAAAGTAAAATGTAGAGTCTAGAGCTTTAGAGCTTGAGCCAATCTTTTGTCCTTAGCATTTTGAGGAGTCCTCATTTCTCATCCATGCCATGCCAATCATTGAGCTTTCCTGAAATGTTTATCTTGAGATATCATTAGCTCAGTGAGCTATATGTTGTTAGGAATTACCAAAACCACCCAGGGATAGTTGCACTTTCAATCCCCCCTTTTTGGTAATTGATGACAACATATAGATCAAAGCTTCAACAAATAATCATAAGATTGAAATACATCATCGCTTTGAGAAGTATGTGATAAGCAAGAGCTCCCCCTAAATTTGTGCATTATTTAAAATTTGCTTTTGAATGCAAATGCACAATCGATTAGGATCATGGGTCACTCTTCCATGTCACATACATCTTGGTGGAGCGCTCAAAATGATGGAGATTAAAAGCATGCACTCATCACCAAGCAAAATGAATGATCATATAAGAGATATAAGAGATAATATCATCGAAGCAAGCATTAAAGTAGCATATGATCAAACACATCATCAAACAAGTATCTCACACAGACATAGAGTATCAACCAAGTACACAAAATGTTCAACCAAAAGCAAGAGAGACAAAGAAGCAAAACACTCTCTCTCGAAGCCTATGATCTATACATTTCTACCCCTTTGGCAACAAGTTACCAAAAAGTTCGAAAATGCATAGTGTTATGTGTCTCTCAGGCTTGGTCTTCGGGAGGTGGTGTAGAGAGAACTCCAAGGACGAAGGCATCTGTTAATGTAGTTGGAGCTGGTGGAGTGGCTGCTGGAGGTGGCACTGAAGCTGTAGCTGCTGGCGCTGACGATTTACCTCTAGCATATGACACTGGCACTGCAGCAGACCTCTGACCTCTAGGCACTTGCTGAAAAGCATCAGTAATTGCCTTCCCTTTCCTCTCTTCTGCATCCTCCTGGAGCTGCTCAACTGTTGTCTATATCTCAGTAACCTTCAGATCAAGATCATAAAACTTTGTTTCTATGATCCTCTCCAAGCTCTCCTGATTCTGAGTCAGGGTGGCCAAGCCCTTCTCAATCCTCAAAGTAGATTGGATTAGATATGCTAGCTGATCTTGCTTGCTCCTCAGGAAAACTTGAGATGCTTCCTCAACACCTGGCATCTTGGCAGCTTTCTCTGCCTTAGCTTTAGCTCTCTTCTCTTGTGCTTGAGCTGATGATGGTTCATCCTCATTCATCACAACTTTGTTGTCTTCAAATTCAGGATATAGAGGTAGATGCTCCTTGTCCAACAAGTAAGTTCCTGTGCCCATCTTGAAGTTGAAGAGCTCCTGAATATGTGGAGCATACCCACAAGATCTCTTCTGGTCAGCATCTGTCCTCTTGATTGTCTCTATAATCAGACTCATGACCTTGAACTTTTGAGGGACATCAAATAGTTGCAGCAAGTTCATGGAATGTCCTCTAATCATCTTGTGATCTCCAGACTTGGGTAGCAAAGTGTGCCTTAGGATGGTGTTGATAGTAGGCAGACCAGACAACAGATAGTGTACAGATCTAAGCTTGTGTGTCTCCAAAGCTTTATCAGGGATCTCTTTGTACATGTTTGCCATTGAGTTGTGGTCTTTCTTCTTCTTGGCATACACATCCAAGTCATCCTCATGTTCTTCTGGAGCATTTATCAATTCAGCCCATTTTTCAACTGTTGATTGGTACCTTGTACCTTCAGACATCCATACTATCCTTCCATCTGGATAGAAGTGAGCAGTGGAGTAAAACTTCATGATTAGCTCATCATTCCATTTGGTGAGCTTCTGACCAACAAACTTATCAACTGCATATGCTTTGAAGCTGTCATATACTCCTGAGAAGTGATCTTCTTTCTCCTTGATGTAATCCCAATCAACCCATCTCATGTCACAGACAATTGGCTTCTTGTCAAACAAAATAGTTTCATAGAAGTCTTGTTGTTCTTTGGTATGAAACCTGTAATCAACTGCAGGCCTCCTCCTCACAGCATAGGGATCACACTGTCTCCACAATCTTAGTCTAGCAACTTTCCTGATGTGCATGTCTTCAGCTACTGGATGAGCATCATTGTGGTCTGGAATCTTGGGTTTCAGTCTCCTTAGCACTAGGGCTTCATCATCCTCTTCTTCAGCTTGAGGCACTGGGGCCTTGTTCTTTTCTTCAGCAGGAATGTTTCTGGTGCTTCTCTTGGGCTTAGGGGGTTTCTGAGCTTGAGCTGTTGCTTTGGGAGCAGGCTTGGGCTTAGATGTTGCAGCCCCTGACGTGATAGCATCTCCCATAAGCTTCTGAGACTTGGGTGCTGGTGTAGCATCCTCTTCCTCTGAATCTCTTACCATAGTTGACTTTCCAAGAACTTTTCCAGTTGTGGTTCTTGCCCTCTTTTTCTTATTGTCATCTCCAACTACCTCACCATCATCCGATTCTATTGTGAATTTCATGGTTTCTCCTGTTGGAACTTTCATTGGCTTTGACATTGGGATTCTCTTGGCAGGTGCCTTCTTGTGCAACCCTGGCTTAGTTGCAGTAGCTGTGCCATACTCTTTCTTTAGCACTTTCTTCCTTGAGGTGGCCTCATCCTCAATAGCCACATAGTCCTCATCTTCAGAGTCTGAGGTTCTCTTCTTCCTTGCTCTAGTGGCTGCCTTGGGCAAGTTACTTGGTGTGCTCCTGCTGCCCTCATCATAGCTTCTTGAGGATCAGAACCCTCACTCAATTGCACTTGTTCTTCAGATCTGTTCTGGCTGTCGCTCTAGTCAGAAGTCTTGGCAAACACATTGGTAGCAAACCCTGTGAATAGATGTAGATGAGGTAGAGTAGATGAGCATCACAAAGTGCAATTTTTTTGCAAAACAGATGATCCAAAAACTTAGTCTTATTTCTCCACAGAAAGCATTTTGGAGCTACCGATTTGTTAAACTCGGTGATACCGAAGCAATTTTGGAACCTAAACTAGTGAACTCGGTCAGACCGAGTCACAGTTTGGTGGCACCGAGATTTCTAGGGTTTCACAGAGTGTTGAACTCGGTCGCACCGATTTGCAGTTTTCGGTCAGACTGAAAACGCATTTGCAATGGCCTAAGCCAAATCGGTGAGACCGATTTCTAAAACTAGGTCGGTCCGAGATGAGTTCGGCGAAGACCTAACCCTAAATTTTCGAATCAAATCTAACCTAAAGCATGTTTTCTATGGATAGATTGTTTGCATACATGGTAAAGATCATGGCAAAGCAATGTGCTATGAATCGGAGTAAGGAATTAGCACATAGAGTTGAACCCATACCCTAGTTCGGCGGGAGTTCGCTACTGTGACAACGACGGAGCAGATTCCGTTGACGGCGACGGACACCAACGGTGGAAGGTCGCTGGCGGCGAGGAGACGATTCGGCGACCTGAGGAGGCAAAGGAGGACACACACGCGGGCTGAGGAGTTTGAAGAAATTTCCAAAATCTCACCCGCGGGTTTATATATCCCGACCCTGTCGGTGTGACCGAGTGGAACAACTCGGTGGCACCGAGATGCAGAATCGCAAGCAGTTACTGCAACTCGGTGTGACCGAAATGTTCAAATCGGTTGCACCGAGATGGAAAACCTAGATCAACTTAGTGAACTCGGTGTGACCGAAGTGGATGACTCGGTCATACCAAAATGCACAAAGAGGTTTTGGAAGTTTAAGTCTATGAGGAATCAGGGACTCCGAGTGCTCCTCAAGCAGAGTGGTTCAAATCTGACTTGATCAAACTTTGTGATGTAGCATGAATAGAGTTTGAAACGAGAAAAGCATAGATAGCTAGAGGGAGTTCTTAGGCATTCTTGTCCATCCATTTCGCAAAAGGGAAAAGGCCAAACAGTCAAAGCAACAAATGGATGTCCTCGAATGAGTAAAATATGCAATCAACATGCTCACACAATAAAATGGCAAATGAAATATGTGACAAAGCATGCACAAACACTCTAGCATCTATCAAGCAATTGGCGATGACTAGGTCATCTACATATATGAGTATATTGACTTAGGAGTCAAATGAAAACATTTGATCATAGGTCATACTCATCGTTTAAGCACAAGTGGGGTTGCCACTTTTACATAAAGCATTGTTGTGTTCACACCATTAGAGTTGCCTTAGCTCAATTGATTAGAGTAAAGCTCCCCTAGATGTGATATCCCCCCTAAGAGGGATGAACTAACCTTGGGTTTTGTCGATGATGACTTCATGTAGGTGTTGAAGATGTGGACGCTCAATGTTGATGTAGATCATTCAGAGCAATCCATTGGAGTGAGTTGCACTTTCAATACCTACACGGGTTAGTCCCACAAGGAACTAACAAGGATATCCATAGACATAGAGTGATGTTCACATAAGATGATGTCCATGAAAGCATTAGGTTACCTTGTCCCTTGTCTTACCAACAAGAGGGTTTGTGACTCCTTGAACTAGTGCAAGATGTGGCAGTTGTTTGCACATGTCCTTGCCAAAAGATATGAGTGAAGTATGTTGGCAGAGTCACCCTCAAGAACTCTCTAGTTCTTCTTCTTCGGGATCCACACCATCTTGATGGGAATCCGTGGACTTGTATCGTACTTGATGTAGTAGAACTTGATGTAGTCTTGGGAACCCACTTGACCAAGGCCCTGGGAGCTTCTTCAAATGCATCAATCTCCTCTTGAAGCTTGTCCTTGCCTTTTTTCTTGTGGTCTTTTGGTGGAAGATCATCTTGAGCTTGTGTTCCTTGGAAAGAAGTAGGATCATACTTCTCTTGTTGAGGAACAAACTTCGTCTTGGGGTATTGATCTTATTCCCACTCAACTCCATTGGCATTGAACTTTCGTTCAAAACCAACACCTTGATTCTTTCGGTGTCTTCCTTGCTTGCGTACAATTTCCTCAAATTGCTTACTTTCCGCAAGGCTTTTGTAAACACCTTTCTCTATAATTCCCTTCAATAAGCTATTTTCTTTCTCAAGTGTAACTTGGCTAAGACAATCATTAGTGGAATCAAGAGAACTACCAGAAGAAACAACATTGGATTTAGCATGATCATTGTTACTACTAGATGAAGAATCTTTCTTACCCTTATTGCTAGATCTTACTTGTGGCATGTAAGTAGACAAGAGTAAACGCTTGGTAATGTAAGAAGAACTTTTCTTGCGAAGATCATCATTGATTGCTTTTAAGAACTCATGCTCTTGCTCAAGGTTGAGCTTTTCAAAGCGTAGCTTCTCATGAGTCTTTAAAAGTTCTCGATGATCTTCCAAGGTAGTTTCATGAGCTAACTTAAGAGTGTTTATTTCTTCAGTTAGACGCTCAATCTCCTTCTTATCATCGTCATTCGTTTTATCTTGAGTAGCATTATTAATAGCAAGTTCATCATAGTTTTCATAACTAGAGTTATCAACAAGTAAATCATCATCTCCTAGCAAATGATCTTCATCACTATTAAAATCAACATACTCGGGGTGTGATACCTTTGGGCCTTTAGCCATGAAGCATCTTCCAATTCCTTCATTTGGTGAGTCAAATATGTCCTAGGAGTTGGTTGACACAAGTGCTAGACCGGCAACACCTTCATCTTGAGTATTTTCGGAGTCGGAGTGATGGTCGGAGTCGGAGCCAGATACCCATTCACCAACGTGAGCTTGATGTCTTTGCTTTGTGTAGCTCTTTGATGATTTGTCCTTCCTTTCCGAATCCTTGCTTCTCCAAGAGGTTCTACGTTCATAATGATCATCTCTACTCCTTCTCTCTCTTGGTGGTGATTCTTCTCTTCTACTTCTTCTTTTGGGAGAATCTTCTCTTATTTTGTAGGGAGCCGTACACTCACTGGAGTAGTGTCCGAGTCTTCCACAATTGTAGCAATTTCGTTCACAACTTGAAGATATTTCATTGTAGAACCTTGACTTGGAACTTCTCTCCTTGCTTCTACTCTTGTAGAACTTGTTGAAGTTCTTCACCATTAGGCTCAATTCTTCATTGAAGGTTTGTTTCTCACTTGATGATGTGGGAGCTTCACATGAGGCTTTGTAAGCACCACTTGACTTGTTGTGGAGCTCTTCCTTATCCTTAAGTGACATCTCATGAGCAAAAATTCTTCCAATGACTTCCGTTGGCTTGAGATCTTTGTAGTTGGGCATCATTTGGATCATTGTGCACACAGTATCATATTTTCCATCCAAGGCTCTTAGGATCTTCTTGATGATGAATCTATCGGTCATCTCTTCACTTCCTAAGCCGGCAATCTCATTTGTGATGAGAGCAAGCCTAGAGTACATTTCAGCGACACCTTCACCATCCTTCATTTTGAACTTGTCAAGTTGACTTTGAAGCACATCCAATTTGGATTCCTTGACTGAGTCGGTACCCTCGTGCATATCAATCAAAGTATCCCAAATTTCCTTTGCATTCTGAAGACGGCCGATTTTGTTGAATTCTTCGGGGCACAATCCGTTGAAGAGAATATCACAAGCTTGAGCATTGTATTGCAGCATCTTCAACTCTTCCACGGTAGCTTCACGGTTCGGTTCTCTCCCACCAAAGAATTCACCTTGCAAGCCAATACACATAATAGCCCAAACAGCAGGTTTATGTCCAAGAATATGCATTTTCATCTTGTGCTTCCAACTAGCAAAATTAGAACCATCAAAGTAAGGACCTCTACGGTGGTAATTTCCCTCGCTAGGTGCCATACTCTCCTAGGTTATGAAACCAAGGCTATGATCACCAAAAGCTATGGAAATCAAGGCAAATGGAGACCAAAGCTCTGATACATGTTGTAGGATCGAAAGTATGTCTAGAAAGGGGGTGATTAGACTACTTGACCAAATAAAAATCTAGCCTTTTCCCAATTTTATGTTTTGGCAGATTCTAGCAACTTAGCACTAGTCAAGCAACCAACCTACACATGCAAGTCTAAGAGTATAGCAGCGATATGTAAAACATTGCACATGAAGGTAAAGGGAGGAGTTTGGAGGGAGCAAACACAATGTAAACACGGAGATTTTTGGCGTGGTTCCGATAGGTGGTGCTATCGTACATCCACGTTGATGGAGACTTCAACCCACGTAGGGTAACGGTTGCGCGGGTCCACGGAGGGCTCCACCCATGAAGGGTCCACGAAGAAGCAACCTTGTCTATTCCACCATGGCCATCGCCCACGAAGGACTCGCCTCACTGGGGTAGATCTTCACGAAGTAGGCGATCTCCTTGCCCGTACAAACTCCTTGGTTCAACTCCACAATCTTGACGGAGGCTCCCAAGTGACACCTAACCAATCTAGGAGACACCACTCTCCAAAAGGTAATACATGGTGTGTTGATGATGAAATCCTTGCTCTTGTGCTCAAATGATACTCTCCCCAACACTCAACTCTCTCTCACAGATTTGGATTTGGCGGAAAGATGATTTGAGTGTAAAGCAACTTGGAGAAGGCTAGAGATCAAGATTCATATGGTTGGAATGGAATATCTTGACCTCAGCACATGAGTAGGTGGTTCTTTCTCGGAAAATCAACGATGGAAGTTTAGGCATGTTCTGATGGCTCTCACTACGAATGAAGAGTGGGTGGAGGGGTATATATAGCCTCCACACAAAATCTAACCATTACACAAAAATCACCAAACTCGGTGGGACCGAATCAGAGAACTCGGTCGGACTAATTTAGTTCATAATGTGACCATTAGGCATTTTCGTGGGACCGACATGTCAACTCGGTAGGACCGATATCATTAGGCTTAGGGCATAACATAATCTCGGTGAGACCGATTACACAAACTCAGTGGGACCGATTTTGGCAATAAGCTAACCAGAGAGTCGGTCAGGCAAAATCGGTGGGACCGATTCGCTCATCTCGATGAGACCGAAACGTTACGAAAGGGAAACAAAGAGTTTGCATTGTGAACTCGGTGGGACCGATTGCTCATCTCGGTTGGACCGAAATGTTACGAACGGAGACAGAGAGTTTGCAATCCCATCTCGGTGAGACAGAGATCCCTATTGGTAAGACCGAAGTGACTAGGGTTTTTTGGCAGTGGCTGTGTCAACTGAACTCGGTGGAGCCAGATAGAAAGTTTCGGTGGGGCCGAGTTTGACTTTTGGTTTGGGAAATATGTGGATATGAGAAAGTAGTTCAGGGTTTTGGAGCATATCACTAAGCATTTTGAGCAAGTAACCCATTAAGCAACACCGCATCTCCTTTTAATAGTATTGGCTTTTCCCATGGACTCAATGTGATCTTGGATCACTAAAAGTAAAATGTAGAGTCTTGAGCTTTAAAGCTTGAGCCAATCTTTTGTCCTTAGCATTTTGAGGGGACAACATTTCTCATCCATGCCATGCCAATCATTGAGCTTTCTTAAAATATTTATCTTGAGATATAATTAGCTCAATGAGCTATATTTTGTTAGGAATTGCCAAAAACACCCAGGGATAGTTGCACTTTCATTAGGTCCCATGCAAAAACTGGGAATGAATGTCAAACACCAGGGCACTGTCACTCGGCCGCAAACATTGAAATACCTGGTTTTTTAATTCTAGTAAATCCAAAACTCGTCTGAAATTCATGAAACTTGGCATTCTATCATGGAGCGGCATCAACATGCCTCCCATTTGGGGCATGTTTGGGTATAAGCTTCTCACAAACAAGATCTTCTCACAACAAGCGTGATGGTTTCGGTAGGGAATGAGCCACCTTTGGGGACGAAACAATATCTGTTGCCTCTTATTGCTTTCCAAAATTTTCTAGTTTCAACATAGAACAACAGGAGTGTTATGTTTAATTTTGGAATTTTTTGGGATTTGTTTAAACATTTTTATACATTAACTGGGTTTTCTAGGCATTTTATGTGCATAATTAAAATTTGAACTACATGCATATGCTCCAGTGCATATACATGGGTTGAAAAAGCAAATTTGTGTCCTTCGGTGCATGCTTAGGTCCCATGCAAGAAATGGGAATAAATTTCAAACACCCTGCCACCGCCACTCGGCTGCAAACATTCAAATACCTGGTTTTTAAATTCTAGTAAATCCAAAACTCGTCTGAAATTCATGAAACTTGGCATGCTATCATGGAGCAGTATCAACATGTCGTGGTAAATTTTTTATCCCATTTGGGTCAGGTTTGGGTATAAGCTTCTCACAACAAGTGAGATGGTTTCGGTAGGGAATATGCCACCTTTGGGGACGAAACGATATCCGTTGCCTCTTATTGCTTTCAAAAAAATTCTAGTGTCAACATAGAACAATAGGAGTGTTGTGTTTAATTTTCGAATTTATCAGGGTTCGTTTGGACATTTTTATACATTAACTGGGTTTTCTATGCATTTTATGTGCATAACTAAAATTTGAACAACATGCACATGTTATGGTGCAAATAAATTGGTTGAAAAATCAAATCCGTGTGTCCTTCGGTGCATGCTTAGATCCCATGCAAGAAATGGGAACGAATTTCAAACACCCTGCCACCGTCACTCGGCTGCAAAGATTGAGATACCTGGTTTTTAAATTATAGTAAATCCAAAAATCGTCTGAAATTCATGAAACTTGGCATGCTATCATGGAGCGGCATCAACATGCCGTGGTAAATTTTTGTCCCATTTGGGGCAGGTTTGGGCATAAGCTTCTCACAAACCAGACTTCTCACAACAAGCGTGATTGTTTCGGTAGGGAACGTGCTACCTTTGGGGACGAAATGATATTCGTTGCCTCTTATTGCTTTAGAAAAAATTCTAGTGTCAACATAGAACAACAGGAGTGTTGTGTTTAATTTTGGAATTTTTAGGGATTCGTTTGGACATTTTTATACATTAACTGGGTTTTCTAGGCATTTTTGTGCATAATTCAAATATGAACTACATGCACATCCTCCAGTGCATATAAATTGGTTAAAATTCAAATTGTGTCCTTCGGTGCATGCTTAGGTCCCATGCAAGAAATGGGAATGAATTTCAAACACCCTGCCACCGTCAGTCAGCCGCAAACATTGAGATACCTGGTTTTTAAACTCCAGTAAATCCAAAACTCGTCTGAAATTCATGAAACTTGGCATGCTATCATGGAGGAGCATCAACATGCCGTGGTAATTTTTTTGTCCCATTTGAGGCAGGTTCGAGTATAAGCTTATCACAAACCAGAGCTTCTCACAACAAGCGTGATGGTTTCGGTAGGGAACATGCCACCTTTGGGGACGAAATGATATCCGTTGCCTCTTATTGCTTTCAAAAAAATTCTAGTGTCAACATAGAACAATAGGAGAGTTGTGTTTAATTTTGGAATTTTTTGGGGTTCGTTTGGACGTTTTTATACATTAACTGGATTTTCTAGGCATTTTATGTGCATAATTAAAATTTGAACTGCATGCACATGCTTCAGTGTATATAAATTGGTTGAAAAATTAAATCTGTGTCCTTCGGTGCATGCTTAGGTCCCATGCAAGAAACGGGAATGAATTTCAAACACCCTGCCACCGTCACTCGGCCGCAAACATTGATATACCTGGTTTTTTAATTCTAGTAAATCCAAAACTCGTCTGAAATTCATGAAACTTGGCATGCTATCAGGGAGCGGAATCAACATGCCATGGTAAAAAAATTATCCCATCTGGGGCAGGTTTGGCTATAAGCTTCTCACAACAAGCGTGATGGTTTTGGTATGGAACATGCCACCTTTGGGACCGAAATAATATCCGTTGCCTCTTATTGCTTTCAAAAAATTTCTAGTGTCAACATAGAACAACAGGAGTGTTGTGTTTAATTTTGGAATTTTCCGGGGTTTGTTTGGACATTTTTATACATTAACTTGGTTTTCTAGGCATTTTATGTGCATAATTCAAATTTGAACTACATGCACATGCTCCAGTGCATATAAATTGGTTAAAAAAACAAATATGTGTCTTTCGGAGCATGATTAGGTCCCATGCAAGAAATGGGAATGAATTTCAAACACCAGGGCACCGTCACTCGGCCGCAAACATTGAGATACATGGTTTTTAAATTCTAGTAAATCCATAAAATTCATGAAACTTGGCATGCTATCATGGTAAATTTTTGTCCCATTTGGGGCAGGTTTGGGTATAAGCTTCTCACAAACAAGAGCTTCTCACAACAAGCGCGATGGTTTTGGTAGGGAACGTGCCACCTTTGGGGACGAAATGATGTCCGTTGCCTCTTATTGCTTTCAAAAAAATTCTAGTGTCAACATAGAGCAACAAGAGTGTTGTGTTTAATTTTGGAATTTTTCGGGGTTCGTTTGGACATTTTTATACATTAACTGGGTTTTCTAGGCATTTTATGTGCATAATTCAAATTTGAACTACATGCACATGCTCCGATTATATAAATTGGTTGAAAAATCAAATATGTGTCCTTGATTGCATGCTTAGGGCCCATGCAAGAAATGGGAATGAATTTCAAACACCAGGCACTGTCACTCGGCCGCAAACACTGAGATACTTGGTTTTAAAATTCTAGTAAATCCAAAACTTGTCTGAAATTCATGAAACTTGGCATGCTATCACGAAGCGGAATCAACATGCCGTGGTAAATTTTTTGTCCCATTTGGGGCAGGTTTGGGTATAAGCTTCTCACAAACCAGAGCCTCTCACAACAAGCGTGATGGTTTCGGTAGGGAACGTGCCACCTTTGGTGGCAAAACGATATCCGTTGCCTCTTATTGCTTTCAAAAAATTTCTAGTGTCAACATAGAACAACAGGAGTGTTGGTTTATTTTTGGAAATTTCGGGGTTTGTTTGGACATTTTTATACATTAACTGGGGTTTATAGGCATTTTATGTGCATAATTCAAATTTGAACTACATGCACATGCTCCAGTGCATATAAATTGGTTGAAAAATCAAATATGTGTCCTTCAGTGCAGGCTTAGGTGCCATGCAAGCAATGACAATGAATTTCAAACACCCTGCCGCCGTCACTCGGCCGCAAACGTTGAGATACTTTATTTTTAAATTCTAGTAAATCCAAAACTCGTTTGAAATTCATGAAACTTGGCATGCTATCATGGAGAGGCATCAACATGCCGTGGTAAAATTTTTGTCACATTTGGGCAGGTTTGGGTATAAGCTTTTCACAAACCAGAGCTTCTCACAACAAGCGTGACGGTTTCGGTAGGGAACGTGCCACCTTTGGGGACGAAATGATATCTGTTGCCTCTTATTGCTTTCATAATTTTTCTAGTGTCAACATAGAACAACATGAGTGTTGTGTTTAATTTTGGAATTTTTCGGGGTTCATTTGGACATTTTTATGCATTAACTGGGTTTTCTAGGCATTTTATGTGCATAATTCAAATTTGAACTACATGCACATGCTCCAGTGCATATAAAGTGTTGAAAAATGAAATATGTGTCCTTCGGTGCATGCTTAGGTCTCATGCAAGAAATAGGAATGAATTTCAAACACCAGGGCACTATTGATTGCCGACAAAATGTTGAGATACTTTGTTTTTAAATTCTAGTAAATCCAAAACTCGTCCGAAATTCATGAAACTTGGCATGCTATCATGGAATGGCACTCGACATGCTGTGGTATTTTTCGTGTCCATTTTGAGAGAAGGTGCACTCGAATAACAACCAACAAAGGCATTTTGAAAAAAAATAGCTTCCACTGTAACTTCTCAAACGTTTCATATAATTTAAATTGTGTGCGTTATGTTAACCATTCAGGTGATGCCACGCCTCACTCTTTTAATGGCTAGGAGGTGCCATGCGGACAGGTGCTTGAGTGCTTGACTAAACCGAAGGCGTGCCAGCTATATTCCAATGCGGAGGCTCATTGGGAAGCGTGGGATATGTACGCCGCGCAGGCTCACCGGGAAGTGAGCCCTTTGACTTCCATGGTCGCCCGCCTTGCTCGCATCCTCTTCATTAATGGCGCCCAAGCCGCAGTTTAATACGGTTTTTAAATATAAAACACTCATCGCAAACGTTTTAGTTAGAACACCCGTATGCAAACCGACAACTTCCCGAGGAACCCAAGGGAAAATGTGCCTAGTAGGATTTATGCAGCTCTTGATCGCAAACATTTTAGTTAGAACACCCGTATGCAAACCGACAGCTTCCACAGGAAGCCAAGAAAAAATGTGCCGAGAAGGATTTCTGCAGCTCTTGATCGCAAACATTCATGTGCAAAGTGAGAGCTATGGTCTTCCCCCTTAAGTCGAGGGAAATTCGCAGTGCAGGATTTGTGCATCCCTTCAATGCAAACGGTTGTTCTGGATGACCCGTGTGCAACCACGTACTCCCTCCTTCCATCTATATAGGGCCTAATGCGTTTTTTAAGACCGCCTTTGACTACTGACAAGATTAATAGTACATGACATACACAATGTGAAAATTATATCATTGAAAGCTCCTTTCACACATGAATTTAACGGTGTACTTTGTGTAAGTTGCATGTCATATATTAATGCTCTAATATTTGGTCAAAGTTAGCCTCGAAAAACGCGTTAGGCCCTATATAGATGGAAGGAGGGAGTACAAACAATTTGGTAAGATTTGCATCTGTCATATTGAGTATGTTGCCATTTGTCAAACTGGAAAGATTGACATTTGTTGATCTACTAATACTGCCATTTGTCAATCCTTGTAACACTGCGATTTGTCAAAATATGAAGCTAAAAATCACTAGCACTATCTAATTTTTGCAACTAAAATTCAGTAATTACACATAGATTTCATTCATAGATTAAGCAGTCGTTCTTAATTTATACAAAAAGTTCAACTCGACAGCTAAACCGACCAAACTTTTCCCCAATTGTTGCCAACCACGTACAGAAATAGCTAGTTCAACTATATATACTAGCTAATTTTAAGTACATTGTACAGTTCCACCACATCTATAGTCAGATGAACTGAACAAAATAGCCACTAAATACTACTATGGAGGGGCTTTATGCTACTTCAGGTAGCCTCTCCTCTGCCGAGCATGCTCAGTAAGAGGCAGAGGAGGAGGAGGAGCCTACCGACGAGCTGGACAAATGCAATACGGTGCCCGCCGCTGCTGCATGTTCAGCAACGCTCGCCAGCTCGAACGCCCACTGCCGCTCCAAACGATCCCTCTTGAAGCGCCCGGACTGCTCATAGATCTCTTGATTCCTCACCTCTGCGTCGGCGTGTGCTGCAGCCACGGCTGCGGTAAGGCTCTTTGCATGCTTGATGAGGCGCTCCTCCTCCTCCCGCAGGAACTTGATGTAGCGCGCAAGGTCGCCGACGACGCAGTGGTTTTCCACCTCCGCCTCCCTCCTTCGGGCGGCGGTGGCGGAGCGGGTGATGATCCTGGCGGTCGATGGTGGGCTGGTGGCCACGGAGGCCGACGATGGGGTGGCGGCCACGACGGCCACCTCCCGCCTTCGGGCCGCGGTGCGGAGCGGGTGATGGCCGGCAGTGGGGTGGCGGCCACGACGGCCACCTCCCGCCTTCGGGCCGCGGTGGCGGAGCGGGTGATGGCCGACAGTGGGGTGATGGCCGCGACGGCCACCTCCCTCCTTCGGGCCACGAAGGCGGAGCGGGCGATGGTCCTGGCTTTCGGCGGTGGTGTGGCGGCAACAACGGCCGGCAACAGCTGCCGACGGGCACCGGCGGCGGAGCATGTGGTGGGTGTTCTGCGCACAAGGGACGCCACGCGCACTACACTACGCCGGGGACTGCACCGCCGCCGCGGTGTAGCCTC
The DNA here is from genome assembly GCA_021605145.1 of Aegilops bicornis. Lineage (NCBI taxonomy): Eukaryota > Viridiplantae > Streptophyta > Magnoliopsida > Poales > Poaceae > Aegilops > Aegilops bicornis. The sequence goes on along the minus strand of CM038673.1, from coordinate 296,846,216 downwards.
CCAGCTGGAGCTGTCCTCTGATGATGGCGGAGTGGCTGAGCGACGATGACGGATCGGTGCCATTGGCGATTGTGGGAGAAGCAGACGAGATAAGCTACAGGGAGGGAGGGGAAAATGCAACGCAGGACTTGCCGACCGTGAGGGTTTATATAGCAGGCCGGTAAGCATTGGGATTTTAGGGGATTTCACCGAGTCGGGCGAGAAGCTTGCGCGGGAACCTGTGAGGTTGCGCAGTAACGGGCTCATCGACGATTCATTGGCGCCACTTCGAGCCACCGTTTGGCCAAAAGAACGCCCCCGCGCGCTGCGCAAGCTTGCGCTGTAAGCCGTCTGCGGCAGCGGGGTGACAAGACGTGCGAGAGGAGGACGAAAGGACACGTACACATACGGTTAATACAAAAAAAAACGCTTGTGATTTAATTACCTACTAAACCCCCGTGCTGGTTTATAAGTAGGATTTAACTAATAAAATACGAACGCATGTCGCCAAAGATTATATCGTTGGATTCGTATTTGAACATAGTTTCCAGTTATAGAATTTTTGTAACATGCATTAACACTTTTTTGGTTAAATATAAGGTTATATACCAGCAAGCATTTGCCCGCAACACACACGGCTTATTCCATCACAAACAGCTCGGATGGATCAACTGTATGCCACGTATCACACACGGAATCTAATCTGATTCGTGCTTGATGTCTCCGACATCACTCACACAGTTCGTCGTATTTGCCACGTATCACTGTGCGGCCTCTGCTCGCGTCCCTCGGCAACATTTGCTCGCCGTTAGGCGCCGCGGCGCGCTCTGCTCGCGTCCGTTATATATATGGTTGCTCGCCGTTGAGGCAACCGCCGAGCGCTTTGCTCGCGTCCCTCCATGCGTGCTCTCCCAGCGGTTGGGCGTGCGCACGATCACGTTGGGGGCCCATATTCATGCGGTTGCACCGCGCACGTAGCCACGCGATGCAGTTACGTGCGACATGAGAGAGTTACATGCTGCACATTAGAATTGCCATCAGGGCCTGCCGATATTCCTGGCTGTCCGGCTTCCCCTTTAATTCCTGCGGCCATTATAACCTTAGTCTCTTCAACCTTTCGATCACGCCCCACAACACAACAAGCACACCCACGATGCCACATAGAGAGGGGATGTCTAGCGGTGCTCCAATGGAGTTCGGCGAGCATAAAGTGGAGACCCACGCAAGGGAGACAGATCTCTCGGTGGTGTACACCATCGACCCGGCCATGGTGGACGACTACATCAACAGCGTTGAGCGGTTGCTTGCTCGAGACAAGTACAAGGTGGTCGGCATCGACCTCCAGTACACCGCCGTTCGTCCCGACATAGATCAGAAGGTTGTCGTCGCCCAGTGGTGCGTGTGCCATCATGTCCTCATCTACCACTACTGCATGGCCACACAGCCTTGCGACCGTTTCAACAGGTTTGTCAACAGCACTGACTACAAGTTCGCCACGGTGGAAACCACCGACGATTAAAAGCACTCAGGGTTACAGGCTTGGCCTGCAAGAACCTTGTCGAAATCCGTGAGCACTACAGGGTCTGGGGCAGCACAAAGAAGGACTCCCTGGTTGAACTCGCCTCAGCCATCATCGACCCCTACTACCCAAAAGATGAAGCAGGATGCCCAGAGAACAAGTCACGTATCCTGGCACAGGGCCTGGATGCGGCAACTTGATGAATCTCACCTCAGGTTCGTGACAAAGAGCGTGTACACATGCTACGAGATGCACAGGCAGATTGTTGACATGAGGAAGTGCCTCATTACCCAAATCGACGAGCCCAGATCAAGCCACAAGCAGAGCAAGCGTCACAAGAAGTAGATGATGATCAGATGATCGTTTATGCTAGTTAGTCATGCATGTAATATATAGTTTACTTTATTGTGTGGAAATGTCATGTGTCTATTACCCACCTATGTAATTATGCATGTAATAGTTTACTTTGGTGTATGCAAATGCCATGGTTGTAGTAGCCACCTATGTAAGTGGATGTTTAATTTGGTTACACAACCATGTCCTTATAAGTGTGTATATATATGTTGTTGTTCTGTATGTAACCCCATCGCACAACACACATGTCTTATTAGCAGCAATTGTCTGTGTTATTATCGGTCTTCACACACATTTTACGATTCTGACACTGCTTGCTGCATATCACACACATCTTGTTATATTGAACCGTTTCTGTTCTCTTGTCTCAACACAAACAGTTCATCCGATTGAACCATATGTCGTGTATCACACACACCTTGATCTGGCTGACCGTTTCTTTTGTGTTGCCTAATCACAAACAGTTCATCCGAGTGAACCATATGCTGTATATCGCACACACCTTCATCTGGCTACCCGTTTCTTTTGTTCCTCCTTATCGCAAACAGTTCATTGAACTGAACCGGATGCCCTGCATCGCACACGCAACTAAATCTGAACCGTGTTTGATGCATCCTCCATCGCAAAATGTTTTGCATCTTTTTTGACGTTTTTTACACCACCGTTTGTGATTATTGCATCGCACACAATTTCGTCGAAGGGTCTCTGATCGTAGTGTCGCGTTAGCAGCATCCTGAAGTAGTGAAGAGCTGAGACTATGATAGTATGTATGTTTAATCAAGCAAGGAAGTTATATTATAATGACAATGGTCATTACTTTATTAAGTTGAACTTATCATGTTGTGGTGATAAGTATTTTCTAGTGAAGGACAGATGATTTTCTTGGCACATCACTGGTACACGTCGGTGCTATACAAACGGTTTTAACCCCTTTCCGCGATGGCATTTGGGACCGTCACCAAGTGACTGTGTGCGATAGGGTGTCCTTCCCACATGACCCAGAAACCGTTGGGGATATGGAGCAGTGATCCAGAGGCCTTCCAAAATGTAATCGCGTGCGATGCAGCACACACTAAATTCTTTCGCACGTGTGGTATAGGTGATTAAGCATTTCTAATGACACAGTGAAACCATACGGTCTGCCGTAACAAACCATTTGAGAAACAGTATGTAAGGCACACGGGCCAACATATGAACTGTGTGCGATTTGTGCCCCATCGCACACGAGTTTTCTGCGTAACCCGTCTACCATGCTAGACTCCATCACACACGTTTGCCAACAATTGCCGTCTCCGATAATGTTCTATCACAAACGGTTCAGGGGCCCCTTCGCACACATACAAGTGTTGCAGACCGTTTGTGATTTATTGGGTATCACCGATGGTTGCTGCAAGAGTGACATGTGCTTTTCGTTTGGGATCCCACATGTTTCCTGAAAAAATTACGACTGGGATTGTATTTTGCATTGGGCACGATTTACTCCCAGTTCTCTTGTGCGATAACGCGATATCACAAATGATTCCGGAGACCCTACGCACACGTAGTAGCGCTGAAGTCATTTGCGATCTGCTGTGTATCACTGACAGTTCCGCTACAATTTACATATGCTTTCCGATGTGGATTGCACACACTCATTTAGCTGAACTGTGTGCGGAGCAATCGCCAGGTTGAAACAAAAATATCCCATTTTGAATCGGCACGCAAAAAGCAAATTCTCCACTATATTCAATTGAACAAATAAACAAAAATAACCCATTTTGAATCGGCATGCAAAAAGCAAATTCGCCACAATATTCAATTGAACAAATAGTGTCCACCGGAAGAACATTCATCTGATTTCGCAACAAACTGCAATTGAACATATGGTAGCTAAATTCCAATGATTTGTCCACGCATATATGCATTACATAATTAATCATAGTGTACGAAATACGAAGACCTCATCAGATGGAAAACAATGGATCCATGCGTTATATGTTTGGCGGCTTACTTTTACTCAATGTTTCAGGAGAAGGCATGCTGAAATCTTCATTATCACCAGTGGGATTGATGTAGTGATCCAGGAAGAAGTCATTGATAAATCTCCGAACCATCAGCAATTCACTAGCCGGGAGCGGTTCAGGGGTCCTCAGTTTTAAGATGAGCTGCAGTATTTTTAAGATCAGAATGTGCCATATGAGTGGAGTAGAAGATATATATTAAGATAGACTTACTGGTACTAATTCGCGAGGATCGTCACAATTATCAGCAGATTTGCCGATGGAGATCATGCGTCTGCAAATATAGTATCCACAAAGGTTGGTCCCTGCTTCTTAATGAGGACACTGAATTTTTTTGTACAGAATTAGTCATGTATTAGTCCTATTAGGAACAACCTAACCGGTGTTAGATGTATTATTTTTTCTTTGGACAACATAGAAAGAGGTTTATTTAGAAGCTTGAATATTTGACTAGCATAAGGGAAGGTATTTGCATACTATTGGATAAATTTTCCAAAAATAACGGATTTCGATGTGTTACCGGAGAAACGATCTCGTGCTGCGGTGGTAGTTCCCTCTTGAACAGGTTCCCTGGTTTAGTTTTCGAATCTGAGCACCTTTGCAAATGATGATGAATTTTGACAACATCAAATATTGAACCAGATATGAATGCAAATTAATTTCAACATCATAGAATTCAATACCTATCCATGAATTGCTGAAGATGTGTCAGATCTTGAGCGTTTGTTGACTCTCTGAGAGAATCGATGTACTAAACTCTGTTCTTGTTTGGAACAATGAATACCAATATCCAGTGATTGCTACATATGAAGAAGGCCATGAACTTACGAATGATGTCGAAATCTGAAAGACAATTAGTGTATGCGTGGTTGTTTACTTGACTTACAATTCATGATATGGCCCAGAGAAATAATTCTGCATGGGACGTGTTTTCGAAGATACGGACGATCGTGTTAATGGCCCAGTCCCGTCGGTCCTTACCATCTAATGCTATGCCATTTTCTAATGCAGGATCTATGAAATACACACTCTCCCTTTTTCTTCTCTACACGTTCAATCCCCTGAGAGGAATAAAATGTAGTTAGTTGTTTATCATTTACACCCTTGTATGGAGAAGTTGATCAGAGTTTGTTAAGTACTTACAAAATCAGGCATCTAACAAGAGTGGCATCGAGCACGTTGAAGTTGAAGAAGAGATGTAAGTCCTCGAAACTCACATCGATCGAACCAGCATCATGTCGGGAATGATCTCTGTTGTAGTGGACAAGCAAACCATGACGACCTGCTGACATTAGATCCATGCAATATTCATGTAACTCGCGGCAACTGGAGCTACACTCATCAAAGTATTCGCCAACAGGAAATGGCTGGCCATGGATGTAATAGCATGCTTGAAGTACGTCTGCTTTACTTTTAGCAAGCAACAAACATACTTCTTCATCATCCATGGCATAAGAAATAATATTACTCCCTGATTCGAACAAGCTGCTGCTAGTTTGGTTCTGGGCGATGAGTGCTTTAAGTAAGAGGCAATCGTTCTCTTTCCTCTTCACTTTCCCTCCATGCTTCCTCAAGGGTGTAGCCTTTTTGGCCACTTCCTTCTTGGTACTGGAAGCATTTCTGGCAGAACGTCTGGTTGCCTGCAAGGTAGTCTGCTGAGCAGATGGTGAAGCTTGGACGGACTGCTTAGCAGATGGTTTATCTATGCTGGACCGCTGAGCTGGTGGTGCTGCTGTGACGGACTGCTGGGCCGTAGGAGCAAAGGCATCGGACTACTGACCATACATTGAAGCTATGTCGGGTTTCTGCGCAGGTGGTGCCAACTTGTCGGTGTGCTGAGGAGGCCGTGCCAATGCGTTGGTTTGCTGAGCAGGAAGTGCTGACGCATTGGTATGCTGATCACGCGCCTATGGACCGACGGACTGATGAGCGCCGGTTCTGGACCTCTGAGTGCTTAGCGGTGCGGTTCGAAGCATCGATCGCTAAGCGCCTGTTCCACCAGTTGGTCTGTGAGCATGTCTTTGCCGTTGGGTCTCCCCAGTACTTGCTTGGCCGGCATCTGAACCGGTGGTGCGTCATCAGCAGTTGTGGGCCTTGCCACTGGCTGCTTTGGGGCGGAGGATGACATGGCCTGTACGCCGTCAGGCCGGTTGATCACAGGTTGATGCATCAGCCCGCGAGAGCTGCTGTGGCAAGGAGAGCGTCACCGGTTGAGGGGCGACAGTGGTTGCTCTTGGCAGGGCTTCAGGAATCTCATCGGTGAATTCTATTTCCTTTCGTGGCCACTGGATGTGATGTAATAGTGTTTCTCCCAAGGTCCTTTGCTCATCGAAGTCTCCTAGGAAATTCTTCAGGGAAAATTCATTGAATCCAGGCTTTACTTCAGTCTCGTAGCACTTCACACAGACAGGCTTCAATGGCACATTGTCCAAGAAGAGGCCATCTTCCAAGAAGGGTGGGCAAACCCAGGCTGTTGCACATTTTAATGTACCTCCATAATGTGTAAGCGCGCCCTTCAGTCTGTCTTTCATTCCAGTTAGATCAGATATAGCATCATCACGAGTAGCTGCAGTCTCAGTGTCACTGGGGTCAGCTGATGCACAACTACTCTTGTGTAGTGTTGTCGTGCAATAAGCAGCATCATCCATGCCCGCCTCCCCTCCCATCTGCAGGCTATCTGTCAGTGTTAGAGTCTTCTGCATCATCATTGACTCCTCAACATCCTTTCGAACAGCCGGATAAACCTCCTTCTTCAACCTTTCATACAATGTATTCTGCTTCATTTCACTCCTCGCCTTTTTCATGCTGAGCCTCTCTTCTTTGCTCAGAGTGAAAGCCGTCATGTGCGGGACATTAACACCTATACCCCTTGCACGGCCACGGGGCTCTTTTGTGTCCAGAGCAATGGACAGAATGTCACATGGCCCTGAGTTCCTGTAGAACCTTCCAGGGATCTTGGAAGCCTCTAACATCACTTCATAGAGTTTGGCGTCACGTGCGTTTTCAAAGTAATAAGTTTCGTCATCACACCTCTTTGCATGTGCCATAAGTAGTCTCTGGCGCGTTCGCCCCTGATTTCACTAAAGGCCGGATTCCCACCCGCCGCTACTGCTTCTTTGTCCTCCTATTCCCATATCAGTTTCATGCCGTAGTATCCTGCCACACCCATACGATGGGGGTGTATGTTCTTCTTCTGAAGTACCGATTGCTTGAAACTCTTCTCAGCAAACTCTTTAGTTGCCTTGACCCTTTTTAATTCTGCCCAGTCTGCCTTTGTAATTTGTGGGGTATGCAGGGATTGGGTCCTTGCCTTCACTCAAGTACTTATTTTACAGCACGTGCTTCCAGTTTCTTCAAGCATCTCTAGCATTCTTTAGTGCAGCGTGTTCCACCTGCATTCTCCACTACTCTCGAACGTTGAAGTGATCCATGATCTCCCAGACTATCCTTCGCCGTGTTTCTCTGTCAGCCTTCTGAAACCCTAGCGGATTAATGTTGAACCTTGCCCTGCCAACAAATCCACTTGCACACCTGAACCTCATGCGTGCTTTATCTGGTTTAGTTGGATCCCAGGACTTTAAATCAATCTCGGTTACTTCATATACACCTTTAGGCTGGTGTGTGGGCTTCCTTAGAGCGTTCCTCCGTGTCCTGACTGGAAGGGTAATGTAGCGACCCGACCTCAGACGGTCAAGTCTTTGTGCTTAAGTGTCATCCCTGGATCGGTATGCTGACACACACAATACTCGAGGATTTATAACAGAGGTAAATCACATGTATAAATAACGTAAGTACTATTACCTCAATCCAAATAGCGGAAGTAACAACAAGGTTGTGGATTCCCATCAACACCAACGACAAAGTTGAGTGTAGAAATAAATAACCCTAACGTATCACTTACTCGTCGTAAGAATCCTGCAACATGAGACGTTGCAGCCACAAAGGGTCAGTACATTGAATGTACTGGCAAATTCACGCCATAGGATAATGATGAATAATAACTATCACTACATGCATATTTGGCCGGTGGAAAAGCTCTATGGTTATAATGTTTTTGTGAAAAGCCAATTTTTCCCTACTGCAAAGGAATATATTTTATTTAACTACAAAGTTTGTTGAAAAATATTGAGAAGGTTCCTCCAACTCAATCCCAATTAAAAGTTAACAACCCAACAAATTAATTAAGTAAAGTGATGAGATCCATATGATAATCCAAGAACTAGATACTCAAGATGTCCATAACAGGGGACATGGCTATTCATGAATAGTTTGTACACTCTGCAAAGGTTTGCGCACTTTTCCCCCCAAGACTCAATCTCCTCCGTTGGATTTCTCGCACTTCATGGTGTTTGAGAAACGGATGACCGAGACACAGTCTTTCAGAAGCATTAACTCTAACCCCGGGTAGACAGTACCAACCTACATCCCCTACATCTGCTAGCCTACCACTGGAAGAGGTCATGCAACGTACTCAACTATGCCAGAGTGTAGGACCTGGAAGTATGTCTAGAGGGGGGGTGATTAGACTACTTGACCAATAAAAACTTAACCTTTTCCCAATTTTATAGTTTGGCAAATTTTAGCTATATTAGGACAAGTCAAGCAATCATCACACAATTCAAGCAAGCATGCAAAGAGTATATAGGCAGCGGAAAATAAAGCATCCAACTTGCAAGAATATAATGGGAAGGGTTTGGAGGTTTCAAACGCAATTGGAGACACGGATGTTTTTGTCGTGGTTCTGATAGGTGGTGCTATCGTACATCCACGTTGATGGAGACTTCAACCTACGAAGGGTAACGGCTGCGCGAGTCCACGGAGAGCTCCACCCACGAAGGGTCCACGAAGAAGCAACCTTGTCTATCCCACCATGGCCGTCGCCCACGAAGGACTTGTCTCACTAGCGGTAGATCTTCACGAAGTAGGCGATCTCCTTGCCCTTACAAACTCCTTGGTTCAACTCCACAATCTTGACGGATGCTCCCAAGTGACACCTAGCCAATCTAGGAGACACCACTCTCCAAGAAGTAACAAATGGTGTGTTGATGATGAACTCCTTGCTCTTGTGCTTCAAATGATAGTCTCCCCAACACTCAACTCTCTCTCATAGGATTTGGATCTGGTGGAAAGAGGGTTTGAGTGGAAAGCAACTTGGGGAAGGCTAGAGATCAAGATTCATATGGTAGGAATGGAATATCTTGGCCTCAACACATGAGTAGGTGGTTCTCTCTCAGAAATGATAAGTTGGAAGTGTAGGTTCGTTCTGATGGCTCTCTCCACGAATGAAGAGGAGGTGGAGGGGTATATATAGCCTCCACACAAAATCTAACCGTTACACACAATTTTCAAAACTCGGTGGGACCGAATCGTTAAACTCGGTCGGACCGAATTAGTAAACCTAGTGACCGTTAGTGATTTTGATTGGGATCGACATGCATCTCGGTGAGACCGATATGGTTAGGGTTAGGGCATAACGTAATCTCGATGAGACCGATTACACAAACTCGGTGGGACCGATTTTGGTAATAAGCTTTCGAGAGTTGGTCAGGTAAACTCGGTGGGACCGATTTGCTCTTTTCGGTGAGACCGAAATGTTACAAAAAGGAAACAGAGAGTTTACATTGCAAACTCGGTGGGACCGATCGCTCACTTCGGTTAGACCGAAATGTTACGAAGGGAAACAGAGAGATTGCAACCCATCTCGGTGAGACCGAGATCCCTATCGGTAAGACCGATTTGCTTAGGGTTTGTGGCAGTGGCTATGACTTTTGGAATCGGTGGCGCCGAATAGAAAGAATCGGTGTGACCGATTTTGGCTTTAGGTTTATGTCATATGTGGATGTGGGAAAGTAGTTGAGGGTTTTGGAGCATATCACTAAGCACAAGAAGCAAAAGGCTCATTAAGCAACACATCATCCCTTCTTGATAGTATTGGCTTTTCCTATAGACTCAATGTGATCTTGGATCACTAAAATGTAAAATGAAGAGTCTTGAGCTTTTGAGCTTGAGCCAATCCTTTGTCCTTAGTATTTTGAGGATCCACTTTCATCATCCATGCCATGCCATTCATTGAGCTTTCCTGAAATAATAGTCTTGGAATAGCATTAGCTCAATGAGCTATATGTTGTTATGAATTACCAAAACCACCTAGCGTTAGTTGCACTTTCAATCTCCCCCTTTTTGGTAATTGATGACTACATATAGATCAAAGCTTCGACAAATGATAATAAAATTTAAATAACATCGTTGTTTGAGAAGTATGTGATAAGCAAGAGCTCCCCCTAAATTTGTGCATAGTTTTAGATTTGCTTTGGACTGCAAATGCACAAAGAATTAGGCTCATGGGTTACTCTTCCATGTCACATACATCTTGGTGGAGCGCTCAAAATAATAAACAATGAATACATGCACTCATCACCAAGAATAGTGAGTGATCACATAAGATAGATAAGATAATATCAAGCATGCATAAGTGTAGCTTATGATCAAACACATGATCATCAATGTTTCACAAGCATAGTATCTCAACCAAAAGCAAACAGAGTTTGAAAAACCACCAAATAAAGCAAGAGAGAACAAAAGCAACACTCTCTCTCTCTCGAAGCCTATGATCTATACATTTTTCTCCCCCTTTGGCAACAAGTTACCAAAAAGTTCATAGAAAATGCATAGTGCTAGATCGACTCTCGTGCTTGATCTTCGTGTGGTGGTGGAGTCCGGATAACGCCGAGTACGAAAAGCTTCAGTTGAAGTAGATGGAGCCTGGAGCTGATGTAGATGCTTTGGAGCTGGTGGCACTGAGGCATGGCTGGTCTGCAGATGAAGTTGCTCTTGTGTCGAAATCGGCAGCCAGATGACCTCTGGGCTCTAGGCACTCTGGCAAATGCATCGGTTGTAGTCTTGCCCTTCCTCTCCTGCATGTCATCTTGTAGTTCCCCACCGCAGATCAATCTCGCCATTTTCACATCTAAGTTATAGAACTTTTGTTCTATGATTCTCTCCAGGCTCTCCGGATTTTGAGTGAGGATGGCCAATCCCTTCTCAATCCTCAGGGTTGATGCTATTAAGTATCCGAGCTGCTCCTGCTTGTTCTTCAAGAAAAACTCAGATGCCTCCTCTTGAGTTGGCATCTTGGTAGCTTTCTCCCTCTTTGCCTTCTCCTTCCTCTCCTGAGCTTGAACTGATTGTGTATCATCTTCATTCATGACAACCTCATTGTCCTCAAAGTCTGGATAAAGTGCAAAGTGTTCCTTATCCAACTTATATTTTCCTGTGCCCATCTTTGAGTTTATCAATTCTTGAATCTGAGGTGCATATCCATAGCTCCTGTTCTGATCTGCTGCAGTCCTCTTGATTGTTTCAATGATCAGGCTCATGACTTTGAACTTCTATGGCACATCAAACACATGCAACATGTTGATGGCATGCCCTCTGATCATGTTGTGGTCACCTGATTTGGGCAACAAAGTGTGCCTCAGAATCCAATTTATGGTTGGCAACCCCGACAGCCAGTAAAGTGAACTGATCCAAACTTGTGAGTTGCTAATGCCTTGTCTGGAATCTCCTTGTACATGTGAGCCATTGAATTGTGACCCATCTTCTTCTTTGCATAAATGTCTAGGTCATCCTCATTTTCCTCTGGGGCATTGATCAGCTTTGCCCATTCTTCAACAGTTGACTGGTACCTTGTACCTTCAGACATCCAAACAATTCTTCCATCTGGATAAAAATGTGCTGTGGAGTAGAACTGCATGATAAGTTCATCATTCCAATTTGTGAGCTTTTGCCCAACAAAATCTACAACTCCACAACCAACAAAGCTATCTTGCACTCCAGGATAGTGCTCTTCATTCTCCTTCATGAAATTCCAGTCAACCCACCTCATGTCACAGACAATGGGCTTCTTGTCCAACAGAATGGTCTCATAAAAGTCCTGCTGTTCCTTTGTGTGGAACTTGTAATCAACAGCAGTTCTTCTCCTTGATGCATATGGATCTTCCATCCTCCATATCCTCAGCCCTGAATCCTTCCTGATTCTCATGTCCTCAGCCACAGGATGGGCATCATTGTGGTCTGCATCTTGGGCTTGAGCTTTCTCATAACTTGTCCTTCTTCATCTTCCTCATCAAGCATCCTCGAAGCCTTTGGGGCCTTGTTCTTCTCAGCAATTTGGAATACTCCTAGTATTCCTCTTTGGTGCAGACTTGGCCTTGGGGGCAGCTTTGGGTGCCTCCTTGGGCTTAGATGTGGCAGCCCCTGATCTAATAGCATCTCCCATAAGCTTTGGTGCCTTTGGAGCTGGTGTAGCAATTTCATCTTCTTCTTCCATCATGGAAGGCTTCCCAATAACTCTGGCCATGGTCATCTTGACCCTTTCCTTTCTTTTCTTCCCTTCAGCAGCTGGATCTTTGGGTTGGGTTTCCAAAGAAGCTTGTGTAGACACTCTGGCTTTGGACATTGGTTGTCTTCCTGCAGGCCTTTTGATCTTCATGCACGGCTTTGCATTCTTTCTTTGCTGAGCCATATTCCTTCTTGAGCACAACTTTCTTGGAGATAGCCTCATCTTCCTCAGCTCTATAATCTTCATCCTCTGAATCTGAAGTTCTTTTCCTCCTTTGCCTAGTTGCAGCCTTAGGCAGGTTGCTAGGAGTACTTCTGCTCCCTTCATCTGAAGTTGAGGGACTAGTGCCCTCACTCAAGTCCATCTGCTGTTACGACTGCTCGGCTGTCACTTTGATCGGACATACCGCAAAAAGTATTTGTTGACCTGTGAAGAGTTGTAGATGAGATAGAAAAGATGAGCATCACAAAATGCAGAGGTTTTTGCAAAGAATGACTCAAAAGTTCAGTCTTAGTTTTCCACGAAAGCATTTCGGATCCACCGATTTTCAAACTCGATGATACCGAAGCAGTTTTTGGAACCTAAAGCGATGATCTCGGTTGGACCGAGTTTGATGCAGTGGTACCGAGACTGCTAGGGTTTCACTGAGAATTCTCAAATCGGTTGCACGGTTAGTAATTCTCGGCCGCATCGAGAGTCACTTGTGCAATGACATAAGCCAAATCAGTGAGACCGAGTTTTTCAACTCGGTGGGTCCGAGATGGTTTCAGCGAAACCTAAACCTAAAATTTTGAATCACATCTAATCTATGAACTACTTTGGCTGGATAGATGAGTTTCAATCGTGGCAAGATTCAATATGAAAACAATGTGCCAGGAATCAGACGTGGATAGCACAAAGTTTAAGTCCATACCCTAACTTGGCGGTGGACTTGCTACGGCGGCAACGGCGGGGACGAAATCCGTTGACGGTGGCGAAGACCCGGCTGACGGAGGCTCTTTGGCGGCGAGGAGACGATACGGAGACCACGATGGCGGAAGCGAGCTGTTCTTGTGGCGAAGGGTTTCGGAGAAATTTCAAAAAAATTCCCGTGGCTATATATAGCTCGACCACTGTCGGTGTGACCGAGTGGAACAACTCGGTGGCACCGAGATGCATAACGTGTTCGATTCTGACAAATCCGTGAGACTGAAAAGTTCAAATCGGTTGCACCGAGATTGAAAACTCTGATCAACTTGATGATCTCGGTAGGACCGAAATGGAAGGATCGGTCAGACCGAGAATCACTAAGAGGTTTTGGAAGTTTAAGTCTATGACGAATCGGGGACTCCGAGTGCTCCTCACACAGAGTGGTTCGAATCTAACTTGATCAAATTTTTTGATGTAGCATGAATAGAGTTTGAGACGAGAAAAGCATAGATAGCTAAAGAAGGTTCTTAGGCATTCTTGTCCATCCACTTGGCACAAAGAAAAGAATCCAAACAAGCAAAACAACAAGTGGACGTCCTTGAATGAGTAAAATATGCACCAAAATGCTCACACAATAAAATGGCAATTGAAATATGTGGCAAAGCATGCACAACCAATCTTAGCAACTATCAAGCAATTGGCGATGACTAGGTCATCTAAATATGAGTATATTGACTTAGGAGTCAAATGAGAACATTTGATCATAGGTCATACTCATCGTTTAAGCTCAAGTTAGGTTAACACTATTACATAATGCATATATGTATTCACACCATTATAGTTGATTTGACTCAATTCTTAGAGTTAAGCTCCCCTAGATGTGAGATCCCCCTTAGAGGGATGAACTAACCTTGGGTTTTGTCGATGATGACTTCATGTAGGTGTTGAAGATGTAGATGCTCAATGTTGATGTAGATCATTTGGAGCAATCCTTTGGAGTGAGTTGCACTTCCAATACCTACATGGGTTAGTCCCACAAGGAACAAACAAGAATATCCATAGACATAGAGTGATGCACATACAAGATGATGTCCATGATAACATTAGGTTACCTTGTCCCTTGCCTTACCAACATGAGGGCTTGTGACTCCTTGAACTAGTGCAAGATTTGAAAGTTGATTGCACTTGTTCTTGCCAAAATGATATGAGTGAAGAATGTTGGCGGAGTCACCCTCAAGAACTCTCTAGTTCTTCTTCTTCGGGATCCACATCATCTTGATGGGAATCCTTGGAGTTGTAGTTGTACTTGATGAAGTAGAACTTGGCGTAGTCTTGGGGACCCACTCGAACGAGGCTTTAGGTGCTTCTTCAAATGCATCAATCTCTTCTTGAAGCTTGTCCTTGCCTTTGTTCTTGTGGCCTTGTGGTGGAAGATCATCTTGAGCTTGTGTCCCCTTGAAGGAAGTTGGATCATACTTCTCTTGTTGAGGAACAAACTTTGTCTTGGGGTATTGATCTTCTTCCCACTCAACTCCATTGGCGTTGAACTTTCGTTCAAAACCAACACCTTGATTCTTCCGGTGCCTTCCTTGCTTGCGTACAATTTCCTCGAATTGCTTACTCCGGCAAGGCTCTTGTAAACACCTTTCTCTATAATTCCCTTCAATAAACTATTTTCTTGCTCAAGTGTAACTTGGCTAAGAGAATCATTAGTGGAATCAAGAGAACTACTAGAAGCAACAACATTGGATTTGACATTATTATTGTTACTACTAGAGGAAGTTTCTTTCTTGTACTTGTTACTAGACTTGACTTGAGGCATGTAAGTAGATAAGAGCAAACGCTTGGCAATGTAAGAAGAACTTTTCTTGCGGAGATCATCATTGATTGCCTTTAAGAACTCATGCTCTTGCTCAAGATTGAGCTTTTCAAAGCGTAACTTCTCATGAGCCCTTAAAAGTTCTCGATGATCTTGAAGATAGTTTCATGAGCCAACTTAAGAGTGTTTAGTTCTTTAGTTAGAAGCTCGATTTTCTCCTTATCATTGTCATTCGTTTGATTAGCATGATTAATTGACGTTTCATCATAGTATTCATCACTAGAGTTGTCAACAAGTAAATCATCATCACCTAGCAAGTCATCTTCATCACTATTAAAATCAACATACTGGATGTGTTACCTTAGGACCTTTGGCCATGAAGCATCTACCAATTCCTTCATTTGGTGATTCAAATATGTCGAAGGAGTTGGTTGACACAAGTGCTAGACCGGCAACACCTTCATCTTGAGTACATTCGGAGTCGGAGTGATGGTCGGAGTCGGAGCCGGATACCCATTCACCAACATGAGCTTGATGTCTTTGTTTTGTGCAGCTCTTTGATGACTTGTCCTTCCTTTCTGAATCCTTGCTTCTCCGTGAGGGTCTTCGTTCATAACGATCATCTCTACTCCTCCTCTCTCTTGGTGGTGATTCTTCTCTTTTGCTCCTTCTTCTTGGAGAATCTTCTCTTCTTTTGTAGGGTGCCGTACACTCATTGGAGTAGTGTCCAGGTCTCCCACAATTGTAGCAATTGCACTCTCGACTAGAAGATCTCTTGTCATTGTAATACCTTGACTTGGAGCTTCTTTCTTTGCTTCTACTTTTGTAGAATTTGTTGAAGTTCTTCACCATTAAGCTCAATTCTTCATTGAAGGTTGGTTTCTCACTTGATGATGTGGGGGCTTCACTTGAGGCTTTGTAAGCACCACTTGACTTGTTGTGAAGTTCCTCCTTATCCTTGAGTGACATCTCATGAGCAACAATCCTTCCAATGACTTCCGTTGGCTTGAGGTCTTTGTAGTTTGGCATCATTTGGATCAATGTGCACACGGTATAATACTTTCCATCCAATGCTCTTAGGATTTTCTTGATGATGAATTTGTCGGTCATCTCTTCACTCCCTAAGCCGGCAATCTCATTTGTGATAAGAGCAAGCCTAGAGTATATTTCAGCGACACCTTCACCATCCTTCATTTTGAACTTGTCAAGCTGACTTTGGAGCACATCCAACTTGGATTCCTTGACGGACTCGGTACCTTCATGCATATCAATCAAAGTATCCCAAATTTCATTTGCATTCTCAAGACGGCTGGTTTTGTTGAATTCTTTGGGGCACAATCCGTTGAAGATGATGTCACATGCTTGAGCGTTGTATTGCAACATCTTCAATTCTTCCGCATTAGCTTCACGGTTCGGTTCTCTCCCATCAAAGAATTCACCTTGCAAGCCAATACAAATAATTGCCCAAACGGCGGTGTTATGTCCAAGAATATGAATTTTCATCTTATGCTTCCAACTAGCAAAATTAGTACCACCAAAGTAAGGACCTCTACGGTGATAATTTCCCTCGCTAGACGCCATACTCTCCTAGGTTGTGAAACCAAGGCTATGACCACCAAAAGATATGGAAATCAAAGCAAATGGAGACCAAAGCTCTGATACCACTTGTAGGACCTTGAAGTATGTCTAGAGGGGGGGTGATTAGACTACTTGAGCAATAAAAACTTAACCTTTTCCCAATTTTATAGTTTGGCGGATCTTAGCTATTTTAGGACAAGTCAAGCAATCATCACACAATTCAAGCAAGCATGCAAAGAGTATATAGGCAGCGAAAAATAAAGCATGCAACTTGCAAGAATATAAGGGGAAGGGTTTGGAGGATTCAAACGCAATTGGAGACACAGATGTTTTTGTCGTGGTTCCGATAGGTGGTGCTATCGTACATCCACGTTGATGGAGACTTCAACCCACGAAGGGTAGCACTGCCTTGAGTCCACGGAGGGCTCCACCCACGAAGGGTCCACGAAGAAGCAACCTTGTCTATCACATCATGGCCGTCGCCCACGAAGGACTTGCCTCACTAGCGGTAGATCTTCACAGTAGGCGATCTCCTTGCCCTTACAAACTCCTTGGTTCAACTCCACAATCTTGTCGAGGAGGCTCCAGTGACACCTAGCCAATCTAGGAGACACCACTCTCCAAGAAGTAACAAATGGTGTGTTGATGATGAACTCCTTGATCTTGTGCTTCAAATGATAGTCTCCCCAACACTCAACTCTCTCTCATAGGATTTGGATCTGGTGGAAAGAGGGTTTGAGTGGAAAGCAACTTGGGGAAGGCTAGAGATCAAGATTCATATGGTAGGAATGGAATATCTTGGCCTCAACACATGAGTAGGTGGTTCTCTCTCAGAAATGATAAGTTGGAAGTGTAGGTTCGTTCTGATGGCTCTCTCCACGAATGAAGAGGAGGTGGAGGGGTATATATAGCCTCCACACAAAATCTAACCGTTACACACAATTTACCAAACTCAGTTGGACCGAATCGTTAAACTCGATCGGACCGAATTAGTAAACCTAGTGACCGTTAGTGATTTTCGGTGAGATTGACATGCATCTCGGTGAGACCGATATGGTTAGGGTTAGGGCATAACATAATCTCGGTGAGACCGATTACACAAACTCGGTGGGACCGATTTTGGTAATAAGCTTTCGGAGAGTTGGTCGGGAGTAAACTCGGTGGGACCGATTTGCTCTTTTTGGTGAGACCGAAATGTTACAAAAGGAAACAGAGAGTTTACATTGCAAACTCGGTGGGACCGATCGCTCACTTTGGTTAGACCGAAACGTTACGAAGGGAAGCGGAGATTGCAACCCCATCCCGGTGAGACCGAGATCCCTATCGGTAAGACCGATTTGCTTAGGGTTTGTGGCAGTGGCTATGACTTTTGGAATCGGTGGCGCCGGATAGAAAGAATCGGTGTGACCAATTTTGGCTTTAGGTTTAGGTCATATGTGGATGTGGGAAAGTAGTTGAGGGTTTTGGAGCGTATCACTAAGCACAAGAAGCAAAAGGCTCATTAAGCAACACATCATCCCTTCTTGATGGTATTGGCTTTTCCTATAGACTCAATGTGATCTTGGATCACTAAAATGTAAAATGAAGAGTCTTGAGCTTTTGAGCTTGAGCCAATCCTTTGTCCTTAGTATTTTGAGGGATCCACTTTCATCATCCATGCCATGCCATTCATTGAGCTTTCCTGAAATAATAGTCTTGGAATAGCATTAGCTCAATGAGCTATATGTTGTTATGAATTACCAAAACCACCTAGGGATAGTTGCACATCCCCTACATCTGCTAGCCTACCACTGGAAGAGGTCATGCAACGTACTCAACTATGCCAGAGCCCATAAAGGCTTGTGGCTGCACACGGAAGTTTCTAGCATGAATAATCTTATGATCCCTTTGAGCCTGGGTGGCATTCCATAGGGTGATCACACAGGTCCTCCGGGATCCCCTTGGGCAAGCACTGGGTTCTCCAGGTGCCCGGGCAAACCACTTGGTGCTCCAGGGTGCCCCAACCAATCCACCCAGATGTGTATTAAAGTAGCCACCTTAAGTTAAAACTTAGTTAACAATCTCACATCTATCATGGAATACACTCAAACCCAATCCACATCTACGAGCATAGCATAGCATTATAAGCATAACGTAGAAGTAACTCCCAAGGTTTAAATGCAGGACACTAGGTTCCTACCTCATCAACTACTTCCCAGTACCCACATGTTGACAATCCTAACCATGCAATGTTTGAGGGTTGAAACTAATGCATAAAAACTGGTTATGAAAGGGATATGATCAAAGTGTGAACTTGCCTTGTAAGGTTGATGAAGATGATTCACACTCATAACTCCTGATAGTTCTACTCGTCACACTCCGGTCAATCTATCGTAAGCAGGCAATAGTAACCACACATAAGCAATCATGCAACAGAATCGAAGAAAAGATCACGGAAAACTTCAAATACAAGCAAACAACTCTTGCAACATAAAAAAATTTCTAACAGTACCAAAATTAAGTGAATTTGGCCTTATCAGAAAGTTTAGGTCAAGAGCTTCGATTTTAAAAAAAATCAACTAAATCGGAGTTACGAAACTCAGGTTATGATCAAAAGAAGTTCAAATATAAATATGTTTGAATTCAAGTTTTAAACTTTCAAAAACATGTTCAAGTTGATTATCTGGATAGAGGAGATCATAACAAAGAAGTGGGCGCTGGTGTCGTTGGATTTGGATAAACGAGCAGAAACTAATGATCGATTGTAGTACATGGACTAAACTATAAATAAAACATTCACACATGGGTCCCCGTTCGAAAATAAAAAGAAAAAGAAATTTGTTACCGAACGAACGTTCGCTGTAGAGGCTTATAAGATGAAAATCGTTCGCTGGAAGGACTAAAACAACGAACGTTCACTACTTAAAGAAAAACAGTTGATATAAAAATAAACTAACTGATCTAATCCTAGCCCTAGGTCTACGATCGGATGGGCGAGGGCGGCCGGTGGCTTACCGCGTCGGCGGCGGTTGTCGGCGGCGAAGAAGATGGTGGCGGCGGCATTGGCTGCGGGCGGGGAGGCGGCTCCGGGTGTCGGCGGAGACGGCGGAGTAGATGGGAAGGGGCGTCACGACGCGGCGATGACGTCGGTGGTGTCGACGAGGGTCGACGACGGTGGTGGGGCGCGGTGCAACGGCGGCGGATCTCGTCGGAGCTCAGACTCCGGCGAGGTTTGTGCGAGGCTGCGGCGGTGGCACGCTGAGGCAAGCAGGGCGAGGAGAGAGAGGCGATCGGGGCGGCGCATTTATAGGAGGGGAGGGGACTTGGAGGAGGGGCGAGGTCGAGGCGGTGGCGAGGAATCCGGGGCAGAGACGGCGGCGGCCGGCGGAATCATGCGGGGTGCGGTCTCCCGCTGGAGGTCGAGGACGACCGGGGTGGGCCGGCGCGGCGCTTGGCCGGCTGGGCTTCGGCCCAGTCGGTCCGAGAAGAAGTTTTTTTTAGAAAAATATTTTTCCACACAAACAAAAATAATAAAACAAAATAAATTAAAATATTATATAGGCTTATAATATATCAAAATTTTCAGAAAAATATTTTATACGACATGAACATTTTTCTAGCATAAAAAAATTCACAAAAATTCAAATAAATCAAAGAGTGCTACTGCTCTAATAAAATCCAATAAAAATGATTTTTAAAATACCAAAATGATTTCAAATTTATTTCTCTCCAATTTTCTAATGTAGGGAATCATTTTACCCTAATTTCCATATTTTTTATTTTTGGAGAAAAATAATTTGCATAAAACCCAACTAACTCCAAATTGAAAATAATTTCAAAAGGGATTTTCAAATTTGATTCTTCGAAACTCCCAACTCATATTTCATATGTTTTGAACAAGTCCTTTTATCTTCTTTCATGAAAATGATTGAGTTGCTTAAAGTTTCTGAATTTGAAATATTTCCCAATGAAATTCAAATATTTTCAAATACCCTTTTCATTTAGTTAAATGGAAGAAGTCATGTCATCTTCTCTCTAGGGTTCTGTATTTGAAAAGAATTTGAATTCACGGAGATCATAAATGAAAAATGAAAGTTTGGGAAAGTCCTTTTATTCCTCTCATTTTAACTTTCAAAAAGTTTCAAATTTCACTCAATTTCACACAATCAATCATAACTACCTATTTATTATAACATTCCAAAATTTAGAATTTTGGGATGTTACAAACCTACCACCCTTAAAATGAATCTCGTCCTCGAGATTCGGAGAGGCTAGAAAGAAATAGGTTAGGTTTGGGGGTCTTCTCAAAATCCATCGATCGTCTCCGGGGTCTCAGGTGCTACCACCCTTAGAAGCATGGTTATGGTGCCATCAAAACTCATATACTCCATCCTTATTGTTGACAGTGTTGGTCTTCTCATATTCTCGGAAAAAAAAATTCCTTCTCTGGGCTCCTCCGGTAGTGGCATAACCTTTATCGCAATTCTTCTGCCCTTTCATCTTGGTAAGGTTCTTTCGTGACTGGGTCTTCTTAGCTGACGGGTCTGGCGCCAATACTAATCAACTATCGATATCTCATGGTGGTCAACCATTTATGGTTTCTCCTGCAGGAAATGGGTCTGGGCTTCATTCTCACCGTATGACCTACGATTGGCAACAATTGCCTTGTACAAGGGGAAAAATTGTCATACCATTCTAAGGTTTAAACAAGGTTTTGATCGTTGTCGCTCTACTATGGGTAGGTCACTCAGATTTACCATCCCACATAGCAAGGCGAATAATAAGAGTAAGTCGGTATGGTGATCAATCCATCCCGCACCCAAATCATTACCTTGTATATGGTTTAGCGAATCTCGCGTTCTAACACTTGGTCATCCTCTCAGGCATTGCAGAATTTCTCTTGCCGACGAACCAAGTTTGGATAAATCCATGGATTCCACAAGCCAAACAAACATCTATCGTTCCTTCATAACTCTCAGGTTTTGCGTTTACTCCTATAAGACCGTATGTCGATAAAATCGTAACTCATAACAGGGTTTTTTCCTTCAGCAAGAGTGTGCTTGCTTCTTGGCAGGTCCTGGGGCCTGTGGGTTATGGCCCATCTCATCACTTGTAAACCTTGAACTCATCATCGGGGAAACTGATCATTATTCCAGCATCCAGCTTCCTAGCATTCTTAAATCCATCCAATTATATATTCTCCCTTCCTTCTATTGGCACCAAACTCAGACTCATCCTGGAATTACCATTGCTCCATATTACCAGCATCATACCCCCTTTATATCAAATAGTACTTCATCCCTTCATACTCTTGGGGTATCACACATATCAAGATAAAACTCGTACTCATTTTGTCCGAAATCCACTCTGTGGAATATCCTTATCTTTTCCAGGGGTCAATTCTCCTCACAGGGTACTACCACCCATAAAATGCACAAAATCATCCATCGACCATATTTCTCATATCCTCGAAAATGGTCAAAATATTTCTTCATAGAGTAACAACTCATAAAATCCAATTAGCAGCATCGATGCTAATTTATTGATTCTCCAATGATTACAATCTCTTGCTTTTCCGTTACATGACTCAAATCATCGCCTCAATATAAAGGATAATGTTCTCACTACTACTACTGTACTTCTCACAGACACAACTAATTATCACAAGTCTCCTTTTCCTTGGGACAATCTCTAGCAAAGTGCCCTGCTTCATTACAACGAAAACATATTACTTCTGACGAGTCTCGAGGTTTCCTTGTGATTACAAAGCCTCCTTGGGTCCTCGGCTTCCTTTTTGGGCAACTGCTGACACTACAAAAAAAAGACACATCCGTAACATTTTGGGCCGAACGAAATTTTTTCCTGTCATACTTATGACACTTCTATGACGATAATTGTGACAAAACCCGGTATCATCACAGATGTGGTGGGGTCCTACTTCTATGACAAAAAATCATGAGAGAACATGGGCTTTTTGTCCTGGGCGGCCCGCAGACGTAGCTGCATGACATTCTTTGGGCCTTCCATGATGGAAAAAACCGTGGTAGAAGCGAGGGCGCGGAAAATATCGGGGAGTCCCCGGTTATGGTGGGTGGTCGGGGGCCGAGTGACGCGCGTTTCTCTCGCGACGCTGGCGTGTATGCGAGGCGTTGGGCTCTAATCAACCCGAAGCGAGGCATTGGGCTCTAATCGAACCCGGCGACAGTAATGGTAGGCTACGCGTTATTGAACCCGGCGATCGATCGATGGTCGCTAATCGAACCCAATCGGCGATTCGCCGCTCTGCCGCTAATCAAGCCGATCGATGCTGCCTCTGGATGAACAGTGGCGTTCTTTGGGGGGTTGGATGAACAGTTCCCGGTGGGGGTGGATGAACAGGACCCCGTGGTGTTGCCTCTGGATGAATAGTGCCCCAAACGATCGAGCCGGTTGGGGCTGGATGAACAGGACCCCGCGGAGGGCAGGATGAACAGTAGATGGTGGAGGGCTGGATGAACAGTAGCCCGTGGAGGGGTGGTTGAACAGGAGCCCGTGGAGACGGCTGGTTGAACAGTAGCCGATGGAGTAGCGCGCGGTGGAGGCTGGATGAACAGGAGCCCGTGGATGAACAGTCGCAGGTGGAGGCTGGAGGAGGTCGACGGTGGATGAACAGTAGCCTGTGGAGGCCAGAGGGGTCGACGGTGGAGATGAACAGTATCCCGTGGAGTCCCGTTTTGCGGTACGCCACACCCCTCCCGATGAACAGGACCCCCGTTTCGACCGTAGCGCTCCAACACAAGTCCTTTTCCTCCGTTTTGCGGTACGCCACACCCCTCCCGATCAACAGGACCCCTGTTTCGACCGTAGGAGGTCCTTTTCCTCCGTTTTGCGGTACGCCAGACCCCTCCCGATGAACAGGATCCCGTTTCGAACATGGCCGGTCGAACACAAGGCCGTTTCCTCCATTCTGCGGTACGCCAGGCCTCGTTTCCATCGGTTGTTCCATCCAAGCCCTCCCGATGAACATGCCAAACGACGCATTCTGTTTCGACCCAGCCGGTTGGCTCCCCATGAACACGACGACGACGTTGTTTCTCCGCTCTGACCCAGCCATGTACACGAGCCCTGGCCGTACATACGCGCGAGTAGGCATTCGAGACCCCGCCCGTATGTACGTACGTGGCCGTATTTACTTTCTTGCATCGTGGCCGCTGTACGTACATGTACATGCTACGTGCGCGCCTCTACTACGACACGTGTGTGCCTCTACATCAACCAATATGTACGTACATGTTCGCGACCAGAATGACAACACTACTTACGCTTCGACCAGGTGGGTCCCGACTGTCAGGCACTTCCTTGCCTGCGAAGATGTAGCTGGTGGGTCCCAGCAGTCAAAGGGGCGAATCGTTTTTTTGTTTTTGCCCGGACGCACTTCCTTGCGTGCGAAGATGTAGCTGGTGGGGCCCAGCAGTCAGGGAGAAACATTTTTTCACGAAATACGGTGGCCCGTCCGGTGGGTCCCCACTATCAGGTGGAGGAATAATTATTTTGCGCGTAATAAGGAGGCACTTCCTTGTTGCGGTCGTGGACCCAGTTGTCAGCCTCTCCACGTACAGTCCACGTCCGATGGAAGCCGTTCCTTGACCACGTTGACCACACCGCGCCGAGAGCACCCGGGCGATGGACGACGGCGAGGCCTAGGAAGGGGACGACGCGGAGCCGGGGAAGACACGGCAGTGGAAGCCTGCGCAGAGAGGAGTACGAGGGTTCATTGGTTCGGCTGCGGTGTGAGGTTGCCGTTGCCGCAGGGCCTGACCAGCGGTGGGAATAGTAGTGGCGGTGAGGCCTCCGCAGCAGCACAGCCGGCCACGGGAGGCAGGAGCATGCGGCACGACTGACGCTGCTTTGGGCGGCTGGAGCAACAAGACCAGAGGTTGAAGAAGCACTACGGTCGTTGGATGGACATCGTACGGTCACTGGAGCTAGAATCGTTCATATTGACTAAGTTGACAAAGCACTCCGTCCCTGTCAACTTAGTAGGCCCACAAGTCAGCCTCCAACCAAGGTGGGTCCCAACCAGCAGGGGGACTATTCATTTTTTTGTGCGTAAAAAGGAGGCACTACCGTGGGTCCGAGCTGACAGCAGGGGGAACGTTTTTTCACGCAATACGGTGGCCCGTCCGGTGGGTCCCAACAGTCAGGGGGAAACGTTTTTTTTTGCAAAATACGGTGGCCCGTCAGGTGGGTCCCTGCTGTCAGGTGGAGGAATCATTATTTTCAGCGTAATAAGGAGGCGATTCCTTGCTGCTGTCGTGGACCCAGCTGTCAGCCTCTCCACGTACAGCCAAGTCCGATGGAAGCCGTTCCTTGACCACGTCGACCACGCCGCACCGAGAGCACCAGGGCGGTGGACGACGGCGAGGCCTAGGAAGGGGACGACGCGGAGCCGGGGAAGACGCGACAGTGGAAGCCCGCGCGGAGAGGAGTACGAGGGTTTGCTGGCTCGGCTGTGGTGTGAGGCTGCCATCGCCACAAGGCCTGGCCAGCGGTGGGAATAGTAGGGGCGGTGAGGCCTCTGCGGCAGCACAGCCGGCCACGGGAGGCAGGAGCATGCGGCACGACCGGCGCTGCTTTGGGCGGCTGGAGCAAGAAGACCAGAGGTTGAAGAAGCACTACGGCCATTGGATGGACATCGTACGGTCACTGCATCTAGAATCGTTTATATTGACTAAGTTGACAAAGCCCTTCGTACGCGTCAACTTAGTAGGCCCACAGGTTAGCTTCTGAAACGGTGCGCACTAGATGTAACGGGGAGGAATCATTATTTGGGCGGGTGAAGCTAGAATATCCGAGATTGAAGAAGAAGCACAGCATCCGTTGGATGGACATCCAATAGCCACTGCTGCTAGAACCGTGTGTTGACTATAAGTTGACAAAGCCTTGCATACACGTCAACTCTTTTTTTTGAGGGGACGCGTCAACTTAGTAAGGACACAAGTGTGTGGCAGAGAACTTATAGCCCATTTGTGATTTGTAAGAATGTGCAGCCAATTTTTGAATTGTAATGGAATTTACTACAGCCCATTTACAGTTTGTTAAAAGTACAGCCCATTTCAACCAACCATTCAAAACAGAATTCAATAAAAATTCCCACATTTTGATGGGATCCGAAATATTTTTATCCTGAAATTTCTAGTCAGATTAAATACAATTCCAATATAAATTTATATTACATAAAAATCCAACGAAACATTGCGCTCGCAACAATTAATGAAATTAAAATTTTCAATATCCAAAAAATAATATTTTATAAGGTAATTACGTGTTTGGTGCATTTTTTATAGTTACTGCCTAGTTTTTATAATTACATCCTATTTATTATTTCCTAAAGCCCATTTTCTTGTTAACCTTAATGCATCCCTCCTAGGAAAGATTTGCAGCCCAGCGGGGCGGAGAATAACAACTTGACCTTGCCTGGGTATTCCTAAAAAAAGTATAGCTGAGCTAGCCATTTCCAGCTTGAAAAAAATTAATATCTGGGCTGGATATTTGGCATGGGCTAGACGGGCCACATCCCGCCCAGTTAATAGCTGCAGCGATGTTTGCGTTGTTGTTTAGAGGAGAAAATTTAATATCTGGGCAAAACATCGCTCAAGAAAAACTCTGCAGTGCTCACACCTCAAAAACACAAATACTGCTCGAGCTGCTTGGTCCCAGCTGTCGGCCGCTTCTTGTGCAATTCTATCGTTTATTGACTACATAGGTTGACAATGGTGTCGGACCGTGATGTCAGGAAACTAGGAGGAAGCAAAAAAAATTATAGTTTTATATACTAATTAGGAGGCACTTGCTGTCATCCTCTCCAAGTAAAGTCATCCCCTCATCCTCATGTCCGTTGACCATGTTGATAACGCGAGACGACGGCGCCACGGCGAGCGCAACAACTCGAAGGATGACAGAGAAGGCCTCGCGGGCCCTACGGATGGTCTGATACAGCGGAAGCCAGGATCATAGGGCCACATGTCCGCGACGGCATTGTCGTTAGCTTGTTCACCGTTGCTCGTTGAGGAGACGGAGGTTGCAGCACAGGTCCTCCTGCGCTGGTAGCTCTTCCGCCATTAGGACGTCGAAGTGCAGCTGCACCTGCTCTATGGTGAACACGACATGAACCGGCTTGGACAGTGGCGCCGGCTCCTGGTCAGAAGCTAGGTCCATTGTCTGATTGTCGTCGCTCAGCTCGGCAAGGTAGCTGGCGAGCCAGCATGTCCGCCTGCTGGATCGACCCACTACCAAGCACGAGTCTGACTGCCCTAGCCCACCCAGACCACCTCCCTCGCCTGCGCGCGCTTTCCTCCCAAAACGGTCAGCGCCGCCCGCCCCGCTTCCCGGTGCGTGCGATTTCTCCGCCTTCAAACGATACAAGTGTGTCCGTCTGTTCTTCTGCCGCCCACATTAATGATACGCAGTTGCCGAGGCGGCTACTCTGGCGCCACACATCCGTCCCTCCACCACCCACCATTGCTATATAAACTGCCGCGCCAGCCATAGCCGCTGTCATCTGCATCCGTTCCTATTCTCCTGTCCACACCACTAATGCCCACCAGGAGGAGACGGGCAGACGATGGACCACAAGGAGATGGCAGGCATTGTTGCCGACTGGCTGGCTGGCAAGCAGCCGGAGGACGAGGACGTCCCAATGGAGAACATGGTAGTCGACGATCCGGCGCCAACCCCCTCCTCTGCGCCATTCTCGCCGGTGCATTGCACCATGACCATCGGCGAGGCCTGTGCCCAATATATGGACACTGTGAGGCAGAAGCGTGAGGAGCAATTTCGGGAGGCACAGGCCGACGCCGCCTACAACCACCATCTACTCCAGGAGCACCTGCAAGCGGAGGAGCAGATCGCCGCGGAGCGGGCGGAGCAGGAGCCGCTGCTCGACTTCAGACCGCCCGCCACGAGGGCCGCCGAAGGCCGGGCGGTACCGCATGCGGGCGGGCGGAGGCTGCGGCCGCCTACAAAGAGGGCGATGAAGCGGCCGAGGCGCTATTTGGCGAGACCGAGGACGAGACAAAGGACAATGCCGACTCCGACGAGTCCCCGCTTTGCTGGCACCGCCCGCCGGCAACGAGACAGAGGACATCGCCGGCTCCGCCGAGGCCCCGTGGCGCCAACAATGAGGCAGAGGACACCGCCAGCTCCGCCGAGGCCCCACCCTGCCGGCAACGAGGGGGAAGATTTCCCCCCGCTCCGCCGAGGCACCGCCCGCCGGCAACGAGACAAAGGACATCGCCGGCTCCGCCGAGGCCCCGCCCCGCTGCCAACGAGGCCACGCCACACAGAAAACAAGGAAGAGTAGAACACGGTAGGTCGCCGCCGCTCGGGTCCAAGTAAGGCCACCGCTGCTACCCTTCGTTCTTGTAATCGAAGTTGTACATCATGGAGCAATTCTATGATTACAGGATGATTGAAGAGCGCTCCGTGGTTGAGCAAGCTCATGAGATACAGTCATTTGCTAGAGAACTTGAGCACTTCAGTTGTATGCTACCGAACAATGTGCGAAGTAAAAAGGAACAGAAGGAGTACAAAGAGTTTGAGCAGCTTTTAAGCGTTCCTATACATTGCAATCACAACGATTCACATATCATAGAGAACATTCAAAACAATTGATGATTATGCATCTCAGCGATTCACATGTCAGAGCCAATATTTACTTCACAGCTAAAGAATAAAGAAAAAATGGATCAACGCTGCTGACAGCAAAGGGCATCCCATTCGAAAATATCAAACGCATGTCTTCTTGCTAAAATCAATGAACAAAATTTGACAAGGTTTTCCCATTCCAAAATATCAAATGCCTACGATTGTGGAATGGGCAGGGTTTGCCATTAGTTCGGACATTGACATGGCACCTCGTGCTAAATAAACCAGCTGTTCTTTTTGTGCAGTTCCACCAAAATCAACCAAATTCGCGCTTAGCTTGTATGATTTCGCCCTTATATGTTGCAACGCCTTGAATTTATCGGCACCTCCTTTCTTGTGGTGGAAATGAATGATTCGATGTATTCATGAACATTTTGTGCAGTTCCCATTGAAATCAAGCTGAGCACCCCTATTTGCACAAATACAAAAAAAGTGATTAGTATAAAGCAAATTGTACTATGAATTGACAGTTTCAACAGGCACCTACATGGTCCATGTAGAGCACACTTTTACAAAAATGGAACTCACCAGAAAGAATCCTAGAACAACATTGTACTCGCGCATCACAGCAAGAAAATGGAGATTTGTCAGTCCTTCTGAGCTGAAGTTAGTTTGGTCTTGTGGGGGGTAATGTAACCATCCTTCAACTGCTCCTTCTGATGAGAAGATAGACAGGCTTCTTCATCCTGGCATAATCGGAACTAGTCACTTCATGTACTCCATATTCTTCTTGAGAGGAGGATGATCCTGTTGTGCAAAGACAAGAGGATAACTAAATGCTAGCATCCCTGTTTGCTCGAAAAAAGGAAAGGAAATATTTAAAAGCGAGCAGGATGAAGCACTTCTCAAGGACAATACCACTTTTTAATGACAGCATCTAAACAGTAGCACAACACCAATAGTGATGACAAAGCTCAATCATATGGATGAAATCAGTGGGTGAGTACCAACCTTTGTCAGGAGGCTTATTGTGTAGAGCATACAGATGAAGCACTTCTCCGGAACCATCTGTTGCTATCTACTGTGGTGGCCATTCTTACTATATACTCCTCGATTAGATTAATGTTTCCAACATCTTCTTGTGCAGTTCCACTAAAATATATGGTATCTTCAAAGAAGATCCCTGTTGGCACAAGTAGAGATAATTACGTATTACATTAAGAGTGGCATCAAATCAGTGGCAAAACAATTGCTCGTTCCAACCATAGTAATTAATTAAGATGCAAAACTATATCATTACTTGTGTCATCACAGTTCCAGTGCTTCATTACAGCACCAGGAGTTGATTTTTGTTTTTCTTCCGCTTGTTCTTCCCCTTCATCACTTGGTTCAATAACAGACAAGCTTCGCCTTCAATGTAAGATTTGGCATGTCAATTAGGTTGCACAAGTATAGCACTAAACAATGACATTAATTTTCTGATGGAAGTGGCAAAATACAGGCCAACACTTGTGAAATACCCTTATCTTACCTCAATAGGATATTACGGTGCACATACAGAATGGAAGTCTTGTCTCCATTTGTGCAGTTCACTAAAATCAAGCAACATTACCGTAC
The DNA here is from genome assembly GCA_021605145.1 of Aegilops bicornis. Classification (NCBI taxonomy): domain Eukaryota; kingdom Viridiplantae; phylum Streptophyta; class Magnoliopsida; order Poales; family Poaceae; genus Aegilops; species Aegilops bicornis. The sequence goes on along the minus strand of CM038673.1, from coordinate 296,816,496 downwards.
AAGTAGCACAACATATGAAAGCACACTGCAGAATCATGTGAAAGAAGGCTAGTATTGACCTCTCATGACGCGGAATTCAAACAACTCACAAGAAGAAGATCTGAACCAAATTTGCCAACACAGATAGGAAGTAAGATCTCCTCTTGTGCAGTTCCACTAAGATCAAGCAATCAAGCAACATTGTCGGTGTGACATTTTGGTTGAACTGCACAAATCACTCTTAAAACAAAAGTGTTTTGTGCAGTGCAACAAAAGGTCACAATGGCAACGAGGTGAAGTAGATAACCATGTTTACACAGAGGTGCAAAGGAAACAACTAGTGGTCAATAACGGTGGATGACATGTAAGCCAACAAAAAGAAGCATCTACCTTATCTAAATGGGAAAGAAAGCAAGACAGTAGCATTTCTCAAAAGGTGGCATTCATTAATATTAACAGAGAGATTATATTAACAAAAATTCGTTAAACATGTAATTTTCTTTTAACTGTGGCATTGCATCAATTTTCCAAATGACATTATTAGAGGGTGTTTGTTTACGTGGACATTTTGGTGGAGGGACTAAAAACTCCATGTCGGTGTCAAAACCGCGGATCTCGGGTAGGGGTCCCAGGCTGTGCGTCTAGGCGGATGGTAACAGGAGACAAGGGACACGATGTTTTTACCCAGGTTTGGGCCCTCTCGATGGAGGTAAAACCCTACTCCTGCTTTATTAATATTGATGATATGGGTAGTACAAGAGTAGATCTACCACGAGATCAGAGAGGCTAAACCCTAGAAGCTAGCCTATGGTATGATTGTTGTTCATCCCTCTGGACTAAAACCCTCCCGGCTTATATAGGCACGGAAGAGTGTTAGGGTTACACTGAGTCGGTTACAATGGTAGGAGATCTACATATCCGTATCGCCAAGCTTGCCTTCCACGCCAAGGAAAGTCCCATCCGGACACGGGACGGAGTCTTCAATCTTGTATCTTCATAGTCCAGGAGTCCGGCCAAAGGTTATAGTCCGCCCATCCGGACACCCCCTAATCTGGGACTCCCTCAGTAGCCCCTAAACCAGGCTTCAATGCCGTCGAGTCCGACGCGCATATTGTCTTCGGCATTGCAAGGCGGGTTCCTCCTCCGAATTCTTCATAGAAGATTTTGAACACAAGGATAGTGTCCGGCTCTGCAAAATAAGTTCCACATACCACCGTAGAGAGAATACTATTTACACAAACTCAATCTGCTGACGTATTCCGCAGCATGACATCACACCACGGCCAAGCCTTTATTCGAATCGTTTTCACATTTGCACCTCAGCGCGTTTAGCGAGGCGGTTTCCTTGGCACATCTTGTCAAAGCAGAGATCGTGTCCCCTTATTCTGGGATTCTCATCAATATGGGCGTGGGTAACCCAACCGCGCCATTGATTACGACGCTTGGGAGATAAGCGAGTTTTATCAGGCGGGTGGGGACGCATTGCTTTGTCCGTCCATATAAGGGGATAAGGATCCACTTTTTCACACATGCCTTCTTCCTCCTTTGCTCATCCATTTCCGCACACTTGAGCTCTAGCGCCCAAGTCCACACATCCCACCTCAACCTTCTCCAACTATGTCCGGAGCGGGAGGCAAGAGGATGGCCTCCTCCGTCACGGAGGGGCACATCAAAAAGCTGCGAAAGGCCGGATACTTGTCCGACGATCATCGCGCATCGGCTCCCCGACAAGGGGCAGCTCATCCCCACCCCCAGGCCCCATGAGAGGGTGTTGTTCCTCCCCCACTTCCTCCGCGGACTAGGTTTTCCACTTCACCCATTTGTCCAGGGGCTCATGTTCTACTACGGCCTTGATTTCCATGATTTGGACCCGAATTTCATACTCAACATCTCGGCGTTCATCATCATGTGCGAGGCCTTCCTCTGCATCCAGCCCCACTTCGGCTTATGGCTGAAGACCTTCAATGTCAAGCCGAAGGTAGTGGGCAGCCGCCAAGCAGTCTTGGAGGTGCCATGGTGGGCAAGATGGCCAACGTCCTATGGCTCGAGGGCTCCTTTGTGGAGACCATAAAGGGGTGGCAATCGGGTGGTTCTACATCACCGAGCAGCGTGACTCTAAATGGGCAGCGCCCAATTCGATCTGGCTTCCCTACACGGCTCACCTCATGGAAAGAGACGGGCCCTAACGTGGGGTATTTCGAAGAGCCGAGCGGACTCCAAACTGCGTCCGAAAACCTGGTGGACAAGAAGCTCAAGCTTGTCAACGTAGTCGAGTTATGCTCATCCGCCGGATCCTCCCATGCCGCAACGGGCCTTCAACTTGTGGGAGTTTGATCCGGCACAACACCGAACCTTGAGCCGGCTCTTGACACTACGCACGAAGATGCACGGAAGGTGTTGTTCATACGCCGAGGCTCCCGCATCCGCCATCAAGATCGCGGATTCAGCTCATGACATCAAGCCGGTGAGGTAAGCTATTTTACCCTTTACGGACTCTTTTTCATAATTTGACTCTATGCGGGATCTAAAACTCCCTCACGTTTGACAGATCGGTAGCGAAGACGTCCGGACATGTTGACTGTCCGGCTCCCTTGCCAGAAGACCCAGCGGACGCCCGATTGACGGGGCTGCTGGTTCCGGCACCTTATGTGGTGCCGGAGAAGAAGGCCAAGAAGAAGGCCACGGGAACTCGAAGGAGTTCCCGGCGCTAGGTGTTGTCGGACTCATCGTCCGATGACTCCGAGGCGGAATCCTCCCGCGAAGACGAGGAGGAGGAAAAAGAGGCCTCTCCCCCAGCGGGGGGAGAGAAGAAAAGGAAGGCCGCCCCAACTGGGGAGGCCGGAGGGTCCAAGAAGGGAAGGACCCTTCCTCCGGACTACACCACCAACGCCGACGACGGCGAAGAGGAGTGGCCACCGAGGACCAAGCCGCTGGCGAAATCGTAAGTGTCCGGACACCAGAATAACTCATGGCGTTGCATTTGTCACACAACATCTTCTAACGCCGAATATGACCATGCAGCCCACCCAAGGACGGGCTCGACGCTTCGACGAGCGGCTCCCTGGATTCGTCGGATGTGAATAGCACCTCACTTCCGACCGCCTCGTCTCCTCCCACCGCGGATGACGCCGAGGTGGAGTCCCAAAAGGGGCCCAGCCAGGAGGAGGTGGCCCTGGAGGCGCCGCAAGGCGACCTTTCGGACTCCGGGCGCAAAGGGGATAAAACCTCGAAGGGCTTTAAGTCCGGCCCTGTGCCGGACTCCATACCGGAACCTTCAGTGGTTCCGGAGTACGGCAGATGACCCCTTCGTAAGAAGGGCAAGACTACAACGCCGTGACCTCCGTACAACCGGAGGCACCGGATAATTTGATGGAGGCGCTTAACGGCGCTTCCATCGATGAGGAGCACCGCACTGTTATGAGTGTGGTGATCCAAAAAGTTTAGTCCACCAAGAGCGGGCTGACTGAAACCTGTGCCAGCCTTCTAACAGGCTTTGAGGTATGTATTTAAGATATGTAAAAATATTATCGCATAGACAGTAGCCCCTGATGCTCAGTTTGGTGTTCGGAAAGAAAAATCCGAACTAAGGATCTAAAAGATATACACAGGAGTCTAACATAAGTATGTCAATATGGGAATGCAGGCTGCACTACTGACCTCTACTGCACTGACTGCGGAGGTTGATGCATTGAAGCAGAGCCTCCAGCGGTCCGAGAACGAGCTCGGCCTTGCCAAAAAGCAGCTCGAGGACAAGGAAGGTAAGTAATACCTTATGGGAGTATTTAAAAGATGTGGTTGCAAAAAATGACAGGAATAACGTGAATATTGCAGGGGCCACGAATGAGGTGGCGACCCTGAAGGAAGCGGTGTCCAAGGCCGAAAGCAATGCGGCCGTGGAGCGCACCGAGCGAGAAGCAGGAGGCGCGGGTGGCGCGGGTGGCGGAGGTGCGGCAAGAGCTCCAGGCTCTCGTGGAAAAACACGAGAGTTTGGAGCGTGACTCAAAGACTCGAGAGTCCGAGCTCGCCTCGGCCCTTGAGAGCGCCAAAGCCGCTAAGGCCGAAGCCCAAAAAGCCCTCCAGGAAATTGAAGCGATGAAGAAGATAGCGGCGGGGCATTCTTTATGCAAAGCAAGCATGTGAAAGTGAAATATCTGTTACTTACCCGAATCCGGAGCTCTCCAGGAGCATTCGCAGATCTACCCCGCAGTTTGTCCGATGCTGCCGCATTCTACCGAGCCGAGGAGGGGAGCTCGACGGCGAAGGTGTTCTGGTCTCGATATCGAGGCCGGACACCCAGTGCCCTTGAGCGACCAGTTGAAGCAGCTGGTCGAGCTCCATAAGGGGGCCGAACAGGCCATGAAGGGCCTCATAGTTCGGCCTGTGGCCTAAGGAAGCCATGCACAGGAGCTACTTCGGGCTGGTGAAGCGGCTGGTGGACGCATGTCCATGGGTTGAAGTCGCTGCAAGCGCTCCGCGCATCGAAGGTGCCCGTGGGGCCCTTGCCCGTGCTAAGGTGCACTAGGGCAAGATGGACGCCGAGAAGCTTGTGACGGACGGACCACCACCGGCAAGGAGCATCGCAAGCCTGAAATATATTATGAGGGCGTCTTGAAGGGTGCCCGCCTTATAGCGGGTGAATGCTCCAAAGATGTAATTTTTTAGTAGACTCGCATTTGTTATCCTGTACACTGAAAACTTGTTCATATGCGCTAAGCAACACTTTTGAATTTAAAATATTACCTTATGTGCGGCAGTTTATTAAATTTGAGAGATGGCGAGTCGTCGGCTTCAGCCCCCATGCCACGAGTGCTGGGGTGTTCGGGATAAACTTGAGCGCTCTTGTTCCCATTCGTGGGTCCTTCGAGGGAGGCGCTCAACGCAACGAACAAGGCAACCGGACTATAATGCTTGAACACTCTCACTTAGCCATAGAATTCTATAATTTTAAATTTCGGTGAAGCGCCTGATATTCGGAAGGCCGAGTTCGGGGCGCTATCCACGCCTAGGCCGGACAATGCCTACTCCTCGCTCTAAGTGGCATAAGTCTTTAGGGACTCGAAAACCTCTCGAACAGCGACCGGCTCTCGCCCTATCATGACGGTCAGTTTTAGCTTTCTCCACTGAGGTGCTTAACCCAGCTCAACCGGGGCACAATCGCAGTGGTTCTCCCAGCTCTACCTTAGCCGATATAACGGAACATAAGGTACCAAAACATGGGAGCCGGGCAAACCCAATTATTGACCCAAGACATGATTCGGAGCTGATGCATATAATGCTATAAGTTCGGGGTGCCGCACTTGTGAAAGTGTTCGGACTTATCACACCATATTGTGGGGTACTTAAGCCCCTGGTGTATTGCCCGTACCAAAGTGTACGGTTGCACAATGTCATAACTGAACATATATATATAGAAAAAAAGGAATTCAATAATAGGCAGAAGCTATGTATTGTTTATTCAAAAGGGTTGCAGTAAGAGCAGAACGATACAAATAGTGCGATAAGCAAGGGACGGGACTTTTTAACATGTCCCCTCCAGGGGTAAGCTGCGGGATGGTATGTAAAACAGGTATACTGCTCGTAATAGAGACCATGTGGACACTCGACGTAGCTTTCTGCTTCCCTGGCTGTTGCATCGTGTGTTCGGCGATTCTACTGCCGGACAGGGCTTCGTGAAAACGGAGTCCTGAAAAAAAAAGAATGACACAATCGGGAGCCGCATTCTAGGCATGCCGTGGCCGTGCCCCTCCCCCTATGCCCATGGTATTTCCAGAGCGTAATTATGTACGCGTAGTACTGTTTTCGCAATTTCGCGAGGGCTGGGGTTTGGGCCGCATTGCTATGCGTGCTCGGAACGTGCCAGGCGGTCTTGTTGTAGGTTACTCCGGGCGCGCTTGACGGTGTCCGGACGTTTAATAACCGGACTCGAGAATTGCCTTAAGAGGCTGCTTTGTACTTCCGCCGCGAGGGCCTCCGTATGCTCCTCCGTTCGGAGAGAGCGTTCGGTGTTTCCATTGACCGTAATGACTCCTCGAGGACCTGGCATCTTGAGCTTGAGATATGCGTAGTGCGGCACCGCATTGAACTTTGCAAATGCGGTTCGTCTGAGCAGTGCGTGATAGCCGCTGCGGAACGGGACTATGTCGAAGATTAACTCCTCGCTTCGGAAGTTATCCGGGGATCCAAAGACCACTTCAAGTGTAACTGAGCCTGTACAGTTGGCCTCTACACCTGGTATGACGCCTTTAAAGGTCGTCTTCGTGGGTTTAATCCTTGATGGGTCTATGCCTATTTTGCACACTGTGTCCTGATAAAGCAGGTTCAGGCTGCTGCTGCCGTCCATTAGGACTCTAATGAGGTGAAATCCGTCAATGATTGGGACTAGAACCAATGCGGCGAAACCGCCATGCCGGATGCTAGTGGGGTGGTCCCTTCGATCAAAAGTGATAGGGCAGGAAGACCACGGGTTGAACTTTGGGGCGATTGGCTCCATCGCATATACATCCCTTAGTGCATGCTTCCGCTCCCTTTTGGGTATGTCGGTTGCTTATATCATGTTCACCGTCCGCACTTGTGGGGGGAAGCCCTTTTGTCCTCTATTGCTCGACGGCTGGGGCTCCTCCTCGTCATCGCTATGCAGCCCCTTGTCATTGTTTTCGGCATTTAACTTGCCTGCCTGCTTGAACACCCAACAATCCCTGTTGGTGTGGTTGGCTGGTTTTTCGAAGTGCCGTGTATCTGGCACGAGCGATCGAGTATTCGGTCCAAATTGGATGGGCCCAGAGTATTTCTTTTAAATGGCTTTTTCCGCTGACCGGGTTTAGAGCCTTTGAATCCGGCATTGACTGCCGTATCCTCAGCATTATCCGTTAATGCGGCGCTTGTGCTTGTTGCGACGCGACCTGCCATTGCTGTCTTTGGTATCCGAATTACCAGGGCTCTTGGTCATGTTGTTACTACGAGCTAGCCAGGTGTCCTCTCCCACGCAAAAGCGGGTCATGAGTGTTGTGAGGGCTGCCATGGATTTCGGCTTTTCCTGTCCTAGGTTCCGGGCAAGCCACTCGTCGTGGATGTTGTGTTTGAAGCCTGCAAGGGCCTCTGCATCCGGACAGTCGACGATTTGATTTTTCTCGGTTAGGAACCGTGTCCAGAATTGTCTGGCCGATTCCTCTGGCTGCTGAATTATGTGGCTTAGGTCATCAGCATCTGGTGGTCGCACATATGTGCCCTTGAAATTGTCGAGGAATGCGGCTTCGTGTCTTCCCAACAACCAACTGACTCTGCTGGCAAGCTGTTAAGCCAATGTCGGGCTGGTCCTTTAAGCTTGAGTGGGAGGTATTTGTTGGCGTGTAGATCATCACCGCGGGCCATGTGGATGTGAAGGAGATAGTCCTCGATCCAAACCGCAGGGTCTGTTGTGCCATCGTATGATTCAATGTTTACGGGTTTGAAACCCTCGAGATTTGATGATCCATCACTTCATCATGAAGCATAGTGGGTGTCTTGGCGCCTCTGTATTGGGCTATATCACGATGCAGCTCAAATGAGCTTTGTCTCATCGTGTTCGGCCCACCGGAGTTGCCATATCCGGCGTGATTGCTATCGCCACGTGTCATGGGCGCCCACACGATCCGTAGATCGATCTTGTTTGCCTTGCCTTGTCCTCCAATATATCTCGCAGTCCGCGTATTTCCCAGCGCCTTGGTATTTTTTGAGCGGCGCTGGGTGCGGCTTGAGTTGAGGGCCGAGAGGCCTCTCTGTCACGGCCACGAGGTGGCCGGTCAGCCATATCATGCGCTGGTGATGTAGGTTTGGGTGCTTCCTCCTCTAATCGGGGTAGCAGCCTGCGTTTTGGGTAGCTCTTGGAGGGGCGCTCGAGTTCATACTCTTCGGCCGCAAGGACTTCAGTCCATCTGTCAGCTAGCAAGTCTAGGTTAGCTCTAAGATGTTGCTGCTTTTTCTTGAGGCTGCTTGTCGTTGCCATAAGCCTGCATTTGAAACGCTCTTGTTCGACGGGATCCTCGGGCACGACAAATTCGTCGTCGTCGAGGCTTGCCTCATCTTCGGAGGGAGACATGTAATTATTGTCCTCTACCTCTCTTTCTGCCGCTCTCTCATGAGGGCTGGCTTCTCCATCCTCCTGCGCTGAATCCTGCTGGAGGGGGTTGTCTTCGGCACTGTCCGGGGTGTTATTGTCTCCCGTGCCGGAATCACCATTTTTGCTACGACGGGATTTAGAGCAGCGCTGCTGACGCCGGCGCTTAGGCTGTTTCTTGGAGGGGTCATCCTCTGCTGTTCCATCGCCATTCCCATCTTTTGGGATGTCCACCATGTATATGTTGTATGACGAGGTGGCCTTCCAGTGCCCTGTGGGCGCTGGTTCTTGGTCGTCTCATGCATCATCGTCCATACCGTCGATGTCTTCGGAGTCGAAGTCGAGCATGTCGGTCAAATCATCGACAGTGGCTACGAAGTGGGTGGTGGGTGGGCTTTGAATTTCTTCGTCGTCCGCATCCCAACCTTCCTGACCATAATCCGGCCAGGCTCTCCGATAAAGAGAGAGACTTTAGTGAATTCAGGATGTCGCCAAAGGGCGAGTCTTTGAAAGATGTCCGGCAGTGAATTCCATGATCGGGCGCCCAATCGGATTCGATTAGGCGGGAGGCGGAAGGCTCGGAGTCCGGAGAGGAGTCCGGCACCTTGAGTCACGAAGCCGCAAAGGGCGGGGTAGGTGTACGGCTCAATCGCCATAGAGATTGCAGCCCCGAGGCGGTGTCCAGCCACCCGTCCTCGATCGGCGCAATGGCTCGGCTCGAGCTAAAGGTCGGAGCGGACATCGGTGCGCTCTCCAGACACTGCTCGGGCGGCAGAAGCTAGATCATGCCCCTCGTGGCGGTCACGACTCGCTTGGTCGTGGCTCGAACCCGCCAAGATCAAGTCTCCGGGGCGTCAACCGTGTAGTTCAAACTTCCAAATCTGACACGGTGGCCAGGGTGTAGCTTTCAATCTGCTCCGGATGGCCAGCGAATTGGCTCATAGTGCAAAGCCGCCCGAATCTGAAGATCTGTCCGGGAGAAAAGTCCCATCCCAGAGTGCATCGTTGTTGATGATCGGAGGAGCCATCGGGCCTAAAGATGACGACACACAAGAACTCTCAATGAAAGCACCAATGTCGGTGTCAAAACCGGCGGATCTCGGGTAGGGGGTCCCGAACTGTGCGTCTAGGCGGATGGTAACAGGAGACAAGGGACATGATGTTTATACCCAGGTTCGGGCCCTCTCGATGGAGGTAAAACCCTACTCATGCTTGATTAATATTGATGATATGGGTAGTACAAGAGTAGAACTACCACGAGATCAGAGAGGCTAAACCCTAGAAGCTAGCCTATGGTATGATTGTTGTTCGTCCTACGGACTAAAACCCTCCGGCTTATATAGGCACCAAAGAGGGTCAGGGTTACACAGAGTCGGTTACAATGGTAGGAGATCTACATATCCGTATCGCCAAGCTTTCCTTCCACGCCATGGAAAGTCCCATCCGGACACGAGACGAAGTCTTCAATCTTGTATCTTCATAGTCCAGGAGTCCGGCTAAAGGTTATAGTCCGGCCATCTGGACACCCCCTAATCCGGGACTCCCTCACTCCATGTCAGTCCCATCTAAACCAAACGGGAGGGACTTTTAGGGACTAAAAGTGGGCATTTGGGACTAAAGAAAGAAGACCCGAGGAGAGTCTTTTGGGACTTTTTCCAACAGTTGCCCACCACGCATTGCACCTTGTCTCTATTAGTTCACTACTAGGGGTAACATGGTCTTTTAGCATGTCATTTAATAACCTCTAGTCCATGTTTAGTCCACGGAACCAAGCAGGTAGGGACTAGGGAGTTTTAACCAAACAGGGCCTTAGATTAACAATGACTAGAGAGTTGCATGGGGACGGTGGGCCTTTTGACACCATGTGCATCTACCGATGTCTTTGGGGTGATGCACATCTGTTGCAACAAAGAACAAACAACCAAGGAGCATATTTGTGTTGGTCCCAGTTTTGTCATCTTTAGACACCTTTCCCTATGTGAGCGCAACAAATCTAGTCCTGCTCAAACTCTACAGCCTTGTCCCCCAAAACAAAAGATCAGTTTGTTACAGATGTGCGTACTGCGTTTGTCATTGTTTTCCCTTTTCGACCAACGTAGGTGCTGGATAGCCAGTCTGTACTAGTACTTTCCCCACTTCCTTTCCTCTGTGAACCACGTCCTAGATTTATGCTATACAACTTTCCCCACTACTTTCCCCATTATTGTCCTCTTTGAACCACGTCTTAGATTCATGTGATACAACTTTCGCCAAGATTTTCCCCTTCCTTTCCTTTTTGAACCACGTCCTAGATTCATGCTATACAACTTTTCCCACCACTTTCCCCCATTCCTTTCCTCTTTGAACCACGTCCTAGATTCATGGTATACAACTTTCCCCACTACTTTCCTGTTTGATCCAACACCTAGATTCGAGTGCAGAAGCGGAAAAAGCCCACATGCATCTAGAGAAATGCATGTGGAATAAGTAAATTATACCTTAAGGTTCTTGGGGTGTGGTTCGGTGGGCGACCGGAGGCCGTTCGACCCACACTATGTACGGCGGCGAAGAAGAAGGGGTCGGAGGCCCTCCCGCGCCGCCGCTGGGTGAAAGTGAACAGCTGCGCCGGTAGTGGATTCCCTCCCTCGCCGACGGCGACAGCGTTAAGCCTCCTTCCCTTCCCGGCGGACGGATCCTGCCGGCTCTTTGACCAGCAGTGAGGGGAGAGAGAGAGAGGCCAGCGAAGTCTTTTTTAGATCTGGAGAGGCTGAGAGAGTGTGAAGAGAGCAACTACAAGCAGACTAGCAGTGAGGGGAGAGAGAGAGGCCAACGAAGTCTTGTTTGGATCTGGAGAGGGTGAGAGAGTGTGAAGAGAGCAACTAAAAGCATTGAGGCTCCAGCGTGTATATATATATACTGGAGAGAGTGTGAAGAGTGCAAACCCTAGAAAACAAGCGTCGAGGCTGCAGCTTATACATGATGAGGTGATTATACGGTCACTACGAGATCATATAGCTCCGTATCCATCCATTTTGACCAGTCAAAGAATCCTCCTGACACGAATTATGCTCAAGTGTAGTTATCGAACCCGAGACCTCAAGTTTGATGAGCGAACAGGCTAACCAGCTACACAACCCTCCTGTAATGCTCAACGAGAGGAAAATAACCTTTTATACATTCCTGCATTCGTGTGACAAGCATGCCGTGTTTTTGTGTGTGTGTGTGCGAGTCATTGGGATTTAAATCATAATCGTGTCATGTGGCTTTGGTGGTAAGACTATCCACAGTGGTGTAGAAATAATGCAGCCTTAGTCACCCTACCTCTCTCCACGTAGTGCGTTGTGTCCCACCAGTCAGAGGGTGAAACAAACAAATTTATAAGAAAAATTAAAAGTGCCAGCGGTGTATCTTAGCTCACACATCTCGCTACTGCTCGGGAACACTGTCCAATTGATCCCTCCGTTCGCTCACGTACTATTTTAAGTGAATCCTTATTATAACATGCACACAATTTTGGGCACTTGTATTCGACCTAAGTCAGTGTGCCACAGTATCTCGTACGATTCCCTCCGTATAGGTGAAATAAGTCACGTTAGAAGGTGCGGCGGGACCAATGTGCAGGCAGATTGGAGGAGAAGGAGAAACTTGACCGGTCATTCCTCCAATCAAAGCCCTGATTTCTGTCTCTAAACGCAACAATTAATCCAAACAACTAAGAGATGCCTCTTCTCTTCTTGTACGTACTCCATTTGTATCTCACTTCCTGTGGCTTTGCACTCGCATGATTTTCCTATTCTATGAACCTGTGTGTGTGTGTGTGTGTGTGTGTGCGTGTGCGTGTGTGTGTTTAACAGCATGTGTGTGTTAGAGAGAGCAACAGATCGACCTACTAGTACAGAGAGATGGCAAGTAGTCTACGATTTTAGACGCGAGAGTCGGTGCATCCTCTCGTTTCCGGGCGTCCGGTAGGGACAGGCGGACAGCTGCCACGCCCGCTCCTGACCAGCCTGGCCCACCCAAAGCCCCTCCATCGCCCAGCGTGCTTCCCGCCAACGGTCGGCGCCGCTCAAAAGAATCGGTGCCGCATTCATGCCGGGCAGAGCGGACGCGACCTCTCATGGCGCTTTGCTTTGAAAGGAGAAGCGGATTCAAGAGTGATGGTTGCTTCGTCTGTCCAACTTCTTCTTTGGGTCTATGTTATTTGACGGCTCATTGGTCATTATTCTTGAGGTGGCGGGACTGCTGGATGTCCCACGCTTTCGGCGAAAGGAGGTACTACTAGATTACAATTTTCTCCATTCTTACGGCGGAGGAGTGCAAGAGCAGTGAAAACACGCAGGCTCAGTGATTACATGGTCCACCTCACACTATCACTATATTTTCTGGACATCGTGCGGCACCTAACTCTTTACATAGTACTCCCTCCGTTCCTAAATATAAGTCTTTGTAGAGATTCCACTAGGTGGACTACATACAGAACAAAATAAATGAATCTACACTTAAAATGCATCTATATACATCCATATGTGGTTCATGGTGAAATCTCTACAAAGACTTATATTTAGGAACGGAGGAAGTACTTGTATAGTACGTACTGTAATTTATCGTGAGATAGTACAATGCTATGAAGCTTCCAACTTACATTACATGTATCTTGCGTCCTAGGTTGCCCGTTGCAAAATTTCATCAAATACAAAGGAGACTAACATGCATGCTATTGCTTCTCAATGATTGACAGATCATAGCAAATATGTACTCCCTCCGTTCCAAAATAAGTGTCTCAACTTTATGCTACATACGGAGCAAAATGAGTGAATCTACACTCTAAAATACGTCTATATACATCAGTGTTTGGAGTACGTACTAGTAGTTCATATTGAAATCTACTAAAGGACATATATATTCCAAATAATATGATAATCTCTCTAACCAAGGTAGTAGGGACGAGGAGTAAATGGAGGGAGTAGTAAAATTTTCTCCTCGTCTCCTGCGAGCCACACAAGACGTGCGTGGGCAGGGAGGCGTAAGGCGTACAGTACTACTACTACTCATGCAGTCCCTAGCCATTGAAACAGAGACAGCTAAAGAAAAAAACGATCCATGCAGTCCCTAGCCCTTGAACCATAAACCCTAACCAGGCTTTAATTTGCCGGCAACGTCGGCGCTTCCTAAGAAATGATGTTTGCAACCCTTCGACCATCGGATCATTTTGTGTAGTTTCACCAAAATCGAGATGAGCATCCATGTGGCAAAGAAATTGAAGAAGCGTGATTAGAATAAGATTACTGGGACTAATTGATGAGACATAAACTCATCACAAATACAGTACGTAGAAGCCAGTAGAGGTATGTGCGGGGCAAAGAAGTAGAGAAATATCCACATGGAGTGATGTGGGCAGCTGGAGCAGTGGTGCAAGCCGGCTGTAAATGGAGTTGTACCCGAGGGATGTCGGGACGTAGCTCAACCTAGAGGAAGGCGGCGGGAGGAGGCAACTGCCCACGTCGCGGTGAGCAATGGACGAATGCAACCTCGCCGGCTTTGTGAGAGAGAATGGCGGGGACCCCTGATCGGGACATGCCGACAATGGGTTTTCGCCGTCGGTGACGGCGACCGCATCTACACTAAGCATCTACCCCTTCCCCCGACAGACGTGATCCGCCGGGATGTTAGAGATGTGGCCACAGTGGTTTTGTGCGAGAGAGTGTGAAAACTGAAGAGAGCAACCCCAACAAGCAACCGTGTAGGCTCGTCCTGCCTATGTATATAGTGGAGCGGTTTACTTTTCTCTCCATATGAACCTATTTATATTGCGTACGTGCCACTGAAGAAAAAAACTTTATTTATAAATGACGCAACACCTACTACTCGTTCTCCTATAAACCTTGCGCTTGGCATCTCCAAACTATTAACCTTGCGATTGGCTCTTCGCCTCTTCGGGAAGTCAAGCAATAATGGTACTGCAGTATATATCGTTCTGGCTATATGAGACCGAATGAATTGCTGCACGTCCACCACCTGGCGAGGGTTGAGGGGCGAGAGAGAGTGCGTAATATTATGCCTGTTTCAATATGGACTACATACGGAGCAAAATGAGTGAATCTACACTCTAAAATACGTCTATATACATCAGTGTTTGGAGTATGTACTAGTAGTTCATATTGAAATATACTAACGGACATATATTCCAAACAATATGATAATCTCTCTAATCAAGGTAGTAGGGACGAGTAAACGGAGGGAGTACTAGTAAAATTTTCTCCTCGTCCTGCGAGCCACCGCGCGCATGGGCGAGGGAGCAGGCGTAAGGCGTAGTAAGCAAGCTTCACCTCATCCTGCGAGCCACCGCGCCCAGGGCGAGGAGGCGGCGTGCTAAGCAAGCTTCTCCTCGTTACTGCGAGTTGGCCGGGACACATCAAAAGTACTCCAGTGTATAGAGCCTTGCCTCTAAGGTAGGCCCCACATGGTTTGCCTCTTTTTTAACATAACGCGTCAAGTCGCAATTTGTTTGTTCACCCGTGGTAGACGATCTTCCCTCCATCTAGTGGACGACTCGTACACGTGTCAAGTTACCACGTGGGCTGCCTTTTCGTACAGAAATGAGCTCCACCATGTACCCGCGCGAGTGTGGTTGGGAAAGAGACGAGAGTACGTGCGCCGTGCGTGCACCTCTTCTCTTAGTGCACGTCCCCCACCTACATGGGTGTGTGTGAGAGATACAAACCTAGACAAATGGCTTGTGCGTTCGTGAGTGTTTTTTTTGGGGGGGGGTTGATTTCGTGAATGTATTTGTGGGAATATGTGTTGATGACATCTCAAACAAAATTTTGCAGGCAATGTGTGTGAAATGGAGGCCTATCCATATCATATATAGAGGGTCGGGCGATCCACGATAAGAGAGGGAGGGGTCATAGATATCGATAGAGTCGAAGAGAGGATCAAGTGGGTGGGTGCGAGATCGATGAAGAGAGCCATCAAAATTGTGTGTGTGTGCAAGTCAAAGATATAGGGCGTGACCTAGCTCTTTGGAACGTCGGAGGCACAGGTCAAGTTTGTGTGTGGCAGGGAGACATGACTAGAGCACTCGATGTATGTATGTGTGTGTGTGTCGGAGGGGGTGGGGGGAGGGGTAGGCAGAGGCCTATCTATAGAGGTAGAACGAATCGTATATGTGTTGAGAAGGAGAGACCCAGCTATGTCTTGAGGGAGATCGGTCGACATCCATACATAACTTAAGGACAGGAAATAGGATGGGACAGAGAGAGAGAGAGAGAGAGAGAGAGAGAGAGAGAGAGGGAGAGGGGTAGAGTGCTGGATGGGTGATGGAGTTGCTTCTCGAAGATGGTGGGGGAGGCCTACTAGACAAACTGAGGGTGGAACTGCAATATTATAAATAAGAGTGGGGATGTGTTTCGATGCGTGGGAAAAAATGAGCTATAAGGACCTAGCTAGCTACTCCCTCCGTTTGGAATTACTTGCCCGACGAGACGGGTAGACAAAGAGAATGGAGCTAGGAGGTGGTGCGAGAGGCCCAGCTACTAGCTAGATAGGGGGAGGAGTGTGTGGTTGTGAGATCGATGAAAAGAGCGGTGTCGGTGTCAAAACCGGCGGATCTCGGGTAGGGGGTCCCGAACTGTGCGTCTAGGCGGATGGTAACAGGAGACAAGGGACACGATGTTTTACCCAGGTTCGGGCCCTCTCGATGGAGGTAAAACCCTACGTCCTGCTAGATTAATATTGATGATGTGTGTTACAAGAGTAGATCTACCACGAGATCAAAGAGGCTAAACCCTAGAACCTAGCCTATGGTATGATTGTTGTCTATCTCTATCGACTAGCCTGGCCTCGGTTTATATAATGCACCAGAGGCCTAGGATAACAAGAGTCCTAACCCGAATCGCCCGGTGGGGAGGAGTCCTTGTCTTGATCGCCAAGTCTTGTGGAATCTTCCTTGTCTGCAACCGTCCGGGTGGCCCATGAGTATCTGACCATGGGGTCCTCGGCCCAATCCAAGCCCGGATCGGGAGACGACGTGGTGAGTACCCCTAGTCCGGGACACCGTCGATAGCCCCTGAACCGGTCTTGAAGTTAGGGACGCTCCTCGATTCTTCCAAACTGTTCTTCATCTTCGGTCGCCGGTCTTGAAAACTGGTTCAACAAATCTTCTCATCTTCGATCTTGAGGATCGCCGAAATGCATTCGACGAGTTTACACGTCGGGTATCCGAGGAGCCCTTTAAGTTTCCGGCCTTTATCAATGCCTTGTTATTTTTATGCCACACCTCGGGTTTGAAGTTGTTCCCGGGCGGCAGCGTCCTCTTGCGTCCGAGCTCCAACGCCGGGCTGCATTCGAGGTATCTTTTGCAGCCGAGCACCAATGCCGGACTGCTTCCCAGCTCTATCGCCGGACTATGTATCCGAGCTCCAACGCCGGACTGTATCCGAGGTGTCGTAAATCACCTTGGTTCAAATAAGTTTGAAGAAGTTTAGCCGAGCTTAATGCCGGAATTGCCCTCTATGGAGCCAACCACTAGCGTCCGAGCTTTATGCCGGACTGCTTCCGAGGTGGTGCAGCACCCCGAATGTGGGTCGATTTTTGTCAATATTTTTTATTGGTGCAATTTATTCTCTGCCGAGATACATAGCCCGTAGCCCACAAGGTGTGTATCGGTCTAAAACCCGAGATGCACCTGAAGGATGACGTAAGACCGCTTATCCCAGTAGCCACTGAGACTCAGGTTGATTTGCAAAATCGGCCTGAGGATCAAGTCCTAGCTCGGTAGAATACTTCGGGACACAAAAAGCGGTGTGCTCAGTCCTCGAGACTCGGGTTGGGTGCGGCCGACCAACCTGAGGATCAAAATCTCCTCAGAAACTGTATTGCACATAAAATTTTCTGCATAGAACATGCAATGTAGTAGCCCCAGAGACACTGGTCGGGTGGCAACACCAGATCAGGGGATTGATGTGCCCCTTTAATATTTGTAAATAATAAGCCCGAAGCCCAGTAGCCCCCAAGCCTTAATGCGGGCACGGGTGGCCGAATTAAGGATCGATATCCATAGTAAAATCACAAATTATGTGTAATGACTCAATGTATCCAAGTACTTTATGTCATTAATGCTCGGATCCGCATTGTACAAAACTTTGTTGACCGACCATCGGCTTCAACCTCCTCGGCCAAGATGGCGAGGAGTGTTTATCCTACTTTATAAAGCCTTTATGAGGGCAAAGATTTACGACAAACAAGGCAATCTGGCCATACGGTTTTATAAACAAAGGTACGCAGAGAGGTATGTTATATTACTGTTTAACAGAATAAATGTCTTCCAAAGAATATTTTACCGCTTTCAGTTCCTTTCTTTGGGTTGTCATGCTAAGCATGATCATGAAACCTCAGCTCCAATTTAAGAGCAAAATATTGAGGATTTAGTTTGGGAGGCAAGTTACTAGCCCCCGGTAGTGTTTGGCGACAGTCGAGGTCAAGCCGGAAACACTTCGGCCAATGTTATGAATGGCCCATCATTTAATATAGTCATCGGATCGCTGACCAGTTTACACCTGTTGTGATAGTCAGTTTTCGGCTTTCTCCAGTGAGGTGCTTGACCATGCGAGCTGGAAGCACAATCGCAGTGGTTCTCCCTTTGCACACCTAGCCGAACAAAGCGGAACGTAGGAGGCTAGCACATGAGCCGGGCAACCCAACTATTGACCGAAGACAAAATTCGAAACTGATGCATACATAGCAATATCCGAGAATGTTTTCGCCGAATCTCTAAAGGTGTCCGGCGTTGCACTGCGAGACTTGTGCTGAAAACACACAAATAGTTTAAAAGTGCCAAACGTTTGGAAAGCCAAAAAACGTCAGCAAAAACATGACGTCCGAACAAGATCAAGTGTTCGGTGCCAATCCGAAAATTGGACTTTAGAAAAAAAGTGCTTCTGCCGTGCTTTAACTTTGCAACGACTAAGAAAAAAAACACTTAGTATGAAACGACTCAAATAAACATAAGAGCCCCCAAGTGACTTGGGTAAAAGTTGACTATAAAATGTAAGGTGACATGTAGAATGCCTTCTAGCTGGATTGTAGATCGTTTGTCGTAGCGGACCTTTTAAGCTTCAACCTCTGGACCCGATAGTCCGGAGTGTGTCCGAATACCCTCGCGGTTATAAAAACCGGGGCATGCATGGAGACCAGGCGTAGGGGTCATTAGTGCTTTATCAGACAAGTGACCAACTAGTTATGTTATATTACATGGTTAGTAAGAAACATCTTCCAGGGAGAATAGTTCCGTTAGGGGTTCCTTTCCGTGGGAGGCATGCCCTAAAGTGCATGTCCGGACAGCGAAAAGAGCAGAAAAACATCTGGGGGCAGGTAAATAAATCGGTAAGAAATCATCTTTTAGTTCACCGACCGAGTATTCCCTTAAGAACGCTAGCTTTCGGCTTCACCCAGTCTGAGGTACACATCCGGCTGACCCGGCAGAATAATCGCAGAGGTGCTCCCTTTACCATCTAGCCGAACAATCGGGAGCGTGAGGGGTAAGCACAGAGCCAGCAACCCAGCTTGGCCAAAACTTAAGTCATATTGATGCATATAATGGTGAATAAAAGGTACATGCGGAAGTGTGACACATGTGTTGGGCATAAAGCCGAATTAATAAGCTTCATTAAAGAAGCCCCGAATATAATGGCGCGGGTAGCGCGTCAAGTGTCTTGAACAAAGTTTCGACAAGGAAAATTTTTACAAGCAACTTTTTTCCAAAAAAGCATAATGCTTGGTCGAACCGAACACAAGTTAGAAATTAAAGCTTTGAGCATGAAAGCGACTTAGCTGGTTAATGTGTTCGGTATTGACGATGCAGTCCGAGCTGGATGCGGGACAAGGTTCCATCCCCCAAGCCGATCCCGAGGTGGCGGAGCAAAAGAGCTCAGCAATCCGAAGTGGTGACATAGCACGGTCAATGCAGGACGGCAGAGTGATGCCGAAGTCCCCTGCATGGGGTAATGAAGTGTTGACGAAGCCCCCCGTCCAGCCGAGGTGACGCTAAAGGATATAGTCCGGCTAGATCATTTTCCTATGCACAAAATATAGTGCAGACCGGGGATAATAGTAATAATAAGAATTAAAAAATGTTGCATAATAAATAATTTATGCAAAGTGAGTAATAAAAGAAATATGGCCTGGCGCCGAAGTCAATGTCGATGCAGGTCGTCGGTGTAATGCAATAAAAGGCGTGGCGGCACTGGATTCACTGAGTTGGTCCGAGTTCGGATGCGGCGTTAACGGACTATGTCTGAAACCGGACCGAACCATCATGCGACCGTCGATAATGCGGCCACCATTTGATAGACATGTGTACATATGATGGACAAACCAGAGTAATAATTCCTTGGGAAAAATTAACCCAAACAAGCAAAAAGAAATACTAGGATTAATAGCACCTGGCTTATGTGTTGTAGCAATCCGAAGGAAGGTGATTCCCAAAATTGGGACTCGATCCGCGCACCCACTGCCTGGTCGGCTAGTGACGCCGAAGTGTCCGGAGTAGGTTGATGAAGAGATGGCGAAGCCCCCGGTCCAGCCGAGATGTCGAAGTAGGTAGGCGTGATGGAAACCAGCTTGAAGAAGCAATAGTGCGGCCCTGCCGATGCAGGTCGTGACGTGGTCGATGCCGGCTTGATGAAGCGACCGTGCGGCGTTGCCGGTATGCCCGCTCCGTGTAATCCGTGGGGCGGCGATGTTGGTGATGATTTATCCTTCGCGATGTCGGACTCTTGTTCGGCTTGCCGAGATGATGATCCCAAGAAGTTGAGCTCGGCTCAACAAAGTGACGACATGTCTAGCGCAGGTCGGCAGCCATGGAGTAATATTGCGGTGGTTTGACACCAACATGATGTTGAAGATCATGTTCAAAAGATCTTAAAGTTAGTGGGATGTGTTCGGAAACAAAACACAATACCCCATAAAAACTTCCTTCAAAAAGGATGTCCGAATTCCCGTTCATAAAAAAGGCGAACTCGGGTCAGATTCGTTTTCGTGCAGAAAACAGATCCGAAAAGTGATGCACTAATCGAAAGGTTCCCGGAGTTTGGACGGTCGGATCGAGCTGAAATTTTGAGGGTGGTAGATATAGGAATTCCGCAGCCGATCAACGGTTGGATCTTCCAAAGGAAGTCCGAGCTAGAAGCTGGACACCACGCCCTAAACTCGTCCGGATTCTCGTCCAGATTCAATGCTGCTCCGGTATATCGGAGATTGCCGGAGATTCCTCCATCGAAACTCGACGAAATTTTACAGGGTTGTTGTAGACTCAATTCCGCACAATTCCACCGAAGCAATCGTTAAAACGACGCTTGAGGAGGCGGTGGCAGCGGACACAAGTCCGTTGTTCAGAAAAACAGTGCGGTCACCCGAGGGCAATGTTGACGTTGAGCCCCCGGGCTCCCTGGATGATTCCTCCATGATCTTGATAGAGATCGGAGTTGGTGTTGATGAAGACCATCATCCGAACATGACGATGGAGGTAGGGCACAGCCCTTGGTCGAACCAAGGTGACCAGTTGAGCTGGTAGCGAAGATCTTTGAAAGTCGCATGATTGATCTGCGGGCGAGCCATCGACCTTCTGCCGAACACACAGAGGAACTCTCAATGAAAGCACCAATGCGGTGTCAAAACCGGCGGATCTCGAGTAGGGGTCCCGAACTGTGCGTCTAGGCGGATGGTAACAGGAGACAAGGGACACGATGTTTTACCCGAGTTCGGGCCCTCTCGATGGAGGTAAAACCCTATGTCCTGCTAGATTAATATTGATGATGTGTGTTACAAGAGTAGATCTACCACGAGATCAAAGAGGCTAAACCCTAGAAGCTAGCCTATGGTATGATTGTTGTCTATCTCTATCGACTAGCCCGCCTCGGTTTATATAATGCACCGCAGGCCTAGGATAACAAGAGTCCTAACCCGAATCGCCCGGTGGGGAGGAGTCCTTGTCTTGATCGCCAAGTCTTGTGGAATCTTCCTTGTACGCGTCAACTGTCCGGACTGGCCCATGAGTATACGGCCATGGGGGTCCTCGGCCCAATCCAACTGATCGGGAGACGACGTGGTGAGTACCCCCTAGTCCAGGACACCGTCAAGCGGCGAGAGTTTACACGTGAGTGGGACCGTATGAGAGACACGAGGCAAGGACACATAAAGGAGGAGATTGAAGGTGCGTGTGTATGTTGTAGGCGGAACATCATTTGGAGAGGTTTATCGATCGGTGTGTGTCGAATGGAGTTGTGGAGACTGTGGGAGAACGACCTAAAGAAGAAGAAAAATGAATGTCTTGTGATGGATAGAATCTTTGAGGGAGGGGAGGCGAGGAGGCGTGTGCATGCACGAGAGAAAGTTAGTGGTAGCTACAAAGGTTAGAGGATTGTGTGGGTGTAAGAGACTAACAAAGATCATAATTTGATATGGAAGTGGATTCATATATTTGAATAGGAGATCATTGTGTTTTAAACATATGCATGCATGAATATAGCGGTGATACACATGTTGTGGTTTTGCACATGTTATACCATAATGTGATAATGCATGGCGTTTGCAACTCACAGCTAAATGTCGAACAATCTAAACCATACTATACATCGAACAATCTCACATTTTGTTTGAATTGGTGATAATGTGTGGCGTTTGCAGCTTACAACTAAATATCGAACAATCTAAACAATACTATATATCGAACATTCTCACATTTTATTTGAATTTGTGGTAATGTGTGGTGTTTGCAACTCACATCTAAATACTTATAGGCGTAGGGGGCGGGGCACCATACATAATGTGATAAACACATTATACATATGAGACATGGTTTAGTTTGTGAATATCTAGCTAGAGCTTGAAATGTACTATGATTTGAAATCAACATAAAGTGGATTCAAAAAATTGAGTTCGAGTTCATATAGTACACATAATTCATATGTAACTCGAGACTAATCATGTGGTGTGCTGCGAAGATAATACACAAACGATGGTTTAACTTGACAATAATGACGACTGTAGATCTTATTAAAATAGAGAAACGAATTCAAATGCTTTGACTTCACAACAATCATTATTGTAGATCTTATTCAAATAGAGAAACGAATTCAAATTTAGTTCATATTGAAGTGGTAGTATATACGTTTGGAATGCACTAAAAGCGTTCATTTGAGTACTAGGTTGCATACATTATACACGTACAGAAATATTTTAATTGAACATAACATGAATTCAAAGTTTTGAATGACATTTGTAGTCTTGAATTGATTTGGTACAGTACACGTTAGGCTTGTCCAGAAATTTCAACCCGCCTTGTTAGCCCGAAATATTTAAGATATATCTTTGTCTCGTTGTGCTCCAACAACTCCCTCCATCTCAACCCGCGCCTTGCTATTCCAAAATTACAACGCGCGCGAAAACTCCCACCTCCTGTGAAATCCCGACACGTGAAATGCCCGTGATATCCTGAACCGAAAGAACCTTCTCAAATAGGTGGGGGTACTTTTGTAGCTTACCCCACATTTCGGACAAGCGCGTCCCTAAGCCATGGTTCCCCACTCCCATCCCATCTGCCCAGCCATTCGTACACCAAGGTCGGGAAAACCCGTGAAGCCCCACACCCTCCTCCGTCCGCCACCCAGCCGGAGCCTCTTCCCCGACGACGTCATCCACATCAACACCTCGACGTCCCTCATCCACCGTACGGGATGAGGATCCGTCATCAATCTGGCCGTCCCGCCAGTTCAACCACCCCGTCCTCCACCTTCAAGGAGCTGCCCTGACATTCCCCTCGTCTTTCGCACCACCTCCATTCCCACACCGTCGTCTTCACCTGCACCACCGGAAGAGCATCAACATCACCGTTTCCTCGGATGAAGCTGCGGCCTAATCGGCGCCACCAAAGAGGTTGTACACTAATCGCCGCATTTTCTTCTTGATTCAATCTCACGGTGCTACCGGTGCTCGGTCCCGAGCTGACACGGTGCGGCTCCATCCACGGCGGCGTCGCCGGCCACTTCCTCCACGGCGTCGCTCCCTCAGCGGCAATGTCCACATCAGTAGGAGCTGCTGCTGCTTTAGCTCTCGCTCGCGCTGCTTCTTTTCTCTTGCTCTCGGTCCCTGCCAGTGCTGCTCTTGCTTTCATTTCTTTGCTCTCGCTCTTGCTCTTGCTTGTGATGCTGCTCTGATTTACCTACACTTTAGTCGGTGAATCGACTTTTGGGTCGATCGATTTTCAGGGGTGGGGGGCTCGCGGAGTTAAGGAAGAACCAGCCGCTGAGGAGGGGGCTCACGGAGAGGTACCCACTATCTATCTTAGGGTTGAGGGTGGGGCGGTGGTCGCCCGGCGGTGGTGGGGCGGTGGCGTTGGAATCATTGGAGAAAAAGCTCGGCGCAGGGGCTAGAGGGATGGCCAGGCGGCGGACCAGCGGTGGGGAGTGTTTTGAGGCGGGTGGGGCGGCGCGCTCGGCTGGTGAGCGGTGAAGGCGGCTATTTGGTCGGTGGTGGCTGGCGGCTCAGGGGTGTGGAGGTTGAAGATGAACTGCAGGCCCTTGATTTCGTATCCAACGGCTGCAAATCGGTGACGAGAGATGAAAAAGTCGGTCGGTGACGTGTAGCCTCACCTCTAGTGCGTTCGATTTCGATAGTAAAATCTGATTTGACGGCAAAATTCAGTTTGACGGCAAAATTCAGTTTCGACAGTTAAGTTCAGTTTGACGATTAAGTTCGGTTTGACGGTTAAGTTCAGAGATGAGCGGCTGATGTATACATCTAGCACTTTGTGGTTATGTATTTTACGTCATCTATTGGAGATGCTATTAGAATTCCACTCAGGTTAACGTTGTCTCTCTTGTCCTACTTCAGCCTCGGCGTCGTACAACTCACCGGAGCTGCTCCAACGATGAAACCCTCCATCACAGCGGAGCAGTACCTCGGGCTCCATCTCCAGACGCCTAAGATCTTCTTCCCCTCCTCCGACAGCCAAGTCAGCCGGAGCATCCTCACCGGCCAACCCAATCACGCTGAGATCAACATGGCTTCGCCAAAGAGGTTGTACACTTCTTGTGGTTTGACTTAATCTCACCATGCTTCTTTGCATCCTGTGATCTTCCAATTCTTGTGAACCAAACACCCAGATTGGCAGAAATCATGTGTTTTTAAATTCTCTGTTTTGCACGTGCATTCCTATCCTATTCTTATCTATTTCCTATCCCTGCATTGTTCGAATCCTCAAATTCAAACAAGCCCATACACAATTACTTTTTTTACAAATATTTGTTAAAGAAAACCTTGTGTGGTTTGTCCTGCTCCTGTGGTGTTGTGTTCCACCCCAGCTCAGCTGCTCCAATGACGGAAGGGTTCACCACAGCAGGGATCCGCTCTCGGTATCTTTCGCCGCCTCGGATATTCTTCCCTTGCCTTGACAGCCACGACAACTGCATTACCATCATCAACTGAGCAGATGACCTTGAGGACTACACGTGTCCGCAAGAGAGGTCGCACTCTTCCGTGTCTGCTTACGTTATGCATCGTTTAATATGATGACATGCTACTTTATCGTCGTGTTCACCTATTAGACTCCGACTCAGGTCCAAACTTATGCTGAACTTGAGTTTTTAAATGGTTGTATGGTACATATTGGGGAAGCAATCAGTACTATCTGGTTAATCTCGGGTGTCTACTATGAGTTTCATGTTGGGTGCAAACAAACATTAAAGGAGCCATTATCTGTATTTTTTAACTAAACCTATTATCTGCCTGCTATCATTGGTTTAGGGTCTATCCCTGATTTGCTACCATCACTCTGGATTTGTGCATGCACTCCTTACATAGTCTCACTATGTTTTATTCCTACGCATGTCAGTTATTGTACACAATGGAACTGAACATGTAGAGCAAAAGAGACGAGCCTTGCGTGGCAATAAAATTTCATGCAGACGTTGCTCCATGGTGGGCGCAAAGGCAGCGCCCCCTCCACCCATTTCGGATTTTAATCAAGAGGAAGATAACTGTTCTGAGGGGGATTCAGAAGCAGAAGACCACTCCTATTTACCCCATGAGGTCTTCGCTCTAACTTGGCATGCTGATGTTGGTTATATCATGCATATGGTGCCTTGCACTGCTTACTTTATACATCAAATATGTCAACTGCTTAGTTTAGACATGCTTTGTGTCAATGCCATCTGTTTAGTTTATTCATCGTTTATGTGAACTATGCAATGCCATCTTGTTTAGCCAGGCATCATATATGTGAATATTGCAATGCCATCCTGCTTAGCCAGTCATCTTGTATGTGAATTATATGAGGCCATCCTTTTTTTCGTTACGTATTACATTTGTCAACAATGTTAGTACGTTCAACTACTCTTCGTGTGCATCAGCCATTTGACACGGTGATGGAAAATTCTGGAGTGAAAACAAGGTCTTTAGAGCAGACTATGCTATCTGATGAAGCGCATATCTCGCTGGTTACGGATAGCTCCTCAGAGGAGGATTCTGAGACACCCCCCGAGGTGCATGCTCTAACTTGGCGGGGTTATTATGCTCATATCGTGCGTATGGTATCTTGCATTGCTATGTCATTTGCTTAGTTTAGACATGATTTGTGTGAATGCCACCTTTTTAGTGTCTAATTACCATATATGTGAATTATGCAATGCCATCTTTTGCAAGACATTATATATGTGAATTATGCAATGCTATCTTGTTGCAAGGCATTATATATGTGAATTATGCAATGCCATGCTATTTAGCCAGCGTCATATATGCGAATTATATCATACCGTCCTTTTTGTATTTCTCATTGCTTTTGTCGACAATGTTTGTATATTCAATCGCTCTTCCTGTGCATCAGCCATTTGAATTGGTGATGGAGAAATCTGGAGTGAAAACAAGGTCTTGAGCGAACAATGCTACCCGGTGAAGCGGATATATTCTTTGATTCTGAGATAGCTCTTGAGAGGAGGATTCAGAGGCGTATGACCAGTCCTATTATCCCCGAGGTGTATGCTCAAACTTGGCGAGTTATATTACTCATATCATGCATATGTTGTACTGCAATGCTTAGTTTTTACATCATATACACGATATTGAATGCCATCTCCTTAGTTGACACATCATATATGCGATTGCCCTCTGCTCACTTCCTTAGTATATAAATCATGTATTTGAATTATATCATGCCATGATGTTTACATAGACAGCATGTATCTGAATTATGGCATGCCAACCCATTTTCTAAAGACATAATATAGTTATATCATCTCATCCTGTTCACATAGTCATCATATTTTGAATTATATCATTCTATCCGTGAATTATATCATGCCATCATGTTTCCATCAACGGCATGTTTGTGATTTATGGCATGCCAACCACTTTAATAGACACATCGTATAGTTATATCATGTCATCCTGTTTACATACTCATCATATTTTGAAGTATGTCATTCTATCCTGTTTAGTTAGCCATCATACATGTGAAATTGTGTCATGCTATCCTGTTTAATTAGCCATCATATATTTGAAATTATGTCCTGCTATTCTGTTTGGTTAGACAACATAAATGTGAATTATTTCATGCCCTGATTTCTTCCCTACTATCCATTGCACCTGTCTATCTTACAATGTATGTACATTCAATTACTTTTCTTGTTTATCATCCATTTCAATTGGAGGGGGTGATGGCAGTATCTGTGGGAGTAAAAACACGGTCTTCAGAAAAGATCGTGCTACCTATCGATGGAGATAGAACCACGGTTGTACTTGCCCAAGAATCAGCCCCACCACACATAACCCAGACTCACGCAGATTGTACCCCTACCCAGTTGGACAAAGAACCAGCTACACCCCTTCTAACCCCAACCCGGGGACAAAGAACCAGCTACACCCCTTCTAACCCCAACCCGGGGACAAAGAACCAGCTACACCCCTTCTAACCCCAACCCAGCAGATAGTAACCCAGTTCCCGTTGACACAACACCGTCTCCACCACAGAGCACCCAAACATGAGCAGTTAGTAAGGCAACTGTAGTGCCCAAAGCACGAGGACCACCACTCCGAACCCCAAGTCAACGCTTAAAGCAGAAGATGAATTGTTCTCAGGTCAGGTTCCGTAGCTATGGTTCATACTACTTTGCTCTTGCATCACTGTATTTACTCATACCAACTAACTTCAAATTTGAAGGATGCAATTGAAACTCCAATGGCGCAACAGGTATGTTCTAAACCTGTTTCTTTAACGTGTTTGCTGTTGTAACTTGCTCTTTGTTGATTTCAGTTTCAATTGAATAAACAGTTATGTTCTCATGCCATGCACATTACAAGTGTTGTTATTGCTATGTAGTTTCCCACACTTATATTCTGTCTATGCTGCTTTGTCTTAAATAGATATGATTGACTGTATCTATCTTGATTTGGCAACATAAACTAGAATGATATAGACCATACAAGGACCATACTACATAGATATATGTTTGTTTCATGTTGTTATCTCGTCCACCTTACTCTTGAACTGGTTTACCAAAACGAGTTTCATATACTACATTGTAACCTGTGATGTGTCTGTTTGTTTCTCCTTTAGAACGCGGATAAAATATTGGAGAAGAGTACCCCGTTATGCAATGGTAAAGGAAGTAATGCAGATCAGGTTCAAGATAGTGAGACATCCCTGTTGTTCTCCAAGAAAGATGATAAAACTATATTGAAGACACCGAGACAACCTCAAAGTCCTGTCTTGATGTAGTGTTCGAGTTCTTGGCTACTCTTGCTACTTTTGACTCTTACGTACTTTCATTGCTGAATCAGTTCGGCTTCTTGAGTCTCAACTTCAAGTTGAAAGACATCGATCGAGATGTTATCTGACGAGGAAGCGAAGGACCGAGAAGTCCCTGCAGAATTCGGATGCATACTTTCTGGTGCAACAACAAGTGCTGGAGGATTTAAGCACCAAACAAGAGAAAGTTAATAAGTTTGCTAAGCATCTTGCCAGCATTATGGGTACCCAGGATATTGTTTCTTGAGCTCTTATGAAGTGGTTTGAGTTCTGGACTTGTTTTGCTGCGGTGTTTATATGCTGCTTTGTTCCCTATATTTGCATTCGTGGCGAACTTTGATGCCCAGTGGATGTAATATGTGTAATAGACATGATAGCCTAGCGTAAGTTACTTGCTTATTTATTTCCGTTGTCTTGTTTATTTGTTTTCTTGTAAACAGTGCAGTTCTTTTTTTCGCGGTTTGCTAGTGGCCGGAATAACCTATTTTTTTAAACTAGGCCACATTAACAACGGGCTACATATTTACTGTAGTTAACATGGGCCTCCTACGGGCCGTAGAAACAATGGGCCTTCTACGGGGCGTAGACACAATGGGCCTTCTACGGGCCGTATCATCAATGGGCCTTCTACGGGCCGTATGATCGGTTGGCCAAACATGGGCCAATAACAGACCACATTATGGCCGTAAATGGGCTAGAGTTGAAATCGTCCGTTCATGGGCCGACCATAACGGGCCGTCGTTAATAGGCCGTATTTGATGACGCTATGAAAACGGCCCAACGTATTAACGGGCCACAAAGGGCCGACTGTAACCACGGGCTGTATTTGGCCCGCAAGCAGAAAATGACAGTAACGGGCCGAAAGTAAACGAATTCTAGAAATGAGCCCAAGAATAAATGGGCCCTAAGAAGGCCGAAAGATAACATGGGCTGGAAACGGCCCAACGAAATAATGGGCCATTAATGGGTATAAAGTAATACACTGTTCATTACGGGCCAGTTTTACCACGACCCGTTAATGGGTCGAGGGTTACTAAGGGCCTCATATGAGCCAAAAGACGTCATGGGCCATACATGGACCGAAAGTTAAAATGGGCTGGAATTATATTAGACGGCCCAGATGACGCTACTGGGCCTAATTCGGATAGGCCGTAAGCGAACCTTTGGGTTAGCGGGCTGTAAATGGGCTATCTGATCGGGCCGTTAACGGGCTTGCGTGGGCGACCCGCCACCTTTTGACCAAGTCAAACGGGCCGGCCTTTTCACAGGAATGGGCCTCTGTTGGACCGTGCCACGTGTCAACGTGCCATAGGCGCTTTGGGTCCAATGAGTGGATGACGTATGTCCCAACGGTGAGCTAACACGTGTTTTCTCCAGCCAATGATGATTTTACACGTTGAAAATCCCCATTGGTCGGGGCTGTTAACGGGTTATCGGAGCCAAAACCGGACCCGATAGCTTAACGGCGTTCCTTTACGGTGGGTGCCACGTGTCGGTCACCCTTGACGAAAGCACTTCTATGACGCTCGATTTATCGTCATGGAAGTGGACACTTCCGTGATGATAATTTTGGTAATGTCATGGAACACTTCTAGGACAACACAGGTATGACTATCTTGATTCTGTCATAAATTTTTCATGGATGTACATGCATGACAGAAAACGTGACATACTGTGACAAACACGTATCATCACGGAAGTGTATTTTTTTGTAGTGTGAGGTAGTGCCCTGACTCCTTGCACCTGAAACAGGTGATATGCCTCAGGTCCTTCCTGGAATCCAATCTACTTCTCTTCCTGGACTTTTTCATTCCAATCAGGGCTTCTATTTATTGTGGGTCATACTCTACTTCCTCTGTCGGGAATTCTACTAGATCCCCATTCAAACAATTCTGGGAGATGTGTCCTTCTTCCCACATAAATAGCCAGACTTGGTGCAAGGTCTAATTGGTTCTTCTTTAGGTGTGTCCTCCACCTCTTCCTTCCTCACAGGTTATTCTAAAATTTCCATGAGGGCTCCTTTCATTACTTCTTTCTTCTATTGGATAATTCGTTGTTCCATGGGGTAAGAAGGGTAGTGGGTAGTCCCTTCACACAAGAAACAAGTAATCTGCCTAGTTGGGCATTCTTCAGTTGGGTGACTTCCTTCACAATTAGGGCATTCATCTCTGTGTTCCTTATGGTTGTGTCCTATTTCTCCACAAAGCTTGCATGCACAAGGCTTCTTCATATCATTACCATAAGGCTTCATCTTCTGGGACACAAGCCGAGATTTTAGCAGAGTCAACTTAAATTCTTTCCAAGTGGTTACTCCTTGCCATCCATTGATGGTTTGATACATCCTCCACCAAGTAGCATCACCTCTTTCCAAGCAATGAAGAGCATGTTGGGTCATATCCTTTCCGACTATAGGGTATTCTCCATATGATCCTCCATGTTCTAAATCCATCGGCCGTCTC
Organism: Aegilops bicornis; assembly: GCA_021605145.1. Taxonomy (NCBI): domain Eukaryota; kingdom Viridiplantae; phylum Streptophyta; class Magnoliopsida; order Poales; family Poaceae; genus Aegilops; species Aegilops bicornis. The sequence continues at coordinate 296,786,189 of CM038673.1, read as the reverse complement.
CAATTGAGTCATTGGTACATAAAATACGGGTTTATCTCCATTCATCCTCTATTGGGTCCAAGGGTTTGGGGGGGAGATAAGAGAGATAGAGAGGGATGCACACAAGGCAAACAAGAGTTTTGAAAAGACATATTTTTATTTTGTGGCTATCGGAAAAACATGAAACAAATGACAGCTCACAATCGTCGCATCTAACGTAGGTATATAACAGGGGTTTAGTCCTCTAAAGGTCAATAAATCTTCAAAGTTGCCAAACTCTTCAAGTCTTGTTCCTGACTCCGGTGGCTCCTTCCGATCGTGTTTGTCCTTCTCAAGTTCTTTTGCCAGATCATCGCTGTTGACGCAAAGTCTCTCATGGCATCCTTTAATATTCTGGAGTTGCGTTCCAAACTTCTGGGTTTCAATATCCTTGGCATGAACCATGGTCCTACTGTCCTTCAATTCCTGACAAAGCTCCAGTATTTCGAGGTTTTGATCCTCCAACTTTTCTACTTTCATCTTCTGGTTTCTGAGTTCTTCACGAATTGGATCCTTGTCAAATATGACTTCCTAAAGGTCCTCCCTAACTTCTTGATGTAATACCCCAGATCCCGGCGATACACCAGCTAAGGTTAAAACTTCATCTTTTGCTGCTAGGTGCTCCATCAGCCTTCTACCATCCAATCCTTCTGAAGAAATGCATGTTTAACTCAGCACGGTGTCAATAGCATAAGCGGGCGATAACATCATGGATAGCCATGTTTCTTCCCTAATCATTGCCATGAGCTATCATTCCATAGTGGATATCTCCTGCCTTAGGGTTTTCTTGACAAAACTTTGAATTCTTATGCTCCATGTTCTGGTCTTTCTCTGATACACCTTGATCTCGAGTATTGACAGCTTCAATAGTCTGCCTAGGTCATACAAATCTGGGAATTCTTCAGAGCCTTCAATTCTACTAGTCTTCGGAGTCTTAAACCGTTGTAGTTTCCATTATTATAATACGCGGTAAAATCCTCTTCATTCTGAAGTGGTCTTAGTTGTCTGATATCTTGTACTTCTTGAAGTGGTCTCTTCAGTCGAATCTTCATGGTCAAAAGGGGAAAGGGGTATAGTCTCACTAAAAGGAATATTTGAATAAGCTCAGAAGAGAACAGAGGTAAAAGATCTTTTTGAAGAAGAAAGTTTTAGAGAAAATCTTTCCTATGGGCTTGCCAGTTTCTAGGGGTCACGTCCTACAGTCAACATGTGCTCCGATACCATCTTGTAGTGACCCGACCTCAGACGGTCAAGTCTCTGTGCTTAAGTGTCATCCTTGGATCGGTATGCTGACACACACAGTACTTGAGGATTTATAACAGAGGTAAATCACATGTATAAATAACGTAAGTACTATTACCTCAATCCAAATAGCGGAAGTAACAACAAGGTTGTGGATTCCCATCAACACCGACGGCAAAGTTGAGTGTAGAAATTGTAACCCTAACGTATCACTTACTCGTCGTAAGAATCCTGCAACATGAGACGTTGTAGCCACAAAGGGTCAGTACATTGAATGTATTGTCAAATTCACACCATAGGATAATGATGAATAATAACTATCACTACATGCATATTTTGCAGGTGGAAAAGCTCTATGGTTATAATTTTTTTTGAAAAGCCAATTTTCCCTACGCAAAGGAATATATTTTATTTAACTACAAAGTTTGTTGAAAAATATTGAGAAGGTTGCTCCAACTCAATCCCAATTAAAAGTTAACAACCCAACAAATGAATTAAGTAAATCGATGAGCTCCATATGATAATTCAAAAACCAGATACTCAAGATGTCCATAACCGGGGACACGGCTAATCATGAATAGTTTGTACACTATGCAGAGGTTTGCGCACTTTTCCCCACAAGACTTGATCTCCTCCGTTGGATTTCTCGCACTTCATGGTGTTTGAGAAACGTATGACCGAGACACAGTCTTTCAGAAGCATTAACTCTAACCCAGGGTAGACAGTACCAACCTACATCCCTTACATCTGCTAGCCTACCACTGGCAGAGGTCATGCAACGTACTCAACTATGCCAGAGCCCATAATGGCTTGTAGCTGCACACGGAAGTTTCTAGCATGAATAATCTTATGATCCCTTTGAGCCTTGGCTCCATAGGGAGATCACACGGGTCCTCCGGGATCCCCTTGGGCAAGCACTATGTTCTCCAGGTGCCCGGGCAAACCACTGGGTGCTCCAGGGTGCCCCAACCAATCCACCCAGATGTGTATTAAAGTAGCCACCATAAGTTAAACCTTAGTTAACAATCTCACATCTGTCATGGAATACATTCAAACCCAATCCATGTCTACGAGCATAGCATAGCATTATAAGCATAACGTAGAAGTAACTCCCAAGGTTTGAATGCAGGACAATAGGTTCCTACCTCATCAACTACTTCCCAATACCCACATGTTAACAATCCTAACCATGCAATGTTTGAGGGTTGAAACTAATGCATAAAAACTAGGTATGAAAGGGATATGATCAAAGTGTGAACTAGCCTTGTATGGTTGATGAAGATGATTCCCACTCATAACTCCTGATAGTTCTACTCGTCACACTCCGGTCAATCTATCGTAAGCAGGCAATAGTAACCACACATAAGCAATCATGCAACAGAATCGAAGAAAAGATCTCAGAAAACTTCGAAAACAAGCAAACAACTCTTGCAACAGAAAATAATTTCTAACAATACCAAAATTAAGTGAATTTTGCCTAATCAGAAAGTTTAGGTCAAGAGCTTCAATTTGCAAAAAGAATCAACTAAATCGGAGTTACGAAACTCAAGTTATGATCAAAATAAGTTCAAATATAAATCTGTTTGAATTCAAATTTTAAACTTTCAAAAACATGTTCAGGTTGATTATCTGGATAGAGGGGATCATAACGAAGAAGTGGGCGTTGGTTTCGTTGGATTTGGATAAACGAGCAGAAACTAATGATATATTGAAGTGCAGGGACTAAACTGTAAATTAAACATTCACACATGGGTCCCTGGCTGAACGTTTGCTGTAGAGGCTTATAAGATGAAAACCGTTCACTGCACGGACTAAAACAACGAATGTTCACTACTTAAATAAAAACGGTTGAAATAAAAAAAACTAACAGATCTAATCCTAGCCCTAGGTCTACGTTCGGACGGGCGAGGGCGGCTCGTGGCTTACCGCGACGGCGGCGGTTGTCGGCGGCGAAGAAGACGGCGGCGGCATCGGTGTGAGGATTCGGCCCGGCGTCGGCGGAGATGGCGGAGTAGATGGGAAGGCGTCGACGCAGCGATGACGTCGGTGGTGTCGAGGTCGATGTGGTGGGCGCAGTGATAGGGCGGATCTCGTCGGAGATCAGACTCGTGAGGTTTGTGCGAGGTCTGGCGGTGGCCACTGGGCGAGGCGAGGAGACAGGGGCTCGGGGCGGCGCATTTATAGGAGGGTAGGGGACTTGGAGGAGGGGCAAGGTCGAGGCGGTGGCGAGGAATCCGGGGCAGAGACGGCAGCGGCCGGCGGACTCGTCTTGAGGTCAGTCTCTCACTGGAGGTCGAGGACAACTGGGTGAGCTGGCTGGGCCGGCTGGGCTTCGTCCCAGTCGGTCCAAGAAGAAGTTAAAAAACATTTTTCCAGACAAACAAAAATAATAAAAACAAATTAAATTAAAATATTATATAGGCATATAATATATCAAATTTTCAGAAAAAGATTTTATACAACATGAACATTTTTCTAGCATAAAAAAATTCACAAAAATTCAAATAAATCAAAGAGTGCTACTTTTCTAATAAAATCCAATAAAAATCATTTAAAAAATACCAAAATGATTTCAAATTTATTTCTCTCCAATTTTCTAATGTAGGGAATCATTTTACCCTAATTTCCATATGTTTTATTTTTGGAGAAAAATAATTTGAATAAAACCCAAATAACACTGAATTGAAAATAATTTCAAAATAGGTTTTCAAATTTGATTCTTCGAAACTCCCAACTCACATTTCATATGTTTTGAAGAAGTCATTTTATCTTCTTTCATGAAAATCATTGAGTTGCTTAAAGTTTCTGAATTTGAAATATTTCCCAATGAAATTCAAATATTTTCAAATACCCTTTTCATTTAGTTAAATGGAAGAAGTCATGTCATCTTCTCTCTAGGGTTCTATATTTGAAAAGAATTTGAATTCATGGAGATCATAAATGAAAAATGAAAGTTTGGGGAAGTCCTTTTATTCCCTCTCATTTTGACTTTCAAAAAGTTTCGAATTTCACTCAATTTCACACAATCAATCAAACAATCAATTATAATTATCTATTTATTATAACATTCCAAAATTTAGAATCTTGGGATGTTACAGGTAATTGCTGCAGCTCTATCCCGTTAAAGACTACTTGATCCCTCACAATCTGCTGAAGACCTAGGGTTGTCCGGATCTGATGAAGATGCATGGCCTGAATGAGTGTTGTCGGTGCTACTCGGCATCTACAGAGAACACATGCGAAACTCAGGAAAGGAGGATAAGCATAAAACTAACAACTTGGTATCAAGCTTTGTAAACATGCCATGCAATAATTTAGAAAATGTACGGCTAATTTGTTAAGTTTGTGTGACTTCGCCCGTGATCTGTAAATAGACAGTAACTTATTGGAACAAATACAACTTATATGTAGTAAGGAAGGTAGATAATGAACATATGTACGCTCTCCATTATTTATAGCCAATTTGGGAACATACGGAACGAAATTGGAAGAGGGATTGCGAGGAAATATGCCTCACCGCGATGGAGAGCAGTAACTAACAGGCTTCTTAATGCAAACCCGGCCAGACCACAAGAGAGGCGAGGGTTACTGCATCGATATGCTCGAGGGTGACTGGCGAGCAAATGAAGACGGCGAGGCGCGGGCTGCCGTGTGTTGAGAACGGCAGTGGAGGTAGGCTTGACGCCGAAGAGCGGGCACACGGTCGGGGTGAGCACGGCGGCGCCGGAGAGGGTTCTGCTGTGGATCTGGGGGAGGGGGGAGCTGGCAAAGGAGATTGGGTGGACTAGTTGAGTGAAACATGGGCGGACGGTGGGGGTGTTGGGGACTCCGGGTGTTGGCGACCTAGGTGAAAAGGGTGAAAAATATCCCCGGTCTCCGCGCGCGCGAAAAGGCCTATGCAAACGGTTGCCTCTAAGCGCTCGTGTGCACAAACAAAATAATTTCGTTTGAAATGAAGACGTACTAATTTTGAAATGAAGACGTGAGTTCGTCGTTTCGCCTCTAAATTTTTCCCACGTAAACCATCACAATTTTACCACGGGTTTGATTTGCTCACGCATTTCAGGTCTCTTGTGCTATGTGTAAGACATTTTTTGGCATTCACCGTGCATGTTGGCATATAAATCAATTCCTAGCCGGACTGCATTTCCTGTCGAAAGGGATGATGATTGTCGTTTGATCTAGGAGCATCCAACCGTGTAGACGTACGATCCGTGGGGTTTGGGTACTGGCCAATCAAAACGAACGACTCAGATCACTCGCGCAGCAAGGGGGGGGCATCGGCCACGGTTTGGTAGGCTCACGGCTTTCGTGTGTGAACCGTGTGCTATTTGAAAACATTTTTTGGGAGGGGCTATTTGAAAACATGTACATGTGTTGTCGAAAGGGATGAGGATCGCCATTCGATCAAGGAGAATCCAACGGTGCAGATGTACGATCCATGGGGTTTGGGTTCTGGCCAATCAGAAAGCACGACTCAGATCGCGCGCGTGGCAGAGGAGTGGGTGATACGTATCCAACGTATCTATAATTTTTTATTGTTCCATGCTATTATATTATCTATTTTGGATGTTTAATGGGCTTTAATATACCTTTTTATATTATTTTTGGGAATAAGCTATTAACGGAAGGCCCGGTGCAAATAGCTGTTTTTTTTGCCTATTTTAGTGTTTCACAGAAAAGGAATATCAAACGGAATCCAAACGGAATGAAACCTTTGCAAGGATCGTTTTTGGAACAAACACAATCCAGGAGACTTGGAGTGGACGTCAAGGAAGCAACGAGGCGACCACGAGGTAGGAGGGCGCGCCCCCACCCTCATGGGCCCCTCGTAGCTCCACCGACCTACTTCCTTCGCCTATATATACTCTTATACCCTGAAAACATCCAAGGGAGCCATAAACCACTTTTTCCACCGCCGCAACCTTCTGTACCCATGAGATCCCATCTTGGGGCCTTTTCCGGTGCTCCGCCGGAAGGGGAATCGATCACGGAGGGCTTCTACATCAACACCATGGCCTCTCCAATGATGCGTGAGCAGTTTACCATAGACCTTCGGGTCCATTGTTATTAGCTAGATGGCTTCTTCTCTCTCTTTGGTTCTCAATACAAAGTTCTCCCCGATTCTCTTGGAGATCTATTTGATGTAATACTTTTTGCGGTGTGTTTGTCGAGATCCGATGAATTGTGGGTTTATGATCAAGATTTTCTATGAACAATATTTGATTCTTCTCTGAATTCTTATATGCATGATTTGATATCTTTGCAAGTCTCTTCGAATTATCGGTTTGGTTTGGCCTACTAGATTGATCTTTCTTGCAATGCGAGAAGTGCTTAGCTTTGGGTTCAATCTTGCAGTGTTCTTTCCCAAAGGATAGCGAGGGCAGCAAGGCACATATTGTATTGTTGCCATCGAGGATAAAAAGATGGGGTTTATATCATATTGCTTGAGTTTATCCCTCTACATCATGTCATCTTACTTAATGTGTTACTATGTTCTTATGAACTTAGTACTCTAGATGCATGCTGGATAGCCGTCGATGTGTGGAGTAATAGTAGTAGATGCAGAATCGTTTCGGTCTACTTGACATGGACGTGCTATTTCTGTCCGGGTCCCGGGTCTATTTTTCGTCATATTAATCTCCCGCCAACGTGCTATTTCTGTCGCCGTTTATTTTGCAATCTTTACTTTTCAATCTATACAACAAAAATACCAAAAATATTTATCTTATTATCTTTATCAGATCTCACTTTTGCAAGTGGCCGTGAAGGGACTGACAACCCCTTTATCGCGTTGGTTGCAAGGTTCTTAATTGTTTGTGCAGGTACTACGGATTTGTGTGCACTCTCCTACTGGATTGATACCTTGGTTCTCAAAAACTGAGGGAAATACTTACGCTACTTTGCTACAGCACCCTTTCATCTTCAAGGGAAAACCAATGCATGCTCAAGAGGTAGCAAGAAGGATTTCTGGCACCGTTGCCGGGGAGATCTACGCTCAAGTCAAGACATACCAAGTAACCATCACAAACTCTTCTCCCTCGCATTACGTTATTTGTCATTCGCCTCTCGTTTTCCTCTCCCCCACTTCTAAAACAATTTTCAAAAACCTTTGCCTTTTCTTCGCCCTCCTTCCGTTTGATCTTGTGTTACCATGTGCCTTCTTTTTGCTTGCATCTTCGCTTGCTAAAAGTTCATGGATCCTCATCACCTTTCTAATCTTTTTAAGATATCCAATTATGATGAACCAATTTCTAGTGATTTGAGTGCACTAGATTATCGTTATGAGGTTCTGCTTGAAATCCGTGAATCTGCAAACTGTGATGAAGAAATTTATGAAGAGATTCACGATAGCTCCTTGAATAAAAAGCATGATTGCAATGATTTTACTATAAATTCTCTTGATGTCAATTGTGCTAATAATATGCAAAACCCTAAGCTTGGGGATGCTAGTTTTTCTATGACCACTACTTGTTGCAATGATCATGATTGGGGTGATTCTACTTACAATCTTGAAAATTTATTGAAGCCCCATGATGAATATGAGATTGATAATAATTTTTGCAATAGTATTGAAAGTGGGTTTGGAAGAGTTTCAACTTTAGTTCCCACATATTTGGATAATATTCAATCTTATGAAGTTTTTGATAAAAGTGGGTTTGGAGAGGTCGTGACTTTAGTTAATGATATTCCCACTATTTTGGAAGAGTGTCAACTTTGCATGCATGTGGACCATGTAGAGAAAATTTTATGTGAGAGATATATTTTTGAATTTGAATATTATCCCACATGTAATTATTATTAGAGAGGAAAATATGGTTGTAGAAATTTCCATGTTACTAAATTACCTCTCGTTATGTTGAGATTGTTATTGTTTCTCACTTCTTTCTTGCGTATGCTAGTTTTTGCTTGTCTTGATAATTTATTTGCCTATAAGATGCCTATGCATAGGAAGTATGTTAGACTTAGATCCGTTTTTAATATGCTATATGATGCTCTCTTTGTGCTTCAATTCTTGTCTTTCACTTGAGCATCATTAAAATTATCAATGCCTAGCTAGGGGCGTTAAACGATAGCGCTTGTTGGGAGGCAACCCAATTTTATTTTTATTCCTCGCTTTTTGTTCCCGTTTAGTAATAAATAATTCATCTATCCTATGGTTAGATGTGGTTTTATGTTTTAATTAGTGTTTGTGCCAAGTAGAACCTTTGGGAAGACTTGGGTGAAGTCTTTGTGATCTTGCTGTAAAAAACAGAAACTTTAGCGCTCACGAGATTAGCTGCCATTTTTTACTGGAGAGTGTTTTTAGGTTGATTATTTTTGCAGATGATAAATAGATAAATTCCTCACGTCCACCATTTTATTGCAGAATTTTTGGAGTTCCATAAGTATACGTTTGATACAGATTACTACAGACTGTTTTGTTTTTTGACAGATTCTGTTTTTCGTGTGTTGATTGCTTATTTTGATGAATCTATAGCTAGTATCAGGGGGTATGAACCATAGAGAAGTTGGAATAAAGTAGGTTTAACACTAATATAAATAAAGAATGATTTTATTACAGTACCTTAAAGTGGTGGTTTGTTTTATTTCGCTAACGGAGCTCATGATATTTTCTGTTGAGTTTTGTGTTGTGAAGTTTTCAAGTTTTTGGGTAAAGATTTGATGGATTTTGGAACAAGGAGTGGCAAGAGCCTAATCTTGGGGATGCCCAAGGCACCCCAAGGTAAAATTCAAGGACAACCAAAATCCTAAGCTTGGGTATGCCCCGGAAGGCATCCCCTCTTTCGTCTTCGTCTATCGGTAACTTTACTCGATGCTATATTTTTATTCACCACATGATATGTGTTTGGCTTGGAGCATCTTGTATTATTTCACTCTTTGATTTTTAGTTTACCACAGTCATCCTTGATGTACACACCTTTCAGAGAGACACACATGAATCAGAATTTATTAGAATACTCTATGTGCTTCACTTATATCTTTTAGCTAGATAATTTTGCAGTAGTGCTTCACTTATACCCTTTTTAGAGCATGGTGGTGGTTTTATTTTGTAGAAATTATTGATCCCTCATGCTTCACTTAAATTATTTTGAGAGTCTTTTAGAAAAGCATGGTAATTTGCTTTTGTAAATAAAATTAGTCCTAATATGATAGGCATCCAAGATGGGTATAATAAAATCTTCCATATAGAGTGCATTAAATATTATGATAAATTTGATACTTGATAATGGTTTTGAGATATAAAGGTGGTAATGTTAGAGTCATGCTAGTTGGGTAATTATGAAATTGAGAAATACTTGTGTTAAGGTTGGCAAGTCCCGTAGCATGCACGTATGGTAAACATTGTGTGACAAATTTGAAGCATGGGGTGCTCTTTGATTGCTTTCCTTATGAGTGGCGGTCGGGGACGAGCGATGGTCTTTTCCTACCAATCTATCCTCCTAGGGGCATGCATAGTAGTACTTTGCTTCAAGGGCTAATAAACCTTTGCAATAAGTATATGAGTTCTTTATGAGTAATCTGAGTCCGTGGATTATACACACTCTTACCTTTCTGCAATTTGCTAGCCTCTACGGTACTGTGCATTGCCCTTTCTCACCTTGAGAGTTGGTGCAAACTTCGCCGGTGCATCCAAACCCCGTGATATGATACGCTCTATCACACATAAGCCTCCTGATATCTTCCTCAAAACAGCCACCATACCTACCTATTATGGCATTTCCATAGCCATTCCGAGATATATTGCCATGCAACTTTCCACCGTTCCGTTTATTATGACACACTCCATCATTGTCATATTGCTTTGCATGATCATGTAGTTGACATCGTATTTGTGGCAAATCCACCTTCATAATTTTGTTCATACAGGTCGCTCTTGATTCATTGCATATCCCGGTACACCGCCGGAGGCATTCACATAGAGTCATATTTTGTTCTAAGTATTGAGTTGTAATTCTTGAGTTGTGAGTAAATAGAAGTGTGATGATTTTCGTTATTAGAGCATTGTCCCATGTGAGGAAAGGATGATGGAGTCTATGATTCCCCCACAAGTCGGGATGAGACTCCGGACTAAAAATAAAATAAAAATAAAAAAAGAGGCCAAAGAAGCCCAAATAAAAAAAGAGGCCAAAGAAGCCCAAATGGAAAAAATGAGAGAAAAAGAGAGAAGGGACAATGTTACTATCCTTTTTCCACACTTGTGCTTCAAAATAGCACCATGATCTTCATGATAGAGAATTTCTTATTTTGTCACTTTCATATACTAGTGGGAATTTTTCATTATAGAACTTGGCTTGTATATTCCAATGATGGGCTTCCTCAAAATACCCTAGGTCTTCGTGAGCAAGCAAGTTGGATGCACACCCACTTAGTTTCTTTTGATGAGCTTTCATACACTTATAGCTCTAGTGCATCTGTTGCATGGCAATCCTTGCTCCTCACATTGACATCAATTGATGGGCATCTCCATTAGCCCGTTGATTAGCCGCGTCAATGTGAGACTTTCTCTTTTTTTTGTCTTCTCACATAACCCCTATCATCATACTCTAGTCCACCCATAGTGCTATATCCATGGCTTGCGCTCATGTATTGCCTGAGGGTTGAAAAGGCTGAAGCGCATTAAAAAGTATGAACCAATTGCTCGGCTTGTCATCGGGGTTGTGCATGATGGGAGCATTTATGTGACGAAAATGAAGCATGGCCAAACTATATGATTTTGTAGGGATCAACTTTCTTTGGCTATGTTATTTTGATATGACATAATTGCTTGGTTAGCATGCTTGAAGTATTACTATTTTTATGTCAATATTAAACTTTTATCTTGAATCTTTTGGATCTGAAAATTCATGCCACAATAAAGAGAATTACATTGAAAATTATGTTAGGTAGCATTCCACATCAAAAATTCTGTTTTTATCATTTACCTACTCGAGAACGAGCAAGAATTAAGCTTGGGGATGCTTGATACATCTCCAACGTATCTATAATTTTTCATTGTTCCATGCTATTATATTATCTGTTTTGGATGTTTAATGGGCTTTAATATACCTTTTTATATTATTTTTGGGACTAACCTATTAACCGAAGGCCCAGTGCAAATTGCTGTTTTTTGCCTATTTCAGTGGTTCGCAGAAAAGGAATATCAAACGGAATCCAAACGGAATGAAACCTTCGCGAGGATCGTTTTTGGTACAAACACAATCTAGGAGACTTGGAGTGGACGTCAAGGAAGCAACGAGGCGGCCACGAGGCAGGAGGGCGCGCCCCACCCTCGTGGGCCCCTTGTAGCTCCACCGACCTACTTCCTTCGCCTATATATACTCTTATACCCTGAAAACATCCAGGGGAGCCATAAAACACCTTTTTCCACCGCCGCAACCTTCTTACCAGTGAGATCCCATCTTGGGGCCTTTTCCGGTGCTCCACCGTACGGGGAATTGATAACGGAGGGCTTCTACATCAGCACCATGGCCTCTCCGATGATGTGTGGGTACTTTAACACAGACCTTCCGGTCCATAGTTATTAGCTAGATGGCTTGTTCTCTCTCGTTGGATCTCAATACAAAGTTCTCCTCAATTCTCTTGGAGATCTATTCCATGTAATAATTTTTGCGGTGTGTTTGTCGAGATCCGATGAATTGTGGGTTTATGATCAAGATTATCTATGAATAATATTTGATTCTTATCTGAATTCTTATATGCATGATTTGATATCTTTGCAAGTCTCTTCGAATTATCGGTTTGGTTTGGCCTACTAGATTGATCTTTCTTGCAATGGGAGAAGTGCTTAGCTTTGGGTTCAATCTTGCGGTGTCCTTTCCCAAAGGATGTACCGGGCAGCATGGCACGTATTGTATTGTTGCTTGAGTTTATCCCTCTACATCATGTCATCTTGCTTAATGCGTTACTCTGTTTTTATGAACTTAATACTCTAGATGCATGTTGGATAGCGGTCGATGTGTGGAGTAATAGTAGTAGATGCAGAATCATTTCGGTCTAGTTGACACAGACGTGATGCCTATGTTCATGATCATGCCTAGACATTCTCATAATTGTGCGCTTTTCTATCAATTTCTCGACAGTAATTTGTTCACCCACCGTAAATTATGCTATCTTGAGAGAAGCCACTAGTGAAACCTATGGCCCCTGGGTCTATTTTCCATCATATTAATCTCCCGCCAACGTGCTATTTCTATCGCCGTTTGTTTTGCAATCTTTACTTTTCAATCTATACAACAAAAATACCAAAAATATGTATCTTATTATCTTTATCAGATCTCACTTTTGCAAATGGCCGTGAAGGGATTGACAACCCCTTTATCGCGTTGGTTGCAAGGTTCTTAATTGTTTGTGCAGGTACTAGGGATTTGCGTGTAGTCTCCTACTGGATTTATACCTTGGTTCTCAAAAACTGAGGGAAATACTTACGCTACTTTGCTGCATCACCCTTTCCTCTTCAAGGGAAAACCAACGCATGCTCAAGAGGTAGCAGTTGGGGGTGCATCGGCCACGGTTTAGTGGACACATGGTTTTCGTGAGTGAACCGTATGCTCTTTGAAAACATTTACATTACCTAACATCATATTTTTGTTCAAATGAAAACATGAGTTCATCGTTTCGCCTCCAATTTTTTTCAACAGTAAGAAATCACGAGTATACTATACAGTGTCATATACTAGTATCATGAATATACATTATATATGATACTAGTGTATGATACTACCTTTAATTAATTGTAGCGCATAGTATAATACATAGAGTATAGTATCATATATAGATCATATTTATTGCCATGCATGACACAAATTAGCATCGCATTTAACATGATACGGTATCTACCTATATGTTACTCTAACCCTCTTTATATATATTTAATTCTTTGCCACATCAGCATACTTGCTATTTCCAAGTGCATGACATCGTCGGCTATGATACCACCACTAGGGCCAGCCTTATATAGTGGGGAGTATCATATACTCTCTCTCTCTCTCTCTCTCTGTCTCTGTCTCTCTCTCTATATATATATATAGTATCATGCATATGATACTAGTGTATGATACTACGTAGTACCTTCATAGTGCATATATAGTATCATAGAGTAGTACTAGCTCCCTCTGTAAACTAATATAAGAGCATTTAGATTACTAAAATAGTGACCTAAACGCTCTTATATTAGTTTACGGAGGGAGTATATATCATAGATGACCGTATTTATGGCCATGCATGACACAAAGTAGTATAGCATTTATCTACCTATGTTACTGCTTCTTTGCCATACATCATCATATTTTCTATTCCCGAGTGCATGATACCGGCAATGATACCCCCACTATGGCCACCCTAATAAGGCTGATCGTAATATGGGAGTGATACGTCTCCAACGTATCTATAATTTATGAAGTATTCATGCTGTTATATTATCTATCTTGGATGTTTAATGGGCTTTATTATACACTTTTATATGATTTTTGGGACAAACATATTAACCTAGAGCCCAGTGCCAATTTCTGTTTTCTCCTTGTTTTAGAGTATCGCAGAAAACGAAAACCAAACGGAGTCCAATTGACGTGCAACTTGACGGAGATCATTTTTGGACCAGAAGAAGCCCACGGAGTACCGGAAGTAGGCCAGAAGAGTCCCGGGCGTGCCCACCCCCCTGGGGCGCGCCCCCTGCCTCGTGGACAGCCTGGAAACCCCCCTGACGTGAAATAAACGCCAACACCTCTCATATATACCCAAACTTCCAGAAATAAACCTAGATCGGAAGTTCGCCACCGCAAGCGTCTGTAGCCATGAGAAGTCAATCTAGGCCCTCTCCGGCACCCTGCCGGAGGGGGCCATCATCGCCGGTGGTCATGGAGGAGTATCCCGGAGAGGCCATCGTCGCCATGAAGGCCAATGACCAGAGGGACAACCTTTCCCCATCTAGGGGGGAGGCCATGGAGGAGGAAGCACAAGGGGGAGAACCTCTCCTCCTCTCTTCCGGTGGCGCCGGAGTGCCATCGGGAGGGGAATCATCGCCTCGGTGATCATCTGCATCAACATCACCACCATCATCACCATCCTCATCTCTTTTACGCGGTCCCCTCTCCCGCACCCCACTGTAATCCCTACTTGAACATGGTGCTTTATGCCACATATTATGATCCAATGATGTGTTGCCATCCTATGATGTTTTGAGTAGATATCCTTTGTCTTTGGGTTGATTGATGATCTAGATTGGTACGAGTTGTATGTTTTATTTAGGTGCTGTCCTATTGTGCCCTCCGTGTTGCGCAAGCGTGAGGGATTCCCGCTATAGGGTGTTGCGATACATTCATGATTCGCTTATAGTGGGTTGCTTGAGTGACAGAAGCATAAACCTAAGTAAGGCGGTTGTTGCATATGGGATAAAGGGGACTTAATGCTTTAATGCTATGGTTGGGTTTTACCTTGATGATGTTTAGTAGTTGCGGATGCTTGCTAGAGTTCCAATCATAAGTGCATATGATCCAAGTAGAGAAAGTATGTTAGCTTATGCCTTTCCCTCGTATGAAACTGCAATAGTGATTACCTGTCTTGTTAACAAATGCCTAGGACGATTCCGCACACCGATCCACCATTATTCCACAATCGCTATTTATAATATTTAGTAATATATTCTAAATTTATGATAATAGCACCTACTTTTATATTTTAGCTCTCCGATACCATGCAAAGTTATCCTCTTCATACCCACAACGTAGCTTTATTTCTCATTTCTAGTTGGAAGCAAAGCGTTGATTGCACGTGAGAGTCGTGTCGATGGCGGATAGGGCTTGAGAGAATATTGATCTTACCTTTAGCTCCTTGTGGGTTCGACACTCCATACTTATCACTTCCACCTTGTGAAATTGCTACGATGATTCCCTGCACTTGGGGATTATCAAGCTCTTTTATGGCGCCGTTGCCGGACTGCAATACTGTGGGGTTGGTATTCTCGTGTGTGCTTGTTTGCTTTCTTCACTAAGAAGATTTTGTTTTTTCCTTTTTGTTTCTGTTTAGTTTTGGGTGAAACATCCAAAATAATTTAAAAGAATGAAAATTAAAAAAAATTACTTGCCTCTCATGCCTAAAAAGTTTTTCAAAAAGAGAAGTGATTGGAAAGTTATGCATTGAAGAAGTGAGGGTCGACCTTGAGCACTTGATTTCATGCTCATGGAAAAAATGTAGAATTTTTCATGGAAGTTTCTCTGTAAATAATTATCCCCTTGTATATGTCCATTGTATTATAAAAATAATGTGCCAAGCTTTGGTTTTAGGATGATTAGATTGCTTGCTTACTATGTGCAGAACAAAAAACAGAAACTTTGGCTGTAGTGCGTGAATTTACATTTTTTACTAGAAGGTCAAATGGGTCTGAAACTTTTCGCGCATTACTTCTGTACAAATTTTTCAAAATTTCAAATTTATTTCATAATTTTAGGAGTTACATAAGTTTACCAAACTTCCAGATTACTACAGACTGTTCTGTTTTAACAGATTCTGTTTTGCGTGATTTGTTTGCTTATTTCGATGAATATATGGCTAGTATCGGGGGGTACGAACCATAGAGAAGTTGGAATACAGTAGGTTTAACACCAACATAAATAAATAATGAGTTCATTACAGTACCTAAAGGTAGTGGTTTGATTTATTACACTAACGGATCTCACAAGTTTTTGTTAAAGTTTTGTGTGGATGAAGTGTCCAAAGGTCGAGGAGCTATCAATATGAGAAGAATAAAGAGAGGCAAGAGTTCAAGCTTGGGGATGCCCAAGGCACCCCGAGTAAATATTCAAAGGATACTCAAGCATCTAAGCTTGGGGATGCCCCGGTTGGCATCCCATCTTTCTTCTTCAACAATTATCGGTATACCTTGGTTTTTGTTTTGTTCACATGATTTGTGCCCTTTGTGTTTTTATTTTTCTTTAAGAACCATGCTAGCATGAGATATCCCTTCATTGATTTATAGAATACTTCATGAGCTTCACTTATATCTTTTAAGTATGATTTTATAGAATTGCTCTTTGTGCTTCACTTAAATCTTTTGAGTATGGTTTTATAGAATGCTTCGTGTGCTTCACTTATATATTTTGAGTTTCGATATTGGTTAGTCTATGTTAATTGTGGAATGCTCCATGTCACTTATATCTTTTGGAGTATGAATAATACTATCATTTAAAGTGGGTTTGGAAGAGTGTCAACTTTAGGAATTAGTGATCCCACTATTTTGGAGGATGTTGAATCTTAGTGTGATATTTATGAAAGTAGATTTGGAAGAGTGTCAACTTTTGCTAGTAATGACTCCACTATTTCGGAAGAGGTTCCAATTAAGTATGAGAACAAAGTTTCTATCCATGATGCTACTGAAAATTATTATGAGGGAGGAACATATGCTTATAGGAGTTGCAATAATACCAAGTTTCCTCTCTATGTGCTTAAAGTTTTGAAGTTATACTTGTTTTGCCTTCCTATGCTAGTTGATTCTTGTTCCTATAAATTATGTGCTCACAAAATCCCTAGTCATAGGAAGTGGGTTAGATTTAAATGTGCTAGTCATATTCTTCATGATGCTCTTTTTATGTTTTAATTCTTATCTTTTATGTGAGCATCATTGAAATCATCATGCCTAGCTAAAAGACATTAAAGAGAAGCGCTTGTTGGGAGACAACCCAATATTTACCCTTACTGTTTTTGTGTGTTTGCATGATTGATCTACTGTAGTAATCATGTTTTGTAGCTTTTGTTTCAATAAAGTGCCAAGTAAGACCTTTGGGAAGACTTGGGTGAAAGTCAATGTGATCTTGCTGTAAAAAACAGAAACTTTGCGCTCACGAGATTAGCTGTCATTTTTTTACAGAAGAGTGATTTTGAGTTGATTATTTTTGAAGAAGATTAATAGACAAATTCCTAACGTCCACCAATTTATTTCATAATTTTTGGAGTAACAGAAGTATGGTTTATGTTCAGATCATTACAGACTGTTCTGTTTCTGACAGATTCTGTTTTCATTGCATAGTTTGCTTGTTTTCTAATTTCTATGACTTATATTTCTCAATATAAATTGTAGAAATGATATGGTACAGTAGGCATTGTGTGAGAAAAATTATGAAACTTGTCCTTGACAGTACCAAAGTGAATGGTTTACTCTTTATCATACTAACCTATCTCACGAAGTTTTGTTAAGTTTTGTGTGATTGAAGTTTTCAAGCTTTGGGTAAGATATCGATTCGAGGAGAATAAGGAGTGGAAAGAGCCTAAGCTCGGGGATTCCCAAGGAACCACAAGGTAATATTCAAGGAATACTCAAGCGCCTAAGCTTGGGGATGCCCCGGAAGGCATCCCCTCTTTCGTCTTCAAAACTATAGGTATACCTTACTCGGAGCTATATTTTTATTCGTCACATGATATGTGCTTTGCTTGGAGCGTATTTTCAATTTTACTTGCTGTTTGAATAAAATCATTGAATCTGAAATATTGAATGAAAAAGAATCCTCCCATGGCTAGTTAATTATTTGACTACTTAGTGTTCTTCACTCATATCTTTTGGAGTAGTTTGTCATTTACTCATGTGCTTCAGGTATATCCTATGAGTAAATGGTTGAATAAATTGAATGTCATAAACCTAAATTTATATATGTTTCATATGCTTATAACATGGGGAGTAATGACTTCACACATAATAAGTATAGGTAGTAAACTTATTGAAAGTTAGCAAACGTAGAATTGGTCACTTGAACAATTCATGAAAGAATATTGAAGGAAGAGGGATTTCACATATAAATATACTATCTTGGACATCTTTTGTAATTGTGAGCACTCATTAAAATATGACATCCTAAAAGGTTGATGTTGGACAAGGAAGACAATGTAATGGGGTATGTTTTCTTATATCTGAAATAAAGTATATTGTCATGGATCGCCCAACACGTTGAGCTTGCCTTTCCCCCTCATGCTAGCCAAATTATTTGCACTAAGTACAGATACTACTTGTGCTTCCAAATACCCTTAAACCCGGTTTTGCCATGAGAGTCCACCATACCTACCTATGGATTGAGTAAGATCCTTCAAGTAAGTTGTCATCGGTGCAAGCAATAAAATTGCTCTCTAAATATGTATGATTGATTAGTGTGGAGGAAATAAGCTTTATACGATCTTGTGATGTCGAAGAAATAAAAGCGACGGACTGCATAATAAAGGTCCATATCACAAGTGGCAATATAAAGTGACGTTCTTTCGCATTAAGATTCTGTACATCCAACCCTAAAAGCGCATGGCAACCTCTGCTTCCCTCTGCGAAGGGCCTATCTTTTACTTGTATCTCTTACCCTTATGCAAGAGTCATGGTGATTTTCACCTTTCCTTTTTATATTTTATCCTTTGGCAAGCACATTGTGTTGGAAAGATTCTGATATATATATCTAGTTGGATGTAAGGCATCATGAACTATTATTGTTGACATTACCCCGGAGGTAAAAGGTTGGGAGGCGAATCTATAAGCCCCTATCTTTCTCTGTGTCCGATTAAAACTTTGAACCCATTAATATTGCATGAATGTTAGCAATTGTGAAAGATTAAATGATAGTTGAGTATGTGGAGTCTGCTAAATCAAAGCTCTGACATAGACTCTTCCTGAAAATAAGATGAATTGTAATTGTTTGATGACTGATAACACGGTTTGTTAGGTTTCAAGAAAGTTTATGATCTATACTTTAACATGTGAATAGCTTGTTACTTTATCATGAGAACTTTTATGAGATGAGCTACTGTTATGACATATAATGATGCGAGAAAAAAGTGATTGGAATTACCATTGATCAAACTTATGCACTTGCTAGCATTCACACTTCATAAATTATTTCTTTTATCATTTACCTACTCGAGGACGAGCAGGAATTAAGCTTGGGGATGCTGATACGTCTCCAACGTATCTATAATTTATGAAGTATTTATGCTGTTATATTATCTATCTTGGATGTTTAATGGGTTATACACTTTTACATGATTTTTGGGACTAACCTATTAACCTAGAGCCCAGTGCCAGTTTCTGTTTTCTCCTTGTTTTAGAGTATCGCAGAAAAGGAAAACCAAACAGAGTCCAATTGACGTGCAACTTGGCGGAGATCATTTTTGGACCAGAAGATGCCCACGGAGTACGGGAAGTAGGCCAGAAGAGTCCCGGGCTGCCCACGAGGGTGGGGGCGCGCCCCCCTGCCTCGTGGACAGCCCAGAAACACCCCTGACGTGAAATAAACGCCAACACCTCTCATATATACCCAAACTTTCAGAAATAAACCTAGATCGGAAGTTCCGTCGCTGCAAGCCTCTGTAGCCACGAGAAATCAATCTAGGCCCTCTCCGGCACCCTGCCGGAGGGGGCCATCATCTACGGTGGCCATGGAGGAGTATCCCGAAGAGGCCATCATCGCCATGAAGGCCAAGGACCAGAGGGAGAACCTTTCCCCATCTAGGGGGGAGGCCATGGAGGAGGAAGCACAAGGGGGAGAACCTCTCCTCCTCTCTTCCAGTGGCGCCGGAGTGCCATCGGGAGGGCAATCATCGCCACGGTGATCATCTTCATCAACATCACCACCATCATCACGATCCTCCCCTATTTTACGCGGTCCACTCTCCCGCACCCCGTTGTAATCTCTACTTGAACATGGTGCTTTATGCCACATATTATGATCCAATGATGTGTTTCCATCCTACGATGTTTTGAGTAGATATCATTTGTCTTTGGGTTGATTGATGATCTAGATTGGTACGAGTTGTATGTTTTATTTTGGTGTTTTCCTATTGTGCCCTCCGTGTCGCGCAAGCGTGAGGGATTCCCGCTATAGGGTGTTGCAATACGTTCATGATTCGCTTATAGTGGGTTGCTTGAGTGACAGAAGCATAAACCCGAGTAAGGGGGTTGTTGCGTATGGGATAAAGGGGACTTAATGTTTTAATGCTATGGTTGGGTTTTACCTTAATGATCTTTAGTAGTTGCGGATGCTTGCTAGAGTTCCAATCATAAGTGCATATGATCCAGGTAGAGAAAGTATGTTAGCTTATGCCTCTCCCTCATATGAAACTGTAATAGTGATTACCGGTCTTGTTAACAATTGCCTAGGACGATTCTGCGCACCGATCCACCATTATTCCACACTCGCTATTTATAATATTTAGTAATATATTCTAACTTTATGATAATAGCACCTACTTTTATATTTTAGCTCTCCGATACCATGCAAAGTTATCCTCTTCATACCCACAACGTAGTTTTATTTCTCGTTTCTAGTTGGAAGCAAACGTTAGTGCACGAGAGTCGTGTCGATTGGCGTATAGGGCTTGAGAGAATATTGATCTTACCTTTAGCTCCTTGTGGGTTCGACACTCCATACTTATCACTTCCACCTTTTGTAACATCCCAAAATTCTAAATTTTGGAATGTTATAAACAAATAGATAGATTTGATTTGATTATTTGATTGACTGACTGAAAGTGAGTGAATTCGAAACTTTTGAAAGTTAAATGAGAGGGAATAAAAGGACTTTCCCAAACTTTCATTTTTGCTTTTATGATCTTCAAATTCAAATTCTTTTCATCACAAAACCACAGAGAAGATGACATGACTTCTTCCATTTATTTAAATGACAAGGGGTGTTGAAAATATTTGAATTTCATTTGGAAAATATTTCCAATTCTGAGACTTTATGCAACTCAATGATTTTCAAGAACGAAGATAAAATGACTTCTTCAAAACATATGAAATATGAGTTGGGAGTTTCAAAGAATTTAAAATTCAAAATTCTTTTGAATTTATTTTCAATTTGGAGTTATTTGAGTTTTTATTCAAATTATTTTTCTCCAAAAATAAAATATATGGAAAATAGGGTAACATGATTCCCTACCTCAGAAAAATGGAAAGAAATAAATTTGAATTCATTTTGATATTTTTAAAATGATTTTTGTTGGATTTTATTGGACCGTAAGCACTCTTTGCTTTATTTAATTTGTGTGTATTTTATTTAATGCTAGAATAATGTTCATCTCAGAGGAAATCTTTTTCTGAAAATTTTGATATATTATATGCCTATATAATATTTCTATTTTTATTATTGTTTGTCTGTTTTATAAAAAAAGAGACTTCCCTCCGCTGAATCGGGCTGCCCAATAACCAAAGCTAAGGCCCAACCCAACCATCGCCCTCGCCGACCCGGAGTCCGCTTGAAACGCCGCGCCGCCGCCGTGACCGACCCACCCTTGCCCTCCTCCACGCCACGCCACCACCTGACGCCCTTAAAAGGACGCCTTGACCCGTTCCCCTCTCTCCCCTCGCTTCGCCCGCCGCCCAAAGTCGCCGCGAGATCCACCAGCCTCGCCACGGACTTGCCGGAGTAAACCGCCGCTGCCGGTTTTCTCAACGAAACCGCCAGACCACCACCGGTAAAACCGCCTTATCCGATCCGATTTATTTTTTCGGTTTCGTTTTCTTAAAAGCGGTTTTCTTTAATCTAGTTATTTAGTGAACGTTAGCGGTTAGGTTTTCACAAATGAGCGAATCCGCTCGCTTGGTTTTAGCGGTGAACGTTCTTTCGTTAGGATTTTTCTTTTTATTTTAGATTTCTTGCCAGGACCTATCCGTAGTGTTATTTTTTGCATTAGTCCCCAATTTTCAAACCCTCATAACTTTTCACCCGTTTATCCAAATCCAACAAAACCAACGCTCACGTCTTCGTTATGATCTCCTCTATCCCATAAAACAACTTAAACATTTTTTGAAAGTTTTAAAATTTGAATTCAAACTGATTTGTATTTAAACTTCGTTTGATCATAACTTGAGTTTTATAACTCCGTTTTAGTTGATCTTTGTTGCAAATCGAAGCTCTTGACCTAAACTTTCTGATAAGGCCAAATTCACATAATTTTGGTACTGTTAGAAATAGTTTTATGTTGCAAGAGTTATTTGCTTGGTTTTGATGTTTTCTGATACGTTTTCTTCGTTCTTTCCGATCTTTTGAGTGATTGCTTATGTGTGGTTACTATTGCTTGATTACGATAGATTGACCGGAGTGTGACGAGTAGAACTATCAAGAGTTTTTGAGTGCGAATCATCTTCATCAACATTGCAGGCAAGTAACACTTTGATCATACCTTTTCCTACCCAGTTTGATGCATTAGCTCAACCCTCCAACATTGCATGATTAGGATGGCATTAATTTGTGGGTTGGGAAGTAGATGAAGAGGTAGGAACCTATTGCCATGTTACTTTCAAACCCTTGGGAGTTACTTCTACGTTATGCTTATATTGCCATGCTATGCTCGTAGACGTGGTTTGGGTTTGAGAGATATTCACGACAGATGTGAGATTATTAATTAATGGTTTACTTTAAGGTGGCAACTTAAATACACATCTGGGTGGATTGAGGCACCTGGGGAACCCAGTGTTGTCTGTTTTATTTTTGGAAATCCCAGGGTACCCGTGTGATCTTCCTATGGACCGCCACCCAGGCTCAAAGGGAATCGAGATTATTCATGCTAGAAACTTCCGTGTGCAGCCACAAGCTATTATGGGCTCTAGCATAGTTGAGTAAGTTACGTGAACCTCTTGAAGAGGTAGATCACAGGTAGAGGGTTTGTAGGTTTGGTATGGTCTACCCGGAGTAAAGAGTTAATGTTTACGAAAGATCAGTGTCTCGGTCATCCGTTTCTCAAACACCATGTAGTGCGAGAAACCAACGGAGGCGATCGAGTCTTGTGGGGAAAAGTGCACAAACCTCTGCAGAGTGTACAAACTAATCATGGTTAGCCGTGTCCCCGGTTACGGACAATTCTGAGTATCTAGTACTTGAGTATTCACATGTATCTCATCACTCTAAACTAATACTGTTGGGTTGTTAATTACTTTAATTGGGATTGAGTTGGGGTTATACCTTCTCAATGATGTTTCAACCACCATGATAGTTAAATAAAATTTATTCCTTTGATATAGGGAAGAATTGGCTTTTCGCAAAAACTGTAAACATAGAGCTTTCCTCCAGCCATATATGCATGTAGTATAGCTTATTCATTCATTACTCTCTATGTGTTACATTGCCAGCATATTCCATGTGCTGACCCGTTTTCGGGCTGCAACTTTTCATGTTGCGCACTTTTTCGCATTTACGACGAGTAAGTGATACGTTAGGGTTACGATTTCTACACTCAACTTTGCCGTTGGTGTTGATGGGAATCCACAACCTTGTTGCTTCCGCTATATTTTGGATTGAGGTAATAGTATTTACGTTATTCATACATGTGATTTACCTCTATGATAAATCCTTCGAGTACTGTGTGTGTTAGCATATCGATCCAGGGATGACACCTAAGCACAGAGACTTGATCCATTCGGGTCGGGTCGCTACAAGATGGTATCAGAGCACATGTTGATCAGAGGACGTGACCCTAGAAACTGGCAAACCCATAGGAAAGATTTTTCTCTACTACTTCATTTTCAAAAAGATCTTTTACCTCTCTTCTCTTCTGAGCTTATTCAAATATTCCCTTTTAGTGAGACCATACCCCTTTTCCCTTTTGACCACTCGAAGATTCGGCTGATGAGACCACTCCAAGAAGTACAAGATATCGGACAACTAAGACTACTTTGGAATAAATATGATTTTTACCGTGCATTATAATGACGGAAACTACAACGGTGAAGACTCCGAAGACTAGGAGAATTTGAAGGCTTTGAAGAATTTCCGGATTTGTATGACCTAGGAAGGCACCCCTTATGGAACTTGGCAGACTATGGAAGCTGTCAATACCCGAGATCAAGGTGTATCGGAGAAAGACCAGAGCATGGAGAATTAAAAACTCAAAGTTTTTGTTAAGAAAACCCTAAGGCAGGAGATATCAATTATGGAATGAAGCTCATGGCAGTAACATGGGCTTAGACACGGCTGACCATGGTATTATTGTCGCTTATGCTATTGTCACCGTGCTGAGTTAAGCATGCACATGCATGGAAGGATTGGATGGTAGAAGGCTGAAGGAGCATCTGTCGTGAAGGATGCAGGTTTAACATAGCTGGTGCATCACCGGGATCTGGAGCATTACATCAAGAAGTTTAGGGTGGATCTGCGAGAAGCCGTATTTGACAAGGAAGCAGTTCGTGAAGAACTCAGACCCGAAGACAAGCAGCCAAGCCGGAGGAGCTAAACCTCGAGATACCGGAGATTCGTCAGAATTGGAGGACAAGAGATCATGGTTC
Source organism: Aegilops bicornis (assembly GCA_021605145.1). Lineage (NCBI taxonomy): Eukaryota > Viridiplantae > Streptophyta > Magnoliopsida > Poales > Poaceae > Aegilops > Aegilops bicornis. The sequence continues at coordinate 296,761,687 of CM038673.1, read as the reverse complement.
ATGTCAAGGAAGTTGAATCCGAAGTTGGGCAGTAACTCCATAAATATTGAAGGACGCCATGAGAGACTTTGCGACAACAGAGATGACTTGGCAAAAGAACTTGAGAAGGACAAGCATGATCGGAAGAAGCCATTGGAGACATGATCAAGACCGAAGAGTTTTTACGACCTTGAAGATTATTGACCTTTAGAAGACCAAACCCTGTTATATACCTACGTTAGATGCATTTATTGTGAGCTGTCATTTGTTTGATGTTGTTTTTCCGATGTACCACAATAAAATCTGCCTTTTCAAAACTTTTGTTTGTATTGTGTGCGTCCCTCTCTATCTCTCTTACTCCACCCTAAAACCCATGGACCCAATAGGGGATGAATGGAGATGAGCTTGGATTTTCTGGACCGATGAGTCAATTGGAGACAAACCGATGTATTCAGAACATGGAGGATCACTTGGAGAATAACCCTACAGCCAGAAAGGATATGGCCCAAAGATGCTCTTCAATGCTTTGAAAGAGGTGCTGCTACTTGGTGGAGGGTGTACCAAACCATCAATGGATTGCAAGGAGTAACCACTTGGAAAGAATTAAAGTTGAATTTGCTAAAGTCTCGGTTTGTGACCCGTAAATTGAGGCCTTATGGAAAGGATATGAAGAAACCTTGTGAATACAAGCTTTGTGGGGAAATAGGATACAACCATAAAGAAAACAAGGACGAATACCCTCATAAGCAGAGGATTACCAAAGGAGTTAGCCGATGTAGCGACCAGACCCGAATGGATCAAGTCTCTGTGCTCTGTGTCATCCCTGGATCAGTAATGCTGACACCACACAGTACTTCGAAGGATTTATAGCAGAGTAGCAATCACACACTTATTACATCGTTGTCCACAAGGGGACTTAATACAATAATATGGCTTAAGGCCATCTAATAATAACGGAAGACTTGGAAGAATAGTGAGTCCATCAACTCCATCGGCATCACCGAGTATAGAACCACGACCTAACACCTTACTCGTCGTTCAAAAGTCTGCAACGTGAAAGTTGCAGCCCAAACGGGTCAACACATGGAATATGCCGCAATGTAACACATAGAGAGCAATGAAGGAATAAGCCTATACTACATGCATATATGGCTGGTGGAAAAGCTCTACGGTTACATTTTTGCATAAAGCTAGTTTTTCCCTACAACAAAGGAATAATTTTATTTAACTATCATGGTGGTTGTTAAACATTGAGAATGGTTGACAGCATCCTCAATCCCAATTAAAAGTACTCATCAAAACCCAATAACATTTATTAGAAGTAACATGTTGAGATTCACATGATATTCAAGTACTAGATACTCAAGACGTCCATAACCGGGGACACGGCTAATCATGATTAGTTTGTACACTCTGCAAAGGTTTGCGCACTTTTCCCCACAAGACTCGATCGCCTCCGTTTGGTTCTCGCACTACATGGTGTTTGAGAGACGGATGACCGAGACACAGTCTTTCGTAAGCGCTTAGCACCTTACGATGGATGGACCGTACACCTACATCCCCTACATCTGCTAGTCCACCACTATAAGAGTTCGCACGACTTACTCAACTATGCCAGAGCCCATAATGGCTTGTGGCTGCACACGGAAGTTTCCAGTTTGAATAATCTTATGATCCCTTTGAGCCTGGGTGGCGATCCATAGGAAGATCACACGGGTACCCCGGGATTTCCAAAAACAAACAGACAACACTGGGTTCCCCAAGTGCCTCAATCCACCCAGATGTGTGTTTAAGTTGCCACCTTAAATAAACCATTAATTAACAATCTCACATCTGTCATGGATATTCACTCACCCAATCCACGTCTACTAGCATAGCATGGCATAATAAGCAAACGTAGAAGTAACTCCCAAGGTTTCATAAGAAAAACAGGTAATAGGTACTACCTCAATCTACTTCCCAATCCCACAATTTAATTAGATCCTAATCATGCAAGTGTTTGAGGGCTTGATCTAATGCAATAAAACTGGGTAGTAGAAAAGTATGATCAAGTGTTACTTGCCTTGCTGACGATCCGCGAAACCTAGAGACTCGAAGTAACAAGCGGTGCACTCCGGGTGATCTAACACAGACAAACAACAAGCATACAATAAGTACTCATCTAATGCACGGGGAAAATCTCGAATGAAAGATCTAACCAGAGAGTTCAACTTAAGAACCCTGGTTGCAAAAGAATCGAATCAAATAAAGCTTCGAAAGTCGAAACTCGAGAGAGAAAGACTCGATTTAGCAATCTGAAACTAGGTCAAAATTTTACAGTAGCAAAACTCTGTGTAAGTAGGTTAGTCGGAACGGCGGTTTCGTAACGAAACTCCAGGCGCTTGAATCACCTGATTCCGATAAACGAGCGAGAAATTAAACAGATTTGAAAATCGAATCAGAAATCGAAATCAGAAAATAACGGATTAAATCCGCTTAAAAGAAAACGACGAACGGATTAAACAGCGGACGTTCCTTAACAGAACTAATCCAACGAACATGTTCATTGAAACGAACGGGTCGGTGAACGTTCACTAAATAAGAAAACCGAAAAAAATAAAAAACCAAATAGGGTTTTTTTTTAAAAAACCGACCATCTCTAGAAAAAACAAATCGGGTTTTCTAACAAAAACCGTATAGGGGTGGCGGAGAGGCTACTCCCATGGCTCACCGGCTGGGTCTGACCTCCCAAGGGTCGGGCGACAGGCGGTGGGTGGCGGCGGGTCAACTGGTGGCGGGGGCTCCGGCGACGGCGACAAAGCATGGCGCAAGGCCCCTCAGGAGCGGCGGCGGCTGTGGAGGGCGGCGCGGCAAGGCGGGTTGAGGGGAGAGGAGGGGCGGCGGGTTAAATAGGAGGGAGGGGTCCGGTTGCCTTGGGGAGGGGCGGCGGGCGGCGCGTGTCCCGAGCCGGACACGGCGGCCAAGTGGCGGCGTCAAGGGCGAAAGTCCGCGAGGGAGGGCGGCCGGGCAGGCGGCGGTTAGCCGGGCTGGCCTTGGCCCGGTGGGCGCGGTTTTTTTAAACAAAACTAAACGAAATAAAAATAAAACCAAACGAACTCCAAATTAAATAAAATTAATTTTCCCCGACTCCTAAAAATGAGTCGAACAAAATGAACTTTAAAAACGGGGCAAAATGCATATTTTTTTAAAATGCTCATTTTTGCCTAAAGCAAATAAATCCTTCAAAACCAAATTTGGTTTATTTATAAAATCTTCATTTTTCCTAAATGCTGGGAAAGTCGTATTATTCCCTCTCTTAAAATTTTTTATCGGAAAAGCTTTATGAAGATAATTAAATAAATCCAATGATCCTATTTTCAAAATTTGAGAAATCCCAATTATGAAAATAACGAAATCTCCAACTCTCTCCGAGGGTCCTTGAGTTGCGTGAAATTTTCTAGGATCGGAAAAATGCGAGAAAATATGATATGCATGATGACCTAATGTATAACATTCCAAATTGAAAATTTGGGATGTTACAAACCTACCCCTTAAGATGAATCTACGCCCTCGAGATTCGGGTTAACTAGAAAATAGGTGAGGTGGTCCTTGAGCAAAACTTCCTCTTTTTCCCAGGTGGCTTCATCCTCGGTATGGTGGCTCCACTTAACTTTGCAAAAATTGATAACCTTGCTGCGGGTAACTCTGCTGGCATAATCGAGAATCTTAACCGGTTTTTCCTCATATATTAAGTCATCCTTCAACTGAATTGCTTCCAGTGGCACTGTGTCTCTTAGCGGTACCTCTGCTATCTCAGGGTGACATTTCTTCAACTAAGAAACATGGAATACATCATGAACTCCTGATAGTCCTTCTGGCAATTCCAACTTATAAGCAACTTCTCCCATGCGTTGCAAAATCTTATACGGTCCGATGAAACGTGGTGCTAACTTTCCTTTAACTCCAAAACGCTTAACTCCTCGAAGTGGGGATACTCGGAGATATACTCTGTCTCCAATCTCATACTCAATCGCTTTGCGCTTTGAATCGGCATAGCTCTTTTATGCAGATGGGCTACCTTGAGCCTGTCGAATCAACTTAACTTCTGTTCGCACTCCTTAATCAAATCTGGTCCAAACAATCGACGATCTCCGGTTTAGTCCCATGACAACGGTGTCCTGCACCTTCTTCCATACAGAGCCTCGAAGGTGCCATCTTCAAGCTGGTTTGGTAACTGTTGTTGTAGGAAAATTCCGCATCTGACAAATTATCATCCCAACTAGACCCATAATCTAGTGCACAAGCTCTCAACATGTCCTCCAAAATCTGATTGACTCTCTCGATTCATCCATCGGTCTGTGGGTGGAAAACATCTTGAATTCGGTCTGGTTCCCAATGTTTCGTAACTGGTTCCAAAATTTCGAGGTAAGTGTGTTCATCTATCCGAGACGATGCTCCTCGGAACTCCGTGCAATCTCACAATTCTGGTCATGTATATCTTTGCCAACTTAGCACTGCTATAGGTAGTCTTGACTAGAATGAAATGATCTACCTTTGTTAAACGGTCGACTATAACCCAAATCGAGTCATAACCTGAACGAGTCTTTGGCAAACCTGTGATGAAATCCATGCCTAGTTTATCCCACTTCCATTCGGGTATCGGCAATGGCTGCAACAATCCTGCTGGCTTCTGATGTTCTTCCTTCACCTTCTGACATACATCGCAAACCGCTACATACTCCGCAATATCCTTCTTCATTCCAGTCCACCAGAAAGTATTCTTCGAATCCAAATACATCTTGGTATTTCCTGGGTGAATCGAATAGGGTGAATCATGGGCTTCTTGTAAAATCAACTTCCTGATCTCTGGGTTATCGGGCACATAAACACGGTCTTCAAACCATAGGGTATCGTGCTCATCCTCACGAAATCCTTTAGCTTTTCCTTTGCTCATTTTCTCTTTTATAGAGGCAACTTCCTTATCTGCCTTTTGGGCTTCTCTGATTTTGTCCATCAGCGTAGACTGAATCTCCAATGCTGCTACATAGCCTCTCGGAACTATTTCCAAACATAGCTCTCGAAGGTCCTCGGCTAACTCATTGGTTATCCCTCCCATCATTAGGGTATTGACGTGGCTCTTACGGCTCAATGCGTCTGCTACAACGTTAGCCTTTCCGGGGTGATAATGCAATCTCATATCATAATCCTTGATAAGCTCTAACCATCTCCTCCATGCGAGATTTAATTCATACGTGTGAAAATGTACTTCAAACTCTTGTGATCCGTGTACACTTCACAATGATTTCCAATGAGAAAATGTCTCCATGTCTTCAATGCATGCACAACGGCTGCTAACTCCAAATCATGAGTGGCATAATTCAACTCATGGGGCTTAAGTTGTCGTGAAGCATACGAAACAACACTTCCTTCCTGCATAAGCACGGCTCCAAGTCCTCGACGTGACGCGTCGCAATACACCTCATAATCCTTGGTCTGATCTGGCAAAATTAAAACTGGTGAGGTGACCAATCTTTTCTTCAACTCCTGAAAACTTGCCTCACAGTCCTCAGTCCATAAGAATTTGTTATCCTTCTTCAACAATTCTGTCATAGGCTTTGCAATCCTTGAGAAATTCTCAATGAATCTTCGGTAGTATCCTGCGAGTCCAAGGAAACTCCGAATCTCTCCAACTGTCGTTGGTGCTTCCCATTTGGTTACAGTCTCAACCTTTGTGGGGTCAACTGCTATTCCTTCTCCGGATATAACATGTCCGAGAAATCCAACTTCCTTTAGCCAAAACTCACATTTGCTGAACTTGGCATATAACTAGTGTTCCCTCAGTTTCTCCAAAACCAATCGCAAATGTTCCTGGTGTTCCTCCTCATTCTTCGAGAAAATCAAAATGTCATCAATGAACACCAGGACGAACTTATCCAAAAACTCCATAAACACTTTGTTCATCAGGTTCATGAAATAGGCTGGTGCGTTAGTCACCCAAATGACATAACGGTATACTCATATAGTCCATATCTCGTGGTAAATGCTGTCTTAGGTATGTCACGCTCTCGAATCTTCAATCGATGGTACCACGATCGCAAATCGATCTTGGAAAATACTTTAGCTCCTTGCAAACGATCAAACAGATCATTTATCGTTGGTAGTGGGTACTTATTCTTGATTGTTACTTCATTCAATCCACGATAATCTACAACCATCCTTAACGATCCGTCCTTCTTCTCCACTAACAGTACTGGTGATCCCCAAGGCAAAGAACTTGGGCGTATAAAACCTTTATCCAATAGCTCTTTAATCTACTTCTTGATTTCCGCCAAATCCTGTGCGGGCATCCTATATGGTCGCTTCGATATTGGGCCTGTTCCTGGCAAGAGTTCAATCAAAAACTCAATGTCTCTATCCGGTGGCATTCCTGGCAATTCCTCAGGAAATACATCGTGGTAATCTTTTACTCGCACCTCTTCCCGCACAACTCACGATAGGCAATTTACATGAGCTCTCCTCGGTGATGCCATGATACATACTTAATCCTTCTTCCTTACGGTGTTGTGAGAAAAATCGTCTTACTTGCGCAATCGATGTTTCCTCCATACATCGATGACCAATCCATACCGAGAATTACATCAAATCCTTGAGATTCCAAAATGATCAAATCCGTCGGGAACACATGCCTTCCTATACTTAGTGGCACTCGAAAGCATCCTTGTTCCGCCATATACTCCGCTCTGGTGAGCTTACTAGCAAAGGGTTTTAAGAATCCGAGTAGGTAGACTATACTTCTCTACAAATCCCCTTGATATGTATGAATGCGATGCACCGGTGTCGAAAAGAACTAGTGCAGTAAATGACTTAACCAAAAACTTACCGATTACTGCCTCGGGCTGATCTTCAACCTCCTCCACATCAATGTGGTTCACTTGTCCCCTATTGAAAGGGTTTGGCTTCTTTCCAGAGCTTCCATTTCCACCTTGGCCTTCCGGATACCATTTGCATAATGCCCGGCTTGGAACATTTGAAACAGGTGACATGGCTTAAGTCTTTCTTGGTTGGGGTTGATGGTGTGGTGCGGTTCATCAATTGCTTCCTCCATTCCCGTTCCCATTCTTGGTACCATTATGGTTATGCGAATTACCTCCTCCATGGGTATGCTGAAACTGAATTCCTGATTTAGGGGTATAACGAGGTTTCTGCTGAGCTCCAGAGTTATACTTCCCTTGCCCATACTTCCGCTTGCGATTCTCAATTTGCTGTTGCTTTCCTTCAATCATGAGGGCACGGTCTACTAACTCCTGGTAGTTGTTGAAACTTGCTACCATCAACGGCATGTTGAACTCATCGTTCAGTCCTTCTAGAAACTTCTCCTGTTTAGCTGCATCGGTAGCAACGTCATCTGGGGCATAACGTGCTAATTTACTAAAGTCATCCACGTACTGGCCAACAGTCCTTCCTCCTTGGCGTAAGTTGCGAAACTCACGCTTCTTCATGGCCATAGCTCCTCTTTGAAACATGGGCAGGCGGAAAGCTTGTTGAAATTGATCCCATGTGATGTTGTCTGCTGTGGTAAGTGGTCAGAAATTCTCCCACCATGCTTCTTGCGGGTCCTTCAAGCTGATGTGCTGCAAACTTCACTCTTTCTCCATCTGTGCATCCTGCAGATGGTCGGCTCCCTTCCTATCTTGCAGAGCCACCATCTGCTACAATCGGCTCGGTGCTCTTGGAATACACGGCGGGTTTAGTCTAAGGAAGCGAGTCGGATGATCCGCAGTGGTGGTGGTGGGGGTGGGTTATTGTTGTTGTTGCCCTGGTTACGCACCAATGTTTGAATCAGGTATTCTTCTTTGGATCAGTTGGGTGATTTCACGGGAAAAGCGAATCCGGGTCGCTATTCTCGGAGGCATCGATGGGTTTAGAAAAGAAGAGAAATTTAGAATAGAATGAGGTCTAAGGGAATCACTACCCAAATGCACATGAGCAAATGCACACAAAATCACTTCATTCAATCAAACAAGGGCTTACAACGATCTAACTATCGCAAAAGTGTGTGTACTATAATATTTACATGGAGGAATACTACTAATATGTGGGAGACTTCTACTAATTTGAACCGGTGGAAGACTCCATGATGTCTGCTCCAGCTTCGTCTTCAAAGTCGGGTTCACTTGGATCCGAATCGGTGTCGTCGATGTTGATGTAGTCGCTTGGGCAATCGACATACGGGTCTTTATTCCTGAGTGCCAACTTCTTCTTGAGTTCCTCAATCTCATACTTAAGATCGTTATTGTGTCTTGCCAGAGCTACGATCTCGTCCATGTAGTCCTTGCGTGTTGTCTTTAGTTCTTCTTCAAGTTCGATGATCCTTCCCTTTGCATTCTCGCAACTCCAACATATCATTGCACACACAGTTCTCCTGGCGTCCGAATGTGCCGGTTTAACTCTGGATGAACGCTGCAATGGATCTATCCTTCTTGGTGCTTGTGACGTCCCATTTGTCATCTCGGCGTCCGCAAATCTGGTAGATAGTGTCCTTGAGGTCTTCTTGATAAACTTCTCCGGTCGTCCCATGGTGATGTGAGCTGCCATGCTCTTTCCGCACTCCAAGTTGGTGCACGAAAACACTATCTATAGGCTTGGTGATTGGGGCGAATGTCCTTCCCGAACGTGAGCTTGAATCTTCCAGCGCTCCTCTTCAGGCAGAGTGGCGTTGAAAGTCCCGGTGAAGCTTGGTAGTCCAATGTCCAGGTACTTGGTAACTTCCTTCAAGTGAAATCCAAAAGGTGTGCCTTCATCTGGTTGGGTACTTGATCTTCGCGTCCTTCATCCTAAAGAGAGTAGAAAAGATGAGGAGTTAGAAAATGAGAAGAGAATAGTGATCTATGGCTTTAACTTAGTGGTCGTGTCCTACAGTCAACCTGGCTCTGATACCATTCTCTGTAGCGACCAGACCCGAATGGATCAAGTCTCTGTGCTCTGTGTCATCCACGGATCGATAATCTTGACACCACACAAGATTTCAAGGATTTATAGCAGAGTAGCAATCACACACTTATTACATCGTTGTCCACAAGGGACTTAATACAATAATATGGCTTAAGGCCATCTAATAATAACAATGGAAGACTTGGAAGAATAGTGAGTCCATCAACTCCATCGGCATCACCGAGTATAGAACCACGACCTAACACCTTACTCGTCAGAAAAGTCTAACGTGAAAGTTGCAGCCCAAAACGGTCAAGACATGGAATATGCTGGCAATGTAACACATAGAGAGCAATGAAGGAATAAGCCTATACTACATGCATATATGGCTGGTGGAAAAGCTCTACGGTTACATTTTTGCATAAAGCTAGTTTTTCCCTACAACAAAGGTAATTTTATTTAACTATCATGGTGGTTGTTAAACATTGAGAATGGTTGATGACATCCTCAATCCCAATTAAAAGTACTCATCAAAACCCAATAACATTTATTAGAAGTAACATGTTGAGATTCACATGATATTCAAGTACTAGATACTCAAGGCGTCCATAACCGGGACACGGCTAATCATGATTAGTTTGTACACTCGCAAAGGTTTTGCGCACTTTTCCCCACAAGACTCGATCGCCTCCGCTTGGTTCTCGCACTACATGGTGTTTGAGAGACGGATGACCGAGACACGATCTTCAGAAGTGCTAGCACCTTACGATGGATGGACCGGTACACCTACATCCCCTACATCTGCTAGTCCACCACTATAAGAGTTCGCACGACTTACTCAACTATGCCAGAGCCCATAATGGCTTGTGGCTGCACACGGAAGTTTCCAGTTTGAATAATCTTATGATCCCTTTGAGCCTGGTGGCGGTCCATAGGAAGATCACCACGGGTACCCGGGATTTCCAAAAACAAACAGACAACACTTTGGGTTCCCAGTGCCTCAATCCACCCGGATGTGTGTTTAAGTTGCCACCTTAAATAAACCATTAATTAACAATCTCACATCTGTCATGGATATTCACTCACCCAATCCACGTCTACTAGCATAGCATGGCATAATAAGCAAAGCGTAGAAGTAACTCCCAAGGTTTCATAAGAAAAACAGGTAATAGGTACTACCTCAATCTACTTCCCAATCCCACAATTTAATTAGATCCTAATCATGCAAGTGTTTGAGGGCTTGATCTAATGCAATAAAACTGGGTAGTAGAAAAGTATGATCAAGTGTTACTTGCCTTGCTGACGATCCGCGAAACCTAGAGACTCGAAGTAACAAGCGGCGCACTCCGGGTGATCTAACGCAGACAAACAACAAGCATACAATAAGTACTCATCTAATGCAGGAAAATCTCAAATAAAAGATCTAACCGGAGAGTTCAACTTAAGAACCACAGTTGCAAAGAATCGAATCAAATAAAGCTTTGAAAGTCGAAACTCGAGAGAGAAAGACTCGATTTAGCAATCTGAAACTAGGTCAAAATTTTACAGTAGCAAAACTCTGTGTAATTAGGTTAGTCGGAACTGCGGTTTCAGAATGGAAACTCGGTGCGCTTGAATCACCTGATTAGATAAACGAGCGAAATTAAACAGATTTGAAAATCGAATCGTAAATCGAAATCGTAAAATAACGGATTAAATCCGCTTAAATAGGAGGGAGGGGGGTCCGTTGCCTTGGGGAGGGGGCGGCGGCGGCGTGTCCCGAGCCGGACACGGCGGGCGGCGTGGCGGCGGCGGCGTGAGTCCGCCGAGGGGAGGGCGGGGCCGGGCGGCGGCGGTTGGGCAGCTAGGCCCTTGGCCCAAAGCGGGGCGCGGTTTTTAAACAAAACTAAAGCGAAATAAAAATAAAACCAAACGAACTCCAAATTACTATAAAATTAATTTTCCCGACTCCTAAAATGAGTCGAACAAAATGAACTTTAAAAAGCAGGGCAAAATGCATATTTTTTTTAAAATGCTCATTTTTGCCTAAAGCAAATAAATCCTTCAAAACCAAATTTGGTTTATTTATAAAATCTTCATTTTTCCTAAATGCTGGGAAAGTCATATTATTCCCTCTCTTAAATTTTTTTATCGGAAAAGCTTTATGAAGATAATTAAATAAATCCAATGATCCTATTTTCAAAATTTGAGAAATCCCAATTATGAAAATAACGAAATCTCCAACTCTCTCCGAGGGTCCTTGAGTTGCGTGAAATTTTCTAGGATCGGAAAAATGCGAGAAAATATGATATGCATGATGACCTAATGTATAACATTCCAAATTGAAAATTTGGGATGTTACAGCCGAGGATCTCAGGGAACTTTGATTGGAGATTGTTCCCAAAGGTTTTGTTGCAGCAATGGAAGTTCAGTCTACAGAGTTGGGAAAGATTCGTGAAGCTCAGAAGGATGACAAAGAGATTCTGAGGTAAAAGAGAGGATGAGTAAAGGAAAGGCCGAAGGTTTTCGTAAGGATGAGCACGACACCTTATGGTTTGAGGACAGTGTATATATACCTACTAATGCAAAGATCGGAAATTAATACTTGGGAGGCTCATGACTCACCATACTCGATTCACCCTGGAAACACCAAAATGTATTTGGATTTGAAGGAGTGTTTCTGGTGGACTGGTATGAAGAAGGATATTGCCGAGTATGTAGCCGTATGTGATGTATGTCAGAGTGTGAAGGCAGAACATCAGAAGCGGCAGGAGTACTACAGCTTATGCCGATACCGAATGGAAGTGGGATAAGCTTGGCATGAATTTCATTACCGGATTTCCCAGAACCCGATTGGGATATGACTCTATCTAGGTAGTAGTTGACTCGCTTGACCAAAGTGTCTCACTTTTCCCTAGTGAAAACCCCTATACAAGTCTTGAAGTTGGCCAAGATATGTTTGACAAGGATCGTATATGCGCATAGAGTTAGAGGACCATCGTGAAGGAACACGGTTTACCTCAAAATTTTGGAATCATCACCGGACTTTGGGTACTAGGCTAGAGTTCGATGCAGCCTTCATCCACGCAGACGGATGGATAAATCAAGAGAGTCAATCGGATGCGGAGGACATGTTGAGAGCGTGTGCGCTAAATTTTGGATCTAGTAGTTATGATAATCTACCTTACGCGGAGTTCTCATACAACAACAACTATCAAGTTAGTTTGAAGATGGCCCCTTTTGAAGCTTTGTATGGGAGAAGGAGCCAGACACAGTTGATGTGGGATGAAGTTGGGGACCGTCAGTTGTTTGGACCAAATGTGATCAAGGAGTCAGAAGATAATGTTAAGTTGATTCGAGATAGATCAAGGTAGCTCAGTCGAGCGAGAAGAGTTATCTGAGACTAAAAAACGCAAGGAGGTAGTCTATGAATCGGAGATAGAGCATATCTTTGTGTGCCACATCTGTGAGGAGTTAAAGCGATTTGGAGTTAAGGAAAGTTAGCCCCGAGATTTGTAGGACCATACCGAGTTGGGAACGTATGGGAGAATTGGCTAACCAGTTGGAGTCACCCGAAGGACTGTTAGGAGTTCATGATGTGTTTCACGTATTTCAGTTAAAGAAGTGCCATGCAGAGATGGCCAATATTTCCTTGTAAGGACACTTGACCCTGGAAAGGATAATGATGTTCCATGAAGGGGAGTATGGACTTCATAAGTATAAGTTTTTATCTCGTTATGTGGGATATCCCACGAGGATGAAGAGATGAATTACTATTGGATATATAGGAGGTATGATGTTGGAAATATGGATCAAGGTAAATTCCATAATAAGTCTGAGTAATCACGTCTCAGTTTGGTACAATAGAAGGAAGGAAGACCATACTATTGGATGGATTTTAAGTATACTAGGAAATTGGAAGTTGGAATAACGATCAGCTGCCCAGATGATGTGTTTAAGGACTACAAGTGAAGAGATGGGCCATAACCCACAGGGCCCAGGACCTGCCAAGAAGCAAGCACATTCTTGCTGAAGGAAAAATCCCTGGAAGAAGTTATGACTTGTATGACGGGGCGATCTTATAGGAGTTTACGTAAAATCGAGAGTTGTTAAGGAGCGATAGATGTTTGTTTGGCTTGCAGTAAATCAATGGATTTTCCGAACTTGGTTCGTCGACAAGAGAAATTCTGCAATGCTTGTGAGGATGACCGAGTGTTAGAATGCGAGATTCACTAAACCATGTACAAGGTAATGATTTGGGTGCGGGATGGATTGATCACCATACCGACTTACTCTTATTATTCTCTTTGCTATATGGGACGGTAAATATGAGTGACTTACCTATAGTAGAGAGACACCGATCAAAACCTTGTTTAAACCTTAGAATGGTATAGGTATTTTTCCCTTGTACACGGCAGTTGTTGCCAACCGTAGGTCATACGGTGAGGTTCAACCCAGACCCATTTCCTGCAGGACAAACCATAAATTGTTGACCACCATGAGATATCGATAGCTGATTAGTATTGGCGCCAGACCCGTCAGCTATGAAGACCCAGTCTCGGAACAACCTTACCAAGAAGTAAAGGACAAAAGAATTGAGGAAAAGGTTATGCCGCTACCGGAAGAGCCCAGAGAAGGAATTATCCTTACGATCTGAGAAGACCGACACTGTCAACAATAAGTATGGAGTATATGAGTTTTGTTGGAACCGTAACGATGCTTCTAAGGATGGTAGCACCCAGACCCCCTGTGATGATCGCTGGATTTTTGAGAAGACCCCCAAACCCTAACCTATTTCTTTCTAGCCTCTCCGAATCTCGAGGACGAGATTCATTTTAAGGTGGTAGTTTGTAACCTCCCAAAATTCTAAATTTTGGAATGTTATAAACAAATAGATAGATTTGATTTGATTGTTTGATTGGTACCGAAAGTGAGTGAATTGAAACTTTTGAAAGTTAAATGAGAGGGAATAAAAGGACTTTCCCAAACTTTCATTTTTGCTTTTATGATCTTGAGAATTCAAATTCTTTTCATCACAAAACCACGGAGAGAAGATGACATGACTTCTTCCATTTATTTAAATGACAAGGGTGTTGAAAATATTTGAATTTCATTAGGAAAATATTTCCAATTACGAAACTTTATGCAACTCAATGATTTTCAAGAGCGAAGATAAAATGACTTCTTCAAAACATATGAAATATGAGTTGGGAGTTTCAAGAATTTAAAATTCAAAATTCTTTTGAATTTATTTTCAATTTGGAGTTATTTGAGTTTTTATTCAAATTATTTTTCTCCAAAAATAAAATATATGGAAAATAGGGTAACATGATTCCCTACCTCGGAAAAATGGAGAGAAATAAATTTGAATTCATTTTGATATTTTTAAAATGATTTTTGTTGGATTTTATTGGACCGTAAGCACTCTTTGCTTTATTTAATTTGTGTGTATTTTATTTAATGCTAGAATAATGTTCATCTCAGTAGAAATCTTTTTACGAAAATTTTGATATATTATATGCCTATATAATATTTCTATTTATTTTGTTTTTATTATTGTTTGTCTGTTTTATAAAAAAAAGACTTCCCTCACTTGGCTGGCCCAACCGGCCAGCCAAGGCCCAGCCAGTAGCGCCCGCCAAACCCAGCGGAGTCCCGCCCGAAACACGCCAAGCCGCCGCCGCCCGTGTGACCCGGCCACCGCCGCCTTGCCCCCTCCTCCACGCCACCACCTCGCCCGACGCCCTTAAAAGGACGCCGCCCCGGCCCCGTTTCCCCCTCTCTCCCCTCGCTCGCCGCCCAGCCGCCCAAGTCGCCGCCGCCGGCGAGATCCACCACGCGTCGCCTCGCCGGACTTGCCGGAGTAAACCGCCGCCGCCGCCGCCGCCGGTTTTCTCAACGAAAACCGCCAGACCACCGCCGACCGGTAAAACCGCCCGGTCCGATCCGGTTTATTTTTTTCAGTTTCGTTTTTCTTAAAAAAACGGTTTTTCTTTTAATCTAGTTATTTAGTGAACATTCGCCAGTTAGGTTTTCACAGCGAACGAATCCGTTCGTTAGGTTTTAGCAGTGAACGTTCGTTCGTTAGGATTTTTCTTTTTATTTTAGATTTCTTGCCGAGGACCTATCCGTAGTGTTATTTTTACAGATTAGTCCCCAATTTTCAAACCCTCATAACTTTTTACTCGTTTATCCAAATCCAACAAAACCAACGCTCACGTCTTCGTTATGATCTCCTCTATCCAGTAATCCAACTTAGACATGTTTTTGAAAGTTTTAAAATTTGAATTCAAACTGATTTGTATTTAAACTTCGTTTGATCATAACTTGAGTTTTATAACTCCGTTTTAGTTGATGTTTTTGCAAATCGAAGCTCTTGACCTAAACTTTCTGATAAGGCCAAATTCACATAATTTTGGTACTGTTAGAAATTGTTTTATGTTGCAAGAGTTATTTGCTTGGTTTTGATGTTTTCCGATACGTTTTCTTCGTTCTTTCCGATCTTTTGGGTGATTGCTTATGTGTGGTTACTATTGCTTGATTACGATAGATTGACCGGAGTGTGACGAGTAGAACTATCAAGAGTTTTTGAGTGCGAATCATCTTCATCAACATTGCAGGCAAGTAACACTTTGATCATACCTTTTCCTACCCAGTTTTATGCATTAGCTCAACCCTCCAACATTGCATGATTAGGATGGCATTAATTTGTGGGTTGGGAAGTAGATGAAGAGGTAGGAACCTATTGCCCTGTTACTTTCAAACCCTTGGGAGTTACTTCTACGTTATGCTTATATTGCCATGCTATGCTCGTAGACGTGGTTTGGGTTTGAGAGATATTCACGACAGATGTGAGATTATTAATTAATGGTTTACTTTAAGGTGGCAACATAAATACACATCTGGGTGGATTGAGGCACCTGGGGAACCCAGTGTTGTCTATTTTATTTTTGGAAATCCGGGGTACCCGTGTGATCTTCCTATGGACCGCCACCAGGGCTCAAAGGGAACTGAGATTATTCATGCTAGAAACTTCCGTGTGCAGCCACAAGCTATTATGGGCTCTAGCATAGTTGAGTAAGTTACGTGAAGCTCTTGAAGAGGTAGATCGGCCAGTAGAGGGTTTGTAGGTTTGGTATGGTCTACCGGAGTAAAGATTTAATGTTTACGAAGATCGTGTCTCGGTCATCCGTTTCTCAAACACCATGTAGTCACGAGAAACCAACGGAGGCGATCGAGTCTTGTGGGGAAAAGTGCACAAACCTCTGCAGAGTGTACAAACTAATCATGGTTAGCCGTGTCCCGGTTACGGACAATTCGAGTATCTAGTACTTGAGTATTCACATGTATCTCATCACTCTAAATTAATATGTTGGGTTGTTAATTACTTTAATTGGGATTGAGTTGGGGTTATACCTTCTCAATGATGTTTCAACCACCATGATAGTTAAATAAAATTTATTCCTTTGATATAGGGAAAAATTGGCTTTTACAAAAAGCGTAAACATAGAGCTTTCCTCCGACCATATATGCATGTAGTATAGCTTATTCTTTCATTACTCTCTATGTGTTACATTGCCGGCATATTCCATGTGTTTGACCCGTTTCCAGTGCTGCAACTTTTCATGTTGCGAGACTTTTCGAACGACAGTAAGTGATACGTTAGGGTTACGATTTCTACACTCAACTTTGCCGTTGGTGTTGATGGGAATCCACAACCTTGTTGCTTCCGCTATATTTTGGATTGAGGTAATAGTATTTACGTTATTTATACATGTGATTTACCTTTGTATTAAATCCTTCGAGTACTGTGTGTGTCAGCATACCGATCCAGGGATGACACCTAAGCACAGAGACTTGATCCATTCGGGTCGGGTCGCTACACCTTTGGAAATTGCTACGATGATTCCCTGCACTTGGGAATTATCAGGGAGTATCAAGCGGTATGATGCATGCCAACTAGACTTTTTGGACGATGTGGCACACAGTTAAATGATGAAAGAGAGGGTGTGGTATCATATCATGATACCGTATCATATTAAATGTTGTACTACTTTGTGTCATGCATGGTAATTAATAAGGAACCTAAGACACTAACTTATGATACTATGCATGCACGCATTACGGAGGTATTGCCGATCATATACTAGTATCATGCATATATACTCCCTCCTTTCCGGCTTATAGGCTTATCTCAAAATTTTAGTTTTTCCATTTTATAAGGCTCAATTTGGTTGTTCTCCATCACATGTCCAGATTCCAAGGTGCATTAAATCATTGCATGCAAGTATTAAGAGAAAGTTGACCAATGCATGACATCGATGCAGTGATGTACACGTAGAATCTCCCAGTAAGGTAATTTCCAGAACACCGATTTCTTCTTAAACACTTAATCCTTGGGTGTTAGTTTCACCGTCAAAGGGTGGTTCTTGCCAAGCACAACATTAAATTTTTTAGCCATGTTGTGGACCACCTCCCCGTCATAGGGTCTTGGGCCCGCACCTTCCTCTACCGTACCATCAAATTCAGCTTTCATCTTTCAGTATGGGTGATTTTTCCGTAAGAACCTACGATGATGCAAATACACTATTTTGCGCGAGTTGGGAAGTCTTCTGCTAGCTGTCCTATCCATGCATGTGACACACCCTACATCTCCCCTTGTTTTTTGCCCCGATGTGTTGCCTAATGTCGGCATATCTTGAATGGTGTGCACCAGCATCGCATGTAGATCGAAAATCTCCTTTCTGTAAGCATCATAACATTTTACAACATGCGCATCAATCCACACTGTCAGTAGTATTCTACCAGTAGCTGAAAGTAAATGTCGATGTCATTTCCAGGTTGCTTCGGGCCTTGGATAATCATTGACATCATAATGTATTTTTTCTTCATACACAACCAAGGAGCTAGGTTATATATGCACAGAAGCACCGACCATGTGCTGTGATTGGTGCCCATATCACCAAAAGGATTCATCTCGTCAGTACACTCCCCGAGCCTTATACTTCTAGGATCCTTGGCAAATTTTTCAAACTTTTTGTCGATTAATTCCCACTGAGACCCATATTTAGGGTGCCTCATAAACCTATCCGCAATTCGCTCATCATGATGCCACCGCAAGCTCTTTGCCTCTCTAGGCTTTGCAAACAAACGCCTCAACCTTGGAATTAAAGGCAAGTACCAAACAACCTTGAGAGGGATTCATGTCTTGATCTCGTCGTCCAATGTGTACTTGTCCTTTGCTCTCCTGCGCTTGTATCAAGCATGCTTGCATGTGGGACATGCACGCAAATCTTTGTACTCACCACAGTACAATATACAATCATTCACACAAGCGTGTATGTAACATCCCAAATTTCCCTATTTGGAATGTTTTACAATTATAGATAAGCATCCTATGCATTCTGTTTGAATTTGAATACCATTTGAAGTTTCAGAGAGTTTTGAGTTTGAATTTGAATTCCAAACTTTGGCATGTGGGAAACAATTCCAAAACTAAGCCCTGATAAATACTTGATCAAAAGTATGAGAGGAGCAAACATGACACTCCAAAAATATCAGAGGAAACAATGCCAAAAGAATTGGAATTCAAATCTGAATTTTATTTGAATTTGAAAAAATAGATTTTCATAAAGTTTGGATTTTGCCTTTGGAAAAATGTTCAAATGAAAGGGAATATTCCCTGATCATTTTGGTATATATATACCCTATATAAAATATTTATAGTTTATGTTTTTTTTTTTGGTTTTGTTTTTATTTAAAAATAAAAGAAAAAGTCTTGAGCCTACCAGCCACCCAGCCCACCAGGCGCCACCTAACCCCACTTTGGCCCAACCCGGCCACTGAGGCCCGGCCAGTAGAAACCCAGTTGCACTCCCGCACCCCTCGCCTGAAAACCCGGTCCGCCACCCGACCGAACCCTCCTCTCTCCCTCTCCTTGACCAGCGGGCCCGCCCGTCTTCTTCCCCTCGCCCACGAAGCGAACCTCATGGGAGATCCACGGATCCCAAGGATCCGGATCCCCGGCCCCCGATGCCCTTCCGCCCTCGCCCACCCTGGCTATATAAGCCAAGCCCCCGCACCCATTCCCCCCTTAGCCTCATGGAGCCCTCTCCTCTCTCTCCGACGCTTGGGAGCCCAGGCTCCCCAGCCAAAACCCTCGCCGTCGCCGCCACAGTGCCCCGACCCTCCCCAACACCACCGAACCCTCCCCGAGCTTCCCGCGTCTCCCAGGCGTCTCGCTTGGCTTCGCCCGCCGAGCCCCCGGAGCACTCTCGCCGCCGCCGCCGACGTCGCCGGAGTCCGGTGAGTCCCCGGCAACCCCCTCCACCGTTAGATCCTAAATCTAGGGTTAGGATTAGAAGCCCCCGAAGGGGTAAGTTTTAGTTAGAAAACCGGCCGGCCCGAACGGTTTTTATTTTAGTTTAGGTTTATTTGTTTAGGCCGGTTCGTTTTTAGTTAACCCTAGGCCCGTTTAGACTAAACTACGCCTAATGCACAGTATAGGCCCATTAGGTTTTTCTTTTATTTTGATTTTCTGTTTTAGCGAATAGTTTCAATTTTCAAAAATGTATATCTTTTATTCTGTTTAATATTTTGAGTGATTCTTTTTTGTTGGATTGCAAATTTTATGTAGTTTCTGAAAAACATATATTTAGCTATGTTAAAAATAATTAAAATGCTTTAATATTACTTTAGTCAGAATAGCAAATCTGCTATAGTTTTAGTTAGAAAAATTATTTTTGCATGAATCTTTTTGCAATCACTTTATTCTGATAT
Source organism: Aegilops bicornis (assembly GCA_021605145.1). Lineage (NCBI taxonomy): Eukaryota > Viridiplantae > Streptophyta > Magnoliopsida > Poales > Poaceae > Aegilops > Aegilops bicornis. The sequence continues at coordinate 296,742,040 of CM038673.1, read as the reverse complement.
TGCCAAACCCTAGAAATTAACTTTGGTATTTTAGGATTAATAAATAATTAATTCTAGGCAGAATCCTATTAATCCTAATTAATTGATTAGTTCCTGTTTTCCAAATTAATAAATTAGTAAATTAATTTATTTTTAACTTGTGATTATTTATTCTAGGTTAGTTTCTGTCACTCCATTAGATGAACTTTTATTTATAATTAATAAAAGTTTTAAATTAATTTTCTTAATAGAAATTGGATTAGGCCTAAAATGAGTTTTATAATAGCTATTTAATTAATTCTTTTTGCTCCTAGTTGCTTAGTTAATACTTTTCTGTTAAGTTAACCTAAAACCATGATTAGGTTATATTAAGAAATTTTTGTTATATAAAAACTATTTTTGTTATTGTTGGAATAGGGAAAAACTTTGAATTGGTTTCTTTGAGTTTTTCCTTTTGATTTGGTTTTGATTGTTTTGTTGTGCTATGTTACTTTTGTTATCTTGTGTGATCCTCTTGCTTTATGCTTATTGTGTTATTGTTTGTCTCGGTAGAGTTTCCTGAGTGCTGAAGCTTGCTACTCTGACTCTTTAGCTTACGAGGATCATCAGCAAAGGCAAGTTTTGATCATGTTATTTCTATACCTATGTTTTTGTGCATTAGTAGTTGTCACCACCCCACCATGCATGCAGTAGTGAAATCTTGAAGTCATTAAACTTGAGTAGTATCATGTGGTAGGATGAACCAATCCCCTTGTTACCATGACCCTGGGACGTAGTAGTTATTTTGCTATGCTCGTAGACGGGTTTTGGGTTGAGTGAAATTCATAAGCAAGATGTGAGAGTCAATGATGATGACAACCCATGGACTACAAAGATCAAGATGGACTTGGAGAAAATCACTACTGGGTGGAGGACGGTTGTGGGCACCTGGAGCACCCAGTGGTGGCGGGATGCATGGAGAAGCGCCATGACATCCTGCGGAAAGCTTCACCCAGCCACGAAGAGAAGGATGGATGCCCCATGACCGAAGCTTACTGCAGCCGCAAGCCATTATGGGCTCTGGCTGGGTTGACCCTAGTAGTGACGCTGGCCGGCGGTACTACGAGAAGTAGACGAACGGTAGGATTGGATGGGTACGGCGGTGGCGGAAGAACTCTTTGGAAGACCTGTTTCATTAGTCCCGTCTTCAAACACCATGAAGTGCGAAGACTTTAAAGGAGGGAATGATTCTTGCGGGGAAAGTCGCAAACCTCTGCAGAGTTTAAACCTAATCGATTAGCCGTGTCCCGATTCACGGACATTTGAGCCTCTGGAACTTGGAAGTATTCGGATATCTCAACACTAAAATTAATGAATTAATTTGAGGGTTTATGACTTAATAATTTGGGAACGAGATTTTGGTTGGCGGAACCATCTCAATAACTACCAACAATTTGTAGTAATTTGCAAATAAGTCCACTTTGTAGTAGGATAAAATTGGCTTTACGCAAAATGATGAAACTTAGAGCTCCACAGCCAAAATGCATATAGTGTAGTAACTTTATTATTGTTATTCTTCATGACTTGCCGACTTATTCCAAAAGCTGACCTACATGGCTGCAACGTATTATGTTGCGTAGATATATTCGATCAGAGTGAGGCTACGCTTGGCGCTTGGCGATTGCCCTTTGGAGTCGGATGGACTCGCTTACCTCGGCGCTTCCGCAGCACTAGTAGTTTATTTCTCATGAGTTGGCCTTGAGCCGAATTTATTCCCTTGTAATAAAGACTCTATATGAGAATCGTGTAATAAAATTCAGGTGTGATTGAACTTTGATTACTTTATCGATGTCTTTGTGAGTACCCGCATGATCTTGGGATGGTACAGAACCACGTAGACTTGACGATGTTGGGTCAGGTCGCTCTGAGAGATGGTATCGAGCACACGCAATCGTGAGATCGTAACCCCTAGGATCGGAAAGCCATAAGCGAGAGACCATTTACTTTGAACCCCTTTTCATTCTATAATTCTTCCCTGTTCAATTCGACTCTTCTCCCCTTTGCAACATTCTAGATGGCCGCGAGTTCACCCCAGTTTTGCTACCGGAGTTACGCCGGCCCGATGAGGCGATGCCCTTGGAAGGAAGCTGGTCCGGATGGTGAAGCTGCGAAGATTGCTCGCCCTCGATCACCTTTGAAACCCACTAATGCACTTCCGGCGGACACCCGCCACTGAGATTGAGGTGCATATCCCGGGGAGGACCTTTGGAGGACACACGGAGCCTATCAACTTTGAGTTCACCGAGTTCAACCGGATCATCGGAAGGGACGTGGCGATCTACCGGCGCTTGGACATCTCCGAGAGAATCTGAGGCCGAGCTCGATCACTCGAGACCTCGCCATGGTTTCTCGCGGGGCAAGGAATGGAGATATCATCCGTACCATCGAGGACGATTCCACTCTTTCTTACATCCAGACTTGGAGTGTCTTCTCGTGAAGCAGGAGATTCGGACTCGCCCGTAACTTCGAAGACACACGGAAGCTTTTGTTCCGCGAACTGGGCTGGAGGAGAAGGCACGCAGACTTCCTTGGCCATGAGGAAGAAATCACGGACTTCATGGAGATAGTCGACGACACGAAGATGAAGCTTGCCGCGATTGAGGAGAAGATGGACTTGGGAGAGGACCTTTACCCGAGTGGAGACGAAGCACCCTCGTGAGCAATGATCAGGATTTGAAGGGAGTACCACCGAAGGAAACCCCAAGAAGAGGCGCCACCGATGAAGACTTTTTAGGCGACCACCATGTTATCTTTTACTTTTAAATCGATCAGTTAGGCCGATGTTTTTCCTTCGATTAGTCATGAGCTTTTGTAATCGAGTTTGAACCATGTTTGAGTGGAATGAATAAATGTTTGGTGTGTTATGATTGTGCATTCATGTGGGTAGTGTTATTCTCATAGACCCTTGTTCTATTCTAATCTTCTCACCCACTCCAAAACACCAGATGCCTCCGAGACGTGACACTGGTTTCCCGCCGGAGCTCACCCAGCTGCTCCAGCAGCAGAATGCACTGATGCAGCTCCTGATTCAGAATCAGAACAACACCGCCAACAATCCACCGCCACCACCACCACCCACTGTGGACAACTTGACTCGATTTCTGAGGTTGAATCCGCCAGTGTTCTCTAGTAGCACTGAGCCGATTGTGGCTGATGATTGGCTCCGCAAGATCGGAAGGGAGCTAGTCACCGTTGGATGCACTGATGCTGAGAAGGTGCGCTTTGCCGCGCATCAACTGGATGGACCTGCAGCTTCTTGGTGGGAGAATTACACCGCCACTTTTCCCTTGGGTGGCATCACTTGGGACCAATTCCAAAGGGTTTTCGCCTTTGCTCATGTCCCAGTGGAGCCATGAGTCTGAAGAAGCGTGAGTTCCAACTTACGCCCGGGAACCGTCTTGTGGCACGATGCGTGGATGAATTCGATGGCTCGCCGCTATGCCCTCGATGATGTGGCCACGACGCCGCCAAGCGGGAGAAGTTCCTTGAGGGACTCAATGATGAACCGAGCATGCAGCTTATTGTGGCTACTTTCAACAACTACCGAGCTGGTAGACAAGGCCACCATTCGGAAGGCAAGCAGCGGCAGATAGAAAGCCGCATAGCGGAAGTACAGCCAGGGAAGCACAACTCGGGAGCTCAGCAGAAGCCCGCTATGCACCGTACTCGGGAGGGCACACCCATCATAACCATGGAGTTCATAACCATGGTGGAAATGGAAACAACCGCAGCCAGACAACAAGTCGAGCCATGGCAATGGCAATGGCGATGGTAATGGCAATCAGCACCGTTACGCCCCGGCTCAGAAGGATCTGAGCCACATCACCTGCTTCAAGTGCCGGAAGACGGGGCACTACGCCACCGACTGCCGGAGGCCAAGCGGAGAGCAGGAATGGCAATGGAGGCTCAGCGAAGAAGCCCAATCCTTTCCCTCGTGCTCGGGTGAACCACATCGACGTGGAGGGCGTCTATGATCAACCGGAACCTTTGTGGTTGGTAAGTTTTTATTGAATTCACGTTCAGTTTTGGTTACATTTGATTACGGTGCAACGCATTCATTTCATATCAAGGGTAGTTGTGGATAAGTACGGATTACGCACTAGAACCCTTAGAAGCCCCCTCCGCGTCGATTCGCAGGAGGAGAAATGATGGCAGGTTTAAGCTGTCACCGCAAACCTCAACATCGGGAACCACAAATTTCCGTGAGAACTCATAGTGTTGGAAACTCAGACCTTGGATGTAATCCTAGGCATGGATTGGTTGTCGAAGTATGAAGGGAACATTGATCGTGCCAGCAAGTCTATTCTGCTCACCACCGGGCGTAAGAGGATCAAGTATGTAGCCAGGCACAGCCAGATGAAGAATCAGGTGCATTCCCTCACGGGAGTTGTTCAGGAGGAAGTGCCAGTAGTGCAAGAATTTCCCGACGTATTCCCGGAGGAATTACCAGGAATGCCACCGGACAGAGACATTGAGTTTCTGATTGAGTTATTGCCCGGCACAGCCCCAATATCCAAGAGACCTTATCGGATGCCACCGAATGAGCTGAAAGAGATCAAGGAACAAATAAATGAGTTGTTGGAGAAAGGATATATTCGTCCAAGCTCATCACCTTGGGGAGCCCCAGTTCTTTTGGTAGAGAAGAAGGATGGAAGCTTGAGGATGGTTGTGGATTATCGTGCATTGAACGAAGTAACCATCAAGAACAAGTACCCTCTACCGATGATCAATGACTTGTTTGATCAGCTTGTTGGAGCCAAGGTATTCTCTAAGATCGATCTTCGATCGAGGTATCATCGATTGAAGATTCGTGAAAAGGATATACCCAAAACAGCATTCACTACCAGGTATGGTTTATATGAGTATACCGTCATGTCATTTGGATTGACTAATGCCCCTGCATACTTCATGAACTTGATGAACAAGGTGTTCATGGAATATTTGGACAAGTTTGTCGTGGTGTTCATCGATGACATATTGATTTTCTCCAAGAGCGAGGAAGAGCATAAGGAACATTTGCGTCTAGTTACGGAGAAACTTCGAGAACATCACCGTATGCCAAATTCAGCAAATGCGAATTTTGGTTGAAGGAAGTTGGATTCCTCGGACATGTTATTTCAGGAGAAGGAATAGCAGTTGATCCCGCCAAGGTTGAATCAGTCACTGATTGGCAGTCACCCACCTCAGTCAAGGAGATCCGCAGTTTTCTCGGACTCGCAGGATATTATCGGAGGTTCATTGAGAACTTCTCGAAGATTGCCAAGCCCATGACTGAGCTGTTGAAGAAGGAAGCCAAGTATGTTTGGACCGAGGAATGTGAAGCCAGTTTTCAGGAATTGAAGAAAACGGTTGGTCACAGCCCAGTGTTGATATTGCGGACATACATAAGGAATACCAGGTTTATTGTGGCGCTTCTCGTCAAGGACTCGGAGGAGTATTGATGCGGGAAGGTAAGGTTGTAGCTTATGCCTCCGGACAGCTACGGCCTCATGAGATGAATTATGCCACGCATGATTTGGAGTTAGCACTGTAGTGCATGCACTCAAGACACAGAGACATTTCCTCATTGGAAATCGTTGTGATGTCTATACAGATCACAAGAGTTTGAAATATATCTTCACGCAGAAGGAATTGAACCTCGAGGCGGAGGAGATGGCTAGAGTTGATAAAGGACTACGACATGAGATTGCATTACCACCCGGTAAGGCCAATGTGGTAGCAGATGCTTTGAGCCGTAAGAGTTATGTGAATACTCTTACGGCGGGAGGATTACCCCAGGAGTTAGTCGATGACCTCAGAGATCTCCGACTGGAAATAGTTCCGAGAGGATTTGTTGCAACTCTGGAAGTTCAGTCCACTTTGACCGAAAGGATTCGCGAAGCCCAGAAGTCGGACAAGGAAATCGATGAGATAAAGCAAAAGATGGAGGAAGGAAAAGCTAAAGGATTCCGTAAGGATGAACATGGAACTATATGGTTTGAGGATCGTATTTATGTGCCCAATGATCCCGAGCTCGGGGCGCTAATTCTTCGTGAAGCTCATGATTCACCGTACTCGATTCACCCGGCAACACCAAGATGTACCTGGATTTGAAGCAAAGTTTACGGTGGACAGGTATGAAGAAGGACATTGCCGATGCGTAGCCGTATCACGATGTTTGCCAACGTGTAAAGGCGTAACATCGAAGCCAGCAGGGTTACTTCAACCTTTGCCGATTCCCGATTGGAAATGGGAGAAACTTGGTATGGATTTCATCACGAGATTACCGGGACCCGTTCAGGTTATGATTCTATCTGGGTAGTGGTTGATCGTTTGACTAAGGTAGCTCACTTCATTCCGTGAAGACTACCTATACCAGTGCTAAGTTAGCCAAGATATACATGACCAGGATCGTATATGCATGGAGTTCCGAGGAAAATCGTGTCGAGATAGAGGAACGCAGTTTACCTCAAAGTTTTGGAAGCAATTGCATGAAACTTTGGAGTACGAGGCTGGAATTCAAGATGACTTTTCATCCATGAGACGGATGGATGCACCGAGAGAGTCAATCAGATTACGGAGGACATGTTGAGAGCTTGTGTGCTAGACTATGGGTCTAGCTGGGATGATAATTTGCCGTCTGCAGAGTTCTCATACAACAACGATTATCGATCCGGTTTGAAGATGGCCCCTTCGAAGCTCTATACGGAAGGAGGTGCGTAACACCATTCTTTGTGGGATAGTGTTGGAGATCGATCACTGTTAGGTTCCGATCTTATCAAGGATTCGAAGAGAAAGTCAAGCTGATTCGAGACAGGCTCAAGATAGCACAGATCACGACGGAAGAGTTATGCCGACGATGGCGCAAGGAGGTGACTTATGAAGTGGGAGACCGAGCATATCTTCGTGTGTCTCCACTTCGTGGAATCAAGAGGTTTGGAGTCAAGGGAAAGTTAGCACCCCGATTCATTGGCCCCTACAAAATCCTCGAACGTCGTGGAGAAGTTGCATACAAGTTGGAATTGCGGAAGGATTGTCCGGAGTTCATGACGTCTTCCACGTTTCTCGGTGAAGAAGTGCCATGCCGACATGGCCGATGTTCCGTTGAGAGATACAAAGGCCCTAGAGGCCATACAGCTTGACAAAGTGATTTAACTTACAAGGAGAAACCGTCAAAATTCTCGAGACTGCAAGCAGAGTCACCCGCAGCAAGGTCATCAAGTTTTGCAAGGTGCTGTGGAGTCACCACACCGAGGAAGAAGCCACCTGGGAACGCGAAGAAGACCTTCGTCGAGACCATCCGCACCTATTTGCTAGCCAACCCGAATCTCGAGGGCGAGATTCATCTTAAGGTGGGTAGGTTTGTAACATCCCAAATTTCCCTATTTGGAATGTTTTACAATTATAGATAAGCATCCTATGCATTCTGTTTGAATTTGAATACCATTTGAAGTTTCGGAGAGTTTTGAGTTTGAATTTGAATTCCAAACTTTGGCATGTGGGAAACAATTCCAAAACTAAGCCCGATAAATACTTGATCAAAAGTATGAGAGGAGCAAACATGACACTCCAAAAATATCGGAGGAAACAATGCCAAAGAATTGGAATTCAAATCTGAATTTTATTTGAATTTGAAAAAAATAGATTTTCATAAAGTTTGGATTTTGCCTTTGGAAAAATGTTCAAATGAAAGGGAATATTCCCCTGATCATTTTGGTATATATATACCCTATATAAAATATTTATAGTTTATGTTTTTTTTTTGGTTTTGTTTTTATTTAAAAAAATAAAAGAAAAAGTCTTCGGGCGCCAGCCAGGCCACCCAGGCCCAGCCAGCGCCACCTAACCCCCCACTGGCCCGGCCAAGCCAGCCACTTGAGGCCGGCCAGTAGAGAGCCCGGCCAGTGCACTCCCCGCACCCCCTCGCCCGAAAACCCCAGGGTCCGGCCACCCGACCGAACCCTCCCTCTCTCCCTCTCACTGACCAGCGGGCCCCGCCCCGTCTTCTTCCCCCTCGCCCACGAAACGAACCTCGCCGGAGATCCACCGGATCCCGAAGGATCCGGGATCCCCGACAGCCCCCGATGCCCTTCCGCCCCTCGCCCGACCCCCTGGCTATATAAGCCAAGCCCCCCGCACCCCATTCCCCCCCTTAGCCTCGCCGAACCCTCTCCTCTCTCTCTCCCGAAGCACGCCGAGCCCAGGCTCCCACCGCCGCCAAAACCCTCGCCGTCGCCGCCTGGTGCCCCGACCTCCCCAACACCACCGAACCCTCCCCAGGCTTCCCGCGTCTCCCGACGTCTCGCTGGCTTCATGACGCTCGGAGCCCCGAGCACTCTCGCCGCCCGCCGACGTCGCCGAGTCCGTGAGTCCCCGCAACCCTCCACCGTTAGATCCTAAATCTAGGGTTAGGATTAGAAGCCCCAAGGGGAATGGTTTTAGTTAGAAAACCGGCCGGCCCGAACGGTTTTATTTTAGTTTAGGTTTATTTGTTTAGGCGGTTCGTTTTAGTTAACCCTAGGCCCGTTTAGACTAAACTACGCCTAATGCACAAGTATAGGCCCATTAGGTTTTTCTTTTATTTTGATTTTCTGTTTTAGCGAATAGTTTCAATTTTCAAAAATGTATATCTTTTATTCTGTTTAATATTTTGAGTGATTCTTTTTTTGTTGGATTGCAAATTTTATGTAGTTTCTGAAAACATATATTTAGCTATGTTAAAAATAATTAAAAATGCTTTAATATTACTTTAGTCAGAATAGCAAATCTGCTATAGTTTTAGTTAGAAAAATTATTTTTGCATGAATCTTTTTGCAATCACTTTATTCTGATATTGCCAAACCCTAGAAATTAACTTTGGTATTTTAGGATTAATAAATAATTAATTCTAGGCAGAATCCTATTAATCCTAATTAATTGATTAGTTCCTGTTTTCCAAATTAATAAATTAGTAAATTAATTTATTTTTAACTTGTGATTATTTATTCTAGGTTAGTTTCTGTCACTCCATTAGATGAACTTTTATTTATAATTAATAAAAGTTTTAAATTAATTTTCTTAATAGAAATTGGATTAGGCCTAAAATGAGTTTTATAATAGCTATTTAATTAATTCTTTTTGCTCCTAGTTGCTTAGTTAATACTTTTCTGTTAAGTTAACCTAAAACCATGATTAGGTTATATTAAGAAATTTTTGTTATATAAAAACTATTTTTGTTATTGTTGGAATAGGGAAAAACTTTGAATTGGTTTCTTTGAGTTTTTCCTTTTGATTTGGTTTTGATTGTTTTGTTGTGCTATGTTACTTTTGTTATCTTGTGTGATCCTCTTGCTTTATGCTTATTGTGTTATTGTTTGTCTCGGTAGAGTTTCCGAGTGCCAAGCTTGCTACTACGACTCTTTAGCTTACGAGGATCATCGGCAAGGCAAGTTTTGATCATGTTATTTCTATACCTATGTTTTTGTGCATTAGTAGTTGTCACCACCCCACCATGCATGCAGTAGTGAAATCTTGAAGTCATTAAACTTGAGTAGTATCATGTGGTAGGATGAACCAATCCCCTTGTTACCATGACCCGGGACGTAGTAGTTATTTTGCTATGCTCGTAGACGGGATTTGGGATGAGTGAAATTCATAAGCAAGATGTGAGAGTCAATGATGATGACAACCCATGGACTACAATGATCAAGATGGACTTGGAAAATCACTCTTTGGGTGGAGGGGCGGTTGACGGGCACCTGGAGCACCCAGTGGTGGCCGGGATGCATGGAGAAGCGCCATGACATCCTGCGGAAAGCTTCACCCAGCCACGAAGAGAAGGATGGATGCCCCATGACCGGAAGCTTACCTGCAGCCGCAAGCCATTATGGGCTCTGGCTGGGTTGACCCTAGTAGTGACGCTGGTCGGACGGTACTACGAGAAGTAGACGAGCGGTAGGATTGGATGGGTACCGGCGGTGGCGGAAGAACTCTTTGGAAGACCCTGTTTCATTCGTCTCCGTCTTCAAACACCATGAAGTGCGAAGACTTTAAAGGAGGGAATGATTCTTATGGGAAAGTGCGCAAACCTCTGCAGAGTTTAAACCTAATCGATTAGCCGTGTCCCCGGTTACGGACATTTGAGCCTCTGGAACTTGGAAGTATTCGGATATCTCAACACTAAAATTAATGAATTAATTTGAGGGTTTATGACTTAATAATTTGGGAACGAGATTTTGGTTGGCGGAACCATCTCAATAACTACCAACAATTTGTAGTAATTTGCAAATAAGTCCACTGTAGTAGGATAAAATTGGCTTTACGCAAAATGATGAAACTTAGAGCTCCACACCAAAATGCATATAGTGTAGTAACTTTATTATTGTTATTCTTCATGACTTGCCGACTTATTCCAAAAGCTGACCTACATGGCTGCAACGTATTATGTTGCGTAGATATATTCGATCGGGAGTGAGGCTACGCTTGGCGCTTAGCGATTGCCCTTTGAGTCGGATGGACTCGCTTACCTCGACGCTTCCGCAGCACTAGTAGTTTATTTCTCATGAGTTGGCCTTGAGCCGAATTTATTCCCTTGTAATAAAGACTCTATATGAGAATCGTGTAATAAAATTCAGGTGTGATTGAACTTTGATTACTTTATCGATGTACTTTGTGAGTACCAAAGATGATCTTGGGATGGTATGCATACGTAGACTTGACCGATGTTGGGTCAGGTCGCTACAGTGTATCTTCTGTACTTCAAGTTCCAATGGGCAAACAATTTTCTTTGCTTCATTCGTGCTTCTGGGGAGCACATTATCTTCCGGAAGAATTTCTTTGAAAAGACCTCAGATCTCTGTGAAGCCCTTGTTTGATAGACCGTTTGCTGCTTTAAATCTGAGAAGCGCCAGGGTGGCACTCAACCTGGAATATTTCTTTTTGCAACCTGGATACAATTCTTTCTTGGAGTCCACATCAATGGTTGGCAGATCCTTGTACCCAATCATATCCTTTTCTGGGCCCTCGAAATCTGCAATCATAGCAGCAAAATCTGGCATATCAAGATAGTTGTCATCTGCGTCAACGTCTTGGTTTTCCAGTGGGTGTTTCGGCTTTCCGGTGTTCCATTGGTAGCTTGACGCCTCTGCCCCGATGTTAGATTCAACATCCATGTGACACTGATCGGGGTTTAGCATCTCGCTGCCCTGGGTATCTTCATCCATGACCTCATCTTCACCATGTTTGGTCCAACGTGTATATCCATCCATGAATCCCCTAGAGACGAAGTGCATCTGGACATCTGCAACTTCATGTGACTTTGTATTGGCACAATCAGTACATGGACATAGGATGTAATCTGCATCACCAATTCTCCTCTTTGTACTTTCAGCCAAATTCATGAACTTTGTCACGCCACTGATAAAATCTGCGGTTTTCCGATTCTTCATCCATCGAAATCCTTCCATCTGCAGCACATGAATGGTAATTAAAAAAACATTAATACAGGGATTAACTGCTGCCCAAAGATGTGTGCATAAATCACAAGGTTTTATTTTAATAATTACTGAGGGCGCTCCAGGTTGTTATCCAGACATGCAATGAAAAAAATTAATGGCCAGTCAATTTACACGCAGAGTACTAGTACAACACTACACTTAGGAATTGGATACCTTAATTAAGCCAGTCACAAAAAGAATACCTTAATTAATTAGCCGCACGGCGACCTCCACCCAGCAGACAGACAAGTGCGATGCAGCGGCAAGCCGAGACAGCAGGGTCGAAGAGCAAAGCTTAGTGCGGCTGCCGCCTGAAGTTTGACCTCCACTATCCCGTCATCGACCGCGATGGATGTGCTCGAATCACGCCACCGCCGACCTCGATGGTTGAGCTCCTCCTATCTCCCACCGTAGACCGAGGATTGACCTCCTATGACGCCGCCACCGCCCACCGACCGAGGATTGACCTCTTCTCCAGTAGCCACTGCCTAGGCCGCCGCGGCCATCTCTATATGCAGAGCGGCTGTTTTTTACGGATATCCGCGGAGCGGCTGTTTACATGGTATCTCACTGTAACTCAATTATATGGATAGGGTAGTACATCACATATGGTTATGTAACAGCAACCGTGTCTAACCTACGTTGTCTTCTCACACGGTTTGGTGCGGAAATCATGTGTGACGTTGTAATACCTAACACAAACGACATGTACAAACAGTGTGCCGTATACAACGTATATATAGTGCCATTAGTATTTCCCGATCGTTAGCTTATCTCCACAGTTTCCCCATTTCCCCCAAATCCCTACATAGCCTCCAAATTCCCTCGCGTGGCGCTAACATTGAGGGAATGCGGACGAGTGGTGCTGATGGTTTCAGTACAACTGCTCCTGCTTGTATCGCTGCCACGATGGCGGTCGCTGCCGAGCACTTGCCTAAGGTCATCAGAAGGCATGTGTACTACGAATCTGAATCGTCCTGTCAGGTTCCAATCTATCCTGATCTTTTTTAGCATGTCCAAAGTATAGATCCTTGATGAATCCATCCTGAATGACCCCCGCCCCCCTAGGAAAGCGATCTGCCACCGGATCCAGAGCTTTGACTCCAGACTCCCGCAACACGAGTTCGACTCCGAGTTTTACACCACCGAGAAGTACCAAAAGCCGAGTTGTGTGCACGGGCACGTTCCTGCTCGACGTGTATGCATGGAGGGATTCGACATTGACAGGCGGTTTCTCAGCTCGCAGAGATATGAGGCTTGTGCCTTTGTTAACTGGCTGGATGAAGAATGGCATGGCAGGGCTCGGAGTGTTATCACCAAGCTCGCAAAAGATAACGTAAAGCTGAAGAAGAAACTAGCTGATCTGGAATGTACAATCAGTACGATGAAGCAAGAAAGAATCAATCACACGCAACATATGAAAGCAAGAGACAAGAAGGAACTAGCATGTGTAGTTGTGGTTGTCGCATTAGCCATGTTCTATGCGCTTGTTTGCAATGATGATTAGGGGTTTTGTTTGACAAGATTGTGCTAAAGCACATCTAGATGTGCTCTAAGTAATGCACATCTAGGTCCTATGCCATTGATGTTACGCCAAGATTCGTGTAGATATTTTTCTTTGTCTTTTTTCTTTTCCTTTCTAGTTTGATTATTACTGGCTTTATCAATAAGAAGAGCTCAATGTATTGCTTGCCAACTGTCCTACTCCGTTCGTACCGGTACCGGTGCATATCCCAATACTCACTCCTTGTTTTTGTCCTGAAAAAGGAAACCAGCCAAATAGCCAATAGGAGTCCTGCGCAACCCCAGGAATTTAGAGCGACTGGGTACAAATAATTGCGGTTGATTATATCAGTGGTTCGATAATACGTCAACCCCTGCTTTAATCCCTGCTTCAATTGGCAGTTCCTCTTCTCTGCATACCCCGCTTAAGTGCCCACCATCTTCATCGTCCCCGGCAGGCCGCACTACACACTAGCACACACTCTGCAGCCATGTCGAGCGACAGCGAGGACGACAGTTTGGCCAGCAGTCTGACGCCCGATGATAGGTCAACATCGGAATCATCCCGCTCGTCTTCCATGAGTCCGGCGTCGAGCCCAGACCTCGATTATATCCGGTTCATGGAAGGGACGCCGCCTCCGGAGTCGACATACGACAACCAGACGGACAAGGAGCCGTCGGAGGATGAAGAAGAGGACGAGATGATGAGGAGGAGGAATGGTCGAACCAGGAGGAGGAGGACGACGACAACAACGACGATGACGACGGCGGCGGCGATGAAAACCCAACGGTCAGCGGCAAGAAGCGTCCTCGCCAAGACGATGTCGTGGGGCCATCCAACAAGAACAACAAGAAGAAGAAGGACTAAATTAAGCAGACTGTATATATCTCTATTTATCCTGTCAATCTCATCACAGACGGTTAGTAATGTGTATTCGACATAGATCTTCTACATTATCACCAACAGGTTGGTTTGTTGAACTGTGCCCTGACAATTCTGATGATCGCACACAATTCACAAAAAAAGACCGTATGGGCTGTCTATAATGATCGCACACAATTCTGATTACCGACATATTTGCCGGGTATCACACACATCTTGTTACGCCGAATCATTTGTGTTCACCTCACTCATCACAAACGGTTCATCGGAGTGAACTGTATGCCGTATATCGCACACACCTTGATCTGGCTGCCCGTTTCTGTTGTTTTGTCTCATCACAAATAGTTCGCAGAGATCAACCGTATGCCCCTCATCGTACACGTAACTAAAATCTGAACCGTGTTTGATGTATCATTCATCGTAAACATTTTGCATCTTTTTTGACGGTTTTTTTACATCACCGTTTGCAAATAATGCATCGCACACAGTTTCGTCAAAGAGTCTCTGATCGTATTGTCGCGTTAGCAGCATCCTACAGTAGTGCATGTTTACACATGTTTGATAAATTCCAAATCCAGCTTTGTTCAAGTTTGTAGATTATCATCATCATTATATTTTCTCAATTACCATTAGAGAATGCACGATTGTCATTTTTGGGCTCACTGAAGTGGTTGCCCCAGTCATTTGCCAGCCTTTCCTGTACTAAGCGGAAATACTACTTGTGCATCTAATCCCGAAACAAGTTTATGCCACAAAGTGTCCACCATACCTCCTATTGATGGTATTTCACTGTCACTCCAAGTAAATTTGCATGTGCCACCTCCAAACCTTCAAATAAACTTCTGTCTTGCATGCCCGTACAACTCATCGACCGGTGTGGGTAGTCAATATATTCCATGCTAAATGTATTTTACTCACCACGAGAGTTTATTTACTTGTCAAATTTATGAGGAAGGCTGGTAATAAGGATGCCCGGTCCCAAATAAAAATAATAATTATAAAAGACACTCCCCCGGAAAAGTTGAGAGTTGGCGGGCACCCACGGATTCGGCTAGCCATGGTTAGTGTTAGTACGATGGAGGGGGGTGTAAAAGCATGGGGACCGTCATTAAAGTGTGTAGCATGGAAGATACTAGAAACCTTCATCGTTAAACTGTTGATACGAAAAATACACCTCTCAATTCATCTCTGTTAAAAAAAATGAGCTTTGGCATATGTTAATCCCAGCTTCCCTCTGCGGAGGGCCTATCTATTTATTTTTCATGTTGATGCAATTCCATCTTTCTCTCTTGGCACCACGTATTGAGCATGGGGATCCCTCTTAGCTTCACATGCATTCTTCTAATAGAAATTTGTTGAGCATTGTATAAGTATGATGGTTATCGTCAAATTGGGGTACCTAGTCATCATCCTTTGATTTCTTTATGTTTGCAATATAATCTTGAAAGGTTGCGAGATACTGCATTACCACTTTATGATATGTTGAACTTATTAGAATGATGCTATTTGTTCTTAATATTATAATTTCCTATGTGATCAAAGGTTTGTTCTATTCTAGCATTCACACTTCATAATTTATTTCTTTTATCATTTACCTACTCGAGGACGAGTAGGAATTAAGCTTGGGGATGATGTTACGTCTCTAATGTATCTATAATTTATGAAGTATTCATGTTATATTTTTATCAATTCTATTTAGTTTTGATGCACTTTTATATTATTTTATGGACTAACCTATTAATTTAGTGCCCAGTGCCAGTTCCTGTTTTTTGTATGTGTTTTATTTCAAAGAAAATTATCTAGGAAGTTCCAAACACGATGAAAATTTACGATGATTTTTCTTGGCCGAGAAGGACCCTAGAAGCTTCAGGAGGCAACCAGAAGAGGGTCGAGGGGCCCACAAGCCACCATGGAGGGGCCCTGGGGGGGCACACCCCTGGCTTGTGCCCCCCCCTGGCACTCGTTCAGCATGACTCCAACACTGAAAAATCCTATAAATCGATAAATCCCCAAAAAGAAACCGAGAATAATTCCTCCATCGTCACAAGCCTCTGTTCCGAAGTGATCTCATCTGTAGGCCTTCTCCAGCACCCTGTCGAAGGGCAAAACCATCCATAGAGGCCACGTTAGTCATCCTTGTTGCCTCCTTGGTGATGTGTGTGTGTGTAGTTCATCCTCGAGGCTGACAGTGTTTGACAGTAGCTATGTGTTTGATATATATATATCTCTCTCTCTCATGTTCTTGATTTGGCACGAGCTTTGTTGAGTAGGGGGAAGCGGTCGGTGCCCCGTAGAAGCATGTGTCATCAAAGGGGACAGTTGGCATGAGAGGAAAGAACAACTGGTTTAAAACGATCAATTCCCTTTGCACAAAGGGCCTTTAGGTTTAGAACTATCCTACATTTTTGTCGACCATTTTCTCTCCACAGAAGAAAATACAAATCATTACTACTTGATGTGTTGAACATGGATTGGCTCTGTAGACAATGGTGAACCACAAGTGTTCAGGTGTCCACATGTTCGTCACATACTTGTGTATATCACATAATGATACACATAAAATATAGATAAGACACTAAAACAATTTGAAATGCCTGGTAAAAAATGCTTACCAAAATGAAGCATTCTAGATAAACTTGTTGATTATATGAAGTTGAACAATAAAACATCAAAAAATCCTAACTATGAAAAAATATATGCAATGGTAAAATAAAAACATGAATCTAGATTGCATAACATTACATTATTTGTATTTGCACATGCAAAATTCTAAAATGTAGGTACATCATAATGATTGAATTGTATGATTATAGAGTTGAAGTTACTTGATATCATGTGTGCACTACCTTGTGCATCCAATGATCGAGGAATAATCCAAATGTTATGTGGATCACTCACAAAAGTAATCATGTTCCCTATTCTAACACCCTTAAATTTTAAAACTCTTAATTACAGAGCTAAAAATTTGAGAGAGATTGATCGGATGTCATACCATCTCCCTCCAATTATACATCCATCTAGACGAGTGAGCTAGGTCAAAGCCTGCATGGGACACTTAGAAGGCGAGTGGATGAGAGGATGAGGTAACACCATGATCAATCTATGTCCACGAGTATATATGATTTTATCGATTATGCAAACAAAGCATGGACGTATGGCTGCCTTGTAGGGCGGACCTTTGTTAGGTCCCAATCAGATGGCTCCCAATGATTTCACAGATTTTTTGACACCTACCTATTAGAGCCTAGCCCAATAAAGAGGCATCACACAATCATCAGGAGACCACCTATTCAGGCTGCTTAGCAGGCCAGCATGGGCTTGCTTTCCTCTAAGTCTCGCTCGCAACAACTTTGTCCTCGCACACATGCATCTCATATTCCCCTTTGTCTACGGCACAAGCAAACGATGCCACGAAGGACGCGACGAGCTAGGGACGGTGGAGCAGAGGTTGACTCTTGGCCTTCCGATCTGATCCCTTTGCGCATGCCTCCACCTCCCACCATGAAAAAGGTCATCATGGTCATTGAGGTTGTTGGGATCTCCATCACCCACCACCTCCTCCTCCAGACCCTACTCTCCTTAGTCATTGCCGATGCCACTGTCCTATTTTTTGGCGCCACGGTTGCAAGTAACACTACGGGTCTCTGGTACTCCCCTCGCGTGTGTTTGATTAATTCAAAGGACAAGGATGCATCCTCTAGGCCTGGGGTTTGATCTGCGGCTATGTTGCATGGCATGCATGCATGGAAGTCTCACCGGACACCTGTCACTGATAACTGGGAGCTTGCAGTTTGGAGCAAGCAGTAGCGAAAAGTGAGTGATGGCCCAAGAAGCAGGCACTACATAACAACCCTAAAGCATCCTCCAAAAGACATATCAAATATTTCTTTATCACGTAGAGGCAGTCTTGCATAGAAATTTGTGATAATCATCTCTTTGGAAAGCTACTAGATTGGACATTTGAGCATTAATGATTTTATCCTCCCCCAAGTTTAAGTCATATTTTCTCTGGAATGAGGCAGAAAAATATATATATAATTCATATCCTCATGTACCAATTGAGTAGGATAAAAGTTGGATAAAAATTCAGAGCGGAGATCACCCCACTCCATTTCATAGGGATTATCCAATAACCTAAACCATTCCAAAGCCTTGCCCTCCAAAGATAATTGAAAGCTTAAAGAGACCACATAATTGTTCAATATGCCAATCATCTTGAAGTGATACGGAATGTAATGTTGGGGCACAAATCTTGCCCTCGTAACGTGCTTCATGGCATCCCAAGTGGTTCTCCTTGTTCTTGTCACTGTTAAATGACTTGCTCCCACCAAATGAGGACATAGTCATCAAAATCAAGAGAAGACATTGACATCTTCTTCGATTCATCGAACTTGTGGAGGCGAAAGAATTTTTCCGCTTGGAAAGCCTGTGATAGATATTCGTCGGGTTGGTGCCTCAAGAGAACTTTGGCATAGACCTTGAGCTTGTCGAAGTGTTCTTCACATTCTTGATTGTTGCGAGATTGATGTAGCTCTTGGCGTGGAGGAGGTTGAAATTCCTCATCCTCCTCAAGATGGGCTTGACATGGGAAACAAGGTGTGTTTCCCATACACCTCATTTCATGGTGTTGCATGATTAGAGACTCTTCATCTTGACGCTCTTCTCATGCCCTTCAGTTTTGTACTTGGAGTTTGAAGGTAGCATCATGGAGAGCTCCGTGCACTTGATTACATTGCTCCACACTACATTCTTCTTCTTGCCGGTGTGATTGACGTTCTTCATCTTGGCGGTGATCATTTTCTTGTAGTCGACACCTTTCATCATTTCATACGATTGGCAGTCGAAATCATCTTGATGTTCTTGTTCTTCACACCGACGTCATCATGCTTGAGGATTCGGCCTTGGAATCCATTGTCAAGGAAAGGATTTGATGCTTGTGGGTATCCCGGTCATCACGATGATGATGAAGTTGTCATGGTGTACTTGCACAAGATGGTAGCGCGTAGGAATGTCCACATGAATGCTTTCTTGATGATGAAGATCAAGAAGACTTGCGGTTGGCGAATATGTCGTAAAGTTGAGCCATTTGCGTGTCCATCAGGGCATCGAGATAGCCCCTTGTTCTAGCTTTGGATTGGCGCATGTCAAGTGGCGTGGTGCTTAATGCCCTCATTCAAAGCTTGAATTGAATCATTTATAGTATGTTGTAGTCCAAAATGATGAAGCTTGGTGACATAGTGGTCGGCGTCTTCTTGTTCATCAAAGACTGGTGTAGTAACTTCTGTATCTATCACAACACTCAATGCAAATGTAAGTAAGGATTGAAAAGAACAATACCAAAGTTACCTCTTTCTGAAGTTGAGAATGGATCAAGTGATCTGTTACTATGGAATGCGAGAGAGAATTCAATTGGTATTGGATCTTATTCAATCTCGCACCTACACAACAAGGCTTATAGAGTAGTTTGGTGAGGATTGGTGGCACAACCTGATGCAGAAGTGGATCAAGATTAAATTTGGAGTAAGTTCCACAACTGAAAATGCGATGCAAGTAGATAAAAAATGTAGACACTAGTACACAAAAGCCTAGTTATGGCATGGAAAAAAGTGGCTTGCTGGCGTGGGAGCCCAACGGCACAAATATAGTGCCACTATTAAAAAATAGTAGTGGTGTTGGATGTCGCGTCAGCGGTATTGTAGGTGCTTATGGCATGCCAGGTGGCCAATGCCACCACTATAATTTCTCACCTAGCGACGTCTCATGTTATAGGTACCCCACCAACGTTTTCTGCAGCCATTTTTTTGCACCACTAAATAACAATTTGCATCTCACATTGCAGTGGCACATATGAAACAGTATATAATAGACCAGCAGTATGTTTAACGATGGCCAAACATAGGTAATTATATAGAACAATACAAGTTAATTAACGACAATCTCACAAACACTTGGTAGTCATTGTCAACATACACTACATGATGGACTAATATTTAATAAGGAGTTTACTTAAGAGACCTGGTAGCATCGATGAAGTATCAAACGGACGGCACCTCCGCGTTTAGGTTGTTTTCAATATAGGTTGGTAATTTCAAAATACTTCAATATAGGTTGTTTTTAGAGTCTGTATGTGTGGGGAAACAAGAGTTAGGGTTGGTTTCGGACCCCTCCTCCAAGGGCCACGAAATTCCCCCCTCTTCCTCCATATATATAGCCCTTAGGGCATCGTTTATACTTAGGGTTTTGTTTAGATTAAAGTTCGCCATAGCTACAACTTCGCGTACTTTGTTTGTGTTCAACGACCACACAAAGGCGTCACAGAACCCCACCTTGATCAATAAAGCTTTCCTCTTATTTCGCAATATCCAGATTGCAATCTTAGTTTCTTGCTTGTTCTTCGTTTGCCTGCAGGAAACAGACCTTCATGGTCAGGTTGATCATGCTTCGGCGTGGTCAATAACCTCTCGGAGTTGGTTTAGCGATTGGTAAGGTGCGACGTCCTCGCATGTTCATAGTCGGATCATCAAAGTCAACTTCCTCCAAAACGATAGCCACCATCTCATCGAAAGATGGGACACCTTTGCCTCTATCAGAGGGGGGGGCAAGGGCTTGTGTCTCCTCTTGGGGGTGCCCCTTCACCTCTATATATAGGTGGAGGGGCATGGTGGCCAGCCCTCCAAGCCCTAGGGTTGACGCACCATGGGGGAGGAGTCGGACTCCTAGTCCAATTCCCTCCTTTCCATACACATGTGGACTTTCCACCTTTCCCAACCACATGGGCCTTGAGGGACTTGTGTGCCTGGCCCAATAAGGCCAAGGCTCCTCCCCTTAGCCCATGCTGACCCTTGGTATGTGGTGGTACCCTTGGTGGACTCCCGGACTCCTCCAAAAGTTTCTGGAACCTTCTGGAAGCTTCCCAGTACAATACCGAAAAGACTAAAACTTTTTCTGGAACCCAGAAAGCAACTTTCCATATATAAATCTTTACCTCCGGACCATTCAGGAGCTCCTCGTGACATCCGGGATCTTGTTCGAGACTCCAAACAACATTCGGTCATCAACATGAATATCCCAATATCACTCTAGCGTCACCGAACGTTAAGCGTGCGGACCCTACGGGTTCGAGAATCATGTAGACATGACCGAGACACCTCTCCAGTCAATAACAAATAGCGGAACCTGGATGCCCATACTGGTTCCTACATATTCCAAGAATATCTTTTATCGGTTGAACCACGATGTCGAGGATTCGGTTAATCCCGTATGCAATTCCCCTTGTCCCGTGATATGTTACTTGTCCGAGATTCGACCGTCGGTATCTCCATACCTAGTTCAATCTCGTTGCCGACAAGTCTCTTTACTTGTTCTGTAATACGAGATCTCGTGACTAACTCATTAGCCAGATTGCTTGCAAGCTCTTTATGATGTTTTATTACTGAGAGGCCAGAGATATCTCTCTGTCACACGGAGTGACAAATCCCAGTTTCGATCCATGCCAACCCAACAGTCACCTTCGGATATAACTATAGAGCATCTTTATGATCACCCAGTTATGAAGTGACATTTGATAGCACACAAGGTATTCCTCTTGTATCCGAGAGTTGCATGATCTCATGGTCTTAGGAATAGATACTTGACATGAAGAAAGCTACAGCAATAAACTCAAGTGGTATGATCGAATGCTAAGCTTACGACTGGGTATTGTCCATCACATCATTCTCCTAATGATGTGATCCCATTATCAAATGACAACTCATGTCTATGGTTCGGAAACCTTAACCATCTTTAATCAACGACTAGTCTAGTAGAGTCTCACTAGGGACATAGTATTTGTTTATGTATTCACACATGTATTTAAGTTTCTGGTCAATACAATTCTAGCATGAATAATAAACCTTATCATGAACAAGGAAATATGATAATAACCAATTTATTATTGCCTCTAGGGCATATTTCCAACACATGACTCATGCATCACCTCCCGCCTTCGTCGTGTATGTACGACCGCGTCTGCACGACGTTGCGTTCGCCGCTTCGGGCCTGACCGATCGGGTGCTGTTGTTGCGTTGGCCGCGAGGGCGTCACTACCCGGGCGCAGGCGCTGTGTTGGCCACCCGCGTCGCTGCTAACTCACTCGTCTGCACGTCGTCCTACGCTGATTGTCTCTATCGGCTTCAGCTTGGACTCCGCCAGCACCCCGCCTCCACAGAGCGGTGTCCCTGGCCTCACACGTGATCGGATTGATCACTCGCCCGCCGTCGTGATCCGCCTCATCTACGCTGTGCAACCGACCTGGCCCATCGGTTGCATTCGCCTCCGCAGGTGATGTCGCTTGAACTACGTCGGTATTTCCCCAAAGAGGAAGGGATGATGCGGCACAACTACGGTAGGTATTTCCTTCAGTTATGAAACAAAGGTATCAATCCAGTAGGAGAACCAAGCAAAATTATGTAAACGGTAACTCCACACAAAGAACAAATACTTGCAACCTCGCGCTAATAAGGGGATGTCAATCCCTTTTTTGGGTAACGATGCCAGAGATTGTCAAGCTGACGCGATAAAAATTGTGTAGATTGGATAAATAGATCTCGATAAAATGCGAAATAAAATAAATAGCAAAAAAGTGCAGCAAGGTATTTTTGTTTTTTTGGAATAATAGATCTAAATATAAAAGCAAATAAAAATAAACCTCGAAGCAAATATGATAAAGAATAGACCCGGGGGCCGTAGATTTCACTGGTGGCTTCTCTCAAGAAATAGCACACGGTGGGTAAACAAATTACTGTTGGGCAATTGATAGAAAATAGAATAATTATGACGATATCCAAGGCAATGATAAATATATAGGCATCATGTCCAAGATTATTAGACCGACTCCTGCCTGCATCTACTACTATTATTCCACACGTCGACCGCTATCCAGCATGCATCTAGTGTATTAAGTTCATGGAGAAATGGAGTAATGCAATAAGAACGATGACATGATGTAGACGAGATCTATTCATGTAGGAATAGCCCCCGTCTTGTTATCCTTAATAGCAATGATACATGCGTGTCTTGCTGCCCCTTCTTTCACTGGGAAAGAACACCGCACGATCGAACCCATCATAAAGCACCTCTTCCCATGGCAAGAAAAATCGATCTAGTTGGCCTAACTAAACCAAAGATTCGAAGAAGAAATACGAGGCTATAAATAATCATGCATATAAGAGACCAAAAGAAGACTCGAATAATATTCATGGATATAGATCTGATCATAAACTCAAAATTCATCGGATCCCAACAAACACACCGCAAAAAGAGTTACATCAAATAGATCCCCAAGAGACCATTGTATTGGGAATTAAAAGAGAGAGAGGAAGCCATCTAGCTACTGACTACGGATCCGTAGGTCTATGATGAACTACTCACGCATCATCGAAGAGGCACCAATGAGGATGATGAACCCCTCCGTGATGGTGTCTAGATTGGATCTCGTGGTTCTGGAACTTGCGGCGGCTGGAATTGTGTTTCGTCGACTCCCCTAGGATTTCTGGAATATTTGGGTATTTATAGGGCGAAGAGGCGGTGCGAGAGGCCACCGAGGTAGGCACAACCCACCTGGGCCCGCCCTGGTGGGTTGTGCTCCCCTCGGAGCCCCCCTCTGGTACTTCTTTGGCCCATCAGGTGTCTTCTGGCCCAGAAAAATTCTCCAAAAAATTCTGCTGCGTTTGAACTCCGTTTGGTACTGATATTCCGCGAAGTAAAAACAAGAAAAAACAACAACTGGCATTGGGCACTATGTCAATAGGTTAGTCCAAAAAAATGATATAAAGTTTCTATAAAATTATTGTAAAACATCCAAGAATGATAATATAATAGCATGGAACAAGTAAAAATTATAGATATGTTGGAGACGTATCAGCATCCCCAAGCTTAATTCCTACTCGTCCTCGACTAGGTAAATGATAAAAACGGAATTTTTGATGTGGAATGATGTCTAACATGTTCATCAAATTTTCTTTTCTTTTGTAGCATGGACATTTGGACATTTATATGATTCAAACCAATGGTCTAGTTTTGACATGAAGATTTCAGTACTCAAGCATATCAACAAGCAACCATGTCTTTCAAAAAATCAACATTAAAGAAAGTTATCCCTAGCCCATCATGCTCAATCATTGATCAATTCATGAAGCACACTCGCATATTAGCTACATCCAATGCTCAAGTACGATCATAGTGCCCCTTAGTTGGTGCTTTATAAGAGAAGATGGAGACTTAGATAAAAATAAAAATTGCATAAAGTAAATAGATAGGCCCTTCGCAGAGGGAAGCGGGGATTTGTAGAGGTGCCACAACTCAAAGCTTAAACTGAGAGATAAAAATTATAGATACGTTGGAGGCGTATCAAAAGGTCCCATGAAGATCGTCCAGAGTACAGCGTGCCCATACACCGATCGAGCACCGAGCTGCCGGGCCACAGTGTCGCCGCCCCGTGGTTCTCCTGTCGGCTGCATCGCCCCATCGAGTCGTAGCGAGCGTGGCACATGGTCTCCGCCGCCTCCTGAGGTCGTGTCCGTGCCTACACTGACTCTCGCGCCACCACTACATCGCCCCTTTGGCCCGTAGCACCGCGGCCCATGATTGCTGCTGCCGCCCCGAGGACTTCCCGCTGTCGCCCCGACCCGCCTGCTGCTACTGCATCGTACATTCAGGCCATAGCACCGCGGCCCGCGGTCCACTCAGCCATCCCCGCACGCCGATTTCCCGTGGTATGCGCCGCGCCACCTCCCATAGCACGGGAACACCACCGTCCACGCCGATCTTCATTGCGTTGTCGGGTTCCTTGCCTACTTCGAGCACCGGTGCCGCGCTCATAACCTAGCCGTTGTCGCCGTCGGGCCGTAGTAACCGCTCTTCTTCGGCCACCGCCGCCCATCCACCCACTTCATCTTTCTCCAGCACCGGCCCGTCGCCAACGTCCTCGTCATCTTCCCCGACCACTTCGTCTACTCAGAACACCGTTGATGACATCGGCCCCACACCAATTGGCACTACAACCGTTGTCGAGTCTCCTTCTCTGTTGGCCGCTCTGACTCCTCGACATGGCGTACAGCTCGCACAGGTCCCTTATCTACGCATGCCCGGTTCTGGCAACACCGATGCGTGCATTCGTCCACGACGTGTACCTAGGCCAAGCAAGCCTGGTGCGGTGCTTCGTCAACTTCATCTTCGTCCGTCTACGCATGCCCGGTGCTGGCCACACTGACGTGTACCTTTGTCTACGACGTTTCCCCAGGTTTGGCAAACCCGGTGCGACACCTCGTCAACAACGTATTCGTCCCGGCGCACCACTACTTCGACACCAGTGCGCCCATGACTAACTCGGTGCCTCCTTGCGCCCGCGGCTCCACAGTGACTTCCTCAACACCAGCTACCCCGACACGACATCGACCATGGCATTCTTCGCACGACTACCTCGGCGATGGCTACATCACCCTACACCCTCGACTGCCTCGACAAATGGCACAAGGGGCTACCGCCTTGCATGAGCAACCTCGCCGGTTTCCACTCCAGCCGCGACTTCCATGATGCATCGACCATTGCCACTGTGGGGGTGTCCATTGACTTATCTTCGGATTCTTCTCCAGACTCACCGTCTGTGTCGCTACCCTTGTGACCGCTGCGGATGTTGAGTATAATGTTTATCTAGGAAACATAGGATAACATAGGATTTATTCCACCTTGCCTTGTACTCCAAGATGATCATGTACTCCTATATATATGCCCACGAGGCTCAAGCAATAAACATCCATTGATTCCACCAATCCCTACCTATCCCTTCTAACAGGATTCTACACTACTAAATCCAATTCTACACTACTAATATTCTACACCAATCAACCAAATCCACGGATTAAAAGGCATCCATGGACGAGAGGTGCGAGGGGAGGGGATCTCACCTGCTGTCGAGGTGACCCGAAGGTGGCAACAATGCTAGTCCGGCGGCGATGAGCGGCGAGGTCCAGAGGTGGCAGCGGCGGCGCTAGTCGAGATAGAGTGAAAAGATAGGGATCTAAATGGCTACTATTTTACTGGGAGGGGGTAGCTATAGGAGATGGACCAGTGCTGGCATGGGCCTAACAGGCCGCGCCATAACAAAGTAGAGCCCAAAGAAAAGAAAAAATAGAAAACAACAATGTCATGTGAAAAAATTGCAACCCGAACACCTAAGGGTATAGTGATGGCGTACCAAATATGTCAATGCCACCACCAATTGAAAAAATAGTGCTAGCGTTGGGTGGAAATGGCGCGCCACCAATTAAAGTGTGGCTAGTAATTTCTCTACTAATGAGAGGTAGAGCCGAAAACACATAGCGGAAAGATAAATGGAGTTTGTACAACCAAGAAAAGAGCAAATACGATTTTCCTAGCGAATACTAAGCTTGTGCTATAGAAACACTAGGAGAGAAGCTAGCTTGATTGATCTTGTGGGCGAGATTCGCACTTGTGCACCAACCTACAAGATCAAGCATTTCGGTTTCCTGTCGCGAGTATGCTCATCACCAATATGTAAGATGATCTAGTCTTTGCTTATAAGTTCTTTCTCCTTTTCTCTTTTTTTAGTGCTTCCTTTACCACTTTCCCTGAGCTGCAACCAACTATGCACGAAAAATATCCAAGATATGCACAGAAGTAACTATAGCACACGAAGTGATGTGATGCTTCACTATGGTGCAGAAGTAACGAGACCCGATAATTCTCGAATAGCTACTCTCAGTGGGTAAGGTACCAAAAATATTGGTGGCTATCAAGTTCAATGGCAAGGGAAGATAAGGGATGACGAAATGTACGCGCCACACCTTACCCGTAAACGAAATCAGATGTACCAGCCTTGCTTCTATTGAAGGTGTCAAATAGAATGGTGAATCATCGTTGTAGTCATGTTAGAGGTGATTGGTGTAGTTTGTTGATGAAAATGGTGTCCAATGATCACACTCGATGATGCGTGGATGAACTCCCAAAATGATGACAATAGAGAGAAAAAAGCTACCCGAAATTTGTATGATTGGTGCAGAAGCCGGACAGTCCGATGGTGCAAATTTTCAACCTTCGGAAAATTGGGGCAAGTAAAGATTTTTTTGGAGTATTTTGTGGAGGAATAGGCTAAATCAACACAAAGGGGGCTAGATCCACGAGTATAACGTCAAATCCATGGAACAAAAACTCACAAGGACACACAAATTGCAAGAAATTGGGTGCGACTCTTTTTTGTGGGATTTTTTTAGTTTAATCAAGAACAAAAAATAGGCTAGAAGGATGAGGAGGAGGGCTCCAAATTGTGTCAACGAAAGCACATCATACCAAGATGATGTAGGGCCAAGCCATAAGTTACCTGATCTTTCACAACTTGGGGATGGATTGATATGAACACTCAAGAACAAGAGGAACAGAAGGAGTCACAAGAATAAACACTCATGAACATAGATGCAGTCACACATATGCTCTCTTGACAAATCCAAGCAAGATTCGCAAACAACTAAAGGAAGATAAGTAGCTAGGGTAGTTTTTCAAAATCCACAAGGGAGATGAGATCTTGAGGGTAGTCTTTTCCAAATCTCAAGGAGAGATGGAGATCATGAATCAAAGATGGATCTTCTGCAAAGTAGGCCTTGATCTCAAATGTAGTGATAGATGAGCAAAGCCCTCCTGGCTCCTGCCTTCTCCTAGAAAAATATTAGTGCTTCTCTGCCTCCCGCCAGCGTTGCCATCGGTCAGTCTCATCTCTAGTGGTCTTAGGCCAATGGGGGCATGGTGGATCGCGGCCCTTGTCGGCAAGAGAGATCTGTTTTAGATGTTTCTTTGGGTTTTGCTAGGGTTTATGTCATGCTCAGGAAGACGAGACAACGGCGGCTCCTTGAAGGTGGAATATGGTTCTCCCCGCCTAGCCCCCGTCCCGGTGGTGCGTCTAGCATCGTGAGGCGGTGTGTGGAGGTGTGTCTCTGGTGGATCTGTCTTTTATGGTCTATGTTTGTGCGCCTTCAGGTTAGATCCTTCCGATTTACACTACTCTTTATCGGCGGCGGTTGTTGTTCTGGTGCGCTGGTCTTATGGGGCCTTAAGATGGTGACTTCCTGGCTGTCTACTACAACAAGTATTGCCCGCCTCTAGCGAGGGAGGGCGATGACGGCGGCACACCTTTGGCTCGCTTCAATGCTTGTAGTCGTCGCTAGGTGGTCTACGGATCTGAATGTAATTTTTATTATTTTTTGTGTTTGTTGTACTGCAATGATTGAAGATGAATAAATAAAAGGTTTTCCAAAAAGGACATGTCTTAGTATTTCTATTATGCTTTTGATAACCCTAAAAACTGAGAGGAGGACCCAATATATAGTTTAGGTGCTTATAAGTACATGCCCTTGAGCTTACATGTGCATTTAAACCTAATTGTTGTTGAATCGGTGGTATGGGACAATCCGGTCGAAAGCACCGGACAGTCCAGTAGTAGAAATCTCGGGGCTCGTCAGGGTTGACCAGACAGTCCGATCAACGCTATCACACATTCCGTAGTGGAATTCCTGGGATTCGTCAGGGCCCAACCGGACAGTCCGCTCGGTCTAGGGACGGTTGGATGTGCGTGTCAAGCTGAGTAGATAGTCCAGTTCCTGACTAGACTATTTGGTCGGTGGACCGGACTGCCCGGTAGTGCAAATTTCTGCACCCCCATTTTCTTCTTCTTGATACTCCCACTCCTCGCTTGAGTCTTGGGTTTCTTCCTTGCTTGTTCGATATCCTTGCATTCGTATCCTGCAGAAGCCGGAGGACAGAGACCTTTTTATGATGGCGTCTACCAGGCTGGAGCTTTCTGCCCGGGAAATTTTCTACCCTCATGGATGGCGGTGTGATCTTCGGATTGATTCAGTACCTTTATAGGCTGGACTTTATTTATCTTTAATTATGGCTCTTGGCCAGATTATCTAGACATTTACTTCTGCGAACTTTGGCTGTGTGCATCTAGTTATGCAGAGGCCGGGTGATTTTTTTGATGCGATTGTATCAACTCGATATTTCAATTCAATGAAAAGCCCTTTATCGAAAAAAAACCATACATAACATTTTAGATTGAAATAGAACCCAGGATTCATTGATTGAAGGAAGGCTCGAGTAGGAGGGAAGTCAACTCGTTTGCAATAGTAAGTGCTCGTGCTCCCGTCATCGGTTCACTCCAAACTTGAAGGGTGTTCGTGTAGACTACATCGTACGATTTATAGAACTAACCATGTATGATTTGTATACTACAAAAAGTATGCCAATACATTCAATTCAAAAGAGGATTCCTAGCATATAATTTCTATGACATCTAGCTCGTATTTTAGTAGTTAATATTTTAACTTTATATGGTCAAAATTTGACTCGGAATACGAGGAGGCTCAATTAATCCGAACGGTAGTAGTAACCCGAATGGTTGGATTCTTTTTCTTCTTTTTCTCGTGTCTGCGCGAATATATGCATCTCTTTCGCTCAGATCCACTACCAACTCAAGATTCTCGCTTTCCAAAATCATCGTTCTCTTATGTGCCGTAGTACTTGTTTACCAGCTGCCGCAGCACGCGGGCAGGTGCCTTTCACAGAAGAACTCTGCCGGCGGCTTTACGCTTTGCAGGACAACCAACTACTACTATAACGGAAGTAACGGTTACGAGCTAAAGGCTGAAAAGAGCTGGTGCCACAAGTTTGGTTCGCCGCTCGCCAGCCGATGTTACGTAGCTTGGTTGGGAAGTCTGTCCAGGCCACTGCTGAATCTGTACTAGCCTATAGCTTACGTAGTTTCTACAACGCCGACGGCGCCAAGCTATCCCTTTCAAACTTCTTTGACCCATAATAATTAGTTTCTTTTTTGTCAATTTAACTTAGTCAGCACTCCACCTGTTCTTAAACATAAATATTTTGATAATATTCATGCATTTTATGTTTGACCTAGTTTATAGAAAACCATATTAACATATCATACTCCCTCCGTTCCTTAATATACGCTGTTTTGGTACTTCAAATATCATATATTTTGGAGCGGAAGGAGTACAATACCAAACAAATAAACATGAAAATATATGTTCTATGATGAACACAATTATACCGATCTGGCGTCGTAGTTACGAACAATTTCTCTGCAAACTTGATAAAACTTTTTTTCTCGAATACGCACGAGTGTGTGCACTTTATATTAAAGAAGGAGATGGGGAGAGAGCCGCTCCACGTTGGAGTTACAAATTACAAATTACATTGCACAATATGCAATGGGTCCAACCCCGCTCCGCTACATCTATCTCACGCCATATCTATTTGGGGAGGCCCACTTGTCAACGCACCCAGAAAGGCGTCCACCTCTCCTCATAGTAACCCTGCCAAGCGCCACATTGTGCCCTCTTCCTGCACTCGAGCTAGGATGCGATCTGTCGAGGGCACCGCTCCATCAAACACAATCAAGTTGCGGTGTTTCCACAGCTCCCAAAGCACCAGGGTGATGATGGCTCGCACGTCCTTCCTATGCCGCCCGGTGCTGATCTTATCCTGGCACCAGTCCACTAGGGCAGGGTTACCCGGCGGGGTCCAGTCAGGCCTGCCCAGCGCCTGGTAGACGACTGCCCAAACATCCCTCACAACCACGCAATCCAGCATGAGATGCTGCATCGTCTCCACCCCATGACCACAACATGGGCAGGCATCGCCGTGATCCAATCCATGACGGGCTAGTCGGTTGTACGTCCAGCATCTGTCCCTGAGCGCTAGCCAAGTGAAGAACCGGCACCGGAGGGGAGCTCTAGACCGCCAGGTGAATTCTGCTGTCGGCGCCACCTCTCCCCCCCAGAAGCGGGCCTCATATGCCGAGCGAGTAGAGTATGCGCCATCCTTTTCCCAGGCCCAGACAATTGTGTCCGGCCGGTCCTCGCTAAGCATCATCTGACCCGTTCTGGTCCATAGGGCGAAAAACTCCTGAATTTACTCCACACTCATCTCAGGGCCAACATCCCGAGCCCAGTCGCCTGTGAGCAGAGCCTGCCGCACGGATCGCTCCCCACGGGCCTTCGAGGACACTCTTGCGTATATCCGCGGCGCTAGCTCCTGAACCCTCCAACCTTCAAGCCAGCGATCCTCCCAAAATCGTGCTTGCCTCCCATCACCTAGCTTCACATGTGTTTCCGCTCTGAATAGCTGCAGAGCCTCCTTGGGAACAGCGATTTTGAACTCAGCTGATGGTCGCGCCATATCAGTCCTCTGGAGCCAGGGCCAGCGGGCCTACATCGCTCTGTTGAGCCAGTGCAAGTCCGGCACCCCCAGGCCCCCTGCCCACTTCGATGCACACACCACGTCCCAAGCCACGGTGCATTGCCCTCCCAAAGCTCGCTCCTTTGCGCACCAGAGAAACCCTCGGCATATCATGTTCAGTTGGGCAATAATTTTCTAAGGGATATCCAGGGCCAACATCGTATGCAGCGGGATGGCGGTAAGTACTGATTGTACGAGCAGTAGACGCCCAATTTTCGGCATCATAGCCGCCTTCCACCTTGGCAGCGCTCCAGCCAGCATGTCGACGAGGCCCGAGAGCTGGCCCACTGACTGCTTCTGAATGGTGAGAGGCAGTCCAAGGTATCGACATGGGAAATGTCCCATAGGGCATCCAAGAGAAGCCGTCACTCTCGCCATCTGGTCTCCAGAGCAATGTATGGGGTATGCCGCGCTCTTAGCCAGGTTAACCCGCATGCCGAAAGCCTCTCCAAACAATCGCAAGAGGGAGGTGCACGCTTGAATGTCAATGTCGTTGGGCTTGATGAAGATCATAACGTCGTTGGCGAACATTGAAAGCCGATGATGCATCCCTCTTCGTGTCAGCGGGGCCATGAGGCCACGGGAAGTAGCAAGCTCGAACATCTTCTGCAGTGGTTCCATGGTCAAGATGAATAGCATCGAGGAAAGAGGGTCCCTGTCGGTGTCAAAACCGGCGGATCTCGGGTAGGGGGTCCCGAACTGTGCGTCTAGGCGGATGGTAACAGGAGACAAGGGACACGATGTTTTACCCAGGTTCGGGCCCTCTTGATGGAGGTAAAACCCTAAGTCCTACTTGATTAATATTGATGATGTGTGTTACAAGAGTGGATCTACCACGATATCAAGGAGGCTAAACCCTAGAAGCTAGCCTATGGTATGATTGTTGTTCGTCCTACGGACTAAAACCCTCCGGTTTATATAGACACCGGATAGGGTTAGGGTTACACAGAGTCGGGTACAAAGGTAGGAGATCTACATATCCGTATCGCCAAGCTTGCCTTCCACGCCAAGGAAAGTCCCAACCGGACAAGGGACGAAGTCTTCAATCTTGTATATTCATAGTCTTGGAGTCCGTCGATGATGATAGTTCGCTATCCGGACACCCCTAGTCCGAACTCCTCAAGAGCTCCCTGAACCAGGCTTCAATGACGACGAGTCCGGCGCGCATGTTGTCTTCGGCATTGCAAGGCGGGTTCTTCCTCCGAATAATTTATAGAAGGTTGTGAACACCAGGATAGTGTCCGGCTCTGCAAAAATAAATTCCACATACCTCTGTAGAGAGAATAATATTACACAAGATCAATCTGCTGACGTATTCTGTGGCGTGACGTCGCACCACTACCAAGCCTTTACCCAAATTGTTTTTATTGTTCCACCTCGGTAGCGTTTAAGCGGTTTCTTGGCACATCTTGCGAAGCAGAAGATCGTGTTCCCCTTATTCCGGATTCCCATCAATACGGACGTGGGTAACCCAACTGCCATTGATTGTGACGCTTGGGGGATAAGCGAGTTTTACTAGGCCGGTGGGGACACATGTTTCGTCCGCCCATATAAGGGGATAAAGATCCAACCCTTTACCTGCGCCTTCTTCCTCCTTGGCTTATCCATCTCCATGAACTCGAGCTCCAGCGCCCAAGTCCGCACTTCTCACCTCAACCTTCTCCAACTATGTCCGGAGCGGGAGGCAAGTGGATGGCCTCCTCCGTCACAGAGGGGCAGATCCAGAAGCTGCGCGACGCCGGATATTTGTCCAGCAACATCGCGCATCGGCTCCCCGACGAGGGAGAGCTCATTCCCATCCCCAAGCCCCATGAGAGGGTAGTATTTCTTCCCCATTTCCTCCGCGGACTGGGCTTCCGGCCTCATCCCTTTGTCCGGGGGCTCATGTTCTACTACGTCCTAGATTTCCATGATCTGGCCCCAATTTCATCCTCAACATCTCGGCGTTTATCGTCAGTGTGAGGCCTTCCTCTGCATCCAGCCCCACTTCGCTTGTGGCTCAAGACCTTCAAAGTGTCAAGCGAAGGTTGTGAAGGGCAGCCAAGCGGAGTGCTTGGGCGCCATGGTGGGCGGGATGTCCCACGTTACGTGGTGGAGGGCACTTTCGTGGAAACCATCAAGGGTGGCAATCGGGTGGTTCTACATTACCGAGCCGCGTGACCTGATTGGGCAGCGCCCCAATTCAGATCTGGAATCCCTACACGGCTCACCTCCCGGAAAGAGAGTGGCCGGATTTGAGGGATTCGAAGGAGCTGACCGGACTCCAAGCCTCATATCCGTAAGCTGGTGGACAAGAAGCTCAAGCTTGTCAACATAGTCCAGTCATGCTCATCCACCGGATTCTCCCGTGCAATGACGGGCTTCAATATGTGGGAGTTTGATCTGGCGCAGCACTGCACTGAGCGGGATCTTCGACACTACGTCTGAAGATGTCCGGAAGGTGCCGTTCATAGCGCCAAGCTCCCGCATCCGCTACCGAAGATCGCGGATACCGCTCGCAGCATCCAACTGATGAGGTAAGTGATTTCACCACTTGTTTTCCATAGTTTGGCTCTATGCGGGATCTAAACTCCCTTTACCTTTAACGGGAATGGCTGGCGAAGGCCGAACGGATTACCTGTCCGGCCCCATTGCCAGAGGACCCAGCGGACGCCCGCCTAACGGGGCTGCTGGCTCCGGCACCCCACGTGGTGCCGGAGAAGAAGGCCAAGAAGACGGCCACGGGACTCGGAAGAGTTCCCGTTTTCAGGCTCTATCGGATGATGAATCCGAGGCCGACTCCTCCCACCAAGGCGAGGAGGAGAAGAAGAAAGCCTCTCCCCCAGTGGGGGGAGGGAAGAAAAGGAAGGCCTCCCCAACAAGGGAGGCCGAAGGGTCCAAGAAGGGAAAAACTCTTCTCCCGGACTGCTCCGCCAACGCCAGTGACGACGACAAGGACTGGCCTCCAAGGGCCAAGGCCCTGGCGAGATCGTAAGTATCTGGACTCCCGAATAACTTTAAGGTTTTTTCTTTTCGCCACATAATGTCTTTCTAATGCCGCATACAACCCTGTAGTCCGCCCAAGGATGATCTTCCGTTTCGTCGAGCGGGTCCCTGGGTGCGTCGGATATGGATTCCCTTCCGACTGCCTCCACCCCGTGCATGGATGACGCCGAGGTGAGATCCCAAGAAAGGACCCACCAGGAGGAGGAGGAGGCCCCGAAGGTGTCACAGGACACCCTCCCGGACTTTGCACCGGACTCAGGCCCGGAGGCCACAGTGGCCCCGGAGTCCAGCGGGCGACCCCTTTGTAAGAAGGGAAAGACCTTGACGCCGGCTTCCTCCGTCCAACCGGAGGTGCCGGATAATTTGCTGGAGGCGCTCAACGGCGCCTCCATCGAAGAGGAACACCGCATCGTTATGAGTGCGGTGATTCGTAAGGTTCAGCTCTCCAAGAGCAGTGACTGAAGCTCGCAGCAGCCTTCTAACGGGCTTTGAGGTAAGAATTTCAATATATGTAAAAATGGTACCGCATAGACAGTAGCCCTCGATGCTCGGTTCGGTGTTCGGAAAGAAAAGCGGACCGAGGATCTTTAGAAAGATAAACGCAGGAGTCATAAAAAATATGTCAATATGGGATTGCAGGTTGTCTTGACCTCCGCCAGACCGATCAAGGAGGTCAATACTTTGAAGGAAAACCTCGAGCGGTCCAAGAACGAGCTCGGCCATGCCAAGAAGCAGCTCGAGGAAAAAGAAGGTGAGTAATACCTTATGAAAATTGTACCTTACAGAAAAGGATTTGGTTGCAAGAAAAATGACAAGGATAACGTGGGTATTGTAGGGGCCACTAATGAGGTGGCGACCCTGAAGGAAGCGGTGGCCGCGGCCGAACGTAATGCGGCATGAGCGCACTGAGCGAGAGAAGCAGGAGGCGCGGGTGGCGGAGGTACAGCAAGAGCTCCAGGATCTCGTGAAAAACATGAGAACTTGGAGCGTGACTCAAGACTCGAGAGTCTCGAGCTTGCAGCGACTCTTGAGAGTGCCAAAGCTGCTAAGGCGAAGCCTACAAGGCCCTCCGTGAGATTGAGGCGGTGAAGAAAATAGCAGCGGTAAGGCATTTTTCATGCAAAGTAAGCATGTGAGTGTTAATTACCTGTTGCTTACCCGACCGGAGCTCTCCAGAGCGTTCGCAGATCTTCCTCGCAGCGTGTCCGATGCCGCCAGATTCTACCGGGCCGAGGAGGGAGCTCGACGGAGAAGGTCTTCCGGTCTCGATATGTCGAGGCCGACATCCGGTGCCCTTAGCGACCACCAAGCAGCTGATCGAGCTCCACAAGGCGGACGAACAGGCCATGAAGGGCCTCATAGTTCGGTTGTGGCCTAAGGAGGCCATGCACAGGAGCTACTTGACTGGTCTGCGGCTGAAGGATGCGTGTCCGTGGGTTGAAGTGATCAAGCATTCCGCTTGTATTGAGGGTGCCCGTCGGGCCCTTGCCCGCGCAAAGGTGCACTGGGGCAAGATGGATGCCTGTAAGCTTGTGACGGACCCGCCACCGTGAGGGCAAGGAGCATCGCACGCCCGAGATGTATTATAAGAGTGTCTTTGAAGGGCGCCCGCACTATTGCGGGTGAGTGCTCCAAAGATGTAATATTTGAGTAGACTCGCATTTTGTTATCCCGTCTTGAAAACTTAGTTCATATGCGCTAAGCAACGCTTGTTGATTTAAAATATTACCTTATGTGCAGCTGTTTATCAAATCTGAGAGATGGCAAGTCGTCGGCTTTAGCCCCCATGCCAC
Organism: Aegilops bicornis; assembly: GCA_021605145.1. NCBI lineage: Eukaryota > Viridiplantae > Streptophyta > Magnoliopsida > Poales > Poaceae > Aegilops > Aegilops bicornis. Next base: position 296,706,101 of record CM038673.1, on the reverse strand, counting down.
GAGTGCTGGGATGTTTGGGATAAACTTGAGCGCTCTTGTTCCCATTTTTGGGTCCATCTAGGGAGGCGATCAACACAGCGAACAAGGCAACCGGACTTATAATGCTTGAACACTCTCACTTAGCCATAGAATTCTATAATTTTAAATTTCGCGAAGCCCCTAGTCTTCGGAAGGTCAATTTGGTGCGCTATCCACGCCTTGGCCGGACAAGTATCCGCCTCGCTCTAAGCGGCATAAGTCTTTAAGGACTCGCAAAAACCTCTCGAACAGCGACCGGCTCTCGCCTCATCATGACGGCCGGTCAGTTTTAGCTTTCTCCATCGAGGTGTTAACCCAGCTCAATCAAGCGGAATCGAAGTGGTTCTCCCGGTGCTACCTTAGCCGATATAACGGAACGTAAGGTACCAAAACACGGAGCCGGAAAACCCAACTATTGACCCAAGACATGATTCGGAGCCGATGCATATAGTGATATAAGTTCGGGGTGCCGCACTTGTGAAAGTGTTCGGACTCATTATACCATAATGCGGGAAACATAAGCCCCTGGTGTATATTAGCCGTACCAAAGTGTAATGGATGCAACATGCCGTGAATGAACATATGTATGAAAAAGAAATGCAATTATAAGCAAAAAGGTGTTGCATTGTTTTATTCAATAAGTGCTCCTATGAATGCAGAACGATACAAATAGTGCGATAAGCAAGGTATGGAACTGTTAAACATGTCCCCTCCGTGGGTAGGCTGCAGATTGGTGTATAAAAATGCTCGTAATGGAGACCACACCTGTATATTCGTTGTAGCCTTTATCCTTCCCTGGCTGTTGCATCGTGAGTTTGGCAGGTCTCATCACGGACAGGCTTCGACAAACGGAGTCCTGTCGGTAAAAAGTAAAAGGTAAAAAGAAAAGAAAAAGGAACGACACACTTGAGAGCCCCCGTGTGGTTGAGCCGCAAGGTTCATCGTGGTCGTGCCCTCTCCCCATGCCCATGGTATCTTCAGAGCGTAATGGTGTACGCCAAGGACCTGCTGACGTTTCACACGAGCTGGGGTTGGGGCCGCCTTTCTGGCGTGCTCGGAACGTGCCTGTGGTCTTGTTGTAAGTTACTCCGGGCGTGCTTGGTTGTGTCCGGCCGCTTAACGGCGGACTCGAGAATTGCCTTAAGAGGTTGCATTGCACTTCGCCGCGAGAGCCGCTGTATGTTCCTCCGTCGCGAGAGAACGCTCGGTGTTTCCGTTGACCGTGATGACTCCTCGAGGGCCCGCATCTTGAGCTTGAGGTATGCGAGTGCGGCACCGCTGTTGAACTTTGCAAACGCTGCACGTCCGAGCAAGGCATGATAGCCGATGCGGAACGGGACAATGTAGAAGATTAACTCCTCGCTTGAAAGTTATCCGGGATCCAAGACCACTTCCGGTGTAATTGAGCCTCGTACAATTGGCTTCTACACCTGGTATGACGCCTTTAAAGGTCGCTTTTGGTAGGTTTAATCCTTGAGGGGTCTATGCCCATTTTGGCGACCGTATCCCGGTAAAGCAGGTTCAGTTGCCGCCGCCGTCCATCGTGACTCGTTAGGTGAAATCCATCGACGATTGGGTCTAAGACCGGTCTGGCGAATCCACCGTGGCGGATCTTTGGTGGGGTGGTCCTTCGGTCAAAAGTGATCGGGCAGGAGGACCATGGATTGAACTTGGGCAACTGGCTCCATCGCGTAGACATCCCTGAGTGCATGCTTCCGCTCCCTTTTGGGTATGTGCGTTGCGTATATCATGTTCACCGTCCGCACTTGTGGGGGGAAACCCTTCTGTACTCTATTGTTTGGCGGTTGGGTCTCGTCCTCGTCATTGCTATGCAGCCCCTTCTCAATGTATTCGGCAATTAACTAGCCTGCTCGTTGAATACCCAACAGTCCCTGTTGGTGTGGTTAGTCAAGCTTTTCGGGGTGCCGTGTATCCGCACAAGCGGTCGAGTATTCGGTCCAAATTGGACGGACCCGGAGTAGTTCTTTTGAATGGCTTTTTCCGTTGACCGGGTTTAGAGCCTCTGAATCCGGCATTGACTGTCGTACCCTCAATATTGTCGCCATTAATCGGCGTTTGTTTTTGTTACGACGCGGCCTGCCATTTCGGTCCTTGAAGTCCGGACTGCCAGAATTTTTGCTGAGGTTGTTGCTGCGTGCTAGCCAGCTGTCCTCACCCACGCAGAAGCGGGTCATGAGTGATGTGAGGGCTGCCATGGATTTTGGCTTTTCCTGTCCTAGGTGCCGAGCAAGCCACTCGTCACGGATGTTATGCTTGAAGGCCGCGAGGGCCTCCGCATCCGGACAGTCAACGATTTGGTTTTTCTTGGTTAAGAACCGTGTCCGTAATTGTCTCGCCGATTCGTCTGGCTGCTGAATTATGTGGCTTAGGTCATCGGCGTCTGGTGGTCGCACATAAGTGCCCCGAAGTTATCGAGGAATGCGACTTCCAGTCCTCCCAGCTCCCAATTGACTCTGGCGGCAAGCTGTTGAGCCAATGTCGGGCTGGTCCTTTAAGCTTGAGGGAGAGGTATTTGATGGCGTGAAGATCGTCACCGCGGGCCATGTGGATGTGAAGGAGATAGTCTTCGGGGATCCAAACCGCGGGGTCTGTTGTGCCATCATAGGATTCAATATTGACGGGTTTAAACCCTTCGGGGATTTGATGATCCATTACTTTGTCTGTGAAGCATAGTGGGTGTGCGGCGCCTCTGTACTGGGCGATATCATGATGGAGCTCAAAAGAGCTTGGTCTGTTTTGTTAGGCCCGGCCGGACTTACTGTGTCCGGCGCGACGGTTGTCGTCACGTACCGTGGGGCACCCACGTGATCCATAGATCGATCTTGATTGTCTTGCCTTGTCCTCCAATATATCTCGCAGGTCCGGAGCATTCCCCTTTGGCCGTGTGCTTTTTGAGCGATGCCGGGGTACGGTTCTAGTGAAGGGCCTAGAGGCCTCTCTGTCGCGACCACGGGGTGGTCGGTCAGCCGTATTGTCTCCTGGTGATGCGGGTTCGTAAGCCTCCTCCTCTAATCGGGGGAGCAGCTTGCGTTTAGGGTAGCTTTTGGAGGGGCGTTCGAGCTCATTCTCTTCGTCCGCGAGGACTTCAGTCCATCTGTCGGCTAGCAGATCCTAATCAGCTCTAAGCTGTTGCTGCTTTTTCTTGAGGCTGTTCGCCGTGGCCATAAGCCTGCGTCTAAAACGCTCTTGTTCGACGGGATTCTCAGGCACGACGAATTCATCGTCGTCGAGGCTTGCTTCGTCTCCTGAGGAGGCATATAATCCTCTACCTCTTCTTCGCCACTCTCTCGTGAGGGTCAAGGCCCCATCTTCCCTGCTGGATCTTGCTGGAGTGGATTGTCTTCAAGACTGTCCAGTTGTATTGTTATCTCCGGTGCGGAATCTTCATTCTTCTTGTGGCGGGATTTAGAGCGGCGCCACGACGCCGGCGCTTCGGTTGCTTCTTGGAGGGTCATCCTCCGTTGTTCCATCGCCGTTCCCATCTTTTGGGATGTCCACCATGTATATGTCGTATGACGAGGTGGCCTTCCAAAGGCCCTCGTAGGGCGCTGGGTCTTGGTCGCCTCCGGCATCGCCGTCCATACCGTCGATGTCTTTGGAGTCGTAGTCTAGCATGTCGGTTAGATCGTCGGCCGCTACCAAGTGGGTGGTGGGTGGGCGTTGAATTTCTTCGTCGTCCGCATCCCAACCTTCTCGGCGTAATCCGCCAGGGCTCTCCGGATAAAGAGAGAGACTTTAGTGAATTCAGGATGTCGCCAAAGGGCGAGTGCCGAAGATGTCCGCGGCAAGAACTCCATGACGGGCGCCCAATCGGATTCGATTGGCGGCGCCGGGGTTGAGTCCGGAGAGGAGTCCGCACCCCGGAGTCGAGGTCTTCACAAAGGGCGATGGATGGGGTTCGCTCGATCGTCGTAGAGATTAAAGCCCCGTGAGGCGGTGTCCAACCACTCGTCCTCGATCGGGGAATCCGGCTCCGGATTAAGGGTCGGAGCGGATGCAAAGCGGCCTCGTGGCACCTTTGTTTGGCTGCAGAGCTAGATCATGCCCATCGAAACAAAGGCGACACACTTTCGGCTGCGGCTCGAATCCGTCGAAGATCAAGTCTCCTCGGATATCGGTCGTATAGTTCAAACTTCCAAATCGACCGATGGCTGGGCGTAGCTTTCGATCTGCTCCGGATGGCTGCGAATTGGCCCGCAGCGGCAAAGCCGCCAAATCTGAAGATCTGTCCGGGAGAAAGGTCTCACCACAGGATGCGTCGTTGTTGATGATCGAAGGAGCCATCGAGCCTATCGGTGGCGACACGCAGGAACTCTCAATGAAAGCACCAATGTCGGTGTCAAAACCGCGGATCTCGGGTAGGGGGTCCCGAATCAAGGCGTCTAGGCGGATGGTAACAGGAGACAAGGGACACGATGTTTTACCCTGTGTTCGGGCCCTCTTGATGGAGGTAAAACCCTACGTCCTGCTTGATTAATATTGATGATGTGTGTTACAAGAGTGGATCTACCACGAGATCAAGGAGGCTAAACCCTAGAAGCTAGCCTATGGTATGATTGTTGTTCGTCCTACGGACTAAAACCCTCCGATTTATATAGACACCGGATAGGGTTAGGGTTACATGTAGTCGGTTACAAAGGTAGGAGATCTACATATCCAGACGCCAAGCTTGCCTTCCACGCCAAGGAAAGTCCCATCCGGACACGGGACAAAGTCTTCAATCTTGTATCTTCATAGTCTTGGAGTCCGGCCGATGATGATAGTTCGGCTATCCGGACACCCCCTAGTCTGGAACTCCCTCAGTCCCCTTGCCTGAAGCCCTTGTAGTTGAAGATAGGTTTCCCAGGTGCCCCATTCACCATGATCCGAGTGGACGAGTTGGCCAGCAGCCCAGAGATCCAGTTCATCCATCTACGCCCAAAGCCCATGGCTGCCAGAACATCGAGGAGGAACGGCCAGTACACCGAATCAAAGGCCTTGGATATGTAAGTGGTACTACCAGATTATGGTACTAAACTACTCCCTCCATTCCATAATATACGAGGTTATCATAACCAATATAATAAAATCTTATATAGTACTACCTATGTATCTAAATATAAGATGTTTCTCGACTAAACTAGCCTACAAAAATGTTTTATATTTTTATATGAAGAGAGTAGGACGGAGGGTGTAGTAATAAATTTAGAAGGGATTGAGTAGATGTAAGTGGTACTACCAGATTATGGTACTAAACTACTCCCTCCATTCCATAATATACGAGGTTATCATAACCAATATAATAAAATCTTATATAGTACTACCTATGTATCTAAATATAAGATGTTTCTCGACTAAACTAGCCTACAAAAATGTTTTATATTTTTATATGAAGAGAGTAGGACGGAGGGTGTAGTAATAAATTTAGGACCCTGATATGTACCGAATGTTAGGTATGAGCACATGGCAACTCGAAACGTTTTCGACGACAAGTTTAGTTACGCGAGGAAAGAAACTTTATTTGCCAAGCATGGCAACTTTCGTGTTTCAGTTTAGTTTTGACACAAACTTACCATGTGTCATTAAAAATTGTTATCCTTACTTGACTGGAATTGGGACCGAAAAATGTCAGGGCTAGAATAGCTCGCACCTGACATGTGGCACTTACCAAACAATTTATATAGGGTGCGGCATGAACTTAAGATGTCATTTGCTGGTCGACAAAACAGAATCATTGTGAATATTGATTGAGAAATGAATGGTTAAGCGTCAACATCTTTCTCTACACCAGCGCGAAGAGAAAAGGGAAACCATCTTTCTCCACTATAGATTATCCACTGCTACCTAATTAGTGACTATATGTATGTTGAATTTCTCACAAATGCATCTAGATATCTGTATAGAGACGTACATGTTTGTATTTGTGTGGTTCTATCAACCTCTCATTTACCCCAATTATCTTGCACCCCATCCGTCATATAATATAAGAACGTCTTTCAAGTTGTTTAAGCTTCAAAACATTATTATATTATGGGACCGAGGGAGCGTCACATTTATTTTTTCTTGACGCAATTGAGACACTCGTGCATCCACATGTAAAATAATGTTGGTTTTGTATTCCTGCAACAAAAGAAATGGTTATAGTACACAGGAGTGCAATGATGCTAGCGTAGCACGCGCAGTGTGGCTGCAGCGGCTGCTCAATTATCTAGTGCATGTCTTGTGTAAGCAGTTTGGTGATGGAGCTCCATCGGGTTGGATCCATGTTGCATTCACCTACATGCACGCTTTATTCATCCGGACAACAAACATGATAGATATGTGTGCGCAAGTACAACCATCTGTCGGCACTGAGCGTGCAATCAACGGCCCACTCTCGTTTAATTCTGATGTTTCCATCCATACTCGATCATGACCTGACGTAGAGCCCATACATCGACCTGAACTGAAGGCTGCATACCAATGCGTGTGGTGCACTTCTGCCTTGTATCCTCCAGAAGGAGGAACAGAAGTGCAAATAGATTTTTAAGAGATGAAATGCAAATAGATGTACGATGGGACATGCATATCCATTTTGTGTAACATGCTCTTAGGCTGAGGTGTGTTGGAGACCTCTGGATTTTGCACGGATTGAGCAAGAGGGCTCTACAACCGGATCACTCATATCTTCCCCAAACATCTGGACGGACGGCTCGTTCACTTTCCAGACAAAAAAGAGATGAAAAAAGCGATCCAACTGGACTCTCACTTTGTCCCCATATGACTGGGTTGTCCGCAAATCCCATATCAACATCATATATGGGAGGATATGGGGATGACGGGCATGTCAGGGTAGTTCTTCATCTAGAATGCGGCCCACACTGGACCATCTTTTCTTTTTCTTTTCTTTTTATCTTCATCCTCATCAATCACATGCATTTGACCGGATAATTTGGAAACAAAGTATTAAGTAGAAACATGGTTGCATGCATTTACAAATAGAGGCTTAAAACGGACACGCCCGGGCACTGATCAGGTGCGCCCATGAACGTTTGGGAGTTGAAATTAGACAATCCTAGTTGTAGACACCTTTAGATGCGGTTTATTTGAGCGCGCGGTTGAAAATCCCTAGCAGCATTCCTACCTTCATTAATATTAAAATTAAAATTAAGAGCCAAACACAATAGAGAGAATCACCACGAGAGAGAAAGATACATCACATCAGAAATTCGCATGCCATCCCTTTTCAAGAGGTTGAAGGAGCAAATACACTGGTACTAATTAAGTAAGTACACTCTCCGTAATTTAATATAAGACATTTTTTGATACTACGCTAGTGTTAAAAACAACTTACATTAAGTTATGGAGGGAGTAGCATTGTGTTCCCTTTTCTCAGACTTGATATTGCAGCAGATTGCAAATTATGGCATTGGATTCCATGTGTTGTGGCCTTTGATTCCATGTGTTATAGTCTCTGTTTTTTTACTAGCTTGGTCACAAACATGTGAACAACTAGTACTTGCATTAATAAAATCAGGATAGGTTCATGAGTGACTGAATTTGCAGGGTATTTGCTTAAACTAATGTTCTCGACAGGTTCTCACTGTTGCGAGAGATTTGTTGTCATCATGTTATAACTTGTACAATTCTATTTCTCAAGTCCAATTCCATATCTAATGAATTTTCATGTTCACATGAACACAGTCCACATGAAAACATTATGATCTCTCTGGACACATGGTGCTAACATGTCTCTTTACCATCCTTATACTTATGATGTCAAGAACCCAGTTTTCATATGGAATATAGGCATGCCATGTTGGAGTTGTTCTGGTAAAGGAAATTGTTTGAGGCACAATTTGGAGCCGTTCAAGGCACTAAATGCATCTTCTTATTTTATGCAGCTTATGTTACTAACTAGACTGGTGTTTTTTTGAACTTAAATAGAGAGATGTTGACACTAATAGTCCTTGCTTTATTATTTCCATGTGTATTGGAATGGCTTAAATTTCTTTCGCCGGAACCGTATTGTAATAAGCTCAAATTGTATTGCTTAACTGCATATTATTAACATCATCTATGTGTGCGTCACTCCATGAAGCCAACGTTGGTGAAACGAAAGTCACGGCCAGGCATAAGCTCGATGAGAGAATAGAACGTTGCGGGAATCACGTCCCATTTTACTGCAAACACATTAATGACATGTTTGGTTGCATGTATCTATTTTTGCCACTTTGCATACTTATCCCAGTTGAGTCAATTGAGCAAATGCTAGGTAAAAACATCATATACATATCATTTGGTTGCTAGCATACCCGAGCCTGGCTACAAAGAAACACAAGTCATGTTGTTTGATAGCGGGCTTGATTAGGCAGAAACGTGAGTTAGACTGTTTGGTTAGATGCAACACATGTTGTCTGATAATCTGCTTTCGGAGTGGCGAGCTTACAAGCACTTTAGCAAGCACGACATAGATAGCGCAAGTTCAACATAGTTCCACATAATTAAACATATTCTTAAATGGCCACGAGTATGGTGATCCTGGTCAGAGAGCCAGATGGGCATAGTACACGTTCTTCAGGCCTCCTCATGCCCAACCGTCTGCTGGCAAGCAGCCGGGGACGCACTCACAAGTAGTGGAGCTAGTGGTTGTGACCCGCGCCAAAGCATCGTGGAAGGCCCATCATTCTGGACGAAGACGGTGAGGGGAAATGATGGTAAATGTGGTCGAGCAGGAGGTGGACGACAATGATACGTCCCCAAGGTATCTATAATTTTTGATTGATCCATGCTATATTATCTACTGTTTTGGACATTATTGGGCTTTATTATCCACTTTTATATTATTTTTGGGACTAACCTATTAACCGGATGCCCAGCCCAGAATTGTTGTTTTTTGCCTATTTCAAAGTTTCACAGAAAAGGAATATCAAACGGAGTCCAAACGGAATGAAACCTTCGGGAACGTGATTTTTAGGAAGATTATGATCCGGGAGACTTGGACCCTACGTCAAGAAATAAAAGAGGAAGCCGCGAGGTAGGGGGCGCGCCCTCCACCCTCATGGGCCCCCTGTTGCTCCACCGACGTACTCCTTCCTCCTATATATACCTACATACCCCCAAACGATCAGATACGGAGCCAAAAACCTAATTCCACCGCCGCAACCTTCTCAGACTCCACGAGATCCCATCTTGGGGCCTGTTAGGAGCTCCACGGGAGGGCATCCATCACGGAGGGCTTTTACATCAACAACATAGCCTCTCCGATGAAGTGTGAGTAGTTTACCTCAGACCTTCGGGTCCATAGTTAGTAGCTAGATGGCTTCTTCTCTCTTTTTGGATCTCAATACAATGTTCTCCCCCTCTCTCGTGGAAATCTATTCGATGTAATCTTCATTTTGCATTGTGTTTGTTGAGACCGATGAATTGTGGGTTTATGATCAAGATTATCTATGAACAATATTTGATTCTTCTCTGAATTCTTTTATGTATGATTGGTTATCTTTGCAAGTCTCTTCGAATTATCAGTTTGGTTTGGCCTACTAGATTGATCTTTCTTGCAATGGGAGAAGTGCTTAGCTTTGGGTTCAATCTTGCGGTGTCCTTTCCCAAAGTGATGAGGGGCAGCAAGGCACGTATTGTATTGTTTCCATCGAGGATAACAAGATGGGGTTTTTATCATATTGCATGAATTTACCCCTCTACATCATGTCATTTGCTTAAGGCGTTACTCTGTTTTCATGAACTTAATACTCTAGATGCATGCTGGATAGCGGTCGATGAGTGGAGTAATAGTAGTAGATGCAGGCAGGAGTCGGTCTACTTGTCTCGGACGTGATGCCTATATACATGATCATACCTAGATATTCTCATAACTATGCTCAATTCTGTCAATTGCTCAACAAGAATTCGCTCACCCACCGTAAAATACTTATGCTCTTGAGAGAAGCCACTAGTGAAACCTATGGCCCCCGGGTCTATCTTCATCATATTAATCTTCCAACACTTTGTTATTTCATTTGCTTTTTACTTTGCTTTTATTTTACTTTGCATCTTTATCACAAAAATACCAAAAATATTATCCTATCATATCTATCAGATCTCACTCTCGTAAGTGACCGTGAAGGGATTAACAACCCCTTATCGCGTTGGTTGCGAGGATTTATTTGTATTGTGAAGGTGCGAGGGACTCGCGCGTAGCCTCCTACTAGATTGATACCTTGGTTCTTAAAAACTGAGGGAAATACTTACGCTACTGTGCTGCATCACCCTTTCCTCTTCAAGGGAAAACCAACGCAGTGCTCAAGAGGTAGCAAGAAGGATTTCTGGCGCCGTTCCCGGAGAGTCTACGCAAAAGTCAACATACCAAGTACCCATCACAATCCCTTATCTCCCGCATTACATTATTTGCCATTTGCCTCTCGTTTTCCTCTCCCCCACTTCACCCTTTCCGTTTTATTCGCCCTCTCTTTTTCTGTTCGCCTCTTTTTCGCTTGCTTTTTGTTTGCTCGTGTGTTGGATTGCTTGCTTGTCACGATGGCTCGAGATAATACCAAATTATGTGACTTTACCAATACCAACAATAATGATGTCCTTAGCACTCTGATTGCTACTCTTACCGATACTGAATCTTGTGAAATCAATGCTGCTTTGTTGAATCTTGTCATGAAAGATCAATTCACCGGCCTTCCTAGTGAAGATGTCGCTACTCATCTAAATAGCTTCGTTGATTTGTGTGATATGCAAAAGAAGAAAGATGTTGATAATGATATTGTTAAATTGAAGCTATTTCCTTTTTCGCTTAGAGATCGTGCTAAAGCTTGGTTTTCGTCTTTGCCTTAAAATAGTATTGATTCTTGGAACAAGTGCAAAGATGCTTTTATCTCTAAGTATTTCCCTCCCGCTAAGATCATCTCTCTTAGAAACTATATTATGAATTTTAAGCAACTTGATCATGAATATGTTGCACAAGCTTGGGAGAGGATGAAATTAATGATACGTAATTGCCCTACTCATGGTTTGAATTTGTGGATGATTATACAAAAAAATTATGCCGGATTGAATTTTGCTTCGAAATCTTTTTAGATTCGGCCATGAGGCACTTTTATGGAAATCACTTTAGGAGAAGCTACTAAACTCCTAGACAATATTATGGTTAATTATTCTCAATGGCACAATTGAAAGATCTACTAATAAAAAGTGCATGTGATAGAAGAAATTAATGTTTTGAGTGGAAAGATGGATGAACTTGTGAAATTATTTGCTAGTAAGAGTGTTTCTTCTGATCCTAATGATATGCCTTTGTCTACTTTGATTGAGAATAATAATGAATCTATGGATGTGAATTTTGTTGGTAGGAATAATTTTGGTAACAACGCGTATAGATGAAACTTTAATCCTAGGCCTTATCTTAGTAATTTCTCTAATAATTATGGAAATTCCTACAACAACTCTTATGGAAATTTTAATAATATGCCCTCTGAATTTGTGACTAGTGTTAAAGAGTTTATGAATTCGCAAAAGAATTTCAATGCTTTGCTTGAGGAAAAATTGCTTAAAGTTGATGAATTGGCTAGGAACGTTGATAGAATTTCTCTTGATGTTGACTCTTTAAAGCTTAGATCCATTCCTCCTAAGCATGATATCAATGAGTCTCTCAAATCCATGAGAATTTCCATTGATGAGTGCAAAGAAAGAACCGCTAGGATGCGTGCTAAGAAAGATTGCTTTATAAAAGCGTGTTCTTCAAATATTTATGAAAACAAAGATGAAGATCTAAAAGTTATTGATGTGTCCCCTATTAAATCTTTGTTTTGCAATATGATTCTTTATAATGATGGGATTGAATATGATCCACCTTTACCTAGAAGGCGTTCCAAAAATTCTGAGTTTTTAGATCTTGATGCTAAAATTGATAAAAGTGGGATTGAAGAAATCAAAACCCTAGATGTTGCTAAACCTACTATTTTGGATTTCAAGGAATTTAATTATGAAAGTTGCTCTTTGATTGATTGTATTTCCTTGTTGCAGTCCGTGCTAAATTCTCCTCATGCTTATAGTCAAAATAAAGCGTTTACTAAACATATTGTTGATGCCTTGATACAATCTTATGAAGAAAAGCTTGAGTTGGAAGTTTCTATTCCTAGAAAACTTTATGATGAGTGGGAGCCTACTATTAAAATTAAGATTAAGGATCATGAGTTTTTTATGCTTTATGTGATTTGGGTGCTAGTGTTTCCACTATTCCCAAAACTTTGTGTGATTTGCTAGGTTTCAATGATTTTGATGATTGCTTTCTAAACTTGCATCTTGCGGATTCCGCTATTAAGAAACCTATGGAAAGAATTAATGATGTTCTTATTGTTGCAAATAGGAACTATGTGCCCGTAGATTTTCTCGTTCTTGATATAGATTGGAATCCTTCATGTCCTATTATTCTTGGTAGACCTTTCCTTAGAACGATTGATGCAATTATTGATATGAAGGAAGGGGATATTAGATTCCAATTTCCTTTAAATAAAGTCATGGAACACTTCCCTAGGAACAAAATAAAATTACCATATGAATCTATTATGAGAGCCACTTATGGACTGCCTACCAAAGATGGCAATACCTAGATCTATCCTTGCTTTTATGCCTAGCTAGGGGCGTTAAACGATAGCGCTTGTTGGGAGGCAACCCAATTTTATTTTTAGTTTTTTGCTTTTTGTTTCTGTTTAGGAATAAATCTTTGTTCCAGCCTTTGGTTAGATGTGTTTTTAAGTTTTAATTAGTGTTTGTGCCAAGTTAAACCTATAGGATCTTCTTGGATGATAGTTATTTGATCTTGCAGAAATTTCCAGAACCTTTCTGTTCACGAAAACAATTGTTAAAAATCATCAGAACGTGATAAAATAGTGATTCCAATTGCTGCTGATCAATAAACAAATTTCCTAGGTCTTCCTATTTTGGCTGATATTTTGGAGTTCCAGAAGTTTGCGTTAGTTACAGATTACTACAGACTGTTCTGTTTTTGACAGATTCTGTTTTTCGTGTGTTGTTTGCTTATTTTGATGAATCTATGGCTAATAAAATAGTTTATAAACCATAGAGAAGTTGGAATACAGTAGGTTTAACACCAATATAAATAAATAATGATTTCATTACAGTACCTTGAAGTGGTCTTTTGTTTTCTTCGCTAACAGAGCTCACGAGATTTCTGTTGAGTTTTGTGTTGTGAAGTTTTCAAGTTTTGGGTGAAAGATTTTTGATGGATTATGGAACAAGGAGTGGCAAGAGCCTAAGCTTGGGGATGCCCATGGAACCCCCAAGATAATCTAAGGACACCAAAAATCCAAAGCTTGGGGATGCCCATGGCACCCCCAAGATAATCTAAGGACACCAAAAAGCCAAAGCTTGGGGATGCCCCGGAAGGCATCCCCTCTTTCGTCTACTTCCATCGGTAACTTTAGTTGGAGCTATAATTTTTATTCACCACATGATATGTGTTTTTCTTGGAGCGTCTTGTATGATTTGAGTATTTGCTTTTTAGTTTACCACAATCATTCTTGCTGTACATACCTTTTGAGAAAGCCATACATGATTTGGAAATTATTAGAATACTCTTTGTGCTTCACTTATATCTTTTGAGTTATATAGTTTTGCTCTAGTGCTTCACTTATATCTTTTAGAGCACGGTGGTGGATTTGTTTTATAGAAACTATTGATCTATCATGCTTCACTTAGATTATTTTGAGAGTCTTAAATAGCATGGTAATTTGCTTAAATAATCCTAATATGCTTGGCATTCAAGAATAGTAAAAACTTTCTTATGAGTGTGTTGAATACCATGAGAAGTTTGATGCTTGATAATTGTTTTGAGATATGAAGAAGGTGATATTAGAGTCATTCTAGTTGAGTAGTTGTGAATTTGAGAAATACTTGTGTTAAAGTTTGTGATTCCCGTAGCATGCACGTATGGTGAACCGTTATGTGATGAAGTCGAAGCATGATTTATTTATTGATTGTCTTCCTTATGAGCGGCGGTCGGGGACGAGCGATGGTCTTTTCCTACCAATCTATCCCCCTAGGAGCATGCGCGTAATACTTTGCTTTGATAACTTATAGATTTTTGCAATAAGTATATGAGTTCTTTATGACTAATGTTGAGTCCATGCATTATACGCACTTTCTTCCTTCCACCATTGCTAGCCTCTCTAATACCGCGCACTTTTCGCCGGTATCATACACCCACCATATACCTTCCTCAAAACAGCCACCATACCTACCTATCATGGCATTTCCATAGCCATTCCGAGATATATTGCCATGCAACTCTCCACCGTTCCGTTTATTATGACACACTCCATCATTGTCATATTGCTTAGCATGATCATGTAGTTGACATTGTATTTGTGGCAAAGCCACCGTTCATAATTCTTTCATACATGTCACTCTTGATTCATTGCTTATCCTGCATCACGGGAGGCATTCATATAGAATCATATTTTGTTATAAGTATCGAGTTGTAATTGTTGAGTTGTGAGAAAATAAAAGTGTGATGATCTTCATTTTTAGAGCATTGTCCCAAGTGAGGAAAATGATGATGGAGACTATGATTCCCCCACAAATCAGGATGAGACTCCGGACGAAAAAAAAGAGGCCATAAAAAAGGAGAAAAGGCCCAAATAAAAAAATGAGAGAAAAAGAGAGAAAGGACAATGTTACTATCCTTTTACCACACTTGTGCTTCAAAGTAGCACCATGATCTTCATGATAGAGAGTCTCTCATTTGTCACTTTCATATACTAGTGGGAATTTTTCATTATGGAACTTGGCTCGTATATTCCAATGACGGGCTTCCTCAAAATGTCCTAGGTCTTCGTGAGCAAGCGAGTTGGATGCACACCCACTTAGTTTCTTTTGTTAAGCTTTCATATACTTATAGCTCTAGTACATCCGTTGCATGGCAATCCCTACTCACTCACATTGATATCTATCGATGGGCATCTCCATAGCCCGTTGATACGCCTAGTTGATGTGAGACTATCTTCTCCCTTTTTGTCTTCTCCACAACCACCGTTCTATTCCACATATAGTGTTATATCCATGGCTCACGCTCATGTATTGCGTGAAAATTGAAAAAGTTTGAGAATGTCAAAAGTATGAAACAATTGCTTGGCTTGTCATCCGGGTTGTGCATGATTTAAATATTTTGTGTGGTGAAGATAGAGCATAGCCAGACTATATGATTTTGTAGGGATAACTTTCTTTGGCCATGTTATTTTGAGAAGACATGATTGCTTTGTTAGTATGCTTGAAGTATTATTATTTTTATGTCAATATTAAACTTTTGTCTTGAATCTTTCGGATATGAATATTCATACCACAATTAAGAAGAATTACATTGAAATTATGCCAAGTAGCACTCCGCATCAAAAATTATCTTTTTTATCATTTACCTACTCGAGGACGAGCAGGAATTAAGCTTGGGGGTGCTTGATACGTCTCCAACGTATCTATAATTTTTTATTGCTTCATGCTATATTATCTACTGTTTTGGACATTATTGGGCTTTATTATCCACTTTATATTATTTTTGGGACTAACCTATTAACCGGAGGCCTAGCCCAGAATTGTTGTTTTTTGTCTATTTCAGAGTTCCGCAGAAAAGGAATATCAAACGGAGTCCAAACGGGATGAAACCTTCGGGAACGTGATTTTTAGGAAGATTACGATCCGGGAGACTTGGACCCTATGTCAAGAAACAAAAGAGGAATCCACGAGGTAGGCCCCCCCCCAGGGCGTGCCCTCCACCCTCGTGGGCCCCCTGTTGCTCCACCGACGTACTCCTTCCTCCTATATATACCTACTACCCCCAAAGATCAGATACAGAGCCAAAAACCTAATTCCACCGCCGCAACCTTCTGTGCCCACGAGATCCCATCTTGGGGCCTGTTTCGGAGCTCCGCTGGAGGGGGCATCCATCACGGAGGGCTTCTACATCAACACCATAGCCTCTCTGATGAAGTGTGAGTAGTTTACCTCAGACCTTCGGGTCCATAGTTAGTAGCTAGATGGATTCTTCTCTCTTTATGGATCTCAATACAATGTTCTCCCCCTCTCTCGTGGAGATCTATTCAATGTAATCTTCTTTTTGCGATGTGTTTGTTGAGACCGATGAATTGTGGGTTTATGATCAAGGTTATCTATGAACAATATTTGATTCTTCTCTGAATTCTTTTATGTATGATTGGTTATCTTTGCAAGTCTCTTCGAATTATCATTTTGGTTTGGCCTACTAGAATGATCTTTCTTGCAATGGGAGAAGTGCTTAGCTTTGGGTTCAATCTTGCGGTGTCCTTTCCCAAAGGATGAGGGGCAGCAAGGCACGTATTGTATTGTTGCCATCGAGGATAACAAGATGGGGTTTTTATCATATTGCATGAATTTATCCCTCTACATCATGTCATCTTGCTTACAGGCGTTACTGTTTTCATGAACTTAATACTCTAGATGCATCTTTGGATAGCAATCGATGAGTGGAGTAATAGTAGTAGATGCAGGTGAGTCGGTCTACTTGTCTCGGACGTGATGCCTATATACATGATCATACCTAGATATTCTCATAACTATGCTCAATTATGTCAATTTCTCAACAATAATTCGTTCACCCACCGTAAAATACTTAGGCTCTTGAGAGAAGCCACTAGTGAAACCTATGGCCCCCGGGTCTATCTTCATCATATTAATCTTCCAACACTTTGTTATTTCCTTTGCTTTTTACTTTGCTTTTATTTTACTTTGCATCTTTATCACAAAAATACCAAAAATATTATCTTATCATATCTATTAGATCTCACTCTCGTAAGTGACCGTGAAGGGATTTACAACCCCTTATCGTGTTGGTTGCGAGGATTTATTTAGACAGTGCAAAAGTAGGGACTCGCACGTAGCCTCCTACTGGATTGATACCTTGGTTCTCAAAAACTGAGGGAAATACTTACGCTACTGTGTTGCATCACCCTTTCCTCTTCAAGGGAAAACCAACGCAGTGCTCAAGAGGTAGCAGACAACAAGGCTATGGCCCCCCGCCGCTCCAAGCACCTCCTAGGTCGCCACGACTAGGATGTATCAGGGCTACCCCGTCCCCCAAGGCCCCAACCCCCTTGCACTCAAAATCCCCATATGAACCCTAAAATCCATCAGTACTGCCTAAATCCATAACGTGGTGGGCAATCCCCTTTCAAACCCCCCATGTTCAACCCAATCCCTAATGCTTGAATCAAATGCGAAAATCCAATTGAAAGCGTGAATCAAATCTGGAAATCGAAAGAGGGGACAAAGGGCTTACCTCCATTGCCGAATTCATGTTGGTGCGGTGGTGAAGCCGGTGATCGGCGCAAGTGCTCGCCTTGCAGTTAGTCGCTCCACTGTTTGTCGTCGCCGGTGTGAGAGTGGGGAGAGAGAGGTGAGGGTAATTATGTTGGCGCTTCGGGAAACATCGCGACGTCTTGAAACATCCTCCTTGCTTGCTGCCTCCGCCACCCCACAAGCCTCAAGTTGCGTTGCTTGGGCGTGTCTGTGATAAAATGGTCGATTCAGCTGTTCCCCTTGAGCTAGACCTGGAGGTGCTTTAAGGTTTGTGCAAGACAACATTTTGATGCGACCCTGGCAACCAAACAGTTCATTTCATACTACACGGGTCTGGTTGGGCTTTATGCAGGCTACCAAACGCGTCATAAGTAGTTGCCATAGAATCCTGCATAACTTGCATGTGGCTGAAGCAGTTATTGCCGCATTACCCATTGGATAGACCACTTACATCCTAACTCCAGGGCCATTTGCACCCAGGGAATACAAAACGGTGGAATTGAAGAAATCACATGAACTGGATAGTTTTGGAGTAGCCAAAAGAGGAATTAAAACTAAAGGATTAGGCATTCGAAGATTGTACGAAAGAGTAGCTAGAAGCAGCGCTAGTAGCATTTTTCTTAATTTAGGGGATGTTTGGGAGCTCTCCGGCTCTAGTCTCCATCAACTTCACAAGCAGAGCTGATTTGACCTGTCAAACTCCATGGAGCCGACTTCATGGAGTGGACAACCCCATAGTGTGAAAATGAGAAGCTACGCAAACCTCCCTCCAGGAAATCGAACGAGGCGGAGTTGGGCGTTCTTATAAAAAAAATGACACCGCTAAGTGACCTCAGGACAGAGCCCAACATGTTCTCACTCTCCGGCATTAATCCCCTACCCAAGCACTACGAAACTCCACCGTCCACTTGTCAGAGCGACCTGGTCTTCAAATGCAAGTTGCGGCCTCCCCGACATCATTACCCTCCATGACTCTTCGCTGTCATGGGTTCCTAGACTCTGCTCCTCATACACTACAGGTTGCACACTCCTCCCCTCTAGCTTCGTCAGCCGTCCTACTCCTCTGAGGAGGCCGAGCCTGCAAGCTTCTTACTCCTCCTTCATGACACACTGTTAAGCCCCATCACGTCCTCTGCTCCAAACCCAACACGACGAACGGAGGTGGAACGCGAAGTTTGCAGCCGTTGGATGAGGCAACATGGAGCAATTATGGGGTTTCACAACTTTCCTAAGCCCATACTCTTTCACCTCCAAATAGGCCTAATAATAGTTCATAGATTGAAAGCTAGGGTTGGAGATTAATGATAGTGATGATGGTGTTGGTGATGATAATGATCCCCATGATAAACAAAGTGTTGGTGTTCTCGATGGTTTTGAATCCCCCCTTTGAGAGGGTAAGGATACCGAACAAACAACACTCGGGGAGTAGAAAAGTGATCTTCCTTTGTTCCGCCTCGCATATGGCGGCTGGAAAATCCCGTAAAATCATGGAGCAAGTTTTAGGGTAAAATAGGGCCATGGAGCACTGGAGGCATCCAGGAGGCCATCTGTGGCCCCCATGCAACCACACCTGCTTGGGCCTCACAGGGGCCTCCCCAAGTGGGCACAATTGCCCCTCACTCTCTTCCCGCATAGAAATAACATTTATCATTTTCCTCTATCTATTGGTCTTCGAAAAATATTTATCTTCATTGGTCCTTATTTTACCCCTTTTCTGGAGATTTTCTGTAATCCCCTCTGGCAAATCATGCAAATTGAGAGGAAAAATCTATTAGAATTAAGCTATAATGTGTCAAAGATTGATAATACAAAGTAATTTATAATGATAAAAATAGTGATGCAAAATGGACGCATCACACCTCAGAGAAAATTATTTTCATAGTTTTATTGAACTCCAAGAAGTCTCTTATGACCTCTTCCTTGTTCTGATGTAGAGTTTTAATTTCTAATTGCAAGGATTATGTTCCCAGCTCAGCAACATTAGTGGAATTGGTAGCCTCCACCATATGGCTAGTACGGGTTTATGCAAAGCAGAGAACTTTGCAACCTAAGTAGAGAACTTTGTAATGAGATAGGCAAAATGTGAAATTAAAGAAAAATATCAACAAGAAATTTTACCACAACAAGGCTGCAACTCAAGCTTGAAAACGTGCTTCTTCATGAACCACTACCCGAGTCGTTTCTTGCACACGAACTTTCTACCGCTGCCAATGCCTCCTACGAAAACCATCACCGTCGTAGAGTAGAATGGGAAAAGGGATTCTACCGAGTGAAACTCAGCCTTATTCTCTTCTATATCTGCCATGCCTTCAAGAAGCGATTTGAAAAAGGCTCACGAATTTGAAAAACGTTCGTGCATCAGAAAAGTTTCATTGATTTGAAAATATATTCATGAACCTAAAAAGGTTCGCAAAATTTTAAAAAGTTCACCGATTTAAAAAAAATCACTAAAATTATAAAACCAGTTCACAAATTTGAAAAAACAATCACACACTAGAAAAAGTTCATCGATTTGACAACATATTTAACTCGTCATAATCGGAGCCCTACATGATGGCGGACCGGATTGCTGTAATCTGTTTTGCTTCCGGTTTACGAGGAAACGGACAAGTGACCTGGTCCGCGGACCGAGGTGGGATGGTGTTTAACGGCAAACTGCATGTGTCCTGACAGCGTGGTCCAGACGTATGGCGATTTAATGATCCACTTTGAGGATGCCTTATAGTGATTTCTGCCGAGGTGATCCGAAACGATGCAAAGGATCTCAGGCAGGCTGATCCGCCCCTCCGACCTTGATGGTATATGCACACGGGAATGGTTCCGTCAAAGACATGCGCCCGAACCTAAGTCAACGATGGCTGGAGCGTGCAACGGCACTGCAACTTTGAAATGGATGCACAGGATTCATCAAACAGAAAAGAAAAAAAAATGCATATGCCGTAGTACAGCTATCTTGAGGATTTCTTTTCAAGCTGTTTTGGGTCAGCGACCACCACGCAGGAACACGATGCGTGATGCTCAACGGCTTAGCCTTCTGAACGACCTCCTATCTTGACTTTGTCGATTCTTGTTACAACCTCATGTGCTCTCTGCTTGGCTGCTCGAACGAACCCCATTTTGGAACGGAGAATTTCGCAGGACCCAAGCTGCTCGGGACGGTTCCTACCAAGAAATCGTGGAGATAAGATATGGGCAATCCCGGAAAAAAAAAGATACGGTTCCACGTTTCAAACGGAGATCACGCTAGAGATGCACACGGAGAAGTTCTCGGAATCCGGTCCACCGGCCAACCACCCGCCGCATCAGGACTGCGTCACTGAACGCACGATGCGACCTGCACCGACCACCACCTAAGACTGCATTGAGACATACGCTCTCATTTTTTAGGAACATACGCTCTTTCCACAAGAAACAAAGAACAATTATGTTGTTGAATACTCCCTCTCTCCAAAAATACATGTCACCAAAATAAATAAAAGGGGATGGATCTAGATATATTTTAGTTCTGAATCTTTTTTGTCCATTTTGATGACAAGTTTTTTCAGACAGAGGGAGTATATGTTATTTGTTGTGATCGGAGAGTGGAGATGTTCGGTTTCGGCATCACCTTTATAAGTGTTTGTTGTGCGAGATTATATATAGGCATATCTTTGTATATGGTAGACTATGATCTGAAATCATCTTCTATCTTATTTTAGAAGAGACTTTTTGCCCTTTAAGCCTTGTACTTTATATAAAACGTCCAAGCCTTATATTCTATATAAATCGTCCGCCAATCCATCTCTTTCTTCTAACATGGTATCAGTTTCCGGGTTCTAAACCCTAGCCGTCGCCGCTTCCGCATCCGCGCGCTGCCCCTGGAGCAGTCGGCCACCATGACCGCCGTCGGGGACCGCGTCGCCCGTACCTAGGGTTCATCAGCCGGCCGTGTTGGCTGGCTGCCCTAGAAAGTTTTTTTCCCGAGCCCTTGCTCCGGGTTTTTTCGCTTTCTCGTCGGTCGTCTTGATCGACATTTTTCTTTTTGGTTTTCCGATCTATCCTTGATCGGTTTGCGTCGTCCGTCGCCACCGTCGACCCCGTGCGCCTCTACTCCAACACCGGCGCGACCGGCCGTCCTCTTCACCGACCCGGCATCCACGCACGCCGAGGCATCCCGTAAGGGCCCGCCGCCGTCCGCGCGTCGGCCCTCCCGTCGCCCTGCACCAGCCATCACCGCCATGTTCTCGAGTTCAGCGCGCCCCACCATCGATCGAGCAAGGGGCTGCCGCTGTGTCGCCCCGTCGGGCCGCAGCGCCGCCGCCCTATGGTTCTCCCCATGGCTGCAACGATCCGCGCCGCCACTGCGTCGCCCCTTCGGGCCGTAGTGCCACGGCATGTGGTCCACACCGCCGTCCCGAGACCGTTTCCGTGGTTGCACCACCTCGCGCGCTGCCGCTGTGTCGCCCCTTCGGGCCGTAGTGTCGCGGCCCGCGGTCAACCATCGCACCGAGGCCTCCGCTCCAGGCCGTCCCCGAGGCTGCAACAACCCTCGCGCTGCCGCTGCGTCGCCCCGTCGGGCCATAGCGAACGTGGCACGTGATCCCTGCAACCGCCCTGAGGTCTTCTCTGTCGTCGCCCCGACCTGCCCGCCGCTGTTGCATCGCTCCTTCGGGCCGTAACGCTGCGGCGCGCGATCCACCGCCGTCCACGCGCGTTGACTTTGACGTGATATGCGCCGCGCCGTCTCCCTTGGCGCGGGAACGTCACCGTCCGCGCCGGTCTTCGTCACGATGTCGGGTTCATTATCGCCTATTTCGAGCACCGCCGCCGTGCTTTTTCTCTAGCCGCCGCCGCCTCCTTAGGCCACCGCCGCTGCTCTTCTTCCGCCTCTCCACGGCGACTACCTCGACACGGGCTACCCCGACCCGACATCGACCACGGCGTTCTTCGCACGGCTACCTCAACCACGACTACACCATCCTACGCTCTCGGCTACCTCGACATCGGCACAAGGGGCTATCATCCGCTTGAGCAACTCGTCGGCTTCCTCTACAGTCAACGCGTCCGCGACGCGACACCGTCCACGACGCTACCGCTATGATTGCGGGGGGATGTCAGCCTATCGGCTGCTATTCTTTCCAGTCTGACCATCCGCGACGCTCCTGTTCTCTGCGCCGCTACCGCTATGACTGCGGGGGGATGTTAGAGTATATAGGCATATCTTTGTATATGATAGACTATGATTTGTAATCATCTCCTACCTTATCTTAGGAGAGGCTTCTTGCCCTCCAAGCCTTGTACTCTATATAAACCGTCCGAGAGGCTCAATACAACATTCATCGATTCCACCAATCCATCTCTCACTTCTAACAAGCTCCTATTCCACACTGAAACGATGGAATTGTTGTTATAAGACTCACTTGGACCAGTTCGGCTCCCAGCTCCCCTTGCTCACTTTTTTTTTCGCTGCTCCAATACTAACTCAAAAAAATCAAGTACGTTTATTTATTTAGAAAAGTTCATTAAATTTAAAATGTTCACAGATCTTTAGAAACTACTGCAAATTTAAAGAACCCGTAATTTTTTATAAAATAACATGAATTTTAAAAATATTCGTGGATCTCAAACAATGTTCACGAATTTATAAAATGTTCATAGACTTGAAAAATGTCCATAAATGTTAAAAAGGGTAAATATATTTGTGAATTTATAAAACGTTCATCTATTTCCAAAAATCTTCAAGATGATGGAATTGGCGAAGCTCTATAATGAGTCTCCTTTGTATAGTGCCCACATCTGGAATAGGGTTGGGAAGGAGGGGGGGGGGGGGTTTAAATTGGACCTCGAGTACAATACATACTCCATGGAGTAAGAACCGTGCGGTATGGCCACGGGTACTACTGCCTATGATTGTACCACGGGTACTACTGCCTGTGGTTGTACCGTATGTAGTCTTTTCTTGTGAAGCCTCCTGTGGCGACCAACTTTATATGAAACTAATGATACCTGCACGTTGTTGCAGCCTGTAGGAATCAGTTGTAATATATTTCAATTCGATTTGATTGTGTGGTATATGATATTTAGATTAATAACACGTCGACCAAAATTTAAAATACATAGGACCTATTATATTTGATTATGTACCGTTGTAAAAATATTTATTGAATATAAGTAGAATTATAGAATGAATTTTTTCTATGCATGGTTATATGAGGTGGTGGATCTTTTCCCATACATGATAGCATGTCAAGATGACCTTATCCGATCCACTTAGATATATTAAAACTGAGCACCCTCCCAGCCCTCTCAGGCAATTAGCATTTCTAGCCGTTAGATCGCCACTTCTAGTCGTTTTTGGCCGTCGGATCGCTGTTAGTCGCACCTAAATCTCGTACCCAGGCGCTAACTCGCGCGTCGAGCTCTTATTTGGGCTTTTTCCGCTGCTCCGTCGCTTTTTCGGTCTCTGACATTCAATTGGGCCTACTGGCCTACTGGGCCTTTTCTATCATCCTGGCCTTCTCTATCGTTCCTATCCAACTC
This sequence comes from Aegilops bicornis, assembly GCA_021605145.1. Classification (NCBI taxonomy): domain Eukaryota; kingdom Viridiplantae; phylum Streptophyta; class Magnoliopsida; order Poales; family Poaceae; genus Aegilops; species Aegilops bicornis. Next base: position 296,682,233 of record CM038673.1, on the reverse strand, counting down.
AGCGCACAGGGTGAAACGCCACATACGAGCCCTAAACCACGTTCGCCACCTGCTATGTTCCGACTGCGCCGCCTGACATGGCCTCGGAGTGCATTGGCGGCTGCGAGCCGACGCGAGCGGCACGGCCAAATGGGGCAACAAAGAAACAATTCGATCGCTGCCCATTAGGCTAATCTCCATCGGCCCCAGGTCACTATACAACCAGATCGATCCAGGAGAGAGAGAGATGGCAGTCTATCAGGCTGTCGCGGGCGATGTGGGCAACGAGGGGATCAGTCGATCCAGCTGACACAGGCGATTAGTCTGCTACAGAATGGAGAAAGGAGGGAGAGGATCCAGCCGACGCAGGCGATTCATGCCGATGCTTCGTCTGATCAGAACTGCTCCATCGAGATTTCAAGATGTGGTCATTCTTCAGTTTCTGTTATGACATTTATGGCGGATGATGGTACGTGTATATATGCTTCCTCCACTACAACTCTTCGCTCAACCTTTCCACCCCAGCAGCAGGACCTCCTTCACCATGATGCTCGGATAGGTTTTCCTATATTTCTTTTCAATTCATGTATGATTCACTCTTCCACCAAGCAATTGCCTTGTCCTGATGCCCTCTTATTCCGAAAAAAATTACATACAGATGATGTTCATGTTGGCTGTTGTCAACTCATTTCTGTAGATCTTGGAGCTTTTTGATCTGTTTATTTGATTTTGGATTGCCGGGTGGTCAGAACCAAAAGAAGAGACATACTGATAATGTGTATCTTCTGTAACAGACGTGTGATGTTTACTTCTGTATACTGTTTCAGATTTGGAGCCAGAACAATATGTTTGCATGGCCAGGTAATCAGAACCAAAAGAAGAGACATACTGATAATGTGTATCTTCTGTAACAGATGTATGGTGTTTACATCCGCATAGTGTTTTAAATTTGGAGCCGGAACAATATGTTTTGTCTTTGGTTACAGACTTACAGGTACACTCTTCGTTTTTCCCCTTCAATTTGTTATTTCTTCTTTGTATTCCAGTTTATGTTATGGTGTCCCTGAGATTCTTATATTCATTTCATTTACTTTATTTTGCGAAGGACGTGCCAATGGTCTTCTGGAATTTTAATTAGCAAGGGCAGCCTTGAAGGTACTCGGATGATCTTAACTTGTGGCTCTTTTTTCTTTTTGCTTGACCGCAGTATCTTCTCATTTCTTCTGCATAATCAAATATTATTCTAGAGAGCTTGTCAAAGAAATAAACCATGGGCTAATGGAAAGTATACAAATGCCTATATACTGACCACATCGGGACATTTACCCTTGAAGAGATTAGGGACTGTTTACTTAAGCTTGGCACCAACATTACTAAATTAGAAATAAGACAAATGGTGGATCTGGTTTGTCATTCTCAATCTTTTCTATTACTAATAATTTTCGATAATTATTAATTGTGGAATAGCTACCAGTGCATCTGTAATGAATCATCAATTGCCATGAAATTACTAATAATGGTTAGGACCTTGAATTTCCTGCCATAACGCGTTAATTTCTTTTATGGTGGCTACTTATGCTATTTTCACTAGAGAGGATGCTTCATGCAGTGGCGGAGCTAGAGGGTGGACAGGGTGGGATGTGCTACATATGCCTTCACATATCACCTACACCAGCAATGATAATATATGCTCCACACAGAATATGTGTGAACAAAATGAACGGTAGTAGATATGTGACTGCGCTTAGTTGAAAGCAATGTTCATTTTTTTAAGATGATTACCTCCTCAAGTCTCCCTAGATACTCTATGTTCCTGTGTATATTCGTTTCTTACTACTATCATTAAATAAAATCTATAGCTAGAATTGCCCAAGTACAATTTATGTTTCAGTTATGGTTTATGCATCTTGGCCTTGTTCTGAACTTTCAAGCGATAAAGGCAGAGTATGTTTTGTAAGAAAAGGGATTGTCATCATAAAATTTCTTGACACCTAATGTTATGTACTTTGAACAATACGAAACCTAATGTTCCATTTGTGGTTTGTGTACTTGATATCCATTGCTATATTTCTTGCCATATCAGTAGTTCAATCTTTATTTTGTTTTTGGGTCAAAAGTGATTCGTACTTCTTCATTTTGTGTGTAATGGGGAAATGGTTTCTTTATTCATTTGTGAGAAACAATAATTTACATTGTGGAAATGTTTTCAGTAAATCCGAAACAGCCATGTAATGACATTCTCTGTATTATTAGTTGATGGAATATATGTGTCCTCTTTTTTCTTTAAGGTTGTATGTTGCAGAATATGTGGTGAACCGAGGTTTGCATTCATGGAGATATCTGATTTATTGTAGAAGTAGCTTTATAGACCGTCGTCAATTTTTTGAATGATAATGACATTTTCAAGCATAGTGAGCTGCATTACACAAGGAGCACTTCAGCTTGCGGATGCATGAATAGAGATGCTAATGTCACCTTTGTTTGTGCTTTTACTGGAAAAACAATTAACTGGTGTCGCTGATGTATTGTATAGTTCTAACTATTTACATAGTGTTATTTGTCCCATCTCCTTCATACCAATGGCATTTTCAATCTTTGTCAACTATATTTGCGTGCATCAAGTTTCATTTATTCTTGATGAACTGCTATATTCTGTGTTGGCAAAATTTGTTGCACATCACAACACAGGTATAGTCATGATTTGTTGGAGGTACCGTGGAACTAGGATAATCTTTTTGATACCACACTAGCATTCCCTGTTGGTCTACATGCTACTATTCTAATACATTTCTAATGCCTCTCCTATGGTAGTTACTCTTGAAGGAAGATTAATTTTTCCTGATGCTTATATTCACTTAGACAAATCTTCAACTATATATATATATATTATTTGTTAGTTATCTGCATGCAAAACTACATATTTTCGTCACAAATCTGCCAAGGGCAATGCCATGAAGTTGTCTTCCTGTAACTGTGACATGGATTTAATTTTGCTTCTTGGTCAATTTAATTGTGAAGATAAAGTCATACCATTCTATTCGATAGATGAATGAGAAAATGCCCGCCACTAAGGTTTATACTGGGGTCCATGCCATGATCATGCCAAAGGAGACTCAATGGAACTTCTATTTTGCACTCTCATTTCAAAATAATTAGGAACCCATGTTCTACATAATTTTCTAACAGTATCAAACAACATTCAAAATGGACGGGCGCGGCAACGCGCGTCATCAATGATCTAGTAATTGTATAATGATGTGACATTCTTGCATGATGAGATAAATACGATAATGAGAATGAAATCCTTAGATATATAGGATAAATCTTGTCTTTAAGTAATTCCCTAGTGTGCTCATATTTCCTCATGAATACGTCTATGTCTGCAACAAACCATTAATTAAGACAAGGAGATTTGCACATCTTTGTCAATATTATGAGCAATAGGCAAGTTGAAGCGATAATAACAGAAAATATCATAGAATATCAAGTTTTAACAAGGGAAAGTATGAATATTGGGCAAACAAAATAAAATAAAAATTGGGTAAAGTTAGGAAGGCTGTGTATGGCGAACCTAGCTTTTACACACAACATCTACATTCTCCAAAACATTATAGAAGCATTCCGAAACAATTTTGCTTGCTACGGATCTACCATGGTTGTTGTGGCATGTACCCTGCACAGCCTTTTCTTTAGAAAATATATAAAAATCTGACGATGGAATATTTTTATCAAGATTAGGATTTGACATGTTTACTAATGAAAATTGTCATTCTCTTTTTTTTGTGCAACAGAAAATTGTCATTCTCGTGACAACATAATTTAGGGTAAAAAAGTTTGATTTGCTAAAGAAAATTGTCTCGCCACAACATAATTTACCATAACTTTTTTTCGATTTGGCATGATCAGAAAATTGTAGTTCGATTTATATTGGAGGTCCTTTTTTCGACAAAAGAATATAGTTTTGTAGGATATTTTTTCTTACCGCGTGTAAACGCTCCTAGTGCCCACCCAAAACACATGGCGATGGTGGTGGGGCGCAAAAGAAATCAAGAAAACTGTAAATTAATTTGTAAATTGATGATCTACTGTGTACATTTATAGTAATTACATATAAACAAATTGATGATGAAACATAATTAATCTTAAATTATTTATATCTACAGTAAATACCAATAGTAAACAACTGACTAATTATCTACTAACAGACCCTAACTTTTCTTCTTCATTTTACGCTAGGCAAACACTGTAGCTTCACAATGTTAGATTAGAGGATCCGGTTCCGATAGATGCTGCCTGCGATTTGCTTGCTCTTGCTTGAAGCAATGTGCCAAGAAGCGTATGTTTAAGCTCGTCCTCGTGAGCTGTTTCAGGGGAAAACAAATGTTTTAAAGGGAAATTTCAAGATAATTCACTTTAATCGCATCTGGATCAGCTGTTACAAAAGAAATGTCTCCGTGTAGCTTCAAGTTGGAGAGAAGCGATGCGGCTAGTCGTTTGATGCAACGAGCGAGCGGATTTTAACAAAGCAAGTGGCACAAGTCAGATTAGAAAGTCAACAGCATACCCAAATTTCAACAGAAGAAAGAACAAGTTTAGTAGCCGATCTCTTTCTTTCCCATCTTGTTAATCACGGTGACAAGAAATACTAGCAGCAGTCTCTAATTCCTCTAATTTCGCAAAAACAAAAGTAGTAGTCCCTAATTTCTCGATGTTCCATTTCAAGAACAAAACACGACCAAAATCGTCTCGGCCTCTCCCAAACTCGTACTGTATCACATTAGCCATCCTACAGACCTCCAAAAAGAACAAGGAAAACGCGACCGTCAGCCGCTGCACTGTTCTTGTCTGAGGTCGCGGAGGAGCCCCCCTGCCTCCGCGCCGACGAGCTCCAGCTGATCCTCGAGGTACTTCTGCAGCAGCCCCAGCCGATCGCCGGTGTCAACCGCCCCAAATCGCCCGCCGCCTCTTGTGCTGCCGCCGCACATCTGCATCATCCTCCTCCTCGCCCGCCGGAACCGGACCACGGCCACGGCGCAGCAAAGCAGGGGAAGCCAGAGCAGCACCAGTGACAAGGCCACCGGCACGGCGCACGCAGCCACCGCCGCCGCCGCGCACGTCCGCCACGCAGCCGGCCTCCCGCTGCCCATCCCGCACGCACCGGAGCTGATCAGCCGGCGGCGACGGCGGCGAGGCTTGCAAGAGACTGGCCGCTTTGGGCTTGCAAGAGGCTTTTTGCTTCTTTGGAATTTGGATGGGAGGAGAAGGTGTATCCGTGAGAGCAAAGCTTCCGCTTTTATTATGGACGGATGTTGCTTTGCTTCGACCGAAGGCGTTGGCGTGTCCGACTCAGTGGTGTGACCTTCTCCCACCTTTTTATGCTGCTACTACGAGTCATCGATCGATCGCCTTTCTCTTACTTCTTCTTGGACAGGATCGGAATGGGCGTGACACGTATAGGTTGTGGTTATGATATTTAGTTTTGCTAAAGCACATCTAGATGTGTCATAAATATTACACATTTAAGTCCTATAGCTTCTCTAATTTTTTTTTAAAATGTTAGAGGATGCGGTTCCGCATCTATCCCATCTTGTAATTCCGGATAACGCAAGCCTTCCGTGGTTTGTGTGCTGGGTTTAGATTCTATTGGTGCCAGGTTTCATCATCTCCCCGACGACGTGCCATGCGTCTCGTAAGGAAGAGTGCCGACATGACTGGAATCAGCTTGCCTTGCGGGCCTTCACCGCACAAGCACAAACCACCCGCTCGGATAGAACCAGGGCACGTGAATGAGCATTCCATGGATGCACTCGGGCTGGAAAAATCTTCTGTCCAGAATAATCCTACACTAATATCAGAGTCGTATTTGACAAACTTTGGTAATAACCTAGCGAATCTAAAATATCACAAAAATGCACGTACATTTTCCATTGCTCCGTTAACCTTGAACCTTTTATTTATCTTTACATCATGTCAAAGTCATACCACAAAGACGACAAATCAGGATTCAACTAAGCAGGACTATATTTTTTCTTGTTTCTAAAATAGACGTAATATATGTCCATCTGATTTACAGAGAAGAATGTTACAAGGGGAAAATAAATTACTCTCTCCTTGTACGACTGAACCAAAAAGTTTTACCCGCCTCTTTGCCAATTCATTGCCTCGTTTTTTACGGTGATGGTGATGATCGATGGAAAAACTAACACTTTCAAAGATTTGCGTGCTTCACCCGTTCCAAATCTCTACTACACTAGCATCGAAAGTGATGCAGCTGCATTTCTTGAGTCCTCTGTTGGACGCGCTGCAACATATACACTATTACTCTCTTCATTTTGATGATCAAGGTGTCCGCGCATCTCAAATTTTATCTTTGACCATAAATTAGACTAACCAAATATTAATTTATATGTGGTAAAAATTATACCACTGAATTTATATTAAAAAAGTTTTCAATGATATAATTTACAATCAAAGTTAAATTTTGAGAAGCATGCATGCCTTATTCATTGGTATGGAAGGAGTAGGATGGAAATGGTGAGAGTCTACGGCCTTAATCTAACAAATAATAGTTATAAAATAGCATGATTTAGTTACGCAATTAATGTTAAGTCGCTCGTTCTAGGGCGACTCCCGACCTACAACCACTGATCTCCTCTCACCAACCAGGCCCCTCGTCGCCATTGGAGGACACTGGCAGGCAATGCCGGTACTGCGGACGATGGTGGTGAGGATCATCTGCTCCGACTGCAGCGGCCGGAGGTGACTTCATGGCGCATGGCGAGTCTTGGTGGGCAATGGCCATGGTCGACTAGCACGACTAGGCAATGTTCCTGGCAGAGTGTGACAATGTTTGGCGGCTAATGGTCCAACAAAGCGGACATGCCTTCTGGGTTCTCACTGCGCCATGGGGGATCCGAGACAACGACATATCAACTTCGATAGTGTTGTCTGGCCACTCGTCTCCTCGTCTTGCGCCCGATGTTGGTGACCTCCGGTGTTGGGGACATAACCCCACAGTATGACCCGCCCGTTCAGGGCCGGGTTATCTAGTGGCGACTTGAGGAAAAAAAGGTTCGTTACATGGGTCGCGATAACCGCGAAGCTCAAGGCCCAGGTGGCGACTCATGCGGCGGGCCGGCTCACGGCCCAATGTTTGGACACCGACTCGGTTAAGCGACAAAGGAAACTCCCTTGCTTGGGAGGTAAGATAAGTAGAAAGCAGATTAGGATACGGGTTGTATTATGACCTGGATTCTGTTGTAAGCCCAAGGTCTCAACCTATATATAAAGGGGAGCCCCTGAGGCAGAAAGACTAAGTTACAAGCTCCCGAGTACTAGGATAGCCAAGTTGCACCCTTGTAATCGAGATCCCATATAATAATCAATAAAGAAGGAGTAGGCTTTTACCTCCACCATGAGGGGCCGAACCTGGGTAAACCCTTCTCTCTCGATTCCAATCAACCCCGTTCAAGCTACTACCTCGCGGTGATGGCCTCACAACTAAGTCCTTTCATGAGGACATCTGTCGTGACAAAACCACGACAGTTGGCGCCCACCGTAGGGCTATCGCTTGGTGGTGTTGAATTCTTGGAGGGAGCTCTCCCAGGGATCGGGATATGCGATCGGCCGCATGACCAAGAGTCATCGCGACAAGCTCTACATCGACGATTCAGGCTGGGGCCCCGAGGCCGACTCAATCGAGTACGGGTACCGGGTCTCCTTCGGCAAGAGCCGCATCTTCATCGGCAAAATCGGCGAATTAGGACCCGAGCTGGACATCTGCACCGACATCGTCAAGCGGGCTTGATGCACGCAACCTGCCCGGGCTCAAGCCGGCCGGAACCGTGTCTTCATCGGCTTCACCCAGGGGGTCGATCTCGCTGATAACTCCGCGTCTGGTGGGGACACCCTTGTCTACTCCGACGGCGAGTCATCAGTTGGGGATACTGAATCGATCTTCCCACTATACGACGACAAATTTGGGGGCTGCTCTGATGATGAGCCGGCCCCAGTCGATCGCGAGCTGGCCCGTTGGACCACCATCTAGATGGTAGGCACTGCGTCGACCCTTGACTCTACTGCAGCAGGCGCCATGGGAGGAACCGGCACTTCGGCGACTGATCCAAGCGTGCCTGGCTCAGTCAAATCACCGGCTCAAGTTCTTTGAGAGCTAGCCGCCTCATTGACAACACTCATAGAGTCGTCGTTAACAACGGAGAACCAGGTGGAGCGCAATGCGGAGATAGCCAAAATTCGTGAGCAGATAGCTAAGGCTCAGGAAGATATCAACACCGAGAACGCTCGCATAGTGCAGTTACGAGCCCAGATTCACAATGAGACGGAGGGCCTGAGGACATAGGCCTGGCGCATGGGCCTACAACAAAACGCTTCAGATGTGATTCATAGGAGAAGGCACGAGAGTCACCTGCCCCCTGATTATGAGCCTCTTCCCCTGTTCAACACACCTGAACTGGGGGCCGGGACAAGCACCCCGGGGCTTCAGATGCGCCACAGCCAAATCGGGTTGTACCCCAGGATGGAGATGGGCGGCCACCCCCAGCTCAGCCTTGTCAGCCGACTCAGCAGCGCCAGCTCAAGTCGGCCCACCGCCCACCGCCTGTTTGGTTGACTCCAGACCGTTTTGTGACACCACCGGGTCATTTCTCTAATCCCGTCGATAACTTGCTGGCGGCAGCCACCAACCTCGCTGCACTTCCGATCACAAGGAATGCCCCGGTTGAGATTGAGACCCTAGACGCCATCGAGATGTTGAAGACGGTGGTTGCCCAGCAAGCAAACTATTCCTACAGTCAGCAGCGACTTCATGATACGTCTCCATCATATCTACTTCTCCAAACACTTCTGCTCTTGTTTTGGACTCTAATTTGCATGATCTAAATGGAAATAACCCAGACTGACGTTGTTTTCAGCAGAATTGCCATGGTGTTATTTTTGTGCAGAGATCAAAGTTCTCGGATTGACCTGAAAATTTACGGAGAATTTTTGTGGAATATATAAAAAAATATTGGCTGAAGAATATACCAGAAGGGGCCACCCAGGAGCCACAAGCTCAGGGAGCGCGCCCACCCCCAGGGCACGCCCTGCGGGCTTGTGGGCCCCCTGGACCTCTGGCAACCCTAACTCCAACTCCATATATACCTATTCGCTAAAAAAAATGAGGGAGAAGGATTCATTGCGTTTTACGATATGGAGCCGCCGCCACCTCCTGTTCTTCATCGAGAGGGCTGATCTAGAGTCCGTTCGGGGCTCCGGAGGGTGGAATCCGTCGCCGTCGTCATCATCAAGCTTCCTCCATCACTAATTTCATGATGCTCACCGCCGGGAGTGAGTAATTTCTTCGTAGGCTTGCTGGGCGGTGATGGATTGGATGAGATTTATCATGTAATCGAGTTAGTTTTGTTAGGGCTTGATCCCTAGTGTCCACTATGTTCTGAGATTGATGTTGCTATGACTTTGCTATGCTTAATGCTTGTCACTAGGGCCCGAGTGCCATGATTTCAGATCTGAACCTATTATGTTTTCATGAATATATGTGTGTTCTTGATCCTATCTTGCAAGTTATATGCACCTATTACGAGTTATGATCTGCATACCCCAAGGTGACAATAATTGGGATTCTTTCTGGTGATTACCGTAGTTTGAGGAGTTCATGTATCACTAAGTGCTAATGCTTTGTTCCGGTCCTTTATTAAAAGGAGGCCTTAATATCCCTTAGTTTCCTTATGGACCTCGCTGCCACGGGAGGGTAGGACAAAAGATGGCATGCAAGTTCTTTTCTATAAGCACCTATGACTATATACGAAATACATGCCTACATTACATTGATGAATTGGAGCTAGTTTTGTGTCGCTCTAGGTTATAACTGCTACATGATGAATATTATCCACCGCTGATCCAATGCCTATGCTTTTCATATACATGATGAATTGACAACTCAACTGCTAATATTTGTGAATATTCTTTGGCTCCCCTTGTGTCGAATAAATAAATTTGAGTTGAATACTCTACCCTCGAAAACTGTTGCGATCCCCTATACTTGTGGGTCATCACTTCACTCCACCCGACATCCAAGACGCAGTAGGAGCCGCCACGCTGAGTCGCCTGCAGTCTCTAGCAGCCCCCAACGGAGATGGAAACATCCGTGCGACCCGCATTGGCATGGAACCATAGACGCTCAGGAGATCGTCGACACAGCCCGGGCACGGCGGGAAGCAGAAGCAGCCAACGCGGCTGCTCATCCATCGCCCACTTCAACTCCTCAGGTCATAGGGTGTTGGATTGAGTACCAGGATCATTGGAATTCCGTGTTTGGTGTCGGCTCTATGAAACGAGCGCATTCCTAAGGACTTCAAAGCCCCCTGCAAGGTATCCAATTACACGGCTGATCTCGAGCCAGCAGCTTGGGTTGAGAGTTATGAGATCGCCATGGACATGCTGGATGTCAGTGATGTAGTTTGCGCCAAGTACCTAACGATGATGTTGGAAAGGCTGGCTCGTACTTGGCTGAAGAACTTGCACCCCAATTCCATCAACACTTGGGCAGAATTGAAGGAGTGTTTCATCAAGCACTTGCAAGGAACCTGCAAGCGCCCGATGGCTATTGTTGACTTACAACATTGTGTCCTGCGCGAGGGCGAATCATCTCATCATTGGTCTCGCCGGGTCACAGGTATTATCCATTCTTCCGATGGCATATCAGCCGCCCTTGTCGTCTTAATTTTAGAGAAAAACTGCCATTTTGATCGTTTGGTTCAGAAGCTTGGGCGCCTCAAGCGGATGGTTCAGGGCATGGGAGGTCTCATGGATGTCCTTACCAGATACGCTGAGTCAGATACCACAAAGGATCCCATGCCAGATGATGAAAAGGTCGGCAAAGGCAGGATAAACGATGGTGGCAAGGGATGGCAATAGAACAACTCTGGGTACAATGGAAATCATGGCAATGGTGGCAAGCGCAAGCACCCGGAGGGCGGCTCAGATTTTGTTGCCAACACCAACACTGGTTTCAAGGCCAGAGATGGAATAATTCAGGGAGGCCGTTTAATGCAAATAAAGCTCGCAATTTTGAGGAAGCCCTCAAAGGTCCGTTTCCCAAGTATAGTGCTCAGGATAATCCAGCAAACCATTCTTGGGAAAACTATTATATTATGTAGCAATTTCACAATCAAGCTTACCAGAATCGCCAGGGTGGCGGAGGCGGAAACCCGGGGCAGCCTAGAGCGGGTGGCTCCGGATTTGGCTTCCCGAGAGCTGGCTCATCTGCTGGCTTCTAGAACCCTGGTTATCAGGGGTCAGGCAGCTCAGGGTCTGGCTACCAGGGTTTCGGTAACAATGGAGGTAATCAACGTTCTGGCCAGGGTGTTCAGCAGCAGGGCAACCTGTCAGGTTTTCAGAGTAATCCTAATCAGTTGAATAGCGGGCAGTACCACGTTTTTACGACTAGCAATTGCAAGCGGGATCGCAACTCCAAAGTCGTGCTGTCAACATGGTTGAGCCGGCGGTTCCTGAGTACTTGAACTAGTCGGAACAACCAGTCACCTGGAGGAGGGTGGATCATCCTCCCCGGGTTGAGAATCCTGGTTGCCTTGCTTTGATGGTGGTGCCTCAAGTTCACGGCTATAAGCCCACTAAGGTACTTATGGATGAAGGAAGCAGTATTAACATCTTATATTATGATACCTTCAGACATATCAACTTGTAAGAGAAACAACTATTGCCGTCTTCAACTATCTTCCACGGGATTGTTCATGGAAAGTCTGCTTATCCTATTGGGCGGATTAAGATGGAAGATGCATTTGGCGATGAGTACAATTACAGATCAGAGTTCCTAACATTTGAGGTGGTCAAGATAAAGATTATGTATCATGCCCTTTTTGGGTGGTCGGCTTATGCTCGTTTCATGTCCAGACCCTGCTATATTTATTTCAAACTCAAGATGCCTAGGCCAGAAGGCACCATCACAACCAATGGCGACAAAAGGATTGCTCGTGAGTGTGAAGATGGGGGCTTAGCTTATGCTGATTCGACCTGCACAATAGAGGAATTGAAGTTTTATACATCCAATGTTGACCCGGTCGACATGACCCCCCTGAAGAAACCACCACAGAGTCTGATCCCCCGCTCAAGTTTAAGTTAGCCGAGGACACGAAACATATTGGTTTCACCCCTGGCCACTCATCCCAACAGTTTACTTTAGTAAAGCGCGCTCATCGAGTTCACCTGTGAGAATCGGGACATTTTCTGATGGAAACCTTCTGATATGCCTGGTGTACCGAGAGAATTTGCTAAGCACCACCTCAATGTTGATCCTAAGACACTACTGCAGGATACTGCTAACACGACACTACGATCAGAGACCCTTTGCCGAAACTATGTGCGATGCAATAATCGCAAACTGTGGTGTAAAAAACCCGTCAAAAAAGGTGCAAAACGTTTGCGATGATGGATGCATCAAACACGGTTAAGATTTTAGTTGCGTGTGCGATGCAGGGCATATGGTTAATCCATTCAAACTGTCTGCGATGAGGCAGAACAACAGAAACGGGCAGCCATAACAATGTGTGTGCGATGCAGGACACGGTTAATCCATCCGAACTATTTGCGATGAGGTAGAACAACAGAAACGGGCAGCCATATCAATGTGTGTGTGCGATATACGACATAAGGTTAACTCGGACGAACTGTTTTCGATTAGGGAACACAACAGAAACGGTTCAACTTAACAAGATGTGTGTGATATGCAGCATACAGTTCACATGGATGAACTATTTGCGATGAGCCAAAAGAACACAATGAGTCGTGTAAACAAGATGTGTGTCATATACGTGGCAAACAGCCAACTCGGATGAACTGCTTATGCGATGAGAAATTACAACACGTACGGTCAATACAGTTACTTCGTGTGTGATTCTGTGTGTACAAAAAACTTTGAAAAATGCAAACTAGTTGCTTGCGGTGGCTAGGAGTATCGCACACGATGCGTCTGCGAGTACTCGTGTGTGATGATTAGTATGTTACACATACGTTTCCTTATGTGAACATGTGTGCGAATTTGCAATATGGACAGTTAATATGCAAATGCCTTCTGGACATCGGGCACACGCTTAAACTCAATGAACTGTGTATGATACTAATACTTTCCATGAATATTTAACTTGGGTAACAACATTTGAGTAACATATATATAGTGGTTACACTATTCGACAAAAGGAGGATCTTCGTAACACGGTTTTGACAACCATATGGTCCATATCTACATACTTAACATAGTAACAACTATCACATTTTAAGAGGCTAAGGGCTGAAAGAACATGCGGTGCCCCCATGTTTGGTTTTGGTAATTGATGACAATCTCTATGGACTAATGGTTGCCTTGAGTTTATTTGAAGGTTTTGTCCATAGGCTTTTCTTGGAGTACATGTGTTGGTTTCAAGGAGAGCTTGTGTCGACCAAGGTGCTATTCAAGGAATTATCCAAAGATTGGTCATTTGAGAGTTGAGCTTATTGTAAGCATGTCTTGAAGAAGAAGATTGTTTGATCATTCATGATTACCTTCAAGACATCATCCAAATGAAGAGAGTTGGAAAGAATCAAGGTTGATCAAGACTAAGTCAAGAGTGAATCAAGTTGATCAACACACAAAGCGTACAAGATGTACAGAGGGATCAAGTGATCCCATGGTATGGTAAGCATTGTCCATTACGTTTTGTGTACTGTCTTTGTGAGAGTTCTTTGTGGGGTTAGGTTGCGGTGTGCAAATTCAAGTGAAGCATCACGAAGAGATCAAATGCTTGAAGCTTGCCGTCCATTTGGTGACAATGGACTTGTGAAGATGTGCGGAAGAGTGGCTCACCCATAGTGGAGTATGGGGGAGCAATCAACTAGTCTTCTTCGAGCCAACGCAATCAAGAGGTTTGCCCTTGATAGGTTTTCTATTTTACCGGTCTCATGATGGTAGTTGGGAGACCGGGTTATAGGATCGATTGCCGTACTATCAAGGGGGGCTCTCGATGAGTAGCTTGATCGTATCATTCGTGAGAGAGCTCAAACCATTGCATCCTTGCATCATCTTTTTGGGTTCTTGTTTGGTTCTTCTCCTTGTGAGATTTGGAGCTTATGGTCATTTTTATGACAAGCTCGAGCTCATCAAAAACGGAGTTCACTTGCATCTTCTATGATGTTTTCGATGTTGGAGAATATGCCGTTTCTTCTCTGTTGGAGGTTTCACTCCTTTGTTTGTTAGGCATACCTCCTCTGCCTCTTCTTACTATATCGCTGTTTCGATGCTACTCGTTGTCTTGTTTCCAACAAGCTTGAGTTTGCTCAATTCTTAGCTCATGTGTAGAAGTTATGGCAGTTCTGGTTATATTGTTTCCCTCTGTTGTCTTCTCTGCAAAATGAAGGACTCCTAGTGTTGCTAATCTGGGCATGCGATAGTCTTGCTCTCCGAGCGGTAGTACCGCAGGCCCTTGCAATAATACCGCAGTCCACCGCGGTAGTATCGCAGTGCTCACGGTAGTACCGCTCTGTGGGAGCGGTAGTACCGTGGCCTCAGGCCAGGCACAGCTACTCAAGCGGTAGTAAGGGCGGATGTAATTTTTTACATCCGTGCCCTCTGTGATAATAATGCCGTGGTATGAAGTACTGTGGGCTCTGTCCAGGCTTAGCGGCATGAGCGGAAGTAGGGGCAGATGTAATTTTTACATCCGCGCCCTATGCGGTAGTACCGCTCTTCGTGTGCGGTAGTACCGTACCGGATTTTTGCGCAGGTCCTCCCTCAGCGGAAGTAGGTGCAGGTAATTTTTACTTCCGTGCTTTCTCTATGACTAGTGCTGCCTGCCTTACGGTAGTACCGTGAGGGCTGTGGTAGTACCACTCCGACGGTTCTACCGTTCGTTGCCTGCAACAGGCCTTCATCGGCTGCTGCACTTGCGGTAGTACCGCAACCTGCAGATAGTACCATGACCGACCCATGCGGTAGTACCGCCTGCTCCGTCTTGATAGTACCGCGTCGTCGCTGAGTGAGGGATAACGGTTGGTTTTTCTCCCCACCTATAAAAGGGGTCTTCTTCCCCTTGAGACCTAATCTTTTGAGCTCGTGTTCTTCCCCATTGTTGACCTTCTTCGAGCTTGCTAACTCTCAATCCCTCCAATGATTCTTGCTAGTTCTTGAGGGAAAAGAGAGAGGAGATCTAGATCCACGATTCCACCAATCACTTTCTCCTCTTAGTGAGGGGAACCCCTTGGATCTAGATCTTGGAGTTCTTCGTGTTCTTCTTTCGTTCTTCCTCTCATTTTCCTCCCTAGCATTAGTTGCTTTGGTGGGATTTGGGAGAGAAGGACTTGGGCACTCCATGTGCCCTTGCCATTGCATTTGGTGCATCGGTTTGAGTTCTCCACGGTGATTCGTGGAAGTTACAAGTTGAGAAGCTTATTACTCTTGGGTGCTTGGCGCCTTGAGCTTGTTCCTCTTGGGTGCTTGGGCGCCCTAGACGGTTAGTGGTGTTCGAGCTCAATCATTGTGGTGCAAAGCTCCGGCAAGCGTTGGGGTCTCCAATTAGGTTGTGGAGATCGCCTGAGCAATTTGATCTGCACCGTGACCGCCCCAAGGGTTGCCAAAGTGTACGGGTTCGGTGACCGCCCCCAAGGGTTGCCATTTGTACGGGTTCGGTGACCGCACTCAAGGGTCCCTTAGTGGAATCACGACATCTTGCATTGTGCGAGGGCGTGAGGAGATTACGGTGGCCCTAGTGGCTTCTTGGGGAGCATTGTGCCTCCACACCGCTCCAAACGGAGACTAGCATCCGCAAGGGTGTGAACTTCGGGATACATCGTCGTCTCCGCGTGCCTTGGTTATCTCTTACCCGAGCCCTTTACTTATGCACTTTACTTTGTGATAGCCATATTGTTGTTGTCATATATCTTGCTATCACATAGTTGCTTATCTTGCTTAGCATAAGTTGTTGGTGCACATAGGTGAGCCTAGTGTTGTAGGTTTTGTGCTTGACAAATTAACCGCTAGGTTTATTCCGCATTTGTTCAAGCCTCAACCGTAATTATTTTAAAGCACCTATTCACCCCCCCTCTAGGCGACATCCACGATCTTCAAGGGCCAATGACCATATGGTCAATATCTACATACTTAACATATATAGTAACAACTAGCACATTTTAAGAGGCTGAGGGCCAACAACCACAACTATCCACTGGAAGCAGCTTGATCACGAAGACTCGGCATCTCGTCAATGAAAAGGAAGAGCCCTCCCGTGCCTTGGTAGAGCAGGAGTAGAACAGTGTCTCCAATTTTCCAATATGGAAGCATTGCCACGAGAAGTGAGAACTTGTTAATTTGAATGGTTCCATTTTTGCGGGAAATGCAGTACCTTGCAATTACTTTGGCGTTATTAGCAGGCACAAGTGTAATTCGACCACACCGGGAAATCGATACATGAACTGCTACAAGGGGCAATTTCTGTTGACATGTAGAATAAAAAAAAATTGTAACATATTGTTGAAGATATATATAGTTTATGAGCATCAACATTAAAATAAGACTTTTACCGGTAACTTTGTGCATACAATTGGTCTTGTTCAGTGTGTGCACCATAGGTCTAATTAATCCCATCCAAAATCCAGCGTTCATACGCTGTGCTATCTCTGTCAGATTATCAACAAAGTTTATGAGATGCTTCAAGTCTTTCCAGTGAAATTTGGTACGCTTAGTAACATACAGATTGTTCACTATGCATCCAACATATCCTACTTAAAAGGTGTAAAGGTATTATTTATTCAGAACATGGCAGAAGAATATATAGTGCACATAAATTGGTAAACAGAATTTGTTACTGCCTAGGAACAGAGTCAGAATATGATATCACAATTGGTTGCTTAAATAGTGATCAATTGGTTGCTTAAATAGTAATATGACAGCATGGAGAAAGTTGAAAGGACACTAACCTCGATCAGACTTTGATCGGCTGATGACGTTGGGAAACTAAACATCCATGTTAATTAGACCAGGATGTGGTGCACGTACTAGAATTTTATTGCCAGCTTTTAGTTCATAACACTTAGACATTTTTCTCCAATGGCCCGCATTAAAATATGAGTGACCATATTTATCAAGTTTTATGCTAACCATCATTGTAAATCCATGTTGCATTGTCAATATGACATCCTGGGAGTCATCAGCAAAGTAAAGCCCAAGATTTCCTTCTACTCCTGTTCTTGCAAAGCAAGGGATGTACTGCTTGAAATGAAAATTAAGATCGTAAATTAGATATATTGAAATAACCGAGCAAGATGCAAATATGGGAGTAACTGATAGAACATATCCATATATATATGCAAGAAAAGTACAAAAATATATAATTAAAAATAGATAATGTAACAAAGATTTGATGCAAATATATAGATAATGTAGCAACAGACAGTATATGTTCACAAATTTAGGCAACGCCGACCATGGTAGGTTGAGATTGAACATACCGAGCACTCCCTGAAGTCATCCGGAATGGTGAGATAGAACTTCGTTTCCGATTGGCCACGACCACAGTTGCCCGATTTGTGCTTGCACTGTGCACACATGAATGAACACCCACGAATCAGCTAGAACAAAAATGATTCCACGGCGATTTCCGCCGGTTGATTAACAGCGACGGACGGACTGTGATAAGAGATGAGTGAATATTTCGCTAATTAAGTTGATTACCTTCTCAATGAGAAAAATCCTCGGCCCAATCCCGCAGAAAACCCCAGTCGACCAGATTCTAGAATGTCGGTGCAGATAGGCGGCGGAAAGCGGTGGAGGCGAAATCCGATGCCGTTTGGAGCGCGACCTACGCCCGCCGCCAACAGCCGTCGAGCTTAGGGTGCAGAGTTGCAAAGGAGTCCGCGGCAAGTGAGTGGGGACGAAGTGAGCGAGGGTTTTCTTTTCCTTTTGCATGTGTGAGTGAACACACACGGTTCGCAGAGGCGACGGAGATGAACCGTGTGCGATAGTAAATCACCGAGATTGAATGGGAATCCAAATTACCTTTGTCCTTCGTCCATGAGTTTTTTTCTATGATGAACATAAACCCTGCTAATCACCGTGTTCAAATTTGACACTTTTCCGGGTTCATTTACAATATTTAGGGGATTATGTGCATTTTGTAGGCATTAATGCACGTAATTCAAATTTAAACAATTGGTGCATGAAAGGGTGCACAAGAGCGGTCTGGAAAAACCATACTCGTGGTATTTAGTAATTTCTCATGCCTTTTACAAGGAATGGGCAGAGATTTCAATGGAATGCGTGGCAATAGTCAACCACAAACGTGTCATTTACTAGGTTATCAACTATAGAACAATGAAATATGTGCTTGAAAAACATGACAGCTGGCATGGTGCCATAGTATGGCCTCCGTGCCCTAGTTAAAAGCTAAGAAGGTATGATTTATGTCGTCATGCATGCCCTTCATAAATCGAACCATCACCGAGGAAGTTCAATGCTTTCGAGAGGGAAATCACCAAGATTGAAGGGGAATCCAAATTTCCGTCCTAGTTTGTCATTCAGTTTTTTTCCAACGATCAACATACCGCCTCAAATGAAACGTGTTCAAATTTGACATTTTTCCGAACTCATTTACCATATTTAGGGGATTGTGTGCATTTTCTAGGCAGTAATTATGCACATAATTCAAATTTGAACAATCGGTGCATGAAAAGGTGCACAAGAACTGTCTGGGAAACCATGCTCGTGCTATTTAGTACATTCTCATGCCTTTTCCAAGGAATGGGCAGATATTTCAAGGAAATGTGTGGCAACTATACAAAAATGAAATACATGCTTGGAAAAACATGAGGCCTGGTGTGGTGCCATGGTATGACCTCACCGTGCCCTTGTAAAAATGTCGTCATGCGCGCCTTTCATAAAACGAACCATCATCCGAGGAAGTTTCATGGTTTCGAGGGGGGAATCACCAAGATTGAAGGGGGATCCAAATTTCCTTTGTCCTTTGTCCATGAGTTTTTTTACTATGATGAACATACAACCTGCAAATCACCATGTTCAAATTTGGCACTTTTCCGGGTTCATTTGCCATATTTAGGGGATTATGTGCATTTCCTAGGCATTAATGCGCATAATTCAAGTTCAAACAATCGATGCATGAAAGGGTCCACAAGAACGGCCTGGAAAACCATGCTCGTGCAATTTAGTAAATTCCCAGGCCTTTCACAAGGAATAATGGATAGATATTTCATTGAAATGTGTGGGAATAGTCAACCACAAATGTTTCTTTGTTGGGTTTTCAACTATAGAAAAAATGAAATAAATGCTTAAAAAACATGACGCCTGGCATGGTGCCATGGAATGACCTCACCATGCCCTGGTAAAAAATTGAGAAGGTTTGGCTTATGTCGTCACGCATGCCCTTCATAAATCGAACCATCACCGAGGAAGTTCAATGCTTTCGAGAGGGAAATCACCAACGTTGAAGGGGAATCCAAATTTCCGCCCTAGTTTGTCATTCAGTTTTTTTTTCCAATGATGAACATACCGCCTCAAATGCAGCGTGTTCAAATTTGACTTTTTTCCAGGCTCATTTACCATATTTAGGGGATTATGTGCATTTTCTAGGCATTAAATGGACATAATTCAAAGTCGAACAATCGGTGCATGAAAAGGTGCACAAGAACGGTCTGGAAAACCATGCTCGTGTTATTTAGTACATTCTCATGCCTTTTACAAGGAATGGGCAGATATTTCAAGGAAATGTGTGGCAATTTTCAACCATAAATGCGTCGTTTACTCGGTTAACAACTATACAAAAAATGAAACACATGGTTGGAAAACATGACGCCTGGTGCGGTGCCATGGTATGGCCACACCATGCCCTGGTAAAAATTGGAGAATGTTTTCCTTATGTCGTGATGCGCGCCTTTCATAAAACGAACCATCATGCGAGGAAGTTTCATGGTTTTGAGGGGGAAATCACCAAGATTGAAGGGGGATCCAAATTTCCTTTGTCCTTTGTCCACGAGTTTTTTTTCTATGATGAGCATACAACCTGCAAATCACCGTGTTCAAATTTGGCACTTTTCCGGTTCATTTGCCATATTTAGGGGATTATGTGCATTTCCTAGGCATTAATGCGCATAATTCAAGTTCAAACAATCCATGCATGAAAGGGTCCACAAGAACGGCCTAGAAAACCATGCTCGTGCCATTTAGTAATTTCCCATGCCTTTCACAAGGAATAATGGATAGATATTTCGTTGAAATGTGTGGCAATAGTCAACCACAAATGTTTGTTTGTTGGGTTTTCAACTATAGAAAAAAATGATATAAATGCTTAAAAACATGATGTCTTGCATGGTATGACCTCAACATGCCCTGGTAAAAATTTGAGAAGGTTTGGCTTATGTCGTCATGCACGCCCTTCATAAATCAAAAAATCACCGAGGAAGTTCCATGCTTTCGAGAGGGAAAAACCGCAAGTTGAAGGGGAATCCTAATTCCCGTCCTAGTTTGTCATTCAGTTTTTTTTCCAACGATCAACATACCGCCTCAAATGCAACGTGTTCAAATTTGACATTTTTCCGGGCTCATTTACCATATTTAGGGGATTATGTGCATTCTCTAGGCATTAATGGACATAATTCAAATTCGAACAATCGATGCATGAAAAGGTGTGCAAGAACGGTCTGGAAAACCATGCTCGTGTTATTTAGCACATTCTCATGCCTTTTACAAGGAATGGGCAGATATTCCAAGGAAATGTGTGGCAATAGTCAACCATAAACGCGTCGTTTACTCAGTTACAACTATACAAAAAATGAAACACATGGTTGGAAAACATGACGCTTGGCGTGGTGCCATGGTATGGCCTCACCATGCCCTGGTAAAAATTGGAGAATGTTTTCCTTATGTCGTGATGTGCGCCTTTCATAAATCGAACCATCACCGAGGAAGTTTCATGGTTTCAAGGGGGAAATCACCAAGATTGAAGGGGGTCCAAATTTCCTTTGTCCTTTGTCCACGAGTTTTTTCCTGTGATGAACATACAACCTGCAAATCACCGTGTTCAAATTTGTCACTTTTCTGGGTTCATTTGCCATATTTAGGGGATTATGTGCATTTCCTAGGCATTAATGCGCATAATTCTAGTTCAAACAATCGATGCATGAAAGGGTCCACAAGAACGGCCTAGAAACCCATGATCGTGCCATTTAGTAAATTCTCATGCCTTTTACAAGGAATGGACAGATATTTCGATGAAATGTATGGCAATAGTCAACCACAAATGTTTGTTTGTTGGATTTTCAACTATAGAAAAAATGAAATAAATGCTTAAAAAACACGACGCCTGGCATGGTGCCATGGTATGACCTCACCATGCCCTGGTAAAAATTTGAGAAGGTTTGGCTTATGTTGTCATGCACGCCCTTCATAAATCGAACCATCATCGAGGAAGTTCCATGCTTTCGAAAGGGAAATCTTCAAGATTGAAGGGGAATCCAAATTTTCTTCGTTCTTTGCGCTGGAGTTTTTTTCTACGACGAACATAAACCCTGTAAATCACCATGTTCAAATTTGGCATTTTTCCGGGCTCATTTACCATATTTAGGGGATTATGTGCATTTTCTAGGCATTTAGCGCATATAAATCCAATCCAGATATAGGTGCACGGGTGTGATGTGAGGGACTTGGATTGCCCTTCGATCGCGGCGCATCCAACGGTGCACACGCGCGATCTGCGTGGCTGGGGTTTCGGCCAATCATAATGCAACACACAATAGGCTCAGCGCACACTATTTCCGGAAGCGACGGAGATGAACCGTGTGCGATAATGAACGAGAAAAATTGTAAGGGAAGCCAAATTTCTGTTGTTGTTTGTGGTTGAGCTCTTGAATACCACCGCACTGTACGGCTGCCCGGCCCCTCCGTCCCAGAGCTCTCTCCAGGCATCGTCCATGGCATTGCGGCACACAGTAACTGGTAAGGAACCGATGGCATCCCGCCGCGCCGCGTTCCTCGCCACCCGCGACGGCACACATGGTAAGGAAGCAATGGCATCTCGCCGTGCCGAGTTCATCGCTGCCAGCGGCCAGACAGTTACATGGGCGGACTTTGAGGCTGCCATGGCCGAATGGGTGGTGGATCTAGAGGCGGCCAAAGCCGCACAAAAGGAGCAGAAAAGGCAGAAAGTAGTCAAGAAAAGAGAGTCCCGCCGGCGGAAGAGAAGAGAGGCCGCACGCCGTGGTGAGGAGTGCTGGGGGGAGATCGAAGCGCGGTGGGCTGCCGCCACAAGGCCGGGAAGGAGAACGCGGCGTTCGCCAAGATGCCCTGATGGCAGCATGTGAGAAGTAGTTTAAGTTTGTAGTATTAGAGCAAATTACCAGTAGTACTTTAAGTTTGTAGTATTAACTTACAATGTCGGTAAGGGCATCCTTTGAGGGCTTTGAGCGTTGATTAGCATGTGTGCCCATGTGCAGTTTTTTGCGTTAATCATTAGAAGATCACAAAACACACGGTTTCTATGCCATACCCGTCTGCGTTTTTTGCGTCAATGACCCATAAGTCAGTTACCTGTGCGATATTTCCTAATAAACCAGGCGTACCATTGACCGAAAAAAATCAAGTACACATGTACATTTTTTGGAGGCAGGATCTGCCAACTTTCTTTTTTTTCGCACACGAGTATTTTACGCGCTTCATCTGCATTGTGTGTTTCCCCCGCCCAAGTTTCAAGTTTCGCACCGAAATTTTCGTTAGGCGCGCGATTTCAGAATTTATTCCTCCAACCACATCCCCTTCCCCTCAGTATCTCCCCCCACCCTCCCTCGCGCCTTCCCCTACCGGCATCTCAAACCACCGCCGCCGCAACCACAACTTCAACCACATCTACGTTCGGCACGGATCCAGTCAGGTAACCCACCGATCTCTATCACGTCCCCAGCCTGATTGCTTAAATGGCTCCTGCGAAACATCCTCATGTCTCCAAATCCCCCCCGCCAGGAGCTGATGGCGGTCCATGGCGTGATGGCCGCTATG
This sequence comes from Aegilops bicornis, assembly GCA_021605145.1. Taxonomy (NCBI): domain Eukaryota; kingdom Viridiplantae; phylum Streptophyta; class Magnoliopsida; order Poales; family Poaceae; genus Aegilops; species Aegilops bicornis. The sequence goes on along the minus strand of CM038673.1, from coordinate 296,659,195 downwards.
CGTGTTGACCCGGAGGAACACCTCGCCTCCGCCGCCGTGGCCGACATGGTGCGTGCTCGCCTGGATGAAGTCCCCAAATGACTACCCCCAGACTTAATGTAAGATCTGACCAGCTAAATCTTACCAATACCACTTGCGATGGCTATGATTTGTACACTTGATGTATTAAGCATGTTTGTGCCTTGTTTATTTCAGTACTACACACTGTGTGATGTTCAAATATTACCGTGTCCAGCTCAATTTCACCAATACCAACAACAAACTTACAATACATGACTCAGGATATCACTAGAGATGCTGCCCATTTGCTATTTTTAGTGGATGCTAACCCTGTTGCACTTAACATGCCTGTCCATGTACTTACGCAGGGTCATAACGGCCGATGCTTTTGTTTGCCGTCGAGGTGAGCTGCATCCCATGTCTTACAGTATTTCACATAATTTGTGCAATTGTAGTTTAACTTCTACCCATTTACTGGTTGCCTGTAGGTACACATGTCAGTGTCACTGATCCACGCTTCGACCTGGAGGAACAGCTCGCCTCCGTCGTCGCTCACTTTGGGCAAGCTCTGGCCAAGATGAAGTGCCCCAGCAACTACCTCTCAGGACTTACCAAGTATGTACTCACTAGTTCAATCTTACCAATACCAGTTGCAATTAATGGCTATGTTCTGTATGGTCGATGTATTAAGCATGTTCTAGTAAACATGCCTAACACATTTTGCTTCTTTCCCTACCTGTTTATAGACATCTCGGCCATTCTCTGCTCTGGCAGGACCTGCCTTGTGATGTTTAACTATGCCAATTGCATTTTTATCAGTGAGACCGAGATCCCTATCGGTGAAACCGATTTGCCTAGGGTTTGTGGCAGTGGCTATGACATTTGAACTCGGTGGCGCCGGATAGAAAGAATCGGTAAGGCCGAGTTTGACTTTGGGTTTAGGTCATATGTGGATGTGAGAAAGTAGTGGAGGGTTTTGGAGCATATCACTAAGCACATGGAGCAAGAGGCTCATTAAGCAACACCTCATCCCTTCTTGATAGTATTGGCTTTTCCTATAGGCTCAATGTGATCTTGGATCACTAAAATGTAAAATGTAGAGTCTTGAGCTTTTGAGCTTGAGCCAATCCTTTGTCCTTAATATTTTGAGGATCCACTTTCATCATCCATGCCATGCCAATGATTGAGCTTTCCTGAAATATTCATCTTGGAATAGTATTAGCTCAATGAGCTATATGTTGTTATGAATTACCAAAACCACCTAGGGATAGTTGCACTTTCAACCTACCCCTATCAAAACCTATAGAAATCCAGCAGATAGGCTTTGCGTGGCAGGGATAGGCAGTAGTGATTTCCATCTCGCAGATTTTGGTTTCAAGCGGGTTCTTGCAACTTTCCTCGCTTCGTTCAAATTTTGCACAAAGGCACGCTTAACGTACAACTCAATTCGAATCCCGTTTGTATTCTACTATTTTTTTCGGGCAGGATCCATTTTCAATTGGAATTACATTCTATATACATCAATTTTTTATATACTTTCAAAAGCACAACACCATTTATACATAAATATGGTTTACAAATGGCATGATCTCAGATTCATAAGGTTGTATCCATCAATTTGGATTTTCAAATATTTTAAACCACTTTATGTTGAAATCCAATGTATGCATTCCTCGCTAACTGTCTCCAATCAATGTGTGTTTCATGCGGTTTTTTTTAACTTCTCAAACATGTATAATGTGTTTCACACACGCAACATATAGTTTAATCCCATTTAGAAATTAATTGCATATAAACCATGTATTGTTTGTAACTGAAGAATCTATGGATCACCAATATTGATAAACTATATAACATTACACGTGCCCAAATTCAAATGAATATGCATGTTTGATACACCAATTTATGCGTTATGATATTATCGATGTCGTGATCTCCAGTTTAAATATTTTAATCCCCTTTAATCCAGATATTCGTCTCATATAGCTATCACTCATGCTTATATAGGACTATCTCTCCGGACCTATATCGCTCATTGTCTCTCGTGCATCTCTCATGCTACCCGTATGTCGACAATGATCTTTTATCTTCAGAATACATCGACGGTACTCTCTCCCTCGACCTTCATCACTCTATCCCTCTCTAAGTATATCTCGCTCCCTGCTATGTGTCTCTAGCTATGATTCTCCATGTGGAATCTCTTTCTCTCACACAAACACAAACCTTTGTCTCCTGGGGTCTCATTTCTCTCAACTATTCCCATGTGTGCCACTCGCACACCCCTCATACAGAGATGTCTCCTTAGATATGAGAACCTACGACTCTTCCTCTTCAATATCTCTTTCTCACACACAAACACAAACTCTGTCTCCTGTGGTCTCATATTTCCCATTGTTCTCTTGTATGTCGCTCAAACACACCCTCTCTCCCTAGAGATATCTTGTGTTCCCTCATATGTCTCTCTAGCTATCACTCTCGTTGTGAAATATCTTTCTCTCTCGCAGACACAAAACTCCGTCTCTGTGGATCTCATTTCTCTCTGATATCTATTTGTATGTGACTCACATGCACCCTCTCTCTATCTCTCTCACACCCACACACATAACCCAGCCTTCTGATCCACTCGACTCCTATATCTAACGCACACTAGCTAGCATCTTTATCTTTCTATTTATCTGTTTCTCCATCAACCTTCTTTCTCGCCCTCACTCTTAATTCCTATCACGCACACTACATATGTTTCTCTCTACATGCAATCAAGTGCCCTCTCACACACATATATAACTTCACCCTTTGAACCACCCGACGGTCATCTCCAACACCCAAACTAATGGATGTCCCTCTAGCTAGCATCTCCATCTCTGTATCTATCTCATAGTTTCTCCGTCAACATTTCTTTCTTGCACGGAGTCTTGCTTCCTATCACCCACACTATATATGTCTCTCCATACATATGCATTTATAGGTTGATCTCTTTTGCACAATCGCTAAGGCCTCACCCTCATTTCGCCATAGATGCATGCTCCAGCCCACGCCACTATCTCTTAAAGACAAAAACACATGATCAATTGTCGGGCCTTCTTCCTGCATTCTCACATGCATGCATATTGTCATACCGACCCGCCTCTCCCATGTCGTTGATCTTATGACTTATGTCTTCTTTCTTTTATCTCGATCATGCTACAAGACACACACACATCCGACGTATACATGTATACCTCTCACACATGCACGTTCAAGGTCTCTATGTCTCCATACGTAGTTAATTACCCTCAATCCTAACGCCACATCAAATCGTTCTCCTCTTTTGTGCACATAACTTCCGCCTGGATGGGCAAAACACACACACTTAACAATCTCCTTCTAGCTACCCCCCCCCGCCTCTCACTCTTCCCCTATATCCCCGAAACCAATAAGACCATCCCTTTGTTTAATTCCCGCCTACATGCACCATCGATATATAGTAGTCTTCCTCGGTGTCTCTCGAACAAACACGTTCTCTCGATGTCGACTCCTCTCACACGCACACACCTTCTCTTCCCTCTCTACGGGCATTTTCTCTCTCGCACCCCATCGTTGGTGGCCTCTGCCATACACATCACCTCTCTATGATGAAGCCATGCACACTTAAATTACATCCGCCACAGAGGACCCCGCGACACACACACACACACACGCACACACACACACACACACGCACGCACGCACGCACCCCCCCACACACTAAGACTCCATCTCTCTCTCTCTCTCTCACACACACACACACACGAACACACACACACACACGCACGCACCCCCCCACACACACACTTAGACTCCATCTCTCTCTCTCTCTCTCACACACACACAAACTAAGACTCCATCTCTCTCTCCTCTCTCTCTCTCTCTCACACACACACACCCCATACACACACTAAGACTCCATCTCACACACACATGCTCTAGGCGGAGCATTTGTTCCTACCACCCTTCATCCAACCTTACCCGTATGATAAACAATCACCTTTATTTACTTGCATAACATGGACAGATTCCACTTTACTTTAGTAGTCAGCAAACTTATCATCTGTACCCTTATAAAAAAACAAGTTAGCAATGATGGTGTGCCTGCCATCTTGTAATACAGACCGTATGATCTATATCTGACGGATAGAAAGCAAACTATGATAATTTTTACAAAAGATACCCGCACCTCTTTCCACATCATTATCTCCCGCAACCTCATTGCTCAGCAATTAAAAAAGGAATAAGTCTCTGGAACAATCTAGCATGCATGGTGGCCACCGCTTGCCGGCCTGGCCCATCCCCATGCCTCCGCCCATTCCGACCACCACCACCACCACGCTCCACTCCTCCTCGCCTTATCTCTCATCTTTCATTTTTTCGATGACATTCTCGGGATACAAGTTTTCCGATAAAATTCTCGAGATATCATTAGTTTTTACACATGGGTTTACTCCTGCATGGGTCAATCACAATAGGTGTTTTGTAAAAGAATGCATATTGATGTTCCGTGCAATGCACGAGAATCTTGCTTGTAATTATATAACGCAAATCACGAGCAGGAAGTGACATTTTTTTCACACAACCATGTTAACATGGCCACGTAAGTCACAAGCAGGAAGGAGAAGGGAAGCGGGCTGTGGAGTAACGTTTTTTACCACAATTTCTTAGGAAACTGAGTGCAATATTGAGTAGTTTCGCAAACTACCATTACTAGTACACCTGAAACGGTTCAAAACCTATACTCCCTTGCCAGCGCGCGCTTCCCGCGTGAAATGGTCAACGTCGCCCTAGAGCGTCAGTGCCGCATTAATGCCCGGCCAAAGTGGACGCGACCTCCCACTGGCGCCGGCTTTGAAGTGACGCGACGGCCGAGAGAGCGCCGCTTCCCGGTGCACGCGACTGCTCCACGTCGAGACTGGCCATAGGCCCTGTTTGGATCCATGGGTTAGAGTTAGTTTGAGCTATTTGGGGCTCAAATAGCCCTAAAGTATCCAAGCATGAGGGTTTAAATTGGAGCAAGTTGCACCGAACCCACCAAAGAAAACTATCCCACCCAAGAGGTGCTAATCGAGATAGTTCTCATTGGGACCACTAAAAATCACTTTTCTCTCTCCATGAAGTGCATTTATTGTCAATCTAACCTCATCACCCAAACACCTCTTTGGCTACAGTTAGTTCAGGGTTAGTCATGAGTTAGTCTAACCTCTAGCTAAGTTAGAGTATCAAAGCAGAGCAGTATAGGACATGCAAGTTGCTCAAAGCATACATGCAAATTAAATGCGTGAAAGGATTTTTTTCTTTTTGAAAACGGAACGTGAAAGGATTTTTTTTAGAATGCTCTTGGCATGTCGCTAACATGTGATAGTTAACTGACCTCAATAGACGGCAGAAACGCCAGCCCTCCGCACTTTGATAGAGACGAGGAGGGAGAAGCGATACAGGCTCTTTGGATTACTAGAGATAGGTGTCGCACGGAAGCCAAGAAATATGGTGATAGCGTGGGTTAGCCATGTACTAGTATGATGTAACTACACCGGGATGCCGTGTTTCGTACTCTTCCGCACCAATCGTGGAGATGATTGGTTAATTCTATATCGCTGAATAATATTAAATATTATGAGTGCAGACGCTCCACCACGAGGTTCCTTGCTCCTTCTCGGTCGTCCGGAATCTATTGTTCTTCCACTCTATTTTTTATGTGAGCTTTGTTCATCCTTTTTCCAACACGCGAGACATCTAGCATCAAGGTGCACGTGTTATGCAACGATCGTTCCATCTATATGAAGAACACGTGGGACTGGAACTACGATACGGACATGTACCTGTGGAGTGGACGTCTGAACCCGAGTAATGTAGCGCCATGAAGTGAAGTAGAAAGGCACAAATGGTATGAACATGCGTGGCATATAGGGTGTGTTTGGTTGCGTTCTTGTCTCAGCATAGTTGTTCCATCTTCATGCATGCTCAACTCAGCACCCCTGTTCAGCATGCTCTCTTCATGCATGATTCTAGTGTATTTGTGCTAAACTAGTGTGGACTCATGCACCCTCCATACACTCTACCAAACACCCAAAAGTAGGTCGAGAAGGGAACTCTTGGGCAGCATTTGTCTCTTACTACGTACTACCACTAAATGTTGTACGTGCAATGCACGGTGATGTTATGGAGTACGTGCCTAAGTACTCTACTACTACTATATTAGTTGGAGGCACATATTAACTTATATATTTGTTTACGTGTATGCCCCGAGACCTTCCAACTAGACGTGTCTTTCTCTCCAAGTCGCACTTTGTATCGTTCATACCACTAAGTACTACTACGTGTGGTCTCCGACCCAGAAGTGGAAGAAGTGGAGACGCTCTACCACGCTGTTTTTTTACGCTGGGCTCTACCACGCTGTTCATGTCCCACTCCTTTTGTTGATCATCAGAAATAAAAAATAATTATAAATCGGCAGTGATGCTATTTTTTGCGAACCAATCAGCAGTGATACTATACCACGCGGTTTCCTTGCTCCTCGATATCGGAAAGAATACTTCCGTTCGCCAACATGTGGGAGGTCCACCATCCTGGTACACTTTCCATGCACGCAGAACTCCAAGGGAGAGTCACCCAGGTCGTCGCGCCGCAGTAACAATGACTAATGAGCCGTCAAATCACAGGCCCACTTCCCACTTTGAAGTTGCTCGGACGAAGGAACCATCATGATTTCGTTGAATTCCGCTTCTTGAAGAAAACTATCGTACCAGCATCTTGCTAGCTACGATTTACTCCAACAGAGGCCTCCTTTCATTCATAGGATAGGAATATGAAAATCATAGGAAGTGAGATGACATGCATCTCAATTCCTATAGAGAAAGAGATGCCATTTGATGCATAGGATATGAATGTTTCCATTTAGTCTAGGCTAATGTACTGGTAATTTGCTCTAAAAACTACAGTAGTAACTAGTAGTACTGGTACATGCTCGTACTTAGACACAGACACACACACTAACTACTAGTACTACTACTTCTCACATGCTGGCCAGATGCCGTCGTTCTCCTTCCCGGCTTTGTCGGCAATACCCCACCGTGCTTGGATCTCCACGACCTCTCCAAGCAGCGTCGTGCGTCCTTTTCTTTCTTGCGGCGGCGGGCCTCTCTTTTCTTGAGTGCTTTCTGACTTTTCCGCTCCCTCTATGCGGCTTTGGCCGCCTCTTGTTCTACCGCCCATTCGGCCTTGGCATCTTCAAATTCCTCCCACATAGTTGTGAGGTCGCGAGCGGCGATGAACTCGGCACGGCGGGATGCCATCGCTTCCCTACCATTTTGTGTGCGTTCGTGGGTGGCGAGGAACTCGGCGCGGCGGGATGCCATCGCTGCCTTAGCGCTTAGTGTGCGGCGCGGTGGCATGAACGACGCTTGGTGAGAGCTCTGGGGTGGAGTGGCTGGACAACCGTATAGTGCATTGGTTTGTCAAGAGCTCAAGGACAGAAGACGAAGCAAATTAGGATTCCCCTTCAATCCTGGTCATTTATTACCGAGTAAAATGCATTGGCCGTCATCGAACTTGTCTTGATAGCTCACTTTGATCATTGTATACGAGATATGGTGATTATACGATCACTGGCTCAGCGTATAGCTCCGTATTTGTATGGTTGACCAGTCAAAAAGTACGCATGCGCCTCATCAGCTCGTGTTCTTTATCTATCTACGCGAGCCTACCTCTGAATGGAGAAAGAAATACTGTAAAAACCAAAATTATGCATATGTGGGGAATCAAACCACAGACTAAATCGCTGCAACGCACCCTTGTCGACCAAATGAAAGTGAAATACTTGGCGTCGGACACTCACGCTCACGCTGTCAAAGCATGCTAATGCATGCACGCCGCCTCTAAATCAAAGTCCTGCTCATGGCGCAACGCATAAGCGGAGAGCCCGTCACTGCGCGCCCGGCGTTGCACGACATTACTGTTTAGACGTTTGATGGAGGCCTCACGCAAACGTCGAGCATGTATTCACCTGGCTCAACACCAACGGTCATACTCGGACCGCCTTGCTCATGTATATCGTCCATCACAACGACAATCTATAAAACAACCTAAGCTAGAGAGGGTACTATGGTAGTATGGTACAGAGTATGTACTATCATGAGCGACCGATCTTAGTGCCACTGCACACCGAAACCCCTTCCATCGCTAGCGCGCGCTTCCCGTCTGAAACGGTCACCGTCTCTCCAGAATGTCAATGCCGCATTCACCGGACTTAACTGCAGGTGCAATTGGTGTGTCAGCGACATGCGGGCGACGCCTGCTCGCCCACATGTCAAGAACTCCAAACTCATCTGCGGTTAAGTCATCAAGCAAAGCGTCCCCATTCACGCCCGACGAACCTACTCCGGCGCCAGCTTGTCCATCCGTTCGCCGCGGCTCATTGCCATTCGCCCGCTATATTAACTTGAGCCCCAGCTCCCAGCCATAGACAAAGACCCACACTTATTCTCCTCGGTCCCTTCCTTCTGTCGGCACCACTTCAACCATGGCATCCTGGCGCTCCGAAGCTCTCTTGGACGTACTGTCGCAGGAGCAGACGAGGGACATCGGCGGCTCCGCTCTGGGCGCGCTCCAAAGCTCTCTTCGACGTACTGTCGCACGAGCAAACGAAGGAGATCGCTGGCTCCCCCCCGGCCGCCCTCCGCCGCCATGACCACGAAGCCGGCAGCGAGGAAGAGTAGTACATGGTAGGTCGCCACCGCTCTGGTCCTAGGAAGGCCACCGCTCCTCCACTCAGTCGACGCCAAGCTTGGTGGGATAAAAATCGGCGGCCGATTAGCCGCTTGATGGCAACGTGGAGGCGGAAATCTTCATAACTTTGTGCTCCAGAGGAGGAGGTTATCGAGGCGGATAAGGAGGAGGCAAAGGCAATGGCCTGCTTTCTCGGGTTCATGGCCGGACATGGTGGTCGGGGCCCGGCGATCGTTTAGATTAGGTTTACAGTAGGTTTTAGTACGGTTTGCGCAAAATATGTAATGAATTTCATCCAGTTTATAGGAAAAGTTCTCGAAATGTAATGAATTTCATCCGGTCAATTTGAAATTTCCTTTGTTTGCACGAATTTCGTCTGGTTAGTTCATATAGTTGTCGAAAGGTATGCGGGCAGCATCGAATGGCATCCATCAGTGTCCTCGGACAGATGCCGGTGTAAATTTGTGGGAAAGCGCTGGAGATGCCCTAACTATCATGCTATAATCGCTAACAATCCTCCATTATTTGGCACGGAACAGTTATCCCTCGATCAAAATCAGATCCGCGGTGTTTCGCACTCCTCCCGCGTAAGAGTGTAAACTCTTGCTTGCATAAAAATGGAGCAAGTGGACGGCACTGCAACACGTCATATCACTCGAACTAGCCCACCTAACAAGCGGGAAAGCACCGCCCTCGTCATATTGTTCTGGATTTCTATCGATCGATCGCGCGAAAATGTTACGCTTCGCAAGTTCTAAAGGAAAAGGTGGCACACTTACGACTCGTACGCGTCGCAACCCCGACAGTCCGCTCGCCGCGCCGCCAGCAGAGGGGACACGCGTTGTCTTGCAATTTCACTGACATGTGGGACCGTAATTGAATAAACCGTTGATAGCCGAAATCTAATCGCTCGGCGGGCGTCGGCTGAGAAGAGAGAAACGGGGGAGGGAGAAGAGATCGCCCGCCCGCCGTGCACGGACTCCAAGAAATATACAGTGATAATGTGAGGTGGGCCATGCTGGAGTCCGGACCGCTTCCGGAGCCCGCTCTCACCGCCCTGGCCCCTCAAGACGCCAGCTGCCCGCTGCATGCATAGCAAGTACTCCCTCCGTTCCTAAATAATTGTCTTTCTAGAGATTTCAACAAATGACTACATACGGAGCAAAATGAGTGAATCTACAATTTAAAACATGTCTACATACATCCGTATGTTGTAGTCCATTTAAGATGGATAGAAAGACAAATATTTGGGAACGGAGGGAGTAGTCCTTGCTTATGTGGAGGAGAGAGAGGCATTGACAAAGTCAAGGAGTAACAGTGGAGACAATAGCTTTCATAAAAAATAAACAATGAATACTTGTTTCTCGTCCTCTATATCGGAAAGAATACTTTCATTCGCCGACATGTGGGACGTCGACCATCCTGGTCCACCTGCCATGCACAAAATTATCCTGGTCTACCTCGGTCGTATCGCAGGCCCAACCTTTCCCACTATAAGTTGTTCGGACGAAGGAACCATCATGACTTCGTTGAATTCCGCTTCTTCAAGAAAACTTACTGTACCCGCAATACTGCTACCACACGTGAAGGCTGGACGGCACTGTACCACGTCATATCACTGAAACTCACTAGGCCAAACTAGCCTGCCTAGGTCATCTATTTTGGAACGGAGGGAGTACGTCTCTGCACTGCTATGATTTTGTGTTGCACGTTCTCTGTACTTTTGCTACGATTTTCCTACCCTATGAACCAAATGAGGCCTGAATGTATGTCGACTATTGTATGATCGATCGCTAAGCCTACAATTTTAGGAGCTAGGGCTATTGGTCGATTGACGAGGGATAAGTATAAGCGTACCACGTGCTCATCAGCCCCAATGTTTCTCTTTGGTGAGTGTTTTGCAAGTACTATAGCTCGCACAGTAGCTAGCCTATTAACACCAAGAATCATCAAACAAGCCCTGCTGATATGATAAACAGTTCAAAATTACATCTAAGCATGCCATATATTACATCAAAAGCTGGTGAGGATACATATGTTTCCATAAATCGGAGAGGGTTCGCATGATTCACTATCAAACAAAAGTAGCAAGATCTGCCCACATAAGACAGTGCACTAGCCCTAAGATGGTTTGATAACACGCATCCTTCTGGTAATTAAACACAGGGCAATGCAAACTACCCTGAAGGATTAGCGCGACCAACTATTTCTTGTCATCGATCTCTCGGGCAATGACCACAGCACGGACAGCGGCATGGGAATCGATTTTGGGCGATGTCCCCGGGGATCGACCGCGACATCGAATCGATCTTCGGGCGATGTCCACAGGATGGACAGCGGCATCGGAATTGATCTCCGGGGCGATGCCAACAGGACGGGCCACGACATCGGAATCATCTAGGACAACCACCGGCACCTGCACAACCCAAACATATTAGCAAGCACATTGCAAATAATCAAAAAGCAAGCACATTGCAAATAATCAAAAACCACAACTATGGTAATAAGCCATTATTTTTACCTTGTGCAACTCACCAGGGGATCTCATCCCTCCGGGGGCCATCTCCTCGTCCTCGATGGGGCCATCACCTTGCCAGGGAATACCGCTTCTCAACGGGCGACTATCTCCTCAAACTCGGTCTTGAGCCTCACATAGGTGGCAATCGAGTTCCCGGGTCGGCACGGTGGGGCCCTTGCTGTTCTTCCAACTTTCTTTGAGGAGTTCGTCCGCCAACGTCCTCAACTCTTTGGCCAGTGCTTGTTTCTTGGAGTTCTTCGTCTCCATGGGTTGGCCCGCCAACATGGTCAACTCATTGGTCGGTGCTTGCTTCCTGGAGATCTCTGTCTCCAGTGGGTTGTCCGCCGGCAACTCTTTGCCTAGTGCTCCAGGATCCATCAATGAACCGGATGCACAAAAAGCAATCGAAAGGAAACCACAATCGCAATGAAAACGGGAAAAGAATAGGATGTGAGAATCGGTCGGTGCTTCGCAAAAAGAAGATTATTGGAATGAAAATATAGCAGCATAACTGATTCGCCCACCTTTCCTTCGTCGGTAGAGAAGAAAAATGGCAGAAGTGAGTAGCCTGGAGTGAGGTTTTCTTCAAGAAAGGGAAGAAAGGGCTTGGACGAGCGTTCAATGAAATGATGGTTGCTTCGTCCAGTCCAACTTGGAGGCCACCTTACCACCTTGAAGGTGTGGGTTTTGTGATATGACGGGTCATGACGGCCACACCGGGTGACAGTGAGTCTCGATCAGAGCACCTCGCTGTGATTTGGTGGATGGCACGCGGGCCGGATGCTTTGAAATGTCCCGCATGTAGATAGAGCGGCTAGTCATATAGGAGTGCTCAATATTGTGCACCGCGACCAAAGGCGGAGAGGAAAACGAGAGAACTACGTAATTAATGCATGAGTTTAATTAGGGTAGTTTTGTAAAGTACGAGATACAAGACATTCCTCCAATCGCATAAAATGCCTTGGTTCATGAGATTTGAGATTTGAGCCCTATAAACCGTATGAGGGGGTATCGCACACGGTGTAGTATAGTCACTTGTTGAAATCTCTAGAAAGGCAAATACTCCTTTCCAGTTTACAGGTCTATACTACTCCCTCCGTCTAGGTGTGTAAGTCATCTTACGAAAACCAAATAGTCCCAAAACACTTAGGCGCGGTGCATTAATTTCTACCTTGTTTCTTGTTTCTTGACATACGTATCAACCAATAAGAGATGAGAGGTGTGCATGCTTTTAATGACTTGCAATGGTAGTTCATTGCATGGAATGCTATTAATTAGCAAATAAACATTGGTGACCCCAGGAGGAAACGGTGTTAAGCGCGTGGACCTATGCAGAATGAGTATCAACCAATGGATAATGGAGTTTAATTGTTAAACAATAGCAATTTTGTCTCATGCAAGTGCCTGGCTAGTACTCCAAGGAACCGCACCACGCGAGTGTTCGCAACTGCCACGTTCGGTTTGCGCTTGGCTCTTCGCCTCTTTGAGAAGACGAACAATGATGTTACTCCTACTTCAACATTATCGAATCCACTGCTGCATGTCCATGCACCTCGTGCGGGAGAGATAGCGTGTAGCGAAAGCTTCTACTTACGGCTCCTGCCTTTGCGTCTATGACAGGTGGGCCCAACAGGTGGTTGGCCCACCTATCATGCAGCCAAAGGCAGGTGCGGTCAAACACCGGAGCTCGTCCGCGAGGGAGAGGGCGTCGTAGTATTCAAATTTCTCGGTCTTGTACGAGTTGACGCGACACATCAAACCACTGCACTCGATAAATGTCTTTTTACACATTTCAAATGGGCTACTTCGTATGTAGGAGTAGACATATTCTGCTTCGTATGTAGTTACTTGTCGCAATCTCTAAAAAGACTTATATTTGGAAACAGAGGGAGTACAATGCATGCATGCATGCCGTGACTTTCCATTTGATACTTGCATGTGTTGATTTGATGCACCTTGCCGAAATTTGACTATAAATTTAACTAACCAAATTTTCATGCATGTCACAAAAAATTATGGGGCTGTTTGGATTGTGACTGTGTTTGTCTTATGTTGCCACATTATTTTTCCCACACTTGCCACACTTGCCTAACCTGAGTTGCTCAAATTGTTAGACACACTTTGGCTTGCCTAAGGGAATCTTGCCACAATTTTTGTGTCTATGACATGTGGGGTTCACTGCAAATAAAAAAAATCTTTTCTTAGGTGTGGCTAATAAAAAAGACTTATATTTAGGAACGGAGGGAGTAGAAAATATAAATAATAATGCATGTTTGGGCAACCCACGGTTCCGCTAATTTTGGCCGTGGGCTTGTTCACAATTTTTACGAGGGGGTGGTTGTTCATTTAATGGAGGGACTTGTAGTACCAGACTTGAACGATACAAGTGCGACCCGGCAAACCGTAACACCACTTGGAACAAGCGGGTATCTATCTCAAAAAACAATCAACAACTAAAAAACCCGCTACCTGGCATGTAGGAGTAGTACACAATTTTAGACGATTGTTTTGATGGAGTGAAAAAGGCAAACTACCCCACTACTTATATATATGCCGGAGCCTCTGCGCTTGCTTGCTAGGGCTGCTCTATTCACACACTCTCATCCTCTCCAGATCTAAACAAGATAGGGGTAGTAACACCGCCTTTCTCCCTTCAAAAATACTGGCTTTCTATCCTCACCGCTGGTTACAGATTCAGATGTATCCCTCCGCCCGGTGAAGGGGAGGAGGGGCAGCGTTTAGGCCGTCGTCGATAGCGAGGGAGGATACCCACTGCCGGCCGCACCGTTATCTCTGGCTGAGCGCCGGCGCGGGAGGTCCTCCGATCCTTCGCTGCTTCCTCAGGCGGATCCGGCCTCCTGCCGCCCACCTATCCACATCCCGACGACCTTCAGGTATATCTTCGTTCGAAACCGCCTTAGCTCTACTTCCCCAGCTCGCTACGTCACTGCATGTGCATCATTTTCTACCTCTCAGCCCCTCTCGATCGGATGGTCCAACGTCACCTATTTTTTTCTTCTATTGTTAGAGGTAAAGCTACTTCATGGAGTCGAATCTTGTACTCCTTCCGTCCGAAAATACTTGTCATTGAAATAAAGTGGGGTGGGGAATTTAGTATGTACATCGGACTTGGTACAAACAGGAAGGAAAGGGGATGAAAGTAGTACAGACTGGTCATCCAACCGGTCTCTTGGTCGAAAAAGGGAAATATAGGGGTAACACTGTACACAAAGTGGTATGACCAGGACTAGATTTGTTATCCACACATAGGAGTAGGTGGCTAGAGTGAAAAAAAATGGGACCAACCCAGATATGTTTCTTGGATGTTTGTTTCTCGGGGCAACAAACTATGAATCACCACTTTATGCCCTTGTTTACGTACATGGTGTTGTACTGCTGGTGCACCCACTGTCCCATGCCCTTATACCAAATATTTAGGCTCCGGTCGGAATAAAGGGGCAGAAAAGAGGACTGGAATGGGAAAGGAATGTAGGTATAAAGCTATGGAACAGCGAACCAGAGGAAACTCTCAAGAGAATGTGTTCGGATGGACTATGAAATGTACACATTTGTTTTTTTAGAGTAGCATGCTTGGCAGTATGAGATGGTATTTGTTTATTCAGCTGCACAGTGACTACTCTTGTCCTCACCTCACGTACCGCACATAGGTTGATTTTTTTATTCGGGCAAACACAACACATCAACCTGTCTAACGTGATGGCAGCGAAAGCGCTCGCCAAGCACAACAACTTTGTCTAACGCATGGCGTGGCGCCTCCAAGCAGGTGGAGCAGCGCGTGGATGTTTCTAATCGATGGAATCAAGACTACCGCATCAGCTTTCCTATGAAACACTAATCACCTTTCCCATGTTCCGAACGGTTGGAAGGGAAAGAATACCGTAGGAATTGTGTTCCTACGAAAATCCTGCACCAAACCTGTGAACCGAACGCAGCCTTAGCTGTTCTTAATATAATGTCCCTGGTAAAAATGAAGCCATGCCAATGTTTTTGCCTGTAATTGTTCGAGACTCTGACTGTTTCCTCTGTGCCTTTTTGTGCAAACAGGGATATCCAATTCACCTGGTTGCTGTTGTGACCTTTTGGTGCACTGCACAAAACTATTCTTAAAAGAACTGACTTTTGTGTTGTTTAACTGGAATGCCAGAATGGAACAGTTGGTTCATTTTGGTGGAACTGCACAAAGGGAGATCTCTGTTCCAATCCTCATCATCCATATTGGCGCCATAACCTTCCTTTAGGTAAGAATGATATTTAATGCATGTGTTCATCTCTATTTTCCGACTGCCATGAGAAAATAATGTTGTTTTTTACTAGTACACTTGTACTGCCTCACTGTCAAAACCAATTCTGAATTAGAAGGCCAATCATATACTTGGTTTCACCAATTGGTGAGGAGAAAGAGAAACAGAGCATGAAGAGGAAGAAGAAGAAGAATAAACAGTGCCAAGGCGATCTTGTCGAAGCCGTGAGGCCTCGGCCGAGGCTATTCAAGGGCTCCGACAACGACTACCTTACATGTGAGACGCATCCTCCGTGAGAGCCCTTCCACTTCTGCTGTCTCACTTAATTAATTAGGAGTACTTAAGTACCACTAATTTATTACTGCCTAATTTTCCTGTTGGAGTTAAACAAATCTTTAGTAGGAACCTATGCTGAATTATGTATGTGTGAATGTTTGTCTATGGAGGTGAATCATGCGGTGGAGCAGGGAGGGAATATTATTAGTGTCATGACATAATAGTGCTATTGTTTTGCATGTCAATTTATTGCCATTGGTTCAATGAGGCAATGTTTTGCGTATTGTCCATCATGAATTTGATGCTACTGTTTGAGTAGTATGCTAATGTCTTCCTATCCTTTATCACTAAGCTAATGAAGGTTTCACCTTGTTCCTATTTGTGCAAACAGGGATCATGTTGTGCCAATCATACATTTTAGTGGAACTACACAAGACAATACAATGAACTGTATCCCAGCCGCTTTTAAGTCCATTGGAAGTTCTTGATAATCTTTCGATATAATCTCAAAGACCGTAAACTTGAGTGATTTCAACCATACATTTGAAGTGCACAAAAATATATACTATTGTGTGATTCCAAAGTGAGTGCTTTATCATCTCTTATGGGACTACATGAATAAGCTTTTTTCTCAGGTTGGTACGGGCCTAAGGCCTTCATCCATATTACTTTCTTCATCATCTCTATTTGTATCGTACTCACATGAGAAACTCCTTTATCGTTGCACTTCTAAGATTTGCAACCTATGATAAATGGCAATGCTTTGAGTGTTGAGTTGAGCTAATTGGCACTGATTAAATAAACTAATACCTCTCTTTAAGCAAGACTACTATGTTGCTAATTGTACCCATTAACTTAATGAGGGTGCTTCTATTTGTTAGTGTATGTTTCATCAACTAGTCCCACTATTACAGTAATCTCACTCAATATATGTGCCAACAGGGATGCTCGATTTTGGTGGAACTGCACAAAAACTTTGGGTGCTTCATTGCCTCGACAGCTTCCGTCCTTTCCTCGTCGCCGCTAATCTCCGCTTGCTTTCTTCCTTTGTTGTCGATCGCTTGGCTTATCTCGGCTTCGATCAAAGGAAATAGTAATTGATATGCTACCTCACACAGGTTGGTACTGGTCTTTATCCAGATTATTGTGCCTATCATATGTATTGGTAATTTGGTATTGTGCTACTGTTTGCCGATTTCATAAAGGAGTAATTTGGAGCCTGAACTCGCAGGCAAATCATTACATCGGGTGATTTCAGTAGAACTGCACAAAATGATCAGATGGACAGGTACTTATGCTTCTGCTATGCCAAAGTTCACTCAGACAAGCATCGATGTTGACAAGAAGTGCCTATATTCATTCGAATATCAACCAGCGTCAACCAATTGTCAAACTCCAAGTATTAGGAGAGTGAATGCCAAAAATATTGCTTGGTGCATAGCCCAGAAAAACGTAGTCCAGTCTTTGGTCCCAACTTGTGCCGGTTGGTTATCGACACATATGGTAGCGAACTATATGGCATGGAGTCTAAAGATTCCAGATAAGTTGGTTGACGCGTATATTCATCTGGCACTTAATCAGTCTACACGCCAAGGATGCTCCATTTCAGCTTGAACTGCACAAAAATTTGGGTGGTTCATTTTCTCAACCGCCTCCTTTCTAAATGCGCAATGTAGAATTTTGGCGAGATACGGGACCAAGATGAGCGAGTAAACTAGTTGGATGAAAGTAGTGGCCAAGTTGCTCAAACCTCCCTCGACGCGAGGCCACTATTTGAGGATAAACCTACAAGCAAAGTTCAGACTGTCTGTCTTTGCCTCTTATGTACTCGAAAGTTTACTCATACAAGAACTAATTTTAGCAAGAAGTACCTCCGATTAAACACCATTTACCAAATTGTACCCTAGGTAATTAAAGTTCATCCATGGATCATATTGGCTGTGATCTCAATCATTTGGATGCATAAACATACTGAACATGTGTATATCTGAATCTTTTTGAGAATTATGTATGAATATTGTCGTGTGATCTATCAATCATTTGGATTCATAGATATGCTGAGTTTGTGTATATATGAATCTTTTGAGTTGTTGATAGTGAATGTTGGCTATGAATATGAACGTGTCCTGTGAACCTGAGTTTGATATGAATGTTTACCTTTTACATTGTATTTGTGTGTGAACTTGTTAGTATGCCTACCGTCGGGTATAAAACGCAGGTCTCTTATAAAAGTAATGTTGTGTCCAATTTATGTTTTCCCTTCTAACCACATTATATATATTTATATTATTACTATTATCGTATATTTTATAGAGACTTATATATACATTATAAAAACATCCCCCGTGTCATTAACTTATAAAAGTAAATGTTTAATGGAAAATCCTGGTTGTTTTTGACTCACAGGCAAGGAAAATCTTGGTGATTGCGTACAAAAGCTTGCGAAGATTTTAAGGACCAATTTAATAAAAACACGCTCATTTTTATTTTGAGCAATAACTCGCTAATTTCTTAATTATATATATATATATATATATATAATGTGCCTCTCCGGTTTATTCTTTGAAATTAATTGCTCCTTCTAACATAACATTATATATATAACGAGCCCACCTAATACGTGTATTTCAAGGAAGTGCAAATGGGCTGGGATTTCTTAGAAAATATAAATTGGCCTGATTGACGCGAAATTATTTGTTCACCCAGCCCAGCAAATGGACTGTACATTCTACTCCCTCCGTTCCGAAATATAAGTCTTTTTAGACATTTCAAATGGACTATAACATACGGATGTATGTAGACATATTTTAGAGTGTAGATTCATTCATTTTGCTCCGTATGTAGTCACCTATTGAAATCTCTAGAAAGACTTATATTTTGGAACGGAGGGAGTAGAAAACATGGGTTAAATATATGCCACATTTTTGCAGTCTGACATGTGGGCCAATAGGTCAAAACCTCAGCGAGGCGTTGTCAACTTGGTCAACAAATGATTGTGTCATCCACAACCATTGGATTTATATCCAACGGGCGGCATGCATCTTCAATCTCTCGTCTTCTTTCTCCAGCATCGCCGGGACCGCCTGGTCCGGCCTCCGGCTGACTAAGCGGCTCTCGCTTAGCATCGCATCGCCGCTAAGCGCTACCCCACCGCCGGCCAGGCTATCCCTCCACCCCTCGACACCTCCGCTTATTCTCCATGACTACAGCCCCACGCCGCAATGTAATCCAGTTATAACCCTTTCTCCTCCTCTCAATCTGCGACTCCACCGCCGCGTTTTCCCATCTCCGAAGTCGTTCCCGTCCGGCCTCGCCGTCGTCCGGCGCCTCGCTGTGTTCGGTCTTGGCGTGGTCAACAAATGAGAGTCATCGGAAGAGGATCAGACGTGGAGAGCTCGACGGGTGGGACCCATGAGGTCCATGGTCGCACGCAAGGAAAGTTCCTCCTTATTAAGCTGAAAAATGTTTCCTCCACCGACAAATGGGACCCACCGGCTGTATCTTCGCATCGGAAGGAAGTGCCTCCTTGTTTTGCGAAAAATTATTCATCCCGTTGACAGTGGGACCCGCCAGATTTGGTGGATCGACTTGTGGGCCTGCTAAGCGGGGACGGTACGCACGGCTTTCTCAACTTAATCAACAAATGATTCTAGCATGGACCGTTGGATGTTAATCCAACATCCGTGCTCCTTCTTCAACCTCTCGTTCTTGCTCCCCTGTCTCCACCTGTGCACCGTGTGGCTGTCTTGCCGCCAAGACCAACCAGCTTAAGTTTCCCACTCCTCTCCATCTGCGACTCCACTGCCCGTCTTCCCCATCTCCGGTCGTTCGATGCAGGTGCGCTCGACGCAGTGTGGTCAACGTGGTCAACAACCGAGAGTCATCGGAAGATGACTGTACGTGAGACGCTGATAGTGGGGACGCACCATGCCCATGGACGCATGCATGCAACGGAACGCGGCGAGGTCAACGTGGTCAAGGAACGACTTCCATCGGCATATCAGACGTGGAGAGTCTCGGTGGGTCCACGGCGGCAAGTAAGTGCCTCCTTATTACGCGGAAAATAATGATTCCTCAAGCGGCAGCGAGGGACCCCTTTGGGACGGGCCACCGTATTTTACAAAAAAAACGTTTGCCCCCTGACTGCTGGGACCCACCTGATGGGCCACCGTATTTCGCGAAAAAACGTCCCCCCCCCGCTGTCAGCTTGGACCCACCGGAAGTGCCTCCTTATTACGCAAAAAAAATGAATACTCCCCCTGCTAGCTGCGACCCACCTTGGTGGGAGGCTGACTTGTGGGCCTACTAAGTTGACGGGGACGAAGGGCTTTGTCAACTTAGTCAATATGAACGATTCTAGCTCCAGTGACCGTACGATGTCCATCCAACGGCCGTAGTGCTTCTTCAACCTCTGGTCTTCTAGCTCCAGCCACCCAAACCAAAGGCGGTCGTGCCTCATGCTCCTCGCCTCCCGTGGCGGTTTGTCAGGCCGTGGAGGCCTCACCGCCCCTACTATTCCCACGGTGGCGGAGCCTGCGGCGATGGCAGCCTCACACCGCAGTCGAACCGGTGAACCTCGTACTCCTCTCCGTGCGGGCTTCCACTGCCGCGTCTTCCCGGCTCCGCGTCGTCCCTTCCTGTGCCTCGCCGTCGTCCACCGCCGTGGTGCTCTCTCGGTAGCGGTGTGGTAAACGTGGTCAAGGAACGACTTCCATCGGAAGAGTCTTGTCGTGGAGAGGCCGATACCGGGTCCTGGCCATAGCCCAGCTTTTTTGTTATTTGCCAAGTAAGTCGCTTTGTCGGGCTGTTGGGCTACAAATCTTTCAAGACAGAGAGCTTTCATTAATTTGGCGAGAAAATGGCCCATCAGTAATGAGAAATGGGCTGTACATTTTTAAAACACATCAAACCAGCAATTAGTTTCAAATATCTTTTTTTCATTTCGAGATTTTAAATTACATTAATTTTTATGCGTGGAGAATTTGTTGGATTTTATATTGATATACATTTATTTTTAAAATCAGTTTGAATGTGAGTCGAAATTTCAGGATTAAAAACAGTTCGGACCGCACCGAAATATGCAAAATTTCGTATAATTTTTTAACCGTGGCCAAAGTATGGACTGTAATGCTAACAGAAAGAATATGGGCTCAAAAAAAAAACCTTAAGAATTAGCAAATGGGTTGTAAATTATTAGAAATAATGGCAGATGGGTTGTATGCTATTTTCCACAGATTTGAGGCTTTCCTAAAAAAGGTTGGCCTTAGCAAAGGATCGTTGGATGCCATCCAACGGCCGTGTCTTCTTCAATCTCTGCTCTTCTGCTCCGGCCGCTCAAACAAGCGCCGTGGGACTGCTGCTCCCTCCTCCCTTGACGGCTGTCTTGCCAAGTGAGCCTCACCGCCCACCGTACTCCCATCGCCGGCCTAGCCATCCCTCTACTCACCCACACCTCGTTATTCTCCGGTGACGGCATTTAACCTGTAAACCCTCATTCAACAGATCTTGCCCTCCGCGTGGAAACAATCCGAGTCTTCCCTGCCTCCGTGTCATTCCCTTCCTAGGCCTCACCGTCGTCCACCGCCCTGGTGCTCTCGGCGTGGCCTAGTCAACATGGTCAACGACCGACATGCATCTGAAGTGGACTGTACGTGGAGAGGCCGACAGCTGGGTCCACGGCCGTACACAAGGAAATGCCTCCTTATTACGCGCAAAATAATTATTCCTCCACCTGACATCAGGGACCCACCGAAAGGGCATCTGTATTTCACGAAAAAAACGTTATCGCCGCTGACAGCTCGGACCCACCAGCTATATCTTCGCACGCAAGGAAGTGCCTCCTTATTACGCACAAAAAAATGAATACTCCACCTGTTAGCTTGGACCCAGTATAGTGGCAGGCTGACTTGTGGGCCTACTAAGTTGACGGGGACGGAGGGCTTTGTCAACTTAGTCAATATGCACGATTCTAGCTGCAGTGACCGTACGATGTCCATCCAACGGCCGTAGTGCTTCTTTAACCTCTGGCCTTCTTGCTCCAGCCGCCCAAACCAGCGCCGGTCGTGCCTCGTGCTCCTGCCTCCCGTGGCCGTCTGTGATGCGGCGGAGGCCTCAACGCCCCCTACTACTCCCACCGCTGGCTAGGGTATCCCTCTACTCACCCACACCCCCTGTTATTCTGCGTCGACGACAGCCTCACACCGCAGCCGAACCGGTGAACCCTCGTACTCCTCTCCGCGCAGGCTTCCACTGTCGTGTCTTCCCCGGCTCCATATCGTCCCCTTCCTAGGCCTCGCCGTCGTCCACCGCCGTGGTGCTCTCGGCGCGGCGTGGTCAATGTGGTCAACGATCGACTTCCATCGGAAGAGTATCATGCGTGGAGAGGCTGACAGCTGGGTCCACGGCAGCCGCAAGGAAGTGTCTCCTTATTACGGGGAAAATAATTATTCCTCCACCTGACAGCTGGGACCCACTGGACGGGCCACCAGTATTTTGTGATAAAAAAACATTTCCCCCTGACTGCTGGGACCCACAGGTCGGGCCACCGTATTTCATGAAAAAAACGTTCCCCCCGCTGTCAGCTCGGACCCACCGGAAGTGCCTCCTTATTACGCACAAAAAAATGAATACCCCCTGCTAGCTGGGACCAACCTTGGTGGGAGGCTGACTTGTGGGCCTATTAAGTTGACTCGGACGGAGGCCTTTGTCAACTTTAGTCAATATATGAACGATTCTAGCTCCAGTGACCGTACGATGTCCATCCAACGGCCGTAGTGCTTCTTCAACCTATGGTCTTCTTGCTCCAGCCGCCCAAAGCAGCGCCGGTCGTGCCACATGCTCCTGCCTCCCGTGGCGGATGTCTTTGCAATGAGGCCTCACCGCCCCCTACTATTTCCACCGCTGGCCAGGCCCTGCGACGACGGCAGCCTCACACCGCAACCGAACCAGTGAACCCTCGTACTCCTCTCCGCGCGGGCTTCCATCGCCGTCTTCCCGGCTCCCGTCGTCCCTTCCTAGGCTTTCGCCGTCGTCCACCGCCTGGTGCTCTCGGCGCCGCGTGGTCAACGTGGTCAAGGAGCGACTTCCATCGGACGTGGATCGTATGTGGAGAGGCCGACAACGGGTCCTCGGCCGCAAAGAAGGAAGTGCCTCCTTATTACGCGGAAAATAATTATTCCTCCACCGACAATGAGGACCCACCGGACGGGCCACCGTATTTCGCGAAAAAAACGTTTCCCCCTGACTGCTGGGACCCACCAGCTACACCTTCGCACGCAAGGAAGTGCGTCCGGGCAAAAAGAAAAATGATTTGCCCCCCTGACTGTTGGGACCCACCAGCTACATCTTCGCACGCAAGGAAGTGCGTCCGAAAAAAAACAAAACGATTCGCCCCGCTAACTGCTGGGACCCACCAGCTACATCTTCGCAGGCAAGGAAGTGCTTGGCAGTCGGGACCCACCTGGTCGAATTGTACGTAGCGTTGTCATTACGGTCGCGACGGTAATGCGTATATATATCTTGGTGGATGTAGAGGCGCCGCACGTGTCGTAGTAGAGGCGCACGTAGCATGTACACGTACATACAGCGGCGAGGGTGCAAGAAAGAAAATACGGCCACGTACGTACATACGGGCAGGGTCTCGAACGCCTACTCGCGCATACGTACATGGCTGGGTCGGAACAGAGAAACAACGTCGTCGTTGTGTTCATGGGGAGGCAACGGAATGCGTCGTGTTCATGGGGAGGCAACGGAATGCGTCATGTTCATCGGGAGGCAACGGAACGCGTGGGAGCCAACCGGCTGGGTCGGAACGGAATGCGTGGTCATGTTCATCGGGAGGTCTTGGACGGAACAGGCGATGGAAACGAGGCCTGGCGTACCGCACAACGGAGGAAAAAGACCTCCTACATTCGGAACGGGGTCATGTTGATCGGGAGGGGTGTGGCGTACCGTAAAACGAAGGAAACGGACCTCCTACGGTCGAAACAGGGGTCCTGTTGATCAGGAGGGGTGTGGCGACCACAAAACAGAGGAAACGGACCTCCTACGGTCGAAACGGGGGTCCTGTTGATCGGCAGGAGTGTGGCGTATTGCAAAACGGACGAAACAGACCTCCTACGGTCGAAACGGGGGTCCTGTTCATCGGGAGGGGTGTGGCGTGCCGCAAAGCAGGACTCCACGGATACTGTTCATCTCCACCGTCGACCTCCTCCGGCCTCCACGGGCTACCGTCGACCTCCTCCAGCCTCCACGGGCTCCTGTTCATCCAGCCTCCACCGCGCTACTCCACCGGCCATCGTTCAACCACCCTCCACAGCACCCCTGCACCGCTTCATCGCTCATCCAGCCCTCCACACCACGGGATCCTGTTCAACCACCCTCCACGGCCACCCTCCACCGCTTCATCTGTTCATCCGATCCTCCACACCACGGGCCCTGTTCATCCAGAGGCAAAGCCACCGCTCCTTTATTCATCCAAACCCCCATAGCGCTCACTGTTCATCCAATCGGTTGGCTTGATTAGCGGCGGCAATGAAGAATCGCTCCATCGGGTTTAGTTAACAGCCATCGATCGATCGCTTCGGGTTCGATAACGCCGTAGCCTGCGGTCTGTCGCCGGGTTCGGATTTGAGCCCAAC
The DNA here is from genome assembly GCA_021605145.1 of Aegilops bicornis. Lineage (NCBI taxonomy): Eukaryota > Viridiplantae > Streptophyta > Magnoliopsida > Poales > Poaceae > Aegilops > Aegilops bicornis. Next base: position 296,634,767 of record CM038673.1, on the reverse strand, counting down.
GCCTCGCTCGGGTTCAGTTAGAGCCAACGCCTCGCACACGCGCGTACGTTCGAGAGAAACGCGCATCGCTCGGCCCCCGACCTCCCACCGTAACCGGCAACTCCCCGAAATTTTCCTCGCCCTCACTTCTACCACGGTTTTTTCCGTCATGGACGGCCCAAAGAATGTCATGCAGCTGCGTCTCCGGCCCGCCCAGGACGAAAAGCCCATTTTCTGTCATGATTTTTTGTCATAGAAGTAGGAGCCCACCACATCTATGATGATACCAGGTTTTGTCAGAATTATCGTCATAGAAGTGTCATATGTATGACAGAACAAAAATTTGTTCGGCCCAAAATGTCACGGATGTGTCTTTTTTTTGTAGTGTTGGGCACGCCCTAGGCTGCCTCCCTCCCTCTCCCTCCTTTATATACATGGGGAGGGCACCCCTAAAACACATATCAATTGTTCCTAGCCGTGTGCGGAGCCCCCCTCCACAGTTAACACCTTGGTCATATCGTCGTAGTGCTTAGGCGAAGCCCTGCGCCGATAACTTCATCATCATCGTCGCCACGCCGTCGTGCTGACGGAACTCTCCCTCGTCCTCAACTGGATCAAGATCTCGCGGGACGTCATCGTGCTGAACGTGTGCTGAACACGGAGGTGCCGTACATTCGGTACTTGGATCGGTTGGATCGTGAAGACATTCGACTACATCAACCGTGTTACTAAACGCTTTCGCTTTCGATCTACGAGGGTACGTGGACACACTCTCCCGGCTCGTTGCTATGCTTCTCCTAGATAGATCTTGCGTGATCGTAGGATCTTTTTTGAAATACTACGTTCCCCAACAGTGGCATCCGAGCCAGGTTTATGCGTAGATGTTATATGCACGAGTAGAACACAAAGAGTTGTGGGCGGTAATAGTCGTACTACTTACCAGCAACGTCTTACTTTGATTCGGTGGTATTATTGGATGAAGCAACCCGGACCAACATTACATGACCGCGTTCATAGGACTGGTTCTACCGACGAGCTTCGCACACAGGTGGCTGGCGGGTGTCTGTTTCTCCAACTTTAGTTGAATCGAGTTTGACTACGCCCGGTCCTTGCTGAAGGTTAAAACAGCACACTTGACAAAAAATCATTGTGGTTTTGATGCGTAGGTAAGAACGGTTCTTGCTAGAAGCCTGTAGCAGCCACGTAAAACTTGCAATAACAAAGAAGATGACGTCTAACTTGTTTCTGCAGGGCATGTTGTGATGTGATATGGTCAAGACGTGATGAGATATAAATTGTTGTATGAGATGATCATGTTTTGTTAAAGTTATCGGCAACTGGCAGGAGCCTTATGGTTGTCTCTTTATTACATAAGATGCAAGTGCCATATAATTGCTTTACTTTATGGCTATGCGATAGCAATAGTTGCAAAAGAAATAATTGGCGAGACGACCATGTGACGACACGTTGATAAAGATCAAGATGATGGAGATCATGGTGTCATGCCGGTGATGATGGAGATCATGACGGTACTTTAGAGATGGAGATCAAAGACACATGATGATGATGGCCATATCATGTCACATATTTTGATTGCATGTGATGTTTATCTTGTATGCATCTTATTTTGCTTAGTACGACGGTAGCATTATGAGATAATCCCTTACTAAAATTTCAAGGTAAGTGTTCTCCCTGAGTATGCACCATTGCGACAGTTCTTCGTGCTGAGACACCACGTGATGATCGGGTGTGATAAGCTCTATGTTCACATACAACGGGTGCAAGCCAGTTTTGCACATGCAGAATACTCGGGTTAAACTTGACGAGCCTAGCATATGCAGATATGGCCTCGAGAATCATCGAGACCAAACGGTCAAACGTGAATCATATAGTAGATATGATCAACATAGTGATGTTCACCATTGAAAGCTACTTCATCTCACATGATGATCGGACATGGTTTAGTTGATATGGATTACGTGATCATTTAGATGACTAGAGGGATGTCTATCTAAGTGGGAGTTCTTAAGTAATATGATTAATTGAACTTAAATTTATCATGAACTTAGTCCTGATAGTATTTGCATATCTATGTTGTAGATCAATTGCTCGCGTATAGCTTCCCCGTTTTATTTATGATATGTTCCTAGAGAAAACTAAGTTGAAAGTTGATAGTACCAATGATGCGGATTAGGTCCGTGATCTGAGGATTATCCTCATTGCTGCACAGAAGAATTATGTCCTTGATGCACCGCTAGGTGACATCACTATTGCAGGAGCAAATGCAGACGTTATGAATGTTTGACAAGCTTGGTATGATGACTACTTTATAGTTTAGTGCACCGTGCTTTACGTCTTAGAACCGGGACTTCAAAAATGTTAACACCATGGAGCATATGAGATGTTCCAAGAGTTGAAATTGGTATTTCAGACTCATGCCCGAGTCGAGAGGTATGAGACCTCTGACAAGTGTTTTTTCCTACAAGATGGAGGAGAACAACTCAACCAGTGAGCATTTGCTCAGATTGTCTGAGTACTGCAATCGCTTGAATCAAGTGGGACTTAATCTTCCAGATAAGATAGTGATTGACAGAGTTCTCTAGTCACTAGCACCAAGTTACTGGAAGTTCGTGATGAACTATAATATGCAAGGGAGGACAAAAACGATTCCCCGAGCTCTTCGCGATGCTGAAATCGGCGAAGGTAGAAATCAAGAAAAGCATCAAGTGTTGATGGTTGACAAGACCACTAGTTTCAAGTAAAAGGGCAAGGGAAAGAAAGGGAACTTCAAGAAGAATGACAAGCAAGTTGCTACTCCCATGAAGAAGCCCAAAGCTAGACCCAAGCCTGAAACTGAGTGCTTCTACTTCAAAGGAAATGGTAACTGGAAGCGGAACTGCCCCAAATACTTGGCGGATAAGAAGGATGGCAAAGTGAACAAAATTATATATGATATACATGTTATTGATGTGTATTTTTCTAGTATTCATAGTAGCCCCTGGGTATTTGATACTGGTTCAGTTGCTATGATTAGTAACTTGAAACAGGAGTTATAAAATGAACAGAGACTAGTTGAGGGCAAGGTGACGATGTGTGTTGGAAGTGATTCCAAGATTGATAATATCACCATCACACACTCCCTTTACCTTCTGGATTAGTGTTGAACCTAAAATAAATGTTATTTGGTGTTTGCGTTGAGCATAATATGATTGGATCATGTTTATTGCAATACGGTTATTCATTTAAGTCAAACAATAATTGTTATTCTGTTTACATGAATAAAACCTTCTGTGGTCATACACCCAAGGTGAATGGTTTAATGAATCTAGATTGTAGTGATACACATATTCATAATATTGACGCCAAAAGATGCAAGGTTAATAATGATAGTGCAACTTATTTGTGGCACTGCCGTTTAGGTCATATTGGTGTAAAGCGCATGAAGAAACTCCATGCTGGTGGGCTTTTGGAATCACTTGATGCTTGCGAACCATGCCTCATGGGCAAGATGACTAAGATTCCGTTCTCTGGAACAATGGAGCGAGCCACTGACTTATTGGAAATAATACAGTGAAAGGACTTAAGCGTGGAGCCATCGCAACTAGGAAGCTTAAAGGGGTTAAAACGGGACAAAGGACACGAGGGTTTATACTGGTTCGGCCCCTTGTGGTGAAGGTAAAGGCCTAATCCAGTTTGAGGTGGTATTTCTTATGCTTCGATTACTAGTGAGCGAATCCGCTTGACCTAGCTTTCGACCTGATGTTACTTGCCCAGAACCGCCGCCGGGTCATCCCTTTATATACGGTGGTTGACGCCCAACGGCTCACAGAGTCTCGGCCGGCTCATAAACAGTGTCCAGCTTGGTCTCTAACTATCTCTGCCTTATAATACAAGTTATGTACATAAGGCGGTTTATGTCTACGTGCCTTGAGTCGCCTTTGGGCCTTGGGCCCTTAACTGAACCGCCATCTTCCAAAGCTATCTTGGGCTTCATGAATTGCCATAGGTATAATCCGGCCCCTCCTGGGCGGGTCATACCTAATAGTTATATCCCCAACATTAGGCCCCAGATTGATATGAACTGGTTCATGTCAATCTTCAATACTTATAGAAGATCTTCTGCTCTTCATTGTGCAAGAATTTGTAACCCGCCATGATGTCATCTTCTGGATTTGTGATAACCTGCCATGACGTCATCTGCCATTACTTCACACTTTTTCCAACGTATCTCAACGGATCCTTATCTTAATCACCATCCCGAGAATCGAGGCATCCTAGTAGCTGGATACCATATTTTTGGCCTCCTTGTTTTTCATGCCCACTTAAGAGTTTTTCCTTATAAATAGGCACGATTGGTCTTTCCTCATTCTCCCCCTTTCCAGCGTCTTCTTCCTTTTGCAACCCTTCTGCCGCTCGAGCTTCACCGTCGCTGCAGAGCACCTCGTCTTCCTCAACCTCGGACGCTGCATCAACCTGAGTCGATCCAGAGAACGGCGGCGACCCTCCGCAGCAGATCTGCAGCTGTAAGTTTTTGCCTGCCCATACCTCAGATCCGCATTAGGGTTTGTGAGTTTCCCTGTGTTCTTCGTAGTTCATCGTACTTCATCTTCCAGGCTGTACCGCAAGATTCTTTGATCTGAAAATGGTGTTCAACAAATGCGGTAGTTGTTTTATTTCCACCTTTGATATCCGTAGATCCCCTTTCCTGGAAGAAAAGATCCTGTGAAAGCTCATGAACTCATACATCTTTGGTTTTTAGGTCTAGATTTATTTTTCTTTTCCTGAGCAGTCGTTGATCCAAAATAATATCTGCAGTCTGTGAAACTTGTTTATGTAACACTTAGGCAAAAACTGCATTTGTTAGATCCATCTAGCCATGGCGGCTCAAATCGCCGACTTAAATTGAAATGCTCAACAGACATCATCCAACTTATCATGGCGGCTTAAATAATTTGCACTGCTCATGGCGGTTACGTAACCTGACATAATTTAGTCATATACCATTAGGCCCCTTTATTTTCTCCGGCTTAATTTTGAACCGGCAATGTCACTCTTTGTTAGGCTTCCGTCTTCATAATGCCGCCCAAAACACCCACTTCATGCAATTGGGTCAAGTCCATCGTCATAGATAAAACATTTGACGACTTTGTGAAGACTGGCTATCTGCCAAAGAAGGAAATCATGTCCTACCATGCACCTAATCCAACCGAAGAAAAGCCTCAGCCCAAAGAGGGGGAAGTCATCGTCTTCACTGACCACATGAACCGGGGCTTTTCCCCACCCGGCTCAAAGTTTTTTAGAGACGTCCTACACTTTTTTGACCTCCGTCCTCAAGACATCGGACCCAACTCCGTGTCTAATATTTGCAACTTTCAAGTGTTCTGTGAGGTGTATCTTGGAGAAGAACCCAGCTTGCTGCTCTTCAGAGAGTTATTTTATTTGAACCACCAGAATGAACGTGCCAATGGGCCTAGCTTGGAACTTGGTGGGGTCTCAATCCAACGATAGAGAGACACCATTTTCCCTTATGTGAACCCACCAAGTCACCCCAAAGACTGGAACCAGACATGGTTCTATTTTCAAGACACTTCTCCGGCTGATGAGAACCCTCTGCCCCGGCTTTCGCGCCCTGCCCCTCGAGTCCACTCATCCTCTACCAGACAAGTTGTCCGCTGCTGAACGCCAGAAACTCGCCCCTACCATGGTTAAAATCAAGGCTCTTTTGGGGAATGGTATAAGTGGTATCGACTTGGTCCGGGTTTGGCTTGCCTGGCGGATCATCCCATTGAGCCGCCGTTCTGGTTTGATGTGCACCTACACAGGCGAGAAAAATGACCCTTTGCGGCACAGCCCTGATGATTTATCTGATGATGTCATTGATGATATGACAAAGTCGCTTTTGAATGAAAGCCTAGCAGACTGTTGCAAGGTGGGCTTAAGCCCTTTCTGCAAAGCTAACCCGGCTCCAACGATAAGCCGCTAAATTGAGCATTTTTACCTTCATCCTTGATGTTTTGTCTTTACCCAGAATTTTGCCGATTTTCACAGGCTAATGAAATTTTTTGGAAAGCAAAATACGATCATGAAGCTGCAAAGAGAGCCAGGAAGGCCAACAGAGCCGCCAGGAAAGCCGCCGCCAAGAAGAAAGGAAACAAAAGCAGTGCTTCAGACTTGCTTCGACTAGAAGATACCTCTGAGTCGGAGGTAGCCCTTGACTCTCTAGGCTCCTTTTTTAACCACCTTATTGACACTGATTATCATCAGGAGGACACGGGAACGAGTCACGGAGTTGATGAAGAGGTAACTATTATCTCCTCCGACTCTGAGCCTTTGCCAAGACAGAAAATCCGAAGAGTAACCCGGAAAGTAAGATTTTCACATCCTTTAGCTTATCAAGATCCTCAATTTCTTTTGAAGCGACAGATTCATGAGACCCGGAGGCAGACCCAGACCAACAAGGACACAGAACACTCCTCCGGCTTACCAAATACACCAAGGAGACGCCGGAAAGAGGTCACCTCCGATTTAACTCCTTTTTATCCTTTGGCGGGTCTCACTCGTCAACCACTCAACTCTTCTGACTCAAATTATCAGGAAACTTCACCTTCCTCCGGCGACTTGCTCCAGTCCAACATGCCGGCTTTTAAGACCGCTCCAGGGTAATGATAATTTACTTATCCTGTATTCATTTCAATTTTTTATATTTGTACTGACATTTTGATCTTTATGCAGCAGAAAAGCGAAGCCCAGCAAGAAGGTGAAGAAGAGCAAGCCGACCGAAGAGCCATCTTTCAAAGAGCCGGAACTCCAGACGGCAGCTCCTGAGGCCTCTGTTCCTGAGCCGCCGCTTGAACCGGCGCATGACACGCCAACATCAACTACTGACCCGCCTGTCGATCAAACTGCCGATGGCTCTGAAAACCTTGAAGTCTCTAGCCCGGCCAAGACAGACGACCCACAAAATGATGATGTTGAAATCCCCAAGACTGGCTACACTGAGCCGGGGAGACCTACTGTGCTAGCCAAGTGTTCTGCCAAGGAAGATCACCTGGAACGCCGTAAGGTCAGATTTGACATTGCTGATTTTACTCACATGAGCCTTGGGGAAGTTTTTTCTGGATATCTTAGCCAAGTGCACAGCAGCCGTGACCTCGAAGTTGATATGGTGAAGCAAATGCACCAGAAATTTGAGGTATAAACTCTGTCCCTTCACTGAATTATCTTTACTATGCCAGCCCCCAAGTCTATTGCTTATGATGAATATGCTGTAGACTTAGAACAGACGTATAAGCATTAGTAATATCCTTTGGTCAAACCTGTAAAAAATCCAGCTTAACTCGTAGTCCCCAAGGGCCGGTTTAATCAATATGAATGAGCCGGTCCTTCACATGCTTGTACAGAATATAGTCCTTGTGTAGATTTAACAGCAATATGCATTAGCCCCCAAGTGCCAAGTACTCTTGCTTGCAAAGTGCTTGGGACTTACTTTCATGAACCGCCACTTAGATAAAACCTTCATTAGACATTAGCCCCCAAGTGCCAAGTGTTGTTGCTTGCAAAAGGCTTGGGACTTAATATTGTATGCTAATATTCATGATTTTTGACCCGAGCTTTGACCAGGTCAGCACTACTCAATTTCAATCAGAACTGGCTGAATTGAAGAACCGCCTGGAGGCTCAGGAGACTGAAACTCAGAAGGCCAATTCCAAATTTGAGTTCAGTGTGGCTGAACAAGAGAAATTGAAATCCGAGTTTGATTTGACAAAAAGGCCCGGGCTGAAGAAAAAATTGCCTTAACCCAACGAGCTAAAACAGCAGAAATGGCTCTTGAAGAGGTGACTACTGAATTGTCCGACCTAAAACGCCATGTATCTCAGATGGTTTCAGCAATCTTTGGCAAGTCGCCCTGTAAGTGTCAAATACTGAATCTTTGCAGTGATCATATGAATTGACATTAACTCACCTGATATTGCTATGCAGGCCCCATGAGCTCCAACCTCAACCAGGACATGCCGGTGAAGCTGAAGGCGGTTTACACGCTCGTGGAACAACTTTATACTGGATCCCAGCGTGCCTTGGCTACAGTTGCCCTGCCAAATGAAGTCCCCACACTCCTGGCGGGTGTGCTAAAGCGGCTTTCTGTGCTACCCCAGCAGTTCAATGAATTAAGGCAACCAGCGGCAAGAGCCGGAGCCGTAGCTGCTTTAAGCCGGGTCATAGCGTGGCTACCGGAGTTAGACCCGGCCGACATCGCCATTGGATATCTAAGCCTTAAGGAGGATGGCACATCATTTGAACAAGAGGACTTCACCGCTTGTGTAAAGGACATTCGCCCTGTGGCCACCTGATTGCTGATGAGGCGGATCTCACCAAGTACCAGCCGGGTTATGACGCGGAAAATCAGAGGATTCCAACGCCGCATTATAAAGTGACCAGCCTGATCCCTCCAATCCGTAAGCATACCTTCGCCCCTGAAGTTGACCTGGCCGGACTAATTGATGATGAAGCTGAATTTGAATCTTTGAATGGCATTGACTGGTCATCATCAACCTTCCAGGATAGGGAACAGGACAGAGGAGCGGAAAGGGTTGATCCGGAAGCTTCAGGCCGACAAGAGAATTGACCCGCCGGGCGGCTCATCTTTATACCTAACTAGAAAACAATTTAATCATTTGGACTCGGCGAGTCATGTAATAGGGTAGAAATGACTTTGCTTTGTCGTGCCATCGTGCATGTTTTGGTGCTCAACACTGTTAAGCCGCCGCCTTATACTTTCCCCTTTTTAAACTTATCATCTGTTTTCTTTATGCATAAGAAAGTCTTTGCACTGTTCTGCACACAGAAATAAATCACAAGAACCCTTTGGCGGCTTTCCGCAGGGCGGGTCATAATATCTTACATACAACCATTAATACTGAAAGAAGATGCACATATAAGCCTGTTATGAATCATAGTTTTGAAACACAACTGTAATATCATACCTGTGATTTTGAATTTGCACTGCCGGTTCATGTGACCTGAACAGTAAGGGTGATAAACCAATCCTTTAGAAGCCAACACTTCCAAATGTACGATGATTGTCATACACTGGCGACTTATCATCCAAAACCAAGCCGGGTTAAATTTAAACCACATTTATACTCAGATCTGGACAAAAGCCTTAAGACAAAAACAAAGACTGCTTGCAAAAACTTAAGCAAAATAGAAAGAAAAATTTGAGGCTTCTGATTCGAATACGATTAGTAAACCGGACCAAAGGGGTTAAGCTAGGATTCGAATACGATCATGTAGCCCGCAGTGGCTTTGGCATTGCACCGATCAAGAGGGTACCGACAACTATGTTCTCTTTGGTTTGAATACGACCTATATTTGAACATGAAGCCCCCAAATGACCTTGAGAGTTTTTTAACGACTCTGATTCGAATACGATCAAAGTCGGACCCAAAAGGGGTTAAGCTATGATTCGAATACGATCAAGAAGCCCCCTAGTGAGTTTGGCATTGTGTCGATCAAGAGGGTATGGACAGCTATGTTCTCTTTGGGTCGAATACGACCTATGTTTGAACAGGAAGCCCCCTAGTGACCATGAGGTTTAACAGGTAGATTCGAATACGATCATGAGCCAGACCAAAGGGTTAAGCTGGATTCGAGTACGATCAGCCCCCAATTGGTCTTTTTGAAATTATGATGATGAAAACATATGATCATTGAGGATGAAAAGGATAGAGGTCCTGCTTTATTACTTATCATAATATATACATCGTCAAAATATGTACATCATGAGAGCCGGTGGCTCAAGTATAGTAAGGCCGAAGATGAGCGATATTCCATGGCCGGCGGGTCTCTTCCTCTGACTTACGTGAATCTTTGTGCTCTCGAACATCGATGAGGTAGTATGACCCTTTGTGCAAGTTCTTGCTGACCACAAAGGGCCCTTCCCAAGGTGGGGATAACTTGTGTGCATCAGTTTGATCCTGGATGAGCCGGAGCACCAAGTCACCTTCTTGAAAGGTTCTGGACTTAACTCGGCGGCTGTGATAACGGCGCAGGTCTTGTTGGTAAATCGCCGAGCGGGCTGCTGCCAAGTCACGCTTTTCATCTAACAGGTCAAGTGCACCCTGCCAGGCTTGTTCGTTATTAGCTTCAACGTAAGTCGCCATGCGGGGCGAGTCATGACGGATGTCACTAGGTAGAACCGCCTCTGCTCCGTAAACCATGAAGAAAGGCATATAACCCGTAGACCTGTTAGGGGTAGTATTGATGCTCCATATCACAGAGGGTAACTCCTCCACCCAACAACCCGGCGTTCGTTGTAAAGGAACCATAAGCCGGGGCTTGATACCTTTCAAGATTTCGTAATTGGCTCTTTCAGCTTGACCATTGGATTGGGGTGAGCTACTGATGAAACATCAAGCCGGATATGCTCACGCTGACAGAACTCCTCCATGGCACCCTTCGACAGATTAGTACCATTGTCAATTATAATGCTGTGTGGAAAGCCAAAACGAAAGATCACCCTTTTCATGAATTGGACCACCGTGGTTGCATCACACTTCCTAACCGGCTCTGCCTCAATCCAGTTTGTGAATTTATCAACCGCCACAAGAAGGTGTGTCCTTTTATCTTTGGACCTTTTGAAAGGCCCAACCATGTCAAGCCCCCAGACTGCAAACGGCCAAGTAATTGAAATCATCCTCAATTCTTGAGCCGGCACGTGAGCTCGTCATGAGAATTTCTGGCAACCATCACATTTACTGACTAGATCCTCCGCATCAGCGTGAGCCGTCAGCCAATAAAAACCATGACGGAAAGCTTTGGCCACAAGAGACTTTGAACCGACATGATGGCCGCAATCTCCTTCATGGATCTCACGAAGAATTTCTTGACCTTCCTCAGGAGAGACATAGCGTTGAAACGCCCCAGTGACACTGCGATGATGCAACTCACCATTGGCAATTGTCATTGACTTAGACCACCGGGTTATTTGGCTAGCCAAGGTTTCATCCTCAGGCAACTCGCCCCGGGTCATATAAGCCAAATATGGCACTGTCCAATCTGGGATGACGTGAAGAGCTGCCACCAATTGTGCTTCCGGGTCTGGAATAGCCAAGTCTTCCTCTGTAGGCAACTTGACAGAAGGGTTATGCAGAATATCTAAGAAAGTGTTAGGTGGCACCGGCTTACGCTGAGACCCCAGCCGACTTAAAGCATCAGCTGCCTCATTCTTTCTGTGATCAATGTGCTCCACTTGGTAACCCTTGAAGTGTCCAGCAATGGCATCAACTTCACGGTGATAAGCCGCCATGAGAGGGTCCTTGGAATCCCACTTGCCTGATACTTGTTGAGCCACCAAATCTGAGTCGTCAAAGCACCTTACCCGGCTTAAGCTCATCTCCTTAGCCATCCGAAGACCATGGAGCAAGGCCTCATACTCAGTTGCATTGTTAGTACAGGGAAACATCAACCATAACACATAACAAAATTTGTCACCTCGAGGGGAAGCTAAAACAACTCAAGCCCCCGAGCCCTCCAATTGCCTGGACCCATCAAAATGAATAGTCCAATATGTGTTGTCCGGCTTCTCTTCAGGCATCTGCAGCTCTGTCCAATCGTTAAAGAAGTCCACCCGTGCTTGAGACTTGATAGTAGTGCGTGGCACATACTTTAAAGAGGCCCAAGTTCAATGGCCTACTTGGCGACTCGTCCTGTGGCTTCTCTATTTTGAATGATATCTCCTAAAGGAGCAGAACTAACCACAGTGATGGGATGACCCTGAAAATATTGCTTAAGCCTCCGGCTTGCCATGAACACCCCATAAATGAGCTTCTGCTAGTGTGGATATCTTTGCTTGGACTCAATAAGCACCTCACTGGCGTAGTAAACCGGTCGTTGAACCGGATATTCCTTGCCCGCCTCCTTGCACTCTACGACAATGGCCACACTAACAGCACGTGTGTTAGCAGCCACGTATAACAATAATGGCTCGTTATCAATAGGAGCAGCAAGGACCGGCGGCTCAGTGAGCTGTCTCTTCAAATCTTCAAAGGCAGTGTTAGCAGCATCACTCCAGACAAAGTCGTCTGTCTTTTTCATCATCTGATACAGTGGTATGGCCTTCTCACCTAACCGACTTATGAACCGGCTTAAAGCAGCAATACGATCCGCCAAATGTTGAACATCATTGATACATGCCGGCCTAGCCAAAGAAGTGATTGCCTTGATCTTCTCCGGGTTAGCCTCGATGCCTCTATTAGAGACCAGAAAACCCAAAAGCTTGCCCGCTGGCACTCCAAAAGCACACTTGGCTGGGTTAAGCATCATCTTGTAGACCGGAGGTTATCAAAGGTTTCCTTCAGATCACCTATCAAGGTCTCCTTCTCTCTGGATTTTACCACAGTATCGTCCACATAAGCATGAACATTGCGCCCAATCTGACTGTGAAGACAGTTCTGCACACATCGCTGATAAGTCACCTCGGCACCCTTAAGCCCAAAAGGCATAGACACATAGCAGAAGGCTCCAAATGGAGTAATGAAAGCCGTCTTCTCCTGGTCCTTAACTGCCATCTTGATCTGATGATAACCAGAATAAGCATCCAAAAAGCTCAAACGCTCACAACCCGCCGTAGCATCAATGATTTGATCAATACGAGGGAGAGCGAAAGGATCAGCCGGACAAGCCTTGTTTAAGTCCGTGTAATCCACACACATACGCTAGGTGCCGTTCTTTTTAAGCACGAGCACCGGGTTAGCCAACCACTCCGGATGGAAAACTTCAATAACGAACCCGGCCGCCAAGAGCCGGGCCACTTCCTCACCAATGGCCTTACGCCTCTCCTCATTGAACCGCCGAAGAAACTACCTCACCGGCTTAAACTTTGGATCAGTATTGACAGTATGCTCCGCGAGTTCTCTCGGTACACCTGGCATGTCAGAAGGTTTCCATGTCAAGATGTCCCGGTTCTCACGGATGAACTCGATGAGCGCGCTTTCCTATTTGGGATCCAGATTGGCACTGGTACTGAACTGTTTAGATGAGTCACCTGGAAGAAAATCAACAAGCTTGGTTTCATCAGCCGATTTAAACTTCAGCACCGGCTCATGTTCTGTGGTTGGTTTCTTCAAAGACGTCATTTCCGCCGGGTCAACATTGTCCTTATAGAACTTCAATTCCTCTGTTGCACAAATAGATTCAGCGTAAGCAGCATCACCTTCCTCACATTCCAAGGCTATCTTCCGACTCCCATGCACTGTGATGGTGCCCTTATAACCCGGCATCTTGAGTTGCAGATAAACGTAACACGGCCATGCCATGAACTTGGCATAAGCCGGCCGTCCGAACAGGGCGTGATACTGGCTCTTAATTTGGACCACCTCAAAAGTTAACTTCTCAGCCGTAGAATCATGCTCATCTCCAAAGGCTACTTCCAGTTCAATCTTACCCACCGGGTATGCCGACTTACCAGGCACCACTCCGTGGAAAACAGTGTTGGATGTCTTAAGATTTTTACCAGTCAATCCCATGCGACGAAAAGTCTCATAACAGAGGATGTTGATGCTACTGCCTCCGTCCATGAGTACCTTAGTGAATTTATATCCACCAACCTTAGGTGCCACCACCAAGGCCAAGTGACCCGGATTGTCAACCCGGGGAAGGTGATCTTCCCTACTCCATAGAATAGGCTGTTCAGACCATCTCAAATAACAAGGAACTGCCGGCTCAACAGCGTTCATAGCCCTTTTATGAAGCTTCTGGTCCCGTTTGCACAAACTTGTGGTGAACACATGATACTGTCCACTATTCAGCTACTTTGGATTGCTCTGATATCCAGACTGCTGCTGACCTCCCTGGCCAGATTGCTGATTATAGCCACATTGATTTCCTTGAGAGCTCTGAAAGTTGGAATTTGAACCACCGCCCAGGCCATGAAAACCGCCGCCACCTGAGCCGCCGCCCGGCCCATGATTTCCGTCAAACATGTTAGAATTCTTGAAAGCCTTCATGATCATACAGTCCTTCCATAGGTGAGTGGCTGGTTTCTCCCGAGTACCGTGCCTTGGACAGGGCTCATTTAGCAACTCCTCAACAGTGGGGCCTCACTTGCCGGACCGAGGAGGAGGTCTCCCCTTACGTTGTTGATTGTTGCCCTGCGCATTGGTGTTAGCCACAAACTCTGAGCTACCGTCAGCCATACGTTTATTATTGCCTCCTTGATTCACCGGGTTATGCTGATGACCCTTGGCATTGCCGTTCTTCTTTCCCTTTCCTGTCTTCTCATCGTCAGACTCGGGATCCTTGGTAATATCAGAGTCGGCGTACTTGAATAGAGCCGCCATTAGCTGGCCATGTCATTGCAATCGCGCTTGAGCCGCCCCAACTTCTGTTTCAGAGGCGTAAAACGGCAATTTTTTCCCACATTAAGACTGCAGAGCCGGCATCCATCTTATCAGATGAATGTATTATGGCTTTGACCTGGCGTACCCAATGGGTCGTGGATTCACCTTCCTCTTGCTTGCAATTAGTCAAATCCACAATTGACATGGGCTGCTTGCATGTGTCTTTGAATTTCTGAATAAACCGGGCCTTTAACTCCGCCCATGAACCAATAGAATTAGGTGGCAGCCCCTTCAACCAAGTGCGGGCCCTTCCATCCAACATCATGGTGAAGTACTTGGCCATTGCCGTGTCACTGACCCCCAGTAGTTCCATGGCCATCTCATAGCTTTCAATCCATGCCCCGAGCTATAAGTCGGCCATGTAATTAGTCACCTTTCGAGGCCCCTTGAAATCCTTGGGCAAACGCTCATTACGCAGAGCCGGTACCAAACAAGGGACACCTCCAGTCCTCGTGGTCACGCCTGCCTCAATAGAAGTCGTCAGATAAACCGGAAAAGATCAGAACTGCACCTGTTGAGCACCTTTGCCGCTTTCTTGAAAGCCACCCACTCAGCCTCTTGGCGTATCCTGTCCTAATCAACCAAGTTAGGAGCTCCATCACGCGCCGGGTCATGCCCGCGTGGCTGGTCATGGCGCCGGGCGTTGCTTGAAACGACAGCTGAATCTATATGCCTGCTATAACTCGGGCTCCGGCTTGGGCGAGGGGTCGAATGAATCATATCTCGGCTATAAGAATATGCCTCCTGCTGCACCAGAGCCGTCTGAAGAAGTTCTCTGACCCTTCGTGTTTCAATCGCCGTTGGAGAGTCGCCTTCCACCGGGAGAGCTGCCAACCGTGCCGCCACAGCGATCATGTTCTCCAAAGGGTTAGAATAATGACCCGGTGGTGTTGATATATAATGAGGTGGAGCAGTATTCATACGAGGAGGTTCCATCACCCGTGGTTGAACCGGTGTCCCAGCCCCGGTCGTTGCAACCCGGTTTGTCTCCAGCAGGTTACTGGGGCCTGCACTGGGTGTGCAGAAGAGGTTTCTAGGATCATAAATCGGAGGTAGACGGGACTGAGCCTTCTGGTGCCTTCTCCTCATGACCTCATTTGATGCATTCAGATTCATCGTAAGCTGGAAAGCCTCTGATTGAATCTGCTGAGCTCGAGCATCCAAAGCCGCCCGCTCTTGAGCCATCCCGACGTCCTCTACTGCTAGGTTTTCCTTGGCCTGTGTTACCTCCTCACATAACCGTGCCACTTTCTGCATCATTTTGAGCCTGATCCGCCGGATTAACCACGGCGGTTAACAGGGCTGTCATCCTATCCATGAGATCTGTCAGCACCTGAGCCGGAGGGCGCGCAGGGCCTCCTGCCCCGGCTACCGCTGACCCAGAGGTTATCGCTGCCGCAAATGTAGAGTTTTGAACGGGTTGCGTGCCAGCCATGAAGATCCCCACTCGGCTCGGCAGCTCAAAGGGGTCCGGAATACTGCTGCCATCGGAACATCCCCCAAGCCCACCATCTTGCAGTTGATACAATGAATCTTTTTCACCCGTAGACGACTCACCATCAGAGTAGATGGCCGTCTCACCGCCAGACACAGATCCTTCAGAAAATTCCCCTCCATGGATGCATCCCACAAAGGCACGCTTCATGGTGGGTTGAGCCCGGGCGGGTCTCGCGCACTAAGCCGTCCCGATGATGTTGCTGCAGATGTTCGGCTCAAGGCCCGGCTCACCGATCCGGCCGATGAAGACGTGGATTCCGCTGAAGGGGACCCGTACCCGTACTCAATTGAGCCGGCGTCAGGGCCCCAGCCTGCGTCGTCGATGTAGAGCTTGCCGCGACGACTCTTTGTCATACGGCCCATAGCGTATCCCTTGAGCCCTTCAAAGCTGCCCTTCAATAACTCAAATCCATCGTGCGCAGGCCCCATGGTGGGTGCCAACTGTCGTGGAATTGTCACGGCAGATGTCCTAGTGAAAGGACTTAAGCGTGGAGCCATCGCAACTAGGAAGCTTAAAGGGGTTAAAACGGGACAAAGGACACGAGGGTTTATACTGGTTCGGCCCCTTGCGGTGAAGGTAAAGGCCTAATCCAGTTTGAGGTGGTATTGCTTATGCTTGGATTACTAGGGAGCGAATCCGCTTGACCTAGCTTTCGACCTGATGTTACTGCCCTGAACCGCTGCCGGGTCGTCCCTTTATATACAGAGGTTGACGCCCAGCGACTCACAGAGTCCCGACCGGCTCATAAACAGTGTCCGGCTCGGTCTCTAACTATCCCTGCCTTACAATACAAGTTATGTACATATGGCGGTTTATGTCTACAGGCCTTGAGTCACCTTTGGGCCTTGGGTCCTTAACTGAACCGCCATCTTCCAGAGCTGTCTTGGGCTTCATGAATCGCCATAGGTATAACCCGGCCCCTCCTGGGCGGGTCATACCTAATAGCTATATCCCCAACACATACCAATGTATGCGGTCCGATGAGTGTTGAGGCTCATGGCGGGTATCATTATTTTCTGACCTTCATAGATGATTTGAGCAGATAAGGGTATATCTACTTAATGAAACACAAGTCTAAAACATTTGAAAAGTTCAAAGAGTTTCAGAGTGAAGTTGAGAATCATCGTAACAAGAAAATAAAGTTTCTATGATCTGATCACGGAGGCGAATATTTGAGTTACGAGTTTGGCCTTCATTTGAAATAATGTGGAATAGTTCCGCAACTCACGCCACCTGGAACACCACAGCGTAATGGTGTGTCCGAACGTCGTAACCGTACTTGATTACATATGGTGCGATCTATGATGTCTCTTACCGATTTACTACTATCGTTTTGGGGTTATGCATTAGAGACAGCTGCATTCACGTTAAATAGGGCACCTTCTAAAAATCTATTGAGACGACACCGTATGCACTGTGGTTTGGCAAGAAACCCAAGTTGTCATTTCTTAAACTTTGGGGCTGCGATGCTTATGTGAAAAAGCTTCAACCTTATAAGCTCGAACCCAAATCGGAGAAATGTGTCTTCATGGGATATCCAAAGGAGACTGTTGGGTACACCTTCTATCACATATCTGAAGGCAAGATATTCGTTGCTGAGAATGGATCCTTTCTAGAGAAGGAGTTTCTCTTGAAAGAAGTGAGCGGGAGGAAAGTAGAACTTGATGAGTTAATTGTACCTTCTCTCGAATTGGAAAGTAGCTCTTCACTGAAATCAGTTCTAGTGATGCCTACACCAATTAGTGAGGAAGTTAATGATGATGATCATGAAACTTCAGATCAAGTTACTACCGAACCTCATAGGTCAACCAGAGCATGATCCGCACTAGAGTAGTATGGTAATCCTGTTCTGGAAGTCATGTTGCTAGACCATGGTGAACCTACGAACTATGAGGAAGCGATGATGAGCCCAGATTCCTATAGATGGCTTGAGGCCATGAAGTCTAAGATAGAATCCATGTATGAGAAGAAAGTGTGGACTTTGGTGGACTTGCCCAATGATCGGCAAGCCATTGAGTATAAATGGATCTTCAAGAGGAAGACGAACGCTGATAGTAGTGTTACTATCTACAAAGCTCGACTTGACGAAAAGGGTTTTTGAAAAATTCAAGATGTTGACTACGATGAGATTTTCTCACTCGTATCGATGCTTAAAGTCTGTCCGAATCATGTTAACAATTGCCACATTTTATGAAATCTGACAAATGGATATCAAAACTGCATTCCTTAATGGATTTATTAAAGAAGAGTTGTATATGATACAACCAGAAGGTTTTTTCAATCCCAAAGGTGCTAACAAAATGTGGGAGCTCCAGCGATCCATCTATGGACTGGTGCAAGCATCTCGGAGTTGGAATATACGCTTTGATAAGTTGATCAAAGCATATAGTTTTATACAGACTTGCGGTGAAGTCTGTATTTACAAGAAAGTGAGTGGGAGCACTACAACCTTTCTGATAAGTATATGTGAATGGCATATTGTTGATCGGTAATGATGTAGAATTTTCTTCAAAGCATAAAGGAGTGTTTGAAAGGAGTTTTTCAAAGAAAGACCTCAGTGAAGCTGCTTACATATTGGGCATTAAGATCTATAGAGATAGATCAAGACGCTTGATATGATTTTTCAATGAGTACATACCTTGACAAGATTTTTGAAGTAGTTAAAAATGGAACAATCAGAAAAGGAGTTCTTGCCTGTATTGCAAGGTGTAAAGTTGAGTAAGACTCAAAACACGACCATGACAGAAAATAGAAAGAGAATGAAAGTCATTCCCTATGCCTCAGCCATAGGTTCTATAAAGTATGCTATGTTGTGTACCGAACCTACTATGTACCTTGCCATGAGTTTGGCAAGGGGGTACGATATTGATCGAAGAGTGTATCACTTGACAACGGTGAAAATTATCCTTAGAAGACTAAGGAGATATTTCTCAGTTATGGAGGTGATAAAGAGATCGTCGTAAAGAGTTACGCCGATGTAAGCTTTATACCGATCCGATTGACTCTGAGTCTCAATCTGGATACATATTGAAAGTGGGAGCAATTAGCTAGAGTAGCACCATGCAGAGCATTGTAGACATAGAAAATTTGCAAAACACATATGGCTCTAAATGTGACAGACCCATTTACTAAGCTTCTCTCACAAGCAAAACATGATCACACCTTAGTACTCTTTGGGTGTTAATCACATAGCAATGTGAACTAGATTATTAACTCTAGTAAAACCCTTTGGGTATTAGTCACATCGCGATGTGAACTAATCACATGGTGATGTGAACTATTGGTGTTAAATCACATGGCGATGTGAACTAGATTATTCACTCTATTGCGAGTGGGAGACTGAAGGAAATATGCCCTAGAGGCAATAAGAAAGTTGCTATTTATATTTCCTAATATCATGATAAATGTTTATTATTCATGCTAGAATTGTATTAATCAGAAACTTAGTACATGTGTGAATACATAGACAAAACAGAGTGTCCCTAGATGCCTCTACTTGACTAGCTCGTTAATCAAAGATGGTTATGTTTCCTAACCATAGACATGTGTTGTCATTTGATGAAGGGGATCACATCATTAGAGAATGATGTGATGGACAAGACCCATCCGTTAGCTTAGCATAATGATCATTTAGTTTTATTGCTATTGCTTTTATCATGACTTATACATGTTCCTCTGACTATGAGATTATGCAACTCCTGAATACCGGAAGAACACCTTGTGTGCTATCAAATGTCACAACGTAACTGGGTGATTATAAAGATGCTCTACATATGTCTTTGAAGGTGTTTGTTGGGTTGGCATAGATCGAGATTAGGATTTGTCACTCCATGTATCGGAGTGGTATCTCTGGGCCCTCTCGGTAATGCACATCACTATAAGCCTTGCAAGCAATGTGACTAATGAGTTAGTCATGGGATGATGCATTACGGAACGAGTAAAGAGACTTTCCGGTAACGAGATTGAACTAGGTATGATGATACCGACGATCGAATCTCGGGCAAGTAACATACCGATGACAAAGGGACCAACGTATGTTGTTATGCGGTTTGACCGATAAAGATCTTCGTAGAATATGTATGAGCCAATGTGAGCATCCAGGTTCTGCTATTGGTTATTGACCAGAGATGTGTCTCGGTCATGTCTACATAGTTCTCGAACCCATAGGGTCCGCACGCTTAACGTTTGATGACGATTTGTATTATGAGTTATGTGATTTGATGACCGAAGTTTGTTCGGAGTCCGAGATGAGATCAAGGACATGGCGAGGAGTCTCGAAATGGTCGATAGGTAAAGATTCATATATAGGACGATGGTATTTGGACACCGGAAGTATTCCGGGTGATACCGGGTCACCGGAAGGGGTTCCGAGCAACCCCCGACAAAGATATGGGCTTAATGGGCCAAGTAAGGGAACACACCAGCCCACAAGGGGCTAGTGCGCCCCCTATAGGGCCAGCCACATGGGGAGAAAGGTAAAGGAGAGGAGGAAAAGGTAAGTATGAAGTAGGACTCCTACTTCCTTCCCCTCCCCCTCCTTCCTTTCCCCCTTGTCCAAATATGGTAGGGGAGGGGCCGAATTGGACTAGGGTCCCAAGTAGGATTCCTCCTACTTGGGCTCGCCCTAGGCTGCCTCCCTCCCTCTCCCTCCTTTATATACATGGGGAGGGCACCCCTAGATCATAGATCAATTGTTCCTAGCCGTGTGCGGCGCCCCCCTCCACAGTTAACACCTCGGTCATATCGTCGTAGTGCTTAGGCGAAGCCCTGCGCAACCTGGATCAAGAGCTCGAGGGACGTCATCAAGTTGAACGTGTGCTAAACACGGAGGTGCCGTACGTTCGGTACTTGGATCGGTTGGATCGTGAAGACGTTTGACTACATCAACCGCGTTATTAAACGCTTCCGCTTTCGGTCTATGATGGTACATGGACACACTCTCCCCGCTCGTTCCTATGCTTCTCCTAGATAGATCTTGCGTGATTGTAGGAATATTTTTGAAATACTATGTTCCCCAACAACCTTTACTTGCTTGTTACAAATTATCTTGCTATCAAACTACCTATTACCGAGTATTTAAGTGCTTGCACAAAATACCTTCCTGAAAACCACTTGTCATTTCCTTCTGCTCCTCGTTGGGTTCGACACTCTTACTTATCGAAAGGACTACGATTGATCCCCTATACCTGCGGGTCATCAGTGACCTCCCTTGGTAAGCAGACCAACATCAATGATGTCCAGCGTATGACGGGGTGAAAACATAGCGCCGGCCCGGGCGGCTAATATTTTCCACTCCTCGATCTACTTGGGGATAATAGACAGTTGTTTCAGCATGTCTTTTATAAACTTTGGAGGCTCCTTTCTGCCTGATATGTCTCCAACGTATCTATAATTTTTGATTGTTCCATGCTATTATATGTTCTGTTTTGGATGTTTAATGGGCTTTATTTTACACTTTTCTATTATTTTTGGGACTAACCTATTAACCCAAGGCCCAGTGCAAATTGCTGGTTTTTTGCCTATTTCAGTGTTTCGCAGAAAAGGAATATCAAACAGAGTCCAAATGGAATGAAACCTTCGGGAACGTGATTTTTGGAACAAACGTGATCCAGAGGACTTGGAGTGGACGTCAAGAAACAACCGAGGAGGCCACGAGGCAGGGAGGCGCGCCTGCCCCCCTGGGCGCGCCCCCACCCTCGTGGGCCCCTCGTGGCTCCACCGACCTACTTCTTCCTCCTATATATACCTACGTACCCCGAAAACATCCAGGAGCACCACGAAACCCTATTTCCACCGCCGCAACCCTCTGTACCCGTGAGATCCCCTCTTGGGGCCTTTTCCGGTGCTCCGCCCGAGGGGGAATCAATCACAGAGGTCTTATACATCAATTGCATAGCCTCTCCGATGATGTGTGAGTAGTTTACCACAGACCTTCGGGTCCATAGTTATTAGCTAGATGGCTTCTTCTCTCTCTTTGGATCTCAATACAAAGTTCTCCCCGATCTTCTTGGAGATCTATTCAATGTAACTCTTTTTGCGGTGTGTTTGTTGAGATCGATGAATTGTGGGTTTATGATCAAGATTCTCTATGAACAATATTTGAATCTCCTCGGAATTCTTTTATGTATGATTGGTTATCTTTGCAAGTCTCGTCGAATTATCAGTTTGGTTTGGCCTACTAGATTGATCTTTCTTGCAATGGGAGAAGTGCTTAGCTTTGGGTTCAATCTTGCGTTGCTCGGTCCCAAAGGATGTAAGGGGAAACGACACGTATTGTATTGTTGCCATCGAGGATAAAAAGATGGGGTTTATATCATATTGCTTGAGTTTATCCCTCTACATCATGTCATCTTGCCTAATGCGTTACTCTGTTCTTATGAACTTAGTACTCTAGATGCATGCTGGATAGCGGTTGATGTGTGGAGTAATAGTAGTAGATGCAGGAAGGAGTCGGTCTACTTGTTGTGGACGTGATGCCTATATATAAGATCATGCCTAGATATTCTCATAACTATGCTCAATTCTATCAATTTCTCGACAATAATTTGTTCACCCACCGTAATACTTATGCTATCTTGAGAGAAGCCACTAGTGAAAACTATGGCCCCCGGGTCTATTCTCCATCATATTAATCTCCCGTCAACTAGCTATTTCACACCGCTTATTTTGCAATCTTTACTTCCAATATTTATCATAAAAATACCAAAATATTATCTTATCATCTCTATCGGATCTCACTTTTGCAAGTGGCCTGAAGGGATTGACAACCCCTTTATCGCGTTGGTTGCAAGGTTCTTATTTGTTTGTGTAGGTACGAGGGACTTGCGTGTGGCCTCCTACTGGATTGATACCTTGGTTCTCAAAAACTGTGGGAAATACTTACGCTACTTTGATGCATCACCCTTTCCTCTTCAAGGGAAAACCAACGCATGCTCAAGAGGTAGCACCGCCCTGTATAACCATGATAGTAAACAGGCTCCCTACATAGAGTTGCTCAAGGAAGTTATATATGGCTTTCAACTTAACCAAAGGCACCTGGATCGCATTTCCATTTTTTCTGCCTGAAAGTTCAAACACTTGAGGATTACACAGCCATACTACCAATTCGATTTTAACCCGGAAGTTGACAAATGATTTATCAGAAAAAAAAATCAAAGGGATGCTTACGAAACATGGCTACAGTCATATTCGTGATATGACGCTTCAAGCCTTGCAATTTTTCTGTCTCAGCCACAAGTCGGTTTTCAGCCTCTTCCACACGTTTGATTAAGGTAGCTTTTTCAATCTCAAAAGTGGTCTTTTCAGCATCAAAGGTGGTTTTAGCCTTCTCCAATTTTTCCGCGCAAGTTTGTTGAGTCTCTTGCAGGCTCGATTCTGCCTGCGCTCACAAGGCCTATTCTACCTCAAAATCCTTTTTTAAGCCGTTCAGTTTTGACTCGGCAGCATTCAGCATATCCTGCAGTTAAAACAAGCAATGAGTCATGAAAAGTCCCGAGCCGGCAAAATTGCATGACCCTATACTTGGGGGCTACAACTTGACTTTTTTCTACATTGATCTGCTATGCTAAAGTCTCATGCAGCTGCAAGCAGTCAACATGACACATGGGGGCTAATGCATCCTACTTGTTTCTTATGATGACCTGGCCATTTTTGAAAATATGACCGGCTCATGGGGGATACATTAAGCTTTGTTATTCTACACAAAAGTTATAAAGTACCAGCTTGTTATCTACATAATAAGCCAATCCTTGGGGGTTACAAGAGGCAAAAATTATTCTATATTCAAGTCCCAAGCAGCTGCAAGTAACCTACATGGCATTTGGGGGATAATGCAATTCATTTTTTCAAAAGAATGCATAAAAAAGACCCGACACATCTCATGGAGATGAGCCGGCCCTTGGGGGCTACACGATGTTCTTCAGTACATTAGCTACAATCAACATTTTGATGACCCGACTCTCTCACAGAGATGAGTCGGCCCTTGGGGGCTACAGTGTACTTATCAAAATTATATGCAAGTCTCACACATACTCATGCTTTCCTATGTCTAAGACTTGGGGCTATGTAAGTATATATACAGTATTGGAAAGAGGGATCATTCCATACCTCATGCTTTCTTCTCAGCATGTTTAACCACGCCTATCTCAGTATCCTGGCTCTTAGACAGCCGGATCAAAAACCCCTGGTGCAACTCTTCAACACTCATATTTTCTAAGCCGGGGAGTTCTAGCTTGGTCTTCCCCTTATCCAGCGGGACTGGCTCATCTTTGGCCAAAATCTTGGCCAAAGTACCCGGAGCATCAGGAGCGCTCTTTCCCTCCCCAATAATGATCACCTCCGTGTCAATCTCCATTCGTTTGGCACCTTCAACTTTTTGGCGAGGGCTAGAGGCAGGAATAGGACTTGGCGGGTGAACATCCTGAACTACTTCATCTGGCCCGGTTTGTCCATCTGCATTGACCACCGACAGCTTATCGGTAATTACCGGCTCATGGACTATTTCTTTTCCATGGTTCGGGTTGTTCTCGCTCATGTGCATGATCTGGGCTTCTGGGTTATCCCGTGGAGGATCTTGGGTGTCAGAGGTAGCAGGTATGATGGAAGGCTCAACAGCCTTTTTCTTGGCAAAGGCTTTGGCCCTGATGCCAATACAAGCAAGCTTTAGTCAATAAGATTTACAATGGTAAGGAAAAATATTTCTGATACTTGCCCGCACTTGATTGTGAAAGCCGGTAGTTGAGTGCGTGTTGATTCTCCAACGACGGCGGCCACTCCTGATAATTTGAATCAGAGGGGTTAAGTGATTGCCTAATGAGTCCGGTTCTTGGAAGAGATGGAGTTGGGATATGAGGCACCTCATTCCGTCGTTTATGAGAGACCGGCTCATCTGATAAGCCGGTAGACAACTCGCCAGAATTGCTCCGGAGTTTGCGCTTGCCGGCTTGCTGCGACTTCTTCAAAACAAATTTTGGATCTAAGTAAGTGTCTGGATGTGAAAGTGGTACCTTTCTGACGACTCATCTCGTTTTCCTTGGGAATAAAATTTCTGAGCTGGATGATATTGAAATTACCTTGGCGTTGCCGGCTCGACTGGCCTCAGTACTGTCCTGAGAAGAAGGGGCGTCAGCAAGTTGATTAAAAAGACGGCCAAGCGAGTCAAGTTCTACCTCCCATTCATCTCCACTGGTCGCCTCATCAGTGTTGGCCAGCTCATCCACTTGCTAAACTAGAGCAGGGGCAACTTTTCGGGGCTTCTTTTTTCCAGAACTTGTTGTTTGCCTATGTACACTATAAGCCGCAGGTCAAAAATTAATATGAACAAATCAAAATACAGAATGAATAAGACAATGTGCAAGAATACTTACTGGAGGCACTAGGTTCTTTAGACAGAAGGGAGCAAGCCTAGTCTTGTTGCATTTATCTTGAGGCTCTCCCAACAGCCTTTTTGTGGCCTTGTTGATCTCATCCGCTGACAAGTCGACTTGACTGAAGCGTTGCACATCAGCTAAGTCACCAGTATAATTGCACATTAAGTCGCCCCTCTGACTTAATGGCTGAATTCTCTAGCTAATCCAACACTGGCTCAGATCAATCCTAGTAAGGCCATTCGCTGACAAGGCCCTCAATTTTGAGTATACGGGAGTGACTTGTTGTTGCTCTTCATTAGTCGGCCAACCCGAGAAGACAATGGTTGTGTTGAGATGGTCCAACCTATAACCCGACAACGGGTTTTTGTCTGTGGGAGTAGTGTTCTTGCAATAGAACCAACTTTTATTCCATCATTTGGAATGAATCACCAGTTTTGCCTCTAGGAAGGGAGTTTTTTTCGCCTTTGAATGAAAATCCCACCAAGTTCTATGCTAGGACCGTCCGCGAACTCGGTCTGGTGGTTGATGTAGAAGAATTGCCAGAAAAGGGGGACAGTTGGCTCCGTCTGAAGATAGACTTCACAAAAGACTTGAAATTGGCAAAGGTTGGTCGTGGACTCTGGGCCAATATCCTAGGGGTGGAAGTCAAAGAAGATGAGGAAATCTCGGAAGAATTTGGACCCGGGCGGTGCCTGATAAAGATGATCTGTGAAAACAATGACTTCTTCCTCAGGTGCCCTCCAACTGATTACTCCTTGAGCCGGTAGCAGGCCTTGTCCACGAGGTCATCAAGCACAAGGGAAGAAACTTGAGAATTGACCGACTTGCAGGCCTTATAGTCTTGGCCATGATGAGTTGCTCAAGAATTAAAACTGCAAGTAAAATATGGATGGCGGGTCATTTTCATGGGTGATAAGTCGTCAGGCTATTTATGTTATAAGCCGGAAAAATAATGAGGTTGCTATGATTTTGGGCCAGTCTACACGTTCGTTCCATTACCGACGAGTCGCCAAGTTACTCAAAATGTTGAGCTGGCCAGATAAGGGGTGACTATGTCTATCAAAATTATGATTATCAAGTTATATGAGCTACACACGCAAATCATAAGTCGGCTCGTCCTATTTAGAGGATTTGTGATTTTATGCTAAGTGTTGGCCAGAAACAAGGTTTTGAGAAAGCAGTTACAATTACGGATCTACAAAATTGTTCGAAAAGAAAATATTCACTAGACCTAAAACAAGAAGTGGAAGCTCGAACTAGTCCATCAGGGGGTTCGAGATCAGTAAGGAGATTCTAGATGTAAAAATGAAGGTGTAACCGCAATCATAATGCTTCTACGGATTACTAAATCGCATCTAGATCTACTAGCCGAAGAATGGTAGAAAACGCCGATGGACCACAATGACCTAAGCAAGGGGATCTATGTCACATATCCAGTGAGGAAGATCTAAGGCTTACCTGGCTACGGCGGAGAGTGGCCAGAGTGTTCCGGAGAGCTTTGGCAACAGTTTGAATGGCCTCGAGGTCGCATGTGACGTACTGACGAACTCGACGAAGCACGGCGCAGGTACGAGAGAGCTCGGGCCCGAGGAAGCAGACGACCGAAGGCTGGAGCCGTAAAAATGGATTTGGGGCCCCCTCGTGTCTTTTATAAGGGCAATGAGAAGGGGAAAAGGCAGGAGCATCAACAGAGGTGGTGTAGTAACTTTTCGAATAAGGGACACCTCGATTTTAGGCCTGACAAGTATACTCAAAAGATCCGTTGTGATGTCACACCCATACTCTGGAAATCCAGGAAGATGATGCCATGCCATAAAAAATAAGAAGTTTAGAAGTGTAAAGGTGTCATGAGCTAGAAACATATGACCCGGCCACGACGCAGATTCAAAAGGCAAGAATTTCTGGGAAGGTTCTCTGGAATTATTATTATTATTGAGGTAACATGGATAAATCCAAGTCAACCTGGGGGCTAATGTTGGGGATATAACACCACAGCATGACCCACCCATTCTGGGCCGGGTTATGCAATGCCAACTTGAGGAAAACAGGTTCGTTATATGGGCCGCGATGACCGTGAAGCTCAGGGCCCAGGTGGCGACTCATGCGGCGGGCCGGCTCACGGCCCAATGTTTGGACACCAACTCGGTTAAGAGACAAAGGAAACTCCCTTGCTTGGGAGGTAAGATAAGTAGAAAGCAGATTAGGATACAGGTTGTATTATGACCCGGACTCTGTTGAAAGCCTAGGGTCTCGACCTATATATAAAGGGGAGCCCCTAAGGTAGAAAGACTAAATTACAAGCTCTCGAGTACTAGGATAGCCAAGTTGCACCCGTGTAATCGAGATCCCACATAATAATCAATCAAGCAGGAGTAGGATTTTACCTTCACCGTGAGGGGACAAACCTGGGTAAACCCTTGTCTCTCGATTCCGATCAACCCTGTTCAAGCTACTAGCTAGAGGCGATGGCCTCACGACTAAGTCCTTTCCCGAGGACATCTGCCATGACATCCAGTCTACCTGATACGGGGCTAGACCCGGTTTCAACTGATCTTTCACGATTGGAGTGGATTACCATGAGGAACATGAAGAACACGATGAACACGGGGAATAACAGAGAGAAATCACGATGAACACTCAAACAAGTCCAATCACACATCCACTAGACAATCAAACACACAAGATCCACAAAGGTACATGAACAACAAAGAGGAAGATACAAGGTAGAGTTCATCCCAAATCCAAAGGAGATGGGGTCTTGATGATCTAGGTATATCCTTCCCATAAGGCGGTATTGAATCCCTCGGGATCTTCTCACATGCTCACATGGACGTCTTGAACTCCATAGGAGTGGTCTCTCTCTCTTAAGAAGAGAAGGTAGGAGCAATGCTCAACTAAGATGAGCTATCATATTTTCTAACCCTAGAAATGAGGGGGTGTCTATATATAGTACTAGGGGCAAATGGGTAGGTAGGAGAGGGATACATGGACCTTAGTCCCAACTGTGCACACGCAGGTGCCGGATGTCCGGGATGGGGCCCGGATGTCCGGGGCTTCAAGAGGCACCGGATGTCCGGGGCTCGGGCCAGATGTCTGTCCATTTGGTGGCTGTAAACGCAGTACTCCTCTTCCGGATTTCCGTGTGGGACGCCGGATGTCCGGGTGTTGCTGAGACGCAGGATGTCTGACCGCTGACGCTTTTGACCGTCTGTTGGTCCAACTCCTGCGTGGCTGCACAGGCGCCGGATGTCCGTCCACTGTAGCTTCAGGAGAATCGTATTTTTCCATGTTCGCTTCCAAGCTTCCCTCGCAGATGGTGTACTTGTACACTTGCGCTCGCACTACTCCTCGTCGTCTGTGGTTCTCCGACAATACCTATGTATGCACACAAGTGGAGTGTCAGGTAGTACCTCGAAGGGGTCAAGTGAACACGTGTAAAGGAGATGATTCACCTTTGTGTATGTGAAGTAGATGTCGCACGTGTCACTTGCCGAACGGACTCTTTACATGGTGACATTCGTAGGATGCTCCGCATCATCCCCTCCCTCTTGGGATCTGACCTCGGATCAAAAACCAAATCACCATGGGAAAGAGATGGCTTCGCCGTGTAGAAGTGGACGATCACAAAGTACTCATCATCTTCAAGCTCGTAATGGGCACTCTTCAATGTCGCACCGTCTAGTGATTCCTTCAAAAGGAGCAAGTACAACAAATACTTGGAAAAAAACTGTGGTTAGCGTTAGTGCAAAACCAAGCATTCTAGAGGCGATTCACCAAACAAGCACTACAAAAAAAGACAGATCCATGACATTTTGGGCCGAACGAATTTTTTTCCTATCATGCTTATGACACTTCTATGACGATAATTGTGACAAAACCCGGTATCATCATAGATGTGGTGGGATCCTACTTCTATGAAAAAAAATCCTGGGCGGGCCGGAGACGCAGCTGCATGACATTCTTTGGGCCGTTCATGACAGAAAAACCATGGTAGAAACAAGGGCGAGGAAAATATCGGGGAATTCCCGGTTACGGTGGGTGGTCGGGGCCGAGCATGCACAGAGGGATTGCACATTTCTCTCGTACACGTACGCGCGTGGGTGCAAGGCGTTGGGCTTTAACTGAACCCGAGTGAGGCGTTCGCCAACTGAACCCGAGTGATTGCACTACAGGCTACGCATCACTGAACCCGAGCGATCGATCGATCTGGCTGTTAACTGAACCGGATCGAGCGATTCCTTCACTACTGCTGCTAACTGAAGCCGATCGAACCTGCTGCCTCTTGATGAACAGTAAGCGTTCTTGGGGGTTGGATGCACAGTTCCCGGTGGGGGCCCGTGGTAGTTGAGGCCGTTGCTGCTGGACGAACAGGACCCCGATCGAGCCGGTTAGGGGTGGATGAACACGACCCCGTGGAGGGCTGGATGAACAGCAGCCGGTGGAGGGTTGGTTGAACAGTAGCCGGTGGATGGCTGGATGACCAGTAACCTGTGGAGGGTTGGTTGAATAGGACCCCGTGGAGAGGGCTGGTTGAACAGTAGCCAGTGGAGGCTGGATGAACAGGAGCCCATGCATTAACAGTAGCTGGTGGAGGCAGGAGGGAGACGTCGTGGATGAACAGTCGCAGGTGGAGGCTGGAGGAGGTCGACGGTGGATGAACAGTAGACCGTGGAGGCTGGAGCGAGGCAGTAGACGGTGAATGAATAGTAGCCTGTGGAGTCCCATTTTGCGGTACGCCACACCCCTCCCGATGAACAGGACCCCCGTTTTGACCGTAGCGCTCCAACACAAGTCCGTTTTGTCCGTTTTGCGGTACGCCACACCCCTCCCGATCAACAGGACCCTGTTTCGACCGTAGGAGGTCGAAGAGAAGTCCGTTTCCTCCGTTTTGCGATACGCCAGACCCCTCCCGGTGAACAGGATCCCGTTTCGACCATAGGCAGCCGAACACAAGGTCGTTTCCTTCGTTCTGGGATATGCCAGGCCTCATTTCGGCTATTCCGTCCAAGCCGGTTGGCTCCCGATGAACACTACGCATTTTGTTGCCTCCAAATGATCACGACGATGCAATTTCTCCGTTCCGACCTAGCCGGTTGGCTGCCGATGAACAGGACGCCATACGTATGCGCGAGTAGGCGTTCGAGACCCCGCCCATATGTACATACGTGGATGTATTTACTTTCTTGCACCCTGGATGTACGTATGTGTACACGATATTGATGGGATTGCGTGACATGCTATATCCGCGCCTCTACTATGACACGTGCCCTTCCTTACTCGGCAATGGTTCATCGCTGCAGCCTGCAGACAGACCGATCGACCAGTATGTACGTACACATTCGTGACCAGAATGACAACGCTACGTATGCTTCGACCCGCTGGGTCCCAACTGTCAGGGAGGATAAGGAGGCACTTCCTTGCGTGCGAATTTATTGCTGGTGGGTCCCAGCTGTCAGGGGGAGAATCATTTTTTTGGCCATAATATGGACGCACTTCCTTGCATGCGAAGATGTAGCTGGTGGGTCCCAGTAGTCAGGGGAAACATTTTTTTTGCGAAATATGGTGGCTCGTCCAGTGGGTCCCTGCTGTTAGGTGGAGGAATAATTATTTTACAAGTAATAAGGTTGCACTTCCTTGCTGCGGCCGTGGACCCAGTTGTCAGCCTCTCCACGTACAGTACTCTTCCGATGGAAGTCATTCCTTGACCATATTGACCACGCCGTGCCGAGAGCACCAAGGCGGTGGACGACAACGAGGACTAGGAAAGGGATGACGCGGAGCCGGGGAAGACGCGGCAGTGGATGCCCATGCAGAGAGGAGTACGAGGGTTGACTGGTTCGGTTGCGGTGTGAGGCTGCCATCGCCGCAGAATAACAGGGGGTGTGGGTGAGTAGATGGATGGCCTGGCTAGCGGTGGGAGTAGTAGAGGGCGGTGAGGCTCCCGTTGCAGCACAACCGGCCACGAGAGGTAGGAGCACACGATGGTTTGGACAGCTGGAGCAAGAAAATCAGAGGTTGAAGAAGCAGGACGACCGTTGGATGTTAACAATCGAACGCTCACTGGTGATAGAATCATTTGTTTACTAAGTTGACAACGCCCTCCGTACGCGTCAACCTAGTAGGGCAACAAGTCAGCCTCCAAATCTGGTGGGCCCCAGCTGTCATGGGGAGCACCCGTTATTTTTTGCTTATTAAGAAGGCACTTCCTTCCGTGCCAATATATAGCTGGTGGGTCTGAGCTGTCAGCGGGGGGAACATTTTTTTCGCGAAATACAAAGGCCCTTCCGGTGGGTCCCACCTGTCAGGTGGAGGAATCATTATTTTGTGCGTAATAAGGAGGCATTTCCTTGCGGGCGGCCCTGGACCTAGCTGTCAGCCTCTCCACGTATAGTCCACTTCCGATGGATGTCGTTTGTTGACCATGTTGACCACGCCGCGCCGAGAGCACCAGGGTGGTGGACGACAGCGAGGCCTAGGAAGGGAACGACGCGGAGCCATGGAATACTCCAAAGTTGTTTCCCATGCGGAGGGGGTACGAGGGTTTACTAGTTCGTCTGCCGTCACCAGAGAATAACAACAAGTCTGGGTAAGTAGAGGGATGGCTAGGCGAGCGATGGGAGTACGGTGGGGCAATGAGGCCTGCGCAGCAGCACAGCCGACCGCGTGAGGAGGGAGCATGCAGTCCCGCTGGTGCTTGGTTATCCGACTAGAGTAGGAAGAGCAGAGATTGAAGAATCACGACGGCCGTTGGATGGACATTCGACAGTCACTGCTCTCATGTGTTGACTAAGTTGACACGGCATTGCGTGTGCGTCAACTTTTTTTAGGAAAGCGTACGCGTTAACCTATGGTAGGCGCAGAAGTCAGCCTCAAATGTGTGGAAAACAGCATACTCCCCATCTGCCATTATTTCTAATAATTTACAGCCCATTTAGAATTTTGGGATGTTACATCTCCGCCGCCTGCTCATTATGTCTCGCCCAAGGGTGATGACGAGGTGGTGTCCCAAAGGACCATCCCCGACCGGGGGAGATTCCGGAGATCGTCAGGGTGGCACCCCAGGATGACTCCTCGGCCGCCGGACACACGGAGTGAAAAGCCCCTGTGGGGACTGGTGATGGGGGCCGGGTTCCATTCGGCCCTCAGCCGAATACCATTCCGGAGACCTTCACAGTTCCGGAGTCCAGCGAACGGCCTTCCCTGAAAGGAGGAGGTGTGCCTGTTCCACCGGTGACCTCTGTTCAACCAGAGGCACCGGATAATCTCATGGAAACGCTGCGAGGCGCTTCCATTGTGGATGAACACCGTACCCTTATGGGTACGGTGGTCGAAAAGGTTCAGTTTGCCAAAAGCGGACTGACCAAAGCTTGCGCTAGCCTTCTAACAGGCTTTGAGGTGAGTAATGTAATTGTAGGAAGAATATCAAAGTGTAGACAGTAGCCCCTGATGCTCTGTTCGGTGTTCGGAAAGGAAAAAGCCGAACAAAGGATCAAAAATAATTTTCGCAGGAGTCTAACATAAGGTGTGTATGTAAATAAGCAGGCATCACTGCTGGCTGCTACCGCTCATACTGCGGACGTCTCCGGACTGAAGCAGAAACTAGAGCGGGCCGAGGAAGAGCTCGGCCTCGTGAAGAAGCAGCTGAAGGATAGCCAAGGTATGCAGTAACCTGCGTGTACATTTAATAAAGATGAATGTTCCGTGCGGACTAAAGTGTCATGAACTTTATTAGGGGCCACGACCGAGGTGGCAGCCCTCATGAAGGCGTTAGCCGAGGCCGAGGACAAAGCGGACAAGGAACGCGCCGCGTGCGAGAAGCACGAGGCCCTGGTTAACAAGGCCCAACAAGAGCTCCAGGACACCGTCGAGAAGCTTGAGTCCTTGGAGCGCGATTTTAGGACGCAAGAGTCTGAACTTGCGAAGGCCCGCCAGAGTGTGCAGGATGCCCGAGCCAAAGCCCAGAGCACCCTCCAGGAGATTCAGGCGGCCAAGAAGATTGCAGCGGGTAAGTCTTTCGCTATGCAAAGCAAGTATGCGAAGGAAACATTCCTTGTACATACCCAAATTTGGGTTTTCCAGGGGCGTTTAGGAATCTGCCGCGCAGCATATTAGATGTTGCCGAGTTCTATCGAGCCGTAGAGGGGATGTCTACGGAGAAGCTATTCTGGTCTCAATATCTTAGACCAGAACATCTGGTGCCCTTTAGCAACCAGCTGAAACAGCTGGTCGAGTTGCACCGGTCGGCCGAGCTAGCCATGAAGGACCTAATAGTCCGGCTGTGGCCTGCCGAGCCCATACACAGCAGCTACTTCGGACTTGTGAAGCGGCTTGTGAGTGCCTGCCCACGGCTCGAAGCCGTGAAGCGATTGGTCTGCATTGAAGGTGCACGGATGGTATTTTCCCGCGTCAAGATGCATTGGGCGAAGTTGGATGCCAAGAAACTGATGACCGAGGGGCCACCGTAGGGCAAGGAGCATTGTCGACTCGAGCTGTATTATGATTGTGTCCTGGAGGGATCCCGCCTTGTGGCGGAGCAATGTGCGAAGGACGTGATATTCCCATGAAAACATTCGGGTTGTCCTGTAATATGAAACAAGATCGGTATGTAATATGATGCTTGTAATGAAATTTTACCTCCTGTGCGGCCGTTTATTAAAATTTGAGGGTTGACCAGTCGTAGGCTTCTGCCCCCACGTAGATCGTACTGGGGTGTTTGGGATAAATCTAAACACTCTTTACTCCACATTCTAGTCCTTAAAGGAGGTGTTTAGCGCAACGAACAAGGCAATCAGACTATACGGCCTTTATCACCCTCACTTAGCCATAGGAGTTTGTCAATGAAAATTTCGGCGAAGCCCCTGGTGTTCGGAAGGCCGAACTAGGGGCGCTATACATGCCTAATCAGAGAAAAACCCGATTCCTCGCATAAAGCGGAAAAAATCTCTAGGGATTTGAGACTTCTCGAACAGCTGACCAGCTCTCGCTGCATCATGACAGTCAGTTTTCGGCTTTCTCTACTGAGGTGTTCGTCCGAAAGAACCGGGACACAATTGCAGTAGTTCTCCCTTTACTACCCTAGCCGATATAGCGGAACGTAAGGTGGTAAGCACAGGAGCCGGGCAACCCAACTATTGACCAAAGACATGATTCAGAGCCGATGCATATAATGCTATAAGTTTGGGGTGCCGAACTGTACTGTAAAAGTGTTCGAACTTTTGTTGCCGTAATGCGGGGCGTGATGAAGCCCCTGGCGCAGTAATACGTACCAGAGTGTACATGTGCAATGAGTAATAAATACAAAGGAAAAATGGGAAAATTAAGTAATAAGCTGACGCTACCCTTTATTTGTAATGTGATTAATACGTCGAGGCATACTTGTACATGTAATACGATAAGCAAGAAAGGCTATTTAACATGCCAAGACCAAGTGCGAGCTGCGTGCGGGTATGTAAAACAGGTATAGCAATCGTTAGCGGAGGCCACTTGGGGATTCCCTTGTACGCCAAAGCTCCTTGCA
Source organism: Aegilops bicornis (assembly GCA_021605145.1). Taxonomy (NCBI): domain Eukaryota; kingdom Viridiplantae; phylum Streptophyta; class Magnoliopsida; order Poales; family Poaceae; genus Aegilops; species Aegilops bicornis. The sequence continues at coordinate 296,600,009 of CM038673.1, read as the reverse complement.
TCCTTGGTGTGTCTGACAAATGGGTTGTTAGAAGAAACCTCGAAAAGAGAGAAACCTGAAATGAAAAAGAGAAAACGAAGGTACGTGAATCCTAGGGTTGGTCGAGACACACTGTGGATCGCGAGCGAGCTATGCCTCCATCCATACCCATGGGATTTTGGGCGCGTAGTTATGTACACGCGGTACGAATGCCCCTCCCTCATCGGGACTGGGACGGAGGCCGAATTGCTAATCGAGCTCTTGACAAGCCGAGCTGTCCTGTTGCAGTGTAGTCCAGACCCTCTTAACGATGTCCAGGGGCTCGGCAGCCGGATTATAGTTCTACTTGAGAAGGTCGCCGCTCTGTACCTCTGCTGCTAGGGCGGCTGTGTGCTCCTCTATACAGAGGGAGCATTCCGTGTTTCCATTGACTGTTATGACGCCACGTGGACCGGGCATCTTGAGCTTGAGATAAGCATAGTGTGGCACCACGTTGAATCTAGCAAACGCGGTTCGTCCGAGCAGTGCGTGGTAGCCGCTGCGGTAGGGGAGGCTTAGCTGCAGTCCAAGTACTCGCCTAAGTATTCAAAATCCTACCGAGTGGCTAGCCAGCCTCCCACTCGGAGGCTTAGCTGCAGTCCAAGTACTCGCCTAAGTATTCAAATCCTACCGAGTGGTGAGCCAGCCTCCCACTCAGGGGCTTATAACAGCCCAAGGATTCGCCTTAAACATCCAAAGTAATAAAAATCCTACCGAGCGGAGAGCAAACCTCCCACTCGGGGGCTTAGCTGCAGCCCAGTGCTCGCCTAAGTGATAAAAATCCTACCGAGTGGTGAGCAAACCTCCCACTCGGGGGCTTAGCTGCAGCCCAGTGCTCGCCTAAGTAATAGAAATCCTACCGAGTGGAGAGCAAACCTCCCACTCGGGGGCTTAGCTGCAGCTCAGTGCTTGCCTAAGTAATAGAAATCCCTACCGAGTGGCGAGCAAACCTCCCACTCGGGGCTTAGCTGCAGCCCAGTGCTCGCCTAAGTAATAAAAATCCTACCGAGTGGAGAGCAAACCTCCCACTCGGGGCTTAGCTGCAGCCCAGTGCTCGCCTAAGTAAGGAATTCATCCCAATCCGCAAGGACGACGAGGTGCAGGTCGACTGCAACCTCCTCCTTCGGAGCTTCGCCACAAGCACAACGTGCGGTTCGTCCCGATCCATAAGGACGACAAGGTCAGTCGCAGTCTGTGTTCCACCTCTACCTGCAGGATAGATGAAGCACTAGTCGATTGGAATTTCAACGGAATATCTTCCGAATGAGGAATAAAGTTCTCTCAAAGGCAAACAAAGCATGTTAAAGGAAAAATCAAGTTCGGATAAACGTCCTACGGATCCAAAGGTGCTCAGGCGTTAAGCCTGTTAAAGTTTATCGGTTACAGAAACCACTCGGCATTCCGAGGCAAATTTAAAGTGGGACTTAGAAGTTTTTTACTCCTCCCATGAGGATCGGAAGGCGCAACAAACTGGTCGAGGTCGATTCCGTCGGCAATACGGGTAGCAGCAGCGATGAAAGTCTCCATGAAAGATCTAAAGTCGTGCTTCCTGGTATTGGCAACCTTGAGAGACACCAGCTTGTCCTCTTGCGCTTCTTTGCAGTGGACACACGGACGGAGATAGATCAACATCAGCACCACACCTGGCAGAAGACTTTTTCCGTTCTTGCACTCGACTTGGAATCTCATTCAGTTGAGTCATCAGGGATTCAAGATCATTCTGAAGAGTCTGTTCTGGCCAGAGAGTCGAGTCGATCCGCGACACTGCAACTTTCAGTCGAGCAAGATAATCCACCACGCTAGCAACGCGAGACTCCAGTCGGAGCACATTCATAGCAGCTTCGTCCTTCACAGAAGAGTTGATGGGGTCCAAGCTGGTTTCCACTGACCGGTTTCTTCTTCAAAGTTTTGGCAGAATTCTGAAAACACAGCTCAGACTCAAAATAAAGATCATGTGATGAGCCGGTGAGAGCAAGACAGTCAGATAAAATAGATTACCTTCAAGCATGAGAAACAGCTTCTTGGCGAGCCCTCCAAGATAAATCTCCAGGTCGTTTCGCTTCCCCGCCAGCTGGCCAACCTTGTCAGACAGAACATTCTTGTCGTTCTTCAGTCGACTGACTTCCTTGTTAGCCGCGTCAAGAGAGGCTTTCAGCTTGGCATTTTCATCTTCAAGTTTGTCGACTGAGGCAAGCTTCTCTTCAGCGAGCTTTGTTTTCTCCAAAGCCGCCTTCTGTGCCTCTGCAAGGTCAAGGTCCTTCTTCTTCAAAGTCTCTTCCAGCTTATCTGCAAAGCAACAATGAGAACAGAGTTGAGAATGAGCAGAAAAACAAAGGCAGTCGTCAAAAATTCTCACCAGCCATACCTTTTGCTTCATCCTTTGCCTTCTGCAAATTCTCCTGAGCAAGCTTCAAATCAAGGTTGAGCTAGATCTGCTTTTTCTCTAACTCAGTATAGCGAGCCACAAGCTCGCAAGATTTCTACAAAGAGTCAACAAACAAAAGACATCAAAGACAGATCACTTCCGAGTGACTAAGGAAAAATAGTAGCATTTCTAAGACTACGGTCGAATCAAAACATTCGACAGTAGTCTCGGGGACTACACCCAGCGGGTGCACTCAGTGTGCCCCCACTGGTTTACCAATTTGGTTCGATCAGTCGACCAAAAGAGGCAAAAAGGTTATGATTCTAAAAACATGGCTAATTGTCAGCGGTCAGCCGTAGTAAAAAAAACAGTTCTTTAGACTATAGTCGACTGCACGCAGTCGACCATAGTCTCGGGGACTACACCCAGTGGGTGCACTTAGCGTGCCCCCACCGGTTTATGGTTCCATTCGACTTGGTCCGTCCAGGTCGAGTGAAGAAGATCACAACATAAAGACTATAGCCGACTGCACGCAGTCGACCATAGTCTCGGGGACTACACCCAATGGGTGCACTCAGCGTGCCCCCACAAAAGTTCAATCGACACACACACACCCAGTGGGTGTACAGATATGGAAATCTCCAGAAGGAAGTAGTTTCAGGTAGCATATCCTAACAAAGCAAGCAACGACTGACTTACTTGGACATTGCGCTCTGGAGAGCTGAACTAGCATCATAGGCCGCCTGACTAGCCTCTCGGGCCGCTTTCACCTGCTCCATCATGATCCCTGCCTGGCGTATGGCCTCCTTAGCAGCACTTACTTGGTCTTCCGGGACGTGGTGCGTAGCAAAGAGAGATGGTGGATCAACAGTCGACGAAGTGGGTCGGGCACTTGTCAGCGGTACATCGAAAGATAGAGAAGTCCGAGTGGGGTTGCCTCCCTCGGAAATCAGCGTCACAGGAATCGCCGCGACTTGAGCAGCCTTGCCAGCAGGCACTTTCTTGTTCCTCCTCTTCCTCAATGGCGCTTCCTCGTCATCGCCGGGAGATCAATGACGTGAGGCGGAACTACAAGAGAGATCCAGAAGTAAACATGGAAGCCCAATCGACTAAAAAGCTCCAGTCGACTAAAAGCGAAACCTCAGAGATCTTACCAAGGTTGGAAGTGACCGCATCCTCCATTTCCTAATCTTCGTGCTTGGTTGAAGTCTCAGAGGTAGTGCCGCTGTAGATTTCAAGAGTCGGCTGATCAGTCATCAAGTCGACCAAAAGTTCACTCATGTTGAAAAAGGAAATACAAGGTTCTGTTGGTTACCCGGAGATGGTGGGGATGACCATTCGCATCTTGGGCAGGGCCTTCGCCCGGCTTTGACGACGCCGCCGAGGTTGCTTCAGCGGTTTCTCGGTCGGGCGGGAGAAGTTGTCCTAGGTTGCTTTCACGATCGCCCGGTGGGCACAACAGCTTTATCACGCCCGCCGACGGGTCGTAAGGCCAACTTGGACCTTCCCTCCGAGCGAGGAGGATCGACGTCTTCCTCCTCGTCCTCCTCCTCCTCCTCATCATCAGAGCCGTCATCCTCCTCATCCTCCTCGCCGTTGGACTCCCATTCCTCCGGACTTTCACCTCCACTTCCTTCTTCTTCTTCGGATGTTTCCTGCGCCCCGTTGGGCATCGAGTACATCTAGGTGGTGACCTAGAAGACAACAAAACAAGGTGAAAGTCAGTCAACGAATTGGCATCAAAACAGAATGAATGCAGCAGAATCACAGTCGGAGATAAGCGGTTATACCTTGTGCAGTTGGTAACTCTGGTCGAAAGTGGTGGAATCCTCCCTAGCTCCGAGGGTTGTCCTTGTTTCCTGTGATGGCAGTCATCCACTTCTCCAGTGGCGCCATCGACCTCCTCTGGATGGACCCGAGTAGTATCATCTGCACTGCAGTACATCCACATCGGATGTCCTCGGTATTGGAGTGGCTGAATACGCTGTCGGAGAAAAACCTCCGTGAGATCCATGCCGGTCACCCCATCGCGAATAAGCTGGACTACACGCCCATCGCCAGCTTTACTTGGGCCTTCTCCTCCGGTAACACATTCAGGAAGATGGCTTGTTCACTCGACTCATGGAGAAAGGAGGGAGCCCAATCGCCTCAAGGCCGGGCTGGTCTTAGCAGTAAAACCAGGTCGATCGCCACCCTCTAACCGAGTCGGGAGAGTCATAGCCGAAAGGCGCTCTTCCCCTCATCCGGACCCCGAGTCCCCACACATCTGGATTACTTGGGTCCTCTCGTCATTCGGGCTCGTTTTCTTCACCGTCCCGAGAGCGACAGTGAATATGTGCTTGAAGAGACCCCAGTGTGGTCGACAACCCAAGAAATTTCGCATGAGCGAAAGCAAGCAGCAAGATACACAATGGAGTTTGGAGTGAAATGGTGGAGTTGCGCTCCAAAAAGTTCAAAACCCCGGAAAAAAGGATTCGCAGCAGAGAAACCCCCTATCTACGTGGGTGGCCAAGAGGACGACTCACCCTCTTCAGTTGCGGTTGCCACTCCGTGCCCGGAAGCCTCGCCGACCCATGGGGGATCAGTCCCTCATTGGCCAGATCGGTGAGATCCTTCTCGGTGATGGTCGAGCGGATCCAGTCTCCTTGGACCCAGCCTTGCGGCAGCTTGGACCGCGAAGAGGAGCCGCCCCGACTGGGCGCTCTCCCCTTGGCCTTCACCGCCGCCTTCTTCACCGTTCCAGGGCGGCGGTCTTGTCCTTCACCATGGTCGCCGGCGAGAAAAGTACCGAGCTTCGGCGCTATACAGACGAAGAGCGCGGCGAGAAGGTTTGGAGGCGGAGAGAGGAGAAGTCTGAGGTTGCACTGTTCAAAATGCCCTGACCAGCGCTTTATATGGGGCCGCTTCCGAATGGCTGACCGGTAGGCCCAGGCAATCCCGTCGCAATCCCGCAACAGGCGCGCGCACGATACGTGGCGAAAAAGGTGGCGCGAAGATCGAGGCGTCATAGTCTTATCCCATCCGAGTGCCGTGGTTTTCTCTGCTTCGCGCGCTTCCCAAAATTCGGATCCTGCGAAATGCGCTAACCGCAGAGCAACTCGTCAGATAACAGATTTTCTTCCGATCCGTCGCTCGGAAGTCCTCAGGTTCACAAAGTTCACTCGACAAACGTGAAGAATGGATCAAGGCGACTGAAAGAGAAGTTGATGCCATCACTAAAAAGTCATCGATCCAGAGTAATACGCACTCACAACACGAAGAACAGGTCGAAAAGTTTATCAACTCCTTCCTCACTCAAACCTCGATCCATTCGGGGGCTAATGATGAAGTCATGTACCTGGGGTAGGGTCATAGACATGCCCAAAGGTACCCTCCACAAGGACACTCACAAGAGAAGCAGCCTTCCAAATGACCGGTAGGTTTCCACTGACAGATTCAAAGACACTCGACTACGAAGACCCACTCGACCACCAGGAGTCCAAGAGCCACTCGGTACCCACACGGTCTGTAGTTAAATAGTATTTATGATCATAATGACACTTTATGTAAGGCGTTACCAGTTACGCCTAGCCTTAACGCACCTTAAACACTCTTCTATTGGGCTGGCTGGGGTCCTGGCGCACTCTATATAAGCCACCCCCCTCCACAGGTAGAAGGGTTCGCACCCCTGTAACACATACGCATATAATCCAGTCGACCGCCTCCGGGCTCCGAGACGTAGGGCTATTACTTCCTCCGAGAAGGGCCTGAACTCGTAAATCCCTTGCGTATACAACTACTCCATAGCTAGGATCTTGCCTCTCCATACCTACCCCCATTCTACTGTCAGACTTAGAACCACGACACCACCCACGAAGGGTCCACGAAGAAGCAACCTTGTCTATCCCACCATGGCCGTCGCCCACAAAGGACTTGCCTCACTAGCGGTAGATCTTCACGAAGTAGGCTATCTCCTTGCCCTTACAAACTCCTTGGTTGAACTCCACAATCTTGTCGGAGGCTCCCAAGTGACACCTAGCCAATCTAGGAGACACCACTCTCCAAGAAGTAACAAATGGTGTGTTGATGATGAACTCCTTGCTCTTGTGCTTCAAATGATAGTCTCCCCAACACTCAACTCTCTCTCATAGGTTTTGGATCTGGTGGAAAGAGGGTTTGAGTGAAAAGCAACTTGGGGAAGGCTAGAGATCAAGATTCATATGGTAGGAATGGAATATCTTGGCCTCAACACATGAGTAGGTGGTTCTCTCTCAGAAATGATAAGTTGGACGTGTAGGTTCAGTCTGATGGCTCTCTCCACGAATGAAGAGGATGTGGAGGGGTATATATAGCCTCCACACAAAATCTAACCGTTACACACAATTTACCAAACTCGGTGGGACCGAATCGTTAAACTCGATCGGACCGATTTAGTAAAACCTAGTGACCGTTAGTGATTTTTCGGTGGACCGACATGCATCTTGGTGAGGCCGATACGGTTAGGGTTAGGGCATAACGTAATCTCGGTGAGACCGATTACACAAACTCGGTGAGACCGATTTGGTAATAAGCTTTCCAGAGAGTTGGTCAGGTAAACTTGGTGGGACCGATTTGCTCTTTTCGGTGAGACCGAAATGTTACAAAAAGGAAACAGAGAGTTTACATTGCAATCTCGGTGGGACCAATCGCTCACTTCGGTTAGACCGAAACGTTACGAAGGGAAACAGAGAGATTGCAACCCCATCTCGGTGAGACCGAGATCCCTATCGGTAAGACCGATTTGCTTAGGGTTTGTGGCAGTGGCTATGACTTTTGGAATCGGTGTCGCCGGATAGAAAGAATCGGTGTGACCGATTTTGGCTTTAGGTTTAGGTCATTTGTTGATGTGGGAAAGTAGTTGAGGGTTTTGGAGCATATCACTAAGCACATGAAGCAAGAGGCTCATTAAGAAACACCTCATCCCTTCTTGATAGTATTGGCTTTTCCTATAGACTCAATGTGATCTTGGATCACTAAAATGTAAAATGAAGAGTCTTGAGCTTTTGAGCTTGAGCCAATCCTTTGTCCTTAGTATTTTGAGGGATCCACTTTCATCATCCATTCCATGCCATTCATTGAGCTTTCCTGAAATAATAGTCTTGGAATAGCATTAGCTCAATGAGCTATATGTTGTTATGAATTACCAAAACCACCTAGGGATAGTTGCACTTTCAATCTCCCCCTTTTTGGTAATTGATGACATCATATAGATCAAAGCTTCGACAAATGATAATAAAATTTAAATAACATCGTCGCTTTGAGAAGTATGTGATAAGCAAGAGCTCCCCCTAAATTTGTGCATAGTTTTAGATTTGCTTTGGACTGCAAATGCACAATGAATTAGGCTCATGGGTTACTCTTCCATGTCACATACATCTTGGTGGAGCGCTCAAAATAATAAACAATGAATACATGCACTCATCACCAAACATAGTGAGTGATCACATAAGATAGATAGGATAATATCAAGCATGCATAAGTGTAGCTTATGATCAAACACATGATCATAAATGTCTCACAAGCATAGTATCTCAACCAAAAGCAAACAAAGATTGAAAAACCACCAAATAAAGCAAGAGAGAACAAAAGCAAACTCTCTCTCTCGAAGCCTATGATCTATACATTTTCTCCCCTTTGGCAACAAGTTACCAAAAAGTTCATAGAAAATGCATAGTGCTAGATCGACTCTCAGGCTTGATCTTCTGGTGGTGGAGTCCGGATAACGCCAAGGACGAAAGCTTCAGTTGAAGTAGATGGAGCTGGAGCTGATGTAGATGCTGGAGCTGGTGGCACTGAGGCTATAGCTGGTGCAGATGAAGTTGCTCTTGTGTCAGGAACTGGCACTCTATCTGACCTCTGGGCTCTAGGCACTCTGGCAAATGCATCAGTTGTTGTTTTGCCCTTCCTCTCCTGCATGTCATCTTGTAGTTCCTCCACTGCAGACCTAATCTCGCCATTTTCACATCTAAGTTATAGAACTTTTGCTCTATGATTCTCTCCAAGCTCTCCTGATTTTGAGTGAGGGTGGCCACTCCCTTCTCTATCCTCAGGGTTGATTCTATCAAGTATCCGAGCTGCTCCTGCTTGTTCTTCAAGAAATACTCAGATGCCTCCTCTTGAGTTGGCATCTTGGCAGCCTTCTCCCTCTTTGCCTTCTCCTTCTTCTCCTGAGCTTGAACTGATTGTGGATCATCTTCATTTTGTGGATCATCTTCATTCATGACAACCTCATTGTCCTCAAAGTCTGGATAAAATGGAAAGTGTTCCTTATCCAACTGATATTTTCCTATGCCCATCTTTACGTTTATCAATTCTTGAATCTGAGGTGCATATCCACAACTCCTCTTCTGATCTGTTGCAGTCCTCTTGATTGTTTCAATGATCAGGTTCATGACTTTGAACTTCTGTGGCACATCAAACACATGCAACATGTTGATGGCATTCCCTCTGATCATGTTATGGTCACTGCACTTGGGCAACAAAGTGTGCCTCGTAATCCAATTTATGGTTGGCAACCCCGACAAACAGAAAGTGAACTGATCCAAACTTGTGAGTTCCTAATGCCTTGTCTGGAATTTCCTTGTACACGTGAGCCATTGAATTGTGACCCATCTTATTCTTTGCATAAATGTCTAGGTCATCCTCATTCTCCTTGGGGGCATTGATCAGCTTTGCCCACTCCTCAACAGTTGACTGGTACCTTGTACCTTCAGACATCCAAACAATTCTTCCATCTGGGCAAAAATGTGTTGTGGAGTAGAACTGCATGATAAGCTCATCATTCCAATTTGTGAGCTTTTGCCCAACAAAATCTGCAACTCCACAAGCAACAAAGCTCTCTTGCACTCCAGGATAGTGTTGTTCATTCTCCTTCATGTAGGTCCAGTCGACCCACCTCATATCACAAACTATGGGCTTCTTGTCTAACAGAATTGTTTCATAGAAGTCCTGCTGTTCCTTTGTGTGGAACCTGTAATCAACAGCAGTTCTTCTCCTTGAAGCGTATGGATCTGCCATCCTCCATATCCTCAATCCTGAGTCCTTCCTGATTCTCATGTCCTCAGCCACAGGATGGGCATCATTGTGGTCTGGTATCTTGGGCTTGAGCTTCCTCAGAACTTGTCCTTCTTCATCTTCTGAATTTGAAGTTCTTTTCCTCCTTTGCCTAGTTGCAGCCTTAGGCAAATTGCTAGGAGTACTTCTGCTCCCTTCATCTGAAGTTGAGGGACTAGTGCCCTCACTCAAGTCCATCTTCTCTTCTCGACCTGTCTGGTCTTGTCACTTTGATCGACATTCTGCAAAAGTCGATCACTGACCCTGTGAAGAGTTATAGATGAGATAGAAAAGATGAGCATCACAAAATGCAGAGGTTTTTGCAAAAGAATGACTCAAAATTTCAGTCTTAGTTTTCCACAGAAAGCATTTCGGATCCACCGATTTTCAAACTCGGTGATACCGAAGCAGTTTTGGAACCTAAACTGATGATCTCGGTTGGACCGAGTTTCAGTTCGGTGGTACCGAGACTGCTAGGGTTTCACAGAATCCTCAAATCGGTTCCACCGATTAGTAATTCTCGGTCAGACCAAGAGTTACTAGTGCAATGGCATAAGCCAAATCGGTGAGACCGAGTTTTTTCAACTCGATGGGTCCGAGATGGTTTCGGCGGAAACCTAAACCTAAAAATTCGAATATCTAATCTATGAACTACTTTGGCCGGATAGAAGAGTTTCAATCGTGGCAAGAATCAATATGAAAACAATGTGCCAGGAATCAGACGTGGATAGCACAAAGATTAAGTCCATACCCTAACTTGGCGATGGACTTGCTACGGCGGCAACGGTGGGGATGAAATCCGTTGACGGCGGCGGAGACCAGCGACAGGAGGCTGCTGGCGATGAGGAGATGATCCGGAGACCACGATGGCAGAGCGAGCTATTGCGCGGGCGAAGGGTTTCGGAGAAATTTCCAAAATGTTGCCCATGGCTATATATAGCTCGACCCTGTCGGTGTGACCGAGTGGAACAACTCGGTGGCACCGAGATGCATAATCGTGTTCGATTCTGACAAATCGGTGAGACCGAAAAGTTCAAATCGGCTGCACCGAGAGTGAAAACTCAGATCAACTTGATGATCTCGGTAGGACCGAAATGGAAGGATCGGTCAGACCGAGAATCACTAAGAGGTTTTGTAAGTTAAGTCTATGACGAATCGGGGACTCCGAGTGCTCCTCACACAGAGTGGTTCGAATCTGACTTGATCAAATTTTGTGATGTAGCATGAATAGAGTTTGAGACGAGAAAAGCATAGATAGCTAAAGAAGGTTCTTAGGCATTCTTGTCAATCCAATTGGCACAAAGAAAAGAATCCAAACAAACAAAACAACAAGTGGATGTCCTTGAATGAGTAAAATATGCACCAACATGCTCACACAATAAGATGACAATTGAAATATGTGGCAAAACATGCACAACCAATTTTAGCAACTATCAAACAATTGGTGATGACTAGGTCATATATATATGAGTATATTGACTTAGGAGTCAAATGAGATCATTTGATCATAGGTCATACTCATCGTTTAAGCTCAAGTGGGGTTACCACTTTTACATGCATTAATGCGTTCACACCATTAGAGTTGCTTTGACTCAATTCTTAGAGTTAAGCTCCCCTAGATGTGAGATCCCCCCTTAGAGGGATGAACTAACCTTGGGTTTTGTAGATGACGACTTCATGTAGGTGTTGAAGATGTAGATGCTCAATGTTGATGTAGATCATTTGGAGCAATCCTTTGGAGTGAGTTTCACTTTCAACTTGCCTACATGGGTTAGTCCCACAAGGAACAAACAAGAATATCCATAGACATAGAGTGATGCACACACAAGATGATGTCCATGAAAACATTAGGTTACCTTGTCCCTTGCCTTACCAACATGAGGGTTTGTGACTCCTTAAACTAGTGCAAGATGTAAAAGTTGATTGCACTTGTTCTTGCCAAAATGATATGAGTGAAGAATGTTGGTGGAGTCACCCTCAAGAACTCTCTAGTTCTTCTTCTTCAGGATCCACATCATCTTGATGGGAATCCTTGGAGTTGTAGTTGTACTTGATGAAGTAGAACTTGACGTAGTCTTGGGGACCCACTCGAACGAGGCTTTAGGTGCTTCTTCAAATGCATCAATCTCTTCTTGAAGCTTGTCCTTGCCTTTGTTCTTGTGGTCTTGTGGTGGAAGATCATCTTGAGCTTGTGTCCCCTTGAGGGAAGTAGGATCATACTTCTCTTGTTGAGGAACAAACTTTGTCTTGGGGTATTGATCTTATTCCCACTCAACTCCATTGGCATTGAACTTTCGTTCAAAACCAACACCTTGATTCTTCCGGTGCCTTCCTTGCTTATGCACAATTTCTTCAATTGCTTACTCCCGCAAGGCTCTTGTAAACACCTTTCTCCATAATTCCCTTCAATAAACTATTTTCTTGCTCAAGTGTAACTTGGCTAAGAGAATCATTAGTGGAATCAAGAGAACTACTAGAAGAAACAACATTGGATTTGACATTATTATTGTTACTACTAGAGGAAGTATCTTTCTTGTACTTGTTACTAGACTTGACTTGAGGCATGTAAGTAGATAAGAGTAAACGCTTGGCAATGTAAGAAGAACTTTTCTTGCGGAGATCATCATTGATTGCCTTTAAGAACTCATGCTCTTGCTCAAGATTGAGCTTTTCAAAGCGTAACTTCTCATGAGCCCTTAAAAGTTCTCGATGATCTTCGAAGATAGTTTCATGAGCCAACTTAAGAGTGTTTAGTTCTTTAGTTATAAGCTCAATTTTCTCCTTTTCATTGTCATTCATTTGATTAGCATGATTAATTGATGTTTCATCATAGTATTCATCACTAGAGTTGTCAACAAGTAAATCATCGTCCACAAGCAAGTCATCATCATCACTATTAAAATCAACATACTCGGGATGTGTTACCTTTGGACCTTTGGCCATGAAGCATCTTCCAATTCCTTCATTTGGTGAGTCAAATATGTTGTCGGAGTTGGTTGACACAAGTGCTAGACCAGCAACACCTTCATCTTGAGTATATTCGGAGTCGGAGTGATAGCTTCTCTCGGAGTGATTGTCGGAGTCGGAGCCGCAAACCCATTCACCAACATGAGCTTGATGTCTTCGTTTTGTGTAGCTCCTTGATGACTTGTCCTTTCTTTCCGAATCCTTACTTCTCCGTGAGGGTCTTCGTTCATAACGATCATCTCTACTCCTCCTCTCTCTTTGTGGTGATTCTTCTCTTTTGCTCCTTCTTCTTGGAGAATATTCTCTTCTTTTGTAGGGTGTCGTACACTCATTGGAGTAGTGTCCGGGTCTCCCACAATTGTAGCAATTGCGCTCTCGACTAGAAGTTCTCTTGTCATTGTAAGACCTTGACTTGGAGCTTCTTTCCTTGCTTCTACTTTTGTAGAATTTGTTGAAGTTCTTCACCATTAAGCTCAATTCTTCATTGAAGGTTGGTTTCTCACTTGATGATGTGGGGGCTTCACTTGAGGCTTTGTAAGCACCACTTACTTGTTGTGAAGTTCCTCCTTATCCTTGAGTGACATCTCATGAGCAACAATCCTTCTAATGACTTCCGTTGGCTTGAGATCTTTGTAGTTTGGCATCATTTGGATCAATGTGCACACGGTATCATACTTTCCATCCAATGCTCTTAGGATTTTCTTGATGATGAATTTGTCGGTCATCTCTTCACTCCCTAAGCCGGCAATCTCATTTGTGATAAGAGCAAGCCTAGAGTACATTTCAGTGACACCTTCACCATCCTTCATTTTGAACTTGTTAAGCTGACTTTGGAGCACATCTAACTTGGATTCCTTGATGGATTCGGTACCTTCATGCATATCAATCAAAGTATCCCAAATTTCCTTTGCATTCTCAAAACGGCTGATTTTGTTGAATTCTTCGGGGCACAATCCGTTGAAGATGATGTCACATGCTTGAGCGTTGTATTGCAGCATCTTCAATTCTTCCGCATTAGCTTCATGGTTCGGTTCTCTCCCATCGAAGAATTCACCTTGCAAGCCAATACAAATAATTGCCCAAATGGCAGGGTTATGTCCAAGAATATGCATTTTCATCTTATGCTTCCAACTAGCAAAATTAGTACCATCAAAGTAAGGACCTCTACGGTGATAATTTCCCTCGCTAGACGCCATACTTTCCTAGGTTGTGAAACCAAGGCTATGACCACCAAAAGCTATGGAAATCAAAGCAAATGGAGACCAAAGCTCTGATACCACTTGTAGGACCTTGAAGTATGTCTAGACGGTGGGCGGGGGGTGATTAGACTACTTGACCAATAAAACTTAACCTTTTCCCAATTTTAGAGATTGGCAGATTTTAGCTATTTTAGGACAAGTCAAGCAATCATCACACAATTCAAGCAAGCATGCAAAGAGTATATAGGCAGCGGAAATTAAAGCATGCAACTTGCAAGAAAGTAAGGGGAAGGGTTTGGAGGATTCAAACGCAATTGGAGACACGGATGTTTTTGGCGTGGTTCCGATAGGTGGTGCTATCGTACATCCACGTTGATGGAGACTTCAACCCACGAAGGGTAACAATGCCTTGAGTCCACGGAGGGCTCCACCCACGAAGGGTCCACAAAGAAGCAACCTTGTCTATCCCACCATGGCCGTGGCCCACGAAGGACTTGCCTCACTAGCGGTAGATCTTCACGAAGTAGGCGATCTCCTTGCCCTTACAAACTCCTTGGTTCAACTCCACAATCTTGTCTGAGGCTCCCAAGTGACACCTAGCCAATCTAGGAGACACCACTCTCCAAGAAGTAACAAATGGTGTGTTGATGATGAACTCCTTGCTCTTGTGCTCCAAATGATAGTCTCCCCAACACTCAACTCTCTCTCATAGGTTTTGGATCAGGTGGAAAGAGGGTTTGAGTGGAAAGCAACTTGGGGAAGGCTAGAAATCAAGATTCATATGGTAGGAATGGAATATCTTGGCCTCAACACATGAGTAGGTGGTTCTCTCTCAGAAATGGTAAGTTGGAAGTGTAGGTTCAGTCTGATGGCTCTCTCCACGAATGAAGAGGAGGTGGAGGGGTATATATAGCCTCCACAAAAAATCTAACCGTTACACACAATTTACCAAACTCGGTGGGACCGAATCGTTAAACTCGGTCGGACCGATTTAGTAAACCTAGTGACCGTTAGTGATTTTCAGTGGGACTGACATGCATCTCGGTGAGGCCGATAAGGTATGGGTTAGGGCATAACGTAATCTCGGTGAGACCGATTACACAAACTCGGTGAGACCGATTTGGTAATAAGCTTTCCAGAGAGTTGGTCAGGTAAACTCGGTGGGACCGATTTGCTCTTTTCGGTGAGACCGAAATGTTACAAAAAGGAAACAGAGAGTTTACATTGCAATCTCGGTGGGACCGATCGCTCACTTCGGTTAGACCGAAATGTTACGAAGGGAAACAGAGAGATTGCAACCCCATCTCGGTGAGACCGAGATCCCTATCGGTAAGACCGATTTGCTTAGGGTTTGTGGCAGTGGCTATGACTTTTGGAATCGGTGGCGCTGGATAGAAAGAATCGGTGTGACCGATTTTGGCTTTAGGTTTAGGTCATTTGTGGATGTGGGAAAGTAGTTGAGTGTTTTGGAGCATATCACTAAGCACATGAAGCAAGAGGCTCATTAAGAAACACCTCATCCCTTCTTGATAGTATTGGCTTTTCCTATAGACTCAATGTGATCTTGGATCACTAAAATGTAAAATGAAGAGTCTTGAGCTTTTGAGCTTGAGCCAATCCTTTGTCCTTAGTATTTTGAGGGATCCACTTTCATCATCCATGCCATTCCATTCATTGAGCTTTCCTGAAATAATAGTCTTGGAATAGCATTAGCTCAATGAGCTATATGTTGTTATGAATTACCAAAACCACCTAGGGATAGTTGCACTTTCACTACCACGAGATCGTAATGGCTAAACCCTAAAAGTCTAGCCGGTATGACTATGGTAATGAGTATATGCTTTCCGGACTAAACCCTCCGGTTTATATAGACACCAGGAGGATCTAGGGTTACATAGAGTCGGTTACATAGGAAGGAATCTTCATAGTTGATCGCCAAGCTTGCCTTCCATGCCAAGGAGAGTCCTATCCGTACACGGGCACAGTCTTCGGCCTCTGTGTCTTCACAACCCATCAGTCCGGCCCTTGGATAACTGGCCGGACGCCCGATGACCCCTTAGTCCAGGACTCCCTCAGTGGGTCCCAGCTGTCAGGTGGAGGAATCATTATTTTCCGCGTAATAAGGAAGCACTTCCTTGCTGCGGCCATGGACCCAGATGTCAGCCTCTCCACGTACAGTCCACGTCCGATGGAAGCCGTTCCTTGACCACGTTGACCACGCCGCGCCGAGAGCACCAGGGCGGTGGACGACGGTGAGGCCTAGCAAGGGGACGACACGGAGCCGGGGAAGACGCGGCAGTGGATGCCCACGCGTAGAGGAGTATGAGGGTTCATTGGTTCACTGCGGTGTGAGGTTACCGTCGCTGCAGAATAACAGGGGGTGTGGGTGAGTAGATGGATGGCCTGGCCAACGGTGGGAGTAGTAGGGGGCGGTGAGGCCTCTGCGGCATCGCAACCGGCCATGGGAGGCACGAGCACGAGGCACGACCAACGCTGGTTTGGGCGGCTGGAGTAAGAAGACCAGAGGTTGAAGAAGCGCTACGGCCGTTGGATGGACATCGTATTGTCACTGGAGCTAGAATCGTTCATATTGACTAAGTTGACAAAGCCCTCCGTCCCCGTCAACGTAGTTGGCCCACAAGTCAGCCTCCCACAGTTGTGGGTCCCAGCTAGCAGGGGGTATTCATTTTTTTGTGCGTACTAAGGAGGCACTTCCTTGCGTGTGAAGATATAGCTGGTGGGTCCGACCTGTCAACGGTGGGAATGATTTTTTCGCGAAATATAGAGGCCCTTCCAGTGGGTCCCAGCTTTCAGGTGGAGGAATCATTATTTTGCGCGTAATAAGGAGGCATTTCCTTGCATGCGGCCGTGGACCCAGTTGTCAGCCTCTCCACGCACAGTCTACTTCCGATGGTGTCGTTCGTTGACCACTCCGCGCCGAGCGCATCCAAGGTGGTGGACGACGGTGAGGCCCCCGGACAGCAATGATCTGGAGATGGGAAGACGCGAGAGTAGAGTCGCAGACAGAGAGGTGTACGAGGGTTAACTGGTTCTGGTGCGGTGTGGTTCGGCAGTCGGTGGAGAAGAACAGGAGGTGTGGAGGGGTGGAGGGATGGCCTGGCCAACGGTGGAGTAGCGCTTCATAGTGAAGCATGCTAAGCAGAGCTGCTTGCAGCAGGAGGCGGGAGCAGGTGGTCCCGGCGGCTCTGGAGGAAGAAGACGAGATATTGAAGATGGATGTCGGTCGTTGGATGTAAATCCAACGGCTAACGATGTCAGAATCATTTGTTGACTAAGTTGACAACGACTTGCATTGGCTTCGACCTATTGGCCCACATTTCAGCCTCCAAAAATGTGGCACATATTCAACCCATTTTTCCAGAATTTACAGTCTTTTTTTGCGGGGTAGAATTTACAGTCAATTTGATCTTTTTTTTGAATTACAGTCCATTAGCTTGGTCGGGTGAACAAATAATGTAGCGTCCATGCGGCCCATTTATGTTTTTCCTAAAAAATTACAGGCCATTTGCACTTTCTCAAAATACACGATTTTGCTGGGATGATTCTAATTATAATGTTGGGGTGGGTGTAGCAATGTTATCAAAAAATAAACAAGGGCTGAGCATTTTGTTATATATATATATATATATATATATATATATATAAATAATAAGTGATTTATTATTACATTGGTCCTTAAATCTTACCAAGCTTTTGTACACAATCACCAGGATTTTCGTTGCCAAAAAATCCAGGATTTTATTGTTAAGAAATTATTTTTCTAAGTTAATAAGATGCAGGATATTGTTTTCTTACATATGTAAGTATCTGTTAAATATATGATGACAATAATAATAATATATCATAACATATAAAATAATTTAAATATATAATATAGTTAGAAGGGAAACATAAGTTGTACCAGGCGTTCATATTCTTATATAGAAAAATAGAACAGACCTCTGCGTTTTCTTCAAAAATTAAACATAAATTGGGCTGCCGATGTTTCAGGAAAAATAAAACCTTGGATGAGAGGTCCATAGGCCGGTCGATAACTGACGGCCCTCAAGAAAATACAAACAGGCCTATGGACCTCCCATCTGAGGTCGTGGGCTGTGCATGTTAATAAAGAAAGCCTAGACGGGGCAGCCCAAAACCCAGCTGATATTTGCTGCCCCAGTGATAATAAATGATACCTGCCAGCTCCCCGGCTACGTTGTGAATTTATCTCTTATAGTAACTACGTTGAAGCACCTAAAAAAATGTAACTATGTTGACAAACCCGTGGTCCCCGACGTCAGTATAGCATTAGGAGGAAGTATTTTTTCAATGAGGCACTTGCTTGTGTACGGCCATAGACCTGGTGGGTCCCGACTATCCGCCTCTCCACGTACAGTCCTCTCCATATTCCTCTCGTTTGTTCAGCTGTTCACAACGGCAGACAGCAGCGTCGCGGCGAGTGCACAAAGGCGCAAGAGGAGATCCGACCACCTGAGGAAGTGCCTTATTAGTAATGAAACAACTGAACTAGCCTAGTGGCCGAGTGAAACTACCCGACAGCTGTTCCGCCCGGGTTCGATTCCACCTGTGCAGAGAAAATATCTCCAATTTTTTTGCCTCTACCTTTATTGACATATGGGTCCCAATTGTCATCTACGCACACCACGTCCAACACTTGCCAAAACTTCATCCCTCATTTTCTCTGTTTTTCGCACACTCGACATTGTGTGGGCATTTTGAAAATAGCATATCTTTTTGACTGTGCATCATATGAAGATGTGCTATGCATGAATGTTGATCAGCATGATGTTAATTGGTTGGCAGTTCCAGTTTTGACCATGAATAAAACTTCCAAGATGATGTTAACACTGTTTGAAAAGGCCGTGTTAATATAAATGCTCTGCCTCTGAAAGTTGCAGTTTCTTATCTGAAACTGAACTTGGAGTTTCTTATCTGAAACTGAAACTTGCAGTTTCTTCTCTGAGAATCACATTGTCTGCACTTTTATACTCCTATGAAACTACATTTTTTAAGTGCTAAAAATAGATCTCTAGAATTCATAAAATACTTCATATGCTCAATTGTGCAAATATGAAATTCAAAAGACATTCATATCTGAAAGTACTCTCAAAGTACACAACACAAAACACAATTCACAACCTGCAAATACTAACAACCCTAAGCTCCTCCTGACAATTCACAACCTGCCCGACTATTGGGCTTGGGGGCAGTCCCTCCTATTCCTCGGCAGCGGACAGCCGCCCCGTGAGACGATGTGAACGGCAAGGGAGAGGATGGCAGGGAAGCGTCGTCGGGCCAACTGTTTTTCTCCTCTTGCATCTGGGTTCAGTCGACGAAGACTCCACCGGCTCGCTCTGGCACGACACCCTCACAAACGGCACCCTGTAGATTTTCGATCCTTCAATCTCTGGTGGATACTCCATCTGGGATCGATACTCCCACCACCGCTCCCTCACGACCGGATTCGGTGAATCTGTTTGCTCCATGGCTCAGAGGAGCAGCTCTGTGTACTCCCGTGTGACTCCCTCCGGGAGTATCGCCGCCTTTTCGCTCTGTTGTAGATATTTGGCCATGGATGTCGCCGTCGCCGCTAGTTAGTCCTTGTTGTCAAACCAAGACTGTGTCTCCAACACCCTAGCTAGCTTCACAGGGTCGCTGTCTGCAATCCTCATGTATCGGTGTCTTGCAGGGATCGTCCAGGTACCAACCTATGTACTCCTACAACACTTCTCTAGTAGTATTATCTCTCGTCTCTTTCTTATATTAACTCACCCGACTTGCGGGGCAGGGGAGTGTGCCTATGGTCGGTTCTCAATTGCAGTCCCACGTGTGCGTGCAAACGCAATATGATGCGCGTTCCATTCGGAGAGCGGTGTGCCAGACCGATCGACCGTCTGGGGTGCGACGCGAACGCGACGGGCGTGCTGTATACTCCGTACATGTGTACCACCGTTTTCTTGAGGCTTTGCTCCTTGGCGCAATCCATGGATACAAAATTAGTATACTGTACTATTTAAAATTTGAGGGCGGGGCTTTTCCCGCGCGATAGGCGGGGCAGTTCCGCCTAGTCGGTTCGACAGAGACGCGAGAAGATGAGGGAGTAGGCTGCTGCAAATGTAGGTCTGTGTGATTTGACAGTGAGTTATTGCTGGACAGGTGGGGCCCGGTGATTTGACTTGCCATTATCATTTTAACTGCGGCGCTACGACCGGCATGAGTCTCCTGATTCCTGACCACCTCCATACATGTGCCTCTCCCGATGCTCCACCATGTAGAGGCTGGATCTTGCTTGAGAGCCCACTACTCCACTTTTTCCTTGCCTCTTTCCCCCACATATGCAAAAATGCCATGTAAAGCGGGCTTAAAGCCCACTATTGTACTTGATCCTACAGGTGCTAAGCCTGCCACATAGGCATAAAGTTTGATGTGGCAAGTTAATTAAGAAGAGTGAGACTAGTTTGGTGACCCCATGAAGAAACGGTGATAAGCGCGTGTACCTAGATGAAGCAAACTTAGCAACAAAAAACTAAGCACCTATGCGTTGGGGACTTGAGTTGCTAAGCCATTTAATGCCCATGGCACCTCATCTAAGCACCATTTCATTGGAAGAGGTCACTCCTTGGCAAATGCAATAAATACTACGAAGAAAGAGATAGAAAGAAGTAAACAAAAAATACTCTTATAGCCAACCTTATAGCTAACCTTGTTGTATGAGTGACTAATTGATGCCTATGTATGACATGCCAACATCAGATAGCCTAACGCACCGTGTTAAATCTCCAATGGCGTGACTGCGCGAGCGAGGCGACGGTCATGGTAGGCGCGACCATGATACAGGCTGCTGGCAGCCCTTGGATCTGAGATCGAACGGTCGCATGCTAAGTTGCTGAAAATTTGCAGAATAACCCTCCAGGATAGGATATTCATCCATAGGTCTAGAATCACCCATAGGTCGAGTAGACATGACATCTAATTGGGGCCCCATAGTACTGTGCATGAATCCATTTATCCACCAGGCAAGCGACTACCCTGCCATTCGCACGCCCTCCCCCCCACTCGACATATTTACAATCGATAAACTGCTCCTAGTCGTCCCGTCCTTTCACATTACGGCAGTTCCACTAATCCTAACCCTCCTCCCAAATCCATGGCGTCCCAAATCTCCATGATCGGCGGTGAGTACAAGGTTAGAACCATCACCGGCAATGAGTTCAACGTCATCTACACCCGTTCTTCCGCAACGGTGAAACAATGCCTTGCTCGCTTCAAACGCATGTTCGAAAACTCAAATGATGAGTGGGTCGCTGGGCTAGATGTTGAGTACACCACAGTCCTGGGAAGTGAGAAGAATCTAAAGGAGGCAGAGAAGAAGAAGCCCGCCGTGATCCAGGTTTGCATGCATGACTTATGCTTGGTCTACCACATATGCCATGTCGTTGTTGAGTGCGAGGAATTTAAGAAGTTCCTCAAGGGCGGCCGAGTCAAATTCGTTACTGTAGACTTTAAGAACGACAAGGAAATCCTGGGTCGGATAGGCCTCGTTGTAGGCGACCCCTTCGACCTCCAGAAGGAAGGGCTGGTGCCCTCCCTTGATCAGCCTTCAATGCTGACCCTGGCAGGAGCCATGGTTCATCCTTCATACGGTGAACTGAAGAAACCTCCGCACACATTTCATCATGCATGGCAGTGGACTGTACTAGATATAGACCACATCCACTACACTTCAATGGATAACTACCTTTGTTTCAATATCTACAAGGGTTGGATGAAGAGCAAGAGCCAAGTGTGCGGTTCAAGCAAAGAAGTATCACCCAAGAGGAAGACGGACAAGGACGAAGTCGAGGACGTGGACGAGGACTCCGAGTAAGGTGTCAGTGTTGTTGCTCATGGTGGTTCTAATGCAGTGTCTACCGGATTAGTTGCTTAGTTTAATTTCTGGTGTGCTTAGTTTTATTTGAGGGGTGTGTTGTGCTGAGCCCCCAGCAGAACTATGTTATGTTTATTCTCGTTATATTTCATACATTTCATCTTTTAGTCGGTATAGTACTACCACTCGTTTCTTCACATTATATACGTACAATATATATGGCCAACATCATATAGCCAGCACTTTAGTTGTCAAAGAATTTCAGGGTGCATAGTTTTGTCAAACAATTCCAGGGTGCTTAGTTTTATTTGAGGGGTGTGTTGTGATGGACACCATTAACTTATCATTGTGAGAATCGGCTTATTTTTGTCATATAACATGGTCAACAGGTTTGACGTGAAAATAACAAAGTCTAATGGCATTTCTGAGCAAACATCTAACTTAACGATGGCATTTTTAGGTATCTAATTGCATTTTTGAGCAGGCATCTCACGGATCGATGGCATTTTTTGAGTAGTTGTAACTTCTAATGGCAAAACTGAGTAGTGATACACAACTAGTGGCATAAATAATAAGAACCCAAGAATTAAATAGCTATGCTCATTTCTTTATTTCTTTATTTCTTTATACCTTTGTGTGCGAAACAATATACGATGCCTCCCCCAGATTTTCTTTACAGAGGCAACATAGAACTATATGAGTGCCCAGTTAAATTTTGGAATTATTCTGGGTTCATTTGGCCTTTTTTATACATTAATTGAGTTTCTTGTCATTTAATGTGCATAATTCAAATTTGAACTACAAGCACATGCTCCCATGCACCAAAGTTGATTGAAAAATGACATGTGTGTCCTCGGGTGAATTTCTACGTCCCATATAAGAAATGGGAAGGAAATTCAAACATCTGGGCATCGTGGTTCAGCCGAGAACATTGAGAAGATTGGTTTTAAAATACTTGTAAATCCAAAACATGCCTGAAAATCATGAAACTTGGCATGGTGTCATGTCATGGTACTACCATGCTGTGGTAATTTTTTTTGCAGAATGGAAACAAGTTTTGGTATAAGTTTCTTGCAAACCGGAGCTTATCTCAAGAAGGCTCGTTGTTCTAAGAAGGAACGTGTCACCTTTGTGTGCATAGTTCAAATTTTAAATGCAAGCACATGCTCCAGTGCACAAAAGCTGGTTGAAAAATCACATGTGTGTCCTCGGGTAAATTTCTAGGTCCCATGCCAGAAATGGGAATGAAATTCAAACATCTAGGCGTCATGGCTCGGCTGGAAACATTGAGAAACTTGGTTTTTTAATTCCTGTAAATCCAAAACATGCATGAAAATCATGAAACTTGGCATGGTGTCATGACATGGCACCAACATGATGTGGTAATTTTGCTGTCCGATTTGCGAAGGCGCACACATTAACAATCAAGAAAGTCATTTTGGAACAAGTGTTGTCACGTTACAATCAGAAACACAAGTATTATTGAAACCGTGTGCGTTCTATTTACCATTTACTTGCCGCCATGCGTCCCCTTTTTTTATTACCTAGGGGGCGCCGTGTAGGGTAGCTATTTGAGTACGGGAGGCGTGCGATCAAACCCCTGCGCATGCTTATCGGGAGGAGAGCCCTTTGACCTCCATCTGCCGTCCACCTCTCTCCCAAGGTATCCATTAATGGCACCCAAGCCTCTGTTTAATGGCGTGTCAATGTCTCACTCGACTGAGATTTAAGAGAGAAAAAACAAAATCTTAAAAGAAATATTTGCATGGATCTTGATGTAAGATCCGACGGACCTATATAGCATCTACGGCTACTTATAGCAAGACTGATGAATATATATAAGGACGACGAGAGTGGATAATAATTGCCTTACATAATTAGGAAGATAATTAAAAAAAGCACATGTGGCTACGCCCGAAATACACAAGGGAAAAAGAAGAAGGAAGACGCATACAACGATCTAGCTCGCTGATCTCTACTTTCTTAATGCGCTGCAGGTCGCGGAGACTAGTTCTCGCGGCGGGCGATGATCTCTTTCATCAGTTTCATGTCCTTAATATGCTGCTTGGCTGCATCCATGGATTCCTCCACCAGCCTGTTGCGCTCGATGCAGAGCATGGCATTCTCGTCCATAAGTTTCTTGATGATGACGCCCGTCCTCTGCAACAAGGCAATGGTCTCCTCCTCCTGCTTCGCCCTTCCGGCGATCTTTGCCCTCAGCATGTCACGCTCGCCCCGGAGCTTCGCATTGCCCTCCCCTAGTTGCCGGATGACGCCGGTAGCCTCGTCCTGCAACCTCGCCCAGCCGGAGATCTGATCCATCTGGCTATGGACCATCGCATGCATGCGCCTGTAAGAGTCCTCGCCTGCCCGCGAGAAATTTTCCCAGGCCGCCGCGGTGCGGCGGGACCTCCATGCTGCTTCGGCTGTGTGGCGGGACATCTCTGCTGCTTCCGCGGCGTGGCCGGACCAGTCTGCTACATCGACGGTGCAGCGGGACCTCCGTGCTGCTTCAGCGGCACGGCGGGACCTCTCTGCTGCTACTGCTGCGCGACTGGACATGTCAGCTGCTTTCGCGGCAAGGCGGGACATCTCTCGTGTTTCCTCTTCCATGCTCACCTCTCCCTGGTGGAAATCTCTTGACCCTGGCTTGATTGACTTGATTGTTTTTTGTGGATGAGGAGTTGAGGAGGAATGTGCAGTCATCTTAGCATAGTAGTATTTATAACCGAGTACTACTAATACGCTCCTAAGTGGGAAACCGTTTAGGTTGTGATCGGTGTGAACAGGTTTGCAATTAAATATAGCGTGGTAGTAGTAGTAATTTGGAATGTGACGAGACACGCTCAAAATTTATTGATGGTTCTAGTTTCGAAGTGCGGCACTATTCCCGGATGGCGTAACGTCGGCACGTTTTCTCACCCATGGTGTAGCATATGCCATGGTACTAGTTCTTTTTCTACTTCTGTGTACGTGCAAAAACTGGTACCGTTGGATACATATCTTACGCTTGGCGTTCGACAGGAATAGCCTCGTGGCGGGCTATAGACTAGTCTTTTTTCACACACATTACACCTATCTCTTGGGACTTCTCGCACGCACCATCACTGCTCCCTAGGTCGATGCCACCCACATACACTTGTACTCTGAGAAGAGGTGCACGCACGCACTCGTCCTCTCTCACACACGCATCTGTAGCTACGAATTGTAGTGTTCTCAACCATCCGATTGGCTCTATCATAGGTTTCACGTTGCTCCTTGGCCTTGAGATTGAGAAGTTTAAAACACGGAGGCTAAGATGGAGGCGCGAGGTTTTGGTTAATGTGCGGGCCGCACACGGCACCAACACGACACGAGCTTCGTCTGCCTGGTGCGCATGCAGTCGGGTGACTTGTCCAAGTATAGACACAACCAGGCCCTCGTTGGTATCTGCGCCTCAACTTTGGTTGGTCATAGTGGAGAGTAACATAGACTAGTAACTAGTCTATGTTACTAGTACCTTCATAGTGGGTAGTGTCATATAGTATATGCATAATTTGGCCATTTAGCTCTCTATATGTACCACCTTTTTTCTTTAATTTTATCTTGTTAGGTTTGCTCCATGGCGTAATTCATCGATACTACTACTGTACAAATGTATACATTTTTTAAAAGGCTAGAGGGCGGGGCAGTCTAGCTTGGTCCTTTTCACGAGAGGCGATGGCCTTTGTGATCTGATGACTCATTACTGCTGGAAGGCGAGGCCTTGTGATTTGACTGCTCGTATAAATGTGCCGATGACCCGAGGAGGAGCAAAGTGTGCGGTATACTCAAGTTTTCCACTGGAGTAGTACTACGATGGAGGAGCGCGAAACACAGCGGCGCAGTGCCATATGGTGATAAAAAATGATCTAATTTGCTAGTCATCTCATTGTTAGCATTGTTCTATTCATGCCTCGCAGAGAATGTGACACGTGCCACGAAACACCCGAAGCAAAAGAAGAAACACATGAGCAAAAGAAGAAGGAATATTATCACCCCAAATGATCTAATTCTCCACGGAGTCGTAACTGCTTCTTCATCGCCTCCACGACCACCATCTCCTTGCGCGTCTCCTGCACCATCTTCTTCATTCTGTCCATGATGCGGGATTTCTCGACGCGAGCCTTCATCATCTGTTCCACAGCCACATTACGTACCTTGACAACAGTCGGGTGCTTGATGTGGAGCTTCACCAACTCCTCCTTCTGTTCCATGACGAGGGCCTGCAGCATCTTCATCGAGGAACTACTACTCTCATGCAGCTTCTTCCAGCCGGTGTGCTTCTCCTTCAGCAGGTCAAGCTCGTGGCAGAGCTTCGCCTTGTCCTCCTGAAGTTGCAGGATTTCGCCAGTCACCTTCTTCTCCGAGGCAATGCTCTTCTTCAGCGGCATCACCAAGCCGGCGGTCAACTCCCCTGCTTATTGAGCTTAGCAGGCATGTCGTCGAGGCTCTCCTTCAGCAGCTCCACCAAACATAAATTTCAAGTAGACTACACTGCTCAGATGCGTAAATATTATGTTACTGTCAAAAATTGGCACAAAATACGAAGGAGACCAATGGAAGTACTACTAGCAACCCATGATTTAACTACTCGCATGCACGCAGTGGAGTAGTAATGTCTTTCTTCCGCCCTAACGTCCACTCAATTTGCATGCACTGTATTAATTCACCATCAATGAAGTGAAGGACTTTACACGCGTCAAATTATCACATGGGGTGGATCTTGGTACAAAATTGCATCCTCCCATGTACCCGTGTGTGCGTGCGAGGGAATGAGTGCATGCGTGGCGTGTGTGCACGTCTTTGCTTCGTGCATGTACCGCCAGTGTGGCTCAGGGAGGACGAGTACATTCTTCTGGAACCAGCAGCACGTCACTGTGATCAATCCACACAAGGATGTCGCGACAATGCCTCCACATGTGCCACGTGGCTTCATGAACTATAAGAGAGACACTGTGTAGCGTGCCATTGTGTTTTGCACATACTTGAAGTACTAGTAAGGTACACGTGCATTGCACGCGTCAGATTTTGCAACCAAATTATGAATAAATACCACACTATAGCATGTAAGCTCTGAGTCATATATGCGTGATGTAGACCTTCGTTTAATTCTTATAGTTCATCTCATTCAAATCAATTAGTTTTTATAAAAAACCAAGGGCCTCTTTGATTCGTAGGATTTCCAAAACGCGGGAATAGGAAGAACATGGGATTAGAGTGGAATGTCGTGTTGAATCCTACAAGATTGTACGAGTGTTTGGTTGTGCATAGGAAAAACGCAGAGTTCTTTCAAAGAGGTTTGAGTGGATGGGATGTTTCCTATGAAATCTAGTGCAAATAAATCATATGAAAAAATTCCTATGGTTTACAATCCTATGAATCAAACAACCAAGATAGGAAAAATTCCTAAGGATTAGAATCCTCCTAAATTCCTTTGAGAATCCTTTGAATCAAAGAAGCCCTTAATCTATTTTATGATTCACGGAATTGTGCTTTGTAAAGCATAAAGCAGAAACAAATAATGGCAATTCAACTAGAAAAAAAGTTTGGGCAGTTATGATACGGAAGATTCTAGAACAAAGGAGAACCACTGTTGTTTTGAGATTTGTGCATTATGCTTAAGTTCAACCATGGAGTCTGCTAGATTGTACATGTGGCAAAATCCGGTGGGGGGCTAGAAGATGGTGCGAGGGGCCGAGTGGAGGGAGACTATGAAGGAGTGCACAACTGTGAGATTGATATTTAGAGAGAGGGGGCGAGAACGTGTGTTGTTGCGCGCAGTGGCGGAGCCATGAAAAATGTCCCATGAGCTAGGGGGCCAAGCATTGCTAATCCTTTACGAGGAGGGCCAATTCATCAACATAAACCATTTTTACCAGCAACTGTCTAATGATCACATTCATATTAGTCTCGATATATAGTGATGTTAGGGGGGGCAGGGCCCTTGCTGCCCCCTGTCTTCGCCATTGTGCGCGCGTCTGAGAGATGAAGCGGAAGGCATGGATGATGAGAGGGGGGCGCTGGATATATAATTAATGTGGGTGTATTAGCTATATATTTAATCCTATATAGAGAGGTATAGATTGATCGATGTGGATGTGGGAAAGAGGGTGAGACCTCACTAGATATATAGATTGATCGGTTTATGTGGAAAACTATGAAAGACCTAGCTACACACACACACACACACATAGAGGAACATCGATTGTTGCGCATGCACGTGAGAGATAAAGAATGCCCGATATGATGGAGATGGGGATGTGTGTGTGTGTGTGCCTTCATGGGAGACCGACCTGAAGAAAAAGATTGCATGTGTGCGATGGATAATGCCGATTGGTAGTGTGTGTGCATGCGTGCACGAGAGAAAGCTAGTGGTACAATTATAAAGAGAAGACCAATGTGTGGGTGTAAAAGACTAGGTGAGATCATAATCAATGTAAAGTTGAATTCAAATATTTGAATAAGAGATCATGATGTTTAAAACCCATGCATGCATGAATATAGCGGAGATCTGCGCCGTGTGGTTTGGAAACGAGCATGTTGTAATGTATACACATTGAATAAGGTCAGACTGGTTTGAATTTGAGATACCGATGGTAGACATCGCTTGGCCACATTGCATCCGTGAATGGACACACTATTCTAATTGGAGATGATGGGTGGATTTCGCATCACATATCTATATCTATACTCCTATATATATTATATTATATATTTTTATATAGTGTGCGGATAACTTTAACTTTGAAATATGGTCATTGGATGAGGCCAATCCGATGGTGCAGAGCTGGCAAATTTGAGCACTACTGGCCGTTGGATATCATCTAGATTCCACCAGATTTTTCCCAATTTAGAAGACTCTATGGTTGAACTTAAGCATAATGCACAAACCTCAAAACACAAGCACTTCTTCTTTGTTCTAGAATCTTCCGTATCAGAATTGCCCAAATGTTTTTCTACATGATTTTTTTTACTTTATGCCTTACAATGCACAATTCCATGAATCTTAAAATAGATTAGCTTTCTTATAAAAACTAGATGATTTTGAATGAAATGAACTATAAGAATTAAATGAACATCTACATCATGCATATATTACTCAAAGCTTACATGCTATAATGTGGTATTTATTCATAATTTGGTTGCCAAGTCTCATGCGTGCAATGTACGTGTACCTTCCTAGTTTAAATGGTGTCTGTGTGTGTGTTGTGCGTGTTAAACACATTGTACGTAGTATGTCATACTAGTCTAAATTGTCTTTTTTTGGTACAAGTTAAGCTTGTTCTCCCAAAATTTCAAGCCGCGCCTTGTTATGCCGAAATTTCAAGCTAGCGTCTCTGTCTATCGTCTTTCTTGAAACTCCGCCTCTTCAACCCGCGCCTTGTTACCCTGAAATATTTAAGATAAATCTTTGTCTCGTTGTGCTCCGACAACTCCCTCCATCTCAACCCGCGCCTTGCTATTCCAAAATTACAACGCGCGCGAAAACTCCCACCTCCTGTGAAATCCTGACACGCGAAATGCCCGTGATAACCCGAACCGAAAGAACCACCTCAAATCGGTGCGGGTACTTTCGTAACTTACCCCACATTTCGGACAAGCACGTCTGTTGGTGTCAAAACCGGCGGATCTCGGGTAGGGGGTCCCGAACTGTGCGTCTAGGCGGATGGTAACAGGAGACAAGGGACATGATGTTTTTACCCAGGTTTGGGCCCTCTCGATGGAGGTAATACCCTACTCCTGCTTGATTAATATTTAGATATGGGTAGTACAAGAGTAGATCTACCACGAGATCAAGGAGGCTAAACCCTAGAAGCTAGCCTATGGTATGATTGTTGTTCGTCCTACGGACTAAAACCCTCCGGTTTATATAGACACCGGATAGGTTAGGGTTACACGGAGTCGGTTACAATGGTAGGAGATCTACATATCCGTATCGCCAAGCTTGCCTTCCACGCCAAGGAAAGTCCATCCGGACAGGGGACGAAGTCTTCAATCTTGTATCTTCATAGTCTTGGAGTCCGACCAAAGATGATAGTTCGGCTATCCGGACACCCCCTAGTCCAGGACTCCCTCAGTAGCCCCTGAACTAGGCTTCAATGACGACGAGTCCGTCGCGCATATTGTCTTCGGCATTGCAAGGCGGGTTCCTCCTCCGAATTCTTCATAGAAGGTTTTGAACACCAGGATAGTGTCCGGCTCTGCAAAACAAGTTCCACATACTACCGTAGAGAGAATAACTTTTGCACAGATCTGCTGACGTATTCTGCGGCGTGACATCACACCACGGCCAGTCCTTTATATGAATGATTTTTTTACTGTTCCACCTTAGCGCGATTAGCGAGGCGGTTTCCTTGGCACGTCTTTATCAAAGCGTAGATCGTGCCCCCTTATTTCGGGATTCTCATCAAATACAGACATGGGTAACCCAACCGTGCCCGTTGGCATGCCTCCTCTATCGAAGACGAGTCCTAATCGACCACGGGGAGGGCTCTTGGTATTCAACCTCTTTATAATGAGACCAAGGCCCTCTTCTTTTTTACACCCTCCATCGAATTCGCCTCGCGCTTCGAGTTCTAACACCCAAAGCTTCAGATTTAGGCGCTTCGGACCTTCGACGATGTCCGGCTCCGACCAACACGGCCGATGGATGCCTTCTTCCATCACAGAAGAAGATGTGCTAAAGCTGCGAGACGCCAGGTATCTAACCGGTGAGATTTCGCATAGGCTGCCTGCTCCAGGGCAGGTCATTCCCACTCCCGAGCCTGGCGAGAGTGTGGTGTTCGTGTCACACTTCCTTCGGGGTTTAGGCTTCCCGACGGATCCCTTTGTGCGGGGCTCATGTTTTATTATGGGCTGGATTTCCATGACTTGAATCCGGAGTCCATCCTCCATATCTCGTCATTCATTGTCGTATGTGAGGCCTTCCTCCATATCACCCCTCACTTTGGATTGTGGCTCAAGACCTTCAAGGCGGAGCCGAAGATGATCGAGGGGCAGCAAGCAGAGTGCGGAGGGGCGGTCATAAGCAAATGTGTCGATGCTCCGTGGCCCGAGGGCTCTTTTCAAGAGGAGCTTGGTTTGTGGCAATGGGAGTGGTTTTATATTACCGCTCCTGTGGGCACCAAATGGGTGGCGCTTCCGCCTTCCGCCAGTCCACCACAATGCGGCTGGCGTCATGGGTCAACAAGGGGCTCGACTGGGGCCGTCCAAGGACGTTCCTCCTGTTGAGGGGCCGTGTCGAGACCTCCAAGAAAGAGAGATCAATCTGGTCGCAGGGCGCAGGTTATGTTGATTCGGCGCCTTACGCCTCAAGAACGCCGCCTCCGTCTGTGGGAATTCAAGCCGAGGGACCATGAGCTCTCCAACATTTTATGGGTACAACGCCTGTGGAGATGTATAAACTGTTCTTGGATCACAAGAGAAGTGTCCGGACTGACCGAGGACGCAGGACTAAGCTGCAATCGCCCAGATACTCAAGTAAGTAATCACAGTATCCGGACAGGCTGTCCGTTCATTTATCATAGACTTGCCCTTAAAGGAGTTGTTTCTTGAACAGGAGTGGATAGCGAAGGTAAAGTTAATAAGGTGTCCGGCTCCCCTCCCAGAGACCCCGCCGGATCCCATGCTGACCAAGATGTTGAAGGCCGCGCCTTTTAAAGAAGGCGAAGGGGGGATCAGGGAAGCAACTGCCTCCACGAAGGAGGCTTCTGAGGAAGGAGGGATCAAAAGTCCCACCCTTCAAGGAGAGAAGAGGACCGCTTCGGAAGATCCGGAGGTCAAGGCCTCAAAGAGGGGAAAGAAATATTTGTCAGAGAGTCCGGCGCTAGGAAGTATCCCAGCCGCACTATTTCCCCAAGGGGATCAGCCCTCCAGCGAGCCGTAAGTAAAAAGAAGGGGTCTTGTAAATAAGGAACATCCCTGCATTTATTTCTAAAGATAATCGAAATTGTACCTTGTAGTTCGGATCTTAGCCCTTCTCAGCAGAGCTAGTCTTCGGGGGATCTTCTTCCGGAGATGATGGAGAGCGAAACACCTCCACCTGTCGCACCCTCATGTGAGGCGGACGACCCTGAGGTGTCGTCATGAGGGTTTCCCAAGTCCGCGGGGCCGAAGGTCCGGCGCCAATCGGGCGTCTTGATTGGAGGAGCTGAAGGATCTGCTTGGGCGAGCGGCTATCTCAGAAGATCACCGCGCGCTAATGGGTACGGTGATTTAAAGAATTGCATCCGCTGAGAGCGGATTGCATGAAGCCGTCAGAAGCTTACTGACGGGGTTTGAGGTACGCAAAAATGATGTACCTTCTGACAGTTATGCATATAGAATGCGCCCCGTATAGATAGTAGCCCATGAGACTCGGTATGTTGTCAAAATTGACAGCGTGCCGAGGATCATAATCTCAGTTATAACATATCGCCGCTTCTAAGTAGGTGGCGGGGCGTCCGGTGGCCAGCCGGACTGGTGAATATGCCGAACTAAAGCGGCAACTTGACGAGGCGGATGCGGACATCGCGCTGGTCAATAAATGGTTTGACGAGTCACAAGGTATGCGACTTCTACGCGGACACCTGGTAAGGGAGCTTGACGCCCATGCCTTACTACTTGTATGCTTAATGCAGGTGGTGCCGCTGCTGTGGAGGAGCTGCGGGCGGAACTCACCCGAGCTAAAGAGCAAGCCAGGAATAGTAATGCGGCCGCTTTAAGGGCGGCCGAAGAGCTAAAGGCCGAACGGGCTGCTCACTGCCGAAGCAAAGAGGACATGGCCGATATGGCCATAAAGTTGAAGAATACTACCGACCGCTGCGAGGTTCTTGAAAAGGAACGTCAAGCGGAGCAAGAGGGCCTGAAAAAGGCCACCGCCGAATCCAAGGATCCCCATTCCGCTTTGAGAGCTGCCAAGGAGGAGCTGAGTCAGGCCGGGGCTATTGCGGCTGGAAAACCGTTTCTGCTGCGGAGGAAATATACGGATCCGAAGTATGCTCAGTTGGACAAGTTGTGGAGTTTGGAGGATGCTTATCTGGACTTAGCGGCGAGCGCTGCGGACGCGATTGAGCACTTCCGAGGCCAGAAGGGGCACAGACAGGAAGAGCTGTTTTGGTCGCAGTTCCATAGTCCAGAGCGTCCTCTTCCGTTAACCGATCGGTTGGCCGAATGGGCCGAGCTGAATCGATTGTCCGGACTTGCCATGAAGCATGTCGTGACTCATTTGTGGCCGGGGAAACCTCAGCCGAAGAGTTATTTTGGTTAAGTGCAGCAGTTCCTTGGTGCGGTACCGCGTATCGACGCAATGAAGCGGTCGGCATGCATAGAGGGTGCGCGGATGGCTCTTGCCCGTATCAAGACATACTGGGCGGAGATGAAATCCACCGAAGTTGCATCCCAAGATTCGGACAGAAGCCGAGTACCTGCCAAGCACTATTTTGAGGAAGTCCTGCAGGGCGCTCGTTTAATAGAGATGCAGTGCTCGAAGGATGTTATGCTTTAATGGCATGTATGATCTATGAAAACATTGTTTCAATATAATATAAGAGCTTTTTATACTTGTGCGATCAAGTAGTAAACTACTCCCTGTGCGGTCGTTGATGTATATGTATATATAACCTGAAAGATGGCAGTCCTTGGTTTAGCCCCACGCACATAGTGCGGGGTGTTTGCAAAGAAGGCGCTTTTTCACACTTAATTCAACGTCTTGGTCCTATTAAGGAGGTGGTAGCGTAGCAAACTAGGCAACCGGACTATAATGCTTTATCACTTTCACTTAGCCATAGGAGTTCGAGGGTGGGTCTACTATATAGCCCTGGGGGCACCGCACTCTCCCGAATTCAAAAGTGCGTATGTGCCTGACCGAAAAACGGTCCTTCATTAATGCGGAGGAATTCTAAACATTCCGGTGAGTCATCGAGTGGTTGACCAGTCTCTCGCTATATCATGACAGTCAGTTTTCGGCTTTCTCTACTGAGGTGCTCGCCCGGCCGAACCGGGGCACAATCGCAGTAGTTCTCCAGGTGCCGCGTTAGCCGATAAAACGGAACGTAATGCAGCAAAACACAGGAGCCGGGCAAACCCAACATTTTACCAAAGACATGATTCGGAGCTGATGCATATAAGGCCTAACTCGAGACGCCGAACACTCACTAAGGTATTCGGTCTTTATAAAAACGGGCAGAATAATGCCCTAAGCCCCTGGTGTCCAGTTACACGCAAAAATTCTGGTGCGGCCAATGCCAAAACGCCAGCCTCCTCCTCCGTTATAGTAAGAAACCGGGGGATGTATATCAACAAGAGACAGTAAAAAAGGTTTACGCAGGGTCTTAATCTGAAAAGAGTCCTTGCAACGGGTCCCTACTGCACGTCTACGCATGTGTCTCCGTTGTGCCGTATCCTGGACGGATGTAGCACGTTGTTCATCTGTAAAAGAGAGGAACTTAGTTTAAAAGAAAAAAGATCATGCGAAAAATGTACTTTTATATTAAATAAACAGAGTACGATTCGAAGAAGGGAATAAAATTGAGCTTTATTGTCTCTTGTTGTACATGCGTGCAGCCCCTTGTATGGGGGTATGCCGCTAGTAGGCGCCGGACTCGTCTAGCCATGTCCGGGGTTTGAATAACCTATTCAGGTGCTTTGATTAGCGAAGCCGGATTGGTGTGAGGCTGTCAAGGCAGTCTCACGTTCTTCCGTGCTCGAGTAACACTTAATTCTCCCTTTTAATGAGATGATGCCGCGTGGACCGGGCATTTTGAGTGTAAGAGATGCATAATGCGGTATTGCGTTAAAGCGGGCGAAAGCTTCACGCCCCAGTAGTGCTTGATAGCTACTTTTAAATGGGGCGACATGGAAGACTAACTTTTCGCGACGGAAGTTTTCGGATGAACCGAACACAACTTCTAGCAGTAGGGAGCCCGTACAATGGGCATATGGGCCTATCATTACCCCTTTGAAGGAGGTGTTGCTATGGCGAATTTTTATTGGGTCTATCCCCATCCTGCGGATTGTGTCCTGATATATCAGGTTTATGTCACTGCCGCCATCCATGAGGACTTGTGTAAATTGGAATCCATCGATTATAGGATGCAATATCAAGGCAGTACATCCTGTGTTCCGAATACTTTCGGAGTAGTCCTGATGGTCGAAGGTGATTGGTTTTGACAACCAGTGTTGGTACTCCGCTAGGGTAGTATGTCTTGGTAGCGCATTTTAGTGGGCGCCGCTCTGTTTTTTCCTTTTATCACGTGAAGTGAGTTTACTGTTTTAACCTCTTGTGGGAAATTCTTTTGTTTTCCGGTGCTCTCCTTGTGGGGTTCGTCATCATCCTCACTTGGCGTGTCGAGCCCCTTGTGTTCGACGTTGAGTCTGCCGGACTGTTTGAAGACCCAACAATCTCTGTGGGTATGGTTTGCAGGCTTCCCAGGAGTACTGTGGATTTGACATATCTTGTCCAAGATTTTGTTTAAGTTGGATAGCTCATTGCTATTGTCCTTAAGGGGCAGTTTTTTATTGTTCTGCCGTGAGCTTTTGTATCCGGCGTTGACTGCCGCGCTCTTTGGACCCTTCCCATTAATCCGGCGCTGGTCCTTGCTGCGTCGTGGTTTCCCATTTCCATCCCTGACTTCGGATGTACTTGGGTCGCTGGTGCTGCATCTTGCTAGCCAGCTATCCTCTCCAGCATAAAGGGGTCATGAGGCTTGTTAATGCGGCCATTGTTCTTGGCTTTTCTTGGCGAGGTGTCTGGCGAGCCATTCGTCTCGGACGTTGTGTTTGAAGGCTGCTAAGGCTTCAAGGCCCGTCGAACAATCGACTATTTGGTTCTTTTTAGTAAGGAACCTGTTCCAAAATTTCCGGGCTGACTCTCCGGGCTGTTGAGTTATGTGACTTAGATTGTCCGCATCCGGAGGGCGGACATAGGTCCCCTGAAAATTTTCCCGAAACGCATCCTCGAGCTCTTCCCAACTTCCAATGGTATTTTCGGGAAGGCTTTTAAGCTAATGCCGAGCTGGCCCTTTGAGTTTGAGGGGTAAGTATTTTATGGCGTGGAGATCATCTCCTCTAGCCATGTGTATGTGGAGGATGTAATCCTCGATCCGCACTCGAGTGCATTGTTCCGTCGTATGCCTCTATGTTTACGGGTTTGAACCCCACTGGAAATTCATGATCCAGCACCTCATCGGTGAAACATAGGGGACGTGCGGCGCCCCTGTATTTGGGTGTGCCGTGATGTTCGGATATTTGGCGTGTTGCATTGCTTTGAAGAGCTTGCTTTCTCGGCCCATAGATGGACCTAACTGGGCCATCCTTTTGATGTGAATCCTTACGTGGATCGTACCGGCTTGTGTGCGACGCCATTTGCCGCTCTCTTTTTGCCGTGGGGTCGTCCATCCGACCGGGTGGCCTTCTTACTTTTTGATTATGGCGGCTCTACGGCCTCCTCATCAAATTCGGGCAGTAGCTTTCTCTTCGGGTAGCTCTTTGTTCGGCGACTGTCGCCGTATTTGTCTACGGTGTTGAATACTTTATTCCATCTGATTCTGAGTGCATCTTCCGCTGTTTTGAGCTTTCGCTTCTGCTTTTTCAGGCTACGCGCAGTGGCGACGAGCCTTTTGTGGACGTTATTCTGCTCCAACAATTTGTCCGGCGTGAGATCGTCCAGACTGTTATCTTCACCGGGGACGGGTTGTTTATCCAAGTTGTCCTGTTCGGACGGTTGCTCGATAGCATGTTCGTCGTCCACCAGTTCGCCCTACTCTATGGCTGGGTCTTTGTTGAGGCGGGACTTGGTGCGGCGTTTACGTTGCCGCTTTGACTGCTTTTGAGGGATTTATCCTTCAGAAGGCGTCCCGTTGTTCCTCGTCGTCACTTCCTTTAGGGGTATCCACCATGTATACATCATGGGATGAGGTGGTTGTCCAGCGTCCTATAGGCGCTGGTTCATGGTTGTCTCCTACATCGTCGTCCATGCCGTCGATGTCTTCGGAGCCAAAATCGAGCACGTCGTGTAAGCTTTCGACAGTGGCTACAAAGTGGGTGGTGGGTGGGCATTGAAGTTCTTCGTCGTCCGCACCCCAACCTTCTTGACCGTAGTCCGGCCAGGGCTCTTCGGATAAAGAGAGAGACTTTAGTGAATTCAGGATGTCGCCAAAGGGAGAGTGCTGAAAGATGTCTGCGGCAGTGAACTCCATGACTGGCGCCCAATCGGATTCGATTAGCGTGGCGCTGGAGGGTTCGGAGTCCGGAGAGGAGTCCGGCACCTTGGAGTCACAGTCTTCGCAAAGGACAGGGATTGTGTTCGGCTCAATCGCCCTAGAGATTTCAGCCTCCGAGGTGGTGTCCAACCAACCGTCCTCGATCGGCGAGATCGGCTCCGAATCAATGTTCGGAGCGGACACTAAATCTTGACCTCCGTGACACCTTTGCTCGGCGAAAGTTAGATCATGCCCATCGAGACAAAGGCGGTGCGCGCTTGGCTGTGGCTCAAATCCGTCGAAGATCAAGTCTCCGCGGATGTCGGCTTTATAATTCAAGCTTCCAAATCTGACCTGATGGCCAGGGGTGTAGCTTTCAATCTGCTACAGATGGCCAAGTGAATTGGCCCGCAGTGCAAAGCCGCCCGAATCTGAAGATCTGTCCGGGAAGAAAAGTCTCACCCTGGACTGCATCGTTATTGATGATCGAAGGAGCCATCGGGCCTAAAGGTGACGACACAGAGGAACTCTCAATGAAAGCACCAATGTCGGTGTCAAAACCGGCAGATCTTGGGTAGGGGGTCCCGAACTGTGCGTCTAGGCGGATGGTAACAGGAGACAAGGGACACGATGTTTTTACCCAGGTTGGGCCCTCTCATTGGAGGTAATACCCTATTCCTGCTAGATTAATATTTATGATATGGGTAGTACAAGAGTAGATCTACCACGAGATCAAGGAGGCTAAACCCTAGAAGCTAGCCTATGGTATGATTGTTGTTCGTCCTACGGACTAAAACCCTCCGGTTTATATAGACGCCGGATAGGTTAGGGTTACACAGAGTCGGTTACAGTGGTAGGAGATCTACATATCGGTATCGCCAAGCTTGCCTTCCACGCCAAGGAAAGTCCATCCGGACACGGGACGAAGTCTTCAATCTTGTATCTTCATAGTCTTGGAGTCCGACCAAAGATGATAGTTCGGCTATCCGAACACCCCCTAGTCCAGGACTCCCTCAACGTCCCTAAGCCATGGTTCCCCACTCCCATCCCATCCGCCCACCCATTAGTACTCCGAGACCGGGAAAACCCGCGAAGCCGCACACCCTCCTCCGTCCACAGCAACACCTCGACGTCCCTCATCCATCGTACCGGATGAGGATCCGTCATCGATCTGGTTGCCTTGCCGGTTCAGCCACCCCGTCCTCCACCTCCAAGGAGCTGCCCCGATGTTCCCCTCATCTTCCGTGCCACCTCCATTCCCACACACCCGTCTTCACCTGCACCACAGGAAGAGCATCATCATCACCGTTTCCTCGGGTGAAGCTGCGGCCTAATCGGTGCCACCAAAGAGGTTGTACACTAATCGCTGCATTTTCTTCTTGATTCGATCTCACGGTGTCTTGTGGCGCTGTCCCGAGCCGACACGGCATGGCTCCATCCACGGCGGCGTCGCCGCCACTTCCTCCACGGTGTCGCCTCCTCGGCGGCGACGCCCACATCGATAAGGAGCTGCTGCTGCTTTAGCTCTCGCTCGCGCTGCTGCTCTGCTCTTGCTCTCGGTACCCTGCCTTGTCTGCTCTTGCTCTTACCCTTGCTCGCGCTGCTGCTCTCGCTCTTGCTCTTGCTTGCGATGCTGCTCCGATTTAGCTACACTTCAGTCGACTAAATCGACTTTTGGGTCAGTCGATTTTCAGGGGGGGGAGGCTCGCCGGAGTTAAGGAAGAACCAGCCGCAGTGGGGAGGGGGCTCACCGAAGAGGTACCCAACTATCTATCTTAGGGTTCAGAGTAGGGGGGGTGGTCGCCGGCGGTGGTGGGGCGGTGGCGTGGGGATCGCCGGAGAAAAGCTGGAGCAGGGGGGCTAGAGGGATGGCAGGCGGCCGGACCGGCGGTGGGGAGTGGTTTCGGGGCAGGCGGGGTG
This sequence comes from Aegilops bicornis, assembly GCA_021605145.1. Classification (NCBI taxonomy): domain Eukaryota; kingdom Viridiplantae; phylum Streptophyta; class Magnoliopsida; order Poales; family Poaceae; genus Aegilops; species Aegilops bicornis. The sequence continues at coordinate 296,561,381 of CM038673.1, read as the reverse complement.
GCACGCCGCCGGCCGCGGGCGGCTGTTTGGCCGGTGGTGGATGGCGGCTCAGGGGGGTGGAGGTTGAAGATGAACTGCAGGCCCTTGATTTTGTATCCAACGGCTGCAAAATCGACTGGCCAGAGATGAAAAAGTCAGTCGACTGACGTGTAGCCTCACCTCTAGTGCATTTAGTTTCGATAGTAAAATTCAGTTTCGACAACAAAATTCAGTTTTCATAGTCAAGTTCAGTTTTGACAGTTAAATTCAGTTTCGACAGTTAAGTTCAGAGATGAGCGGCTGATGTATTTTACATCTAGCACTTTGTGGTTATGTATTTTACGTCATCTATTGGAGATGCTACTAGAATTCCACTCAAGTTAACGTTGTCTCTCTTGTCCTGCTTCAGCCTCGGCGTCGTACAACTCACCGGAGCTGCTGTCACGACGAAACCTTCCATCACAGCGGAGCAGTACCTCGGGCTCCATCTCCAGACGCCTAAGATCTTCTTCCCCTCCTCCGACAGCCAAGTCAGCCGGAGCATCCTCACCGGCCAACCCAATCACGCTGAGATCGACATGACTTCGCCAAAGAGGTTGTACACTTGTTGCATATCTTTTTTACTCTAAATGTTATATATATTGTCCACTGAGCACACAGAGTAACGGGAAATATGATTATTTTATCCTACTATATGACAAGCAGTGAGGTACCAGGTAACTTAGCTATCCGTGATGGACTCTATTGAACGCCATCCTTATTTATCTCTACGCGTTTGAGCTGTGCATTTGTCGATGGCCTTGGGAGTTGAGCTAGTAGGGCAGTGGCATGGGTCCAAAGTAATAGAAGTAGCACAAAAACATTTTTTTAGTGTAGGCTTTTCCTTGCTCAAGCCTGCCTACTAGAATCGCCAGTGCTTGAAAGGAAAAGTGAATGAAAAACATAGGAATTGGAAAGTTTCGTATGGTACTACTTTTCATGAATTTGGTGCAAAGGAATGGAGCAAAGGAAAACTGTAGGATTTGTTCCTTTAGTGTCTCCTTGAAAGAAAAACCGTAGGAATTTTAATTTCCACTTGTCCTCCTTTTCAAATTCCTATTCATGAAGCACAAGACTAAGAGATAGTATCATAATAACATTATAACCGTACATTTTCTTGTGGTTTACTTAATCTCACCATGCTTCTTTGCATCCTGTGATCTTCCAATTCTTGTGAACCAAACACCCAGATTGGCAGAAATCCTGTGTTTTTTAATTCTCTGTTTTGCACGTGCATTCCTATCCTATTCCTGTCTATTTCCTATCCCTGTATTGTTAGAATCCTCAAATTCAAACAAGCCCTTACACAATTACTTCTATTACAGTTATGTGTCAAAGAAAACCTTGTGTGGTTTGTCCTGCTCCTGCGGTGTCAGTGTTCCACCCCACCACTGCTCCAACAACGGAAGGGTTCACCATAGCGAGATCCGCTCTCCAGATTGTCTTCGCCGCCTCGGATCTTCTTCCCCATCACGCCGTCAGCCACGACAAATGCATTACCATCATCAATCGGCAGATGACCTTGAGGACTACACGGGTCCGCAAGAGAGGTCGCACTCTTCCGTGTCCGCTACGTTATGCATCGCTTAATATGATGACATGCTACTTTATCGTCGTGTTCACCTATTAGACTCCGAGTTAGGTCCAAACTTATGCTGAAACTTGAGTTTTTTAATGGTTGTGGGGTACATATTGGGGCAGCAATCAGTACTATCTGTCTACTATCTGGTTAATCTCGGGAGTCTACTATGAGTTTCATGTTGGATGCAAACAAACATTAAAGGAGCCATTATGTGTATTTTTTAACTAAAGCTATTATCTTCTTGCTATCATTGGTTTTGGGTCTATCCACAGTTTACTACCATCACTCTGGATTTGTGCATGCACTCCTGACATAATCTCACTATGTTTTATTCCTATGAATGTTAGTTATTGTACACAATGGAACTGAACATGTAGAGCAAAAGAGATGAGCCTTGCGTGGCAATAGAATTTCATTCAGACATCGCTCCATGGTGGGCGCAAAGGCAGCCCCCTCTCCACCCATTTTGGATCGTAATCAAGAGGAATATAACTGTTCTGAGGGGGATTCAGAAGCAGAAGACCACTCCTATTTATCCCATGAGATCTTCGCTCTAACTTGGCATGCTGATGTGGGTAAGATCATGCATATGGTGCCTTGCATTGCTTACTGTGTACATCAAAGATGTCATCTACTTAGTTTAAACATGCTTTGTGTCGATGCCATCTGTTTAGTTTCTTTATCGTATATGTGAATCATGCAATGCCATCTTGTTTAGCCAGGCATCATATATGTGAATTTTGCAATGCCACCCTGGTTAGCCAGTCATCTTATATGTGAATTATATCATGACATCACTTTTTTTATTACATGTTAAATTTTCAACAATTTTAGTACATTCAATTACTCTTCCTGTGCATCAGCCATTCGACACAGTCATGGAAAAATCTAGAGTGGAAACAAGGTCTTCAGAGTAGACAATGCTATCTGACGAAGCGCATGTCTTGCTGGTTACAGATAGCTCCTCAAAGCGGGATTCAGAGACAGATGACCAGTCCTATCCCCCCCCCCCGAGGTGCATGCTCTAACTTGGCAGGGTTATGTTGATCATATCGTGCGTATGGTATCTTGCATTACTATGTCATTTGCTTAGTTTAGACATGCTTTGTGTGAATGCCACATGTTTAGTGTCTAATTACCATATATGTGAATTATGCAATGCCATCTTGTTGCAAGACATTATATATGTGAATTATGCAATGCTATCTTGTTGCAAGGCATTATATATGTGAATTATGCAATGCCATGTTGTTTAGCCAAGCGTCATATATGTGAATTATATCATGCCGTCCTTTTTTGTATTTCTCATTGCTTTTGTCGACAATGTTTGTATATTCAACTGCTCTTCCTGTGCATCAGCCATTTGAATTGGTGATGGAGAAATCTGGAGTGAAAACAAGGTCTTGAGCAGACGATGCTACTCGTCAAGCGTATATCTTGCTGGTTGCGTATAGCTCTTCAGAGGAGGATTCAGAGGCGGATGACCAGTCCTATTATCCCCACGAGGTGTATGCTCAAACTTGGCGAGGTTATATTACTCATATCATGCATATGTTGTATTGCAATGCTTAGTTTTTTTACATCATATACACAATATTGAATGCCATCTCCTTAGTTGACACATCATATATGCGATTGCCCTCTGCTCACTTCCATAGTATATAAATCATATATTTGAATTATATCATGCCATGATGTTTACGTAGACAACATGTATCTGAATTATGGCATGCCAACCCATTTTCTAAAGACATAATATAGTTATATCATCTCATCCTGTTCACATAGTCATCATATTTTGAATTATGTCATTCTATCTGTGAATTATATCATGCCATCATGTTTCCATCGACGACATGTTTGTGATTTATGGCATGCCAACCAGTTTAATAGACACATCCTATAGTTATATCATGTCATCCTATTTACATAGTCATCATATTTTGAAGTATGTCATTCTATCCTGTTTAGTTAGCCATCATACATGTGAAATTGTGTCATGCTATCCTGTTAAATTAGCCATCATATATGTGAAATTATGTCCTGCTATTCTGTTTGGTTAGACAACATAAACGTGAATTATTTCATGCCCTGTTTTCTTCCCTACTATCCATTGCACCTGTCTATCTTACAATGTCTGTACATTCAATCACTTTTCTTGTTTATCAGCCATTTCAATTGGAGGGGGTGATGGAAGTATCTGTGGGAGTAAAAACACGATCTTCAGAAAAGATCGTGCTAACTGTCGATGGAGATAGAACCATAGTTGTACTTGCCCAAGAACCAGCCCCACCACCCATAACCTAGACTCACATAGATTGTAACCCTACCCAGTTGGACAGAGAACCAGCTACACCCCTTCTAACCCCAACCCCAGCAGATAGTAACCCGGTTTCCGTTGACACATCACCGTCTCCACCACAGAGCATCCAAACACGAGCAGTTAGTAAGGCCTGCGGTGCCCAAAGCACGAGGACCACCACTCCGAACCCCAAGTCAACGCTTAAAGCAGAAGAAGAATTGTCCTCAAGTCAGGTTCCGTAGCTATGGTTCATACTAGTTTGCTCTTGCATCACTGTATTTACTCATACCAACTAATTTCAAATTTGAAGGACGCAACTGAAACTCCAATGGCGCAACAGGTATGTTTCAAACCCGTTTCTTTAACGTGTTTGCTGTTGTAACTTGCTCTATGTTGATTTCAGTTTCAATTGAATAAACAGTTATGTTCTCATGCCATGCACATTACAAGTGTTGTTATTGTTGTGTAGTTTCCCACACTTATATTCTGTCTATGCTGCTTTGTCTTAAATAGATATGATTCGAATCATATCTATCTTGATTTGGCAACATAAACTAGAACGATATAGACCATACAAAGGACCATACTACATAGATATATGTTTGTTTCATGTTGTTATCCTGTCCACCTTACTACTGAACTGGTTTACCAAAATGAGTTTCATATAGTACATTGTAAACCTGTGATGTGTTTGTTTGTTTCTCTTTTAGAACGCGGATAAAATATTGGAGAAGAGTACCTCGTTATGCAATGGTAAAGGAAGTAATGCAGATAAGGTTCAAGATAGTGAGACATCCCTGTTGGTCTCCAAGAAAGATGATAAAACCTATATTGAAGACACTGAGACAACCCCAAAGTCATGTCTTGATGTAGTGTTCGAGTTACTGGCTACTACTGCTGGCACCAGCTCTTCAAACTCGCTACCTGAATCAGTTCGGCTTCTTGAGTCTCAACTTCAAGTGGAAAGACATCGATCAGATTTTATGCGACAGGAAGCCGAAGGACTGAGGAAGTCCCTGCAGAATTCATATGCATACTTTCTGGTGCAACAGCAAGTGCTGGAGGATTTAAGCGCCAAACAAGAGAAAGTTAATAAGCTTGATAAGCATCTTGCTAGCATTATGGGTGTGACGCCCGGATAATTAGGCTACAGTAACCCCACGTTAACGATGCCACGTCACCTCGGATTACTGTTGATAATCTCGCGTTAGTTCGAAACGAATATTCAAAATTTGAATTTAAGTTAAACAATTAAAGTTTTCAAAAGTCAAAACTAAATTGTTCCTAATGTGTCAAATAATCCTTAGTAAATATTGGTGGATAAATTATCTTTTAATAAAATGTTTAAATGCACTAAAGTAATAGAAATGACAGCAAAAACAATTAGTTAAATGATTATAAAATAATAAACAATTACAAACTATTTTGTATTAGGTGCCAAGTTAATTTTGGTAGTGGCATAAGTATTAATAATATTTTAGGTACAACTTGGGTATTTCATAAAAACAAAAAAAAATCAATAAAACAGAAAAGAAGAAATAAAAGAAAATAGAAAATAGAAAACAATAACTAAACTAAAGCAAAAGAGAAAAACCCCCGTCCCTCGCTGGGCCTCGACCCAGCTAGCCATCAGGCCACCAGGAGGCCCCTCCCGTCCCACCTTATCCCCTCGAGCAACCGAACCCTAGCCCCCACGCACACCACTCCCCCACTCGCTCCTCTCCCCACCCCACGACCCGATCTGGATCGGGGGCTATCGCCCCCTCCCCTCCCCCGACCCTGGAGACCGCCGACGCCGCCGGCCGGATCGTCCATCGCCGCCCGGCCCCCCTCGCCTGCCTGCTTCTGCTCCGCCCCGTCGTCCTCGTCCTCCTCCCCAAGTCACTCCCCGCGCACCGTTGCCCCGTGCCTACGAACCCCGATGAGGCCCCTGGCCTCTCCCTCTCTCCCCGTCGTCGCGGTCGCCGTTCTCCACGCCTTTGCAGCTCACTCGCCGTCGCCCCTCGCCCGTCGTGTACACGCCAGCGTTGTCCCGTCGTGGTCACCGCCCCTCTTGGCTCCAGCGCGTGCGCACCGCACCAACCGTCCCCGCACCGAACAGCTCCGCGGTGCACTGCTGCTGCTACGCCCGTCCCGCGGCCACGCCGACGCGTCGCCCTGTGTGCTGCCGTCGGCCCCGTCCTCTGCTACCGCCGCCTCGCTCGCAGTCGACGGCCCACTCCCTCAGCCCTCTGCCGCCTCCCCTGGCCCTGGCCGCCGGCGCCGGCGTGCGCCGTGCGTGCCCAGCGCCCCTCGGGCAGGCACCCGTTCGGGCTATGCCCGTTAACCGCACGCCCGAACCCACTTTGGCCCCTGGGGCCTATGACAGATGGGCCCCACGCCCAAAACATTTTTTTATTTTTATTAAAAAAGAATTAAAAATATAATAAATAAATAATTAATAATAAAAACAAATAAATAAATAAATAACTAAATAATTAACTTAGTTAATCATGTTTAGTTTAACTAATTAAGATTAATTAACCTAATAACTAGTTACCCTAATTAACTACTGTTAATTAGCTAAACAGTCCCTAACAGGTGGGACCCACCTGTCTGGTTGACCAGGTCAACCGCACTATTGTCTGCTGACATCACACATACGTAATGCTGACGTCATCCCATACTATTCTGGATAATGTTGATTTAAATTAACTAAATAAATTCCAGAAAATGATTAAGACTTTAGAAAACCATAGAAAATAAACCGTAGCTCGGATGAAAATACTTTCTACATGAAAGTTGCTCAGAACGACGAGACGAATCCGGATACACAGCCCGTTCGTCCGCCACGCATCCCTAACCTATCGAACTCGCAACTTTCCCCCTCCGGTTCATCTGTCCGAAAACGCGAAACACCGGGTATACTTTCCCGGATGTTTCCCCCCTTCACCGGTATCACCTCATACCGCGTTAGGGCACACCTAGCATCACATATTACTTTGTCATGCATCGTTATGCATCTGTTTGCATTGTATTCATTGTTTCTTCCCCCTCTTCTCTCCGATAGAGACTACGAGACCGACGTTGCTGCCGCCCCGTTCGACTACGGTGTTGACGACCCCTCTCTCTTGCCAGAGCAACCAGGCAAGCCCCCCCTGATCACCAGATATCGCCCATTCTTCTCTATACTGCTTGCATTAGAGTAGTGTAGCATGTTACTGCTTTCCGTTATTCCTATCCTGATGCATAGCCTGTCCTTGCTACTATCATTGTTACCTTTTACGTGCAATCCAACATGCCTAGTATAGGATGCTAGTTTTCCATCGCTGGCCCTACATTCTTGTCCGTCTGCTGTGCTATACTATCGGGCCGTGATCACTCGGGAGGTGATCACGGGTATATACTATATACTTTATACATGATACATGTGGTGATTAAAGTCGGGTCGGCTCGAGGAGTACCCGCGAGTGATTCACAGATTGGGGGCTGAAAGGACCTTTGTCCTGACGGCCCTCTGGACAGATCTTTGTGGCGAAGCAACAGGGCAGGTTGAGACTACCTAGGTGAGAGGTGGGCCTGGCCCTGTCGGCGTTCATGGTAACTTCAAATAACACACTTAACGAGATCTTGGTATTTGATCTGAGTCTGGCTACTTGCCTATACGCACTAACCAACTACGTGGGAAAGATATGGGCACTCGGCGTCGTGGTATCAGCCGAAGCCTTCGTGACGTCGGCCGATCGGCGGCGCCAGATTGGACCGCGTAACGTGACTTCCTTTTTAATGGAGGTTGCTAGGTCTGCTTCCGGCCGCGTTCGCAACGTGCAGGTGTGCTAAGGGCGATGGGCCCAGACCCCTGGGCGCTTAGATTTAGACCGGCGTGCTGACCGCTCTGTTGGCCTAGGTCAAGCTGCGACGTGTTGATCTTCCACTGCCGGGCATGACCCAGAAAAGTGTGTCCGGCCAAATGGGATCGAGCGTGTTGGGTTATGTGGTGCACCCCTGCAGGGAAGTTAATCTATTCGAATAGCCGTGATCTTGATAATGTGACGACTTGGAGTTGTACCTTGACCTTATGACAACTAGAACCGGATACTTAATAAAACACACCCTTTCAAGTGCCAGATACAACTCAGTGGTCGCTCTCTAACAGGGCAACGAGGAGAGGATCGCCGGGTAGGATTATGCTATGCGATGCTACTTGGAGGACTTCAGTCTACTCTCTTCTACATGCTGCAAGACGGAGGCTACCAGAAGCGTAGTCTTCGATAAGATTAGCTATCCCCCCTTATTACGGCATTCTGCAGATTCGGTCCTTGATATGGCCCTTTACACATATATCCATGCATATGTAGTGTAGCTCCTTGCTTGCGAGTACTTTGGATGAGTACTCACGGTTGCCTTGTTCCCCCTTTTCCCCTATCTCTATCCGATTGCTGCGACCAGATGTCGGAGCCCAGGAGCCAGACGCCACCGTCGATGACGACTACTACACTGGAGGTGCCTACTACTACGTGCAGCCCGCTGACGACGACCAGGAGTAGTTAGGAGGATCCCAGGCAGGAGGCCTGCGCCTCTTTCGATCTGTATCCCAGTTTGTGCTAGCCTTCTTAAGGCAAACTTATTTAACTTATGTCTGTACTCAGATATTGTTGCTTCCGCTGACTCGTCTATGATCGAGCACATGTATTCGAGCCTTCGAGGCCCGTGGCTTGTATTATGATGCTTGTATGACTTATTTATGTTTTTAGAGTTGTGTTGTGATATCTTCCCGTGAGTCCCTGATCTTGATCGTACACGTTTGCGTGCATGATTAGTGTACGATTGAATCGGGGGTGTCACAATGGGTACCCAGGATATTGTTTCTTGAGCTCTTCTGAAGTGGTTTCAGTTCTGGACATATTTTGCTGCGGCGTTTATATGCTGCTTTGTTCCCTATATTTGCACTGGTGGCGTACTTTCTGGTGCAACAGCAAGTGCTGGAGGATTTAAGCACCAAACAAGAGAAAGTTAATAAGCTTGCTAAGCATCTTGCTAGCATTATGGGTACCCAGGATATTGTTTCTTGAGCTCTTCTGAAGTGGTTTCAGCTTACATTGTTTTCTTTGCGGCGGTTATATGCTGCATTGTTCCCTATATTTGCACTGGTGGCGAACTTTGATGCCTAGTGGATGTAATATGTGTAATAGCTGTGATAGCCTAGCGTAAGTTGCTTTCTTATTTATTTCCTTATTGTCTTGTTTATTTGTTTTCTTGTAGTTAGTGCAGTTCTTTTTCCGCGGTTTGCTAGTGGCCGCAATAACCTATTTTTTTAAAACTAGGCCACATTAACCATGGGCTACATATTTACTGTAGTTAACATGAGCATCCTACGGTCCGTAGAAACAATGGGCCTCCTAAGGGCCGTAGAAACAATGGGCCTTCTACGGGGCGTAGAAATAATGGGCCTTATACGGGCCGTAGACACAATGGGCCTTCTACGGGTCATATCATCAATGGGCCTTCTACGGGCCGTATGATCGGTTGGCCAAACATGAGCCAATAATAGACCACATTATGGCCGTAAATGGGCTAGAGTTGAAATCGTTTGTTCATGGGACGACCATAACAGGCTGTCATTAATCGGCCGTATTTGATGACGCTATGAAAACGGCCCAACGTATTAACGGGCCACAAACGGGCCGACTGTAACCACGAGCTGAATTTGGCCGACAAGCAGAAAATGACAGTAATGGGCCGAAAGTAAATGAATGCTGGAAATGAGCCCAAGAAGAAATGGGCCCTGAGAAGGCCGAAAGATAACAAGGGCTGGAAACGGCCCAACGGAATAATGGGCCATTAATGCGTATAAAGTGATACATTGTTCATTACGGGCCAGTTTTACCATGCGCCGTTAATGGGCCATACATGGGCCGGAAGTTAAAACGGGCTGGAATTATATTGGACGGCCCAGATGATGCTACTGGGCCTAATTCGGATAGGCCGTAAACGGGCCCTGGGTTAGCGGGCTGTAAATGGGCTATATGCGAACAAGTCGTTAGCAGGCTTGCCGTGGGCCGGCCCACCACCTTTTGACCAAGTCAAACGGGCCGGCCTTTTCACAAGAATGGGCCTCTATTGGGCCGTGCCATGTGTTGACGTATCACAGGCACTTTCGGTCCAATGAGTGGATGACATCTGTCCCAACGGCGAGCCGACACGTGTTTCCTCCAGCCAATGATGATTTTACACATGGAAAATCCCCATTGGTCGGGGCTGTTAACGGGTTATCGGATCCAAAACCGGACCCGATAGCTTAACGACATTCCGTTACGGTGGATGCCACGTGTCGGTCACCCTTGACGAAAGCACTTCTGTGACGCGCGATTTATCGTCATGGAAGTGGACACTTCCGTGATGATAATTTTGGTAATGTCATGGAACACTTCTACGACAACACACCACTTCCGTGACGATAATTTTGGTAATGTCATGGAACACTTCTATGACAACACAGGTATGAATATCTTGATTCTGTCATAAAATTGTCATGGATGTACATGCATGACAGAAAACATGACCTACTGTGACAAACACGTATCATCACAATAGTGTATTTTTTTTGTAGTGTAAGTCCAGTCGGATGCCCTGCGTTCTGCAGAACCGGGCCAAGGCTCCCTTGGCAAAGTTCATGCCATTGTCGGTGATGATGCTGTGTGGTACACCGTACCGGGTGGTGATATCTGCAATGAAGGTCACGGCAATCGGACCATTCAACTGCTTGATTGGCTTTGCTTCAATCCACTTAGTGAATTTGTCCACGGAGACGAGCAGATGGGTCATGCCGCCGCGTGCTGTCTTGAATGGTCCCACCATATCCAGCCCCCACACAGCAAAGGGCCAAGTGAGGGGGATGGTCTTGAGTGTAGAAGCCGGTAGGTGTTGCTTGGAGCTGAACTTCTGGCACCCTTTGCAATGCTTGACCAACTCCTTAGCGTCTTACAAAGCAGTAGGCCAGAATAAACCATGGCGGAAAGCTTTGGCAACAAGGGACCTAGAGGCCGCGTGGTGGCCGCACTTGCCTTGGTGGATATCTTTGAGGATTGCTTGGCCTTTCTCTGATTCTACGCAGCGCTGGAAGACTCCAGTCACGCTGCGCCTGACAAGCTCTTTGTTTACTATCGTGTAGGATCCTGCTCGGCGCTACACTTGCCGGGCCGAGATCTCATCGGTCGGCAGCTCCCTATTCACCAGAAACTTGAGGATGGGCACTGCCCATGAAGGCGCTTGAATTTCTTCTACTGCTACTATGGCCACTTGTACTAGGGTGGTTGGGTTGGGAGGCGGCGGGTTGGAGTCGGTTGCCGCTTGTTGCATTGCTGAAGTCCCCGGGCCGACTGCTGCAGCCCCCGGGCCAGGTTGTGAAGTCCCAGGGCCGGGTGCGACTGCTGCAGTCCCCGAGCCGCTTGGGGAAGTCCCTGGGCCGACTGCTGCAGCCCCCGGGCCGGGTGCGACTGCTGCAGTCCCCGTGCCGCCTGCCGAACTCCCCGGGCCAGCTGCTGCAGCCCCCGAGTCGGATCTGACTGCTTTGGGAGGAGCCGGTACGAATATGGACTTGGATTCTGGAGAAGGCTTGATCGACGGCTTGCGGTGACACTGAAGGGAGACGCCGGATGGGATTGCTTGACGGGTGGAGCCGATCCGTGCCAGGGTATCAGCTGGCTCATTTTCATTCTGTGGCACGTGAAGGAACTCGCACCCCTCAAAATATCCGCTGAGTTGCTGAACGAGAAAGCGGTAACTTGCCCTGTTTGCATCCTTGGCGTCCCAGTCACTAGACGACTGTTGGACCACCAATTCAGAGTTGCTATAGCACAAGATCCGGCGGATACCGATCACTTTGGCCAGCCAGAGGCCGTGTATTAGTTCTTCATACTCGGCCACATTGTTGGAGGCGGCGAAATGGATTTGCAATGTGTATCTGAGCTTGTCGCCTTTGGGAGAAGTGAGAACAACACCGGCTCCCAAGCCGGTGCGCATCTTTGAGCCATCAAAGTGCATCCGCCAATGAGTGGAGTCCGGAGCTGGCGTTAGGTACTGGGTCATGGCCCAGTCGACAAGGAAGTCGGCCAGTGCTTGGGACTTGATGGTGGTGCATGGCTGGTAGAAGATGGTGTAGGGGGGCAACTCGATGGCCCATTTGGCCACCTGGCTAGATGCATCTCTGTTGGCAATGATCTCGACAAGCGGGGCAGTGCAGACAACCGTGATTGGGTGCTCTTGAAAATATGGCTTCAGCTTCTTGGCGGCAAAGTGCACGCCGTAGAACATCTTCTGGTAGTGAGGGTAGTTCTGCTTCGAGATTGACAACACCTCGCTCAAATAGTACACGGGCCTCTGGACCGGCTGTGCTCTGCCGTCTTTTGGGCGCCCTACTACCATGACAGTGCTGACCACCCGGATGGTGGCGGCGATGTAGAGGTACATGGGATTTTTAGCAGTCGGGGCCGCCAGGACAGGCGGCTTGGTCAACATCTTCTTCAACTTGAGAAAAGATTCGTCTGCCTAGTCATTCCACTCGAAATGAGTTGTCTTGTTCATGAGCTGGTACAGCGGAAGAGCCTTCTCACTGAGGCGACTGATGAAGTGGCTGATGGATGCCAAACAGCCGGTGAATTTCTGGACGTCTCTCAGTCGGGTGGGTCTCTCCATCCTCTCGATGGCCCTGATCTTCACAGGGTTGCACTTAATGCCGCGCTCTGAGACCAGTAAGCCAAGGAGTTTGCCGGCTGGTACTCCAAAGACGCGTTTTTCTGGGTTGAGCTTGATCTGAAACCGACGCAGATTTTCATAGGTTTCCTTGAAATCTTCCAAGAGAGTACCGCGCTTCTCCGTCTTCACCACAATATCATCTACATTGACGTGGGCATTCCTGCCAAATTGCTTGAGGAGGCACTTCTGCATGAAATGCTGAAACGTGGCACCGGCATTTCTCAAGCCGAATGTCATGGTTAGGTAGCAGAAGGCTCCGAATGGTGTGATGAAGGCGGTCTTCAGGCAGTCTACCGGGTTCAACTTGATCTGGTGGTAACCTGAGTAGGCATCCAAGAAACTCAACAGCTCACATCCGGCTGTGGAGTCTATCACTTGGTCAATCCGGGGTAATGCAAACGGATTCTTGGGGCAGGTGTCGGTGTCAAAACTGGCGGATCTCGGGTAGGGGGTCCCGAATTGTGCGTCTAAGGCGGATGGTAACAGGAGGCAGGGCACACATTGTTTACCCAGGTTCGGGCCCTCTCGATGGAGGTAATACCCTACTTCCTGTTTGATTGATCTTGATGATATGAGTATTACAAGAGTTGATCTACCACGAGATCGTAGAGGCTAAACCCTAGAAGCTAGCCTATGTTATGATTGTTGTTGTCCTACGTACTAAACCCTCCGGTTTATATAGACACCGGAGGGCTAGGGTTACAGAGTCGGTTACAAGGGAGGAGATCTACATATCTGTATTGCCAAGCTTGCCTTCCACGCCAAGGAGAGTCCCATCCGGACACGGGACGAAGTTTTCAATCTTGTACCTTCATAGTCCAACAGTCCGGCTGTCCGAGGACCCCCTAATCCAGGACTCCCTCAGTAGCCCCTAAACCAGGCTTCAGTGATGATGAGTCCGGCGCGTAGATTGTCTTCGGCATTGCAAGGCGGGTTCCTCCTCCGAATACTCTATAGAAGATTTTGAACACAAGGATAGTGTCCGGCTCTTGCAAAATAGATTCCACATACCACCGTAGAGAGAATAACGTTTCCACAAATCTAATCTGCTAACACATTTTGCAGCATGACATCACACCATGGCCCGGTCATTATTCGAACCGTTATTCACAACCAACCACTGCACATATTGCGAGGCGGTTTCTTTGGCACGTCTTGTCGAAGCAGAGATCGTGTCCCCTTATCACGGGATTCTCATCAATACGGGTGTGGGTAACCCAAATGCGCCATTAATTATGGCACTTGGGGAATAAGAGGTTTTACCAGGCAAGTGGGGAGGCGCAGAATCCCTGCTGCCTTTATAAGGGGATAAGGACTCCCTTTTGCGCCCACGCTTTCTACTTCTCGATTCATTCCCCTCCGCTCAAGCTCCAGCGCCCAAGCGTTCATCTTCTCTGCCCACAAAAGGTCTTCCAAAGATGTCCGGATCTGGAGCAGGAGGCAAATGGATGGCCTCTACCGTCCGAGAGAAGGATATCAAAAAGCTTCGGGAGGCCGGGTACCTGGCCAAGAAAATCAGCCACCATCTCCCGACGGCGGGACAAATCGTCCCTACTCCAGAACCCCACGAGACGGTCGTATTCCTCCCTCATTTTGTCCGCGGGCTAGGGTTTCCCCTCCAGCCGTTCGTTCACGGCATCATGTATTACTATGGGATCGATCTCCACGATCTGTCCCCTAATTCCTTCCTCAACATCTCGACATTCATTGTCGTGTGCGAGGCTTTTCTCCGCGTCTCGCCACACTTCGGTTTATGGCTAAAGACTTTTAATATGAAGCCCAAGGTGGTGGGCGGCGAGCACGCCGAGTGCGGGGGCGCCATGGTGAGCAAGAGCAAGATGCCCAACGTCATGTGGCCAACGGGAAACTTTAACGATTCTGTTAAGGAGTGGCAACAGAAGTGGTTTTATATCACCGACCACGCGGCACGGAATGGGCCGCCTCTCCCGAGTTCCGATCCGGTGCCCCCATGCGGCTTACATCCTGGGTCAAGAAAGGCCTGGACTGGTCGTCGTCCGACAAACTGTCGGTGCTCCAGACACACGTTAAAGATATGGGAGACAAGAACATTGAACTTTTCAATGTAGTCCAGGTGATGTTAGTTCACCGGATCTTGCCTTGTCAACACCGGACTTGCAATTTATGGGAATTCGATCCGGCCAGGCACCAAACCTTGCGAGAGCTTTTCGGCTCTTCACACAAGGACATTTGGAAGGTGCTTTTCATGTCTAGAAATCATGGCTGGACTCCGCCGAGGACCGTGGGTACCAACTGTCCCGCCCTGCAAGTTTAGTAAGTCATCAAACTTTTCTATTGGCGTAACCCAAAGGAAGCGCTTAACGTTATACAACTCTCCCAGGGCTGGATGAAGAAGGCGGAGCAGATCCATTGTCCGGTCCCCTGCCCGAAGAACCGGCCGTCCCACTTCTGACAAAGATGCTGGTCCCGGCGCCTTACAAGGTGCCGAAGAAGACGACCGAGAAGGAGGCCAAAAAGACTCAGGGCGGCCTTCGTCGCCGCGGTACTTCGGACACAATATTCGAAGGCTCTAATGCCCATTCCGCCTCCGAAGAGGACGAGGAGGAGGAGGAAGATGAATCCCCTGCGGGGGAAGAAAGAAGAGGACGGCCTCCGTACACTTGGAGGCCGAGCTGCCCAAAAGGGGAAAGGCTCCTCTTCCAGAGGAGTCCACTGCCGTCGCTGACAGCGGCCCGACATGGGATCCCAGGGCCCATCCCCTAGTGAACTCGTAAGTATATAAAATCCGAGTACGTTTTAGGCGTCCGGACTTATCATGGCATAGTATTTTAGCCCAAGCCATATTTTTTGTAGTCCGGCGAGGTCCCGTACCAAACAATCCTCATCAGAGGACTTACTAAGCTCAAATGCTATGGAGAGCGGGACGGCCCCAAAGGCCCCTTCCTCCAAACAGGTGCATAACACCGAGGCTTCGTCCCAGAAGGACCCCGGCCAAGGAGGAAAGGGAAAGATCATGAAGGCGGCGACTGGAGGTCAAACCTCAGGGGCCGGACACGTGGGGGAAAGATTCCCATGGGAGATGACGGCGGGGGCCATCCTGAGTTCGGCTCCCAGCCGGATGCGATTCCAGAGATCTATACGGCTCCAGAATCAAGCAGGCAGCCTCCCTCGGCTGGAGGGGGCGTGCCTGTTCCATCAGCAACCTCTGTCCAACCAGAGGTGTCGGATGCTTTGTTGGTGGCGCTGAAAAGCGCGTCCATCATTGATGAACACCGTGCCCTTATGGGTGCGGTGATTGAGAAGATTCAGTCAACTAAGAGTGGACTGAACGAAGCTTGTATCAGCCTTATAAGAGACTTTGAGGTATGTTTTATGTGTTTTCGAAGAGTGTTATAGTATAGATAGTAGCCCCTAATACACTGTTCAGTGAAAGAAAGAACCGGACATGGGATCGAATTTATGATTGTAGGAAGACTCATTGAATGACATCGATTTCTCTTCTGTTATAAGCATGCGACTGTAGCGGCTACTGCCTCTCGTACTGCGGAGATCTCCGGACTGGATCAAAGTCTGCAGCGGGCCAAAGAAGAACTTGGTCAATTGAGAATGCAGTTGAGAGATAAACAAGGTATGCACAAGCCTTGCTCACGTTTATTGTGAATGAATTTTTAGTATGAAATAAGCTTCATGATTTGTGCTAGGGCTTGTGACCGAAGTCGAGGCCCTTAAAAAGGCCGTGGCCGAGGCCGAGAAAAAGGCATCCACAGAGCAGACTCTTCGTGAGAAGCACGAAGCCAGGGTTATTAAAGCTGAGAAGGAGCTGCAAGAGGTCGTAAGGAAATGCGAGACCTTGGAGCAGAGTTTAACGGAGAAAGAATCCGAACTCACCAAGGCGCATCAGGCCACGAGCGATGCCCGGGGGGAAACCCAAAGCGCCGTGCAGGGGATCCAAGAGGCGAGAAAGATCGTGGCGGGTAAGGCTTTTTCCATGTAAAGCAAGTATTTGAGGGGAAAACTATGTTTCTAATTTTGAATCCGGATTTCTCAGGGGTATTTGCCGAGCTACCTCGCAGCATATCAGATGCCGCCCAATTCTACTGAGCCGAAGAAAGGAACACCGCTGATAAGCTCTTCTGGTCGCAGTATTTGGCACCGAATGCGGATCAACTAAAACAACTGATCGAACTGCATAAGGCGGCGGAACTAGCCATGAAAGATTTGGTTATCCGGAGCCGATTCCAAGCAGCTAGTTCGGGCTCGTGAAGCGGCATGTAAGCGCTTGCCCTCGACTTGACGTCATCAAGTGGTCGGTCTATATAGAAGGTGCGCGAATGGCCTTCGCCCGCGCAAAGGTGCACTTGGGGAAGATGGATGCTGAAAAGTTGATGACCGAAGGACCGCTAGAGGGGAAGGAGCACCGCAAGCCTGAATTGTATAATGAGAGTGTCCGGAAAGGATCCTACGTTGCAGTGGAGCTATGTACCAAGGACATTGCATTCCCATGAATGCAAATCATGTTGTCCTTTCTAATGTTTGAACAAGGTAATTGATTTATTTCCTGTTATATAAAAGTTTACCTTCCTGCGCGGTCGTTTTATATTTTAAACCTGAGAGTTGGCCAGTCGTCGGCTTCTTCCCCCACGTAAGAAGTATGGGGGTGTTCGGGATAAACCTGAGCACTCTTTATCCCAGTTTTGGGTCCTTCGAGGGAGGTGCTCAGCACAACGAACCAGGCAATCAGACTATAGGGCTTTATCACTCTCACATAGCCATAGGAGCTTTAGTAAGGTAGGCGCAGCCCCTGGTATTCGGAAGACCGTACTAGGGGCTCTGTAAGCACCTGATCGGAGAAAAAACCGATCCATCATACACTGCATTGGTTATGGCATTATGCGTGAGAAATCCTTAAAGATTTTACGACCTCTCGAACAGCTGACCAGCTCTCGCCGTATCATGACAGTCAGTTTTTGGCTTTCTCTACTGAGGTGCTCGTCCGAAAGAACCGGGACACAATCGTAGTAGTTCTCCCAATGCTACCTTAGCCGATATAGCGGAACGTAAGGTACCAAAACATGGGAGCCGGGAAAACCCAACTATTGACCCAAGACATGATCCTGAGCTGATGCATATAATGCTATAGGTTCGGGGTGCCGAACTTCCATGAAGGTGTTCAGACTTTATTGCCGTGTTATGGGTAAAACGAAGCCCCTGGCATATTTTAAGGCATATCGCTGTGTACGGATGCCACTTGACAAAAGAATTTCGATAAGAAATAACAGCAGGTAAACATCATATAAATCCACATGTTGTATTTGAATAGTACGTCTATGTGTATGAGTACAAGTAATGTGATAGAAAGGGAATATGATGCGGAACCTGTTGAGACCAGGGGGAAGAAGCTGAGTGCGGATCCGTGATATAGCCGAATGGTCATTGCGGGGAATGTATAAGGATTCCCTTGCGCGTTCAAGATGCCTCCGTATAGCCCGTCCTGGTCGGCGCAAAGGTGAACGTGCGAAGGAAATGTAAGAAATATTTGCGTGCCAGAGAGCGGTTGAGCCGCTGAGTTTGGCCTGTCCTGGCCTTCGCCGGAGTGTTTAATTGAGCTCTGGACGAGCCGGGCTATCCTTCCGCGAAGCAGTTCGGAGTCCCTTGACGGTGTCCGGGAGCCTAGACGTCGACTCGAGGTTCGGCTGCAAGGTGCTGCTCATTGCTTCTGCTGCTAAAGCAGTGGTGTATTTGTTTATGCCGGGGGAAGGTTCGGCCTTGCCATTAACCGTGATGACGCCGCGTGGACCGGGCATCTTGAGCTTACGGAAGGCATAATGTGGCACCGCTTTGAATCGAGCGAACGCGGTTCGTCCGAGCAGTGCCTGATGATCACTGCGGAAAGGGATGATTTCGAAGATTAACTCTTCGGTACGGTAATTCCTGGTGATCCGAAGACTACCTCAAGGGCAATGGAGCCTGTAAAGCTGGCTTTCACACCTGGTATAATGCCTCTGAAAGTGGCTTTAGTGGGTTTGATCGCCGAATGATCGATGCCCATCTTGCGCACTGTGTCCTGGTAAAGCAGATTTAGACCGCTGCCTCCGTCCATAAGGACACGAGTGAGGTGGAACCCGTCTATTATTTGGTTGAGGACTAGTGCGGTTGGATTGCCATAATTGGCGTTAACCGGACAATCCGTGCGGTTGAAGGTGACCAGCCCTAGTTTATATTGTGGGACGATTAGTTCCGTTAAGTCGGCATCCCTAAGGGTGCGTATCCAGTCCGAGTTGGTAATTTGGGTGGTATTTACCACATTCACCGATTGAATATGCGGGGGAAACTTCTTTTGCCTTCCCGTGTTTGGTGATCTGGGCTCTTCGTCGCCATCATCGCTTTGGAACCCCCCTTCTCCGTTTTTGGCGCTTGCTCTGCCGTGGTGTTTGAAGACCCATCATTCTTTTTTGGTATGGGTGGCTGGCGCTCCTGGGGTGCCATGAATTTGGCATTGGTGATCGAGTATGCGGTCCAAACTAGATGGACCCGAATAATTATTTTTGAGTGGCCCTTTCTGCTGACCGGACTTTGAGCCCCTAAACCCAGCATTAACTGTCGTATCTTTGGCGTTTTCACCATATTTGCGGCGCTTGTGTTTGTTGCGTCGTGGTTCGCCGTTGCTATCCCTGGCCTTTGATGTGCCAAGTTTGCTTGCTATATTGTTACTACGAGCCAACTAGCTATCTTTGCCCGCGCAAAAGCGGGTCATAAGTGTCGTGAGGGCTGCCATGGATTTTGGCTTCTCTTGACCGAGGTGCCGGGCGAGCCATTCATCACGGATGTTATGTTTAAATGCCGCTAAGGCCTCTGCATCCGGACAGTCGACAACTTGTTTTTTCTTAGTTAGGAACCGGGTCCAGAATTTCCTGGCCGATTCCCCTGGCTGCTGAGTTATATGACTTAAATCGTCGACATCCGTGATCGCTTTATAAGTGCCCTGGAAATTGTCCAAGAATGCATCTTCCAGGCTCTCCCAATTTCCGATGGAGTTTGCCGGCAAGCTATTAAGCCAATGCCGAGCCGGCCCTTTGAGTTTTAGCGGGAGATACTTGATGGCATGTAGGTCATCCCCGCGGGCCATGTGAATGTGGCGGAAGAAGTCTTCTATCCATACCGCGGGGTCTGTAGTACCATCATATGATTCAATTTTTACGGGTTTAAACCCTTCTGGGAATTCGTGATCCATTACTTCATCAGTGAAGCATAGGGGGTGTACGACGCCTCTGTGCCGGGATATATCACGACGCAGACCGATCTTGCATGTTTTGCCTTGTTTTCTAATACGTCTCGCAGGTCCCGCGTATTGCCCCGGGCCTTGGTATTTTTCTTTGAGTGGTGGCGGGGTGCGGGCTAGACTTCGGGCTGAAATGCCTCTCTATCTCGGCCACGAGGTGGCCGATCAGCCGCATCATACGCTGGTGATGTAGGTTTCAATGCCTCCTCCTCGAGTTGAGGTATCAACCTGCGCTTTGGGTAATTCTTGGTTGGGCGCTCGAGTTCGTATTCCCCGGCTGCCAGGACTTCAATCCATCTATCCGCTAGCAGATCTTGATCAGCTCGAAGCTGTTGTTGATTTTTCTTCAGGCTGTTTGCTATGGCTATAAGCCAGCACTTGAAGCGCTCCTGCTCGACGGGATCCTCAGGCACGACAAATTCTTCGTCGCCGAGGCTCACTTCATCTTCGGAGAGAGGCATGTAATTGTCATCCTCTGATTCTCCATTTCTTTGCCTGTTAGGAGGGCTAGCTTGTTCATCCTCCCGCTCGAGGTCTGGCTGGAGGGGATTATCATGGTCTTCGGCACTATCCGGAGCGTTATTGTCTCTTGTGCCGGTATCGCTGCTTTTGCTATGGCCAGACTTAGAGCGGCACCGCTGACGTCGGTGCTTGGGTTGCTTCTTGGAGGGATTATCCTCCGTTGTCTTATCGCCATCCCCTTCTTTGGGGGTGTCCACCATGTATGTCATATGATGAGGTGGCGGTCCAGCGCCCTATGGGTGTTGGTTCTTGTTCGTCTCCTGCATCGTCGTCCATACCGTCGATGTCTTCGGAGCCGAAGTCGAGCATGTCGGTTAAATCATCGACAGTGGCTACTAAGTGGGTGGTGGGTGGGGCGCGAATTTCTTCATCGTCCACATCCCATTCTAGCCGGACATAGTTCGGCCAAGGGTCTCCTGACAGGGAGAGATACTTCAACGAGTTTAGTACGTCGCCAAAAGGCGAGTGCTGGAAAATATCCGTGGAGGTAAACTCCATGATCAGTGCCCAATCGGATTTGATGGGCACGGACGCAGGCGGCTCGGGGTCCATGGCCGGGGACGAATCCAATGGTTCGGCAGCACGGGTCTCGTAGGAGGCAAAGTCAATATTCGGCGCTATCGCCACTGAGTGTGCGGCCTCCGTGGCGGGGTCCATCTACCCGTCCACCGATGGCGCCATTCGTTTCGGATTGAAGGCCAGAGTAGTTGCAGGTGTGATCTGAAGGATATATGCCCTAGAGGCAATAATAAAGTTATTATTTATTTCCTTATATCATGATAAATTTTTATTATTCATGCTAGAATTGTATTAACCGGAAACATAATACATGTGTGAATACATAGACAAACAGAGTGTCACTAGTATGCCTCTACTTGAGTAGCTCGTTAATCGAAGATGGTTATGTTTCCTAACCATAGACATGAGTTTTCATTTGATTAACGGGATCACATCATTAGGAGAATGATGTGATTGACTTGACCCATTCTGTTAGCTTAGCACTTCGTTTAGTATGTTGCTATTGCTTTCTTCATGACTTATACATGTTCCTATGACTATGAGATTATGCAACTCCCGTTTATCGGAGGAACACTTTGTGTGCTATCAAAGCGTCTAGCGTAACTAGGTGATTATAAAGGT
This sequence comes from Aegilops bicornis, assembly GCA_021605145.1. Lineage (NCBI taxonomy): Eukaryota > Viridiplantae > Streptophyta > Magnoliopsida > Poales > Poaceae > Aegilops > Aegilops bicornis. The sequence continues at coordinate 296,539,826 of CM038673.1, read as the reverse complement.
GCTCTACAGGTGTCTCCGAAGGTACTTGTTGGGTTGGCGTATTTCAAGATTAGGATTTGTCACTCCGATTGTCGGAGAGGTATCTCTAGGCCCACTCGGTAATGCACATCACTTAAGCCTTGCAAGCATTGCAACTAATGAGTTAGTTGCGGGATGATGTATTACAGAATGAGTAAAGAGAGTTGCCGGTAACGAGATTGAACTAGGTATTGAGATACCGACGATCGAATCTCGGGCAAGTAACATACCGATGACAAAGGGAACAACGTATGTTGTTATGTGGTCTGACCGATAAAGATCTTCGTAGAATATGTGGGAGCCAATACGAGCATCCAGGCTCCGCTATTGGTTATTGACCGGAGACGTGTCTCGGTCATGTCTACATAGTTCTCGAACCCATAGGGTCCGCACGTTTAAAGTTTCGATGACAGTTATATTATGAGTTTAAGTGTTTTGATGTACCGAAGGAGTTCGGAGTCCTGGATGAGATCGGGGACATGACGAGGAGTCTCGAAATGGTCGAGACGTAAAGATCGATATATTGGACGACTATATTCGGACATCGGAAATGTTCCGAGTGATTCGGGTATTTTTCGGAGTACCGGAGAGTTAATGGGCCATACGGGAAAGGAGAGAAAGGCCCCAAAGGTTGGCCGCACCCCTCCCCATTGACTAGTCCGAATTGGACTAGGGAGGGGGGGCACGCCCTTCCTTCCTTTTCCTTCTCCCTTCCCTTCTCCTACTCCAACAAGGAAAGGAGGAGTCCTACTCCCGGTGGGAGTAGGCCTCCCCCCTTGGCGTGCCCTCCTCCTAAGCCGGCCGCCTCCCCCCTTGCTTCTTTATATACGGGGGCAGGGGGGCACCCCATAGACACAACAATTGATCCTTGAGATCTCTTAGCCGTGTGCGGTGCCCCCCTCCACCATAGTTCACCTCGATAATACTGTAGCGGTGCTTAGGCGAAGCCCTGCGTCGGTAGAACATCATCATCGTCACCACGCCGTCGTGCTGACAAAACTCTCCCTCAACACTCGGCTGGATCGGAGTTCGAGAGACGTCATCAGGCTGAACGTGTGCTGAACTCGGAGGTGTCGTACGTTCGGTACTTGATCGGTCGGATCGTGAAGACATACGACTACATCAACCGCGTTGTGCTAACGCTTCCGCTTTCGGTCTACGAGGGTACGTGGACAACACTCTCCCCTCTTGTTGCTATGCATCACCATGATCTTCCGTGTGCGTAGGAATTTTTTTGAAATTACTACGTTCCCCAACAGTGGTATCAAAGCCATGTTTTATGCGTTGATGTTATATGCATGAGTAGAACACAATTGAGTTGTGGGCGATATAAGTCATACTGCTTACCAGCATGTCATACTTTGGTTCGGCGGTATTGTTGGATGAAGCGGCCCGGACCGACATTACGCCAGACGCTTACGCGAGACTGGTTCTACCGACGTGCTTTGCACACAGGTGGCTGGCGGGTGTCAGTTTGTCCAACTTTAGTTGAACCGAGTGTGGCTACGCCCGGTCCTTGCGAAGGTTAAAATAGCACCAACTTGACAAACTATCGTTGTGGTTTTGATGTGTAGGTAAGAACGGTTTTTGCTAAGCCCGTAGCATCCATGTAAAACTTGCAACAACAAAGTAGAGGACGTCTAACTTGTTTTTGCAGGGCATGGTGTGATGTGATATGGTCTAGACATGATGCTAAACTCTATTGTATGAGATGATCATGTTTTGTAACCGAGTTATCGGCAATCGGCGAGAGCCATATGGTTGTCGCTTTATTGTATGCAATGCAATCGCCCTGTAATTGCTTTACTTTATCACTAAGCGGTAGCGATAGTCGTAGAAGGAATAGATGGCGTAAACGAGAACGATGCTACGATGGAGATCAAGGTGTCGCGCCGGTGACGATGGCAATCATGAAGGTGCTTCGGAGATGGAGATCACAAGCACAAGATGATGATGGCCATATCATATCACTTATATTGATTGCATGTGATGTTTATCTTTTATGCATCTTATCTTGCTTTGGTTGACGGTAGCTTTATAAGATGATCTCTCACTAAATTTCAAGATAAAAGTGTTCTCCCTAAGTATGCACCGTTGCCAAAGTACGTCGTGCCCAGAGACCACGTGATGATCGGGTGTGATAAGCTCTACGTCCATCTACAATGGGTGCAAGCCAGTTTTGCACACGCAGAATACTCAGGTTAAACTTGACGAGCCTAGGATATGCAGATATGGCCTCGGAACACTGAGATCGAAAGGTCGAGTGTGAATCATATAGTAGATATGATCAACATAGTGATGTTCACCATTGAAAACTACTCCATTTCACGTGATGATCGGTTATGGTTTAGGTGATTTGGATCACGTGATCACTTAGAAGATTAGAGGGATGTCTTTCTAAGCGGGAGTTCTAAGTAATATGATTAATTGAACTTAAATTTATCATGAACTTAGTCCTGGTAGTATTAGCATATCTATGTTGTAGATCAATAGCTCGCGTTGTTGCTCCCCGTTTATATTTTGATATGTTCCTAGAGAAAAATAAGTTGACAAATGTTAGTAGCAATGATGCGGACTTGGTCCGTGATCTGAGGATAAACCTCATTGCTGCACAGAAGAATTATGTCCTTGATGCACCGCTAGGTGACAGACCTATTGCAGGAACAGATGCAGACGTTATGAACGTTTGGCTCGCTCAATATGATGACTACTTGATAGTTTAGTGCGCCATGCTTAACGGCTTAGAATCGGGACTTCAAAGACGTTTTGAATGTCATGGACCATATGATATGTTCCAGGAGTTGAATTTAATATTTCAAGCAAATACCCGAGTTGAGAGATATGAAGTCTCCAACAAGTTCTGTAGCTAAAAGGATGGAGGAGAATAGCTCAAGCAGTGAGCATGTGCTCAGATTGTGTGGGTACTACAATCACTTGAATCAAGTGGGAGTTAATCTTCCAGATAAGATAGTGATTGACAGAGTTCTCTAGTCACTATCACCAAGTTACTAGAACTTCGTGATGAACTATAATATGCAAGGGATAACGGAAATGATTCCCAAGCTCTTCGTGATGCTGAAACCGACGAAGGTAGAAATCAAGAAAAAACATCAAGTGTTGATGGTTGACAAGACCACTAGTTTCAAGAAAAGGGCAAAGGGAAAGAAAGGAAACTTCAAGTAGAATGACAAGCAAGTTGTCACTCCCGCGAAGAAGCCCAAAGCTGGACCAAAGCCTAAAACTGAGTGCTTACACTGCAAACGAAATGGTCACTGGAAGCAGGAAATACCCTGAATATTTGGTGGATAAGAAGGATGGCAAAGTGAACAAGGGTATATTTGATATACAGGTTATTGATGTGTTCCTTACTAGTGTTTATAGTAGCCCCTGAGTATTTGATACTTGTTCGGTTGCTAAGATTAGTAACTTGAAACAGGAGTTACAGAATAAACAGAAACTACTTGAAGGGGAAGTGACGATGAGTGTTGGAAGTAGTTCCAAGATTGATATGATCATCATCACACACTCCCTATATTTTCGAGATTAGTGTTAAACCTAAATAAATGTTATTTGGTGTTTGCGTTGAGCATAAATATGATAAGATCATGTTTATTAAATACGATTATTCATCTAAGATAGATAATAAATTGTTATTCTGTTTACATGAATAAAACCTTCTATGGTCATACACCCAATGGTGATGGTTTATTGAATCTTGATCATAGTGATACAAATATTCATAATGTTGATGCCAAAAGATGCAAAGTTAATAATGATAGTGCAATTTATTTGTGGCACTGCCGTTTGGGTCATATCGGTGTAAAGCGCATGAAGAAACTCCATAAAGATGGATTTTCGGAATCACTTGGTTATGAATCATTTGATGCTTGCGAACCGTGCCTTTTCGGCAAGATGACTAAAACTCCGTTCTCTGGCACAATGGAACGAAGCTCTTGACTTGTTGGAAATAATACATACCGATGTATGCGGTCCAATGAGTGTTCATGCTCGTGGCGGGTATCGTTATTTTCTGACCTTCACAGATGATTTGAGCAGATATGAGTATATCTACTTAATGAAGCACAAGTCTGAAACATTTGAAAAGTTCAAAGAATTTCAGAGTGAAGTGGAGAATCATCGTAACAAGAAAATAGAAGTTTCTACAATCTGATCGTAGAGAAGAATATTTGAGTTACGAGTTTGGCCTTCATTTTAAACAATGTGGAATAGTTTCACAGCTCACGCCACATGGAACACCATAGCGTAATGGTGTGTCCGAACGTCGTAACCGCACTTTATTGGATATGGTGCGATTTATGATGTATCTTACCGTTTTACCACTACCGTTTTGGGGTTATGCATTAGAGATAGCTGCATTCACTTTAAATAGGGCACCATCTAAATCCGTTGAGACGACGCCTTATGAACTATGGTTTAGCAGTACACCTAAGTTGTCGTTTCTTAAATTTTGGAGTTGCGATGCTTGTGTGAAAAAGGTTTTCAACCTGATAAGCTCGAACCCAAATTGGAGAAGTGCGTCTTCATAGAATACCCAAAGGAAACTGTTGGGTACACTTCTATCACAGATCCGAAGGCAAGATATTCGTTGCTAAAAATGGATCCTTTCTAGACAAGGAGTTTCTCTCGAAAGAAGTGAGTGGGAGGAAAGTAGAACTTGATAAGGTAAATGTACCTTCTCCCGAATTGGAAAATAGTTCATCACTGAAATCAGTTCCAGTGATTCCTACACCAATTAGTGAGGAAGCTAATGATGATGATCATGAAACTTCAGATCAAGTTACTACAGAACCTCGTAGGTCTTCCAGAGTACGGTCCGCACCAGAGTGGTACGGTAATCCTGTTCTGAAAGTCATGTTACTAGACCATGATAAACCTACGAACTATGAGGAAGCAATGATGAGCCCAGATTCCGCGAAATGGCTGGAGACCATGAAATCTGAGATAGGATCCATGTATGAGAACAAAGTGTGGACTTTGGTGGACTTGCCCGATGATCGGCAAGCCATAGAAAATAAATGGATCTTCAAGAGGAAGACATACGTTGATAGTAGTGTTACTATCTACAAAGCTCGACTTGTCGCAAAAAGGTTTTCGACAAGTTCAAGGTGTTGACTACAATGAGATTTTCTCAACTGTAGCGATGCTTAAGTCTGTCCGAATCATGTTAGCAATTGCCACTTTTTATGAAATCTGGCAAATGGATGTCAAAACTGCATTCCTTAATGGATTTATTAAAGAAGAGTTGTATATGATGCAACTAGAAGGTTTTTTCAATCCTAAAGGTGCTAACAAAATATGCAAGCTCCAACGATCCATCGATGGACTGGTGCAAGCATCTCGGAGTTGGAATATATGCTTTGATGAGTTAATCAAAGCATATAGTTTTATACAGACTTACGGTGAAGCCTGTATTTACAAGAAAGTGAGTGGGAGCACTACAACCTTTCTGATAAGTATATGTGAATGACATATTGTTGATCGGAAATAATTTTCTGCAAAGCATAAAGGAGTATTTGAAAGGAGTTTTTCAAAGAAAGACCTCGGTGGAGCTGCTTACATATTGAGCATCAAGATCTATAGAGATAGACCAAGACGCTTGATAAGTTTCTTCAATGAGTACATACCTTGAGAAGATTTTGAAATAGTTCAAAATGGAACAGTTAAAGAAAAAGTTCTTGCGTGTGTTACAAGGTGTGAAATTGAGTAAGACTCAAAAGCCCGACCACGACAGAAGATAGAAAGAGAATGAAAGTCATTCCCTATGCCTCAGCCATAGGTTCTATAAATTATGCCATGCTGTGTACCAGATCTATTGCATACCCTACCACTAAGTTTGGCAAGGGAGTGCAATAGTTATCTAGGAGTAGATCAATGGACAGCGGTCAAAATTATCCTTAATGGAATAAGGATATGTTTCTCGATTATGGAAGTGACAATAGATTCGTCGTAAAGAGTTACGTCGATGCAAGTTTTGACACTAATCTAGATGACTCTAAGTCTCGGTCTAGATACATATTGAAAGTGGGAGCAACTAGCTAGAGTAGCTCCGTGCAGAGCATTGTAGACATAGAAATTTGTAAAATACTTACGAATCTGAATGTGACAGACCCGTTGACTAAAATTATCTCACAAGCAAAACATGATCACACCTTAGTAATCTTTGGGTGTTAATCACATAGCGATGTGAACTAGATTACTGACTCTAGTAAACCCTTTGGGTGTTGGTCACATGTCGATGTGAACTATGGGTGTTAACCACATAAAGATGTGAACTATTGATGTTAAATCACATGGCGATGTGAACTAGATTATTGACTCTAGTCCAAGTGGGAGACTGAAGGAAATATGCCCTAGAAGCAATAATAAAGTTATTATCTATTTCCTTATATCATGATAAATGTTTATTATTCATGCTAAATTGTATTAACCAGAAACATAATACATGTGTGAATACATAGACAAACAGAGTGTCACTAGTATGCCTCTACTTAACTAGCTCGTTAATCGAAGATGGTTATGTTTCCTAACCATAGACATGAGTTGTCATTTGATTAACGGGATCACATCATTAGGAGAATGATGTGATTGACTTGACCCATTCCGTTAGCTTAGCACTTGATCGTTTAGTATGTTGATATTGCTTTCTTCATGACTTATACATGTTCCTATGACTATGAGATTATGCAACTCCCGTTTACCGGCGGAACACTTTGTGTGCTACCTAACGTCACAACGTAACTGGGTGATTATAAAGGTGCTCTACAGGTGTCTCCGAAGGTACTTGTTGGGTTGGCGTATTTCGAGAATAGGATTTGTCACTCCTATTGTCGGAGAGGTATCTCCGGCCCCACTCGGTAATGCACACCACTTAAGCCTTGCAAGCATTGCAACTAATGAGTTAGTTGCGGGATGATGTATTATGGAACGAGTAAAGAGACTTGCCGGTAACAAGATTGAACTAGGTATTGAGATACCGACAATCGAATCTCGGGCAAGTAACATACCGATGACAAAGGGAACAACGTATGTTGTTATGCGGTATAACCGATAAAGATCTTCGTAGAATATGTGGGAGCCAATATGAGCATCCAGGTTCCGCTATTGGTTATTGACCGGAGACGTGTCTCGGTCATGTCTACATAGTTCTCGAACCCGTAGGGTCCGCACGCTTAAAGTTTCGATGACAGTTATATTATGAGTTTATGTGTTTTGATGTACCGAAGGAGTTCGGAGTCCCAGATGAGATTGGGAACATGACGAGAAGTCTCGAAATGGTCGAGACGTAAAGATCGATATATTGGACGACTATATTCGGACATCGGAAAGGTTTCTAGTGATTCGGGTATTTTTCGGAGTACCGCAGAGTTACGGGAATTCGTATTGGGCCTTAATGGACCATACGGGAAAGGAGAGAAAGGCCCCAAAGGTTGGCCGCACCCCTCCCCATTGACTAGTCCGAATTGGACTAGGGAGGGGGTGCCCCCTTCCTTCCTTCTCCTTCTCCCTTCCCTTCTCCTACTCCAACAAGGAAAGGAGGAGTCCTACTCCCGATGGGAGTAGGACTCCCCCCTTGGCGCGCCCTCCTCCTCAGCTGGCCGGCTCCCCCCTTGCTCCTTTATATACGGGGGCAGGGGGCACCCCATAGACACAAAAATTGATCCTTGAGATCTCTTAGCCGTGTGCGGTGCCCCCCCTCCACCATAGTTCACCTCGACAATACTGTAGCGGTGCTTAGGCGAAGCCCTGCGTCGGTAGAACATCATCATTGTCACCATGCCGTCGTGCTGACGAAACTCTCCCTCAACACTCGGCTGGATCGGAGTTCGAGGGACGTCATCGGGCTGAACGTGTGCTGAACTCGGAGGTGCCGTACGTTCGGTACTTGATCGGTCGGATCATGAAGACGTACGACTACATCAACCGCGTTGTGCTAATGCTTCCGCTTTCGGTCTACGAGGGTACGTGGACAACTCTCTCCCTCTTGTTCCTATGGATTACCATGATCTTGCGTGTGCGTAGGAATTTTTTTGAAATTACTATGTTCCCCAACATGATCTCCCGAACACTGTCCGATGGTAGAGCTAAATCATGCTCGTCGTGATTGTGCGGTGCATCTGACATGGGTTCGAATCCGCCGAAGATCAAGTCTCCGCGGATGTCGGCAGTGTAGTTCAAGTTTCCAAATCTGACCTGATGGCCAGGGGCATAGCTTTCGATCTGCTCCAGATGGCCAAGCGAATTGGCCCGCAGTACGAAGCCGCCGAATACGAAGATCTGTCCGGGGAGGAAATCCTCACCCTGGATCACATTGTTGCTGATGATCGAAGGAGCCATCAAGCCTTATGGCGACGACACAGTGGAACTCTCAATGAAAGCACCAATCTCGGTGTCAAAACCGGCGAATCTTGGGTAGGGGGTCCTAAACTGTGCGTCTAAGGCAGATGGTAACAAGAGGCGGGGGACATAATGTTTACCCAGGTTCGGGCCCTCTCTATGGAGGTAATACCCTACTTCCTGCTTGATTGATCTTGATGATATGAGTATTACAAGAGTTGATCTACCACGAGATCGTAGAGGCTAAATCCCAGAGGCTAGCCTATGGTATGATTGTTGTTGTCCTACAGACTAAACCCTCTAGTTTATATAGACACCGGAGGGGGCTAGGGTTACACAGAGTCAGTCACAAGGGAGGAGACCTACATATCTGTATTGCCAAGGTTGCCTTCCACGCCAAGGAGAGTCCCATCCGGACACGGAACGAAGTCTTCAATCTTGTATCTTCATAGTCCAACAGTCCTGCCAAAGGATATAGTCCGGCTGTCCGAGGACCCCCTAATCCAGGACTCCCTCAGCAGGCTTTGTTGAGACTGGTGTAATCAATGCACATGCGCCACTTGTTATTCTTCTTCAGTACAAGGACTGAATTGGCAAGCCATTCTGGGAAGAACACTTCCATAATGAAGTCGGCTGCCAACAGGCGGGCGATCTCTTCTTCGACAATTCTTCTCTTCTCCTTCGACAGTCGGCGGAGGGGTTGCTTGACTGGTTTGGCATCTGCTCTGACATGTAGCTTGTGCTCGGCGAAATCCGTCGGAACACCCGGCATGTCTTTGGGAGACCATGCAAAGATGTCCTGATTCTCACGGACGAAATCGACGAGCTCGCTTTCCTATTTGCTATCAAGGTTGGCACCTATGATAGGATGTCTTTCCGGGTGCTCAGGGTCCATGGGCAGCTGAGGCAACTGCATTCACTTCATGGTGCTGCTGACGTCGGTTGTGTCTGTCGCTGGCCACACTGGTGAAAACAAAGTAAGCGCCATGTTCTTAAGGTTAATTATCTTGGACTGCGCCGACTACTGGACGGGCGGCCGGCTGCCAAGGAGGCGGAGCCGGGGGGCCAGCAGGCGGAGGAGGCAGTCCTTCTCCCTTGGCGATACGAACAAGCCAGTGGCACTTCCAAGTTGTATGGTTGGACGACTTCGCCCCGCTATGGAACTTGCAGGGGGCATCGAGGGTCTGCACAAAGGAGAAAGCGGGCAACCAAGCTGGCTTGCCGCCATTTTGGCGCTTGGGGAGTGGTTGTCCTTCAGGTTGCTGATCCTTAACTATCGCTGAGGGAGTTCCGGACTAGGGGGTGTCCGGATAGCCGAACTATCATCATCGGCCGGACTCCAAGACTATGAAGATACAAGATTGAAGACTTCGTCCCGTGTCTGGATGGGACTTTCCTTGGCGTGGAAGGCAAGCTTGGCGATACGGATATGTAGATCTCCTACCATTGTAACCGACTACAGGTAACCCTAACCCTATCCGGTGTCTATATAAACCGGAGGGTTTTAGTCCGTAAGACGAACAACAATCATACCATAGGCTAGCTTCTAGGGTTTAGCCTCTTTGATCTCGTGGTAGATCTACTCTTGTAACACACATCATCAATATTAATCAAGCAGGACGTAGGGTTTTACCTCCATTAAGAGGGCCCGAACCTGGGTAAAACATCGTGTCCCTTGTCTCCTATTACCATCCGCCTAGATGCACAGTTCGGGACCCCCTACCCGAGATCCGCCAGTTTTGACACCGACATTGGAGCTTTCATTGAGAGTTCCTCTGTGTCGTCACCGATAGGCCCGATGGCTCCTTCGATCATCAACAACGACGCGGTCCAGGATGAGACTTTTCTCCCCGGACAGATCTTCGTGTTCGGCGGCTTTGCACTGCGGGCCAATTCGCTTGGCCATCTGGAGCAGATCGAAAGCTACGCCCCTGGCCGTCAGGCCAGATTTGGAAGTTTAAACTATATGGCCGATATCCACGGAGACTTGATCTTCGACGAATTCGAGCCGCAGCCAAGCGCGCCGCACTGTTTCGATGGGCATGATCTAGCTCTGCGGCGAGCGGTGCCACGAGGCCGCACGAGTCCGCTCCGACCCTTAATCCGGGCGGATTCCCCGATCGAGGGCGAGTGGTTGGACACCGCCTCGGGGACTTTAATCTCTACGGCGATCGAGCGAACTCCGTCCCCCTCGCTGCGGAGACCTCGAATCCAGGTGCGGACTCCTCTCCGGACTCCGAACCCTCCAGCGCCCTTGCCAATCGAATCCGATTGGGCGCCCGTCATGGAGTTCACTGCCGCGGACATCTTTCGGCACTTTCGCCCTTTGGCGACATCCTGAATTCACTAAAGTCTCTCTCTTTATCCGGAGAGCCTGGCGGATTACGGTCGGGAAGGTTGGGATGCGGACGGCGAAGAAATTCAACGCCCACCCACCACCCACTTGGTAGCGCTGTCGACGATCTAACCGACATGCTGAACTACGACTCCGAAGACATCGACGGTATGGACGACGATGCCGGAGACGACCAAGACCCAGCGCCTACACGGCACTGGAAGGCCACCTCGTCATACGACATATACATGGTGGACATCCCAAAAGATGGGAACGACGATGGAACAACGAAGGATGACCCCTCCAAGAAGCAGCCCAAGCACCGGCGTCAGCGGCGCCACTCTAAATCCCGCCACAAAGAAGAATGAAGATTCCGCACCGGAGATAACAATACACCGAGCGATTAATAGAAGACAATCCACTCCAAAGCAACATCCGGTAGCGGGGAAGATGGAGACGCCAGCCCTCACGAGAGAGCGGCGTAAGAAGAGGTGAAAGGATTATATGCCTCCCTCCGGGAGGCGAAGCAAGCCTCGGCGACTATGAATTCGCCGTGCACGAATCCCATCCAACAAGAGCGTTTTAGACGAGGCTTATGGCCACGGCGAACAGCCTCAAGAAAAAGCAGCAACAGCTTAGAGCTGATCAGGATCTGCTAGCCGACGGATGGTCAAGTCCTCGCGAAAGAGCATGAGCTCGAACGCCCCTCCAAAAGCTACCCTAAACGCGAGCTTCTCTCCCGATTAGAGGAGGAGGCTTACGAACCCGCATCACCAGGAGCCAACACGGCTGACCGACCACCCCGCGGTCGCGACAGAGAGGCCTCTAGGCCCTTCACTAGAACCGTACCCCGGCATCGCTCAAAAAGCACCTGCGGCCAAAGGGGCAGCTCTGAACCTGCGAGATATATTGGAGGACAAGGCAAGACAATCAAGATCGATCTACGGATCGCGTGGGCGCCCCACGGTACGTGACGACAACCGTCGCGCCGGACACAGTAAGTCCGGCGGGCCGAACAAAAATGCATAAAGCTCTTTTGAGCTCCGTCATGATATCGCAGCGATGCAGGCGCCGCACACCCACTATGCTTCACGGATGAAGTAATGGATCATCAAATTCGAAGGGTTTAAACACGTCAATATTGAATCCTATGATGGCACAACAGACCCAGCGGTTTGGATCAAGACTATCTCCTTCACATCCACATGGCCCGCGGTGACGATCTTCACGCCATCAAATACCTCCCCTCAAGCTTAAAGGACCAGCCCGGCATTGGCTCAACAGCTTGCCGTGAGTCAATTGGGAGCTGGGAGGACACAGAAGCGGCATTCCTCGATAACTTCCGGGGCACTTATGTGCGACCACCAGACGTCGATGACCTAAGCCACATAATTCAGCGGCCAGACGAATCGGCCGGAACAATTCTCGACACGGTTCTTAACCAAGAAAAACCAAATCGTCGACCGTCCGGATGCGGAGGCCCTCACGGCCTTCAAGCATAACATCCATGACGAGTGGCTTACCGGCACCTAGGACAGGAAAAGCCGAAATCCATGGCAGCCCTCACATCACTCATGACCCGCTTCTCTGGCGGGTGAGGACAGCCGCTAGCACGCAGCAACAAACCTCGGCAAAAATTCTGGCAGTCCGGACTTCAAGGACCAAAATGGCAGGCAGCGTCGTAACAAAACAAAGCGCCGCGTGCGGCGACAACTTTGAGGATACAACAATCAATGCCGGATTCGTGAGGCTCTAAACCTGGTCGTGAAAAAAGTCATTCAAAAGAACTACTCCGGTCCGTCCAATTTGGACCGAATACCGACCGCTTGTGCGGATACACACGGCACCCCGAAAAGCCATTAACCACACCAAGGGACTGTTGGGTATTCAACGAGCGAGCAAGTTAATTGCCCAAAACAATGACAAGGGCTGCATAGCGATGACGAGGACGAGACCCAACCGCCGAACAATAGAGGACGAAGGTTTCCCCCACAGTGCGGACGGTGAACATGATATACGCATAGCGCACATACCCAAAAGGGAGCGAAGCGTGCACTCGGGGATGTCTCTGGCGATGGAGCCAGTTGCCCAGTTCAATCCATGGTCCTCCCGCCCGATCACTTTTGACCGCGAGGACCACCCCACCAAAGCATCCGCCACGGTGGATTCGCCGCCGGTCTTAGACCCAATCGTCGATGGATTTCACCTAACGTAGTCACGATGGGCGGCGGCAAGAAATTTGAACCTGCTTTACCGGGATACAAAGGCGCCAAAATGGGCATAGACCCTCAAGGATTAAACCTACCAAAACGACCTTCAAAGGCGTCATACCAGGTGTAGAAGCCAATTATGCAGGCTCAATTACACCGAAGTGGTCTTCGGATCCGGATAACTTCCGGGCGAGGAGTTAATCTTCGACATAGTCCCGTTCATGGCCCGGCTATCATGCCTTGCTCGGACGTGCAGCGTTTGCAAAGTTCAACGCGGTGCCGCACTACGCATACCTCAAGCTCAAGATGCCAGGCCCTCGAGGAGTCATCACAATCAACGGAAACATCAACGTTCTCTCCGCACGGAGGAACATACAATGGCTCTCGCGGCGAAGTGCAATGCAGCCTCTTAAGGCAATTCTCGAGTCTGGCCGTTAAGCGGCCGGACACGATAGCTGCCGCCCGGAGTAACTTACAACAAGACCACACAGCGCACGTTCGGCGTAGCGTGGCAGTGGCCCCAACCCCAGCCCTGCGAAGCGTCCGCAGGTCCTTCGCGTACACCATTACGCTCTGAAGATACCATGGCCATGGGGAGAGGGGCACGACCACGATAAACCCAGATTGCGGCTCAACCACACCAGGGGCTCTCGAGTGTGTCGTTCCTTTTTCTTTTCTTTTTACCTTTTACTTTTTATCCACAGGGCTCCGTTTGTCAGAGGCCTGTCCCGTGACCGAACTGCCGAACTCACGATGCAACAGCCTGGGAAGGATAAAGGCTACAACGAATATACAGGTGGTCTCCATTACGAGCATTTTTATACACCAATCTGCAGCCTACCCCACGGAGGACATGCTTAACAGTCCCATACCTTGCTTATCGCACTATTTGTATCGTTTTGCATTCGTAGCAGCACTTATTGAATAAAACAATGCAGCACCTTTTTGCTTATAATTGCATTTATTTTCATACATATGTTCATTCACGGCATGTTGCATCCATACACTTTGGTACGGCTAATATACACCAGAGGCTTATGTTTCCTGCATTATGGTATAATGAGTCCGAACACTTTCACAAGTGCGTCACCCCGAACTTATAGCACTATATGCATCGGCTCCGAATCATGTCTTGGGTCAATAGTTGGGTTTGCCCGGCTCCCGTGTTTTGGTACCTTACGTTCCGTTATATCGGCTAAGGTAGCACCGGAGAACCACTGCGATTCCGCCCCGATTCGGGGTTAACGCCTCGATGGAAAGCTAAAACTGGCCGTCATGATGAGGCGAGCGATCGCTATTCGCGAGGTTTTTGCGAGTCCTTAAAGACTTATGCCGCTTAGAGCGAGGAGCCGGATACTGTCCGGCCAAGGCATGGATAGCGCCCCAAATTCGGCCTTCACGAAGACTAGGGGCTTCACGAAATTTAAAATTATATAATTCTATGGCTAAGTGAGAGTGTTCAAGCATTATAAGTCCGGTTGCCTTGTTCGTTGTGTTGAGCGCCTCCCTAGATGGACCCAAAATGGGAACAAGAGCGCTCAAGTTTATCCCGAACACCCGGACTTTCGTGGCATGGGGGAAATTTGAAGCCGACGACTTGCCATCTCTCGGATTTGATAAACAGCCGCCTGAAGGTAATATTTTAAATTAACAAGCGTTGCTTAAGCGCATATGAACTAAGTTTTCAGTGCACATGATAACAAAATGCGAGTCTACTCAAATATTACATCTTTGGAGCACTCACCCGCAATGGTGCGGGCGCCCTTCAGCACACTCTTATAATACATCTCGGGCGTCCGATGCTCCTTGCCCTCTGGTGGCGGGTGCATCCACGAGCTTACGGGCATCCATCTTGCCCGGTGCACCTTGGCGGGCAAGGGCCCGATGGGCACCCTCAATACAAGCGGAATGCTTGATGACTTCTACCCACGGGCACGCATCCATCGGCCCGCCGCAGGGCGAAGTAGCACCCGGGCATGACCTCCTTGACCACACCGAACTATGAGGCCCTTCATGGCCTGTTCGGCCGCCTTGTGGAGCTCGACCAGCTGCTTCAGCTGGTCGCTAAAAGCACCGGATGTCCGGCCTCGACATCGAGACGAAGACCTTCTCCGTCGAGCTCCCTCCTCGGCCCGGTAGAATGCTTGGCAAGATCGGACCTGCTGAGGAAGATCTGCAACGCATACAGAGAGCTCGAATTCGGGTAAGCAACAGGTAATTAACACTCACCGCTTACTTTGCATGAAAAATGCCTTACCGCTGCTATTTTCTTCACCGCCTCAATCTCTGGAGGGCCTTGTAGGCTTCGGCCTTAGCGGCTTTGGCACTCTCAAGAGCCGTTGCAAGCTCGAGACTCTTGAGTCTTGAGTCACGCTCAAGCTCTCATGTTTTTCACGAGATCTTGGAGCTCTTGCTGTACCTCCGCCACCGTGCCTCCTGCTTTTCTCGCTCGGTGCGTTCATGCCGCATTGCGTTCGCCACGGCCACCGCCTCCTTGTGGTCGCCACCTCGCTAGTGGCCCCTACAATACCCACGTTATCCTTGTCATTTTCTTGCAACCAAATCCTTTTCTGTAAGGTACAATTTTCATAAGGTATTACTCACCTTCTTTTTCCTCGAGCTGCTTCTTGGCATGGCCGAGCTCGTTCTCGGACCGCTCGAGGTTTTCCTTCAAAGTATTGACCTCCCTTGATCGGTCTTGGCCGGAGGTCGGCAACCTGACCTGCAATCCCATATTGACATATTTGTTATGACTCCTGCGTTTATCTTTCTAAAGATCCTCAGTCCGGCTTTTCTTTCCGAACACCGAACCGAACATCAGGGGCTACTGTCTATGCGGTACCATTTTACATATATTAGAATTCTTACCTCAAAGCCTGTTAGAAGGCTGCTGCAGGCTTCGGTCAGCCCGCTCTTGGCGAGCTGAACCTTCGAATCACCGCACTCATAACGGTGCGGTGTTCCTCTTTGATGGAGGCGCCGTTGGCGCCTCCAGCAAATATCCGGCACCTCCGGTTGGGCCGGAAGCAGCCGGCGTCACGGTCTTGCCCTTCTTACGAAGGGTGCCCGCGGACTCCGGAGCCACTGTGGCCTCCGGGGCTGAGTCCGGTGCAAAGTCCGAAAGGGTGTCCTGTGACACCTTCGGGGCCTCCTCCTCCTGGTGGGTCCTTTCTTGGGATCTCACCTCGGCGTCGTCTGCGGCACTGGGGGTGGAGGCAGTCGGAAGGGAATCCATATCCGATGCACCCAAGGACCCGCTCGACGAAACGGGAAGATCATCCTTGGGCGGACTGCAGGGTTGTATGCGGCATTAGAAAGACATTATGTGGCGAATGAGGAAAAACCTTAAAGTTATTCGGGAGTCCGGATACTTACGATCTCGCCAGGGGCTTGGCCCTTGGAGGCCAGTCCTAAATAAATGCGTCCTTTGGTGTTGGCAGAGCGGTCCGGGAGAAGAGTTTTTCCCTTCTTGGACCCTTCGGCCTCCCTTGTTGGGGAGGCCTTCCTTTTCTTCACTCCCGGCTGAGAACTTTCTTCTTCTCCTCCTCGCCTTGGTGGGAGGAGTCGGCCTCAGATTCATCATCCGATAGCACCTGGAAAACGGGAACTCTTCCGAGTCCCCGTGGTCGTCTTCTTGGCCTTCTTCTCTGGCACCACGTGGGAGTGCGGAGCCAGCAGAGCCGTTAGGCGGGCATCCGCTGGGTCCTCTGGCAATGGGGCCGGACAGGTAATCCGTTCGGTCTTCGCCAGCCATTCCTGCCAAAGGTAAAGGGAGTTTAGATCCCGCATAGAGCCAAACTATGGAAAACAAGTGGTGAAATCACTTACCTCATCAGCTGGACGCTGCGAGCTGAATCCATGATCTTCGGTGGCGGATCACGGGGAGCCGGCGCCTTTGAATAGCACCTTCCGGACATCTTACGTGCGTAGTGTCGAAGAGCCCTTCGAGGTGTGGTGGTGCGCTGGATCAAACTCCCACATGTTGAAGCCCGTCACTGCACGGGAGAATCCGGCGGATGAGCATGACCTGGACTACATTGAATAGCTTGAGCTTCTTGTCCACCAGCTTCTGGATACAGGCTTGGAGTCCGGTCAGCTCCTCCTAATTCCCCCAAATCCGGCCACTCTCTCTCCAGGAGGTGAGCCGTGTAGGGATGCCGGATCTGAATTCGGGGGCCGCTGCCCAATGAGGGTCACTGTGGCTCGGTGATGTAGAACCACCCGATTGCCACCCTTGATGGTTTCCACGAAAGTGCCCTCCAGCCACGTAGCGTGGGACATCCTGCCCACCATGGCGCCTCCGCACTCCGGCAGCTGCCCTTCACAACCTTGACTTGACCTTTGAAGGTCTTGAGCCACAAGCCAAAGTGGGGCTGGATGCGAAGGAAGGCCTTGCACCTGACGATAAACGCCCGATATGTTGAGGATGAAATTGAGGGCCAGATCATGGAAATCTGGGGCGTAGTAGAACATGAGCCCCCGGACAAAGGGATGAAGCGGGAAGCCCAGTCCGCGGAGGAAATGGGGAAGAAATACTACCCTCTCATGGGGCCTGGGGTTGGGAATGAGCTCTCCCTCGTCGGGGAGCCGATGCGCGATGTTGCTGGACAAGTATCCGGCGTTGCGCAGCTTCTAGATCTGCCCCTCCGTGATGGAGGAGGCCATCCACTTGCCTCCCGCTCCGGACATAGTTGGAGAAGATTGAGGTGAGAAGTGCGGACTTGGGCGCTGGAGCTCGAGTTCGCGGAGATGGATAAGCCAAGGAGGAAGAAGGCGCGAGTAAAGGTTGGATCTTTATCCCTTATATGGGCGGACAAAACATGTGTCCCCACCGCCTGGTAAAACTCGCTTATCTCCCAAAGCGTCACAATCAATGGCGCGGTTGGGTTACCCACGTCCGTATTGATGGGAATCCAGAATAAGGGAACACGATCTACTGCCCGACAAGGCGTGCCAAGGAAACCGCTTAGCTAAACGCTACCGAGGTGGAACAATGAAAACAATTTGAGTGAAGGCTTGGTAGTGGTGCGGCGTCACGCCACAAAATACGTCGGCCAGATTGATCTTGTGTAATATTATTCTCTCTACGGTGGTATGTGGAATTTATTTTTGCAGAGCCGGACACTATCCTGGTGTTCACAATCTTCTATAAATTATTCGGAGGAAGAACCCGCCTTGCAATGCTGAAGACAACATGCGAGCCGGACTCGTCATCATTGAAGCCTGGTTCAGGGGCTACTGAGGGAGTTCCGGACTAGGGGGTGTCCGGATAGCCGAACTATCATCATCGGCCGGACTCCAAGACTATGAAGATACAAGATTGAAGACTTCGTCCCGTGTCCGGATGGGACTTTCCTTGGCGTGGAAGGCAAGCTTGGCGTCTGGATATGTAGATCTCCTACCATTGTAACCGACTCTGTGTAACCCTAACCCTATTCGGTGTCTATATAAACCGGAGGGTTTTAGTCCATAAGACGAACAACAATCATACCATAGGCTAGCTTCTAGGGTTTAGCCTCTTTGATCTCGTGGTAGATCTACTCTTGTAACACACATCATCAATATTAATCAAGCAGGACGTAGGGTTTTACCTCCATTAAGAGGGCCCGAACCTGGGTAAAACATCGTGTCCCTTGTCTCCTGTTACCATCCGCCTAGACGCACAGTTCGGGACCCCCTACCCGAGATCCGCCGGTTTTGACACCGACAATCGCCACCAGCCGACTAGGGGGCTTTGCGCTTGTTGTCGTTCGGGTGATGGCGCCGACTGTTGTCTCCAGCCGGAGTTCGAAGAGCCGGAGGGAGCACCTTCCCAGAAGCATACACTCGGAGCTCCGACTTCATGGAGGAGTTGGCAGTGGCGTACTTGTCTGCTATGATCAGCAGCTCGTCGAGTGTGGCAAGCTCGTCGCAGAGGAGTCGGTGCTTGAGTAAGGTACCTTCTCGGCACCCGGCAGTGAAGTACTCGATTGCTTGGACCTCGTGCACTCCTTTGCAGGAGTTGCGCAGTTCATCCCACCGCGTCAGGTAGTCGCGGGTGGACTCGTCGGGGCCTTGAACGCATAGCGAGAGCTGGCGGGGCTTGGGAGGCCGCTTGTAGGTGCTGTGAAGTTGCAGATGAAGACTTAAGTGAAGTCTACCGAGCTGTTGATGCTGCGAGGCTTCAGGCTTGTCGGTGGGAAACGACACCTATGGGATCACAAGAATCCCTACTGCGGTTGCGAGGCGCGGGGTTGAGAGAAGAGTGGGTCTAACACAGAGCACGCGGTTCATTTATCCAGGTTCGGGCCGCGAGGATGCGTAAACCCCTACTCCTGCTTTGGTGGATGTATATTTGAGTTCTTGAACTAGCTACGGGGTGTAGCGAGCTCCAAAAAGCCAAATCCTTCTCCTGGCCGCCTTTGGCCTCCTTTTATAGGAAAAAGGGGCTGCCACAGTGGCACACAGGAGGTGGAAAGGTCTACAGTGGCACGAGGTTATCCCTCGTATTACAGGACAAGGTGCATTTAATGCATCGCTTAGGTGTCCTCTTGCTTTATCGGGGACGGGGGCGAGGCCCGTCCCGTCCGTCGCCGCTCTTCCAAGCTTTGACACGCGCCCTGGTCAGCAATGCATGCAGTGCCATGTAGGCAGGCAGGCAGCTGAGGTGGCGCAGTGGTGGAGCCTTCACGAAGGGCTACATGTTGCCACACAAGTGCATGCCCTGCTAGTTGGGTCGGCAGCTGCATGCGAACGGTGGCGGAGACTTGGCTGGTGCGGACCTGACGATGGCCCTGTTGGTGCGCTTGGCGGGTGCCTTGCCGGGTGGCCTGGCAAGTGTCTTGTCGGGTGGCCCAGCAAGGGTCCTACCGTGGCGCTCAGGCGTCCCCGGCAAGGATCTTGCCAGGGGTCTTGTGGGTTTCTTCGGTGAGGATGGTTGCCTTCCTATCCTCATTTGACTTTGACTATTCTTTGTCTTCACAAGGATCTGCATGCCACCACAGAGGTGCCTCCCGAGCCCTGTCCCGATGCACTTGTCGAGTGTTGGTGGGCTCGAGGGTGGCTCGCTCGGCTGGCGTGGGTGAGCTGCCCCGGCAAGGGTCTTGCCAGGGCTGCTGAGGCTGCCCCGGCAAGGGTACTTGCCGGGGAAACCTGCTTCGTCCATCTAATCTTTGTGGCCTTGGTCCTTGTCGTTGCTCTGGCCGTCTTGGGCTTCGGTCTTACCATGGCTCACCTCCCTCGCTCTGCTAGGTGTGGTCACGGGCGCGGCTCTGTCTGCCCGTGCGTAGGTAAAGGGGTACAAAAATGTGCCCCTAGTTTTGTACACCGACAGGAGCCCCCGGGCCTGGGCCACACATAGGCGCGACACGTTGTTGGGTCAGGCCCAAAACAGTCTTGTGAGCAGGCGGTTTTTACCAGCGGTAAGATTTTTTAATGTGCTTCCCACAACCAGCAGCGTGGCGTGGAGGCGTCGCGTGACGTGGGCGGCATGCGTGGGGCGGTTTTCACACGCATGCGTCACATCGCGGTAAATGGGCAGCTCGCGCCTTCCCCGAAAGGAAGGGAGCCATGGAGGCGCGACCCATTTTACTGAATGGGACTGGGGCACGGTCTTCAAGGCGTCCACTCCTCATGATCACGGGGTGGGGAGAGGTCGCCTCACATGTCCCCTCGGTTTTGCACGTCTGCCACGTGTCTTTCATGCGCTCGGGGTGGCAAACGGTGGAGGCCGGAAATCGGGCTGTCGCTGGTTGGGGCAGCGGGTCGGTCCTGGTTCCCTGCGCCTCCCGTGTCTTGATTGGCCGAGCGGGGCGACCGAGCCCCAACCCCGTTCCTTTATAAAGAGCAGAAGGGGAGATGGCATCCCGTATTCTTTCATCTTCTACCTCCCTTCGCTTCCGCCCCTTCCTTCCATTCGTCATGGAGAAAGGGAATCCAGGTCCTTCGACGGTGGCGGCGAGGGTCGCCGCTCGACAATGCATCCCTCCTCCTCCTGTGCCTGTGGCGGCAGAGCCGGCCGCGAGGGGAAGGGGGAGGGGGCGAGGCCGTGGGTGAGGTCGGGGTAGAGGTCGCAGTGCTCGGGGAACAGGAGGGCGGGGCGGCGCTCCAGCTTCGCCCCCGCCCATGGTGCCTTTCCCGATGGAAGGCCACATCAGAGACCGGCCCCGTGAGTTCTTCATTAGGCTGCGCCAGCCTCCGCGTCGCCGTCTTCGTCTTCCCGCCCTGTTTGCCAGGGAGATGGAGCGTGACCGACCCCAATCCCTGAGATTGCACATGAGGGGTTGCGGGAACGGGGGCACGCGGGTCGACGTTGACTTCTCGGCTCCTCGAGTCATGTACCTCCGTCATGGGTGGAAGACGGTCACTCGCATTCACAGCCTGACGGCGGGGCTCATCCTCTCAAATTGATGGAGGACGGCCTACTCTCCGTCAAGGTCTTCGGGGAGTTCGGGACTCGCCTGAAGTGCTGCTTGGAGAGCTCCTCCGATGGAGATTCTAACGATGGAAGCTCTTCCTCGAGCAAAAGTGACGAGGAGGATAGCAGGGCGGATAGCGGGGGACGAGTCCGACTAGGCGTCGGACTCCCCGCGCCTGGGCGGGTGCGGCAGCAGCAGCATCTGCACCTGGCCTCTCCTCTGGCAGTGGTTTGCCGGGGGCGGGTGATACGTCTCCAACGTATCTATATTTTTTGATTGCTCCATGCTATATTATCTACTGTTTTAGGCAATATTAGGCTTTATTATCCACTTATATATTATTTTTGGGACTAACCTATTAACCGGAGGCCCAACCCAGATTCTTTGTTTTATGCCTATTTCGGTGTTTCGAGGAAAAGGAATATCAGACGGAGTCAAAAGCGGAACGAAATCAAGCTGGAGAAGTTATTTTTGGAAGGAAACCCACCTGATGGACTTGGACCCCCACGTCAAAAGATACGGAGGTGCTCACGAGGGTGGGGCGCCCCAGGCGCCCCCCTGCGTCGTGGGGCCCCCGTAGCTCCACCGACGTACTCCTTTCACCCATATATACCTACGTACCCTAAAACTTCCAGAACAGAGATTAGATCGGGTGTTCCGCCGCTGCAAGCCTCAAGAGCCACCAAAAACCAATCGGGGCCCCTTTCCGGTACCTTGCCGGAGCGGGGATCCATCTCCGGTGGCCATCTTCATCATCCCGGCACTATCCATGACGAGGAGGGAGTAGTTCACCCTCGGGGCTGAGGGTATGTACCAGTAGCTATGTGTTTGATCTCTCTCTCTCTCTCTCGTGTTCTCTCTCGTGTTCCCTCTATGGCACAATCTTGATGTATCCCGAGCTTTGCTATTGTAGTTGGATCTTATTTTTCTTCTTCCCCTCTACTCTCTTGTGATGAATTGAGTTTCCCTTTGAAGTTATCTTATCGGATTGAGTCTTTTATGAGAACACTTGATGTATGTCTTGCCGTGCTTATCCATGGTGACAATGGAATATCATGTGCCACTTGATGTATGTTTTGGTGACCAACTTGCGGGTTCCACCCATGAACCTATGCATAGGGGTTGGTACACGTTCCTGATTCTCCGGTAGAAACTTTGGGGCACTCTTTGAAGTACTTTTATGTTGGTTGGATAAATCTGAGATTGTGTGATGCATATCGTATAATCATGCCCACGGATACTTGAGGTGACAATGGAGTATCTAGGTGACATTAGGGTTTTGGTTGATTTGTGTCTTAAGGTGTTATTCTAGTACGAACTCTGGGGCTGTTTGTGACACTTATAGGAATAGCCCAACGGATTGATTGGAAAGAATAACTTTGTCACATCCCTAGCCTTGCAATGCACTAGTGCTAGCTTGGTTGTTGCATCATGTCTAAATTTATTGAAAATTGAAATGGGGATTGCTCAAACCCTAGCACCAAACCAAATCAACTAGGTTCAAATAAAATATTCTCAATGAACCCAAAATGCCCTTGAGAAAAAGTTTATCATTTTTGGATTGGTTTAAAACCTCTGCCAAAAATGGTGCACATATTCTAGGCCATTCTGGATTTTTGAGTTAAATCATATGGTATTTGCATTTGGGCATTTAATTTCTAAATAATATTTTAAATGCTCAAATAATCATAAACTAAAATCTTTCTTGTTGGATATATTCCAAGCGGTAGCCGTGATTAGTTACATGATTTCTGGAAGTGTCTAAGTATTTTAATTAAAGCCACAAAGCTGCATAATAATAGATAACATGAAATAATTAAAAAAATAAAGGAACTTACCGGATAAGCCCACCGGCGCACTTACCTATAGCCGGCCCAGCTTGACCAGCCCAGCCCACCTACCTCGCCGCTCGTCGTCTTCCTCTGCCAGTAGGCAGAGGTGAGGCGTGGCGCGAGAGCCCAGCCACCTCCTGCTTACCTGCTGTTGGAGGCACCCGAGAGACGCCACGCACCCTCGGGCCCTCTCGACTCCCTCCCGTGCTCATTCCCTTCCCTGCTGCTCCCCTCTCGCTCTGCAACTTTCGTGCCCGGCGCCACGCCCGCCACCGGCCCGTTCGCGCGGCCTGACCACCTCCCGCCTCACCGGCGCCCGGGAAGCTCCGCCTCGCCCCCTCTTCATCCTCACCCAGACGAAAGGCGCCGAAGCCCCTGGATGCCGCTAGCTCCAGCGTTCCCCTCCTCGGCCACCGAGGATCGCCCTGTCGATTCGCCGCCCGGCAGGGCGTCCCGAGCCCACTTACCCTCCCCTCTGAACTTCGCGGTGAGCTCCGTCGTCGTTCCCCCTACTTTCTGGTCGCTCGTCCGCTTCGACCTCGCCGTCCTGGCCGCAAGCTCCGGCCGTCGCATTTGTCGTCGTCGTCGTTACGGTGGAGCAACGTCACATCTGAGCATGTGGTCGAGCTCCTGCTGCCCCGTAGCTACCGCCTGTGCTCTCCGTTCGCTCGAGCAGCTGCAACCACGCCCGCGCTATCCCGAGCTCCGGCCACCGCCTCGGGCTCCACTCCGGCGAACCCCGGCCACCCCCGCACCTCCCCTTGGTCTCCCTAGATGCGCGCGGGCATGGGCTACCCCCTGGTGCCCTCGGAGCATCTATCCGTTGCCCCTGGCGCAACTCCGACGGATGCCGCCGCGGATTGAGGTTGCCGTCGGCCTAACTCCGGCCACGCCGACGTGGCACACCTAGTTAGGGCAAATCACCCACTAATTAACCCCCTGACCGACTTACACATGGGCCCCACCGGTTTCATTAGCCAGCTAACGAAATTAGTTAGAACTAATCCAACCCGACTGGACCCACGTGTCAGCTTGACTTTGACTTAGTCAACGTTGACCGGGCCCACCTGTCGGCGACCTAACCAGCCCTTTGTCAGCGACCGGTGGACCCCACTGGTCAGGTTTGACCTGAGGCGCCAGTTGACCTCTTGACATCGAGGGTGATGTCATCTTTGACATAATAACCCATTTTCTGGATTTATTATTATTCAAGAAATTCCAGAAAATAGCTCAAACTTCTAAAATTCATAGAAATTCAACCGTAACTCCAAATTAAATAATTTATATATGAGAAATGATCAGAAAAATATGAAGAATCTGTTTATGCCATGATCATGCATGTTTGAACAAGTTAACCTCACTGAATAGGATGAATCATGATTAGGGCAACTTATGAACTAGCATTTGGAGTTGGAGTTTAACCTTGTTTGAATTCCACTTCAATTAACTTGGCTTATTGCTGCATTAGCTCAAAACACCAGCATATTGCCATGTCATTATCATGCATCATATTGTTGCATCGCATTGATTGTGTTCTTTCTTGTTTGTCGGTAATTGTCCCCTCTCGGTAGACGACGTACCGACGATGAATTCGATGACACCGATGAAGAACTATATTATCTTCAGAAGTGCCAGGCAAGCAAAACCCCCTTGTTCATTCCGATATAATCCCACTCTCTCGCTCCTGCTCTATTTTCCTGCATTAGGACAACAACGACTCATGTGTTACTTGCTGCGGTAGCTGAACCCCTTGATCCTCTGCATTTACTGTCATTCCACAGTTATTAGATGAAACCCTCTAGCATGACTAGGAGTTGTTTGAGCCCTGTTGTGCCTACTCATTCATGCTTGTTTGTCATGCACACTCTTGCTTAGAGTTGGGTCAGTGCGATTCATCGAGGATGAATCGGAGGTGTGTGAACATGTCCTCGTGTGTGAGCTAAGTGTGTGAACATGTTTTGGTAAAGGTAGCGGTGAGAGGCCATGTAGGAGTACATGGTGGGTTGTCTCATTGCAGCCGTCCTCGGGAACTGAGTTACGTGTTTGTGATCCATGAAGCAGTTACTACCACACATTGGGATCCTTAATTGACTCTCTCGGCTTCTTAACCACCCTTGTCCTTAGTCAAGAGTTGCAAGTAGTTTCGTGTTTGTAGCATCTTTGGGGCACGCCTTGTGACCTTAGGGGTGGGCTGTGTTGCGGTAGGCACATATTGATGTCTGAATGCCCGTTTGGTATCTCGGGAACCCCTGCACACATCGTTCGGGGCCGTTAGTGGAAACCCGGCGGACTCCTGCGGATGGAACCCGAATAGGCGATAAACTGGACTAGGGACTTGAGTGTTTTGGTAGGTCGTGGCCGACACCCACGTTGGGCTTCCGCTTGAAGGTTGTCGTGTACATGTCGTGTAAACGGCGGTAAGTGGTGAGCGTGTGTGAAGAAGTACACCCTGCGGGGTTAATATGATCTATTCGAATAGCCGTGTCCGTGGAGAAGGACTTCTGGGTTGCCTATATCAGTTCATAGACAAGTGAAAGTGGATACTCTAAAATGCGCAAGATAAGCGTGAGTGCTATGGATGGCGTTCTCGTAGGGACACGGGAGTGGATCCATAGTGGTGTATTGATATGGTGAATATGTGGACTCGTGTGCGCCACCTCAAAAGAGTTACTTGCGATGCGTAGTTCAGGTTAGCCATCGAGTCAAAGCTGGCTTCTTTGCGGTTAAACTCCAGCACCCCCTTTTGATAATGATGCATATGTAGTTAGTTCTGATGTAAGTCTTGCTGAGTACGTTTGTACTCAGGTTTGCTTATTTTATGTTTTGCAGAGAGACGTCAGTCTTGCTAGTAGTTCCGCTTAGACTTAGCTTGTTACCTCAGCTACGATCTTGTGCCCTCGGCAGGATCTGGTAGATAGTCAGGCTTCTTAGCCTTTTTCATTTATAGTTGTCTGTACTCAGACATGTTTAGCTTGCGCTTGTGCTTTGACTTGTATGCTCTGAGTGTTGGGTCATGAGACCCATGTTTGTAATATCTCGCTCCCCGGAGCCTAATGAATAAATATTTGAGTCGTAGAGTTATGTTGTGATGCCATGTTGTATTTACACATATTGAGCATATTGTGTGTATGTTTGAAATGGTTGGTATGTGTGGGATCCGACAAACTAGTTGTTTATCCTTGGTAGCCTCTCATATGGGGAAATGTAGTCTCGTGCCACGAGCGATAGTAGTCCGCTTCTGACCCGGTTCACCGGAGTCCTGCTAGCCCAGCACTACCGCTTGGACACTTGACTGGCGGCATGTGTTTCACTTCGTTCCTATGTCTGTCCCTTCGGGAAATGTCATGCGGTGATATTCGAGTCCCGCTTAGCCTGCTACAGCCGGGATACCGAGTCCTGTTAGCCCAGCTACAGCCCGAATTCATACGTTGATGACCGACATGCTCGATGTGATTCATGTATGCCTGTCCCCATGGGTTAAGCGCCGCTTTGGGTTCACGACTAGCCATGTCGGCCCGGGTTCTTTGTCATATGGATGCTAGCGACACTATCATATCGTGAGCCAAAAGGCGCCAAATGGTCCCGGGCCATGGTAAGGCGACACCGTGGGAATACCGTCGTGAGGCCGCAAAGTGATATGAGGTGTTACCAGCTAGATCGATGTGACTTGGAATCGGGGTCTGACATCGTTGGTATCGAGCTGTTGCTGTAGGATTACCAAGCCAAACTGGTCGAAGTTGTGTCTAGAAATGCTTTAGTTATGTAAGGGAATTGATTGTGGGAGGGAGCGTAAGGCTCTTTTACTCCTTATACCTCATGGCCTTCGATCTGAGTCAACCTCTTCTCTTCTCTGAGGGTTTAAGAACTAGGCTTCTCATCTATCTATTAGGATGACGTGTTACTAATCCATAGACCTTTAAGATTGTTGGTTTTAAGCCTCGATTCAGTTCCTACTATTTACGTATGATAATTGTTGATCTCGGAACCTTGATATTGTGATGTTGAGTGGTTATGCCACCATTTTTGCGAGGATGTCTCAAATCATTTTGAGCATTTACAGCCGTTATGTCGTCAAAGTCATCGAGTCTCTAAATAGTCGATGCATTTGCAAATCCTTTCCTTCCGTTCGATGTCCTTTTGGTCGAGAATAAGCACACTAATCGGTAAGTTGAGGTACTTTGTTGCCTCGGCGTAGATGTTGGAGCTATTATTATGACCCTAGGTGTTTAGGAAGTCACCTAGCAATTTAGCAATGCTTTTGTATCCCCGATGTGATGATTACGACCATTATTCTTGAAAGCATCCCGTGATGTTATTAGTTAGTAGGCATTCTATTCACGGGTTCTTGAACCCGAGATTCACCCTACTTACTTCATGTTGATAGTAATTGCTAGCTTCCTTAGGATATTATTAACCTTGCAATAGTCCTCGAGGTCCGTGGTATTTCCTTCTTCCAAATACCATGAACCGCTTATGGCAGAACTTCCTCGCTGAACCGAAGGATCACAGTCAGAGTACTCTTGAGGAGTACTCCATTCTATATTAATGACTCTGCCGGTTCTACCTTCTCTGCATGGATTATCCGGAAGAAATGTTGAGCCTTGCTCGACATACTAATCTATGCATCCACAACTCAGAAAATTATATGTTCCTTGAGTTGTCCCTCTTTAGTTGTATTCTGACTCTCGTCTATCAATTGATAGTCAAGAGTATGTGTGCGATCGTGTTTATCGATGCCTATTATCCTTGTGGTCCGTCAAACCATTCTATTCGGAATGACTAGGAGAAACAAACTCCATACCTCATCCATATCTAGGATTGGGTCCAAAGCGGTTGTATTCCATGCAGATCAAAATGCCAATTCAGCTTTTGCTCTGCTGTACCTTGGAGTGTTACCATCTTTATGTCAAGTGTGTCATGAGAATTGCACCACCTCTTATGAACTCTTGACGTAGTGATACTTCTCGCTATCATTATTCATTTCTCGATTTCGTGTTGTTGTAACCGGAATGCCGACAAGTGAATTGTGATGTGTGAAATCAATACTCCTAGCAACTCGTTGCTTGGTAGTAAATGGACAATACTCTCATTCTTAGCGTATTGGTTATTGAATCATCATCCTAAGATTAATCGTGCTACCTAGTCCTTAGTTCTGGTGCACTCTTCGATCTATGAGTTAGGATTGTGTTAATTCCTCACTCTTTTGGTCATATCGTCTTGCCCTGAAAAGCAAAATTGTTCTCGAGCTTAGTAATATATCGGTGGTTCGTGACTTTCCAAATATCTTCTTGGAAGTGTTACCAGGTTGTGACCTGACCGCTATGTTGAGTTCGTGATCATATTGGTTTTCTTCTAAACCACCCATTCTCCAAGAATGCATGTTGGATATCCACTGAGCTAGTTGGTTGAGCTAGACAACAACTTGGAGAGTTGGAAGATAAAGCTTTGCTTAACTTAGTTCATCTCTAAGGGATATCTTCTGTGCGTGTGTGTGTGTTGAAGAAAGATGATATCTCCATCGGTTGGTCCTCGTGATCGGTTGTTGGATCTATTGCCTTGTCAAAACTTTGACTTGAGTATGGGCTATCATCAAGTCAAATCAGAACCAACGATGCTCGTAATGTTGTCTTACTCGTGGTTGATCCCTCGAGCATACACCATTACATCTTTTGGTCTGTCCAATGCTATCACCGTGTTCACATGATGGTGGAAGTCCAGTGATATGGAAATTCCGATGAGTTGTTGTTGAGCCCATCAGCAGCATTTTGTCTCCCCCATGAGTCATGTTGAACATCAACCTAGTGTTGGAAACTTGTGTAAGCATTTCTTTGTGTTCCGTTCATGAAGCTTATGCTTGGATGGAAAGAGTGACTTCCTCGAATTCATGTGCTTTAGGTGTAAGTTGCCGCCATGAATTTGAGAAAGGTTTGTTTTGTTTCCTTTGGAATCATCCCAAGTCAGTCATGCACGTGCGAAGTATTCTATGGTCTGATAGACTGATCATCTTCATTCCATATGAATTCCATAGCACACCAAGCCACTGATTGATTTGTTCAAGGAAAAGGAGTTGTTGTGTAAATCCTAGGTCATGCACAAGACTTCGTTACCCTAGATGATGGTTCCCAACCAGAACTCGGTGGTGTTTTATTATAAGACTACTATGTGATCATGCTTGTCTTGGACAACGTGTTGACATGTATGTAGCGTAACCAGCTCATGTTTTGGAGCTTGCTATCGTAGTTCATTTCGAGAATCTCATAGCGTCATCTCGTCGATTTGTGTTGCAAACTTTCATTTCCCTTTCTAGACTTTATGAGTCTGGAATGTCCTGACACCAACCAGATCTGAATCTCAGGCAGATATGATAGTTGGGTCATTCCCAGTATTTGGATTTTGTTCCCAGCTCGCACCCGTCATTGTGTCAGTCTGCCATAGGTCCCATCCATTTTCGATGATAAGCAAAATCATCCATTGCGTTGTTTTCAACAAGGTAGTCCACATCATCCATTCTAGTCCGGGTATACCATTCCTTTGCACTCCGCCAAACGATCGTTGTGAATTGCCTTAGGCTGGTATGAAGAGTTTCAATGATCTTTGAATCAAAAGTAATTCTTTTTTCCACCTAAGGGCGCAGCTCTATGAGTCACCTTTCCTAAGGTGTCCCGTTATGGAATCATGGCAATTATTTCCTCGCCACCTTGACAGCATCCACCATCTCTCTAAGCGTGGAATTGTTGCCCACTAATAAAACCTCGTTGTTTGTTCTTCCATCCCTCTCGATGTGTTTTGTGCCTCAACTCGAGATGTTTCAACATCTCATTCCACGAGTTGATCTTGAGTGCTCGATCTTCGAGGAGATCGTCTCCTATAGAGTCCCTTTCTGTCGCCATCGTGTTGGATGAAGATCTCGGAAGCAAGGACATCAAGATCAATTGGAACAATGAACCAACATCTTCGGGAAGGGAAATTGGATCGACAAGATCGTGTTAGCTAGTGTCCCCTCTGCCTTCTTACCTCACGTCTTGAATCTCGGGGCCGAGATTCTTGTTTAGTGGGGGTGAGTTGTCACATCCCTAGCCTTGCAATGCACTAGTGCTAGCTTGGTTGTTGCATCATGTCTAAATTTATTGAAAATTGAAATGGGGATTACTCAAACCCTAGCACCAAACCAAATCAACTAGGTTCAAATAAAAATATTCTCAATGAACCCAAAATGCCCTTCAGAAAAGTTTATCATTTTTGGATTGGTTTAAAACCTCTGCCAAAAATGGTGCACATATTTCTAGGCCATTACGGATTTTTGAGTTAAATCATATGGTATGTGCATTTGGGCATTTAATTGCTAAATAATATTTTAAATGCTCAAATAATCATAAACTAAAATGTTTCTTGTTGGATATATTCCAAGCAGTAGCCATGATTAGTTACATGATTTGGAAGTGTCTAAGTATTTTAATTAAAGCCACAAAGCTGCATAATAATAGATAACATGAAATAATTAAAAAATAAAGGAACTTACGGATAAGCCCACCGCGCACTTACCTATAGCCGCCCAGCTTGACCAGCCCAGCCCACCTACCTGCTCGTCATTGTTGCCTTCCTCTGCCCGATGGCGTAGGTGAGGCGTGTGGCCGAGAGCCCCGCCACCTTTGCTTACACCTTTCGCTTGTTGGAGGCACCCGAGGACGCCACGCACCCCCTCAGGCCCTCTCGACTCCCTCCCGTGCTCATTCCCTTCCCTGCTGCTCCCCCTCTCTCTCTGCAACTCGTGCCCGAGCGCCACCGCCGCCACCGACGCCATTCGCCGCGGCCACAGCCACCTCCCCGCCTCGCCGACGCCCCAGGAAGCTCCGCCTCGCCCCCCTCTTCATCCTCACCCAGACGAAAGGCGCCGGAAGCCCCTGGATGCCGCTAGCTCCGACGTTCCCCTCCTCGGCCACCGAGGATCGCCACCGTCGATTCACCGCCGACAGGACATCCCCGAGCCCACTTACCCTCCCTACGAACTCGCGGTGAGCTCCGTCGTCGTTTCCCCCTACTTTCCTGGTCGCACTCGTCCGCTAACTGACCTCGCCGTCCTGGCCGCAAGCTCCGGCCGTCGCGTTTGTCGTTGTCGTCGTTACGTTGGAGCAACGTCACGTCTGAGCATGTGGTCGAGCTCCTGCTGCCCCGTAGCTACCGCCTGTGCTCTCCGTTCGCTCGAACGCGAGCTGCAGCCCCACGCCCGCGCTATCCCGAGCTCCGGCCACCGCCTCGGGCTCCACTCCAGCGAACCCCGGCCACCCCCGCACCTCCCCTTGGTCTCCCTAGATGCGCGCGGGCATGGGCTACCCCCTGGTGCCCTCGGAGCATCTATCCATTGCCCCTGGCGCAACTCCGACGGACACCGCCGCGGATTGAGGTCGCCGCCGGCCTAACTCCGGCCACGCCGACGTGGCACACCTAGTTAGGGCAAATCACCCACTAATTAACCCCCTGACCGACTTAAACATGGGCCCCATCGGTTTCATTAGCCAGCTAACGAAATTAGTTAGAACTAATCCAATCCGACTGGACCCACGTGTCAGCTTGACTTTGACTTAGTCAACGTTGACCGGGCCCACAGCCGTGACCTAACCAGCCCTCATCATCGACGGTGGACCCCACTAGTCAGGTTTGACCTGAGGCGCCAGTTGACCTGCTGATATCAGGGTGATGTCATGCTGACGCAATAACCCATTTTCTGGATTTATTATTATTCAGGAAATTCCAGAAAATAGCTCAAACTTCTAAAATTCATAGAAATTCAACCGTAACTCCAAATTAAATAAATAATATATGAAAAATGATCAGAAAAATATGAAGAATCTGTTTATGCCATGATAATGCATGTTTGAACAAGTTAACCTCACTGAATAGGATGAATCATGATTAGGGCAACTTATGAACTAGCATTTGGAGTTGGAGTTTAACCTTGTTTGAATTCCACTTCAATTAATTTGGCTTACTGCTGCATTAGCTCAAAACACCAGCATATTGCCATGTCATTATAATGCATCATATTGTTGCATTGCATTGATTGTGTTCTTTCTTGTTTGTCGGTAATTGTCCCCTCTCGGTAGACGACGTACCGACGATGAATTTGATGACACCGATGAAGAACTATATTATCTTCAGAAGTGCCAGGCAAGCAAAACCCCCTTGTTCATTCCGATATAATCCCACTCTCTCGCTCCTGCTCTATTTTACTGCATTATGACAACAACGATTCATGTGTTACTTGTCATGCGGTAGCTGAACCTTTATCCTCTGCATGACTGTCATTCCACAAGAATTAGATGAAACCCACTAGCATAAGTAGGAGTTGTTTGAGCCTGTTGTGCCTACTCATTCATGCTTGTTTGTCATGCCTCTCTTGCTTAGAGTTGGGTCAGTCTGATTCATCGAGGATGAATCGGAGGTGTGTGAACATGTCCTCTTGTGTGTGAGCTAAGTGTGTGAACACGTTTTGGTAAAGGTAGCGGTGAGAGGCCATGTAGGATTACATGGTGGGTTGTCTCATTGAAGCCGTCCTCAGGAACTGAGTTATGTGTTTGTGATCCATGAAACAGTTACTACCACACATTGGGATCCTTAATTGACTCTCTCGGCTTCTTAACCACCCTTGTCCTTAGTCCGGGAGTTGCAAGTAGTTTCGGTGTTTGTAGCATCTTTGGGGGCCTTGCATGGCGCTGACCTTAGGGGTGGGCTGTGTTGCGGTAGGCACGTGGCCGGTGTGCAAATTCCCATTTGGTATCTCGGGAACCCTGCACACATCGTTCGGGGCCGTTAGTGGAAACCCCGGCCGGACTCCCTGCGGATGGAACCCGAATAGGCGATAAACCTGGACTAGGGACTTGAGTGTTTTGGTAGGTCGTGGCCGACACCCACGTTGGGCTTCCGCTTGAAGGTTGTCGTGTACATGTCGTGTAAACGGCGGTAAGTGGTGAGAGCGTGTGTGAAGAAGTACACCCCTGAAGGACTTCTGGGTTGCCTATATCAGTTCATAGACAAGTGAAAGTGGATACTCTAAAATGCGCAAGATAAGCGTGAGTGCTATGGATGGCGTTCTCGTAGGGACACGGGAGTGGATCCATAGTGGTGTATTGATATGGTGAATATGTGGACTCGTGTAATGCCACCTCAAAAGAGTTACTTGCGATGCGTAGTTCAGGTTAGCCATCGAGTCAAAGGCTGGCTTGCTGCGGTTAAACTCCACCACCCCCTTTTGATAATGATGCATATGTAGTTATTACGATGTAAGTCTTCTTTGAAATGCGTTTGTACTCAGGTTTGCTTATTTTATGTTTTGCAGAGAGACGTCAGTCTCGCTAGTAGTTCCGCTTGGACTTCGACGTTTAGCTTGTTACCTCAACAACGATCTTGTGCCCTCGGCATGATCTGGTAGATAGTCAGGCTTCTTAGCCTTTTTCATTTATAGTTGTCTGTACTCAGACATGTTTAGCTTCCGCTTGTGCTTTGACTTGTATGCTCTGAGTGTTGGGTCATGAGACCCATGTTTGTAATATCTCGCTCCTTGGAGCCTAATGAATAAATATTTGAGTCGTAGAGTTATGTTGTGATGCCATGTTGTATTTACACATATTGAGCATATTGTGTGTATGTTTGAAATTCTTGGTATGTGTGGGATCCGACAAACTAGTTGTTTATCCTTGGCAGACTCTCATATGGGGAAATGTAGTCTCGTGCTTCTCAGCGATAGTAGTCCGCTTCTGACCACATTCACCGGAGTCCTGCTAGCCCAGCACTCTTGCTTGGACACTTGATCGGCGGCATGTGTTTCACTTCGTTCCTATGTCCATCCCTTCGGGAAATGTCACGCGGTGATATTCGAGTCCTGCCTAGCCTGCTACAGCCCGGGATACCGGAGTCCTGTTAGCCCAGTTACAGCCCGAATTCATACGTTGATGACCGACATGCTCGATGTGATTCATGTATACTGTCCCCATGGGTTAGCGCCGCTTTGGGTTCCACGACTAGCCATGTCGGCCGGGTTCTTTGTCATATGGATGCTAGCGACACTATCATATACGTGAGCCAAAAGGCGCAAACGGTCCCGGGCCATGGGTAAGGCGACACCCGTGGGAATACCGTGCGTGAGGCCGCAAAGTGATATGAGGTGTTACCAGCTAGATCGATGTGACTTGGAATCGGGGTCCTGACAAACTTTGAGGTGGTTTCATACCCTACCATAATCTCTACGTTTGTTCTCCGCTATTAGTGGCTTTGGAGTGACTCTTTGTTGCATGTTGAGGGATAGTTATGTGACCAATTATGTTATTATTGTTGAGAGAACTTGCACTAGTGAAAGTATGAACCCTAGGCCTTGTTTCCTATCATTGCAATACCGTTTACGATCACTTTTCTCTTTAGTTACCTTGCTGTTTTTATTATTTCAGATTACAAATACCTTTATCTACCATCCATATTGCACTTGTATCACCATCTCTTCGCCGAACTAGTCCACCTATACAATTTACCATTGTATTGGGTGTGTTGGGGACACAAGAGACTCTTTGTTATTTGGTTGCAGGGTTGTTTGAGAGAGACCATCTTCATCCTATGCCTGCCACGGATTGATAAACCTTAGGTCATCCACTTGAGGGAAATTTGCTACTGTCCTACAAACCTGCAGACTTGCAGGCCCAACAACGTCTACAAGAAGAAGGTTGTGTAGTAGACATCAAGCTCTTTTCTGGCGCCGTTGCCGGGGAGGCTAGGTAAGTGAAGGTATATCTTTGGATCTTGCAATCGAATCTTTTTGTTTCTTGTTTTAGCACTAGTTAGTCTATAAAAGAAAATTACAAAAATGGAATTGAGTTTGTCTCATACGCTTCACCTTTTTAATATCTTTCGTGAGTATGATGGAAAGGAAAATTGTGTCAAAGTGTTAGAAGAAGAATGCATTAAAATGTTTGGCACTAAATATTTGAACGATGAGCACGATGGCAATGTTGTTAGTATGAATTCCTTGAATATCCATGATGCTAATGATATGCAAAGCCACAAGCTTGGGGAAGCTATGTTTGATGAAGATGATATATTTTGTCCCCCAAGCTTTGATGAGCAAATTTATTATGATGAAAGCATGCCTCCTATCTATGATGAGTATTATGATGACACGTATGCTTTAAAGAATAATGATAACCATGAAACTTGTCATCTTGATCTTAATTTTCAATCACATGATGGTTATTTAGTTGAGTTTGCTCCCACTATTATTCATGAGAAGAATTTTGCTCATGTGGAGAGTAGTAAATTTTCTATGCTTGTAGATCATGAAAAGAATGCTTTAGGGGCTGGTTATATTGTTGAATTCATTCATGATGCTACTAAAAATTATTATGAGGGAGGAATATATGCTTGTAGGAATTGCAATAATATCAAGTTTCCTCTCTATGTGCTTAAAGTTTTGAAGCTATGCTTGTTTTTCCTTCCTATGCAAGTTGATTCTTGTTCCCATAAGTTGTTTGCTCACAAAATCCCTATGCATAGGAAGTGGGTTAGTCTTAAATGTGCTAGTCATATTCTTCATGATGCTCTCTTTATGTTTCAATTCTTATCTTTATGTGAGCATCATTGAAATCATCATGCCTAGCTAGGAGCTTTAAACGATAGCGCTTGTTGGGAGGCAACCCAATTTTATTTTATTTTCTTGCTTTTTGGTTCTGTTTAGGAATAAATAATCCATCTAGCTTCTGTTTAGATGTGGTCTCATGTTTTAATTAGTGTTTGTGCCAAGTAGAACCTTTGGGAAGACTTGGGTAAAGTCTTTATGATCATGCTATAAAAAAACAGAAACTTTAACGCTCACGAGATTAGCTTCAACTTTTTACTGGAGAGTGCTATTTAGTTGATTCTTTTTTCAGATGATTACTAGACAAATTCTTCAGGTCCACCAATATTTTTTGGAATTCCAGAAGTTTGCGTTAGTTACAGATTACTACAGACTGTTCTGTTTTTCACAAATTCTGTTTTCATTGTGTTGTTTGCTCATTTTGATGACTCTATGGCTAGTAAAATAGTTTATAAACCATAGAGAAGTTGGAACACAGTAGGTTTAACACCAATATAAATAAAGAATGAGTTCATTACAATACCTTGAAGTGGTGTTTTGTTTTCTTTCGCTAACGGAGCTCACGAGCTTTCTGTTAAGTTTTGTCTTGTGAAGTTTTCAAGTTTTGGGTAAGGATTCGATGGACTATGGAATAAGGAGTGGCAAGAGCCTAAGCTTGCGGATGCACAAGGCACCCTAAGGTAATATTCAAGGATAATCAAGAGCCTAAGCTTGGGGATGCCCCGGAAGGCATCCCCTCTTCCGTCTTCGTTCATCGGTAACTTTACTTGGAGCTATATTTTTATTCACCACATGATATGTGTTTTGCTTGGAGCGTCATTTTATTAGCTTTGCTTTCTGTTAGTTAGAATAATGTTTTGCATCTTTAGTTTCAATGAAAATGTCAAGTATAGCTTTTGCCATGCTTATTTTGCAAGTATGCATGTTGCTGTTTGAAAACAGAAACTTTACCGCTGTTGCAAAAATTCCCTAGAAAAGTCAGAGAGTGGTATAATGTTGAATATTTTTGAATAATGAGCTCTGATAAATTTACTACAGTGGGAATTTTAGTTCATAATTTTTGGAGTTAGGTTAGTATGATGAATCTTGCATTCTTTACAGACTGTACTGTTTTGGCAGATTGCTGTTATGTTTGCATTGTTTGCATATGTTTGCTTGTTTAATGATTCTATTTAAGGATAGGAGTATTAAATATGCAGAGGCATTTAGTATGTAATGTTGAATAATAATCTTAGTAATTTGTTACAGTAGGAAATGACAAGGTTTTACATTGGTTTATACTAACCTATCTCACGATTTCTTGTTGAGTTTGTTGTGAATGAAGCTTTTGATAAAAAGAGAAACCATGATATGAGAGGAATTAAGGAGACACAAAAGCTCAAGCTTGGGGATGCCCAAGGCACCCCAGTATAATATTTTAAGAAGTCTCAAGCATCTAAGCTTGGGGATGCCCCGGTAGGCATCCCACCTTTCTTCTTCAACAACTATCGGTTAGTATCGGTTGAGCCTAAGTTTTTGCTTCTTCACATGAGTTGTGCTATCCTTGCATTGTCATTTTATTTTGTTTTGCTTGCTGTTTGAATACAATACCAAGATCTGAAACTCCTTAATGTTAAAGAGTCTTCACATAGTTGCACAATTATTCGACTACTCATTGATCTTCAATGATATCTTTTCGGAGTAGTTTGTCTTTTGCTCTAGTGCTTCACTTATATCTTTTAGAGCACGATGGTAGTTTTATTTTGAAGAAATAGATGAACTCTCATGCTTCACTTAGATTATTTTGAGAGTCGTTAATAGCATGGTAATTTGCTTAATGTTAATATACTTAGTGTTCAAGATATGTGAAACTTTCTTTTTGAGTGAATTAAATACTAAGATAAGTTTGATGCTTGATAATTGTTTTGAGATATGGAGGTAATAATATCAAAAGTCGTGCTAGTTGATAATTGTGAATCTGAGAAATACTTGTGTTGAAGTTTGCAAGTCCCGTAGCATGCACGTATGGTTAAAGTTGTGTAACAAATTTGAAACATGAAGTGTACACAGCTTGTGCATCCTTATGAGTGGCGGTCGGGGACGAGCGATGGTCTTTTCTACCAATCTATCCCCTAGGAGCATGTGCGTAGCACTTGATTTTTGATGACTTCTAAATTTTTGCAATAAGTATATGAGTTCTTTTGACTAATGTTGAGTCCATGGATTATACGCACTTTTACCTTTCCGCCATTGCTAGCCTCTTGATGCCGTGCATTGCCCTTTCTCACCTTGAGAGTTGGTGCAAACTTCGCCGGTGCATCCAAACCCCGTGATATGATACGCTCTATCACACATAAACCTCCTTATATCTTCCTTAAAACAGCCACTATACCTACCTATTATGGCATTTCCATAGCCATTCCGAGATATATTGCCATGCAACTTTCCACCGTTCCGTTCCATCATCATTATTATGACATACATTACTTTTGTCATATTGCCATTGCGTGATAATGTAGTTGACAACGTATTTGTGGCAAAGCCACCATGCATTATTTTTCATACATGTCACTCTTGATTCATTGCACCATCCGGTACATCACGGAGGCATTCATATAGAGTCATATCTTGTTCTAGTTTCGAGTTGTAATCCTTATGTTGTAATCAATATAAGTGTGATGATTATCATTATTAGAGCATTGCCCAAAAAAAGAGAAAGGCCAAAAAGAAAGAAAAAAAGGCCCAAAAAAATAAAAATAAAATAAAATAAAGTAAATAAAAAGGGCAATGTTACTATCCTCTTTTTCCACACTTGTGCTTCAAAGTAGCACCTTGTTCTTCATGTAGTGAGTCTCATATATTGTGCTTCAAAGTAGCACCATGTTTTTCATATAGAGAGTTTCATATGTTGTCACTTTCATATACTAGTGGAAATCTTTCATTAGAAATTGGCTTGTATATTCCTACGATGGGCTTCCTCAAATGGCCTAGGTCTTCATGAGCAAGCAAGTTGTGTGCACATCCACTAGTTTTCTTTTGTTGAGCATTCATAGCTCTAGTGCATCCGTTGCATGGCAATCCCTACTCCTTGCATTAACATCAATCAATGGGCATCTCCATGGCTCATTGATTAGCCTCGTTGATGTGATACTTTCTCCTTTTTTGTCTTCTCCACACAATCCCCATCATCATATTCTATTCCACCCATAGTGCTATATACATGGCTCACGCTCATGTATTGCGTGAAGGTTGAAAAAGTTTGAGATTATTTATGTATGAAACAATTGCTTGGCTTGTCATCGGGGGTATAGAAGTTGGGAACATCTTTGTGTGACGAAAATGAAGCATGGCCTAACTATATGATTTTGTAGGATGAACTTTCTTTTGCCATGCTATTTTGAGAAGACATGATTACTTTGATTAGTATGCTTGAAGTATTATTATTTTTATGTCAATATGAACTTTTGTCTTGAATCTTTCAGATCTGAATATTCATATCACAAGTAAGAAGAATTACACTGAAATTATGCCAAGTAGCACTCCGCATCAAAAATTCTTTTTTATCATTTACCTACTCGAGGAATGACGAGGAATTAAGCTTGGGGATGCTTGATATGTCTCCAACGTATCTATAATTTTGATTGCTCCATGCTATATTATCTACTGTTTTGGGAAATATTGGGCTTTATTATCCACTTTTATATTATTTTTGGGACTAACCTATTAACCGGAGGCCCAACCCAGATTTGCTGTTTTATGCCTATTTCAGTGTTTCGAGGAAAAGGAATATCAGACGGAGTCAAAACGGAATGAAATCAACTGGAGAAGTTATTTTTGGAAGGAAACCCACCTGATGGACTTGGACCCCACATCAGAAGATACGGGAGGTGCTCACGAGGGTGGGGGTGCGCCCACCCCCCAGGCGTGCCCCCTGCCTCGTGGGGCCCCCGTAGCTTCACCAACGTACTCCTTTCACCCATACATACCTACGTACCCTAAAACTTCCAGAACAGAGATTAGATCGGGAGTTCCGCCGCCACAAGCCTCCAGAGCCGCCAAAAACCAATCGGGACCCCTTTCCGGTACCACTGGGAGGGATCCATCTCCAGTGGCCATCTTCATCATCCCGGCGCTATCCATGATGATGAGGGAGTAGTTCACCCTCGGGGGTGAGGGTATGTACCAGTAGCTATGTGTTTGATCTCTCTCTCTCTCGTGTTCCCTCTATGGCACGATCTTGATGTACCCCGAGCTTTGCTATTTTAGTTGGATCCTATGTTTCTTCTCCCCCTCTACTCTCTTGTGATGAATTGAGTTTCCCTTTGAAGTTATCTTATCGGATTGAGTCTTTTATAAGAACACTTGATGTATGTCTTGCCGTGCTTATCCGAGGTGACAATGGGATATCATGTGCCATTTTATGTATGTTTTGGTGACCAACTTGCGGGTTCCACCCATGAACCTATGCATAGGGGTTGGCACACGTTCTTGATTCTCCGGTAGAAACTTTGGGGCACTCTTTGAAGTACTTTTATGTTGGTTGGATAAATCTAAGATTGTGTGATGCATATCGTATAATCATGCCCACGGATACTTGAGGTGACAATGGAGTATCTAGGTGACATTAGGGTTTTGGTTGATTTGTATCTTAATGTGTTATTCTAGTACGAACTCTAGGGCTGTTTGTGACACTTATAGGAATAGCCCAACGGATTGATTGGAAAGAATAACTTTGAGGTGGTTTCGTACCCTACCATAATCTCTACATTTGTTCTCTGCTATTAGTGGCTTTGAAGTGACTCTTTGTTGCATGTTGAGGGATAGTTATGTGATCCAATTATGTTATTATTGTTGAGAGAACTTGCACTAGTGAGCGTATGAACCCTAGGCCTTGTTTCCTATCATTGCAATACCGTTTACGCTCACTTTTATCTTTAGTTACCTTGCTGTTTTTATTATTTCAGATTACAAATACCTTTATCTACCATCCATATTGCACTTGTATCACGATCTCTTTGCCGAACTAGTGCACCTATACAATTTACCATTGTATTGGGTGTGTTGGGGACACAAGAGACTCTTTGTTATTTGGTTGCAGGGTTGTTTGAGAGAGACCATCTTCATCCTACGCCTCCCACGGATTGATAAACCTTAGGTCATCCACTTGAGGGAAATTTGCTACTGTCCTACAAACCGGTGCACTTGCAGGCCCAACAACATCTACAAGAAGAAGGTTGTGTAGTAGACATCAGCGGGGCCAACTCCTTGAACTTCTCGGGGCCGTCTCCTTGGGCGGCTGGCGTCGGGAGGCTGCGGAAGAGGAAGAGGGCGAGCAGCAAGGCCGTCAACTCGGAGTACGCGGGCACCGACGCCTTCGTCGCGTACCGCCGGTCCTGCCGCCTCGTCTTCCAACTCTTTTCCCAGCTCCATCATCACCGGCCTGCCCATGGGCGGGCACCGAGGTGTTCTCTTGGCGTCTTCTGTTGCTCGTAGCTCGCCTAGGCGCCCCTTTTGCCCTTTTCGCCTCCTTGACCTGCCTCTTGAGGAGAGGGACAAGAAAAGGATTACGGGCATCTTATCTCTTTTTTTTTTGCTTGTAAGCCTGCATGCTTTTGTTGAATTTAGAACTTGTAATCCCCTTGTTATGTTTTTCATTTCATATGGACTGTACCTGCTCGGAATGTTTTTTAATGAAAAAGGGATGTTTGCCGGGTTTTTCGTTCGCAGGTAAAACCCACGACGAGGAGTAAACCCTTGTTACCTTTA
Source organism: Aegilops bicornis (assembly GCA_021605145.1). Lineage (NCBI taxonomy): Eukaryota > Viridiplantae > Streptophyta > Magnoliopsida > Poales > Poaceae > Aegilops > Aegilops bicornis. The sequence continues at coordinate 296,498,319 of CM038673.1, read as the reverse complement.
AGATAAACGTTTTCACCCAGCAACAGACCTTGCCGTCCCCCCCACTTCGCTCGACCTTTCTCGCGCCCTTGGCAGAGGCTTAGGCTCCTCGTTTCATTTCCTTGCTGCCGCGACTACGACCAAACTCGGTCTCAGGAAACGAGTCCTAGGGTCCGGAATGAGGGGAGCACGGTAGCCTAAGGATAAAACAGGTTTCACATACCTCAGTCCATAATGAAACGCATGATAAGGGATAGAGAACTTATCTGAATATGCAGCCCCCGGCAACCTTGGCTTGCTGCGGGTGGATCTTTGCTCTTGTAGCCCCCGGCAATGCTGGCTTGCTGGGGCTTGGATGCCGGTCCGTCCCCTTTCTTCCAAAGCAGCTCGGCAAGGGTATTCATGTGTCCTGCGAACCAAAGATCTGAGAGGAACAGAGAGACGCGCACTCGACCTCTAAGCTAGGGGTTAGCCGCCCAGCACTATCAACCCTAACCAAGGATGAGACTCGACCTAGCATGCATGCTATAACTTAGGGTGCCAGCGCTTCATTTATTTATGCTCATGGTCTACGCCTGGCTTTGTACAGAGGGTCATATGCCTTGTCGGCAAAGATCGTACAAAAGGTGGCTTGCCGGGAGGCCCGACAAGCCGCGCCTTATGGGTGAAACTTGCGAAGATGCTCGATGTTCCAGGAGTTGCTCACTGGTATGGCATCCTCGGTCTCTAGGCGGACTGTGCCATGCCTGGTGACTCGTATTACCCGATAAGGGCCTTCCCACTTCGGCGTCAACTTGTTGGAATTCTTGGCCGACTGAACGCGCTAAAGAACAAGGTCGCCTTCCTCAAGGCTTTGGGCATGAACCTTGCGGCTATGGTAGCGGTGCAAGGCTTGCTGGTAGCGTGCCGCTCTCACAGCCGCCCGAAGACGATCTTTCTCAAGGAGCGTCGCGTCATCTTGGCGCAACGGCTCTTGCTCAAGCTCGTCATAAGCGAGCACTCGAGGTGACCCATGTATGAGTTCTATGGGGAGAACTGCTTCCGCCCCGTATACCAGGGCAAAAGGTGTCTGGCCGGTGGCTTGATTTGGCGTTGTCCTAATCGACCAAAGAACCGCCGGCAACTCATCAATCCAGCGCCTCCGCTCTTGTGCAGCTTGTCAAAGGTCTTCGTTCTCAAGCCTCGCAACACTTCAGCATTTGCCCTCTCCGCTTGGACGTTGCTCCGTGGATGTGCCACAGAAGCAAAACAGACCTTGCTGCCGAGGTCTTGGATGTACTGCATGAAGGTGGGGCTTGTGAACTGCGTGCCGTTGTCGGTGATGACTCTGTTTTGCACACCAAAACGGCAGACTAGTCCTTTGAAGAATTTGACGACTGACTGAGTAGTCACCTTCCTCACTGCTTCCACCTCTGGCCACTTTGTGAACTTGCCGATTGCAACGTACAAGTACTCAAAGCCCCCGACAGCGCGAGGGAAAGGGCCCAGTATATCGAGCCCCCATACCGAGAATGGCCAGGAGAGAGGGATTGTTTGAAGGGCTTGAGCTGGTTGATGAAGCTTCTTTGAATGGAACTGGCACGCTTCACACTTGGTGACTAGTGCCGTCGCATCCTGGAGGGCGGTGGGCCAGAAGAAACCTTGCCGGAACGCCTTCCCGAAAAGGGCCCTCAACCCTATTTGGGAGCCACATTTGCCTCCATGTATCTCTGCCAACAGCTCCAGTCCTGCCTCCCGGGGGATGCACTTGAGTTTCACACCGTTCAGCCTTCTCCGGTACAGGACGTCGTCGACGAACTGGTACAGGGCGGACCGACGGGCTACTTTCTCCGCTTCTTCCTTCTCCTCAGGAAGCTCCCCTGTCTGGAGGAATTGGACGGTAAGCTGCGCCCATGCCAGAGCCTGAGGCTCGACGGATGAGACCAAAGGCATCTCTTCCGCCATGGGAGCGGCTGTCTCTACAGCCAGGGCCTGACTCCCCGCCGGAGCCAGCTGCTCTTGGGCAGGCTCAGTGTCCGCGGCAGCACCCTTGCCGGCAGCCCCGGGGGGCTCGGTAGGAAAGTACTTGCAGGGACCTGATTTTCTCCGCTTGCTCTGCCCTGCCGATGGATCGACGGATGGTTGAGCTAACCGGAGCAAAAAGGTACCTGGTTCCACAGGTAGCTTGAATGCGGCACGCTTTGACAGGTAATCGGCGATGTCGTTCTCCGCTCAGGGACGTGCTCCGCCTGGATACTGTCAAAGCGTTCCTCCAGCTTCCTCACCTCATCTACGTATGCTTCCATCAGTGGGCTCTGATAGTCCTTGTTGGCTTGCCTGACAACGAGCTGCGAGTCACCCCTGACGATGAGCTTCTTAACCCCGAGGTCTGTCGCGATCTTGAGACCGGCAAGCAATCCCTCGTACTCGGCGGTGTTATTGGTGGACATCTCCCTGGGGAAGTGCATCTGGATCACGTACTTGAGGTGCTCTCCGGTGGGTGCGACGAGCAGCACACCGGCACCGGCGCCTTGCAGCGATAAGGCCCCATCAAAGTACATGATCCAGTTGCGGTCTGCTTCCTTGCCGGGGAGAGTAGTCTCCTGGATTTCTTCTTCAAGCGTCGAGGTCCATTCCGCCGTGAACTCCGCCAAGACTCTGCTCTAAATTGTCGAGGTACTCTCAAACTTTAAGCCGAAGCTTGACAACTCCAAGGCCCATTCCACAATCCTTCCGATTGCGTCTGGGTTGTGCAGTATCCGTTGCAACGGGAGGTGGGTGACGACAGTGATCTTGTTGGCCTGGAAATAGTGATGCAGCTTCCTCGAGGCCATAAGGAGGCCGAAGAGCAATTTTTGCACACCGGAATACCTTGACCTAGCCCCTGCAAGAGGGAGCTGACAAAGTAAACCGGGTGTTGCATCATCTTTTTCTTGGGCACCACTTCACTCGACCGCGCGGGTATCACCTTGGTGGCACCAGACTCTGCCGGGGGCCGCGCCTTGTCGGCACCAGGACATGCTAGGGGAATCTTCGCCTTGCCATCCGCTGGTTCTGCCGCCATCGCTGCCTCCTCGTCAACCTCCCTCTGTGCCACTAGTGCGGCGCTGACCACTTGATTCGTCGCCGCCAGATACATCAGCAACGGCTCTTGTGGTTTAGGCGCAACTAGTATTGGCGTGGAGGAGAGGTATTTCTTTAGATCCTGCAGTGCGGCCTCGGCTTCTGGGGTCCACTCTATTGGGCTCGCCTTTTTCAAGATCATGAAAAAGGGAAGGGCGCGCTCGGCGGACTTGGAGATGAACCGGCTCATGGCGGCAACGCAGCCGGTGAGCCGACGCACATCCTTGATCCGCTTGGGTGCCTCGATCTGCTCAATAGCCTTGATCTTGTCTGGGTTTGCCTCGATCCAGCGCCGTGACACGAAGAACCCGAGAAGCTTGCCGGACGGGACGCCGAAGACACACTTCTCAGGGTTCAACTTGAGGTTGATCTTGTGCAGGTTGACAAATATCTCTTCCAGATCTTGCACAAGAGTCGGCCCATCCTTGGTTTTGACCACTATGTCATCCATGTAGGCCTCCATATTTCTATGGAGCTGAGGTTCAAAACCAATTTGGACCGCTCTTGCAAACGTTGAGCCAGCACTGTTCAACCCGAAAGGCATCCGTAAAAAGCAATACGTACCACATGGGGTGATGAATGATGTCATATCTTCATCCTCTCTTGTCATGAAGATCTGGTCGTAGCCTGAGTAGGCCTCGAGGAATGATAATAGATCACACCCGGCCGTGGAGTCAACAATCTGGTCGATGCACGGCAATGGGAAGGGGTCCTTAGGACAAGCCTTATTGATATCTGTGTAATCAATACAGAGCCTCCACTTCCCATTCTCCTTGCGCACCACTACTGGATTGGCCAACCACGTCGGATGGAGCACCCCTCTCACCAAACCTGCCACTTCTAGATTCCTGATCTCCTCTGTGATGAACTCCTACCTCTCCAGAGCCTGCTTTCTGACCTTCTACTTGACGGGCCGCGTGTGGGGGCAGACAGCTAGGTGGTGTTCAATCACCTCCCTGGGAACACCGGGGATGTCGGACGCTTGCCATGCAAACACGTCAACATTCGCCCGCAGGAAGGTGACGAGCTCGCCTTCCTATTTGTTGTCGAGGGCGGAGCCTATGATGAAGGCCCCTCCCGTGCCGTCCTCCGTGACGGGCATCTTCTTGGTCTACGGCGGCTCGGCTCTGGATCTCTTGCCCTTGTCGGCAGAGCTCTCTGGCACGTCCTCAACAGTAGCACAACACTCCGAGGAGGTGCGCTTGCCGGAGTGGGTGCGAGAGGTCTTGCCAGGCTCCTTCTTTCCTCCCGAGCCTACGGCGGCAGGAGCAGGTGCCTTGACGGCAGCCGCTGCAACTGCTTCCCAATAGAGTTGGTCGGCGCAGATCAGCGCGTCCTTCTTGTCGGAGGGGACGGAGATGATGGTCAATGGCCCGGGCATCTTTAGCATGTTGTAGGCGTAGTGTGACGCTGCCATGAGCTTGGCTAGTGTCGGGTGGCCGAGGATCCCGTTGTAGGGCAAGGGGATCTCGGCCAGGTCGAAGACGATCCTCTTCGTCCGGTAGTTCAACTCTCCTCCAAATGTCACGGGCAATGTGACCTTTCCCTTTGGCTGGCTTCTCCCCGAATTGACCCCCTGAAACGTGCCCGTTTCCTCGAGGTCTCTGTCAGGGATTTGCAACCTTTTGATCACGGCAGGCGAGATCAGGTTCAGGCCGGCCCCACCGTCAACCAACATCTTGTTCACCCTGAGGTTGCGTATTGTTGGCGAAACCAACAACGGCAAACACCCGACATGATAGTGCGATCGAGGTGGTCCTCGGCGTCAAAGATGAGGCGTCTTTGGACCACTTTAGTGGCTTCACGGCGTCGAGCAGCGGCTCTGTTCTTTGTAACCTCTCGCCATGCTGCTTGAGCTGGCGGTGAGAGGTATGCAGCGAGGCGCCGCATCAATGCACATGGCCTCCGTAGCCTTCTGGAACCCTTGCTCACCAGACTCGTCGTCTTCTTCATGATCGTTGTCTTCTTGTTTCTTGTTGTGGCCCTGGGCGGGCCTCTCTTGCTGGTTGTCCTTGGCGGGACGGCCTCCTTGGCCGCCACGCTTCTTGCTGGATCCCTCAGCACCATCCTGGTCCTTCTCCTTGTCCCGCCTTTCGTACTCAGCCTTTTGCTTCTCAGCAAGCAGCTCGAATTGTCGGCAGTTCTGGAGATCGTGGCCCTTGGTGCGGTGGATCTTGCGATTGCTTGCTGAGCTTCACGGCTTGTCGGTAGCCGCCAAGGCCCGGCGGCGGCGCGCGGCAATCTCCTTGCCGGGGGTGTCTGCCTTGACCTTCTTGCCGGCACCGGTATTGTCAGATCCCTCAACGGCAAGCACGGCCTTGCCTTTGCGTTTCTTGTTGCGACGCCGGCCCATCTTCGTTGGGGCGGCGGCGTCCTCATCAGTAGAGTCGGTTTCCGCGCCGACGTCTTCGCCGGGGTACTTCCTTCCCTCCTCGGCACATGCGCTTTGTCGGCCGAGCGTAGAGCTCGGCCACATCCTTAACCTTGGTCATCGCCAGCTCCTCGCGCATCTTGCGATTGCGCATGTTCTGATGGAACGCGATAATCACAGCGGCGAGATGAACGTCGGGGATGTTGTACAGCACCCGGCTGAATCTCTGGATATACTTGCGCAGGGTCTCCCCTTCCTTCTGGGGAATGATATGCGAGATCACTGGCACGGCCATGAGCTTGGTGGCCTCTGTGAAGGCGCCAGCGAACTCATGGCACGGTCTGACCAGGAAGAGATGGAGTTCGCCGACAAGTGCATCAACCAAGACATTACATTGGGCTTGGCGCCCGGTGGGATGTAGTTGGCAAGCACCTTGTCGTCGCGCGCCCGGCCTGCATCGCGATCTTTGTGAGATCTTTGAGGAACTTCGAGACGGATGGGTCTTGCTGGTGTACTTCTCGCCGACGTCGGGCTTGAACGTGCGGTGGGACGGCCACTGGAACTGCCTCAGCTCACGGGTAAAATCCGGGCAGCCCACCTCGTAAGGTAGGCCGCCAGGGCCCCCCGGTGCCGGGTGGTCCGTAGCGGGTCCCGCCCGCTTGTCCGACTGGCGGCGCGCTTCGCACCGGTGCTCGACGGTGGTTCGAGCGTCTTCGTGAGCTCGCTCCCGAAGGACCTGGCGCTGGTCGCGGAGGGTCCGTGGGTCGTACGATGCTATGGAGATGTTATCACCAGCGTCATCGCGACGGGCCGATGCCCGCGGTGGCTGGCGAGGAGGAGGAGAGTGCACCGTGGCCGCAGCTCCCCCGGTCCTCCCAGCGCAGCATGTGGTGGTTCGGTGGAGCGCCGACCCGAGGGCCCAGCCGGTCGCGGATCGTCTTTGTTCGCGACGGCGACGAGGCTCCGGATGGTGGCCCTCTGAGGTAGTCCTGGATTAGGGGGTATCCGGACAGCCGGACTGCGTACTACGTCCGGACTATTGAAGCGTGAAGATACAAGACTCAAGACTTCGGCCCGTGTCTGGATGGGACTTTCCTTGGCGTGGAAGGCAAGCTTGGCGATCCGGATATTATATTTCCTTCCTTGTAACCGACTCCATGTAAACCCTAGCCCTCTCCGGTGCCTATATAAACCGGAGAGGTTGGTCCTAGAAGGCCCATCACAATTACAATCATACCATCATAGGCTAGCTCTTAGGGTTTAGCCTCTACGATCTCGTGGTAGATCTACTCTTGTACTACCCATATCATCAATATTAATCAAGAAGGAAGTAGGGTTTGACCTCCATCGAGAGGGCCCGAACACAGGTAAACATCTGTGTCCCTTGCTTCCTGTTACCATCAGCCTTGGCGCACGGATCGAGACCCCCTACCCGAGATCCGCCGGTTTTGACACCGACATTGCTGCTTTCATTGAGAGTTCCTGCGTAGCCGTTGCCGTCGAGCTCGATGGCTCGTCTCATTGTCAAGGGCGACATTACTTCGGAGGGGCTCGATCGTAGGCCAGACGCTCCTGCTCGGCGGCTTTATCATGGCCGCCCCATCGGCGGTGGCGCCGACAATGACTTCTCGGGTCATCAATCATAACCTTCGCGTCAGTTCGAAACTTGCCGAACAGATGGATCCAATGGAGCTTTCCTCCCTTAACGAACTCTTGGATCGCATCGCCGCTCTAGGAGTCGCTACTGACTACGACCGGATTGGGCTTAAACTCCACCAAAGGGACATCAGGTCCCTGCCGGCCACCATTGAGATAGCGGTAGTGGAGGAACCACACGCGGATCTCCCCTCAACTTTGAGGACAAGTTGTGTTCGGATCACCGAACTCCTTGAGCCAAAGACCTGCCCAAAGGAAAACCTGACCCAGGTCCCGGAATTAGAATCGGGCATCGGGCCGAAAAAGTTGGGCACCCCGGATCCTGAGCTGTTTAGCTCGGGACCGCCCGCGCCCTTGGGCGTTAGATCGGATCAAAATCCGGACTGTAGACTAGACCTAAACTGTCTCTCCCGCATCAGGCAAGAGCCCCAGGAAGCCGTACATCGCTACTGGGCCAGATTCCTCCTTGCGCTTAACAAGGTCAGGGACTGCCGCAAAGAGAACATGGTCTCACTTTTTTGCAAAAACTGCACGGACGAAGGACTCCTCAATGCAATAAGCCGCCGCGACATAGTACGCTTTGCGGACTTGGCGACCATAGTATGGAAGTACTGTGCGATGGGAGCGCTTGGAAGACCCAAACAGAATTTTGGATTAGTACTGCTCTTGCCAAAACCTTTGTCCGAACTAGACAGACGAACTCTTGTAAGTCGTCCGACCCAACCCCCAAGAAACCAAAGCTCACTCCAGGGCGGAGATCCGTATTGGAAGGATGGCTCGACGGGCCATGTAAGATCCATAGTACTCCGGATATAACACCTACTCATAGCCTTAAGGCATGTTGGATACTCCGGCTGGTGGCAAAAAGTGGCGAGGATCTTCTTGTGGGCCATAAAGCGGAACAACATCCGCCCGGCCGAACACAATACGTCTGATCGACAGTCTTGAGACTTTCGCCTCAAACAATAAGCGCATAAGCGAAACTCGCATGACTCCGCTGAAATTTACCGTGTGTGAAAATAAACCCTTGGAGCGACAACTGCTATAACTTTTAATGCCGGTGATGAACCTCGATTCGGGCTGTCCGGGCACCGGCCGCTCTGGTCCTTAGTCCGATCGTAGATGGCTTTCGCTCACTAAAGTACTCATGGACGGCGGAAGCGGATTAAATCTGATTTATGAAGAAACGCTCAGCAAGATGGAGATTGATAAAAGCCGCATTGAGCAAAGCGGCACGACCTTTAGGGGAATTATCCCTACTCGGGAAGCGCGGTGTGCGGAGAAAATCACACTCGATGTGGTATTCGGCACCCTAGAGAATTATAGGTCCGAAGAAATCACATTCCAAGTGGCCCCTTTCAGCAGCGGATACCACGCCCTTCTAGGGCGGGACGCGTTTGCAAGCTTTCAAGCTATACCCCATTACGGGTACATGAAGCTTAAAATGCCCGGGCCCAATGGAATCATCACTCTAGTCAGTGATCCGGACGTCGCACTTCGCGCTTAGCCCTGGAGGCATTATCCGAGGCCCTAGCAGCCGAAGAATTAACAGCACTACGGGCCACCGTGGACAGGGACGATGTAATACTCGACAAACAACCCAAGTCCACCTCATTCAAACCTGCAGACAAGATAGTCAAATTCCAGGTCCACCCAACGGACCCCACGAAGACAACTTCCATCGGGACACAACTGATCCCCGCGATTGACGATGCACTACGAGATTTCTTACGCGAGAATTGGGAGATTTTTGCCTGGCACCCATCGGACATGCCGGGCATCCCACGCAGACTGGCCGAACACAGCCTCAATATTCTAAAAGGATATAAACCAGTCAAGCAGACCCTAAGGCGATTCTCAGAGCCCAAACGACAGGCAATTGGGAAAGAGTTAGCCAAGCTACTCAAGGCCAGATTTATAGAGATTTCAAACATCCGGATTGGCTGGCAAATTTGGTGATGGTGCCAAAGAAGGATAAATCCTGGCGCCTATGCGTCGATTTCAAAGACATCAACAAGGCTTTCCCCAAGGATCCCTTTCCCCTCCCTCGCATCGATCAAATCATCGATGCCACAGCTGGACACGACTCGCTGTGTTTCCTCGACGCATACTCTGGATACCATCATATAAAGATGGCAGAGTCTGACCAAGCTGCAACAGCTTTCATAACGCCATATGGCCCTTTCTACTTCAACACTATGCCTTTCGGGCTCAAGAACGCCGGTGCAACCTACCAACGCATGATTCAAACATGCCTGGAAAAGCAAATCGGCAAAACAATGGAGGCATACATGGACAACGTGGTCACAAAAACAAGACATGTCGAAACCCTAATAGACAACTTGAGGCTTACATTCGAAAATCTTCGGACATACGACATCAAGCTGAATCCGGAAAAATGCGTTTTTGGCGTCCCCCCGGGGAAGCTTCTCGGCTTCATCGTTTCCAACAGAGGAATTGAAGCGAATCCGGCAAAGATCCGAGCTCTGTCACAGTTGGCTATACTAACAGACCTCAAGCACATCCAAAAACTAGCGGGATGCGTGGCTGCTCTCAGCCGCTTTATCTCCAGATTAGGAGAAAAGGCACTACCACTTTATCGCCTTCTTCGGCGCACCGAACACTTCGTATGGACGGATGCAGCCGCGGCCGGACTGGATGAAATAAAGACCCTATTGGCCAGTAATCCAGTATTAACAGCGCCGAATATCGACGAACCTATGCTGTTGTACATAGCTGCAATGCATCAAGTCGTAAGCGCAGTGCTCGTCGTTGAACGAGAGGCCGACGGATACAAATACCCGCTCCAGAAGCTGGTCTACTACGTGTCCACGGTCCTAACCCCATGCAAATCCCGATACCCACACTATCAAAAAATAGCATACGCGGTGTTCATGGCATCCCGGAAGCTACGACACTACTTTCAAGAGTGTTCGATTACGGTGGCCTCCGAAGTACCACTCAATGACATAATAAATAACTGCGATGCTACGGGCCGGATTGCCAAGTGGGCTATTGAGCTCCTTCCGTTCGACATAACATACAAACCACGGCGGGCCATCAAGTCGCAAGTGTTGGCTGACTTAAATCGCCCGAATGAATGTGAAGCGAACTCCCTAAAGAGTACGGCGCACACTCAAAGCTGGATCATGCACTTCGACGGCTCTAAAATGCTGGCGGATTGGGAGTAAGGGTAGTCCTGACATCTCCCACCGGCGACACGGGTCCAAAGACGTCCTCCAAATATTATACAGATTCCAACAATGCAGCGAATATGAGGCTCTGTTGCCTGATCTTCGGATGGCTGTCTCTATGGGCATTCAACGCCTAGAAGTGCGGGGACTCGAACCTCGCAATATCACAGATAAACGGAGATTTTGATGCCAAGGACCCGAAAATGGCAGCCTACCGTAATGCCGTCCTCAAAATGTCAGCTCGGTTCGAGGGGCTCGAATTCCACCATGTGGCTCGAGAAAACAATCAAGTGGCGGATGTCCTCGCTCGCATCGGCGCTAAACGCGACACTGTCCCACCTAACATATTCTTGGAATGGCTGTTCAAGCCATCCGTAGTATGGGAAGGGGAGTCGGGCAATACTAGCACAGATCCGAATACATCCCCAGATTCTGAACCATCAGACATAGTCGGCGGTTCTACCCCCGAAATAACGTCCTCGGCCCACGAAATCATGGCTGTAATCGCCCCGTGGACCAAGCCCTTCTTGGCCTACCTAAATAGGCATGAGCTCCCCGAAGACCAAAACGAAGCACGCTGCATTGTCCGGCGTTCTAAAGCTTACAAAGTCTATGAAGGGGAACTCTACAAGAAAAGCGCTACCGGAGTACTACAAAGATGCATCTCCGAAGATGAAGGGCGGCAGCTCTTGGTTGAAATCCATGCTAGCCTGGGCGGGCACCACGCCGCGGCCCGGGCATTAGTCAGCAAGGCCTTCCGTACAGGCTTCTATTGGCCGACGGCCCGAGCAGACGCACAAGACCTTGTCCAACATTGTGTCGGTTGCCAGCTCTTTGCCAATCAGAGACATATGCCCCCTACCGCTCTCCAAACAATCCCCATAACTTGGCCCTTTGCGGTCTGGGGGCTGGATATGGTCGGACCTCTTAAAGGGGGAAGCCATAAGAAGAAATACTTATTGGTCATGGTGGAAAAATTCACCAAATGGATAGAAGCTAAACCAGTCAAAACGGCTGAATCTGGACCAGTAATAGACTTCATATCCGGGGTCGTACACCGATGCGGTGTCCCCCACAGCATCATCATTGACAATGGCTCAAATTTCACAGCCGACAAAGTGAAAACTTGGTGCGCAAAAATGGGCATCAAGCTCGATTACGCTTCCGTCTACCATCCACAAACTAACGGCCAGGTAGAGCGGGCAAATGGTCTCATTATGAGCGGCATCAAACCCAGGCTAGTGCGATCCTTGACAGAGTCGGATACGCACTTGGTGGAGGAGCTCGACTCCGTACTCTGGGGGCTATGGATCACGCCAAATCGCACCACGGATACACACCATTTTTTATGGTGTACGGTAGCGAAGCGATATTACCTTGCGACATAATACATGATTCGCCACGCGCACGCATGTCTGAAGAGAAGCAAGCCGAGTTAGATCGGCAGGATAATTTGGATGCCACGGAGGAGGAGCGCGATGTCGCAAAAGCCCGTTCCGCATTCTATCGCCAGCAGCTCGATGATACCAAAGCAGAGAAGTGCGGGCCAAAACTTACAATATTGGCGAGCTCGTTCTACGACTACCGGAGAGGAAGAAGGACAAACTCAAACCCAAGTGGGAGGTCCCTTCATCATTGACAAAGTTCTCACCGGAGGAGCGTACCACTTACGTAATGTATCTGATAACAGACTCGAGCCGAACCCATGGAACGCGGCAAGACTACAGAGATTCTACGCCTAGCGCCGAAAACAATGTTCGTCTCCTAACCCCTCCCTTTTAATTATGCCCCATCCCCTTTTCCTTTATCAACCTTTTTCTCTCTTCACACAAAGTATTCAATATAGTGTGGATTTCTGGATCACTCCGGCCGCACTAAGTGTGTAAGCAATACCTGGGGGCTTCCTATACGGAAGCTAAAAATGATTACTCACATGGCTTTACGCCGTCGCATATGCATTCTTTTTCCATATGTGCCTTTTCTTCACCATTATATGCATCGATATGACTTAAGATGTTTCCAAGATGGGTTGCCTGGCTCTTGTGTTTATGCCCTACGTTCCCGTTAATTCGGCTAGGGCATAAGGGGAGCACCTCTGCGATTATTCTGCCCGGTTCAGCCGGATGTGTACCTCAGACTGGGTGAAGCCGAAAGCTAGCTTCCTTAAGAGAATATTCGGTCAGTGAACAAAAGATGTAGTCGTTTATCATAACATAAATCCCCAAAAGTCTTGTATCCTGCGCCATCGTTCGCAGTCCGGACATGTGCATAGTCGCATGCGTACCCAGGGAAAGGAACCCCTAACGGAACTATTCTATCTGGAAGATGTTTCTTACTATCCATGTAATATAACATAACTAGTTGGGTACTTGTATGTTCAAGCACTTATGACCCCTACGCCTTGTTTCCACACATACCCCGGTTTTGTATAGCTGAGCGGGTATTCGGACACACCCGGACTATAGGACCAGGGGGCTGAAGCGAAAAGGTCCGCCATGACAAATGATTTTAATCCGGCTAGGGGCTCATCATTCCCATTAAATTACACAGTCATTTGGACTGATTACATTCCTCTTCTATACCGTCCAACAGGCTATCTAGCTTACAATCCTGTTGAGAATACTTGTGACTAACGCTACCTGGTCATACACCGGACTAACGGAATTTCTTGCACATCGGGCCCCCTTGATCCCACTTCGCCATATGGTTCGGGTCCAGCTTGGTGTAGCGATGTCTTCACCATTGCCCAGGCTTCTCTTGCTCCTTGCCGGCATGCTGATATCTTCCATAGACTAAGCGCCGCGGGCTCCTTGAAGCAGGTCCACAAGTTCCCCATGTCATTCGGCAAGAGGGCTTGATGGCCACAAAGCACTGAGCAACACCACTGCATCAATTGCCGAGCTCGCTCGTGCAGTCCACGAAAAGGTCTTGCAGTAAATCATTTGCGGATGAGGAATCTCCTCCTCAGGGTGACCAGTTAACATTCCTGCAAGCAAAATTCTTTCAATATACTTCCTCGCCGAACTGTACAACAGTTCGTTTAGGCACTTACTGTAAATGCTGCGTCGAAGCCTCTTGTTCTCCTTCATGGAGTCCACCAGCTGAGCACGGAGATCTTTTAACTCCACGTCCAGCTGGACTTTGGCATCTTGAACATCGTTCTTCTCCCGCCTAACTTGCGTAAGAATGTGCTCGCCGGCCTCTAGCTGCTTTTTGAGATGCGATGCGTCCTCTCCTACGCCCTCCGGATTCACCCCGGGATTGTCTGCAGAATTTTCTGTTAGACTTGTCACATCAGCCATTTACTAACTGGTGCATCCTCGTGCAATTGTGACAATTGTTACCAGATGTGGGCTTTTGGGGCTCCTCTAATTTGGAAACTGCGGCCCTCAGTTCGGCCTTGCATCCCTCCATCTCACGAAACAATTGCTCATTCTTCTCTACAAGGACCTGCACATAAATTGATCCTTAAAACTGTTGTTTCAACTGTTTCAAGTCTCAGGGGCTACTGCTATGCATACTTATCAAAAATTCTCACCCGTATGTCTTTGGTATCTTTGGTTTGTCGCTTAGGCAAGCCTGCCCAGCAGCTTGGACGTCTGCGTTCGCCAAATTGAAGGCATTAAACGCCTCTTTGGAAAAGATGTTGTTCCGAAGTACGGCCCGTCGGTGCCTGTGATTCATGGCGCTCTCTACTTCGGAATTCGTGGCTGAGAGCATGTCCGCACTCTCTGTTGGAGAGGTATGCGGTGTTGGCCCCGTGTCCACCTCCGCCCCTGAAGCTGGTTCTGCAACCCGGCTGGTGGAGGCGTGATTGGTAGGGTCTCCGGATATAGTCCGGTTATTCTTCTTCCCGCCAGACACAAAGGGAGCTGTCATATTTTAAATTCTATAATTACAGGACATGTTATTGTTTTACCTCTGTAGCGGTGTGTCAACCCTCACCGCCTTCATTTTGAGCCTGCCCGATCTGGACACCCGTGGTTGACGAGTCCCTAGGGGCTCGGCCCCTCGCTCCGGCCGTCGTTTCTCCAAATAGAACGACGCCTCAAAGGTAAATTATAACACATGGGGGGAGTCCTCTTTGAAGGATAGGGCTTTCTAGTTCGGCTTACACACGAAGCGTGGAGCAGTCCAGGGTAGTCGGCCGTAATGGCCACGAGGGCGACATCCCAGCTCGCCTGATAGAATGCCCCGTTGACAAGCTCCACAGTGATATCCGGATCCACTTTAAGTCCCGGATCTAGGGCCCTTCCACGATCCTCTGGTTGCGGGGAGGGGTTGAAGATTCCTTCCACGGCCCTCCTTAATTCCTGCCCAGAAGCATTGATGCAAGTAATCTTAGCAGAAGAACACTAGAGCAAAGCGGGGAAAAAGAATGGCAACTTACCCATGCTGGGGGGTTGTACATGGAGAATCCGTTCCGCGTTTTTATGCGAAGGAATTCCTCCTCTTCCCCTTTGTACAGATCGGACAATATCCTTGCCAAAGCGGCAGCGGAGTCCGGACCCTTACGGCCGCAGCGGGTGGCATCGTCTTCCCCGTTGAAATGCCACATGGGCTTGCCCCGATATTGGAGCGGCTCCACCCCCCGTCTTATGCATATCGCCATAACCTCGACTATCGTCAGTTCGGATTTGGCCAGTAACTTTATCCTGTCCATCAGGAGGAATATTTCCCTCGTGTCCTCTTCTTGAGGGCCCCGGGGCCAGCTTAGGCGTGCCCTCGGCGGGGCGTTGCTGAACTTGCGGAGACCTGTCCGGACTGGATCCGGAAGGGGGACATCGTTTATATAGAACCACTCTGAAGGCCAGTTTTCTGGTGCCTTCTTAGGAGTGCCGGACAGGTATCCGGTCTCGGCAATGCGCCATACTTCGGCCCCGCCCACTTGACATAGGGACTCCCCCTGGGTGCGGGGGACGAGGCAGAACAGCTTCCGCCATAATCCGAAGTGTGGTTCGCAGCCTAAAAACAGCTCGCACAGGGCAACATACCCCGCTATGTGCAGAATAGAGCCAGGGGTAAGATCGTATGGCGGAGGCCGTAGAACTCTAGGAGCCCACGAAGAAACGGGTGGATAGGGAACCCAACGCCCCTCAGCAGATGAGGGATCAGACATATACGCTCCTCCGGAGATGGGTTAGGAGATCCCTTAGCTTGGTCTCCTTCGTCATAAGTGGCTATTCCAGCTTGGACGGGGACCATGAACGCCGGTGGGAGAAACCCTTGGGTTTGTAACTTTATCAAACGGATATGAGGAACTGAACACTCTCCCCAATCCCCCGGCTTGGAACGAGAAGGGCAAGCAGAAGAGCTGCGACGGCCGGCCATGTTGGAATGGGGAGAGTGAGGTTTGGATCTGAGAATTCCCATCCCTTCAAATAAACGGTTAGCCCGGAGGATCGAGGGTGGCAAACGCAAAAATTCCTCGACTCCTCGCATTCCCTCGACACGTGGAGATGGTCATTACTGAGGCACCGAAGCCGAGGAGCACAACATTGATTGGAGGCCGGACACTATTCGCCATAACAAGCACTTTGGAGTATTCGGAGAAGGAACCCGCCTTGCAATGCCGAAGACAATACTGCGCGCAGGACTCATCGTCATTGAAGCCTGGTTCAGGGGCTACTGAGGGAGTCCTGGATTATGGGGTATCCAGACAGCCGGACTATGTACTACGTCCGGACTATTGAAGCATGAAGATACAAGACTCAAGACTTCGGCCCGTGTGCGGATGGGACTTTCCTTGGCGTGGAGAGCAAGCTTGGAGATCCGGATATTATATTTCCTTCCTTGTAACCGAATCCATGTAAACCCTAGCCCTCTCCGGTGCCTATATAAACCGGAGAGGTTGGTCCTTAGAAGGCCGATCACAATTACAATCATACCATCATAGGCTAGCTCTTAGGGTTTAGCCTCTACGATCTCGTGGTAGATCTACTCTTGTACTACCCATATCATCAATATTAATCAAGCGAGGAAGTAGGGTTTTACCTCCATCGAGAGGGCCCGAACCTGGGTAAACATCTGTGTCCCTTGCTTCCTGTTACCATCAGCCTTGATGCATAGATCGGGACCCCCTACCCGAGATCCGCCGGTTTTGACACCGACACCCACCACTCATCAAGCTTCCCCGCAGCGGGAGGGAAGGCGAGGAGCAGCTGTGCACGCGCCAAGGCTTCCGCTGGCGTGGGTGGCGGTGACAGCTGAGTGGATCGCGGCGCGCTTCGACTTCTAACTATGTTAGAAGGAGCTCCGTCACGACCCAGCGACTGCGTGCCATCTCCACGGTGCTTGGCGGCGTGTTGAACTCCTTTCTTCTTGACGGCGGCCGAGGTTCTTCCCACGGCGGTGCCCAGAGTCACCAACGTGGTGACGCTGCTCGGCGTGCACACCATGGGAAGAACGCGCGGTGGTCGCCAGTGTATGCGTCCTGGAGGTCGCCGCACCGCCTGGAGTCGGTGCAACGACACCCCCGGAGGGCCCACGCCGCCGGCAGGGGGCCCAGCTCTGTCTTTGGATCCGGCGGCGTGGGGCCGATCGTCTGGTGCACGAACGACACTGCTCGCTAGGCTCCGACTGCTTGGGTGGTGCTGGTGTTCGCGGGCCACGGCCCGAGTCCTGTCCGCGACCGGTCCGCTACTCGTCCGCACCGGCACGGGCCGTTCGGCCCCCACCGAGCCGATCGCCGTGGCCGTCTTGTTCTTGGGGGCCATGGCGACGAAGAACCGCTAGGCTAACTACCAGACCAGATTCTCACAAACGCGCCCCCTACCTGGCGCGCCAAAGATGTCGGTGGGAAACGACACCTATGGGATCACAAGAATCCCTACTGCGGTTGCGGGGCGCGGGGTTGAGAGAAGAGCGGGTCTAACAGAGAGCACGCGGTTCGTTTATCCAGGTTCGGGCCGCGAGGATGCGTAAAACCCTACTCCTGCTTTGGTGGATGTATATTTGAGTTCTTGAACTAGCTACGGGGTGTAGCGAGCTCCAAAAAGCCGAATCCTTCTCCTGGTCACCTTTGGCCTCCTTTTATAGAAAAAAGGGGCTGCCACAGTGGCACACAGGAGGCGGGAAGGTCTACAATGGCACGAGGTTATCCCATGTATTACAAGACAAGGTGCATTTAATGCATCGCTTAGGTGTCCTCTTGCTTTATCGGGGACGGGGGCGAGGCCCGTCCCGTCCGTCGCCGCTCCTCCAAGCTTTGACACGCGCCCTGGCCAGCGATGCATGCAGTGCCATGAGGCAGGCAGGCAGCTGAGGTGGTGCGGTGGTGGAGCCTCCACGAAGGGCTGCATGTTGCCACGCAGGTGCTTGCCCTGCTGGTTGGGTTGGCAGCTTCATGCGAATGATGGCGGAGATTTGGCTGGTGCGGGCCTGACGGTGGCCCTGCTGGTGCGCTTGGCGGGTGCCTTTCCGGGTGGCCTGGCAAGGGTCTTGTCGGGTGGCCCGGCAAGGGTCCTGCCGTGGCGCGCAGGCGTCCCCGGCAAGGATCTTGCCGGGGGTCTTGTGGGTTTCTTTGGTGAGGATGGCTGCCTTCCTATCCTCATTTGACTTTGACTATTCTTTGTCTTCACAAAGATCTGCATGCCACCACAGAGGTGCCTCCCGAGCCCTGTCCCAATGCACTTGTCGAGTGTTGGTCAGCTCGAGGGTGGCTCGCTCGGCTGGCGTGGGCGAGCTTCCCCGGCAAGGGTCTTGCCGGGCTCTTGGCTGCCCGACAAGGGTCCTTGCCGGGGAAACCTGCTTCGTCCATCTGATCTTTGTGGCCTTGGTCCTTGTCGTTGCTCTGGACGTCTTGGACTTTGGCCTTACCTTGGCTAACCTCCCTCGCTCTGCTTGGTGTGGTCGCGGGCGCGGCTCTGACTGCCCGTGCACAGGTAAAGGGGTACAAAAATGTGCCCCTAGTTTTGTACACCAACACGGCTGTTCAGCCATGTCCGGGCCATGCCCTGGAGCATGAGCGGAACGTACTTCACGGCAACTCGCTTGTTGCCGTTTGCTATGCTGACTGCAGTGGAGTAGTCAACCAACCAATCCTCCGGCTTCACGGAGCTGTTGTACTTGGCCGTGTATCGTGGGAGCGAGAACCCTTTGGAGAAGGGCTCGTTGTGGATACGGAGGCCGAAACAAGGCGGGACCATCGCGTCTTCTTCTCCTAACGCCAGGGACCGAGTAAGGCGGTCGATCCGATGGCGTGCATTGTTCTCTCCGACTCCTTCTCGGCAGCCCAGCCGGTCGCCGAGTGTCGGGTGCTCAACAGGCGGCGGGGAGGCGCGACTCTCCCTGCGAGGAGGAGGGAGCGGGTAGTCGTCCCGTCATTCCACTTCTCGTGGGCAGCCATCTTGGTCGCGCTCAATGGTGATGAGTGTGCGGCTGCGGCTAGCAACGGGCTCTTTGTCTCGTTTGTCGCGGACGCCGCCTGTTGGCGTTCGGGAAGTCGCGCCTTGCTCTCGGCGAGGGGCGGGTTCTCAACCGCTGGCCGGGATCTTCTGCGTGGCAGCCGGCCTCCTGCACCGCGGCAGCTGCGTCAATGAGCTGCAGAACACGCTCCGTCATGCGGCGGCGCTCATCGCCCTCGAGGTGGTCCAGCTTGTCTGCTGCCACCTGGGCAGCTCGCAGATTCTCTATGGCCGTGGCATAGACAAGGCGGTCTGCCCTGATCATGCTAGCGACAGCAGCGCCGCACTGCCGGACCGTGCCAGTGCGGCTGGGCCCGCCAGCAGCCGGCGTGTCGCCAACAACATGGTCGATCTCGCGCTGGTAAGCCTCTGAGAGGCGTCTCATAGTGGCCAACTTCTTGGCGCTTTCAACGAGCGAGACGCGGTGGGCTTCCAACGTCTCGGCGCTGACGTCTTCTGCAATTGGTGCAGACAGATCCCGCAGTGCCGCCTGCAGCGGGTCTTGGGCTGCCCCACCGGAGGCTCCGTCGTGGTTGATGACGAGCACCTCTGCGACAGTGCTGCCGCCGCTGTCGGTGCGAGGGAGCGGGTCGTCGATGATCACCACGTTGGTGGGGAAGGCGTCAAGGGCCGCGGTGTCGGAGTTGACAAGCATCGGGTCGGTGGAGCCGATCGACTCCAGGTCGGAGGCCTTCTCGTTGGCAATGTCGAGCTTGCCAAGGAGGTCAAGGAGGCAGCTCTCCGAGCTGGCTGCTCCCGCGTCGGGCGCGGGGTCATAGGAGAGGCAGATCTCGCCGATAAGGTCAGGGAAGCAGCTCGCCGCGCAGGCGAGCTCAGCGTCATGCAGCGCGCCGGTGACAACGCCATGGTGTGCCGGACTGGCTGCGCTCGCTCGGGAGGAACAGGGTTCCCGTGCAGAACAGATCTCCGGATGATGGTGCACCTAGCTCCACGGTGGGTGCCAAATGTCGGGGGTGTCGTGCAACATATGCCAAAGGATGGCTTATCATGGAGGGGGCTAATAATACGTCTCCGGTGCCAGGAAATGGGATAAGGCGCAAACATGCCCGCCGGCGAATCTTACTCAGGTTCGGGGCTCTCCTAGGAGGTAACACCCCTACTCCTGCTCTGTGGGGTCTCCGCATGATCACTCAAGCAACAATGGTGGCTACAAGCTTGCTCCTTGAGTTGTTTCTCTAGAGGGGGAAGAAGAACAAGGCTAGCCCTAACTTCCTCTCTCTATGTGTGTGGGTGGATGGACTATGGTCTAAACCCTTTGCATGGGTGCCCTAGGGGGTTTATATAGGCCTACCCTCCAGGGGTACAAAGGTAATATGACCGGGTGTAGGACCCGGCTGTCAGTGTCTATGGTCGCCGGCCTCTCCGCTGGCTGGGGCCTTGCCACCGGTGGGTCCCGCCATTGTCTCAGACTTGGCCGACAGGCGCCACACAAGCGGAGTCCTGCTTGCTTAGCACTGTGGGAATGTCATTGATGATGTGTGCTTTGTCGGGGAGGCGTGGCGGCATGCCTGCTTAGGACCCCTACTACGAGATATGCCGGATTTGACACCGACATTGGTGCTTTCATTGAGAGTTCCGCTGTGTGTTCGACAAAAGGTCGATGGCTCGCCTGCAGATCAACTGTGACTTCAGCATCTTCGTTACCAGCTCGACTGGTCACCTTGGTTCGACCAAGGACTGCACCCTACCTCCGGTCGTCATGTTCGGATGAGGGCCTTCATCAACATCAACTCCGATCTCTATCAATATCATCAAGGAATCATCCAGGGAGCCCGGGGGCTCATTGTCAACATTGCCCTCAGGTGACTGAGCTGTTTTTTTGGACGGTGTTGGGGATATAACTACCAAGGGTAAACCGCCCAGGAGGGGCCGGTTCACCCTCAACTACATTGAAGCCCGTAAAGACCCAGAAGATGGCGCTTTACTGATGAAGCTTAGAGGCCCAGAGCCCAAAGGCGGATTAGGGCACATGGTAGTAAACCGCTAGGATTGTATAACTTGTGTTGTAAGATAGGAAAGGAGAGACCGAGGCGAACACTCGTATGAGCCGACCTCGGGACTCTGCAGACCGGCCAAGCGTCAACCTATGTATATAAAGGGACAACCCAGCGGCGGTTCGAGGGCAGGAAATAACAACTCGAGACCCAGGCAAAACGTATTTGCTCCCTGGTCATCGAAACCCATTCAATTCCATCACAACTAGACGTAGGCTTTTACCTTCATCGAAGGGGCCGAACTAGTATAAAAACTCCCGTGTGCCTTGTCCGGTTTAACCCCTTCAAGCTAACCCGTCGCAATGGCTCCACGACTACGTCCTTTCAAGAGGACATCTGACGTGTTAATTCCACGACAGTTGGCACCCATCGTGGGTCTATAGCATGATGGTTTCGAGTTCTTGAAGGGCAGCTATGAAGGACTCAAAGGGTACATGGTCGGCCGGATGACCAAGAGTCGTCGCGGCAAGCTCTACATCAACGACGAAGGATGGGGCCCCGAGGCCGGCTCAATCGAAAGTCTGGTGTACCGGGTCCCCTTTGGCGGAATTCATGTCTTCATCGGCAAGATCGGCGAACCGGGCCCTGAGCCGGACATCTGCACCGACCTCATCGAGACGACTCAGCGTGCGAGTCCTGCCCGGGTTAAGCCCGCCATGAAGCGTGCGTTCGTAGGATGTGTCCATGGTGATAGAGGCAAAGGTGTCCCGATGTTTCGATGAAATGGTGGCTATCGTTTCTGTGGGAGTCGACCTTGACGATCCGACTACGTACGTGCGAGACGTCGTGCCTTAGCAATCGCTAAACCAACTTCCGAGGGTTATTGACCACGCCGGAGCATGATCAACCTGACCACGAGGGCCTGTTTCCTGCGAGCAAACAAAGAACAAGCAAGAAACTAAGATTGCAATCTGGATATTGCGAATATAAGAGGAAAGCTTTATTAATGAAGGTGGGGTTACATGGACGCCTTGGTGCGGTTGTTGAACACAAACGAAATGCACGCGAAGTTGCAGCTATGGCGAACTTTTGATCTAAACAAAACCCAAAGTCACGAGCAGCGCCCTAAGGGCTGTATATATGGAGGAAGAGGAGGGAATTTCGTGGCCCTTGAGGGAGGGGTCCAAACCAACCCTAACTCTTGTTTCCCCACACATATGGACTCTAAAAACAGCCTATACTTAAGTATTTCGAAATTACATGGGCTGACCCAATAATAAGGTGACGTGACACCTAGAATAGCCTATGGACGAATATTATGAAGTGGCATCTTGTATATTTCGTCCAAGGCCTCATGCACTCATTAGGGTGGCTTCAAAGTCCTGGAATCATCACTTGTAACTCTGTTCTTGTTCCCCTTGCGCATGCCAACATCTCCATGCTTGAACTTGCTCCAAGGTTCATCTTTCTTGTCCATGGTAGGCCCTTCATTTGTAAGCAAAACAAATATATCCAATTTAGGCAGCATCATATTCTCATGAACATTGGAATCGTTACCAAGAAGCGAAAGTACACGATAATTCAATTGGCGTCTTGCGAGCTCTAGTAATTGGTCCGGTATGTGCGGCAGGGGCTGTGGGTGTAACAATGGTATTGATGTCCTCATCATCCTCCCCTTCTTGAAATGAAGTCGTCCTCGACGGAAGCTCATCTTCCTCACCCAAATAAGGCTTCAAATATGCAATGTTAAAAGTGGGACTAACCCCAAAATCTGCAGGTAGCTCAAGTTTATATGCATTATCATTTATTTTCTGTAACACCTTAAATGGACCATCAGCACGTGGCATTAGCTTTGATTTGCGCAAATTAGGAAACCTATTCTTACGCAAATGTAACCAAACAAGATCTCCACATGCAAAGACAACATGTTTTCTACCCTTATCTCCAAAGAAGTTTATATTAAGCATTAATACGCACAATGTATACCTTAGTTAACTCATGCATTTTTAAAATCAATTCAACACGTTCTTTAGCATCAAAAATAACCTTCTCCGAAGATGGAAGAGGCAACAAATCAATAGGTGCACGAGGTAGGAAGCCATACACAATTTCAAAAGGGCACATCTTAGTAGTAGAATTCAATGAACGATTATAAGCAAATTCAAATGAGGCAAACATTCTTCCCACATTTTATTATTATTCTTCAAAATAGCCCTAAGCATAGTAGAAAATGTTCTATTGACTACTTCAGTTTGTCCATCAGTTTGGGGGTGACAAGTAGTACTAAAAAGCAGTTTAGTCCCCAACTTAGCCCATAAACATCTCCAAAAGTGGCTAAGAAATTTAGTATCATGATCTGAAACAATAGTATTTGGCACACCATGCAAGCGAATAATTTCATGAAAGAACAAATCAGCAACATTAACAAAGATCATCGCTTTATGACATGGTATAAAGTGTGCCATTTTCGAGAATCTATCCACGACAACAAATATGCTATCCCTCCCTTCTTTGTTCGAGGTAAACCTAAAACAAAGTCCATAGATATATCATCCCAAGGAACACTAGGTGCAGGCAAAGGCATATATAAACCATGAGGATTGAGTCGTGACTTAGCTTTTTGACATGTAGTGCAGCCGACAACAAAACGCTCAACATCCGTCTCATCTTTGGCCAAAAGAAATGTGTAGCAAGTATATCCTCCATCTTCTTCACGCCAAAGTGTCCCATTAATCCTCCTCCATGCGCCTCCTGCAACAATAAAAGACGAACAGAGCTAGCAGGAATGCATAGCTTGTTAGCACGGAACACAAAACCATCAATAATAACGAACGTGTTCCATGTTCTTCCTTCTTTACAATTCTGCATTACATCTTTAAAATCAGCATCATGCACATATTGATCTTTGATGGTCTCCAAACCAAATATTTTGAAGTCAAGTTGTGAAAGCATAGTATAGCGACGAGACAAAGCATCGACAATAACATTTTCTTTACCCTTCTTGCGTTTAATGACATAAGGGAAAGTCTCAATGAATTCAACCCATTTAGCATGTCTACGATTCAGTTTAGCTTGACTTTTAATATGTTTCAAAGATTCATGATCGTAATGTATAACAAATTCTTTGGGCCATAAATAATGTTGCCATGTCTCTAAAGTCCGAACAAGAGCATATAATTCTTTGTCATAAGTAGAATAGTTCAGACTAGGCCCACTCAATTTTTTCGTAAAAGTATGCAACAGGTTTGCCATCTTGTAATAACACACCTCCTAATCCAATTCCACTAGCATCACATTCAAGCTCAAAAGTCTTATTAAAGTCGGGAAGTTGGAGTAAAGGAGCATGTGTCAACTTATCTTTCAATACCGTGAAGGCTTCTTCCCAATGCGGTACCCCAAACAAAAGGCACATCCTTCTTTGTAAGCTCATTGAGAGGTGCAGCAATGGTGCTAAAGTCTCTCACAAAACGCCTATAGAACCCAGCGAGTCCAAGAAAACTCCTCACTTGTGTGACCGTTTTGGGCTGCGTGCCAACTCTCAATAGCTTCAATCTTGGCTTTATCAACTTCAATTCCTGTGGTGTAACAACATAGCCAAGAAAAGATACTCGGTCGGTGCAAAAGGTGCACTTCCCAAGGTTACCAAACAAAGCGTGCATCACATAGAGCATTAAAAACAGCACGTAACCGTTCCAAATGTTCTTCCAAAGATTTGCTATAAATCAGTATATCATCAAAATAGACTACCACAAATCGTCCAATGAAAGCACGTAAAACTTCGTTCATTAGTCTCATGAAAGTACTAGGTGCATTAGTTAACCCAAAAGGCATGACTAACCACTCATATAAACCAAACTTAGTTTTAAATGCTGTTTTCCATTCATCTCCCAATTTCATACGAATTTGATGGTATCCACTATGCAAATCAACTTTGGAGAATATTGTAGAGCCACTCAATTCATCAAGCATATCATCTAGCCTAGGAATAGGATGACGATAAAGAATAGTAATATTATTAATGCCTCTACAATCAACACACATACGCCGACGTACCATCCTTTTTAGGCACTAGTATAATAGGAACAGCACAAGGACTAAGAGATTCACGTACATAACCATTGTCGAGCAGCTCACATGCTTGACGCATAATCTCCTTCGTCTCCTCTGGATTGGTACGGTATGGTGCATGGTTGGGTAGCGATGCACCGGGAATTAAGTCAATTTGATGCTCAATCCCTCGAATAGGTGGTAATCCCGGTGGCACGTCTTGTGGGAACACGTCAGCGAACTCCTGCAAAATGTTAGTGACAGCGGGGGGCAAAGAGGAAGGCACGTCCTCGAATGAAAATAATGCCTCTTTGCACACAAAAGCATAGCAAACAGATTTGCTAGAATCTAGCTCATCAATATCAGATTTGGTGGCAAGTAAACATGCACTTTTCAGTTTAATTTCAGAAGCAACATTAGATGGTTTATTATTAGGCTTCATTTGTTGCTCAAATTCTTTTGCCACAATCTGATTTTCACTCTTATTTTCTCTCTGTTTTGCTTTATTAGCTCTATTAATATCATCTTTCAAAATGGAATCAGGAGTCATAGGAAGCAAAGTAATATTTTTATCCTTGTGAACAAGAGTATCTTGATTGTTTCTACCATGGTGTACAGAATTTTATCAAATTGCCATGGTCTACCAAGTAATAAGGAACATGCTTGCATAGGTACCACATCACAATCAACATAATCAGCATATGTAGAGATACTAAAATACACACACGAGCGATGCGTGTTACCTTAACCTTGCCGATGTTGTTGAACCATTGGATGTAGTAAGGGCGTGGATGTGGTCTTGTGGTGAGAGAAAGCTTCTCCACCATATCCATGCTAGCCAAGTTGTTGCAGCCCCTCCATCTATGATGGCCTTGAATAGAACGTTCCTTCACAACTCCCTTTGTATGGAACAAGTTATGCCTCTGATTTTGCTCGACTTGTGTAACCTGCACACTCAAAACACGTTGAGCAACTAAACATTCATACCTGTCGGCATCTTGACAGCCATGTATTGCGTCTCATGATCGAATCATCTCCACCGTGTTCTTCATGTGTAATAAGAGCCAAAGTCTCTTCATCATAGTCACTAAGCGGACTCATACCCACCATCCTCGTGAGCAATCATCACACGCTGAGATTGGCATTCTCTCAAATGTCCTCTTCCCTTACAACGACGACAAATAATATCACTTGTGTGCCTGTTGACGCCATGGAAGAAGAAGAGCTCTGTGTAGGCCCAATGGTGTGCTCTTGGCGAGATAGTGGTGGTTGTGCACGCTTTCTTGTATCACGGTTGGAGGTGGCAGCCGACGAAGGTGCCGGTGTAGTAGAACGTGTGGAAGTAGATGATGCACGTGGTGTCCATGATGAAGGTCGACCTGCAGAACAGTTAGTCTGCACCAACGCCTGTCGATCCTGCACTTCACGTTCAGCTTTACAAGCAAGATGGAATAATCGAGTGATATTATTATAATCCTTGTAGTCTAGAATGGTCTGAATCTCTCTATTTAATCCACCCGTAAAACGTGCAAGCATAGCTTCATTCTCCTCAACAATACCACATCTAATCTAGCCTGTTTGTAATTCCTGATAATAGTCTTCTACCGAATTTTTTCCTTGTCTTAAGCGCTGCAATTTTTGAAGTAATTCACGTTGATAATATGGTGGAACCCAACGAGTACGCATAGCAGTTTTCAAATCAGCCCAAGTAGCTGGAACAGGATATAATCTACAATGTTCAGACCACCAAACACATGCAAAGCTAGTGAAAGCACAAACAGCAGCAGGAACACGTCTCTCCTCAGGATATTGTAAACATGTAAATCGTTGTTCAGTTTCTAACTCCCAAGTAAGATATATATCGTGAACATATCTACCCTCAAATGGTGGAATATTCAATTTCAGTTTAGGGAGATGGTCATGATCTCGTACTGAGGGGAGCCCTAACATTGCCATTATTTGCATGTGGACGACACGGTGGTTGTGGTCTTTGGTGGTTGCACGTAGTTCTGATGTTGATCAACCTCATCCTCGTAATCTCCCACATAATCATCCTCCCCCACATCAGCAGCAGGAGCCACAGAAGTATCAACAGCAGCACCAACAGCTTGGCCAGGCTGAAGAGGGACACGGGTCGCTCGGCGGAGGGCTGTTTCGTGATGTGGAGGTAGTCGTTGTTGTTGTTGTTGTGGAGGTGCGTTAGGTGCAGCCGGTGGTGGTGGTGGTAGACGCGCGAGCAATTCATTAAACTTGTTATCGAGCTTTGTTTCTAACGCCTTCTCAATGCCATCTATCTTCTCAATGGCCTATTAAAATCTATTAGCACATCTTCCACCTGCCCACTCATCATTTGTTGAAACTTATCATGTAGCGCTTTGTTTGTCATGTTCTCCCGGTCAGTCTAAATCGGCTTGTGATCCTGCCATGGTTAGCAACAATAGAAACACACAAGAATATGATTCGACAGACTACTAGGAAGTGGTGGTGGTGGTGTGGTGGACAGTCACAAATCCGTCAAGCAAATCTCAAATTCTTACCAGTTCTTACCCAGCAGCAGGCGGTGATCGGCAACCGATGTAGTCAAAACTCTCAAAGCTTGGATAGAGCGATTACCAAGGAGAGTCAAACGCACGAAGAAGATGTATGTTCACCTGGGAAGGCTTATAATATGTTAGCCAAAAGGGTCAGAAATAAACAATTCAGAGATGCAAAGTTGAATAAACGCTCAACGACGCAGATCTTGTCTTGGTCCTAGGCTAGACCGTGCTAGAGACGCGAGCCTAGAACACTAACAAAATCACAGCGCTGCACAGAAACAACGGAAAAGCACACTCTGGAATTATTTTTTGCTCTGTTTTTTTTTTGCGCTCTTTTTTTTGCGCTCCTCTTTTTTTTGCGAAAAATCACTATAATGGCGAGTGTCTCAAAACTCTTCCCAGGTCAAAATGACAGGATGGGTACAAAAAAAATTTGACAATTTTTTTTCGGAAATCAGGGCAGCGACGACGAAAAAGTGCGACCAAAAATCACTATGATGGCGAGTGTCTCAAAAGACTTAGAACAGCCTAAAAATAGGATAAGGAAAAAATATTTTCGGTCGCAGAAATTTTGGCCTAAAAACTGCAGGGGTTCTCGGACTCTTTTTTTCGAGACCCTCGCAGCAAGGAAACACGAATCGAATTTAGATGGATCTCGAAAACAAACCTAATATGAGAAGAACTTCGGATTGGTGCTTTGGATATATGGTGGTGGTATATGGCAGCGGTGGTGGTATATGGTAGCGGTGGTGGTATATGGATACGGATTGGTGCTGGTATATGGATACGGATTGGTGGTGGTATATGGATCTGATTGGTGGTGGTATATGGAGTGCAGTTCAGAGCGGTGGCGGATAAGCAAAAGGGTGGTAGATGGCAAGGCGATGATGATGGTGCGGCGGCGTGACAACTTATGACCCGAACTTCGAAACTCTAAAAGACTAGACTCTAAGACCAGCAACTTGACACGACGATGCAACCGCAAATTCAACAAAGCAAAAACCATAAAAAGATTATGCAAAGGCTCAGATTGGTTCGGATATGATAAACTAACCCTAATTTTTTTGTGGCTTTTTTGTGGACTTTAGGTATGAAGAACAGACTCGATCTAATCTACGAAAAACTGTAAAATCTCACCGAGCAACCTGAAAATCTGATACCACTTGATAGAGGCAAAGGTGTCCCGATGTTTCGATGAGATGGTGGCTATCGCTTTACGTGGGAGTCGACCTTGACGATCCGACTACGTGACGTGCGAGACGTCGCGCCTTAGCAATCGCTAAACCAACTTCCGAGGGTTATTGACCACGCAAGCACGATCAACTCGACCACGAGGGCTTGTTTCCTGCGAGCAAACGAAGAACAAGCAAGAAACTAAGATTGCAATCTGGATATTGCGAATATAAGAGGAAAGCTTTATTAATGAAGGTGGGGTTACGTGACGCCTTGGTGCGGTCGTTGAACATAAGCGAAATGCACGCGAAGTTGCAGCTATGGTGAACTTTTGATCTAAACAAAACCCAAAGTCTGAACGACGCCCTAAGGGCTGTATATATGGAGGAAGAGGAGGAATTTCATGGCCCTTGAGGGAGGGGTCCAAACCAACCCTAACTCTTGTTTCCCCACACATACGGACTCTAAAAACAGCCTATACTTAAGTATTTCGAAATTACATGGGCCTGGCCCAATAATAAGGTGACGCAGCACCTAGAATAGCCTATGGACGAATATTATGAAGTGGCATCTTGTACATTTCGTCCAAGGCCTCATGCACTCATTAGGGTGGCTTCAAAGTCCTGGAATCATCACTTGTAACTCTGTTCTTGTTCCCCTTGCGCATGCCAACATCTCCATGCTTGAACTTGCTCCAAGGTTCATCTTTCTTGTCCATGGTAGGCCCTTCATTTGTAAGCAAAACAAATGTATCCAATTTAGGCAGCATCATATTCTCATGAACATTGGAATCGTTACCAAGAAACGAAAGTACCTGATAATTCAATTGGCGTGCGCGAGCTCTAGTAATTGGTCCAGTATGTATAGTAGCAGGGGTTGTGGGTGTAACAATGGTATTGATGTCCTCATCACATGGGATCGGATCTGAACCGGTGTCTGAAGGCGAGACGGCTATTTATTCTGACGGCGAGTCATCCACCGGTGAAACCGAGTCCCTATACCAAATTCATGATGGTGTGTTCGAAGGATATTCCGATGGCAACAGTATTCCGGACCTCCTTGAACCGCCAAGTCGGGTTGCTGTTTACATGGCCGGAACACAGCCCACTTTGCAGTCTACATCTACAGCAGTAATGAATTCCGGATCAGCAGCCGTAGCAGGAGGCCCGGTGCACCGACCGGCTCAAGTTCTCTCCGGTTTGATGGATGCCTGGGCGACCTTGTTAACCACGGCAGTTACCCCGGAGACGCAGGATCAGCACAATGCGGATGTTGCGAAGCTGAAGGACCAGATAACGCAGGCTAAGGAGGACCTGACAGCTGAGGATGCTAGGATGGCTGAAGAACAGGCCGCTTTGGATGCCCAGTCACAGCAGAGATAGGCACAGAATTACCGGCTCATGTTGGATCAGAATGCATCAAACGATGTAATGCGAAGGAAGTACCGATCACGTATGCAGCCGGTCTTCGAAGGATTGAATCTCTTTAATACGCCGGGCGTTGGGCCGAGTAATCCGGCAGCTGCAAACCGGACCGACGCGCCTAGGGCAGCGCCGGATCAACCACGGATGACGGAACCACCTCGACGAACGGATAACCTGCCGCAATATGTGTCAACACCACCGGGTCACTTTTTGAGCCCTTTGGATAACATGATTGCTGCAGCATCTCGCTTGGCAGCTATTCCGATGGAGGGCAATTCACTGGCGGCAATTGAGACGCGGCGGGCCAGGGATCTTCTTCAAATCGCCGTGGTGCAGCAGCAGGCTTATTCCTATAGCCGGGATAGAATTCATTCGACCCCCCATCCGAACAAAAGCTATAGCAAGCACATGGATGAACCGGAACTATCTAGCAGTGCGCGGCGCCGTAATGTCCCTCAGGGACCCAATCCGGCACGCGGTGAGGTAAATGCTCAAGACGTGGTGGATAATGGTAGAGCACGAAGGGCGGACGCTTTGGCAGCACAATATGCGGGTCGTTATCAACCCACCCCGATTCAGCCAGTGGCGTCAGTAGACCGATGCACCGGGCTTGCTTTCAGTTCCTGGGGAGTGCCGTGTCTCACCGGCTCTTTGTAATGTGCGACTGCCCAAGGATTTCAAGGGTCCATGTAAGGTGCCTAATTACACCGCTGATCAGCCACCTGAGGCATGGGTCAAGAGTTATGAGATGGCAATGGAGATGCTGGATGTGGATGAAGCGGCCTGTGCAAAGTATTTCACAATGATGTTGGAAGGGACAGCCCGTACTTGGTTGAAAAACCAACCAGCCAACTCCATCGAGTCATGGGATCAGTTGAAGGCCCGGTTTATAGCCAATTTCAAAGACACATGCAAACAGCCTATGTCCATTATGGATCTGGATGCCTGTGTTCAAGGGGAGAACGAGTCAACAACTCATTGGGTGCACCGGGTTTCAGAAGTTTTGCATTCGTCGGACCGGATTAATGCTGGCCAAGCAATCATAACGCTGGAGCATAATTGCCGGTTTAAGTCACTAAAGATGAAGTTGGGACGGCTCAAGCTCCACTGTAATGACATGGGAACACTTATGGCAGCCTTGGTCAAATATGCCGATTCTGATAATACCAAGGATCCCGATTCTGATGAGGAGAAACCGGAGAAGGGAAGGAAGAACGGCGGTGCAAAAGGACATCAGAACCAAGGAGGCCATGGCAATAATGGTAAGCGCAAAGCAGATAGTTCATATCTTGTGGCTAACACCAATATGGAGCGTTGTAAAGGTAAACCGCCCCAGTGCGGTGGGGGATGAATCTGGAGCGTCTGTTAAACCAGCCCTGCCCAAAGCATGGGACCAAGGAGGCCCCTACCACACATCTTTGGAAAGATTGTTATATTACGAAGGAGTTCTAAAACTCTGATCTATACCGGTATGATCAGGGTCCATCGTGTGGTTTTGGTCCAGGTTTTCATGGTGGTGGCGGTTCAAACTCTGGATTTCAGAATAATCACGGCAACCAGAACAACCAAGGAGGTAATAGCCAACATCATAATCAAGGGAATCAGCAGCAGTCAGGTTATCAAAGTCACCCCAAGCAGTTGAATGGTGGGCAGTATCATGTGTTCACTACTAGCCTGTGCAAGCGCGATCAGAAGCTTCACAAGAGGGCAGTTAATGCTATGGAACCAAAAGTGCCACGTTATTTGCGGTGGTCCGAGCAGCCCATTGTGTGGAGGAGAGAGGATCATCCGCCCTGGGTTGACAATCCGGGTCATCTAGCTTTGGTGGTAGCACCTCAGGTGGGAGGTTATAAGTTTACCAAAGTTTTGATGGATGGAGGGAGCAGTATCAACATCCTGTACTATGAGACTTTTCATCGCATGGGGTTGCCAGACAAGAGTCTTAAACCGTCAAACACTTTTTTTCATGGTGTAGTACCAGGAAAATCGGCGTATCCTGTTGGCAAGATCACTTTGGAGGTTGTGTTTGGAGATGAGCATGATGCCAGGTCTGAAACGTTGACCTTTGAAATGGTGAAAATCCAGAGCACATATCACGCTCTGTTTGGACGGCCGGCTTACGCAAAATTCATGGTGAGGCCCTGCTATATCTATTTACATCTGAAAATGCCGGGTCATAAGGGGACTATCACAGTACACGGAAGTCGAAAGATCGCTTTGGATTGTGAGGAAGGTGATGCGGCCTATGCTGAGTCGGTTTGTGCTACAGAGGAGCTGAAGTTTTATAAAGACAATGTTGATCCGGCAGACATGACCCCTCTGAAGAAGCCCACCACTGAGCATGACCCAACCCTGACGTTCAAACCGGCTGATGAGACTAAACTTGTTGACTTTGTTCCTGGTGATTCATCCAAACAGTTTAGCATCAGCACCAATCTGGATCCAAAATAGGAAAGCGCGCTCATCGAGTTCATCCGTGAGAATCGTGACATTTTTGCATGGAAGCGTTCTGACATGCCAGGTGTACCGAGGGAACTCGCTGAGCACACTCTCAATATTGATCCCAAGTTTAAACCGGTCAAGCAATTTCTTCGCCGCTTTGACGAGGAAAGACGCAAGGCCATTGGTGAAGAGGTAGCCCATTTGTTGGCTCTTTGGGTTTATCGTCGAAGTATTTCATCCCGAGTGGTTGGCTAATCTGGTGCTCGTTCTTAAGAAAAACGGCACTTGGCGTATGTGTGTGGACTACACAGATTTGAACAAAGCTTGTCTGGCAGATCCTTTTGCTCTCCCGCGTATTGATCAGATTATTGATGCGACGGCAGGTTGTGAGCGCCTGAGTTTCTTGGATGCTTATTCAGGTTATCATCAGATTAAAATGGCAGTTAAGGACCAGGAGAAGACAGCCTTCATCACTCCCTTTGGAGCCTTCTGCTATGTTTCTATGCCCTTTGGGCTCAGAAGTGCCCAGGCAACCTATCAACATTGTGTGCAAAATTTTCTTCACACGCATATTGGGCGTAATGTTCATGCCTATGTGGATGACATTGTGGTAAAATCTAGGAAGAAGGAAATCTTGATAGATGACCTCAAGGAGACGTTTGACAATCTTCGGGTTTACAAAACGATGCTCAATCCGGACAAATGCGTTTTTGGTGTTCCTGCAGGCAAGCTCTTGGGTTTTCTTGTGTCCAATAGAGGTATTGAGGCCAATCCGGAAAAGATCAAAGCGATCACATCCTTGGCTAAACCAAAATGCATCAATGATGTTCAGCGTCTGGCGGGTCGAATTGCAGCTCTCAGCCGGTTTATCAGCCGTTTGGGAGAGAAGGCGATTCCTTTATATCAGATGTTGAAGAAGACATATGATTTTGTTTGGAGTGACGCAGCTAATGCGGCATTTGAGGATTGGAAGCGGCAGCTGGCTGAACCGCCGGTCCTTGCTGCTCCGGTTGATAAAGAGCCCTTGCTATTGTACGTGGCTGCCAATGCCCGTGCGGTCAGTGTGGCAATTGTGGTTGAGCGTAAGGAGGATGGGAAGGAATATCCGGTTCAACGGCCAGTTTAGTATATCAGTGAAGTGCTGATCGAGTCAAAACAACGATATCCGCATTGGCAGAAGCTGGTGTATGGAGTTTTTATGGCAAGTTGGAAGCTCAAGCAATATTTTCAAGGCCATCCCATCACAGTGGTTAGTTCTGCTCCTTTGGGCGATATAATTGTAACAGGGAAGCAAGCGGCGGGTTGCAAAGTGGGCAATTGAGCTTGGTCCACATGGATTGAAGTATATGCCTCGAACGGCCATCAATCTCAGGCGCTTGTTGACTTCATCAATGATTGGACCGAGTTACAGGCACCAGAGGACAAACCGGATAGTACATACTGGACTATTCATTTTGATGGGTCCAGGCAATTGGAAGGCTCGGGGGCTGGAGTTGTCCTTACTTCCCCTCTAGGTGATAAAATTTGTTATGTTCTCCGCTTAATGTTTCCTTGTACTAACAATGCAGCTAAGTACGAAGCCTTACTCCACGGTCTCCGCGTGGCTAAGGAAATGAACTTAAGCCAGGTCCGCTGTTTTGGAGATTCTGATCTGGTGGCTCAGCAAGTTTCTGGTACTTGGGATTCTAAGGATCCACTCATGGCGGCTTATAGACACGAGGTGGATATTGTGGCAGGTCACTTTAAGGGTTATCAGGTTGAGCACATTGACTGGCGCAAAAATGAAGCAGCAAATGCTTTAAGCCGGCTGGGATCTCAGCGTAAACCGGTACCACCCAATACCTATTTAGATATCTTGCATAACCCGTCTCTTAAGTTGCCTACAGAGGAGGATTTAGCTGTTCCTGATCCAGAGGCCCAATTGGTAGCCGCTTTACATATCAATCCAGATTGGACGGTTCCATATTTTGCGTATATGAACCGAGGCGAGTTACCAGATGATGAGGTCCTCGCCAGGCAGATAATCCGGCGGTCCAAGTCCATGGTTATTCACAATGGCGAGTTACACCGTTGCAGTGTTTCAGGCGTATTCCAACGTTGTGTTTCTCCTGAAGAAGGACAAGAGATTCTACGTGAAATACATGAAGGGGATTGTGGTGGCTAAAGCTTTTCGTCATGGGTTCTATTGGTTGACAGCTCATGCTGATGCGGAGGATCTGCTAAAGCGGTGTGACGCTTGTCAGAAGTTTTCACGTTGAGCTCATGTTCCGGCTCAAGAGCTACGGATGATTCCTATCACTTGGCCGTTTGCCACTTGGGGGCTTGATATGGTGGGACCTTTTAAGCGCTCCAAGGATAAGAAGACCCACCTGTTGGTGGTGGTTGACAAGTTCAATAAATGGGTTGAAGCGGAGCCCGTCAGCAAGTGTGATGCAGCCACGGCGGTTCAATATCTCAAAAAGATCGTTTTCCGTTTTGGCTTTCCACACAGCATCATCACAGATAATGGCACGAACCTTTCTAAAGGCGAGATGGAGGAGTTTTGTCAACGAGAGCACATCCGGCTTGATGTAGCGTCCGTGGCTCATCCCCAGTCCAATGGTCAAGCTGAGAGGGCGAATCAAGAGATCCTGAAGGGTATCATGCCCTAGCTTATGGTTCCTTTGAAGTGGACGCCGGGTTGTTGGGTGGAAGAATTACCATTTGTGGTATGGAGTATAAACACCACCCCGAACCGATCTACGGGTTATACACCTTTCTTCATGGTTTACGGGGCTGAGGCCGTCCTCCCAAGTGATATTCGTCATGACTACTTGGGTTGCCAATTATGTTGAAGCGGACAATGAGCAAGCACGCCAAGAGGCGCTGGACCTGTTAGATGAGAAACGGGACATGGCTTTGGCTCGATCGGCGGTTTATCAACAAGACCTGCGGCATTATCACAGCCGCCGGGTTAAGACAAGAACCTTTCAAGAAGGTGACTTAGTGCTCCGGCTCATCCAGGATCAGGCCGATATGCACAAGTTATCCCCACCTTGGGAAGGACCCTCTGTTGGGGAACGTAGTAATTTCAAAAAATTTCCTACGATCACGCAAGACCATGGTGATGGCATAGCAACGAGAGGGGAGAGTGTCCGTCCACGTACCCTCGTAGACCGAAAGCGGAAGCGTTATAACAACGCGGTTGATGTAGTCAAATGCGCCTTCACGATCCGACCGATCCAAGCACCGAACGTCACGGCACCTCCGAGTTCTGCACACGTTCAGCTCGATGGCGATCCCGGACTCCGATCCAGCAAAGTGTCGGGGATGAGTTCCGTCGACGACGGCGGCGTGGTGGCGATGTTGATGCTCCACCGACGCGAGGCTTCGCCTAAGCTCCGCGACATATGATTTCTCCGGCGCAGGCTTCGCCTAAGCTCCATGACGATATGACCGAAGTGGAATATGGTGGAAGGGGCACCGCACACGGCTAAGGAAAGATCCGTAGATCAACTTGTGTCTCATGGGGTGCCTTGCCCCGTATATAAAGGAGCCAAGAAGTGCGGCCAGCCTTGGGAGGCGCGCTGGAGGAGTCCTACTCCCACCGAGTAGGACTCCCCCCTGTCCTAGTTGGAGTAGGATTGGGGAGGGAAAGAGGGAAGGCGCCGCCCCTCTCCTTGTCCTATTCGGACTAGAGGGGGAGGCGCGCAGCCCACAGCCGGCCCTTCCTCTTCTCCCTTGTGGCCCATGAAGGCCCATATACCCCGGGGTTCCAGTAACCCCGGTGTTCGATAACTTCCTGTTTTCACTCGGAACCCTTCCAAGTCCAAACATAGGCTTCCAATATATCAATCTTTATGTCTCGACCATTTCGAGACTCCTCTTCATGTCCGTGATCACATCCGGACTCGAACAACCTTGATTGCATCAATACTTATAAACTCATTATGAACTGTCATCGAAGCGTTAAGCGTGCGGACCCTACGGGTTCGAGAACTATGTAGACATGACCTAGAACCATTCTCGGTCAATAACCAATAGCGGAACCTGGATGCCCATATTGGTTCCTACATATTCTACGAAGATCTTTATCGGTCAAACCGCATAACGACATACGTTGTTCCCTTTGTCATCGGTATGTTACTTACCCGAGATTCGATCGTCGGTATCCAATACCTAGTTCAATCTCGTTGCAGTAAGTCTCTTTACTCGTTCGTAATACATCATCTCACAACTAACTCATTAGTTGTAATGCTTGCAAGGCTTTAAGTGATGTGCATTACCGAGAAGGCTGGAGAAACCTCTCCGACAATCGGAGTGACAAAACCTAATCTCGAAATACGCCAACCCAACAAGTACCTTTGGAGACACCTGTAGTACTCCTTTATAATCACCCGATTACGTTGTGACGTTTGGTAGTACCAAAGTGTTCCTCCGATGGCAGGAGTTGCATAATCTTATAGTTATAGGAACATGTATGGGTCATGAAGAAAGCATTAACATACTAAAGCGATCAAGTGTTAAGCTAACGGAATGGGTCATGTCAATCAGATCATTCAACTAATGATGTGACCTTGTTAATCAAATAACAACTCCTTGTTCATGGTTAGGAAACATAACCATCTTTGATTAACAAGCTAGTCAAGTAGAGGCATACTAGTGACATACCTGTTTGTCTATATATTCACACATGTATTATGTTTCCGGTTAATACAATTCTAGCATGAATAATAAACATTTATCATGATATAAGGAAATAAATAATAACTTTATTATTGCCTCTAGGGCATATTTCCTTCATCTCCCACTTGCACTAGAGTCAATAATCTAGATTACAAAGTAATGATCCTTACACCCATGGAGTCTTGGTGCTGATCATGTTTTGCTCGTGGAAGAGGCTTAGTCAATGGGTCTGCAACATTCAGATCCGTATGTATTTTGCAAATCTCTATGTCTCCCACTTGGACTTGGTCCCGAATGGAATTGAAGCGTCTCTTGATGTGCTTGGTCCTCTTGTGAAATCTGGATTCCTTTGCCAAGGCAATTGCACCGATATTGTCACAGAAGATCTTCATCGGTCCCGATGCACTAGGTATGACACCTAGATCGGAAATGAACTCTTTCATCCAGACTCCTTCATTTGCTGCTTCCGAAGCAGCTATGTACTCCGCTTCACATGTAGATCCCGCCACGACGCTTTGTTTAGAACTGCACCAACCGACAGCTCCACCGTTTAATAAAAACACGATCCGGGTTTGCGATTTAGAATCGTCCGGATCGATCAAAAGCTTGCATCGACGTAACCATTTACGACTAGCTCTTTGTCACCTCCATATACGAGAAACATATCCTTAGTCCTTTTCGTGTATTTCAGGATGTTCTTGACCGCTGTCCGATGATCCACTCCTGGATTACTTTGGTACCTTCCTGCCAAGCTTACAGCTAAGCATACGTCAGTCTGGTACACAGCATTGCATACATGATAGAGCCTATGGCTGAAGCATAGGGAACATCTTTCATTTTCTCTCTATCTTCTGCTTGTGGTCGGGCATTGAGTCCGACTCAATCTTACACCTTGCAACACGTAAAAACCTTTCTTTGCACTGATCCATTTTGAACTTTTTCAAAACTTTATCAAGGTATGTGTTTTGTGAAAGTCCAATTAAGCGTCTTGATCTATCTCTATAGATCTTGATGCCCAATATGTAAGCAGCTTCACCGAGGTCTTTCATTGAAAAACTTTTATTCAAGTATCCTTTTATGCTATCCAGAAATTCTATATCATTTCCAATCAATAATATGTCGTCCACATATAATATCGTAAATGCTACTGAGCTCCCACTCACTTTCTTGTAAATACAGCTTCTCCAAAAGTGCAGACAAACCCATATGCTTTGATCACGCTTATCAAAGCGTTTATTCCAACTCCGAGAGGCTTGCACGGACCATAAATTGATCATTGGAGCTTGCACACTTTGTTAGCACCTTTTGGATCGACAAAACCTTCTGGTTGCATCATATACAACTCTTCTTCTAGAAATCCATTCAAGAATGCAGTTTTACATCCATTTGCCAAATTTCATAATCATAAAATGCGGCAATTGCTAACATGATTCGGACAGACTTAAGCATCGCTACGGGTGAGAAAGTCTCATCGTAGTCAACCCCTTGAACTTGTCGAAAACCTTTCGCAACAAGTCGAGCTTTGTAGACAGTTACATTACCATCGGCGTCTGTCTTCTTCTTAAAGATCCATTTATTTTCAATGGCTTGCCGATCATCGGGCAAGTCAACCAAAGTCCATACTTTGTTCTCATACATGGATCCCATCTCAGATTTCATGGCTTCCAGCCATTTTGCGAATCTGGGCTCACCATCGCTTCTTCATAGTTTGTAGGTTCGCCATGGTCAAGTAACATGACTTCCGAATAGGATTACCGTACCACTCACTGTGCGTATTTTACTCTGGTTGACCCTCACGAGGTTCAAGAGCAACTTGATCTGAAGCTTCATGATCATCATCATTAGTTTCCTCACTAATTGGTGTAGTTGTCACAGAACCATTTCTTGTGATGAACTACTTTCCAATAAGGGAGCAGAATCTGATTATCTCATCAAGTTCTACTTTCCTCCCACTCACTTCTTTCGAGAGAAACTCCTTCTCTAGAAAGGACCCGAATTTAGCAACGAAAATCTTGCCTTCAGATCTGTGATAGAAGGTGTACCAACAGTCTCCTTTGGGTATCCTATGAAGACACATTTTCCGATTTGGGTTCGAGCTTATCTGGTTGAAGTTTCTTTACATAAGCATCGCAGCCCCAAACTTTAAGAAACGACAACTTTGGTTTCTTGCCAAACCACAGTTCATAAGGCGTCGTCTCAACGGATTTTGACGGTGTCCTATTCAACGTGAATGCGGCCGTCTCTAAAGCATAACCCCAAAGCGATAGCGGTAAATCGGAAATCGACATCATAGATCGCACCATATCTAGTAAAAAATGCGATTACGACGTTCGGACACACCATTTCTGTGGTGTTCCGGTGGCGTGAGTTGAAAACTATTCCACATTGTTTCAAATGTAAACCAAACTCGTAACTCAAATATTCTCCTCCACGATCAGATCGTAGAAACTTTATTTTCTTGTTACGATGATTTTCCACTTCACTCTGAAATTCTTTGAACTTTTCAAATGTTTCAGATTTGTGTTTCATTAAGTAGATATACCCATATCTGCTCAAATCATCTGTGAAGGTGAGAAAATAACGATACCGCTTGGCGTGCCTCAACATTCATTGGACCACAAACATCGGTATGTATGATTTCCAACAAATCAGTTGCTCGCTCCATAGTTCCGAGAACGGCGTTTTGTCATCTTGCCCATGAGGCACGGTTCATAAGTACCAAGTGATTCATAATCAAGTGATTCCGAAGCCCATCAAGATGGAGTTTCTTCATGCGTTTTACACCGATATGACCTAAACGGCGATTGCCACAAATAAGTTGCACTATCATTATCAACTCTGCATCTTTTGGCTTCAACATTATGAATATGTGTATCACTACTGTCGAGATTCAACAAGAATAGACCATTCTTCAAGGGTGCATGACCATAAAAGATATTACTCATATAAATAGAACAACCATTATTCTCTCGATTTAAATGAATAACCGTCTCGCATTAAACAAGATCCAGATATAATGTTCATGCTCAACGCGGCACCAAATAACAATTATTTAGGTCTAAAACTAATCCCGAAGGTAGATGTAGAGGTAGCGTGCCGACCGCGATCACATTGACTTTGGAACCATTTCCCACAGCGCGCCGTCACCTCGTCCTTTGCCGTGCTCGTCTATTCCGTAGTCCCTGTTTGAGTTGCAAATATTAGCAACATGAACCCAGATTAAATACCCAGTGCTACTACGAGCTCTAGTAAGGTACACATCAATAACATGTATATCACATATACCTTTGTTCACCTTGCCATCCTTTTATCCGCCAAATACTTGGGGCAGTTCCGCTTCCAAAGGTCCGGTCCCGCTTGCAGTAAAAACACTCGATTTAGCTTAGGTCCGGACTTGGGTTTCTTCTCTTGATCAAGAACTTTCTTGCTGTTCTTTTGAAGTTTCCTTCTTCTTCCCTTTGCCCTTTTTCTTGAAACTAGTGGTCTTGTTGACCATCAACACTTGATGCTCTTTCTTGATTTCTACCTCCATGACTTTTAGCATTGCGAAGAGCTCGTGAATTGTCTTAGTCATCCCTTGCATATTATAGTTCATCACAAAGCTCTTGTAGCTTGGTGGCGATGATTGGAGAATTACATCAATGACACTATCATCCGGAAGATTAACTCCCAGCTGAATTAAGTGATTGTTATACCCGGACATTTTGAGTATGTGCTCACTTGTAACTATTCTCCTCCATCTTGCAGCTATAGAACTTATTGGAGACTTCATATCTCTCAATCCGGGCATTTGCTTGAAATATTAACTTCAACTCCTGGAACATCTCATATGCTCCATGACGTTCAAAACGTCGTTGAAGACCCGGTTCTAAGCCGTAAAGCATGGCACACTTTGAACTATAGAGTAGTCATCACTCTGCTTTGCGGACGTTCACAACTTCTGCTCAAAGATCTCGCAGCAGTTCGCTACCCAAATGCTTCCAGGGCGTAATTTTTACGTGCACGCAATGAGGATAATCCTCAAATTACGGACCCGATCCGTGTAATTGCTACCATCATCTTTCAACTTTGCTTTCTCAAGGAACGCATTAAAATTCAACGGAACAACAAGACGAGCCATCTATCTACAAGAAACATAGACAAGCAAAATACTATCGTGTACTAAGTTCATGATAAATTTTAAGTTTAATTAATCATATTAAAAACTCCCACTTAGACAGACATCTCTCCAGTCATCTAAGTGATCACGTGATCCATATAAACTAAACCATGTCCGATCATCACGTGAGACGGAGTAGTTTCAATGGTGAACATCACTATGTTGATCATATCTACTATATGATTCACGTTCGACCTTTCGGTCTCCGTGTTCCGAGGCCATATCTGTTATATGCTAGGCTCGTCAAGTTTAACCTCGAGTATTCCGCGTGTGCAACTGTTTTGCACCGTTGTAGATGGACGTAGAACTTATCACACCCGATCATCACGCGTGGTGTCCGGGTACTACTGAACTTTGGCAACGGTGCATACTCGTGGAGAACACTACTTGATAATTTTAGTGAGAGATCATCTTAAAATGCTACCGTCAATCAAAGCAAAATAAGATGCATAAAGGATAAACATCACATGCAATCAATATAAGTGATATGATATGGCCATCGTCATCTTGCGCTTGTGATCTCCATCTCCGAAGCACCGTCATGATCACCATAAATCGCCACCGGTAGCGACACCTTGATCTCCATCTTAGCATCGTTGTCGTCTCGCCAATCTTATGCTTCCACGACTATCACTACCGCTTAGTAATAAAGTAAAGCATTACATCGCGATTGCATTGCATACAATAAAGCGACAACCATATGGCTCACGCCGATTGTCGATAACTCGGTTACAAAACATGATCATCTCATACAATAAAATATAGCATCATGTCTTGACCATATCACATCACAACATGCCCTGCAAAAACAAGTTAGACGTCCTCTACTTTGTTGTTGCAAGTTTTACGTGGCTGCTACGGGCTTAAGCAAGAACTCATCTTACCTACGCATCAAAACCACAACGATACTTCGTCAAATAGACTCCGTTTTAACCTTCTCAAGGACCGGGCGTAGCCACACTCGGTTCAACTAAAGTTGGAGAGACAGTCTTCCACAAGCCATCTATGTGCAAAGCACGTCGAGGAACCGGTCTCGCGTAAAATGCAGCGTAAGGTTGGTCCGGATCGTCTCGTCCAACAATACCGCTGAACCAAAGTATGACATGCTGGTAGGCGTATGACTTGTATCGTCCACAACTCACTTGTGTTCTACTCGTGCACATGACATCAACGCATAAAACCAGGCTCGGATGCCATCATGTTGGGGAACGTAGTAATTTCAAAAAATTCCCTACGATCACGCCAAGACCATGGTGATGGCATAGCAACGAGAGGAGAATGTCCGTCACGCGTACCCTCGTGAGACCGAAAGCGGAAGCGTTATAACAACGCGGTTGATGTAGTCGTGCGTCTTCACGATCCGACCGATCCAAGCACCGAACGTCACGGCACCTCCGAAGTTCTGCACATCGTTCAGCTCGATGGCGATCCCGGACTCCGATCCGGCAAAGTGTCGGGGATGAGTTCCGTCGGCCGCGACGGCGTGGTGGCGATGTTGATGCTCCACCGACGCAGGGCTTCGCCTAAGCTCATGACGATATGATTTCTCCGGCGCGAGGGCTTCGCCTAAGCTCATGACGATATGACCGAAGTGGAATATGGTGGAAGGGGCACCGCACACGGCTAAGGAAAGATCCGTAGATCAACTTGTGTCTCATGGGGTGCCCTTGCCCCGTATATAAAGGAGCCAAGGGGGTGCGGCCAGCCTTGGGAGGCGCGGCCGAGGAGTCCTACTCCCACCGAGTAGGACTCCCCTGTCCTAGTTGGAGTAGGATTGGGGAGGGGGAAAGAGGGAAGGGGGCGCCGCCCCCCCTCTCCTTGTCCTATTCGGACTAGAGGGGGGAGGGGGGCGCGCAGCCCACCTGGCCGGCCCTTCCTCTTCTCCCTTGTGGCCCATGAAGGCCCATATACCCCCCGGGGGGTTCCGGTAACCCCCCGGTGTTCCGGTAACTTCCTGTTTTCACTGAACCCTTCCAAGTCCAAACATAGGCTTCCAATATATCAATCTTTATGTCTCGACCATTTCGAGACTCCTCGTCATGTCCGTGATCACATCCGGACTCCTAACAACCTTCGGTGCATCAATACTTATAAACTCATTATGAACTGTCATCGAAGCGTTAAGCGTGCGGACCCTACGGGTTCGAGAACTATGTAGACATGACCTAGAACCATTCTCGGTCAATAACCAATAGCGGAACCTGGATGCCCATATTGGTTCCTACATATTCTACGAAGATCTTTATCGGTCAAACCGCATAACGACATACGTTGTTCCCTTTGTCATCGGTATGTTACTTACCCGAGATTCGATCGTCGGTATCCAATACCTAGTTCAATCTCGTTGCGGTAAGTCTCTTTACTCGTTCCGTAATACATCATCTCACAACTAACTCATTAGTTGTAATGCTTGCAAGGCTTTAAGTGATGTGCATTCTTGAGAAGGCACGGAGAAACCTCTCCACAATCGGAGTGACAAAACCTAATCTCGAAATACGCCAACCCAACAAGTACCTTTGGAGACACCTGTAGTACTCCTTTATAATCACCCGATTACGTTGTGACGTTTGGTAGTACCCAAAGTGTTCCTCCGTAAACGGAGTTGCATAATCTTATAGTTATAGGAACATGTATGGGTCATGAAGAAAGCATTAACATACTAAGCGATCAAGTGTTAAGCTAACGGAATGGGTCATGTCAATCAGATCATTCAACTAATGATGTGACCTTGTTAATCAAATAACAACTCCTTGTTCATGGTTAGGAAACATAACCATCTTTGATTAACAAGCTAGTCAAGTAGAGGCATACTAGTGACATACTGTTTGTCTATATATTCACACATGTATTATGTTTCCGGTTAATACAATTCTAGCATGAATAATAAACATTTATCATGATATAAGGAAATAAATAATAACTTTATTATTGCCTCTAGGGCATATTTCCTTCACCCTCTGTGGTCAGCAAAAATCTGCACAACGGATCATACTACCTCATTAACGTTCGAGAAGACTCACGCAGTTCTGAGGAGGAGACCCGGCGGCCATGGAACATAGCTCTCCTTCGGCCTTACTACACTTGAGCCATAGGCTTTTCTTATGTACATATTTCAACAATGTATATATTATAATCAATATAATAAACCGGCATCCTTGCTATAAGAAGGGTCTCTGCCTTTTTCTTCAAATCTCTTTGTTTACATGGGGCTTGGTGACAAAGCGAAGTACTACCGATTAAACCGCTATCATGCCAAAAACAGCTTGGGAGCTTCACACCCAAGGGGCCAAAGAGAGTTCTATTGCTAAAAGCACGACTCAAACATAGGCACCCATTGAGCACAGCTCACAAAGTTACTTGGGGCTCTTTGTGTAAAGTAACAAAGAGTTTGAAAGGACCCTTGTAATCGGTATCGACCCACGGCTTGGAAGCCTAGTGTATTCACCTAAAACTCCGGGTTAACCTGCCTTCATCAAGTAAGCCACTCCTATCCGGTAATCCTGGCATGACCATGAGCGTTTGACAAGTCAATCTTTTACAGACCCTGAACTTGTCAAAGTTAAAACGATGATTGGTTAGTTGGAGGCCCATCTTAAAAGGCTTTGCAATAATGGTTTAACTCGGCGGCCTGGCAGCCCATGAAAAGCCTCGAATTTGGGCCTGGCAGCCCTTGAAAAGCCTCGACTACACGGTTTTTGTTTGCTTTTTGCCAAGTTTTTGTTCTTTGGTAATATCATATTAGCAC
Source organism: Aegilops bicornis (assembly GCA_021605145.1). Classification (NCBI taxonomy): domain Eukaryota; kingdom Viridiplantae; phylum Streptophyta; class Magnoliopsida; order Poales; family Poaceae; genus Aegilops; species Aegilops bicornis. The sequence goes on along the minus strand of CM038673.1, from coordinate 296,453,465 downwards.
GGTGTTTGTTAACCCGGCTTGGCTTTCAACTACAAGTTGTCAGATCATATTCATGTTAACCCGGTGTTTGGTAACCCGGCTATACTTTCAACTATAAGTTGTCAGACCATATTTCTCATCAAAACCGTGTTTCACAACCCGGACTGGCTTTGATTACATATTACCAGCATAATCAAATGGTGTTATTCACAACACGGTATGTTTAAAAAGTTTACACCAGCATTGCATGGTGGGAGTTATCAATGCTTCAGATTTGGGTTTTTCACCCTTACTACAAATACAAGTTGGTAAACCAACTCAGTGATTTAATATCACAGACAGCAGGATTGCATGAAAAGATATAATCAAGCATAGCACATATCATGGCAGATCAAACAAAGTTATGTATCAGTGCCGCGGATCAAAGTACTTGCACTAGCCTATTACAAGGCGCTTTGAGGCCCAAAATGCTAATTGTTCTTACACAAAACAAAAGTCGACAAAGTAACCCGATTGCGGATTAAGACTCATTGCCGTGATGATGTGAAGTTGATGGATCTTGAGCGCTGGTTCAACCTCCTCCTGTCCACCCGGTGGCTGGAAGTCAATGGTGGTCGGTCAATCCGGGTTAGAGCCTGAAATACAGCTTCTTCACTTATCAGATTGGACGGTTCAACATCAGGGGCGTAAGTGTGCTTACGGATTGGCGGGATAAGGTTTTGCACTTCTGTCACAGTTGTATCAACCCGCTAGTTCCTTTCATCGCAAAAGGACCGATGAACAGTCAAGTTAGCCTCTTCAGCCAGTTGACTCGACAACGGACGCATCTCCTTTGTCAGGGCTTTGAGGGCTTCGTTGTCAAAAGCTGACCCGTCTGTTTGTTCATCCGGAAATCCCTTGGCGATATCAACTGGATCCAAGTCAGATATCCATGCTTTGGCCCGAGTCAGTGCCGATGGCGCTAGTCCCGGCAGCGAATCGCTTCACCTCTTCTATCTGCTTGGCGTCATGGATAATCTTATTAGTGTGTCCTTGATCAATGTTGGTACCAGTTTGTTGTATGAGACTGCACAGATAACCCGTTGGGCACCGGTGTATAATTGCTCAATCAAAGTGTATGCTGCCTTCAGCTTCATCCGCATATCTGTGCCCAGCTGAGCAATGCGATTACCTGCAACAGTTTACGAATTCAATGTTAAACCAGCAGAGTTCAATATATTTTCGAACCGTCTATGACAAAGTACTTACCAAAGATTGCAGAAGTCGTATCATTCACTTGATGTTTTAGTCCTATCAGCTCTTCCGCCACCGGCTTAAGAGCTGCTTCGGCATCTTCAGCCAGCTTCAACAAAGCAACCTTCTCAGTTTCCCAGTTGGTGCGTTCATTTTTGAAACCATCCTTCAATTGCTCCATGGTTGTCAAAACACCCTTTAGCTCCTCTTTGGCTTTCAAGGTCTCTTCTTGCTGGGACTTGATGTCTTCTTGAAGATCGGCGATTTGCGATTCTTTGATATTTTTATCGGTCTGCAAAAGTCAGAAGATGAAGTTGTTTAAGTCCCAAGCACATAATAAGTTATGCAATCGGCACTTGGGGGCTAATGTGGATTGCTTTTTAAAGTGAGTATTGTCAAGTTCCAAGGCTCAATCCAGGTATTAAGCTTGGCACTTGGGGGCTAAGGCACAATTGATCAGTTATAAAGTAAAGGCAATTAACAAGGACAGACAGCCCCGGTTTGTCTTCAAAAGAGAAACCGGCCCTTGGGGGCTACTCAGTTGAAGTGCTCTTTATATCAAAGTCCCGGTTTTCAAGAGATAACACGGCCCTTGGGGGCTACAATGGAAGAGATATATAGAATAAAGTAAATTTCAAAGCATTCTTGAAGATTACCTCATAACGTTCCTTCATCAGGTTCACCAAACCGGCTTCAAAGTCACGGCTGGTGTAAAGGCGGTTTAAAAATCCGGAATGAAGTTCCTCGGCACTAAGGTTGATGAAGTTGGATAAATCAATATTCCCTTTCCCCTTGCCCATAGCAGTGAATTCCTCCTTGGCAGTATGTTTTGATAAGACAACCGAATTACCAGGGCTAGTGTGACCCATACCAGTAATAATAACATCATCATCATTACCCTTTGCTGGACTTGGCGGATTGACGGTATACCTGGCTGGACTTTGCGGATTAGCAGCTGGGCTCGGCGGATCAGCAGCCAGGCTCGAAGGAGTAGCATGAGGGCTTGATGGATCAATATGAGTAGCCGGGTCAGCTTCTAGCGGATTAGCTTCACTGTTCTCACCTTGTGGGCGGAATCATCCATAACATCAGTATTTCTACTGGTACCTTCAGGAGCCCTATCCGGTTCAACTTCACCAATAGGGGCACTGGTTTTAGCCTTCTTGCTCAGACAGGCTTTGGCACTGATATCAAAACAAAGATTAGCACGGTAAACCGAACAATGAAGGAAAAAGATGAAGGGCAGTATATTTACCCAGGGACGGTTTTAAGGGGAGGCAGCTGAGTGGTTGATGAACCACCAGACGAATTGGAAGACACCTGGTAATTCGGATCAGACGGATTGAGTGGGTATCGGAAGAGACCCTACAAAGGATAAAGTTTTTCGGGAGAACAAGTAACCTCTGGACGACGCTTCCGGGTTGGTGTATCCGTTAAACCGGAAGAGGTGACTTGCTGGCCACTGTGTCGAGTTGTGCGACGCCGTTCAGGTTGCTGTGTCTTCAAAGAAAGTTTTGGATCCAAATAAGCAAGAGGGTGAGAGTATTTTACTTTCCGAACTGCACGGCGAAATCTTTGAACCGACACAAGATCTGAATCGGAGGAAAGAGAGATTACCTCAACATGGTCCGCACGGCTGGCCTCCGCATCATCCTGGGAATAGTCATTGTCAATAAGGTGTATGCAAAAGGAACCAAGGGAGTCAAGTTCTACCTGTTGATCCAATTCGTCTATATCTTCTGGCGGATCAGAAGACTCGGCGGTTTTCTTGTTGGCTGTTCTCTTGGTGACTTTGCTCTTAGCACGAGGAGTCTTGGCCGGTTTATCTTGAGTTTTCCTTTTCCAGAAGGAGCTATTGGCCTGCAAAATTAAACAAAGGATTATTATATCAGTGTTAAAGCAGAGATGAATCAAAAAAGTACAAGGTTAAAGTTTTTACATTTGGCGGTTTATTTGGAGAGCATAAAAGGCGCATCCCAATTTGGCTGCATCGGCGATCGGTTAAATCAAGCATATTCTTTACACTTTCAGAGACTTCATCATCAGTCATTTCTATTTCATTAAACCGTTGAGGATCCTTGGCATCGCCGGTATATTCATACATCAATCCGGGGTGGCGGCTTAAAGGTAGGACACACCACGAAACCCAACAGCGGACGAGATCAACACCAGTCAAACCGTTGGCGAGGAGAGCCCGGAGCTTGGCGAGTTGAGGTGCATAAGCTTGTCGTTCTTTGGCGGTTAATCGTTGAGGTAAAGGGTGGCCATTGCTAAGCGGTGGAGCGGTAGCACAGCAAAGGATTTTCTTCAGCGAGGCAGTGTTCGACAATAAAACCATGTTTGGTTCAATCTTTAGGATGGTCAGAAGTTTGGCATGAGGAAAATCAACTTCTTTCCTTTTTTGAATCGACACACCACCAAGTTCAGTATTGGGGCCATCAGAGAACTCAGTTCAGCGGTTTAAGTGGAAGAAATCCCGGAAGAGATCAACAGTTGGTTCTTCTTGAAGGTAAACTTCACAGAACACTTGGAAGCATCATATGTTGGATACGGAATTTGATCCAATATCCTGAGGATGGAGTTGGAAGCTGGCAAGTACATCCCGGAAAAACTTTGATCCGGGAGGGTTGAATCCCCGGGATAGATGCTGCATAAACACAATCACTTCTCCATCTTGAGGCTCAGGAGGGCACTCAGGGCCAGGAACTAACCAGTGAAGGACATCTTTTGAAGCTAAAGCGCCCGTTACAACGTATCCGTTGATTTGCGTTTCCGTGATCCGGGATGGAACCCAGTTGCAAGCGGAAAATTGCTTGGTCATCTTGAAAAGCAAAACTGTAAAGGAAAAATGAAGGCCGGTTTGCGATTGACGGTTCATGTGTACTAATCGGTGTTAAACCGGGAATTTGATCAAAGCATACATGTGAGGTAAACCAAAAATTGCTATTCAAGTCAAGATGGCGGTTTAAGTGAGGACTAATGGCATATGGCGGATTATCAACTACTAAAGGTTAAACCGCCCTTAGGTGGAAGGGCCAGAGCTGAAAATCTACTAAGTGTTGACAGAAACAGGTTTCACAAAATGATAGTATAAATTTGGATCTACCATAGTTCAGTAAGAAAATTATTCTGAGCCCTAAAATGGAGACGACAAAACACCATAAATCCAGAAGGGAATTATCAAGGCAGGAGGAGATGCTACGGCGAGGTAAACTAAAATTACAACTTTGGCCGCAAGAGGAGGATGACAAGTTCATCTAGTTTCAACAGTAATCAAAAAGGCAGCGAGCAAAGATGAACACCTGTGAACACGGATGAACGTAGAAACCCTAAATACAGATCTAGGGTTGAGAGGAGGAAGCTTACCAGATGCGCAGGGATAGCGGAGAAGAGCCGCAGTTTACGGTACTATCGAGGTTGATGCAGCGGCCTTTGTCGATGCAAAGGCTCGAAGGTTGAGGTCAGCGGCGGAGGTTCAGAGCTTGAGCGTCGCGAGGAGGAAGAAGAGGCACCGAAGGGGAAGAAAGAAAGGACCCCCAAGCCTATTTATAAGGCAAATGGATAAGGAAAGCGCGGGGATCGAGGAGCCTGAAGCGGAAAAAGAGGGTGTCGCTGTCGCCTCGATCTTCAGGAGCAATTAATTAAAGGAATCTTTTTAATCTTTTTATACAGAAATGACGTCATGACAAGCCACTGCTGTATCCAGAGGATGACGTCACGACGGTTTAACAAAAGTTTACAAGAGAAGTCATCGCGGCGGTTTACGAGGAATGTAAGAAGATGTTCACAGGATTTTTCTAAGTATTGGAGATTGACATGAACTGGTTCAAATCAACCTGGGGCCTAAAGTTGGGGATATAACTACCAAGGGTAAACCGCCCAGGAGGGGCCGGTTCACCCTCAACTACATTGAAGCCCGTTAAGACCCAGAAGATGGCGCTTTACTGATGAAGCTTAGAGGCCCAGAGCCCAAAGGCGGATTAGGGCCCATGGTAGTAAACCGCTAGGATTGTATAACTTGTGTTGTAAGATAGGAAAGGGGAGACTGAGGCAGACACTTGTATGAGTCGACCTCGGGACTCTGTAGACCGGCCGGGCGTCAACCTATGTATATAAAGGGACGACTCGACGACGGTTCGAGGGTAGGAAAAACAACAACTCGAGACCCAGGCAAAGCGTATTTGCTCCCTAGTCATCGAAACCCAATCAATTCCATCACAACTAGACGTAGGCTTTTACCTTCATCGAAGGGGCCGAACTAGTATAAAAACTCATGTGTCCCTTGTCCGGTTTAACCCCTCAAGCTAACCCGTCGTGATGGCTCCACGACTAAGTCCTTTCAAGAGGACATCTGACGTGTTAATTCCAAACAGACGGCGAACTTGTATCCGCCGCCACAACCTCTTCAAGCGTCGCTTTAACGATTGCTTCGGTGGAATTGTGCGGAATTGAGTCTACAACGACCCTGGAAAATTTCGTTGAGTTCCGATGGAGGAATCTCCGGCAATCTCCGATATACCGGAGCCGCAATGAATCTGGACGAGTTTGGAGCGTGGTGTCCAGCATCTAGCTCGGACGTCCTTTGGAAGATCCAACCGTTGACCGGCTGTGGAATTCCTATATCTACCACCTGTCAAAAATTCAGCTTGATCCGACTGTCCAAACTCCGGGAACCTCCCGATTAGTGCATCACTTTTCAGATATGTTTCCTGCGCGAATACGGATCCGATCCGTATTCATGTTTCTTTATGAACATGGTATTGGACAACCTTTTTAAAGGAATTTTCTTCTAAGGTATTGCGCGTTGTTCTTAAACACGTGCCCATAAAATTTTAAGCCTCCTCTGAGGTAATCCTCGTCATCAAGCTAGTGTCAAACCAGTCCGGCAATATGGCTCCACGGCTGCCGACCTGCGCTAGACATGTCGTCGCTTTTTGAGCCGAGATCAACTTCTTCGAATCCTCACCTCGGCGAGCCGAATAAGAGTTCGAAATCGCCAAAGATAAATCATCACCAACATACTCCGGTGACTTCGGTGTCACCAGCCGACCAGCTTCGTCACGTTAACTGGATCGAGGGCTTCGCCATGCCGTCACTTTATCGCCCATTAGGCAATGGGTATGCGGATCGATTCCCAATTTTTGGGAGTCGCTTTTCTTTAGACCGCTACAACAAATAAACAAGGTGCTATTAATCCTAACAATTTTTGCTTGTTGGGTTTATTTTTCTTAAGGAATTATTACGCTGGTTTGTTCCATCATCTGTACATGGGTCTATCAAATGGTGTCCACATTAAAAACGGTCGCGTGGTGGTTCGGTCAGTTTCCATATATAGTTCGGCGAACGCCGCATCCGGAGCCCGGACCGCCCTGCAAATTCAGGCTTTGTCATGCCTTCACTGCGTCACGCTAACGCCCTGCACCAAAATTCAGGCTTCGGCGCCAGGCCACATCTATTTAAATAAATTATTTTTGCGTAAAGCAATTATGCAAGGATTATATATATATATATATATATATATATATTATTTCCTGGACCGCATTGTTTTATGTGTGCAGGTAATCGATTTTGACTGTGTTACACAGTTACTACTCTGGAGTGCAGAACTCCTTGCTCGGACACCTCAGACCTGGGGGCTGGGACCTCGGCCATGCCGAGGACTGCGAAACTTGTCGGTTCAATGGGCGTCTTCGTCCCGCCACAAGCCCGAATCGCGTCATCAACAGCGAACACATTAACCAGCTAAGTTGCTTTCATGCTAAAAAACTTCCAGTTTTTTAATTTTGTTCGCTTTGACCAAGCATTATACTTTTTGGCACAAAGTTGTTTGTGACAAAGTTCCTTGTCAAAACTTTGTTTGTGACACACATATTCAAACACCCCGTTTACTTGGGGGCTTCCTTTGTGAGGCTTTTCCTCTTGCATATGATTATACTTGTACAGCTTCGTTCCTTGTTCGTGTATTACGCCACAATATGCACCATGTTGACTTAAGCGATTTGCAAGCTGGGTTGCCTTGCTCCTGTGTTTACCCCTACGTTCCCGATTGTTCGGCTAGGGAGTAAAGGGAGCACCTCTGCGATTTTCCCGATTGGTTCATCCAAGCCGGACCTTAGACTGGGTGAAGCCGAAAGCTAGCGCTCTTACTGTTTCCAATTATGGTCGGCACACAACGGAACTCATGACTACAAAACATTTATTGCACAAGTCTCATATTAACAATGAGCACCAAAGAAAGGTATCGGTGGGGGTAATATTTTCTTCGACGATGCTTCTTACACTTCGTTAGTAATATAGCATAAGTTCCCTGAGCGCGCTTTGTCTGTTACAGCCTTATGGCATGATTGCCTGGTTATCGGAAACACCGTCAATATTCTCGACAGGTGGAGTACATAACACTTTTTCGTCCTTGACCAAAAAGGGAGAAGCCGACGGTCGGTTAAGACGCGTTTAAAGTCCGGGTGAACATAGATATGATATAAGTACTTCGGTACATACAATCATTCTTTTTCCCAAGTCACATGGGGGCTCTTAAATTAGTATGAGTTGTTTTTCTTCTTGGTCGTTGCGAAGTCTTTTTTCTACCACTCCTTTCTCGATGCAAGTGTGTGGTCAATAGCCGGATAGGCTTGCTTCTCTCTAAATCCGCTCGAGTGCAGTTTGCTAAACTAGCCTCGGAGAAGCACTCCGCCTTTGGGATAAGGAGGTTGAAGCCATAGGCTGACCCGCTTGAAGTCTTGAGATAGGATGTGTCATGTTAAAACCCGACAGAAGCACCTTTTTTTTACAAGTCCAATTTTCGGATTGGCACTGAACACTTGATCTAGTTCGGACATTAAACTTTTGAATAAGTTTTTTGGCTTTTCGAGCCTACGACACTTCCAAACTATTTGTGCGTTTCCAGCATTAGTCTCGCAGTGCAACGCCGGACACCTTTAGGGATTCGGCAAAAATTCTCGGATATTGCTTTATATGCATCGGTTTCGAGTTGTGTCTTCGGTCAATGGTTGGGTTGCCCGGCTCCTGTGCTTACCTCCTACGTTCCACTTTGTTCGGCTAGGTGTGCAAAGGGAGAACCACTGTGATTGTGCTTCCAGTTTGCATGGTCAAGCACCTCCGTGGAGAAAGACGAAAACTGGCTGTCACAATAGGCGTAAACTGGTCAGCGAGCCGATGACTACGTTAAATGATGGGCCGTTCATAACATTGGCCGAAGTGTTTATGGCTTGACCTCGGATTTCGCCGAACAGTAACCGGGGGCTCGTAGCTAGCTTCCCCAGTTTAAAGCTCCTATTACTAAGCGAAAGTTATAAAGCCCGCATATCTGATTGCTTCGTTTCTTCTAACACAACCACCTCCGGGCACCGATACATCGGCTAAGGGTTGTTTTGTTAGTGCGGAAACACCATGTGTACTATCTACCAAGGGGTAGAAGCCGACGATGGGCCACTTTCAACTGATAAACCATCGCAATGGAGTCAAAATAATGATGTAAAGTACTTGGATACATAGAATCATTACACATAATCCGTGATTTTACTCTGGATATCGATCCTTAATTCGGCCACCCGTGCCGACATTAAGGCTCGGGGGCTACTGGGCTTCGTGCTCATTATTTACAAATATTAAAGGGGCACATCGATCCCCTGATCTGGTGTTGCCACCCGACCAGTGTCTCGGGGGCTACTGCATTGGTAATCCAATGCAGAGAATTTAAACCGCAATATAGTTCTCGAGGAGATTACTATCCTCAGGTTGGTCGGCCGCACCCAACCCGAGTCTCGAGGACTTTGCACCCTGCGTTTCTATTCCTAAGTCTGATGCCGAGCGGGAATTGATCCTCAGGCTGATTTTATGAATCGACCTGAGTCTCAGGGGCTACTAGGGTCAGCGGTTTGATTTTTTCCTTCAGGTGCATCCCAGATATTAGGCCGACACGCACCTTGAGGGCTACTGGCTATACATCTCGGCAGATATTACATTGCACAATTCAGAATTAAATTCATAAGAATCAGTCCCATTGCCAAGGTGGTGCACCACCTCAGAAGCAGTCCGACATAAAGCTTGGTCGCCAGTGGCTTAGCTAAACTCTTTCAACTTTTTGAATCAAGGTGATCTATGACACCTCGAATACTATCCGGCGTTGGAGCTCGGATATAGTCCGGCGTTGGAGCTTGGACACAGTCCGGCGTTGGAGCTCGAAAACGGTCTGCCATTGGTGCTCGATTGAGAAGGATACCTCGAACGCAGTCCGGCGTTAGAGCTCGGACGCAAGAGGACACTGCTTCCCGGGGACAACTTCAAACCCGAGGTGTGGCATAAAAATAACAAGGCATTGATAAAGGCAAGAAACTTAAAGGGGCTCCTCGGATACCCAACGTGTAAACTCTTCAGATTCACTTTAGCGATCCTCAAGATCGAAGATGGAAAGATTTGTTGAACCAGTTTTCAAGACCGACGACCGAAGATGAAGAACAGTTCGAAAGAATCAAGGAGCGTCCCTAACTTGAAGACCGGTTCAGGGGGCTACTGACGGTGTCCTGGACTAGGGGCTACTCACCACGTCATCTCCCGATCTAATAGATTTGGCCGAGGACCCCCATGGCCGTATACTCATGGGCCAGTCCGAACAGTTGCCGCATGCAAGGAAGATTCCACAAGACTTGGCGATCAAGACAAGGACTCCTCCCCACCAACGTATTCAGCTAGGACTCTTGTTATCCTAGGCCTCTGGTGCATTATATAAACCGAGGCTAGGCTAGTCGATAGATATATACAACAATCATACCATAGGCTAGCTTCTAGGGTTTAGCCTCTACGATCTCGTGGTAGATCCACTCTTGTAATACTCATATTCATCAAGATCAATCAAGCAGGAAGTAGGGTATTACCTCCATCGAGAGGGACCGAACCTGGGTAAACATTGTGTCCCTTGCTTCCTGTTACCATCAGCCTAAGACACACAGATCGGGACCCCCTACCCGAGATCCGCAGGTTTTAACATCGACAGTACCGCCGCCTGGCGGGCAATCACTGTAGCCACTCCCCATCTCTTTTGATTAATGGCGCACGGACTTTGAGGGAGGGAGAGGGCCGCCTGCTGGGTGTGGGCCTCTCCTCAAACCGACTGGTCCAGCTTGCCGCCTTCTGGCTTCTCACTAATAGATAGGGCCCGCCGGGGGTGGGCCGTACCGACAGCCCGTAGTGGGTGCGTGACCTTCTCAGCCATGCATGATGTCATGGGCTGCATGGCAACAGTGCCGCGCCGGGCAGAGGATGTCCGCCCAGTACGCCGCACTGTAGCCACGCTCTATCCTGGATTCGGGGGTGGCAGGCAGCACTGTAGCCACGCCCCACCTCGTCGTTATTATGTGGTGCAAACTTTGAGGGTGCTTGGAGCCGCCTTCTAGGAGCCGGCCTCTCTGGAGGCCGCCTGCTAGGAGCCGGCCCGCCTCGGGGCCGTTTGTTGGGCCTCGTCGTCTTCTGGCAGCCGGCCGATTGGACCAGCCGGCCGCAAGAAGGCGTCTCTTTGGTCTTTGATTCTTGAGGGGCGTAGCCGGCCCCGATGTCTTGAAATGCCATGGGGGGGCGATGATGCTACCTGTGGCCAATTACTCCGATAGGTAGCATTCCACATCAAAAATTCTGCTTTTATCATTTACCTACTCGAGGACGAGCAAAAATTAAGCTTGGGGATGCTTGATATGTCTTCATCGTATCTATAATTTTTATATTAGTCCATGCTATTATATTATCCATCTTGGATGTTTTATATGCATTAATATGCTATTTTATATCATTTTTTGGGACTAACCTATTAACCTAGTGCCAATTGCTATTTGTCCTTGTTTTTGTCTCTTACATAAAATTAGTACCAAACGGAACGAAAGTTTTTGACAATTTTTCTTGAACAAGAAGACACCCGCGAAGCTTTGGGAGGAGGCCAGAAGAGCTACGGGTGGGCCACAAGCTCACCAGGCGCGCCCTAGGGGGGCGCCTGCAAGCTTGTGGGCCGCCGTAGCCCCTCTAACCCTAATCACAGCTCAATAAATACCTAAATATTCCCCGTTTACCAAAGGGCACACCAAAAATACTTTTTCGCTGCCGCAAGCCTCTGTTCTCGTGAGATCCCATCTTGGGGCCTTTTCTGGCACTCTGCCGGAGGGGGATTCATCACGGAGGGCCTCTACACCAACTTTGCTGCCCTACCGATGATGTGAGAGTAGTTTACCACAGATCTACGGGTCCATAGAGAGTAGCTTGATGGGTTGTTCTCTCTCTTTGATCTTCAATACAATGTTCTCCTCGATGTTCGTGGAGATCTATTCGATGTAATCTTCTTTTGCGGTGCGTTTGTTGAGATCTGATGAATTGTGGATTTATGATCAGATTATCTATGAATATTATTTGAGTATTCTCTTAACTCTTTTATGCATGATTAAGATACCTTTGTATTTCTCTCCGATCTATTGATTTGGTTTGGCCAACTAGATTGATTTTTCTTGCAATGGGAGAGGTGCTTTGTGATGGGTTCAATCTTGCGGTGTCCTCACCCAGTGACAATACGGGTAGCGAGCCACGTATTTGTATTGTTGCCATTAAGAATAAAAAGATGGGGGTTTTACCATATTGATTGGATCTATCCCTCTACATCATGTCATCTTGCTTAAGGTGTTGCTCCGTTCTTGTTAACTTAATACACTAGATGCATGCTGGATAGAGGTCGATGTGTGGAGTAATAGTAGTAGATGCAGGCAGGAGTCGGTCTACTTGTCACGGACGTGATGCCAATATGCATGATCATTTCCTTAGATATCGTGATAACTTTGCGGTTTTCTATCAGTTATTCAACAGTAATTTCTTTACCCATCCTATGTTTCTTTCAAGAGAGAAGCCTGTAGTGAAACCTATGGACCCCGGGTGTATTTTTATCATATTATTTTCAGATCTATAAAACCAAAAACCCAAAAATACCTTGCTGCAATTTGTTTATATTTACCTTATTTTACACTTTTATGTATCGTTTATATCAATCTCTATCAGGTCTCACTCTTGCTAAGCAATGTTAAGGTTGTGTGCAAGTGTTTGTTAGTTTGTGCAGGTGCATCTATTGGAGACTTGTGTGTCCCTCCTACTTGATTGATACCTTGGTTCTTAACTGAGGGAAATATTTATCTCTACTTTGCTGCATCACCCTTTCCTCTTCAAGGGAAAAACCAACGCAAGCTCAAGAAGTAGCAGAGGACCTGGTGTGTTGATGTTATCAAGTATCTTATTGATCTGAACTTCATTGGCCACACTAGGATGAACAGGGCAGGGACTTTGGTGTTGATGAGCATTGTCTTCATTGTGAGTAGCATTGTCTTCATGCTCAGCATTGTCTTCACACAAGACATGAGCAGGTATCATGATCTCATCAACTCCTGGCTCCTCAATGGGTATGATATCTCTAGTTCCCATTAGCCTGATGTATTCACTGTTAGGTAGTTAATGTCTACTACGCAACCTTTCTACTTGTAGACTTGTGTTGGGCCTCCAAACGCAGAGTTTTGAAGGATAGTAGCAAATTTCCCTCAAGTGGATAGCCTAAGGTTTACCAATCCGTGGGAGGCATAGGATGAAGATGGTCTATCTCAAATAACCCTACAACCAAATACAAGAAATCTCTTATGTCCCCAACACACCCAATACAAATGGTAAATTGCATAGGTGCACTAGTTTGGGAAGAGATGGTGATACAAGTGTAGTATGGATAGTAGATATAGGTTTTTGTAATCTGAAAAATAAATAAACAGCAAGGTAACTAGTAACAAAAGTGAGCAAAAATGGTATTGCAATGCTTGAAAACAAGGCCTAGGGTTCATACTTTCACTAGTGCAAAATCTCTCAACAATGATAACAAAATTGGATCATATAACAATCCCCCAATGTGCAATCACTCCAAAGTTCCTATTGCAAAGAACATAAGATGAAATTGTGTGTAGGGTACGAAACCACCTCAAAGTTATTCTTTCCAATCAATCCATTGAGCTATTCCTGTAAGTGTCACAAACAACCCTAGAGTTCGTACTAAAATAACACCATATGACACACATCAACCAACTCTAATGTCACCTAGATACTCCAATGTCACCACAAGTATCCGTGGGTCGATTATATGATATGCATCAAACAACTTCATATCCAAAATATTCCATCCAACTTCAAAGAGTACCCCAAGATTTCTATCGGAGAAAGGAATATGAAAGCGTGTATCAACCCCTATGCATAAATTACCCCAATGTCACCACGGGAATCCGCAAGTTGATAACCGAAACATACATCAAGTGAATCAATAGAACATCCCAATGTCACCACGGATATCCCATCGCAAGATATACATCAAGTGCTATCAAATCCAAAAGATTCAATCTGACATAACAAAACCTCAGAGGAAAGTATTCAATTCATCACAAGAAGGTAGAGAGGGAAGAACACCATAGGATCCAACTACATTAACAAAGCTCGTGGTACATCAAGATCGTGCCAAATCAAGAACACAAGAGAGAGAGAGAGAAAGAGAGAGAGAGAGAGAGAGAGAGATCAAACACATAGCTACTATTACATACCCTCATTCCCGAGGGTGGACTACTCCCTCCTCTTCATGGTGGCCGCTGGGATGATGTAGATGGCCTCCTATGTGATGATTTCCCCCTCTGACAGGGTGCCGGAATAGGGTCCCGATTGAGTTTTCATGGATATAGAGGCTTGCGGCGATGGAACATCTCATCTAGGGTTCTTTTGGGCGGTTTGGGTATTTACAGGAATTTTTGGCCTCGGTCTCACGTCAAGGGGTCCATGAGGCAGCGACAAGCTTGGTCGCCCCTCCCTGGGGGTAGGGCGCGCCTAGCAATATTGACGTGCCCTCGTGGATCTTCTGGTCCTCCCACGAAGCTTCAGGGGCCTCTTTTGGTCCACATAAAATTACCGTAAATTTTTAGCCCATTCCAATAACTTCTCTTTCTGCACAAAAAAGGACACACGATAGTTCTGCTCAAAATAGCGTAAGTCCGGGTTAGTTCCATTCAAATCATACCAAAACCATATAAAATTGTTATAAACATGGCATGAATACTTCATAAATCATAGATACGTTGGAGACGTATCATCATCCCCAAGCTCAATTCATGCTCGTCCTCGAGTAGGTAAATGATAAACGAAATAATTTATGTAGTGTGAATGCTAGCATAGTGCATAAGTTTGATCAATGATAGTTCCAAACACTTTCTCTAGCATCATTATAATCATGACAGTATCTCATCTCATAAAACTTCTCATGATCAAGTAGCAAGCTATTCACAAGTTAAAGTATAGACCATAAACTTTCTTGAAAATTAACAAACTATGTTCCCAATCATCAAACAATTGCAATTCAACTTATTTTCAGGAAGGGTCTATGTAAGAGCTTTGATTTAGCAAATTCCACATACTCAACTATCACATAGTTTTCCATGATTGCTGACACTCAAAGCATATTTTTAGAACAAATAGCACCCGTCGAACACAAAGAAAGATAGGGGCTTAATGTTTCTATGTTAAACTGGATAATTGTCAACAATAATACCTCATGATCATCTATATTAAACTGGATATATGTTCCTAGATCTTTCCCCACCACATGATGCTTGCGAAGAGAAAAAATAAGAATAGAGAAGAACACTATTGACTCTTGCATAAAATTAAATACATAAAGTAAAAGATAGGACCTTCGAAGGGGGAAGCAAAGGTTGTCTTGCACTTTTTATTTTTGGATGTGCAAACTCTTAATGCAAAGGAACGTTAGTTTGTATTGCCCCTTGTGTTGGCAACCTTTATTATGCAGTCCATCGCTTTTATTTCTTCACCACCACAAGTTCATACAAAGCTTATTTTCCCTTACAATAAAAGATCATACATATTTAGGAGCAATTTTTATTGCTTTTTGCACCGATGAAAACTTACTTGAAGCATCTTATTCAATCCATAGGTATATATAGTGGACTCTCATGCTAAGAAACTGGGTTTAAGGGTTTTTGGATACACAAGTAGTATTTCTACTTAGTACAAAATTTTGGCTAGCGAAAGATTATGAGCAAGCAGCACATGTTAGAGGATCCATGATAATATAACTTCTATGTGAATATAGCCAAACATAACTCGTTATGTTGTCTTTTGATAACCCACAAGTATAGGGGATCACAATAGTTTTCGAGGGTAGAGTATTCAACCCAAATTTATAGATTCGACACAAGGGGAGCCAAAGAGTATTTGTAAGTATTAGCAGTTGAGTTGTAAATTCAACCACACCTGGAGATTAAATATATGTAGCAAAGTAATCGGTAGCACAGTAGTATGATAGTTTGATAGTACTAGTAACGATAGCAGTGGTAACGATAACGGCAGTAATAGTTTTGTAGCAGTTGTAACAGTAGCAATAGCGATAGTAACTTAGCAAGAACAATATGTGACAAGCTCATAGGCATTGGATCAGTGATTTCATTGGATAATATTCATCATATAACAGTCATACCTAGGGCGACACAAAACTAGATCCACTTCATATATATAATGTAGGCATGTATTTCGTAAATAGTCATACGTGCTTATGGAAAAGAACTTGCATGACATCTTTTGTCCTACCATCCCGTGGCAGCGGGGTCCATAAGGAAACTAAGGGATATTAAGGCCTCCTTTTAATAGAGAACCGGAACAAAGTATTAACACATAGCGAACACATGAACTCCTCAAACTACGGTTATCACCGGAAAGTATCCCAAGTATTGTCACCTTGGGGTTTACGGATCATAACACGTAACAGGTGCATATAACTTGCAAGATCAGATCAAGAACATAGATATAACGGTGAAAACATAAATGGTTCGGATCTGAAATCATGGCACTCGGGCCCTATTGACAAGCATTAAGCATCGCAAAGTCATAGAAACATCAATCTCAGAACATAGTGGATACTAGGGATCAAGCCCTAACAAAACTAACTCGATTACATGATAAATCTCATCCAACTCTTCACCGACTACCGAGCCTATGAATGAATTACTCACTCCCGGCGGTGAGCATCATGAAATTGGTGATGGATGATGGTTGGTGATGACGAAGACCGAAGATCCCCCTATCCGGAGCCCCGAACGAGCTCCAGATCTGGCCTCCCAGTGAAGAATAGGAGGTAGCGGTGGCTCTGTATCGCAAAATGCGATGAAACTTCCTCCCTTATTTTTTCTCCAAAAATAGGATTTTATAGCATCGGAATTAGGGTCAGCGGAACCTCGTGGGCCCCCGTACCCACCAGGGCGTGCCAGAGGGGGGTGGCGCACCCTAGTGCCTTGTGGGCAGCTGCCCTTCCCCCTCTAATGGGTCCTGGTTCCAATAATTTTTATTTATTCCGAAATAATTCTCCAAAAAGTTTCGTCCAATTCCGAGAACTTCTATTTCTACACACAAAAACAACACCATGGTAGTTCTGCTAAAAACATCTCAGTCCGGGTTAGTTTCATTCAAATCATGCAAATTATAGTCCAAAACAAGATCAAAAGCATTAGGAAAAGTAAATACGATGGAGACGTATCAATTCCCCCAAGCATAGCCCATTGCTTGTCCTCAAGCAATTGAGTTGATAAACTGAAAGTGATAAAGAAAAAACTTTTTGGAACTCTTTTGTTCTTGTTTCCATATATAAGCTTAAATAGCACCCAGGTTTTCAGCAAAGATCATGACTAACCATGCCAGCAATAACTCTTAGAAAGTATATTCACTCATCATATCAATGGCATAATCAACTAGCGAGCAATATAAGGTACCTCAAATGCCAACACTTTATCAAAACAATCATGATATAATATGACAATAATGGTATCTCACTAGCCCTTTCTGAGACCGCAAAACATAAAGCAGAGCACCTCCAAAGTTCAAGCAACGACTAAACATTGTAATTCATGGTAAAAGAGATCCAGTCATGATGCATTCAACATTAACTATACACAATGCATGAGGATGATGTACTTCTTGAGCTTGCGTTGACTTTTTTCCCTTGAAGAGGAAAGGGTGATGCAGCAAAGTATTGATAAGTATTTCCCTCAGTTAAGAACCAAGGTATCAATCTAATAGGAGGCACAAGCAAGTCCCCAGTATATGCACCTGCACAAACTAACATACACTTGCACACAATGCGAAAAAGGGGTTGTCAATCCCTTCACGGTCACTTGCAAGAGTGAGATATAATAGAGATAGATATAAAACATAAATAAGAGGCAAAATAAAGTAAATATAAATAAATTCAGCAAGGTGTTTTTAGTTTTTTAGTTTTATAGATCTGAAAATATATGATGGAAAATAGACCCGAGGGCCATAGGTTTCACAAGAGTCCTCTCCCTTGAATAAAGCATATGGTGGGTAAACAAATTACTACTGAGCAATTGATAAAAAAGCGCAAAGTTATGACGACATCTAAGGCAAGGATCATGAATATAGGCATCATGTCCGTGACAATTAGACCGAAACAATTCTGCATCTACTACTATTACAACACACATCGACCGACTCCTACCTACATCTAGAGTATTAAGTTCATAAGAACAGAGTAACGCCTTAAGCAAGATGAAATGTTGTAGAGGGAAAAACTCAAGCAATATGGTATAAACCCCATCTTTTTATCCTTAATGGAAACAATACAATACGTGCCTCCCTACCCTGCTGTCACTAGGTGAGGACACTGCAAGATTGAACCCATCACAAAGCACCTCTCCCATTGCAAGAAAAACCAATCTAGTAGGCCAAACTAAATCGATAAATTAGAGATAAATACTAAGCTACCTCAATCATGCAGAAAAGAGTTCAGAGAAGACTTAAGTAATATTCATAGATAATCTGATCATAAATCCACAATTCATCGGATCTCAACAAACGGACCACAAAAGAAGATTACATCGAATATATCTCCAAGAATATCGAGGAGAACATAGTATTCAAGATCAAAGAGAGAGAAGAAGCCATCTAGCTACTAGCTATGGACCCTTAGGTCTGTGGTAAACTACTCCCGCTTCATCGGAAGGGAAGAAAGGTTGATGTAGAGGCCCTCCATAATCAAGTCCCCCTCCGGTGGACTACTGGAAAAGGCCCCAATATGGGATCTCAAGAGAATAGAAGTTTGCGGAAGTGGAAACGTATTTTGGGTGTGCCCTCTGCTATAGGGGGAATATTCGGGTATTTATGGAGCAAGAATAAGGGTTAGATTTGTCTATGGGGCCCATTAAGCTTCGGTGTGCGCCCCTTGGGGCGCCTCCTGTGGCTTGTGGCCGCCAGAGGTCTTTGGCCTCCTCTCCAAGTCTCCCGGGTTTCTTCTATTCCAAGAAAAATCATCGTAAAGTTTTATTCCGTTTGGGCTCCGTTTGGTATTGATTTTCTGTAAAAGCCAAAAACAAGGAAAAAATAGCAACTGGCACTGGGCACTAGATTAATAAGTTGGTCCCGAAAGTAATATAAATAGCATATTAATGCATATAAAACATCGAAAACACATAATATAATAGTTATGACCCACAAGTATAGGGGGTCTATCGTAGTCCTTTTGATAAGTAAGAGTAACGAACCCAACGAGGAGCTGAAGGAAATGACAAGCGGTTTTCAGTAAGGTATTATCTGCAAGCACAGAAATTATTGGTAACAGATAGTTTTGTGATAAGGTAATTTTTATCAGGTAACAAGTAATAAAATGAAATAAGGTGCAGCAAGATGGCCCAATCCTTTTTGTAGCAAAGGACAAGCCTGGACAAACTCTTATATAAAGGAAAACGCTCCCGTGGACACATGGGAATTATCGTCAAGCTAGTTTTCATCACGCTCACATGATTCGCGTTCGTTACTCTGATAATTTGATATGTGGGTGGACCAGTGCTTGGGTGCTGCCCTTCCTTGGACAAGCATCCCACTTATGATTAACCCCTATTGCAAGCATCCGCAACTACAAAAGAAGTATTAAGGTAAACCTAACCATAGCATGAAACATATGGATCCAAATCAGCCCCATACGAAGCAACGCATTAACTAGGGTTTAAGCTTCTGTCACTCTAGCAACCCATCATCTACTTATTACTTCCCAATGCCTTCCCCTAGGCCCAAATAATGGTGAAGTGTCATGTAGTCGACGTTCACATAACACCACTAGAAAAGACAACATACATCTCATCAAAATATCGAACGAAAACCAAATTCACATGACTACTTATAGCAAGACTTCTCCCATGTCATCAGGAACAAACGTAACTACTCACAAATCATATTCAAAGGGGTATTAATATGCATAAAGGATCTGAACATATGATCTTCCACCAAATAAACCAACTATCATCAACTACAAGGAGTAATCAACACTACTAGCAACCCACAGGTACCAATCTGAGGTTTTGGGACAAAGATTGGATACAAGAGATGAACTAGTATTTGAGATGAGATGGTGCTGGTGAAGATGTCGATGGAGATTGACCCCCTCCCGATGAGAGGATCGTTGGTGATGACGATTGTGATGATTTCCCCCACCCGGAGGGATGTTTCCCCGGCAGAACAGCTCCGCTGGAGCCCTAGGTTCGTTTCGCCAGGTTCCGCCTCGTGGCAGCGGTGTTTAGTCCCGAAAGCTTCCTTCACATTTTTTTCTCAGATGAAAGACTTCATATAGCAGAAGATGGGCACCAGAGGCCTGCCAGGGGGCCCATGAGACAGGGGGCGCACCCCCCACCCTCGTGGCCAGGGTGTGGGCCCCCTCTGGTTGATTCTTTCGCCAGTATTTTTTATATATTCCAAAATGTGCCTCCTTGAAGTTTCAAGACTTTTGGAGTTGTGCAGAATAGGTCTCTAATAGTTGCTGCTTTTCCAGCCGAGAACAGCTGCCGGCATTCTCCCTCTTCATGCAAACCTTGTAAAATAAGAGAGAATAGGCATAAGTATTGTGACATAATGTGTAATAACAACCCATAATGTAATAAATATCGATATAAAAGCATGATGCAAAATGGACGTATCAGCTCCCTCAAGCTTAGACCTCACTTGTCCTCAAGCGGAAGCCGATAACGAAAAATATGGCCACATGTTTAGAGATAGAGGTGTCAATAAAATAAAATATAGACATGAGGGCATCATGATCATTCTTATAGCAGCAACATAAATATATATTGTCATATGCTAAAGTAACAATCCATTCACAATGTCAAGTATGAATCAGAAACTTCATTGAAAACTAACAAATTATGATCTCGGTCAATGGAGCAATTGCAATCTATCATAACATCGGAAAGAGTCAATATAAGAGATTTTCAGCAAGTCCACATACTCAACTATCATTTAGTCTTTCACAATTGCTAACACTCACGCCATATTTATGGTTATGGAGTTTTAATCGGACACAGAGAAAGATAAGGGCTTATAGTGTTGCCTCCCAACCTTTTACCTCAAGGGTAATGTCAACAATAATAGTTCATGCTAACTTACATCCAATTGGATATATATATCATGATCTTTCCAACACAATGTGCTTGCCAAAGTATAAAATGTAAAAAGGAAAGGTGAAGATCACCATGAATCTTGTATAAGGTATAAGACAAAAGTAAAAGATAGGCCCTTCACAGAGGGAAGCAGAGGTTGTCATGTGTTTTTGTGGTTGGATGCACAAAATCTTAATGCGAAAGAACGTCACTTTATATTGCCACTGGTGATCTAGACCTTTATTATGCAGTGCGTCGCTTTTATTGCTTCCATATCACAAGATCGTATAAAGCTTATTTTCTCCACACTAATAAATCATACATATTTAGAGAGCAATTCTTATTGCATGCAACAATGACAACTTACTTGAAGGATCTTACTCAATTCATAGGTAGGTATGGTGGATACTCATGGCCAAACTGGGTTTAAGGATATTTGGAAGCACAAGTAGTGTCTCTACTTGGTACAAAGAATTTGGCTAGCATGAGAGGTAAAGGCAAGCTCAACATGTTGGATGATCCATGACAATATACTTTATTTCAGATATAAGAAAACATAACCCATTATGTTGTCTTCCTTGTCCAACATCAACTTTTTAGCATGTCATATTTTAATGAGTGCTCACAATCATAAAAGATGTCCAAGATAGTATATTTATATGTGAAAACCTGTCTTTCTTTATTACTTCCTATTAATTGCAACGATGACCAAAACTATGTTTGTCAACTCTCAACAACGTTTATTCATCATACTCCTTTATATGTGAAGTCATTACTCTTCATAAGATCATTATGATCTCTTTAATTCTTTTTATTCTTTCTTTTATTCCCTCAAGATCATAGTAAGATAGTCAAAGCCCTTGACTCAAAACTAATCTTTATCATATATAGCTCACAGACTCGATTACAAAGAAGGATCATAAAGCAAAACTCAAAACTAGATCATACTAAAACTTTATTCTACTAGATCAAGATATTACCAAAAGGATTGAACTAAGAAAAACGGTAAAGATAGAAGTGTGATGGTGATACGATACCGGGGCACCTCCCCCAAGCTTGGCAGTTTCCAAGGGGAGTGCCCATACCAGATACTCAGTTCTCCTTTGCTAGTGAAGAAGATGGTGGTGATAATGGATAGTCGCACATAGAGCGTAGGAGATCCTCCAATTTGCGGATAATGCCCTTGACTGCGGTGATATGCTCCTTCAACAAAATATTTTCACGTGTGAGATACTTATTTTGTAAGCGAGCTAACTCAATCATCTTGAAAGCTTCAATCTCCGTTGGGGTAAGAAGATTGTAATGAGGTTGGAGGATGTCTTCGTCTTCTGTTGCCGGAGCTTGATCCTCCATGGCCTTCTTGATCCCATCATCCTTGTTGATCTCCCTGGGTTCTTCTCTCTTCAGCTCTATCTTCATTAGAAAAGCATCGTTTCCCTCATTGTTGGAGGAGGGGGACAACATGATGCCTGGCCTTGACAACTCTGGTAGAAAACATCTCGAAACAAAAACAGAGGATATTTGCATGGTACGGTGGTCAAAACCTTTGGGAGATTATATAATGAATTTTTACCGACCAAAATAAGTGCCGTGCAAGAAAACGGAGTCCGGAGGGCACACGAGGCAGGGGCCGCGCCCAGGGGGTAGGGCGCGCCCTCCACCCTCGTGTACGCCTCGTGTCCTCTTCGCCTGGGCGCGCCCTCCACCCTCGTGGACGCCTCATGTCCTCTTCGGACTACTTCTTATTTTCCTATTTTCTCAAATATTCCAAAACGGAGAAAACTTGCTATTAGAACTGTTTTTGAGTCGGTTTACTTACTGTACCACATACCTATTCCTTTTTTGGAGTCTGAAACATTCTGGAAAGTGTCTCTTATGTATTCCTCCCTGGTTACGGTTTCAATAACATTAGTTTCAACATTTATGGGATTACCTGAGATATAATGTTTGATTCTTTGACCGTTCACCACCTTTGGATTTGTGCCTTCGAAGTTGTTAATTTTTATGGCACCGGAACGATAGACCTCCTGGATAACGTAAGGAACTTCCCATTTAGAGAGAAGTTTTCCTGCAAAAAATCTTAAACGAGAGTTGTATAACAACACATAATCACCTACATTAAACTCACGCTTTTGTATCCTTTTTCCATGCCATCTTTTACCTTTTTCTTTAAACAGTTTGGCATTCTCATAGGCCTGGGTTCTCCATTCATCAAATGAGCTAATGTCAAATAGCCTCTTCTCACCGGCAAGTTTGAAATCATAATTTAGCTCTTTAATGGCCCAATATTCCTTGTGTTCTAGTTCGAGAGGTAAGTGACATGCTTTTCCATATACCATTTTATACGGAGACATACCCATAGGATTTTTATATGCAGTTCTATAGGCCCATAATGCATCATCAAGTTTTTTGGACCAATTCTTTCTAGATCTATTAACAGTCTTTTGCAAAATTAATTTAATCTCTCTATTACTCAATTCTCCTTGACCACTAGACTGCGGGTGATATGGAGATGCAATTCTATGATTAACATCATACTTAGCGAGCATCTTACGAAAAGCACCCTGAATAAAATGTGAACCACCATCAGTCATTAAATATCTAGGGTCTCCAAACCTCGGAAAAATAACTTCTTTAAGCATCTTAATAGAGGTGTTATGATCAGCACTACTAGTTGGAATAGCTTCTACCCACTTAGTAACATAATCAACAGCAACTAAGATATGTGTATACCCATTAGAGGAAGGAAACGGTCCCATATAATCAAAGCCCCAAACATCAAATGGTTCAATAACAAGTGAATAGTTCATAGGCATTTCTTGACGTCTACTAATATTACCAATTCTTTGACATTCATCACAAGACAAAACAAACTTACGGGCGTCCTTGAAAAGAGTAGGCCAATAAAAACCGGATTGCAATATCTTACGTGGAGTTCTGTCTCCAGCTGATGTCCTCCATTAGCTTCGGAGTGACACTTGCGTAGGATCTGTTCCTGTTCATGCTCAAGTACACAACGTCTAATAACACCATATACTCATTCTTTATAAAGGTGTGGGTCATCCCAGAAGTAATGTCTTAAATCATTGAAAAACTTTTTCTTTTGCTGGTATGTGAAACTAGGTGGTATAAATTTAGCAACAATGTAATTAGCATAATCAACATACCATGGACCAGTACGAAAAGTTTTTATGGCAGCTAATTGTTCATCAGGAAAGCTATCATCAATAGGTAGTGGGTCATCAAGAACATTCTCTAACCTAGACAAGTTGTCTGCAACGGAGTTCTCAGCTCCCTTTCTATCAATAATATGCAAATCAAATTCTTGTAGCAAGAGAACCCATCTAATAAGTCTAGGTTTAGCATCTTTATTTTCCATAAGGTATTTAATAGTAGCATGATCAGTGTGAACAGTTACTTTAGAATCAACAATATAAGGTCTGAACTTATCACAAGCAAATACAACTGCTAAAAATTCTTTTCAGTAGTAGCATAATTTCTCTCGACACTGTCTAGAGTTTTACTAGCATATTGGATTACATTTAATTTCTTATCAACTCTTTGTCCTAAAACAACACCTACAGCATAATCACTAGCATCACACATAATTTCAAAGGGTAAATTCCAACCAGGTGGCTAAACAATAAGTGCAGAAATCAAGGCTTTCTTAAGTATTTCAAATGCTTCTACACAATCATCATCAAAGACAAAAGGAACATCTTTTTGTAAGAGATTAGTCAGAGGCCTAGAAATTTTTGAGAAGTCTTTAATGAACCTCCTATAAAAACTGGCATGACCAAGGAAACTTCTTATACCTTTAATGTCCGTAGGACATGGCATCTTTTCAATAGCATCAACTTTAGTTTTATCAACTTCAATACCTCTTTCAGAAATTTTATGCCCCAAAAGAATACCTTCATTAAACATAAAGTGGCACTTCTCCCAATTCAAGACAAGATTAGTTTCTTCACATCTCTGCAAAACTCGATCAAGGTTGCTTAAGCAAACATCAAAAGAAGTTCCATACACGGAGAAATCATCCATGAAAACCTCAACAATGTTCTCACAAAAGTCAGAGAATATAGCAATCATACATCTTTGAAAGGTAGCAGGTGCATTACATAAACCAAAAGGCATACGTCTATAGGCAAAGGTACCGAAAGGGCAAGTAAAAGTGGTCTTTTCTTGATCTTCTTTTGACACGGGTATTTGAGAGAAACTAGAATAACCATCTAGAAAGCAAAAATGTGTATGTTTGGAAAATCTTTCTAGGATTTGATCAATAAAAGGTAAAGGTTAATGATCCTTTTTAGTGGCTTTATTTAGTTTGCGGAAATGAATTACCATTGTATAACCTATAACAATTCTTTGTGGGATCAATTCATTTTTATCATTAGGAACTACTGTAATACCTCCCTTCTTAGGGACACAATGGACATGACTTACCCACTGACTATCAGCAAGGGGATAAATTATCCCTGCCTCCAGAAGCTTTAGTATTTCTTTTCTTACCACTTCTTTCATCTTAGGATTTAACCATCGTTGGTGGTCAACAACTGGTTTAGCGTCTTTCCCCAATTTTATTTTGTGCTGGCATAGAGTGGGACTAATGCCCTTTAGATCATCAAGAGTATACCCAGTAGCAGCACGGTGCTTCTTCAGAGTTTTCAATAATTTCTCTTCTTCTTGCTCTGAAAGGTTAGCACTAATAATAACAGGATATATCTTCTTTTCATCATGATAAGCATATTTAAGAGTATCAAGTAATGGTTTAAGCTCAAACACGGGATCACCCTTGGGTGGAGGAGGATCCCCTAGAATTTCAACAGGCAAGTTGTGTTTCAAGATAGGTCCTTGTTTAAAGAATACTTCATCTATTTCCCTTCTTTCATTCATAAACATATCATTTCATGTTCTAGCACATATTGCTCTAAAGGATCATTAGGAGGCACGGCAATAGAAGCAATACCAATAATTTCATCTTTACTAGGAAATTCTTTATCATGGGGTTGTCTATGAAATTTAGCAAAATTAAACTCATGAGACATATCCCCTAAACCAACAGTAACAATATCCTTTTCGCAATCTATCTTAGCATTAACAATATCCAGGAAGGGCCTACCAAATATAATGGGACAAAAGTCATCTTGTGGGGAGCCAAGAACAAGAAAATCAGTAGGATATTTAACTGGTGAAATAGTATCTCTATTGGCAAGCTTAATTGTAACATCAATTTCTTCTATCTCAGCAGGTGCAATATCATGCATAATTTCTTTGTATAAGGAATTAGGTATTGCACTTGCACTAGAACCCATATCACATAAGCCATGATAACAATGATCTCCTATTTTAACAGAAATAACAGGCATGCCAACAGCAGGTCTATGTTTACCCTTTGTATCGGGTCTAGCAATTCTAGCAGCTTCATTACAGAAATAAATAACATGCCCATCAACATTATCGGCTAAAAGGTCTTTAACCATAGCAATACTAGTTTCAACTTTAATTTGCTCAGGGGGTGTAGGTGTTCTAGTATTACTCTTACTGACCACAGTTGAAGCTTTAGCATGATCCTTTATTCTAACAGGGAAAGGTGGTTTCTCAATATAAGCAGTAGGAACAATAGGATCAACATTATAAGTGATAGTCTTTTCTTCAACTTCAATAGGTTCAACTACTTTTACTTCAATGGGAGGATTATATTTAAACCACTTCTCCTTAGGGAGATCAACATGAGTAGCAAAGGATTCACAGAAAGAAGCTACTATCTCGGAGTCAAGTACATATACTTAGTGCTAAATTCACGGAAAACATCGGTATCCATAAAAGATTTAACACAATCAAACTTAGGTGTTATACCTGACTCCTTACCTTCACCGAGATCCCAATCTTTAGAGTCGCGTTCAATTATTTCCAATAAATCCCATCTGAATTCAATAGTCTTCATCATAAAAGAACCAGTACAAGAAGTATCGAGCATGGAGCGATTATTGAGAGAAAGCCGAGCATAAAAAATTTGAATAATAATTTCTCTTGAGAGCTCGTGATTAGGGCATGAATATAACATTGACTTAAGCCTCCCCCAAACTTGAGTGATTCTTTCTCCTTCGTGAGGCCAAAAATTGTATATATAATTGCGATCACGATGAACAAGATGCATAGGATAAAACTTCTGATGAAATTCTAGTTTCAATCGGTTGTAGTTCCATGATCCCATATCATCACATAGCCTAATCCATGTAAATGCCTTTCCCTTGAAAGATAAAGGGAATACCTTCTTCTTGATAACATCCTCGGGCATACTTGAAAGCTTAAATAATCCACAAACTTCATCCACATAGATTAGGTGCAAATCGGGATGCAATGTTCCATCTCTTGTAAAAGTATTAGTTAGCAGTTTCTCTATCATACCCTAAGGAATTTCAAAGTAAACATTTTCAGTAGGTTCAGTAGGTTGAGGATCAACTCTTTGCTCTACTGGTCGGGGTGAATATACCCCAAACAAGCCCCTCAAAGGATTATGTTCCATAGTAACAAGTGACAGTAAATTTCAGCACACTATATAATTTTTTCCTTACCAAATTCCACCTACCAAAGGTGCTTCACTCCCCGGCAACGGTGCCAGAAAAGAGTCTTGATGACCCACAAGTATAGGGGATCTATCATAGTCCTTTCAATAAGTAAGAGTGTTGAATCCAACGAGGAGCAGAAGGAAATGGCAAGCGGTTTTCAGTAAGGTATTCTCTGCAAGCACTGAAGTTATCGGTAACAGATAGTTTTGTGATCAGGTAATTTGTAACGGTTAACCAGTAATAAAAGTAAATAAGGTGCAGCAAGATGGCCCAATCCTTTTTGTAGCAAAGGACAAGCCTGGACAAACTCTTATATAAAGGAAAACGCTCCCAAGGGCACATGGGAATTATCGTCAAGCTAGTTTTCATCACGCTCATATGATTCGCGTTCGTTACTTTGATAATTTGATATGTGGGTGGACCAGTGCTTGGGTGCTGCCCTTCCTTAGACAAGCATCCCACTTATGATTAACCCCTATTGCAAGCATCCGCAACTACAAAAGAAGTATTAAGGTAAACCTAACCATAGCATGAAACATATGGATCCAAATCAGCCCCTTAGAAGCAACACATAAACTAGGGTTTAAGCTTCTGTCACTCTAGCAACCCATCATCAACTTATTACTTCCCAATGCCTTCTCCTAGGCCCAAATAATGGTGAAGTGTCATGTAGTCGACATTCACATAACACCACTAGAGGAAAGACAACATACATCTCATCAAAATATCGAACGAACACCAAATTCACATGGCTACTCATAGCAAGACTTCTCCCATGTCCTCAGGAACAAAAATAACTACTCACAAATCATATTCAGGTTCATAATCAGAGGTGTATTTATATGCATAAATGTTCTGAACATATGATCTTCCACCAAATAAACCAACTAGCATCAACTACAAGGAGTAATCAACACTACTAGCAACCCACAGGTACCAATCTTAGGTTTCGGGACAAAGATTGGATACAAGAGATGAACTAGGGTTTGAGATGAGATGGTGCTGGTGAAGATGTTGATGGAGATTTACCCCCTCCCGATAAGAGGATCATTGGTGATGACGATGGTGCTGATTTCCCCCTCCCGGAGGGATGTTTCCCCTGCAGAACAGCTCCGCTGGAGCCCTAGATTGGTTTCGCCAGGTTCTGCCTCGTGGCGGCGGTGTTTCATCCGGAATGCGTACTTCTAATTTTTTTCTCGGACAAAAGACTTCATATATCATAAGATGGGCACCAGAGGCCTGCCAGGGGGCCCACGATACAGGGGAGCGCGCCCACGGGGGTAGGGCGCGCGCCCCACCCTCGTGGCCAGGGTGTGGGCCCCTTTGGTTGATTCTTTCGCCAATATTTTTTATATATTCCAAAACGTTCCTCTGTGAAGTTTAATGAATTTTGGAGTTGTGCAGAATAGGTCTCTAATATTTGCTCCTTTTCCAAATTTCAAAATTCCAATTCCGCATTCTCCCTCTTCATGCAAACCTTGTAAAATAAGAGAGAATAGGCATAAGTATTGTGACATAATGTGTAATAGTAGCCCATAATGTAATAAATATCGATATAAAAGCATGATACAAAATGGACGTATCAAATAGCATGGAACAATAAAAAAATTATAGATACGTTGAAGATGTATCAAGCATCCCCAAGCTTAATTCCTGCTCATCCTCGAGTAGGTAAATGATAAAAACAAAATATTTGATGTGGAAAGTGTAACATCCCAAAATTCTAAATTTTGGAATGTTATAAACAAATAGATAGTTTGGATTGATTGTTTGATTGATTGACTG
Source organism: Aegilops bicornis (assembly GCA_021605145.1). Taxonomy (NCBI): domain Eukaryota; kingdom Viridiplantae; phylum Streptophyta; class Magnoliopsida; order Poales; family Poaceae; genus Aegilops; species Aegilops bicornis. The sequence continues at coordinate 296,424,391 of CM038673.1, read as the reverse complement.
AAAGTGGGTGAATTCAAAACTTTTTGAAAGTTAAATGAGAGGGAATAAAAGGACTTTCCCAAACTTTCATTTTGCATTTTGATCTCCATGAATTCAAATTCTTTTCATCACAAAACCCTGGAGAGAAGATGACATGACTTCTTCCATTTATTTAAATGACAAGGGGTGCGGAAAATATTTAAATTTCAATTGAGAATATTTCCAATTCTGAAACTTTATGCAAGTCAATGATTTTCACGAGAGAAGATAAAATGACTTCTTCAAATTATATCAAATATGAGTTGGGAGTTTCAAAGAATTAAATTCAAAGTTCTTTTGAATTTATTTTCAATTTGGAGTTAATTGAGTTTTATTCAAATTATTTTTCTCCAAAAATAAAATATATGGAAAATAGGGTAACATGATTCCCTACATCGTAAAATTGAGAGAAATAAATTTGAATTAAATTTGGTATTTTTAAAATGATTTTGTTGGATTTTATTAAACCAAGAGCACTCTTTGTAGCGACTGACCTCGAGACGGTCAAGCCTTCCTGTGTATCCGTAGTGCCATCCTCGGATCAAGATGTCGGCACACACAAGACATCAATGTATATATCAAAGTGCAATCACATGTATAAATAACGTAAAACTGATATATACCTCATAATACTCATGAAACAATCAAACGGGTGTGGAGTCCCATCAACGCCATCGGCAAAGTTGAGTGTAGACCGTAACCTCATATCGTAACTATTACTCGTCGAGGAAATATCTGCAACATGATACGTTGCAGCCGTGTAGGTCAATACATTGAATGTACCGGCAAGATCACAATAAGAGAAAACAGATGATAAACTATACTATATGCAGTATGGCTTTGTGGCTCTGTGTCTGAGTTTTGTTTGCGTAAAAGCGGATTTATTTTCCCTACATCAAAGGAATAAATGAAGTCTGTACCATGGAGTTTTCTACCATGACATGGTTCCGCCAACCGATGTCTCATAGCCCAAAATCATCATAAGTTGCCCACAATTAAGTTATCAATCCGGTGTTGAGAGTTCCGAGATAGATCCAGGTCCAGATGCTCAAATTGTCCGTGAATCGGGACACGGCTAATCGATTAGGTTTTAACCCTCTGCAGAGGTTTGTACACTTTACCCGCAAGATTCGATCCCTCTTTTACGTTCTCGCACTTCGTGGTGTTTGAGAACAAGACGACCAAACATGGTCTTCCGAAGAGTTCCTCGACCACTGCTCGGTGCTCATCCAATCCTACCGTAGTTCTACATCTGCTAGCACCGCCCCAGCCAGAGTCACAACTAAGGTCAACCAAGCCAGAGCCCATAGTGACTTGCGGTTGCATAGGTAAGCTTCCGGCATGAAGTATTCTTCCGCCTCTTTGAGTCTGGGTGAAGCTTTCCGCAAGATGTCATGGCGCTTCTCCATGCATCCTCAGAAGCGACCCGACCTTAGACGGTCAAGCCTCGTGTATCCGTGCCATCCTCGGATCAAGATGTCGCACACAAGACATCAATGTATATATCAAAGTGCAATCACATGTATAAATAACGTAAAACTGATATATACCTCATAATACTCAATGAAACAATCAAACGGGTGTGGAGTCCCATCAACGCCATCGGCAGGTTGAGTGTAGACCGTAACCTGTATCGTAACTCTTACTGTCGAGGAAATATCTGCAACATGATACGTTGCAGCCGTAGGTCAAGTACATTGAATGTACCGCAAGATCACAATAAGAGAAACAGATGATAAACTATACTATATGCGGTATGGCTTTGTGGCTCGTGGTCTGAGTTTTGTTTGCATAAAAGCGGATTTATTTTCCCTACATCAAAGGAATAAATGAAGTTTGTACTATGGAGTTTTCTACCATGACATGGTTCCGCCAACCGATGTCTCATAGCCCAAAATCATCATAAGTTGCCCACAATTAAGTTATCAATCCGGTGTTGAGAGTTCCGAGATAGATCCAGTCCAGATGCTCAAATTGTCCGTGAATCGGGACACGGCTAATCGATTAGGTTTTAACCCTCTGCAGAGGTTTGTACACTTTACCCGCAAGATTCGATCCTCTTTTTACGTTCTCGCACTTCGTGGTGTTTGAGAACAAGACGACCAAACATGGTCTTCCGAAGAGTTCCTCGACCACCGTCCGTGCTCATCCAATCCTACCGTAGTTCTACATCTGCTAGCACCGTCCTAGCCAGAGTCACAACTAAGGTCAACCAAGCCAGAGCCCATAGTGACTTGCGGTTTGCATGTAAGCTTCCGGCATGAAGTATTCTTCCGCCTCTTTGAGTCTGGGTGAAGCTTTCCAAGATGTCATGGCGCTTCTCCATGCATCCAGGCCAACCATCGGATTCTCCAGGTGCCCGTCAACCATCCTTCACCCAAGAGTGTGTATTGAATTCTTGTCTCGAGTCTTGAAGTCTTGAGGCCTTGAAGATGCAGTCCTTGCAGATTCCATCATGGAGTTGTCGCCATTGACGTAGATCCTCCATTCTCACACCACTCCGTGCACTCATACCAACCCCGTCTACTATAGCGTAGCATTAAAATAAAATATCGTCCGGCTTGGTAACAGGGTGATGGGTTCCTACCTCATGCATACTACTCAACTACAAGGATTCAATGTCACTACTGGAGGGATTGTTGTGAAGATGACACTAGATGCAATAAAACACATAGGTATGAAAAACATGGTCAAAGTGAACTTGCCTGGTAAGTTGATGAAGATAACAACACTCTCAAATAATGACTTGGTAGAACTATTCGTCACTCCGTTGAAAATCTATATAGTCACAGCATTCATATAAGCAAACATCCTAGCAAACAATTCTAACACTCATAATAAAATCAACAAATAAAAATGCAAATCAAGGGACACCAAATAAAAACAAAGGAAAACTACACAACAAAACTACCAAAGAAAAACTCGGAGAAAACAATTCAAGGTTTTCCTACATCAAGCAACAATTAAAAATAGTTTTGCACTACAAAAAAATTTCTTAACAGAACCTAAGCATGGGTTTATGCTACCTAACAGAAAAGAATTCATCAAGCAACTAGGAGCAAAAAGAATCACCTTAAAAATCTATTATAAAACTCCTATTAGGCCTAAAGCAAATTCTAGTAGGAAAAATAAAATAAAAGTTTTATTTATTATAAATAAAAGTTCATGCTCTAAAGTGACATAAACTAACCTAGAATAATCTATCACATAGGAAAAATAAATTTATTTGCTAATTAAAACAATAGGAAAACAGTAGCTAGGTAATTAATTAAGAATAACATGATTCTGGTTAAAACTAATTTTTTTATTGATCCTAAAATTCCCAAATAAATTCCTACGGTTAAGCAATGTCAAAACAAAGTTGTGGCAAAAAGAATCACTAAAAATAATTTTCCTAACTCTTTTTATGGCAGAATTACTATTCTGTCTAAATCTAGTATAAGGCAATTTTAAATAATTTTAACATGGCTAATTATATTTTCTTCGGAAATTATAAGAAATTTGCAAACCAACAAAAAAAGAATCACTTAAAAATATTAAGTAAATTAAAAGATATGAATTTTTCAAATCTGAAACTATTCTGTTAAAACAGAAAACGAAAAATAAAGAAAAACGGCTAATGGGCCTATATAACGCTTCGGCGTAATATAACTAAACTACGCACGTGGTAATAAACCGTTTCGGCCCAGTCTAAACTAACCTAACTAAAACCAAAATAAACCGGAATAAAAACCGGTTCACTAAACCTAAACCTAATAAATCATACCCCTTGGAGTTCTAATCTCACGCTGAAATTAGATCGGACGGCGCGGGAGCTCCGGTGACTTACCGTCGGCGACGGCGACGGCGGCTCGAGGCGAGTGCTCCGCGACTCCGGTGGTCGGGGCGTCGGTGGAGAGGTCCATGAGCGCGCGCGATGGGGGTCCGGCGTGGAGTCGGGTGAGCTCGGGAGGGTCACATGAAAAGGGGTTAATGGCGGCGGCGGCGCCGTTGTTCGGAAGCGCTATGGAGGGAGGAGAGGGTCGGCCGAGGGGCGAGTGGGGAATGAGGTCGGGGGTATAAATAGGCGGGCACGACTTGGGCGAGGGAAAGATCCGCGAGGAGATCGGGGATCCGGAGATCGCGGGATCTCCCATGAAGCGGCAAAGGTTTGGCGTGGGCGAGGGAAGGTGACGGGTGGGGGCCACCCGCTGAGCGGGAGGGGGATGCGCGCGTCGGTTGGCCGAGGCGAGAGGGTTTCGGCGGGGCTCGATCGGCCGGCTCAAGCGGCCGGGCTATCGGCTCACTGGGTCAGCCGCCTGGTGTTGGTGGGCAGTTGGGCCGCCTGTGGGCTTTTTCTTTTTTCCAATTTTTTTGAATAATTAGGGAGAGAGAAAATAATATAAATATAAATATTTTATATAGGACATATATATATCGAAATGATCAGGGGAATATTCCCTATCATTTCAACATTTTTCCAGAGGCAAAATCCAAACTTTATAAAAATTCATTTTTTCAAAAATTCCAAATAAAACTCAAATTTGAAAGGGGTTTTCAAGGCACTTTCAAATGACTTTCAATTTGATTCTTTTTAACTTCCAACTCATATTTCATATAATTGAAGTAGTCATTTTATCTTCCCTCATGAAAATCATTGAGTTGCATAAAGCTTTGAATTTGAAATATTCTCAAATGAAATTCAAATCTTTTCAAAACCCTTTTCATTTCAAATGGAAGAAGTCATTTCATCTTCACTCTATGGTTTTGGTGTTGGAATGGAATTGAATTCATTGAGATCCAAAAAGGGCAAAAGGGGATAGTTTTGGGAAATTCATTTTTATTCCCTCTCATCCAACTTTCAAAAGTTTCAAATTCCACTCAATTTCACTCAATCAATCAAACAAACAATCAGACAACAAGCATAGTTATTTATCTAATATGACATTCCAAAATTTAGAATTTTGGGATGTTACAAACCTACTACACTTAAAATGAATCTCGTCCTCGAGATTCAAGAGGCTAGCAAGAAAGGGTTAGGGGTTGGGGTCCGCTAGCAAACGTTTGGTCGGAAGGTCGTGGGTGCTACCACACTTAAAACAAGGTTACGGTCCCAATAAACTCAGATACTTCCTCCGGAGTGCCGACAATGTATGTCCCTTCACATATCTTACAATAGCTCCTCCATTAACGCTCTTCCGCCGAAGCATAGGGTTTTCCTCCAAATCTTGGGTCGGTTCGTCAAAGTTGAAGTTCGTCCAAGACTAGATCGTCTTAGCCGATAGGTCTGTGGTCCATTCTAGACAACTATCGAAATACTCATGGTGGTCTACCATTAATGGTTTCTCCTGCAGAAAACGGGTCTGGGTTGAACCTCACCGTATGATCTACGATTGGCAACGGTTGCCTGTAAAGGGGTTCCATCGTCCTACCATTCTATGGTTTTATGGCTTATCGCGTCGACACTCTTCTAAGGTTTTCAAGGCTCTCTGATTTTCCATCAACATATGATAATTCATGATAGAAGTCTCCGGTATGGGGGCCAATCCATCCCGTACTTGAATCATTACCACATACGTAAACAGTGAATCACGTATTCTAACACTTGGGCATACTCACAATTATTGCGGAATTTCTCTTGTTGACGAACTGAGTTCGAGTAAATCCTTTGGTTCAGCAAGCCAAACAAAACATCTATCGTTACTTCACCACTCTCAGGTTTTTTGCGTAACCTCCTACGAAACGTATGCTGATTGGATCACTGATTCTTCCAAATTTATTCCTTTATCAAGGTTACATCTGTTCCTTTTCAAAATCCTCGGCCCGTGGGTTATGGCCCACTTCAACACTAGTGCAAGTTTAATTCATCCTTCCTAGGATTATCATTCCATATTCTAACATTACATCTCCTGTAAATCCAATAGTACTTCTTCCTTCATACCCTTGTGGTGACGATCATACAAAACTCCAACTTATTTTGTCCAGCTTCCTTCTATGGACCGTCATGAATAACACATTTCTTTCTTCATTGATCATGTGGCTTTACAGAGTACTACGACACCAAAAGAATGCACTAGTTTATCCATAAATCTCATTATTTTCATATCGATCTTTTATTACATCCTTAACCATTTTTTTGTGAATCCAAATTCCAAAAAGTACTTTGTTACAAATGCTACCACCCACATGATTTGGTATGGTCAGGCATTACTTCCAACTTTATTTATTTATCCTCCTCGAGGATTCTTTAGTCTTGATGGAATAGTGCGACATGCGCCTTTGAAATCTTCAATCTTCGCTTCATCGTGGTGGCCTTGAGCTTTACTTCCACCATTTCTCGCATGCACTTCTCTTAGGTATTCCCGAGTATAACGGAGTCTTGCTTCAAGTATTTCTCCAATCTCATGATGGCTTCCATGGCTGCTTCACGAACAGCATCGAAGAAAGTTGCTTGTGGCACACGTGAGATGAAAAAGTACTGCCCCATCATCTTTGGGCAAACTCCTTTCGAACGGTGGAGGTGTACCTCCACATACCAAAGTTCCACTCCCTTTTGCATGAAGGGTAGCCTTTGTAGACCGTGCATCTCCTTCAAGGTGAATATGCTTCATCATGTCCTTCAGATCTTCGGTAATCATGATCACTCGTCAGGTCATGATTGTTTCCGGACCTTTAAGGAAGGACTCATAAGGGGTTGTCATCTGCATGTGTAGGATAAGAGGGTGCTCGTAACAAGGAATGTATCTCCATGGGGAAATTGCAATTGTCTCCGTAAGAGTTTGGTGTTCAGCTTGTCCATGGGTTCAAGATTTGGGTCCGTTGAGATAGAAAGAGAAAGCAAATACCCACCCATCAACAAAAGAATCTTAGCTCAAAAGTACCGCTTGTAATGGGCCGTTCTACTATGGTTTCGCTTTCTAAGTCCTCATTTCTTCGTGTCTTCAATGCTCGGAGTTTCCAATTCTGATGCTTTTCCCATATGAAGGCCTTCTACCATTCTTCCGTAACTTACGACTCTCAAGGTTGACATAACAAGCCTACGAATATCGCATCTATCCACCCATTCAATAAACACAGAAAATAAGAGCGACCAAGCATTCATTTATTCAATCAATTCTTTAGTATCGCCACCCACATAAGTTGGTATGGTCAGATACTTAAATCGAGAAAGCGTTCATCTTTATTTCTCTCATGGTGGGCTACTACTAAGCTAATTTACCGGGAACTTGATCATTGTCCCCATTGGGGCTTCTTCTGTGTGGACTTGATCTCCTCCAATTTTTCTGCTAGATTTTCCCTGTCGATGCGGAGTTTCTTGTGACGACCCTGTATGTCCTGAAGTTGTTCCTTGAGCTTCTGGATCTCAACGTCCTTGGCATGTGACATGGTCCTGCTGCTTTTCAGTTCGCACGCATTCTCGGGATCTCGAGGTTCTCCTCCTCCGTGTTGTTTACCTTCACCTCTGAGTCTCAACCTCTTCTCGTAGTGCTTCATTGTCAAATAGGGCTTCCAGGAGGTCCATCCAAGATTCTTGATGTATTGTTCTAGATCCTGATTGTACACTAACAAAGGGGAGAACTTCATCTTTGCACTTCCGTCAAGGCAATAGTTGCTCCATCAAACTTCGCCATCCAGTCCTTCCAAAGAAGTGTGGGTTTAGTGCGGACGATGACGATAGCATAAGCGTGCAATAGCATCATGGACGCCGATGTTGATGCCCATATCACGATCACCATTTATGGTGCGAAGCTGATGTCTGCAGTCTTGGGGTCTTCTTTACGGCCAAAAACTTGGGTCTTGACTCCCATGATCTAGACTTCCTCTTAGTTGCCTTGATCTCGTGTATCGGTAACTTCAAAGCACTGACTAGCTCCACAAGGAAGGGGCCTCCAAGAACCTTCTCGTAGTGTTCTCTTTTGTTCAGATTGTAGCTCTCCATCTATAGTTTGAAATAAGGAAGGTTCGGTAAAGAGGAATCAGGTGTTACGAGAGTAGTAACAAAAACAAAGGTCGTTCCTGTTGGGGTCTTCATATTACTAAGTCATTTCCTAGGGTCACGTCCCCATACCAACATGTGCTCGATACCATATTCAGAAGCGACCCGACCTCGTGACGGTCAAGCCTCTCCGTGTATCCGTGCCATCCTCGGATCAAGATGTCGGCACACACAGACATCAATGTATATATCAAAGTGCAATCACATGTATAAATAACGAAACTGATATATACCTCATAATACTCAGCGGAAACAATCAAATGGGTGTGGAGTCCCATCAACGCCATCGGCGGGTTGAGTGTAGACCGTAACCACTGTATCGTAACTCTTACTGTCGAGGAAATATCTGCAACATGATACGCTGCAGCCGTGTAGGTCAAGACATTGAATGTACCGCAAGATCACAATAAGAGAAACAGATGATAAACTATACTATATGCGGTATGGCTTTGTGGCTCGTGGTCTGAAGTTTTGTTTATGTAAAAGCGGATTTATTTTCCCTACATCAAAGGAATAAATGAAGTCTGTACTATGGAGTTTTCTACCATGACATGGTTCCGCCAACCGATGTCTCATAGCCCAAAATCATCATAAGTTGCCCACAATTAAGTTATCAATCCGGTGTTGAGAGTTCCAGATAGATCCAGTCCGGATGCTCAAATTGTCCGTAATCGGGACACGGCTAATCGATTAGGTTTTAACCCTCTGCAGAGGTTTGTACACTTTCCCGCAATATTCGATCCCTCTTTTACGTTCTCGCACTTCGTGGTGTTTGAGAACAAGACGATCAAACATGGTCTTCAAGAGTTCCTCGACCACCGTCCGGTGCTCATCCAATCCTACCGTAGTTCTACATCTGCTAGCACCGCCCTAGCCAAGTCACAACTAAGGTCAACCAAGCCAGAGCCCATAGTGACTTGCGGTTGCACAGTAAGCTTCGGGCATGAAGTATTCTTCCGCCTCTTTGAGTCCGGTGAAGCTTTCCGCAAGATGTCATGGCGCTTCTCCATGCATCCCGGCCAACCACCGGATTCTCCAGGTGCCCGTCAACCATCCTTCACCCAGTAGTGTGTATTGAATTCTTGTCTCGAGTCTTGAAGTCTTGAGGCCTTGAAGATGCAGTCCTTGCAAATTCCATCATGGAGTTGTCGTCATTGACGTAGATCCTCCATTCTCACACCACTCCCGTGCACTCATACCAACCCCGTCTACTATAGCGTAGCATTAAAATAAAATATCGTCCCGGGCTTGGTAACAGGGTGATGGGTTCCTACCTCATGCATACTACTCAACTACAAGGATTCAATGTCACTACTGGAGGGATTGTTGTGAAGATTACACTAGATGCAATAAAACACATAGGTATGAAAAACATGGTCAAAGTGAACTTGCATTGAAAGTTGATGAAGATAAAAACACACTCTAATAATGACTTGGTAGAACTATTCGTCACTCCGTTGAAAATCTATATAGTCATAGCATTCATATAAGCAAACATCGTAGCAAACAATTCTAACACTCATAATAAAATCAACAAATAAATATGCAAATCAAGGGACACCAAATAAAAACAAAGGAAAACTACACAACAAAACTACCAAAGAAAAACTCGGAGAAAACAATTCAAGGTTTTCCTACATCAAGCAACAATTAAAAATAGTTTTGCACTACAAAAAATTTCTTAACAGAACCTAAGCATGGGTTTATGCTACCTAATGTAAAAGAATTCATCAAGCAACTAGGAGCAAAAAGAATCACCTTAAAAATCTATTATAAGACTCCTATTAGGCCTAAAGCAACTTCTAGTAGGAAAAATAAAATAAAAGTTTTATTTATTATAAATAAAAGTTCAGGCTCTAAAGTGACAGAAACTAACCTAGAATAATCTATCACATAGGAAAAATAAATTTATTTGCTAATTAAAACAATAGGAAAACAGTAGCTAGGTAATTAATTAAGAATAACATGATTCTGGTTAAAACTAATTTTTTATTGATCCTAAAATGCCCAAATAAATTCCTACGGTTAGGCAATGTCAAAACAAAGTTGTGGCAAAAAGAATCACTAAAAAATAATTTTCCTAACTCTTTTTATGGCAGAATTACTATTCTGTCTAAATCTAGAATAAGGCAATTTTAAATAATTTTAACATGGCTAATTATATTTTCTACAGAAACTATAAGAAATTTGCAAACCAACAAAAAAGAATCACTTAAAATATTAAGTAAATTAAAAGATATGAATTTTTAAATCTGAAACTATTCTGTTAAAACAGAAAACGAAAAATAAAGAAAACGGCTAATGGGCCTATATAACGCTTCGCGTAATATAACTAAACTACGCACGTGGTAATAAACCGCTTGCCCGGTCTAAACTAACCTAACTAAAACCAAAATAAACCGAATAAAAACCGTTCACTAAACCTAAACCTAATAAACCATACCCCTTGAGGTTCTAATCTCACGCCTGCTGAAATTAGATCGGACGGCGGGTAGCTCCGGTGACTTACCGGTCGGCGACGGCGACGGCAGTTTCGGGCGAGTGCTCCGCGACTCGGTGGTCGGGGCCATGGAGAGGTCCGGAAGGCCACGACGAGGGGGTCCGCCAGGAGTCGGGTGAGCTCGGGGAGGGTCGGCAAGTGCGGGGTTAATGGCGGCGGCGGCGCTTCTGTTCGGCGTTATGAGGGAGGAGAGGGTCAAGAGGGGGCGAGGGGGGAATTAGGTCGGGGGTATAAATAGGCAGGGCACGACTTGGGCGAGGGAAAGATCCCATGAGGAGATCGGGGATCCGGAGATTATGGATCTCCGGCGAAAGGCGGGCGCTTTGGCGTGGGCGAGGAAGGTGACGGTGGGGGCCACCCGTCCGCTGAGCGGGAGGGGGGGTGCTGGCCGGTTGGCCGAGGCGAGAGGGTTTTCAAGTGGGCTCGGTCGGGCCGGGCTCACGGGCGGCTGGGCCGGGTTGGCTCTGGTGGCCGCCTGGTGTTGGTCAAGCCGGTTGGCTGGCCCGCCTGTGGGCTTTTTTCTTTTTTCCAATTTTTTTGAATAATTAGGAGAGAGAAAATAATATAAATATAAATATTTTATATAGGACATATATATATCAAAATGATCAGGGAATATTCCTATCATTTGAACATTTTTTCAGAGGCAAAATCCAAACTTTATAAAAATTCATTTTTCAAAAATTCCAAATAAAACTCAAATTTGAAAGGGGTTTTCAAGGCACTTTCAAATGACTTTCAATTTGATTCTTTTTAACTTCCAACTCATATTTCATATAATTGAAGAAGCCATTTTATCTTCCCTCATGAAAATCATTGAGTTGCATAAAGCTTTGAATTTGAAATATTCTCAAATGAAATTCAAATCTTTTCAAAACCCTTTTCATTTCAAATGGAAGAAGTCATTTCATCTTCACTCTAGGGTTTTGGTGTTGGAATGGAATTGAATTCATTGAGATCCAAAAAGGGCAAAAGGGATAGTTTTGGGAAAGTCATTTTATTCCCTCTCATCCAACTTTCAAAAGTTTCAAATTCCACTCAATTTCACTCAATCAATCAAACAAACAATCAGACAACAAGCATAGTTTTTTATCTAATATAACATTCCAAAATTTAGAATTTTGGGATGTTACAACTCTTTGAATTTCTGAATTTGTGTGAATTTTATTTAATGTTAGAAAAATGTCCACGTTGTTGAAAATCTTTTTCTGAAAATTTTGATATATTATATGCCTATATATTATTTCTATTTTTTCCTTTTGTTTTTATTTTTGTTTGTCTATTTAAAAAAAACCTTCCTCCGACTGGGCCGGCCCAGCTAGCCAGCCAGGCCCAGCCCAGCCGCGTCGTCACCGACCTCCCGCAGGAGATCGAGCCCCGTACGCCGCCGCTCGCCGCCGTACTCCGCCCGGAGTCCCCTCGCCGCCCTTGCCCCCCACCTCCTTAAATAGCGCCTGAGCCTCTCTCTCTCCTCGCCCTTCGCCCCATCCTTGCCACGCATCTCGCCTCCGCCTCTCATCGCCGCCGCTGGATCTCACCAACCGCCGCCGCCAAGTCCGCCGCTCGCCTCCCCTTTTCAAGCTTTGCACTGTCTCGCCCGCCGCGTTAGCCGTCGCCTCACTTGCTGCCCTCGGCCAGAGCACCTCCGCAACCACGCCTGACGACTTTTCGCCGCCGCCATGAAGCCGCCCGATCCGCCCCGAACCGGTAAATAAAAACCGCATAAGCCCAGTCCGGTTTATTTTTTTTAGGGTTAGGTTTACTTAGGTTTTTCTAAAAAACGGTTTATTTTTTTTTGTTTAGTTTATTTAGAGAGCGTTCGATAGTTTAAGCTTTGGAGCGAACGAATTTCGTTGGTTAGCGTTCGGTAACGAATGTTTGCCTTTTAGACTTTTCTTTTTATTCTAGTTTTCGGCCAGGGACTTCTTTGTAGATATTTTATTTACAAATTAATCCCTAATATTTAAACCCTCATAACGTTTTACTCGTTAGTCAAAATCCAACGAAACCAACGCCCACTTCTTCGTTATGATCCCCTCTATCCAGTAATCCAACTCAAACATGTTTTTGAAAGTTTTAAAATTTGAATTCAAACAGATTTGTATTCAAACTTCGTTTGATCATAACTTGAGTTTCGTAACTCCGATTTACTTGAATCTTTTTGCAAATTAAAGCTCTTGACATGAACTTTCGGATAAGGCAAAATTCACATAATTTTGGTACTGGTAGAAATTGTTTTATGTTGCAAGAGTTATTTGCTTGGTTTTGATGTTTTCCGGATCGTTTTCTTCGTTCGGTCCGATCTTTTGAGTGATTGCTTATGTGTGGTTACTATTGATTGCTTACGATAGATTGACCGGAGTGTGACGAGTAGACCTATCAAGAGTTATGTGTGCGAATCATCTTCATCAACATTGCAGGCAAGTAACACTTTGATCATACTTTTCTCATACCCAGTTTTTATGCATTAGATCTATCCTCAAACATTGCATGATTAGGATCTAATTAAATTATGGGATGGGAAGTAGTTTGAGGTAGTACCTATTAACTGTTCTATTCTCAAACCTTTGGGAGTTACTTCTTCGTTTGCCTATTATGCCATGCTATGCTAGTAGACGTGGATTGGATGAGTGTATCCATGACAGATGTGAGATTGTTATTTAATGGTTTATTTAAGGTGGCAACTTAAACACACATCTGGGTGGATTGAGGCACCTGGTTTCTATCAGGACTTGCCTGTATTTCTTCGGACCACCACCCAGGCTCAAAGGGATCATGAGATTATTCAAACTAGAAACTTCCGTGTGCAGCCACAAGCCATTATGGGCTCTGGCATAGTTGATTAAGTTGTGCGAACTCTTACGGGTAGACTAGCAGATGTAGGAGAAAGTAGGTGTACCGTTCTACCCAATGTAAGGTGCTAGCGCTTCCGAAAGACTATGTCTCGGTCATCCTTTTCTCAAACATCATGTAGTGCGAGAAATCCAACGGAGGCGATTGAGTCTTGTGGGGAAAAGTGCGCAAACCTCTGCAGAGTGTATAAACTAATCATGGTTAGCCGTGTCCCCGGTTATGGACATCTTGAGTATCTAGTTCTTAGATTATCCTGTCGATCTCATCATGTTACTCTAATTTATATTGTTGGGTTTTTAATGAGTACTTTTAATTGGGATTGAGGATGCTGTCAACTTCTCAATGTTCAACAACCACCATGATAGTTAAATAAAATTTATTCCTTTATAGTAGGGAAAAATTGGCTTTTCGCAAAACCTTATAACCATAGAGCTTTTCCACCAGCCATATATGCATGTAGTATAGCTTATTCCTTCATTACTCTCTATGTGTTACATTGCCAGCATTTTCCATGTGCTGACCGTTTCGGGCTGCAACTTTTCATGTTGCGCACTTTTCGCATTTACGAGTAAGTGATACGTTAGGGTTACAATTTCTACACTCAACTTTGCCGTTGGTGTTGATGGGAATCCACAATCTTGTTAAGTCTTCCGCTTATATTTTGGATTGAGGTAATAGTATTTAAATTATCGATACATGTGATTTACCTCTGTTATAAATCCTCGAGTAATCGTGTGTGTCAAAGATACCGATCCAGGATGACACTTAAGCACAGAGACTTGATCCATTCGGGTCGGGTCGCTACAAGATGGTATCAGAGCACATGTTGACTGTAGGACGTGACCCTAGAAACTGGCAAGCCCATAGAAAAGATTTTTCTCTACAACTTTCTTTTCAAAAGGATCTTTTACCTCTCTTCTCTTTTGAGCTTATTCAAATATTCCCTTTTAGTGAGACCATACCCCTTCCCCTTTTGACCCCTCGAAGATTCGACTGATGAGACCACTCCAAGAAGTACGAGATATCGGACAACTAAGTCCACTTTGGAATAAAGAGGATTTTATCGTGCATCTGAATAATGGAAACTACAACGGTGAAGACTCCGAAGACTAGGAGAATTTGAAGGCTTTGAAGAATTTCCGGATTTGTATGACCTAGGAAGGCACACCTTATGGAACTTGGCAGACTATGGAAGCTGTCAATACCCGAGATGAAGGTGTATTGGAGTAAGACCGGAACTTGGAGAGTTAGTAAACTCAAAGTTTTGTCAGGAAAGCCCTAAGGCAGGAGATGTCAAGTATGGAATGATAGCTAATGGAAATGACAAGAGCAGAAACACGCTATCCATGATGATTATCGCCCGCTTATGCTTTTGTCACCGTGCTGAGTTAAGCATGCATATGCATGGAAGGATTGGATGGTAGAAGGCTGATGGAGCACCTATCAGCAAGATGAAGTTTTAACCTTAGCCGGTGTATCACCAGGATCTGGAGTGTTACATCAAGAAGTTTAAGATGGAGATGCAGGAAGCCGTATTTGACAAGGAAGCAGTTCGTGAAGAACCCAGGTCCCAGAAGATTAAAATAGACAAGCAGGAGGAGCTAAACCTCGAGATACTGGAGATTTGTCAGGAACTGAAGGACAGTAGGATCATGGTTCATGTCGAGGTTGATGAAACCCAGAAGTTTGGAATGCAACTCCAGGACTGTTAAAGGACGTCACAAGAGACTTCGTGTCAACAGAGATGATCTGGCAAAAGAACTTGAGTAGGTCAAGCACGACCAGAAGAAGCCGTTGGAGACATGAACAAGACTTGAAGAGTTTGATGACTTGGAAAATTTATTGACCTTTAGAAGACCAAACCCCTGTTACATACCTGCGTTAGATGCGACGTTTGTGAGCTGTCATTTGTTTGATGTTTTTCCGACAGCCACAAATAAAATCTGTCTTTTCAAAACTTTTGTTTGTATTGTGTGCATCCCTCTCGATCTCTCTTATCCCACCCCAAACCCATGGACCCGTCAGAGGACGAATGGAGATGAGCTTGTATTTTCTGGACCGATGAGTCAATTGGAGACGGACCTATGGATTCAGAACATGGAGGATCACATGGAGAATAACCCTATAGCCGGAAAGGATATGACTATCATGCTCTTGAGTGCTTTGAAAGAGGTGCCACTACTTGGTGGAGGATGTAGCAAACCATCAATGGATTGCAAGGAGTAACCACTTGGAAGGGAAATTTAAGTGACTTTGTCAAAGTCTAGGCTTGTGTCCCAGAAGTTGGAGCCTTATGGAAAGGATATGAAGAAACCTTGTGCATACAAAGCTTTGTGGAGAAATAGGACACAACCATAAAGAAAACAAGGACGAATACCCTCATAAGCAGAGGATTACCAAAGGAGTTAGCCGAGGATCTCAGGGAACTTCGGTTGGAGATTGTTCCCAAAGGTTTTGTTGCAGCAATGGAAGTTCAGTCTACAGTGTTGGGAAAGATCCGTGAAGCTCAGAAGGATGACAAAGAGATTGCTAAGATAAAAGAGAGGATGAGCAAAGGAAAGGCCGAAGGTTTTCGTAAGGATGAGCATGACACCTTATGGTTCGAGGATCGTGTATATGTGCCTAATAATGCAAAGATCAGGAAGCTAATACTTCAGGAGGCTCATGACTCACCATACTCGATTCACCCGGAAACACCAAGATGTATTTGGATTTGAAGGATCGTTTACGGTGGACCGTGAAGAAGGATATTGCCGAGTATGTAGCCGTATGTGATGTATGTCAGAGAGTAAAGGCAGAGCATCAGAAGCCAGTCGGATTACTACAGCCTATGCTGATACCTGAATGGAAGTAGGATAAGCTTGGCATGGATTTCATTACCAGATTTCCCAGAACCCGAACGAGATATGATTCTATCTGGGTAGTAGTTGATTCGCTTGATCAAAGTGGCTCACTTTATCCCTATGAAACCACCTATACAAGTGCGAAGTTGGCCAAGATATATTTTACTAGCATCGTATGTCTGCATGGAGTTCCGAGGACCATTGTATCAGATAGAGGAACACAGTTTACCTTAAAGTTGGAATCAGCTGCACCAGACTTTGGGTACTAGGCTAGAGTTCAGTACAGCTTTTCATCCGCAGACAGATGGATAAATCGAGAGAGTCAATCAGATTCTGGAGGACATGTTGAGAGCGTGTGCGCTAGATTATGGATCTAGTAGTGATGATAATCTACCCTACGGGGAGTTCTCATACAACAACAGTTACCCAGCCAGTTTGAAGATGGCCCCTTTTTAAGCTTTGTATGGGAGAAGGAGCCGGAACACCGTTGATGTGGGATGAAGTTGGAGACCGTCGATTGTTTGGACCAAATGTGATCAAGGATTGAGCAGAATGATAAGTTGATTCGAGATAGGCAAGGCAGCTCAGTCGAGCGAGAAGAGTTATGCAGACTCAAAAATGCAAGGAGGTAGTCTATGAAATTGGAGACGGATCATGTCTTCATGTGTCCCCTCTGTGAGGAGTTAAACGATTTGGAGTTAAGGGAAAGTTAGCCCCAAGATTTGTAGGACCATACCGAGTTTGGAACGTATGGGAGAATTGGCTAACAAGTTGGGTCACCCGAAGGACTGTCAGGAGTTCATGATGTGTTTCACGTTTCCCAGTTGAAGAAGTGCCATGCAGAGATGACCAATATTCTCCTGTAAGGACGCTTGACCCTGGAAGAAGTTACGATTTTATCAACAGACGATCTTATAGGAGTTTAACAAAACCTGAGAGTTGTTAAGGAACTATAGATGTTTGTTTGGCTTGCAGAATCAATGGATTTTCCGAACTTGGTTCGTCGACAAGAGAAATTCTGCAATGCTTGTGAGGATGACCGAGTGATAAAATGCGAGATTCTCTAAACCATGTACAAGGTAATGATTTGGGTGCGGGATGGATTGATCACCATACCGACTTACTCTTATTATTCGCGTTGCTATATGGGATGGTAAATCTGAGTGACTTACCTATAGTAGAGAGACGACGATCAAAACCCTGTTTAAACCTTAGAATGGTATAAGAATTTTTCCCCTTGTACAAGGCAGCTTTTGCCAACCGTAGGTTATACGATGAGATTCAACCCAGACCCGTTTTCTGCAGGAGAAACCATAAATCGTTGACCACCATGAGATATCGATAGTTGTTTAGAATTGGCGCCAAACCCGTCAGCTAAGAGGACCCAGTTTCGGGATAACCTTACCAAGATGAAAGGACAAAAGAATTGAGGAAAAGGTTATGCCACTACCGGAAGAGCCCAGAGAAGGAATTATCCTTACGATCTGAGAAGACGGACCCTGTCAACAATAAGGATGGAGTATATGAGTTTTGATGGAACCATAACCATGCTTCTAAGGGTGGTAGCACCCCAGACCCCGGAGACGATTGATGGATTGTGAGAAGACCCCCAAACCCTAACCTATTTCTTGCTAGCCTCTCCGAATCTCGAGGACGAGATTCATTTTAAGGGTGGTAGTTTTGTAACATCCCAAAATTCTAAATTTTGGAATGTTATAAACAAATAGATAGTTTGGATTGATTGTTTGATTGATTGACTGAAAGTGGGTGAATTCGGAACTTTTTGAAAGTTAAATGAGAGGGAATAAAAGGACTTTCCCAAACTTTCATTTTGCATTTTGATCTCCATGAATTCAAATTATTTTCATCACAAAACCCTGGAGAGAAGATGACATGACTTCTTCCATTTATTTAAATGACAAGGGGTGTTGAAAATATTTGAATTTCAATTGAGAATATTTCCAATTCTGAAACTTTATGCAACTCAATGATTTTCACGACAGAAGATAAAATGACTTCTTCAAATTATATGAAATATGAGTTGGGAGTTTCAAAGAATTAAATTCAAAGTTCTTTTGAATTTATTTTCAATTTGGAGTTAATTGAGTTTTATTCAAATTATTTTTCTCCAAAAATAAAATATATGGAAAATAGGGTAACATGATTCCCTACATCAGAAAATTGGAGAGAAATAAATTTGAATTAAATTTGGTATTTTTAAAATGATTTTTGTTGGATTTTATTAGACTAGTAGCACTCTTTGAATTATCTGAGTTTGTGTGAAATTTATTTAATGTTAAAAAAATGTCCACGTCGTAGAAAATCTTTTTCTCAAAATTTTGATATATTATATGCCTATATATTATTTCTATTTTTTCCTTTTGATTTTATTTTTGTTTGTCTGTTTTAAAAAAAAAACCTTCCCCCGACTGGAGATCGAGCCCCGTACGCCGCCGCTCGCCGCCGTACTCCGCCCGGAGTCCCCTCGCCGCCCTTGCCCCCCCTCCTCCTTAAATAGCGCTGCGCCTGGGCCCTCTCTCTCTCCTCGCCCTTCCCAGTAGCGCCCGCCCACGCATCTCGCCTCTGCCTCTCATCGCTTGCCGAATCTCACCAACCGCCGCCCGCCAAGTCATGCTCGCCTCCCTTTTCATGTTTGCCGCGTCTCGCCCCGCGTTAGCCGTCGCCTCACTTGTTGCCCTCGGCCACGGAGCACCTCCGGCGACCATGCCCGACGCCCTCATTGCCGCTCATGCTTGTGAAGCCGCTGGACCGATCCGCCGAACTGTAAATAAAAACCGCATAAGCCCGGTCAGGTTTATTTTTTTAGGGTTAGGTTTACTTGCTATTCTAAAAAGCGGTTTATTTTTTGTTTAGTTTATTTAGAGAGCGTTCGATAGTTTAGGCTTTGGAGCGAGCAATTTACTGGTTAGCGTTCGATGTAACGTTCACCTTTTAGACTTTTCTTTTTATTCTAGTTTTCGGCCAGGGACTTCTTTGTTGATATTTTATTTACAGATTAGTCCCTAATCTTTAAACCCTCATAACTTTTTACTCGTTAGTCAAAATCCAACGAAACCAATGCCCACTTCTTCGTTATGATCCCCTCTATCCAGTAATCCAACTCAAACATGTTTTTGAAAGTTTTAAAATTTGAATTCAAACAGATTTGTATTCAAACTTTGTTTGATCATAACTTGAGTTTCGTAACTCCGATTTAGTTGATTCTTTTTGCAAATTAAAGCTCTTGACATCAACTTTCTGATAAGGCCAAATTCACATAATTTTGGTACTGTTAGAAATTGTTTTATGTTGCAAGAGTTATTTGCTTTGTTTTGATGTTTTCCGAATCGTTTTCTTCGTTCGGTCCGATCTTTTGAGTGATTGCTTATGTGTGGTTACTATTGATTGCTTCCGATAGATTGACCGGAGTGTGACGAGTAGACCTATCAAGAGTTATGAGTGCGAATCATCTTCATCAACATTGCAGGCAAGTAACACTTTGATCATACTTTTCTCATACCCAGTTTTTATGCATTAGATCTATCCTCAAACATTGCATGATTAGGATCTAATTAAATTGTGGGATGGGAAGTAGTTTGAGGTAGTACCTATTAACTGTTCTATTGTCAAACCTTTGGGAGTTACTTCTACGTTTGCCTATTATGTCATGCTATGCTAGTAGACGTGGATTGGGTGAGTGTATCCATGACAGATGTGAGATTGTTATTTAATGGTTTATTTAAGGTGGCAACTTAAACACACATCTGGGTGGATTGAGGCACCTGGTTTCTATCAGGACTTGCTCAGCATTTCTTCGGACCGCCACCCAGGCTCAAAGGGATCATGAGATTATTCAAACTAGAAACTTCCGTGTGCAGCCACAAGCCATTATGGGCTCTGGCATAGTTGATTAAGTTGTGCGAACTCTTACGGGTAGATTAGCAGATGTAGGGGAAAGTAGGTGTACCGGTCTACCCAATGTAAGGTGCTAGCGCTTCCGAAAGACTATGTCTCGGTCATCCGTTTCTCAAACATCATGTAGTGCGAGAAATCCAACGGAGGCGATCGAGCTTGTGGGGAAAAGTGTGCAAACCTCTGCAGAGTGTATAAACTAATCATGGTTAGCCGTGTCCCCGGTTATGGACATCTTGAGTATCTAGTTCTTGGGTTATCCTGTTGATCTCATCATGTTACTCTAATTAATATTGTTGGGTTTTTAATGAGTACTTTTAATTGGGATTGAGGATGCTGTCAACCATTCTCAATGTTCAACAACCACCATGATAGTTAAATAAAATTTATTCCTTTGCAGTAGGGAAAAATTGGCTTTTCGCAAAAGCTTATAACCATAGAGCTTTTCCACCAGCCATATATGCATGTAGTATAGCTTATTCCTTCATTACTCTCTATGTGTTACATTGCCATCATATTCCATGTGATGACCCGTTTTCGGGCTGCAACTTTTCATGTTGCAGACTTTTCAGACGACGA
Source organism: Aegilops bicornis (assembly GCA_021605145.1). Lineage (NCBI taxonomy): Eukaryota > Viridiplantae > Streptophyta > Magnoliopsida > Poales > Poaceae > Aegilops > Aegilops bicornis. The sequence continues at coordinate 296,403,711 of CM038673.1, read as the reverse complement.
GTAAGTGATACGTTAGGTTTACGATTTCTACACTCAACTTTGCCGTTGGTGTTGATGGGAATCCACAATCTTGTTGCTTCCGCTATATTTTGGATTGAGGTAATAGTATTTAAATTACTGATACATGTGATTTACCTCTGTTATAAATCCTCGAGTACTGTGTGTGTCAGCATACCGATCCAGGGATGACACTTAAGCACAGAGACTTGATCCATTCGGGTCGGGTCGCTACAGAAAGCTACCTTACATATTTATCAATGTAATTCTCTTTATTGTGGCATGAACATTCAGATCCATAAGATTCAAAATAGAAGTTTTATATTGACATAAAACAATAAAACTTCAAGCATACTAATAACGTAATCATGTCTTCTCAAAATATCATGGCTAAAGAAAGTTATCGCTACAAAATCATATATTCTTGCCATGCTCTATCTTCATCACACAAAGTATTTTATCATGCACAACCCCGATGACAAGCCAAGCAATTGTTTCATACTTTTAATGTTCTCAAGCTTTTTCAACTTCCACGCAGTACATGAGCGTGAGCCATGGATATAGCACTATAGGTGAAATAGAAGGTGGTTGTGAGAAGAAGACAAAAGGGAGAAAGTGTCACATCAACTAGGCAAAGTAATGTGCTATGGAGATGCCCATCAATTGATATCGATGCAAGTGAGTAGGGATTGCCATACAACGGATGCACTAGAGCTATAAGTGTATGAAAGCTCAAAAGAAAACTAAGTGGGTGTGCATCCAACTTGCTTGCTCATGAAGACCTGGGGCAATTTGAGGAAGCCCGTCATTATACAAGCCAAATTCTATAATGAAAAGTTCCCACTAGTATATGAAAGTGATAAAATAGGTGACTCTCTATCATGAAGAAGAACATGGTGCTATTTTTGAAGCACAACTGTGGAAATGGATAGTAACATTCTCCCTTCTCTCTTTTTCTCTCAATTTTTATTTTTTTTATTTTGGGCTCTTTGGCCTATTTTTTATTTTTTGGCTCTTTGGCCTCTCTTTTTTATGTCTGGAGCCTCCTCTCGACGTGGGGGAATCATAGCCTCCATCATCCTTTCCTGTCACGACCGGTTTTTCAATAAAAATATTTATTGAACAACCGACCTATGAAGTCCAATATGAGGAAAATCCTCCATACCGGTAGACAAAACTTTGATACAATAAGCCAGTAGCATTACAATATTACAGGTCGGATCAAGATGCCCAACCAATTATTACAAACACGCCGATAATTATACATGATGGCGGACATGACAAAATGGTGTGGGGTGGAAATACTACTGACTCGAGATATGAGTGGTTGGTGGAATAACACAGTGGGGTGGTTAATAAGCCTACTGCACTAGCGGCTCATCGAGTGTCGAGGTGAGGCTCGATGAATTTATTTGGTCAGCGGAAGCGGAAATATCACAATGACTAATCCAGGGGTCGCACGAGACTGACTGGGATTCCTCTAGGCGTCGGACTCGCTATCAAACTCTTCATCCATGAGATCGCCTTCGTCGGCATCTGGCCAAATCAACAAGCCAGGTGAGTACTTTGAAAGTACTCGCAAGACAGTTCGAACAAAAGATATAACAAATGAATGCATGAATGCAACAAGATTAATTTTAACAATGCTCAATTTAATCAGTTTAGCAAAGTAAATAAGAAGGGAGTCGGCGGTAGTCCGCTCGAAAACCCAAAGAAGACAAAACTCAAAACCAATCGGTGTGCAGGCGGCGCCTCGAAGGGTGAACAAGTAAGTAAACCATGCCACAGTCGGGCGTCTGAGTGACACCTCATAAAGGGCTTATATTGAAATAAAAATACATGTGTGCCGCAGTCGGACGTCGGAGCGACATCACAGAAAGGGCTTATAATAAAAGTAAATAATAACAATGCCACACGATGGACGTCTGAGCGACATCGCAGAAAGGGCTTATAATGAAAATAAATAACAACAATGCCGCAGTCGGACGTCTGAGCGACATCGCAGAAAGGGCTTATAATTCATTATTCATAGCTGACAAGATATAGTGCTCACGGAAAATATTCATCACAAGACAATAAGAGGGTTAGTCCATTCACAGGAAATAAATATTTAACACTCAAGTAGTTATCGGGAGTCTCTGTCACCGAGACTGATATCTGACAAGATAAGGTGAACACGGTACCCGGACATGAATAAGATGAATTCAAGAATTTTGACTCTGTAGAGTTTGTACCAAAATTTTCCACAGCCAACGGATTTCCGTAGTCACGAAGGACTAGTTCCGTTCTGTATTTCGGAGGAAACACAACTAGCTAGTACACACCCATCATACCTCACGTTGCCGTGAATCACCCTAGACAGCGTTTAAGAAAAACTTTGAGACGGGAGATCACAATCTCGAATAGCATGGGATCAAATTTATTCTGGCAGCGCTCTAAGGGTGCCCCCTCTCGGTCCCAACCGGAAACACCCATGCCCCCGACCGATGAAAGGCTTTAATCCAGGCCATGGAACCTTCATCCCGCCTCTCGAATTGGTGTGTACCAGAAGTGGTTTGCAACTTACTAAGCCGTATCCCTTGCGGAAAGCGGTGGTAGTACGGAAGGAAGACGGACCGAATTCTGACTGATTTGTGTTGACACGAGGTCAATGATCTGGTATAAGCCTGGCATGCTACAACACTGCCATCTTACCCATACTCATGCCAACTCATGGCCATGCAACAAGTTTCGAACAACTCACGGATTTACCGACCTCATTAGCCTCAACTCTTATGAGATAAACTATCATCGAAATGCTCATGAACGTGCCATGATAAAAGAAATAATGCAAACATGCCCAAACACTCATCATATCAGAAGTTCAAACATTGCTTGCCTGGTTCGGAGTAGTCGGGGTCTAGCTCGGCGAAGTTCGCGGTTCCGTCACCTCCTTCGGTATCTACGGTACACAAAATACACGCGCTAACGTAAATACCGTGGGGTACAGAAAGTTGATCCAAATATTTTTCAAATAAATAGGATAAAAAACTAGACAAAATTTGAAGAGGACAAAAAAAGAATCACTCAAAAATTCCTTTCTGTTAAAAAGTTATAAGGGTTTTGGTCCAAGGACCCATCTGTCATGAAACAGAAAACTTCCAGGGGGCTTTGCAGAGAAGTCCGTAAAAGCGGTTTAGAGTGGAAGCGTATTTGCCAAAATGCGCTTTCAAAACGATTCAAAAAACAAGAGAGAGGCTGACGGGCGGGTCCCACCCGTCAGGTTTGAAATTTCAAACGAGAGCGACGGGGGTCGCCGGTGGCGATCCACGGCGAGGCAAGGAGATCGGAGGGTACCTCCGTGTTCAGGGCGCCATCCCGCGTCTGTGGGTGGTGGTGGTGGTCGCCAAGCAGTACCACGCCGACGGCGACGCTTGCTCCGTGCGAACGGCGATTCGGTGGTCGTGGACTTCGTCGGAGAGCTGTGAAGATCAAATTGGAGTGGGGGTTAGACTCTTGGTAGCATGAGAGGGTAGCTGACGGGATTTGGGCGCCGGGGTCGACCTCACCGGAGTGAATCGAGGTGGAGGCTGAGGCGGAACGGAGCGGCCGGAGTCGGGAAGAAGAGCTCCTTGAGGCCCTCCTGTGGGCTTGGCGAGGACTAGCGAGGTGGTGGAGGCGTGCGGGGGCGAGAGCAAGCTCGGGGGGTGCTATTTGTAGCCGGCCCGAGTCGGTTGCCGAGAACGGGGTTCTCCGGCGAAGTTTACGGCGGCATAGGGCGTTGATCGGGGAGGTTCAGAGGTTGAGCTTCGTCGTGGGGGTTCCCTGGTCACGTTTAGGTGCTAAACGTGACGGAGTTTGGTTGCTTAGGGGGAGCTCGACGGAACGGGGCGGCGCGGGCCCGTCGGCGGCAGGGAGCATGCTCTGTGCTTGCCGTGCCACGGCGACGGTGCTGCATGCGTGCGCTGGCAAGGAAATGGCCACGCGGGGCTACCAGGAGGTTTAGGCGCCAACGGCGGTATGCCGCCGCTCGCCCCTGTCACCGCTACGGTGGTTCTGCCGCCGCAAGACACGCCGCACAGCGGTCATGGTGCCACCGGCGCCAGAACGCGCCAAGCACGCTGTGAAGCTCCGGACAAGCAGGCTAGGCTGCGAGCAACGTGCCAAGTGCCTTTGTGGGCATGTGACTGAAACTCTAACGGAGAACGACACTGAAATCTGAATTTAACTGAAGATGAACAGTAATAGTGCATGCAAAGTGTTCGACAGAATGATTTAGGCATGTAGGGATTTTTCCTTGAGCTGGTTTTTGGTGTAGGGGCCTCTCATTGCATCTAGAGGCTGCCTGAATTTTTGTGAAATATTTTGAGAAGTGTAGATATGAATTTCACCAAATTTGGCAAATCTGGTCCAAACTTGCAGAGACTATAATTTGAAATCTTTGAACAGAAGAGGAGTGGATCTTGATTGTTCTAGGTTGTGGGTACCAAGGACTATCCAGGGGAGTTGGTTTGAGGTCAAAACTCAAATGCATTTAGGTACTTGCTTTGCAAATCACCTAGGCTCAAAATAATGGATGTAAAATATTTGGGAGGAGAAATAAATGAAATAAAATTCAGAAAATGGTTGAGCTTGTTGAGACAGAATGTTTGGATTGCCCAAAGTGGAAGGAGAGATTTTTGGGAAGATTTTACCATGTGGTGCATGGCAAAATCATGAATGGATTTCAACATTGGAGAAGGTGCAAAACTCCTAAAGTTTCTTTTTGAAAGAAAAATAAACTCCAAAGATTTTTCTTGAAATTTTGAGAAGAGGGCAATCAGAAGAAAAATTTTAAAAACCAAACACCAGAGTTGAAGGAGATGCAAAAATAAAATATTTGCTAAAGGGAAAAAGCTTTTGAGAGATATTTTTGGAAGTGTTTAGAAGACCTTCTTCAAATCCAACAAAATTTTTGAAGAAAACCAAAAGAATATTTTTGGAGTGTCACAACACCTACCCCCTTAGGAAAAATCTCGTCCCCGAGATTGCAGCTGATCCTCAAATAATTGAGGGTGCCCTGTCCGAAGGAAATCCTCTCTTTCCCAAGTGGCTTCACTTTCGGTGTGGTTGCTCCACTGAACCTTGAAGAACTTGATGGTTTTCTGTCGGGTTCTCCTTTCAAACTCTTCCAAGATTTTTATCGGATGCTCCCGATATGTAAGGTCTGGCTGCACGTCAATGTTTTTATGGGGTACTTGTTTCTCTGGGTTGCTTACGCACTTCCTCAATTGGGAGACGGGGAATACGTCGTGGATGTCAGATAATTCTTGAGTAAGTCTAGCTGGTAGGCCACCGTGCCTCTTCGTGCTACTATGCGTAATGGTCCGATGAATCTTGGTGCTAGCTTCCTTTTATCTTGAATCGATGCAGGCCTCTCATAGGGGATACTCGTAGGTACACAAATTCACCGGGTTCAAAATTGACTCCTCGATGCTTTTGATCGTAATAACTCTTTTGTCGGCTTTGGGCTGTCTTGAGTCGGTCCTTAATTACCTTGACTTTATCTTAAGCCTCTTTGAGCAGGTCTGGGCCGAAGATATGACTGTTTCCGGTTTCCGACCAATTTAGCGGGGTACGACATCTTCGTCCGTACAGAGCTTCAAATGGTGCCATTTGCAGCTGGACTCGATAGCTGTTGTTATATGCGAATTCTGCGTATGGTAAGCTCTCTTCCCAACTGGTCCCATAGGTGAGGACACATGCTCTCAGCATATCTTCTAGAATCTGGTTTACTCCCTCAGTCTGCCCATCTGTCTGGGGATGGTATGCGGTACTGAATGCCAGCTGAGTTCCCAAAGCTTGTTGTAAGTGATCCCAAAATCGGGAGACGAATTGAGTGCCTCTGTCCGAGATTATTTTCTTTGGGACTCCATGTAAGCAAACGATACGGGAAAGGTAGAGCCTGGAAAGATTCAGAGTGTTGTGGGTTGTCTTCACGGGGATGAAGTGTGCTACTTTAGTCAGTCTATCAGTGATGACCCATATGGCATCATGTGCGTGTCGTGACCGAGGTAGTCCAACAATGAAATCCATTCCAATCTCGTCCCATTTCCACTCGGGTATCTTATTTGGTTGCGATAGCCCGGCCGGTTTACGGTGCTCGGCCTTGATGCGTTGACAAGAGTCACAACATGCAATAAACGTGGCTATGTCAATTTTAATACCATGCCACCAAAATGTTTCTTGAAGGTCTTTGTACATTTTTGTTCCTCCAGGATGGATTGAATATGGAGCGGTGTGCCCTTCAGCCAGGATTTGCTGTTTAAGGTCATGGATATTTGGTACGCAAAGCCTATTTCCGTACCACAATATTCCTTGCTCATCAATAACGTAATTCGAGGCCTTGCCCAACTTCATCTTCCGCTTTATGCCTTCAATGCTTTGGGGTGCCCATGTTGAGCCTCTTTAACCTTCTCTATCGGGGTAGGCTGTAATTCTAAGTTCGACACACTGCCTTGGTGACCACCATCGATTGAGCTTTGCAATTCCTGCTGGAATTCAGGTCTTAAGTTTGGCATCTTGTCGTTGTCCCACCGGGGTTCCGACTCGAGCATCTGCTACAACATTTGCTTTGCACGGGTGGTAGTGGATTCCAACATCATAATCCTTTACTAATTCCAACCAGCGTCGCTATCAGTAAATTCAGTTACGGTTGTGTGAAAATATACTTGAGGCTTTTACGGTCCGTGTATATTTCTAGCGATTACCAAGTAAAAAGTGTCTCCTTCCTTGAGTGCATGAATAACTGCTGCTAATTCCAGGTCATGTGTAGGATAATTTTCCTCATGCTTGCGAAGTTGTCTGGAAACATATGCGACAACCTTGCCTTCTTGCATCAGTACGCACCCGAGGCCCTTTCAAGATGCGTCACAAAATACCTCAAAAATTTTGTGTATATCTGGCACAATTAATCTTGGTCTTTGTCGTCGGTTTCCTCTTGAGTTCTTGGAAACTTTTTCTAAGCTTCCGTCCATTCAAACTTCCTGTCTTTCTTGAGTAGTTGCGTCATTGGCTTTGCTATGGTGGAGTAACCTTCAATAAATCTTCGATAGTATCCTGCCATTCCCAAGAAACTTCATACATCCGTCACGCTGGCTGGTGGCTTCCAGCCATGTACGGCCTTGACTTTTTCCGGGTCTACGGCGATACATTCTTGGGTCAAGATCGTGGCCCGTAAAACCTACTTGCTTTAGCCAAAATTCACACTTGCTGAATATAGCGTACAACCGATGTTTCTGAGTTCTCCTAGTACAATCCGGAGATGTCCAGCGTGCTCTTCCGGTGTTTTGGAGTATACCGAATATCATCGATAAATACCACAACAAACTTATCCATAAACTTCATGAATACTTTGTTCATGAGGTGAACAAAATATGCGGGGGCGTTTGTTAGTCCGAATGGCATTACGGTGAACTCATACAATCCATATCTGGAGGTGAAAGCTGTCTTGGGAATATCTTCGGTTCGCACCTTTAGTTGATTGTATCCCGATCTCAAGTCAATCTTTGAGAACACCTTGGCCTTAGCGAGTTGATCGAATAAATCATTTATTCCTGGCATCGGATATTTGTTCTTGATTGTGACCATGTTTAGCGCTCGATAGTCTATGCACAATCTCAGTGTTCCATCCTTCTTTTGGCAAACAAAATTGGTGAACCCCAAGGTGAGGAACTGGCTTGTATGTACCCTTTTTCCAATAATTCCTTTATTTGCTTCTTCAGTTCTACCAATTCTGATGGTGCCATTCAGATGGTTTCTTGTATATGGGAGCGGTTCCGAGTGCTAGCTCACCGCTGAATTCTATCTCTCGATCCGGTGGCATGCCCGGTAGCTCTTCGAAACACATCTGGAAATTCACACACTTTGGAACCTTGCTCAATTCAGAAATATCCACCTTGTTCAATCTCGGTTGCCGGGATATTTTTCTTTCCTTGGATGAAACCTTTATGGTCTTCCCGTGGTGATGGGTGAGAATTACGGTCCTGTTGAAGTAGTCAATAAAACCTTTGTTGGTGGTTAACCAATCCATCCCTAAGATGACATCCAGTCCTTTATTTTCGAACACGATAAGATTTGCGTGAAACTTCAACCCTTCAAACTCGATAACCACACCCTGGCAATAATTACGGGTAACTTGCTTAATTCCGGGACTTGACGATCATAGATTTTTCCAAGGGAAGCATCGAAAAATTATTTTGCAAAGCAAAACTTTTCAAACGAATGAGTGAGAAGCTCGAATCAAACAAAACCATGGCAGGTATTGTGTTGATGGGAAAGCGTCTGAGTACGATATCTGGGGCATTTTGTGCTTCCTCTTTGGTCACGTGGTTCAGATGACCCTTCCTGTGGTTGTTATTTGGGTTGAAATTGTTGCACTTTGGCGCTGAATTATTGCCTCCGTTGTTTGGCTTTGGGGTCGAGTTCCTTGGCTTGGGGCACTGCTTGGCATAGTGCCCTTCTTCTCCACAAGCGTAACAGGTAACGCCTGGGCGGTATGTGAACTCCTTGTCCCTTGCATGGAAATTCTTGATTGGGCGTGAGACGCTTGTCGTGGGTTTGGGTGTCCAGTTTTACTGAACATCTGTCTTGCTGCGGTGGTTGCGGGCGTGATTAGTCTGGTCCCTCTTCCGCTTGCGGAAATCTTCTAAGCTGCGTCTCTCATTTTCCAAGGTAATGGCCTTATCCACCAGCGTCTTAAAATCTGGAAAGGTGTGTACGACCAATTGGCATTTAAGCCGGGTGTCAGACCGTCAAGGAATTTCTCCATCTTTTTTTTCCGACATACGCTCCTCGTTGGCGTGGCGAGACAATGAGTAAACTGATCATATATTCGACACCGTCATTGTCCTTTGCTTGAGGTCATCAAATTCTCTCTTTTGATCTTCATAAGACTCTTAGGAATATGTGCCCCACGAAAACCTTCTTTAAATTCCTCACATGTTATATTATTTTCGTTGGGGTGCATGTGTAGGAAATTTTCCCACCACGATGCGGCTGCTCCAGTGAGATAGTGCGGAGCATAAAGCACTTTCTCAAGATCTGAACACTGGGCAATGATTAATTTTATTTCCATGTCTCGAAGCCAGTCCTTGGCTTCAAGAGGTTTGTCAGTGTGAGAAAATGTTTGGGGACGCGTCTTCTGTAGCTCAGATAACTTTGATTGCTGCCGACATCGCCACGGTGATTTCCCATGTTGATGACTTGGCTCGAGATTTCTGATGTTGCTGCCGACTTTGTTCATAAAGACGGCACATTTGGGAAAGTGCCGTTTCAACATCCTGTTGACTTATGCGCCTCGTGTGAAATTGTTGCACAGGGGTGTGCCATAATTTTCCTCTGTCGGAGTTGGCATGGAGTGCGTCCAAGGACGAGACATAGTTCACTCTAGGGATATATTTTGAAACACTCACAAGAAAAGAAATTGAGCCGCAAAAATCAATAAATTCAAGATGATGCAAAAAGTTGGAAATGCTCCAAGATTTTTCAAGAGAATACACGTTTGCACACGGAGAAGGACTGTCCATTACATATCTACACGCAAGCAGTAATTATACAATACATCACTCAGGATATGCGTACATAATCCTGACATGTTATTTAGTCTAGTGCACTCCTCCAGATCCTACATGATGCACAAACAAGCTACTTCTCACAGCCTATTTACATATAAACATATCGTACAAATCGGTACATCGCATGGCGCTAAGCGTGCTTAGTCGGAGATGGTAAGTATTTCCCTTGGCCTGCCAAGGGTGAGGCGTAGTGAGGCTGGGGACTCAACCTCCTCTTCGGAGATAGGCTCCAGACGTGAGGTGCTGCGCTGAGTTGGTGGAGCAGGTGCCCTGTGCGGGACAACTCGAACATGAGCGGGCACGAGGGGTGGTGCAGAACGAACCGGAGTAGGCGCAATGACATGGTTGAACTCCTCCGTGGTAGGCAGGCGACAGTAGCGGTGCGGCAGTAGGAGCAAACGATGCTGATGGCGAGGACGAAAGTCGCTGGCGGTCAGCGCGCAGAGCTCCCTCCTGTTGGCGGCACAGCCATGGACCGAGTCCATGCGGGCAGCTACAAAGTCATCCACCAGGTTGTCGAAGGCTGCCTCCAAAGCTCGGAGATACTCGATAAGCATCTCAAAGCTTCGTCCCGTTCTCCTCTGGGGCAAGAGAACGCGTAGTGGCAGGTATATGGCACGTGACATGGCAGGTAGCGGTAGCGACGAGTCTTCATCGAAGGAAGTATGTCCCTGAGACGAGCTATCGCCTCACGGGCTGCCATTTGCAGTGCATGCTTCTCTGTGGGCATGGCTCTCCCCACGAACCGGTAACGCTCAACTCATCCTCTCTTGAATTCCACCGCAGCTTGGTGCATGGTTAGATGGTCATTGACCTTGTGCTGAGAGAGAGAGAAGACTGGGCGCACATCTGGCCCCATCGCTACTTGGACGATGAAGGAGAGAAGCTTGACGAACCCATCGGGCATGTTGGCGAACATCTGCGACCCGCAGTCGTTGCCAGCCATCTACAAAAGTAGGCAAAAATTCTGAGTAGTCAAATCATAAATTTATCTTTGGTATCGAAATTGACTACATTTGTGAAAATAATAAATAGCTCTATTATGCTAATAACCGATTAGCGATCGCACCTAGTGGCTTCCTCTGATCAGCACGGCTCGTACCAAGCTTGTCACGATCGGTTTTTCAATAAAAATATTTATTGAACAACCGACCTATGAAGTCCAATATGAGGAAAATCCTCCATACCGGTAGATAAAACTTTGATACAATAAGCCAGTAGCATTACAATATTACAGGGTCGGACTAAAGATGCCCAACCAATTATTACAAACACGCCGATAATTATACATGATGGCGGACATGACACAACGGTGTGGGGTGGAAATACTACTGACTCGAGATATGAGTGGTTGGTGGAATAACACAGTGGGGTGGTTAATAAGCCCTCAAGACTAGCGGCTCATCGAAAGGCCGAGGTGAGGCTCGATGAATTTATTTGTGTAGCGGAAGCGGAATATCACAATGACTAATCCAGGTTGCAGGAGACCTGACCGATTCCTCTAGGCGTCGGACTCGCTATCGAACTCTTCATCCATGAGATCGCCTTCGTCGAGATTCCGCCAAATCAACAAGCTAGGTGAGTACTTTGAAAGTACTCGCAAGACAGTTCGGACAAAAGATATAACAAATGAATGCATGAATGTGACAAGATTAATTTTAACAATGCTCAATTTAATCAGTTTAGCAAAGTAAATAAGAAGGTAGTCGGTGGTAGTCCGCTCGAAAACCCAAAGAAGACAAACCTCAAAACCGATCGGGTGTCTGAAGCGACGCCTCGAAGGGTGAACAAATAAGTAAAACATGCCACAGTCGGGCGTCTGAGCGACACCTCATAAAGGGCTTATATTGAAATAAAAATACATGCGTGCATGATCGGACGTCGGGCGACATCACGTAAAGGGCTTATAATAAAGTAAATAATAACAATGCCGCGATCGGACGTCTGAGCGACATCGCAGAAAAGGGCTTATAATGAATTTAAATAACAACAATGCCATGATCGGACGTCTAAGCGACATCGCAGAAAGGGCTTATAATGAAAATAAATAACAACAATGCCGCAGTCGGACGTCTGAGTGACATCGCAGAAAGGGCTTATAATTTATTATTCATAACTGACAAGATATAGTGCTCACGGAAAATATTCATCACAAGACAATAAGCGGGTTAGTCCATTCACAGGAAATAAATATTTAACACTCAAGTAGTTATCGGAGTCTCTGTCACCGAGGCGATATCGACAAGATAAGGTGAACACGGTACTCGGACATGAATAAGATGAATTCAAGAATTTTGACTCAGCAGAGTTTGTACCAAAATTGTCCACGACCAACGGATTTCGTAGTCACGAAGGACTAGTTCCGTTTATGGTATTTCAGAGGAAACACAACTAGCTAGTACACACCCATCATACCTCACGTTGCCAGTGAATCACCCTAGACAACGCTTAAGAAAAACTTTGAGACGGGAGATCACAATCTCGAATAGCATGGGATCAAATTTATTTACGCGCTCTCGTGGGTGCCCCCTCTCGGTCCCAACCGGAAACACCCATGCCCCCATCCGGATGAAAGGCTTTAATCCAGGGCCATGGAACCTTCATCCCGGCCTCTCGAATTGGTGTGTACCAGGAAGTGGTTTGCAACTTACTAAGCCGTATCCCTTGGGGGAAACATGTGGTAGTACGGAAGGGAAGACGGACCGGATTCTGACTGATTTGTGTTGATACGAGGTCAACGATATGGCATAAGCCTGGCATGCTACAACACTGCCATCTTACCCATACTCATGCCAACTCATGGCCATGCAACAAGTTTCCAACAACTCATGGATTTACCGAGCTCATTAGCCTCAACTCTTATGAGATAAACTATCATCGAAATGCTCATGAACGTGCCATGATAAAAGAAATAATACAAACATGCCCAAACACTCATCATATCAGAAGTTCAAACATTGCTTTCCTGGTTCGGAGTAGTCGGGGTCTAGCTCGGCGAAGTTCGCGGTTCTGTCACCTCCTTCGGTATCTACGGTACACAAAATACACGCGCTAACGTAAATACCGTGGGGTACAGAAAGTTGATCCAAATATTTTTCAAATAAATATGATAAAAAACTAGACAAAAATTTTAAGAGGACAGAAAAAGAATCACTCAAAACTTCCTTTCTGTTAAAAAGTTATAAGGGTTTTGGTCCAAGGACCCATCTGTAATGAAACAGAAAACTTCCAGGGGGCTTTGCAGAAAAGTCCAGAAAAACGGTTCAGAGTGGAAGCGTATTTGCCAAAGTACGCTTTCAGAAAAAAATTCAAAAACAAGAGAGAGGCTGATCGCGGGTCCCACCCGTCAGGTTTGAAATTTCAAACGAGAGCGACGGGCTCGTCGCCTCGAGAGTCATGTGGTCGCCGGCGGTGATCCACGGCGAGGTAGGGAGATCGGAGGGTACCTCCGTGTTCAGGGCGCCATTCCGCGTCTGTGGGTGGTGGTGGTGGTCGCCGGCGAGTACCACGTCGACGGCGACGCTTGCTCCGGCGGACGGTGATTCGGGTGGTCGTGGACCTCGTCGGAGAGAGCTGTGAAGATCAAATTGAAGTGGGGGTTAGACTATTGCTAGCGTGAGAGGGTAGCTGACGGGATTTGGGCACCGGGGTCGACCTCACCGGAGTGAATTGAGGTGGAGGCCGAGGCGGAACAGAGCGGCCGGAGTCGGGGAAGAAGAGCTCCTCGAGGCCCTCCCAGGGGCTTGGCGAGGACTAGAGAGGTGGTGGAGGCGTGCGGGGGCGAGAGCAAGCTCGGGGGGTGCTCTTTATAGCCGGCCCGAGTCGGTTGCCGAGAACGGGTTCTCCGGCGAAGTTCTGTGGCGTAGGGCGTTGATCGGGAGGTTCAGAGGTTGAGCGTCGTCGTGGGGTTCCTGGTTCCGTTTATGTGCTAAACGCGTTGGGGTTTTGGTTGCTTAGGGGAGCTCGGCCAACGGGCGGCGCGGGCCGTCGGCGGCGAGCACGCTGTGCTTGCCGTGCCACGGCGACGGTGCTGCATGCGTCTTGTTGGCAAGGAAATGGCCAATGGGCTACCAGGAGGTTTAGGCGGCGCCGAATGGCGTTATGCCGCCGCTCGCTCCCCGTCGGCTGCTACGGTGGTTCTGCCGCCGCCAAGACACGCCGGGCCAGCGCCATGGTGCCACCGACGCCAGAACGCCAAGCACGCGTGTGAAGCTCGGACAAGCAGGCTAGGCTGCGAGCAACGTGCCAAGTGCAATGTGGGCATGTATTTGAAACTCTAACGGAGAACGACACCGAAATCTGAATTTAGCGAAGATGAACAGTAATAGTGCATGCAAGGTGTTCGGCAATGATTTAGGCATGTTGTGATTTTTCGTTTAGCTGGTTTTTGGTGTAGGGGCCTCTCATTGCATCTAGAGGCTGCCTAAATTTTTTGAAATTTTTGGAGAAGTGTAGATATGAATTTCACCAAATTTGGCAAATCTGGTCCAAACTTGCAGAGACTATAATTTGAAATCTTTGAACAGAAGAGGAGTGGATCTTGATTGTTCTAGGTTGTGGGTACCAAGGACTGTTTGAGGTCAAAACTCAAATGCATTTAGGTACTTGCTTTGCAAATCACCTAGGCTCAAAATAATGGACAGAAAAGATTTGGGAGGAGAAATAAATGAAATAAAATTCAGAAAATGGTTGAGCTTGTTGAGATAGAATGTTTGGATTGCCCAAAGTGGAAGGAGAGATTTTGGGAAGATTTTACCATGTGGTGCATGGCAAAATCATGAATGGATTTCAACATTGGAGAAGGTGCAAAACTCCTAAAGTTTCTTTTGAAAGAAAAATAAACTCCAAAGATTTTTCTTGAAATTTTGAGAGGAGGGCAATCAAGAAGAAAATTTTAAAAACCAAACACCAGAGTTGAAGGAGATGCAAAATAAAATATTTGCTAAAGGGAAAAAGCTTTTGAGAGAGATTTTTGGAAGTGTTTAGAAGACCTTCTTCAAATCCAACAAATTTTTTGAAGAAAACCAAAAGAATATTTTTGGAGTGTCACATTTCCTCACATGGGACAATGCTCTAATAATTATGATCATCACACTTTTATTTACTTACAACTCAAGAATTATAAATCAATACTAGAACAAAAATATGACTCTATATGAATGCCTTCGGTGGTGTATTGGGATGTGCAATGATCTAGTGTAGCAACAATATCAAAAAACAGATAAGCCACAAAACACATCATGCAAAGCAATATGATAATGATGGTGCGTGTCATAATCAATGGAAAGGTGGAAGTTGCATGGCAATATATCTCTGAATTGCTATGGAAATACCATAATAGGTAGGTACGTAGTTGTTTTGAGGAAGGGAATATGGTGGGTTTAATGCACCAATGAAATTTGCGCGGTACTAGGGAGGCTAGCAATGGTGGAAGGGTGAGAGTGCGTATAATCCATGTACTCAACATTAGTCATAAAGAACTCACATACTCATTGCAAAAAATTATTAGCCATCAAAGCAAAGTACTAATACGCATGCTCCTAGGGGGATAGATTGCTAGGAAAAGACCATCACTTGTCCCCGACCACCACTCATAGGGAAGACAATCAAAAAATAAATCATGCTTCGACTTCATCACATAACGTTTCACCATACGTGCATGCTTCCGGAAGCACAAACCTTAACACAAGTATTTCTACCAACCCACAATTAATCACTAGCATGACTCTAATATCACCATCTTTATATCTCAAAACAAATGCAAGGAATCAAACTTCTCATATATTCAAAGTTCTTTATGGAAGTTTTTATTATATCCCTCTTGGAAGCCCATCATATTAGGACCAAATTCATAACCTAAGAAAATTGCCATACTATTTTAAGACTCTCAAAATAATATAAGTGAAGCATGAGATTTCATCAATTTAAACAAAATAAAACCTGCTCTAAAAAGATATAACTGAAGCACAAGAGCAACTACCTAGCTCAAAAGATATAAATGAATCACATAGAGTATTCTAATAAATACACAAATAAAGCGTGTCCCTCTCAAAAGGGGTGTACAGCAAGGATTATTGCGGCAAACTAGAAAGTAAAAGCTCATATATTACAAGACGCTCCAAGCAAAACACATATCATGTGGTGAATAAAAATATAGCCTCAAGTAAATTTACCGATGGATTGAAGACGAAAGAGGGGATGCCTTTCGGGGAATCCCCAAGCTTAGATGCATGGTTGTCCTTGAATATTACCTAGGGGGGGCCTCGAGCATCCCCAATCTTAGGCTCTTGCCAGTTCTTATTCCATAGTCCATCAAATCTTTACCCAAAACTTGAAAACTTCACAACACAAAACTCAACAGAAAACTCGTAAGCTCCGTTAGTATAATAAAATAAATCAAAACTTTATGTACTGGTGCGAACTCGTTGGTGTTATATCTACTATGTTCCAACTTCTCCATGGTCATACCCCCCGATACTACCCATAGATTCATCAAAATAAGCAAACAACTCATAGAAAACAGAATCTGTCGAAAACAGAATAGTGTGTAGTAATCTGGATATTTCGTATACTTATGTAACTCCAAAAATTATGAAAACTTAGGAAAACCTAGGCAATTTGTATATCAATCCTGTGTAAGAAATTTATGAATTTATCACGTTCCAGTAGCTCAGATCAATTTTGTTACTGGACGCAAAAATTTCTGTTTTTCAGTAAAATCAAATCAACTATCACCACGACCATTCCAAAGGTCTTAGTTGGCACAAACACTAATTAAAACACTAAAACACAATTACTACAGAAGTAATAATGTGTATTTATTTAAAAACATAATAAAAAACGAAAAATAAAATTGTGTTGCCTCCCAACAACCGCTATTGTTTTACGCCCCTAGCTAGGCATATTGCATAGATCTAGGTATTGTCTTCTTTGATATTAAATCCATAAGTAGCACTCATAATAGATTCATATGGTAACTTAATTTTCTTTCTTGGAAAATGTTCCATGCCCTTTCTTGGAAAATGTTTCCTTCTTTCATATCAAAAATTACACCAATTGTTCTTAGGAAATGTCCACCAAGTATAATAGGGCACGTAGGATTACAATCTATATCAAGCACAAAAAAATCTACAGGCACATAATTCCTATTTTCAACAATAAGAACATCATTAATCCTTCCCATAGGTTTCTTAATAGTGGAATCCGCTAGATGCAAATTCAAAGAATAATCATCAAATTTTTGGAAACCTAGCACATCACATAAAGTTTTGAGAATAGTGGAAATGCTAGCTCCCAAATCACACTAAGCATTACACTCATAATCTTTAATCTAAATTTTAATAGTAGGTTCCCATTCATCATAAAGCTTTCTAGGGATTGAAACTTCCAACTCAACTTTTTCTTCAAACGATTCATCATAGCATCCGCGATATGTTTAGTAAAAGCCTTATTTTGATTATAAGCATGAGGTGAATTTATCATGGATTGCAACAATGAAATACAATCTATCAAAGAACAATTATCATAATTAAAGTCCTTGAAATCCAAAAGAGTGGGATCATCGCTACTTAAAGTTTTGACCTCGCCAATCCCACTTTTATCAATTTTTTCATTAAGATCTTCACTCTCCAAATTATTGGGATGCCTTCTAGCTAAAGTTGACTCGTCTCCAGTCCCATCTTTATCAAGTTTTATATTAGCAAACAAAGATTCAATAGGAGTCACACCAATCACTTTAAGATCTTCATCGTTATTATCACAAAAACTACAAGAACATGCTTTTTCTAGCTAATCTCTCTTAGCACGCATCCTAGTGGTTCTCTCTCTACTTTCATTAGTAGAAATTTTAATAGCTTTCAGAGATTTATTAGTATCAATGTTGGGTGGCATAGATCTAATCTCAAAATAATCAATCTCATGAGAAATTCTATCAACATTTCTACCCAAATCATCAATCTTAAGCAATTTTTCTTCAACCATAGCATCAAAAATATTTTGAGAATTAATGAAATATTTAATATTATTCTCAAGATCAGAGGGTATTTTATTGTAATTTCCATAAGAATTGTTGTACGAATTACGATAATTATAAGAGGAATTATTAGGAAATAGCATAGGGTTGAAGTTTCCTCTATATGTGTTATTACCAAAATTGTTCCTACCAACAAAATTCAGATCCATAGATTCATTATTATTTTCAATCAAGGTGTACAAAGGCATATCATTAGGATCGATAGGATCACTCTTACTAGCAATCAATTTCATAAGTTCATCCATCTTTCCACTCAAAGTATTAATTTCTTCAATCGCATGCACTTTTTTACTAGTAGAGGATCTTTCGGTATGCCATTGAGAGTAATTTGCCATAATATTATCTAGGAGTTTAGTAGCCTCTCCTAATGTGATTTCCATAAAAGTACCTCCTATGGCGGACTCTAAAAGATTTCTAGATGCAAAATTGAATATGAAATAAAAATTTTGTATGATCATCCATAAACTTAAACTATGAGTAGGGCAATTTCTTATCATCAATTTCATCCTCTCCCAAGATTGTGCAACATGTTCATGATCAAGTTGCTTAAAATTAATTATATCATTCCTAAGGGAGATGATCTTAGCGGGAGAAAAATACTTGGAAATAAAAGCATCTTTACACTTATTCCATGAATCAGTACTATTTTTAGGCAAAGATGAAAACCAAGTTTTAGCACGATCTCATAGTGAGAATGGAAATAGCTTCTATTTAACAATCATTGTGCACATCTTTTTTCTTTTGCATATCACAC
The DNA here is from genome assembly GCA_021605145.1 of Aegilops bicornis. NCBI lineage: Eukaryota > Viridiplantae > Streptophyta > Magnoliopsida > Poales > Poaceae > Aegilops > Aegilops bicornis. The sequence goes on along the minus strand of CM038673.1, from coordinate 296,385,335 downwards.
AACTCAAAAAAAGTATTTAGATGGGATGCAACATCTTCATTAGGACTACCAGAAAATTGATCTTTCATAACAAGATTCAACAAAGCGGCATTAATTTCATAAGATTCCACACTAGTGGCAGGAGCAATCGGAGTACTAATAAAATCATTATTATTAGTGTTGGAAAAATCACACAACTTGGTATTTTCTTGAGACATGGTGAGAAAGCAAGAAATCTAGCTCACAAGCACACAAAAAGCAAACAAAAAGAGGAACAAAAAGAAGCCGAATAAAAAGGCAATATTTATGTGTTTTTCTGAAATTGTTATAGAAGTGGGGGAGAGGGAAACGAGAGACAAATGACAAATAATGTAAGTGCAAGAGATGAGAGTTTATGGTAGGTACTTGGTAGGCTTGATGTAGAACCTCCTCGACAATGGCGCCAGAAATTCTTCCTGCTACTTCTTGATTTAGCGTTGATTTTTTCCTTGAAGATGAAAGGGTGATGCAGTAAAGTAGAGTTAAGTATTTCCCTCAGTTAAGAACCAAGGTATCAATCCAGTAGGAGGCACAAGCAAGTCCCCAATATATGCACCTGCACAAACTAATAAACACTTGCACACAACGCGAAAAAGGGGTTGTCAATCCCTTCAAGATAGATATAAAAGATAAATAGAAGGCAAAATAATGTAAATATAAATAAATTACAGCAGGGTATTTTTCGGTTTTCAGTTTTATAGATCTGAAAATATATGATGGAAAATAGACCCGGGGCCATAGGTTTCACTAGAGGCTTCTCTCTTGAATAAATCATACAATGGGTAAACAAATTACTGAAATTGATATAAAATCGCAAAGTTATGACGACATCTAAGGAAATGATCAAGAATATAGGCATCACGTCCGTGACAAGTGGACTGAAATGATTCTGCATCTACTACTATTACTCCACACATCGACCGACTCCTGCCTGCATCTAGAGTATTAAGTTCATAAGAACATAGGAATGCCTTAAGCAAGATGACATGATGTAGAGGGATAAACACAAGCAATATGATATAAACCCCATCTTTTTATCCTTAATGGCAACAATACAATACGTGCCTCGCAACCCCTACTGTCACCGGGTGAGGACACCGCAAGATTGAACCCATCACAAAGCACCTCTCTCATTGCAAGAAAAACCAATCTAGTAGGCCAAACCAAATCGATAGATCGGAGAGAAATACTAAGCTACCTCAATCATATATAAAAGAGTTCAGAGAAGACTCAAATAATATCCATAGATAATCTGATCATAAATCCATAATTCATCAGATCTCAACAAACGCACCACAAAAGAAGATTACATCGAATAGATCTCTAAGAATATAGAGGAGAACATTTTATTGAAGATCAAAGAGAGAGACAAGAAGCCATCTAGCTATTAGCTATGGACCCTTAGGTCTGTGGTAAACTACTCACGCTTCATCAGAAGGGCAGCAAGGTTGATGTAGAGGCCCTCCATGATCGAATCCCCCTCCGACAGAGTGCTGGAAAACGCCACAAGATGGGATCTCACGGTAACAGAAGCTTGCGTTGGTGGAAAAGTATTTTTGGTGTGCCCTCTGTTATAGGGGGAATATTTGGGTATTTATGGAGCAAGAATTATGGTTAGACAGTCTAGGAGGGGGCACAAGCCTGGGGGGCGCCAAACAAGAAAAAAACAGCAACTTGCACTAGGCACTAGGTTAATAAGTTAGTCCCCAAAAAACCTAAAATAGCATATTAATGAATATAAAACATCCAAAACAGATAATATAGTAGCATGGAACAATAAAAAATTATAGATACGTTGGAGACGTATCATATGACAATAGTGCTCTCAGGACTAGCTTGTTTGAGAAGGTGATGACTCAACATAAAAGTAAATTAATAGAAAAGTAAATGATAGGCCCTTCGCAGAGGGAAGGAGGGATTTGCAGCGGTGCCAGAGCTCGAAGCTTAGATCAGAGATTAATATAATTTTGTGAGGCATACCTTTCCTGTCAGCATTACGACCAAGAGTTTTCAATATCTTCCATGCTAAACAAATTAGCGGTGATTCCCAAGCGGTAAAAGTAAAGTTTACTCCCCCTCCACCATCAAACACAAGCCATGGCTAGCCAAATCCATGGGTTCCTTCCATACCAACAACAGTCCAGGGGAGTTTTGTTTAATTATTTGTAATTTTTTATTTCGGGACCGGGCATCCCTATTACCAGGACCTTGATTGATTGTATTGGCATTGGTATTTCTCTGATGAGGAGAGGATGATGCAACACAACAACGGTAAGTATTTTCCTCAGTTATGAAACCAAGGTTATCAATCCAGTAGGACAACCAAGCAACACTATGTAAAATTTACCTGCACACAAAGAACAAATACTTGCAACCCAACGCGTAAGAGGGGTTGTCAATCCCTCCTCGGTATTGAGATAGATTAAATTGTATGAGTTTGGATAAATAGATCTGACAAAAACGCACAAAAAATAAAGAAAGAAAAAGTGCAACAAGATATTTTTGGGTTTTGGGAATAATAGATCTGAAAACAATATGATAGAAAATAGACTCGGGGTTGTAGATTTCACTAGTGGCTTCTCTCGAGAAAATAGCATACGGTCGGTAAACAAATTACTGTTGGGCAATTGATAGAAGAGCAAATAATTATGACGATATCCAAGACAATGATCATGTACATAGGCATCACGTCCAAGATTAGTAGACCGAAATGATTCTGCATCTACTACTATTACTCCACACATCGATCACTATCCAGCATGCATCTAGTGTATTAAGTTCATGGAGAAACGGAGTAGTGCAATAAGAACAATGACATGATGTAGAAAAGATCTATTCATGTAGAAATAGACCCCATCTTTCTATCCTTAATGTCAACGATACATGCGTGTCACTTCTCCTTCTGTCACTGAGATTAAGCACCGCATGATCGAACCCATCACAAAGCACCTCTTCCCATTGCGAGAAAAATCAATCTAGTTGGCCAAACCAAACCAAAGTTTCTGAGAATAAACACGAGGCTATAATAATCATGCATATAAGAATCAAATAAGACTCAAATAATATTCATAAATAGATATGATCATAAACTCACAATTCATCGGATCCCAACAAACACATCGCAAAAAGTCATTACATCAAATAGATCTCCCAGAACATCGAGGAGAACATTGTATTGAGAGTCAAAAAGAGAGAAGAAGCCGTCTAGCTACTGCCTACGGACCCATAGGTCTATGGTAAACTACTCACGCATCATCGGAGGAGCACCAATGAGGATGATGAACCCCTCCGTGATCGTGTTCCCCAACGGCAAGGTGCTGGAATAGGGCTCTGGACTGGATCTCGTGGTTCTGGAACTTTCTGCGGCTGGAATTATTTTTCATTGCCCCTACGGTTTCTGGAATATTCGTGTATTTATAGAGCTGAGAGGCGATGGAAAGGACTCTCGTGACCCCCACTACCCACCAGGGCGTGCTAGGGGCCTCTGGCGCGCCCTGGTGCCTTGTGGGCCCATGATACGTCTCCAACGTATCTCTAATTTTTTATTGTTCCATGCTATTATATTATCAATCTAAGCTATTTTATATGCATTTATATGCTATTTTATATGATTTTTGGGACTAACCTATTAACCGAGAGCCTAGTGCCAGTTTCTGTTTTTTCCTTGTTTTTGAGTATTGCAAAAAAGGAATACCAAACAGAGTCCAATTGACCTGAAAAATCACGGAGATTGTTTTTGGACCAGAAGAAGCCCACGGAGTACAGGAGATGGACCAGAAGAGTCCCAAGGCCACCACAAGGGTGGGGGCGCGCCCTACCCCCCTAGGCGCGCCCCCTACCTCGTGGCCACCTCATGGATCCCCCTGACTTGTGCCCGACGCCAACACCACTTATATATCCCCAAACTTCCAGAACATAACCTAGATCAGGAGTTCCGCCGCCGCAAGCCTCAGTAGCCACGAAAAACCAATCAGGGCCCTATTCCGGCACCCTGCTTGAGGAGGAATCCCTCACCCCTGGCCATCTTCATTATCCCAGCGCTCTCCATGACAAGGAGGGAGTAGTTCACCCTCGGGGATGAGGGTATGTACCAGTAGCTATGTGTTTGATCTCTCTCTCTCGTGTTCTTGATTTGGCACGATCTTGATGTAACGCGAGCTTCGCTATTATAGTTGGATCTTATGACGTTTCTCCCCCTCTACTCTCTTGTAATGGATTTAGTTTTCCCATTGAAGTTATCTTATCGGATTGAGCCTTTAAGGATTTCAGAACACTTGATGTATGTCTTGCATGTGCTTATCTGTGGTGACAATGGGATATTCACGTGATCCACTTGATGTATGTTTTGGTGATCAACTTGCGAGTTCCGTGACCTTGTGAACTTATGCATAGGGGTTGGCACACGTTTTCGTGTTGACACTCCGGTAGAAAGTTTGGGGCACCCATTGTCGGTGTACAAATGTAGGGGCTCTCCTTTTTACCCCTCTACTTGTGCACGGGCAGTCAGAGCCGCACCTGCGGCCACATTTAGCAGGGCAAAGGGAGGGAGCAGAAGCAAAAGAATACCAGAGCAGCGCCCCAGCCAGAAGCACAAGACGGGCAAAACAACGCAAAGACCAGAGACACAAAGAGCAAGAGGGCGAGGCGGACTCCCCCAGCAAGAACCTTGCCGGGGCGGCCTCTGCGGCCCCGGCAAGATCCTTGCCGAGGGCACCTGTTGGGCCTCAACAAGGCCCGCGTTTGCCAAGACTCCATCGCCGTTCCCATACAGCTATCAGCCCAACCAGCAGGGCAGGCACCTGCGTGGCCACATGCGGCTTCCAGGCCAACTCAGCAAACACCTGTGTGGCGGCATGCAGGTCTTTGCGAAGACCCTACCACCACGCCATCTCAGCAGCCTGCCAGCCTCCGTGGCGCTGCATGCCTCATTGGCCTGGATGCCTATCGGAGCAAGACGGAGCAGCAACCGACGGGATGGGCCTCGCTGCCGCCACCGATAAAGCAACGGGACACCTAAGGAGTGCATTTAATGCGTCTTGTCCCGTAATGACATGCGATAAGCTTGTGTACTGTAGACCTTTCCACCTCCTGTGTGCCTGTGACGCCCGGATAATTAAGCTACAGTAATTCTCTGCTAATGATGCCATGTCACTTCGATTACTATCGCTAATCTCGTGTTAGTTCGAAACCTATTTAAATTCAATTCAAAATCAAGCAAACAATAAAAGTTTTCAAATATTAAAATTTAAATGTTCACAGTGAACCAAATAATACATAGGTAATTATGGTGGAGAAACCAAACTTTGATAAAATGTTTAAAGGACCTAAAACAATTAAAACAATAGTGAAAACAATTAAACAAATGCCTATTGAATTTATAAAATGCTAACACTATTTTATTATTGGTTAAGAATTAATCTCATAGTAGTTTATTGGTAAATACAAATTAGGCACTAGTGGTAATTTTATAAAACTAAAAATAAAAGAAATTACAAATAAAAAGAGACAAGAAAATACAAAAATAGAAAACAAAACTAACAAAGAACAAAAAAAAAAAGAAAAGAAATAGAAGAACCCCCCCCCCATTGAGCCACGGCCCAGCTGGCCTCTGGACCCACTAGGCCGGTCCAGTCGGCCTAGCCGCCGCCCGACCTAACCCTAGACGACCGAACCCCCCCCCCCCCCACGCCCCTCGTTCCCCACTTCCCCCACTCGTTCCCCCGCATACCTCCCTCTCCTTCCTCGATCTGGATCGGGGCAACCGACCCGATCTGCATCGCCCGCTTCGCCCTCGACACCGACCACTCACTTGGCGCCGCCCGGCCCCGTCGCCGCGACCGTTCGCCGCTCCTCGCCCTCGCCGCACGACGCTGACGCCGGAGCCGCCCCTCGCCGAATCGCCCGAGCCGACCGCGACGCCCATCGCCCCCGACGCCGCTGGACCCCGCCGTCGTCGGAGCTGCCCTGCCGTCCTCCTCTTCGACTCCTCCTCGCCGGACCTCCTCCTCTACATCGCGCGTCCCCGTCCTCCTCCTCGCCGGACCTCCTCCTCTACATCGCCGCGTCCCCGTCCTCCTCCTCGCCGGACTGCGCCCGCCTCCCCGACGCCGCGACGCCCATGTGCCCCTGCAAACGCCGGTGAGGCCCTCGGCCTCCGCCTTCCCTTCCCATCCCCGTTGAGTCACCATGCCACTTCCGCCGCCAGGCGCTTGCGTCGCCATGCTCCCATGCGCCCGCGTCCGTCGCCACGCCTAATCAGCCCGGCACGCACCCCGCCACAAGACTGTTGCCCGACCTCGCCGCCCGCGTCGGCCAAGCCACGCCTGCCACACTGCCTCGCCGCCTTCGGTCCGGTCTTGTGGCATTGTCGCCACGCCACGCCACGCCTGTTCGCCTTAGCTAATTGGCGACTGCACCTGCACCCAGCGCCCGCAAGGCCCTATGGGCCTATGACAACGGGGCCCGCCCCCCACAACGTTTTAATTTAAAAAAAGAATAAAAAAGAATAATAAAAATAAAATAAATAAATAGATAATAATAATTAAATTAATTAATTAACGAATTAATTAAGTTAATTAATCACAATTAAATTAACCTAATTAATCGTTAGTTAATTAATCAAACAATGACATGGGGCCCACCCCTAATTAATTATGATTAGTTTAATTAATCATTAATTAAAATGTGTCATCGACCTTTGGGACCCATTGGTCAGTTGACTACCAACCTGTTGACTGCTCACATCAGCATGACATCATGCTGATGTCATTAATCTATTTTTCGAATTAATTTAAATAATTGATTAAATTCCAGAAATTAAGAAAATCTTTCGAAAATCATATCTTTTAATCCGTAACTCGGATTAAAATATTTTCAACATGAAAGTTGCTCAGAACGACGAGACGAATCCGGTTACACCCTCCGTTCGTCCGCCACACACTCCTAGCATAGCGAACATGGAACTTTTCCCCTCCGGTTCGTCTGTCCGAAAATGCTAAACCTGGGGAAACATTTCCGGATGTTATCCCCCTTTGCCGATAACGAGTAGCACCGCGTTAGAACACATCTAGCTCTGCCTGTTGTCCTGTTATGCTCTTGCTTGCTATGTATTTACTGTTTCTTCCCCCCTCTTCTCTCCAGTAGACCCCTTTAGATCGCCACGATGTCATTGTGATCAACTACGCCACCGATGACCCTCCTTCTTGTCTCGAGCAACCAGGCAAGCCCCCTTGATCACCGGATATCGCCTATTCTTCTCTATCTTGCTTGCATTAGAGTAGTGTAGCATGTTATCGCTTCCGTTAATCCTATCTTTGCATAGCTTTGTCCTTGCTACTCTTGTTGTTACCTTTACCTTTATCCTCTTTGCTTAGTATAGGATGCTAGTGTTCCATCAAGGCCCTACATTCTTGTCCGTCGCCATGCTATACTCTTTGGGCTGTGATCACTTCGAGGTGATCACGGGCATATACTATATACTTTACACTATTACATTACATGTGATACTGTTAGGAGATGAAATTTGAAAGGACAGGTGGCTCCATCCCGGTAGAGGTGGGCCTGGGTTCCCGACGGCCCCATTTGTTACTTGTGGCGGAGCGGCAGGCGAGTTGAGACCACCTAGGAGAGAGGTGGGCCTGGCCTTGTTCGGGCGTTCGCGGATACTTAACACGCTTAATGAGATCTTGGTATTTGATCCGAGTCCGCTCTTGGCCTATACGCACTAACCAACTACGTGGGAAAGTTATGGGCACTTTCGGCGTCGTGGTATCGGCGGCACTTCGTGACGTCGGCCGATCGGCGCGCGCCGGATTGGAACGTAGGCCTGCTCTTGTATTAAGGGGATAGTTCTGCCGGGCAGACGTGCATAGCGTGCAGGTGTGCTAAGGCGATGGGCCCGCACCCTGGCGCTTAGGTTTAGACCGCGTCTGGCCTCTCTGTTGTGCCTAGGTGGGGCTGCGACGTGTTGATCTTCCGCGGCCGGGCATGACCCAGAAAAGTGTGTCCGGCCAAATGGGATCAAGCGTGTTGGGTTATGTGGTGCACCCCTGCAGGGAAGTTAATCTATTCGAATAGCCATGATCTTGATGTAATGGCGACTTGGAGTTGTACCTTGACCTTATGACAACTAGAACTGGTTACTTAATAAAACACACCCTTCCAAGTGCCAGATACAACCCGGTGGTCGCTCTCTATCAGGGTTACAAGGAGGGGATCACCGGGTAGGTTTATGCTATGCGATGTTACTTGGAGGACTTCAGTCTACTCTCTTCTACATGTTGCAATACGGAGGCTGCCGCGTGGTTTCATGCATGTGATTAGCTATCCCCTCTTATTACGGCATTACGTAGTTCAGTCCACCGATATGGCCCTTTACACATATATCCATGCATATGTAGTGTAGTTCCTTGCTTAAGTAGTACTTTGGATGAGTACTCACGGTTACCTTGTTCCCCTTTTCCCCTTTCTTTGCAGTTCTGCGACCAAAAGATGGAGCCCAGAGCCGCACACCACCGTCGATGAAGACTACCACACCGGAGGTGCCTACTACTACGCAGCAGCCCAGACGACGCAGGAGTAGTTAGGAGGATCCGGCAGGAGGCATGCGCCTCTTTCGATCTCAGATCCCGGTTTGTGCTAGCCTTCTTAAAGGCGGACTTGTTTAACTTATGTCCGTACTCGAGATATTGTTGCTTCCATGACTCGTCTATGATCGAGCACTTGTATTCGAGCCCTCGAGGCCCCTGGCTTGTATCATGATGCTTGTATGACTTATTTATGTTTTAGAGTTGTGTTGTGATATCTTCCGTGAGTCCTCGATCTTGATCGTAAATAGCGTTTGCGTGTATGATTAGTGTCTACGATTGAATCGGGGCGTCACAAGTTGGTATCGAGCCATTGCTGTAGGAATCCCCTTTCCAACTCGTTGGCGAAGTCGAGTCTAGACATTACAAAACTTTTACTAACATGGTTGTGTGTCTTACGGGCCCACGCCGCCATTTGGGTGGTATTAGGATCTTTTATTCCTCGACCTATACTCTGGGACTCTGACATCTCTTCTATTCGGGTTAAATGATTTTGCTAAAAACAAAACTAACTCTAGGTTCTCGATAATACTTTCTCCCGGAGAGCCCCTTCAGTCCAGATGATCGCCGGCTGCACCAGAAGATTTCGAAGATACTCTCCGATTTTCTCTCGAGACCTTGTGCCCGTTGCTTTTGCAATTCCCTTCCACCAAAATATCCCTATGGATAAATACTTACACCTGTCGTGCTTACTTTTATTCCCAGTCGATCTTGTTATTACAAGATACCCCGAGAATATTTTGTGCCTACTGCCTTGCAGTTCTTTGCCACCTGAATACCCCTAAGAATAATTTCTCGCACTTTACGAGTATCCGCTCATCCCCAGTTGTTCAGGTGTTTCACAAAAGTCTTTGAAATACTATTCAATCCTCCGAAAATCCTTAGCAGCTTTATTGTTCTGCAAAATACTTGTCTACTTGCATTATGGATGCTTCCCATATATCTGGCAATATTCACTAGTATCTTTTGACATCGTCATTCTGATCCTATTTGATTCAACACGTGTGTGAATGCACACAATCATCTATCAACCCTTCTAAGTTATCTTTCCGGCTCAGACATCATTTTTGAACATGAGCTGGTTCTTGACCAATCAATGCCTTGATCGGTTGTGCTTCTAAGACTATTGAACTTATTCATTTTTCAATCAGAACGATTGCTTCTGATCCCTTGATTTGGAAATCATAAAATTTCTTGGCATTAAGCTTTAGTTAGTTGTTTCTAGAATCGAATGCATTTGCATTGTTTCTTCCTCTGTTTGAGTACCGATGCTTACATCAGATCCCTTGAGAACCATCGGATCCTTTGTTGGATTTTATCCGACAACGTCCCTCATATTCAATCACTTTGGAAGTTCTTTCCCTGACACATAATGTCGTTGGTAAATCCTATTTTCTGATTTGGCCAACCATGCTCTGCTTTTGAGCTGGTGATATTTACTATTGAAGCTTGTGGTATATGTTTCCACGATGCCCCGAGGGGTTGAACATATGCCTTCCTTAATCTGTGTGAACCCGAAATTTTTGATGGGTCATACTCCTCTTGTAATTCACTAGGTAGGTTTCACACTCAACTCATTTTAATAGAGAAGTGAATGAATGGTCATGCATTGGAGAAGTGGAAGTCGACCTTGAACTTTGTGTTCATGCCCATGGGCACGATGCTAATCTTATCATGGATGCTCCTCTTAAACCCTCTTTGGTATAAGTTCTTATATCTGGGATTCGGCCTTTTGCAATCGTGGTTCCGGCCATGTTCTCCTTTTAAATACCATTTCTTGGACAAGTTGAAGTACTTGTCTTCTGCAGATCATTGCACCTGTCCAACCTTTACTTTGCTCTACCGTTGAGTATTAAGCTCTGGTATCTCAAGAATATCATGGAACCGCATAACTTATTATGAGTTCTTCAAGTATTATTCCTCACTGATTCCAATTCCCCCAGGTTCTGAGTTATTAGTCACTCGAGAACACCAATAAGTGAATCGATTCCGCACTCTGATTCAATAACTCTAAGTAATTCTTGTTGCTTACGAGTTTAATAATCCTTCAAGTCATTCCTAGCCTTATCGGCTATATCATTATCGTGCAAACTTCTAAGCGTGCTAACTGGTCCTTCTTCCCGGAGCACAAAATTTTCGACGATGAGCTAAGCTTACGTCGATCTTCCTCGTCCTATCAGTTCGCCTTGAACAACAATCTTGATTTCAAGTTTGTGTCCTACCCATGGTTCCAATAACCTTCCGCTACCTCATTCCTTTGACTTGATGTCGTCAACGATTGATTACATCTTATTGAAATCTCTCGACAAATGTGTCGTGATCATCATCAACCTTATGAGCTCTTCCAGATATCAATTGAGTTCATGATGAGAAATACCATCCTTGCCCTTGATGATCCGTGTTATCATCGACCACTTTATTGCCTTCCCACCAACACAAACTTGTTCGTGTTTTAAGTTATACCTTGAGATCCGTACTATCCAAAGCATTTGTTCTTCTTTACCTTGGAAGTATTACCATCTCTTTTGTCAAGAATGTGGTGAGAATTTCACCACCTCTTAAGAATTCTTGATATAATAATACTTCTCGCCATCTCCGTTCGTTCCTTGGTCCCCGTATTGTTTTTAACCAGAATACCGACAATTGAGCTATGTCGTGTGAATTCAAAATTTGTGGCAACTCTATTGCTTTGAAGTGAATGGGCGATAGTTTCATTCTAAGTCTTTCGATAATTGAATCCCCATTCTAACATTGGTCGTGCAACCCAACCCATATTTCGGGTGCACCTTTCAACCAATGTTTAATTGTGTATGTTTTCCTCAAGTATACCTCACTATATTATTTGATCTGACAAATGTTATCTCTCTGTTCACATAATTGTGGAAATCCATCTTTTGGAAATCCCAATGATTTGTCGCTGAGTTCATCACCACCTCCTCATCCTCTCCTTAGTTTATCGATGAACTCTTGTTATGGAACTCACTTCCATAGATCATTTCGAGAATCTTACGAGGTCTTCTCGTCAATTCGTGTCGTACCTTTTTATCTCAGGCATCCCGAGTCTGTGGTATCCTGACACCAATCAGATCTGAAACTCGGTCCGATATGATGGTTGGAACATTTTCCAAGAGTTATAACATTGGTCTTCATATGACCCGGTAAGTGATGTCATGCCTAGCACACCTGGTCGGAGGACCTATTGTTATAGTTCCCTTTTTAACAAGGTTAACCATTTTTTCGTGAGGAAATTGAATGCCTTGTTTAATAAGTTTATCCTGATGGATCCTTTATGTTTCCAAAGTCTGATCTTCACCTGATGACCATGGCAATGCTATCTCGAAGCATGTCTATGGTACTCCGATTTTCAAGAAGAACATTTGAAGCCCAATGCTAAATGTTTCCTGCTCAATTATCCAAACACCGCAGTATGGGTAATGTCATAAAATTTCTCTCCCCTACCTAAAGAGTTTTCTACATTATATCCTGTCATGGATATCATGCTCTGCTCGTCCTTCCGAAGGTTATACCTTTGAAGTATGTGTTTAAACTCATTTTCCTTTCCATTGTTCTGTTTAATCTGATAATCATATTTTTCTTTCCATTTGTTGGGTTAATGTTTCTTGTGATCTATATGATCTAAGAAGTAATATTCTCCTGCTTAGGTAAACACCTCAGTTTACAACTCTGTCAGTGTGACCCTGTTACTATTGCTGACGACATCCTGGTAACCCCCGATGGATGAGAACTTTACCTATTGGTCCGCCTCGTTCAACGAGCAGGAAAATGGTTCTCTTCTTCCCTCGCCCTTGGTACCAACGTTGTTGCCAACATAACTGACAGGCTATCCTCTGCCATGCCTTGCTACCATGACCGTGCAATATGTCAGCGTCCTTCCTACTTTTGAACCACATGGTGGGCCCATAACCCAAAGTTCCACAGGATCGAAACCTGACTCTCCTGCACCCCCCTGTTCCCAAGGTTGTTCCTCACGTGTGCCCTCGTATGTAATTCACGAGCCATCTTTCGAGGGATCATCAAATCTGTTACCGGACACAATACTTATTCCCGATTGCTTTGAGCCCCTTTCACGCCCTGTTTCGGGCATCGAACGGTTACCTGCTCGCTCGAAACTTCGCATGGAACCTCATTACTTTGCTCTCGATATTTTCTTAAGTTTCAATTCGAGAGTTACGTTCTGCCACCTTCCCCGATGTTATCGACCAGATAGTCAACCTTGTAGAGGTTCGTTCTCCAGGAATACCCCCCTTATTCTTTCGTAAGTACAATGGAACCCCCGAAGAAAGCATGCCGCCTTCATCTTGATGACTCGAAGTAGAAAAATGAAGACATCAATATAATGGATCGACCACTTCGAGAAAAGCAACCAAGACCGAGAAAACCCATTAGAATTTCACTACCACAAATTTCCTCCTTACACCGCCTCTTAAATCTCGGACGAGATTTCTTATAGTGGAGGAGAATTGTGACGCCCAGATAATTAAGCTACAGTAATTCTCTGCTAATGATGCCACGTCACTTCGATTACTATCGCTAATCTCGTGTTAGTTCGAAACCGATTTAAAACCATAAAAGTTTTCAAATATTAAAATTTAAATGTTCGGAGTGAACCAAATAATACATAGGTAATTATGGTGGAGAAACCAAACTTGATAAAATGTTCAAAGGCCCTAAAACAATTAAAACAATAGTGAAAACAATTAAACAAATGCCTATTGAATTTATAAAATGCTAACACTATTTTATTATGGGTTAAGAATTAATCTCGTAGTAGTTTATTGGTAAATACAAATTAGGCACTAGTGGTAATTTTATAAAACTAAAAATAAAAGAAACTACAAATAAAAAGAGACAAGAAAAATATAAAAACAGAAAACAAAACTAAGAAAGAACAAAAAAAGAAAAGAAATAGAAGAACCCTCCCCCCCCCACTGGGCCACGGCCCAGCTGGCCTCTGGACCCACTAGGCAGGTCCAGTCGGCCCAGCCGCCGCCCGACCTAACCCTAGACGACCGAACGCCCCCACGCCCCTCGTTCCCCACTTCCCCCACTCGTTCCCCCGCACACCTCCCTCTCCTTCCTCGATCTGGATCGGGGGGAAACAACCCCGACCCCGATCCCGCATCGCCCCGCTCGCCCCTCGACACCGACCACTCCGCCCGACGCCGCCCCGGCCCCGTCGCTGCTGATCGCCACGCCCGTCGCCCTCGCCGCACGACGCTGACGCCGGAGCCGCCCCTTGCCGAATCGCCCGAGCCGACCGCGACGCCCATGCCCCCTACGCCGCTGGACCCCGCCGTCGTCGGAGCTGCCCTGCCGTCCTCCTCTTCGACTCCTCCTCGCCGGACCTCCTCCTCTACATCGCCGCGTCCCCGTCCTCCTCCTCGCCGGACTGCGCCCGCCTCCCCGACGCCGCGACGACGCCTCGTCCCCGTCCTCCTCCCCACGGGTCGCCCTCGAGCCTCGACGCCCATGTGCCCCTGCAAACGCCGGTGAGGCCCTCGGCCTCCGCCTTCCCTTTCCTTCCCCGTTCGGTCACCACGGCCACTTCCGCCGCCAGGCGCCTGTCGCCATCTTTGCCCAGGCCCCGCGTCACCACGCCCGATCAAGGCCGGCGCCTGCCTCCGCGCCGCGTTCGACCTCGGCCGCCCGCGTTGGCCAAGCCACGCCTGCCACACTGGCCTCGCCAGCGCCTTCCCGGTCCGTGGCCAGCTGCCGTGCCCGCCCGGCCACACTGTCGTGGCACGCCTCCCCTCTCGCCTCGCAATGGTGCCCGTCTACGCTGGCCATGCATGGGCGGCGCCGCCTGGTTCGCTTAACGGGTGGCGACCGCACACTGCACCCAGCGCCCGCAAGGCCCTATGGGCCTATGACAACGGGGGCCCGCCCCCAGAACGTTTTAATTTTAAAAAAGAATAAAATAATAATAATAATAATAATAATAATAATAAAATAAATAAATAGATAATAATAATTAAATTAATTAATTAATTAACGAATTAATTAAGTTAATGAATCACAATTAGATTAACCTAATTAAACTGTTAGTTAATTAATCAAACAATGACAGTGGGGCCCACCCCTAATTAATTATGATTAGTTTAATTAATCTGTTAACTAAAATGTGTCACTGACCAGTGGGACCCATTGGTCAGGTTGACCAGTCAACCCTGTTGACTGCTGACATCAGCATGACATCAGCATGACATCATGCTCATGTCATTAATCTATTTTTTGAATTAATTTAAATAATTAATTAAATTCCAGAAATTAATAAAATCTTTAGAAAACCATATCTTTTAATCCGTAACTCGGATTAAAATATTTTCAACATGAAAGTTGCTCAGAACGACGAGACGAATCCGGTTACACCCTCCGTTCGTCCGCCACACACTCCTATCATAGCGAACATGGAACTTTTCCCCTCCGGTTCATTTGTCCGAAAATGCTAAACCTTGGGAAACATTTCCGGATGTTATCCCCCTTTGCCGATAACGAGTAGCACTGCGTTAGAACACATCTAGCTCTGCCTGTTGTCCTGTTATGCTCTTGCTTGCTATGTATTTACTGTTTCTCCCCCCCTCTTCTCTCTAGTAGACCCCGAGACTGCCGTTGATGCCGCTGTGATCAACTACGTCACCGATGATCCTCCTTCTTGTCTGAGCAACCAAGCAAGCCCCCCCCTTGATCACCAGATATCGCCTATTCTTCTCTATACTGCTTGCATTAGAGTAGTGTAGCATGTTATTGCTTTCCGTTAATCCTATACTGCTGCATAGCCTGTCCTTGCTACTACTGTTGTTACCTTTACCTGCTATCCTACTGCTTAGTATAGGATGCTAGTGTTCCATCGTTGGCCCTACATTCTTGTCCGTCCGCCATGCTATACTCTTTGGGCTATGATCACTTCGAGGTGATCACGGGCATATACTATATACTTTACACTATTACATTACCTGTGATGTCGTTGGGAGATGGGGTGAAAGGACGGTGGCTCCATCCGGTAGAGGTGGGCCCGGGTTCCCGACGGCCCCGATCACATTACTTGTGGCGGGCGACAGGCAGGTTGAGACCACCTAGGAGAGAGGTGGGCCTGGCCTTGTTCGGCGTTCATGGATACTTAACACGCTTAACGAGATCTTGGTATTTGATCCGAGTCTGCTCTTGGCCTATACGCACTAACCAACTACGTGGGAAAGTTATGGGCACTCGACGTCGTGGTATCAGCTGAAGCACTTCGTGGCGTCAGCGACTGAGCGGCGCGCGCCGGATTGGAACGTAGGCCTGCTCTTGTATTAAGGGAGCTAGTTCTTCTTCCACACAGACGCAACATGCGGAGTGTGCTAAGGGCGATGGGCCCGGACCCTGTCGCTTAGGTTTAGACCGGCGTCTTTGGACTCTCTGTTGTGCCTAGGTGGGGCTGCGGCGTGTTGATCTTCCGCGGCTGTGCATGACCCGTAAAAGTGTGTCCGCCAAATGGGATCAAGCGTGTTGGGTTATGTGGTGCACCTGCAGGAAGTTAATCTATTCAATAGCCGTGATCTTTGGTAACAGGGCGACTTGGAGTTGTACCTTGACCTTATGACAACTAGAACCGGATACTTAATAAAACACACCCTTCCAAGTGCGGATACAACCCGGTGGTCGCTCTCTATCGAGGGTTACGAGGAGGGATCGCGGGTAGGTTTATGCTATGCGATGTTACTTGGAGGACTTCACCTACTCTCTTCTACATGTTGCAAGAGGGAGGCTGCTGTGCGTAGTCTGCGACGAGATTAGCTATCCCCTCTTATTACGGCATTACGTAGTTCAGTCCACTGATATGGCACTTTACACATATATCCATGCATATGTAGTGTAGCTCCTTGCTTGCGAGTACTTTGGATGAGTACTCAAGGTTGCCTTGTTCCCCCTTTTCCCTCTTTCTTTACCCGGTTGTCATGCGACTGTAAGACGGAGCCTGTGAGCGACGCCACCGTCGATGACGACTACTACACCGGAGGTGCCTACTACTACGCAGGCAGCCCCGGCCGACGATCGAGAGTAGTTAGGAGGATCCCAGGCGGGAGGCCCGCGCTGCTTCGATCTGTATCCCGGTTTGTGCTAGCCTTCTTAAAGGCGGACTTGTTTAACTTATATGCGTACTCAGATATTGTTGCTTCCGCTGACTCGTCTATGATCGAGCACTTGTATTCGAGCCCTCGAGGCCCCTGGCTTGTATCATGATGCTTGTATGACTTATTTATGTTTTAGAGTTGTGTTGTGTATGATTAGTGTACGATTGAATCGGGGGCGTCACAGTGCCACTGTGGCGACCCCTTTTGTCTACAAAAGGAGGCCTGAGGCGTCCAGGAGAGGAATTCAGATCTTTTGGACGACGCACGTACCGTAGCTAGTTCAAGAGCTCAAGAACACTCAAATATACACCAAAACAAGACTAGGGTTTTACGCATCCCTCGTGGCCCGAACCTGGGGAAACGGTCTTTGTGCTGGCTCCTAGACCTGCTCTTTGCACAACCCCGCGCCCGCCAACCGTAGAAGGGATCCCAGTGATCCCATAGGTGTCGTTCCCAACAACATCTTTGGCACACTAGGTAGGGGCCGAGCAAAGGGCCAAAACCTACTTGGCCCCTACGTCCACCAAGGGCGTGAGTGTAGCTGAGCTATAGGGCAGGACGGCAAGGCCTGTTGCCGGGGTACAGTGTTTACCTTAAGATAACGAGGACTCACTCCTTGGTGTGGCCCTTGCCCACGCGTAAACAGAACCCGGCAAACACCCTTCTCTTCATTAATACGTTGCTAACAAGTACAATTCGTACGGAATGCATACATGAGCAAGGGGGTTACAAGGTCTACATTCTACTTAGGCCCGTAGGCTTACAAACTGAAAAAACATAAGTGCCCCGTGTTCCCCATTCTTGCCCTTTTCCTCCCAGGTGTGGCAGGTGAAGGCAAAAAAGGGGCGATGGGGAACGCGCCGATGGAGAGCTTGACGAGGAAGGCCCTCGGCAGGGCGCGTGGCCAAGGGAGGAGCGACGCGGTCAGTCGGAGTCAGAGTCAGCGTCCCTCTGCTCGGCACCCTCGTCGTCGTTGTGGCTGTCCTCCTTGTCACTCCCGCTTGAGGAAGAATTTTCGTCATCGGAGGAGCTCTCCATGCAGCACTTTAGGCGAGTTCCAAAGTCTCCAAAGACCTTGACGGAGAGCAGGCTGTTCTCCATTAATTTGAAATAGAGAACGAGCCCCGCCGTCAGGCTGTGGATATGAGTGAAGGTCTTCCATCTGTGATGAAGATACATTACCTAAGGGGCGGGAAAGTCGACATCAACCCACGTTCCACCATTCCTGCAGCCCCTCATATGCAACCTCAGAGACTGAGGCGGGTCGAGCTCCATCTCCTGAGCAGATGGAGTAGGGATACAAAGACGATGACGCGCTGGCCGGTGCACCTTGATGAAGAACTCACGGGGCTTGTCCCCGACGTGGCCCTCCATTGGGGGAGGGACCACCGGCGGAGGCGAGGCCGATGCACCGCCCCGTCCTCTTCTTCCCCAAGCACCGCGGCGACCTTGGCCTCGCCCCTTGCTACCTCTTGAGCACTGCGTTGGATTTCCCCGAAGAGGAGAGGATGATGCAGCAAAGTAGCGTAAGTATTTCCCTCAGTTTTGAGAACCAAGGTATCAATCCAGTAGGAGGCCACGCACAAGTCCCTCGTACCTGCACAAAACAATAGCTCCTCGCAACCAACGCGATTAGGGGTTGTCAATCCCTTCACAATCACTTACGAGAGTGAGATCTGATAGAGATGATAAATAATATTTTAGGTATTTTTGGTATAGAGATGCAAAGTGAAAAGTAAAAGGCAAAGTATAAACAAGGCAAGTATTAAAGTGATGGAGATTGATATGACGAAAATAGACCCGGGGGCCATAGGTTTCACTAGTGGCTTCTCTCAAGAGCATAAGTATTCTACGGTGGGTGAACAAATTACTGTTGGGCAATTGACAGAATTGAGCCTAGTTATGAGTATATCTAGGTATGATCATCTATATAGGCATCACGTCCGAGACAAGTAGACCGACTCACCACGCATCTACTACTATTACTCCACTCATCGATCGCTATCCAAAGCATGCATCTAGAGTATTAAGTTAAAAAGCAGTAATGCCTTAAGCAAGATGACATGATGTAGAGGAATAAATTCATGCAATATGATAAATACCCCATCTTGTTATCCTCGATGGCAACAATACAATACGTGCCTTGCAACCCTTTCTTTCACTTTGGGTAAGGACACATAAGATTGAACCCAAAGCTAAACACTTCTCCCATTGCAAAACTACCAATCTAGTTGGCCAAACCAAACGGATAATTGAAGAGACTTGCAAAGATAACCAATCATACATAAAATAATTCAGAGAAGATTCAAATATTATTCATAGATAATCTGGATCATAAACCCACAATTCATCGGTCTCAACAAACACACCACAAAAAGAAGATTACATCGAATAGATCTCCACGAGAGAGGGGGAGAACATTGTATTGAGATCCAAAAAGAGAGAAGCCATCTAGCTACTAGCTGTGGACCCGAAGGTCTGAAGTAAACTACTCACACTTCATCGGAGGGGCTATGGTGATGATGTAGAAGCCCTCCATGGTGGATGCCCCTCCCGTGAGCTCGAACAGGCCCCAAGATGGGATCTCGTGGATACAAGGAAGTTGTGGAGGTGGAATTAGGTTTTGGCTCCTGTTACGATTGTTTGGGGGTGCGTGGGGTATATATAGGAGGAAGGAGTACTTGATTGGAGCAACAAGGGGCCCACGAGGCGGGGCGCGCCCTAGGGGGCCGCCCCCACCCTCGTGACCGCCTCTTTGTTCCTTGGAGTAGGGTCCAAGTCTCTGGATCACGTTCGGTGAGAAAATCACGTTCCGGAGGTTTCATTCCGTTTGGACTCCGTTTGATATTCTGCTTTCTTGAAACAAGAATGGGCAAAAACAGCAATTCAGGCTGGGCCTCCGGTTAATAGGTTAGTCCCAAAATAATATAAAAGTGAAAAATAAAGCCCAATATAGTCCAAAACAGTAGATAAAGTAGCATGGAGCAATCAAAATTATAGATACGTTGGAGACGTATCGAGGCATCCCCAAGCTTAATTCTGCTCGTGCTCGAGTAGGTAAATGATAAAAAGAGAATTTTTATGCGGAGTGATACTTTGGCATAATTTCAATGTAAATCTTCTTAATTGTGGTATGAATATTCAGATCCGAAAGATTCAAGACAAAAGTTCATATTGACATAAAAATAATAATACTTCAAGCATACTAATCAAAGTAATCATGTCTTCTCAAAATTGCATGGCAAAAGAAAGTTCATCCCTACAAAATCATATAGTTAGGCTATGCTTCATTTTCGGCACACAAAGATGTTCCCAACTTCTATACCCCCGATGACAAGCCAAGCAATTGTTTCATACTTAAATAATCTCAAACTTTTTCAACCTTCACGCAATACATGAGCGTGAGCCATGGATATAGCACTATGGGTGGAATAGAATATGATGATGGGGATTGTGTGGAGAAGACAAATAGGAGAAAGTCTCACATTGACGAGGATAATCAACGGGCTATGGAGATGCCCATCAATTGATCTCAACATGAGGAGTAGGGATTGCCATGCAACGGGTGCACTAGAGCTATGAATGCTCAACAAAAGAAAACTAGTGGGTGTGCATCCAACTTGCTTGCTCATGAAGACCTAGGGCATTTGAGGAAGCCCATCGTAGGAATATACAAGCCAAGTTCTATAATGAAAAATTCCCACTAGTATAAAAAAGACAACTTATGAGACTCACTAAATGAAAAACATGGTGCTAATTTGAAGCACAATATATGAGACTCACTACATGAAGAACAAGGTGCTACTTTGAAGCACAATATATGAGACTCACTACATGAAGAACAAGGTGCTACTTTGAAGCAAAAGTGTGGAAAAAGAGATAGTAACATTGCCCTTTTTATTTTATCTTTTTTTGGGCCTTTCCTTCTTTTTATTTTTGGCCTTTCTCTTTTTTTTGATTGGGCAATGCTCTAATAATGATGATCATCACACTTCTATTGATTACAACATAAGGATTACAACTCGAAACTAGAACAAGATATGACTCTATATGAATGCCTCCGTGATGTAGGATGGTGCAATGAATCAAGAGTGACATGTATGAAAAATAATGCATGGTGGCTTTGCCACAAATACGATGTCAACTACATGATCATGCAATGGCAATATGACAAAAGCAAAGTATGTCACGATGATGATGAACGGAACGGTGGAAAGTTGCATGGCAATATATCTCGGAATGGCTATGGAAATGCCATAATAGGTAGGTATGGTGGCTGTTTTGAGGAAGATATAAGGAGGTTTATGTATGATTGTAACATCCCAAAATTCTAAATTTTGGAATGTTATAAACAAATAGATAGTTTTGATTGATTGTTTGATTGATTAACTGAAAGTGAGTGATTTCGAAACTTTTTGAAAGTTAGATGAGAGGGAATAAAAGGACTTTCCCAAACTTTCATTTTGCTTTTATGATCTTGAGAATTCAAATTCTTTTCATCACAAAACCCTGGAGAGAAGATGACATGACTTCTTCCCTTTATTTAAATGACAAGGGTGTTGAAAATATTTGAATTTCATTTGAAAAATATTTCCAATTCTGAAACTTTATGCAACTCAATGATTTTCACGGCGAAGATAAAATGACTTCTTCAAATTATCTGAAATATGAGTTGGGAGTTTTCAAAGAATTAAAAATTCAAAGTTCTTTTGAATTTATTTTCAATTTGGAGTTATTTGAGTTTTATTCAAATTATTTTTCTCCAAAATAAAATACATGGAAAAATAGGGTAACATGATTCCCTACCTCGGAAAATTGGAGAGAAATTAATTTGAAGTCATTTTGGTATTTTAAAATGATTTTATTGGATTTTATTAGAGCTGAAACCCTCTTTGCTTTATTTGAATTTGTGTGTATTTTATTTGAAGCTAGAATAAAGTTCATCATGTAGGAAATCTTTTTCTGAAAATTTTGACATATTATATGCCTATATAATATAATTATTTATTTAGTTTTATTATTTTTCTTTTGTCTGGAATTTTTTTTTAAAAAAAAGCTGCAGCGCCTTGGGCCAAAGGCCCAAGCCGCCTAGGAGCCACCGGCCGGCCACGAGGCCACAACGCCCACGCGCGCACCAAGGGTGGGAGCCGTTCCTTTTCTCCTTTTCCCAAGTCCTAGTAGGACTCTTTTCCTACTTCGTTTATTCCGTATCTATTCCTAGATCTATTCCTCTTGTTTCCTAATCCTAATCTATTTCTTGTCCCCAAACCCAACCAAAACCCTCCCTCCCCAATATAAATACCCAAGCACCCTCCCTCCAACACATCAAATCAACTCTCCTCTCCTCCACAAAGAAGAAGCAGTGCCACCGCCCGCCCGCCGCCCACATAGTCACGCCGCCATAAGCCGCCGCCGCCAAGTGCATGCTGCCGCCCTCGCCCGTCGCCGCGGATCCCTCGCCTCTTGAGGTACTAGCCCAGCCAAGGCCACGCTTTCTAGATTGATTTACATTCCGCTTTCTAGATCGGTTTTTCGTTTCGGTTTTCTTTCCGAAACCTAGATCGGTTTTCTCGCGGTTTTTCTTTCCGGTTTTGTTTAGCGGCGTTAAGCTCGATAGATTTTTCTTTTATTTTTAATTTTCGTCATGGACCTATCCGTAGTCCCTAATCTTCAAACGTTCATAACTTTTTACTCGTAAGTCGGAATCCATGAAACCAACGCCCACTTCTTCGTTATGATCTCCTCTATCCAAGAATCCAACTCAAACATGTTTTTGAAATTTTAAAATTTGAATTAGATCAGATTTGAATTCAAACTTCGTTTGAGCATAACTTGAGTTTTATAACTCCGTTTGAGTTGATTCTTTTTGCAAATCGAAGCTCTTGACCTAAACTTTCTGATAAGGCCAAATACACATGGTTTTGGTACTGTTAGAAATTGTTTTATGTTGCAAGAGTTATTTGATTTAGTTTTGACGTTCGAATCGCTTTCTTCGTTCTTTCCGATCTTTTGAGTCATTGCTTATGTGTGGTTACTATTGCTTGATTACGATAGATTGGACGAGTGTGACGAGTAGAGCTATCAAGAGTTTTGAGTGCGAATCATCTTCATCAACTTTGCGGGCAAGTAACACTTGATCATACCTTTTCTACTACCCAGCTTTTATGCATTAGATCTATTCCTCAAACACTTGCATGATTAGGATCTAATTAAATTATGGGATGGGAAGTAGATGAGGTAGTACCTATTACCTGCTTTTACTTATGAACCTTTGGGAGTTACTTCTCGTTTGCTTATTATGCCATGCTATGCTAGTAGGCGTGGATTGGGTGAGTGAATATCCATGACAGATGTGAGATTGTTAATTAATGGTTTATTTAAGGTGGCAACTTAAACACACATCCTGGGTGGATTGAGGCACCGGGGAACCCAAAGTGTTGTCTGTTTTTTGAAATCCGGGGTACCCGTGTGATCTTCCTATGGACCGCCACCAGGCTCAAAGGGATCATAAGATTATTCAAACTAGAAACTTCCGTGTGCAGCCACAAGCCATTATGGGCTCTGGCATAGTTGAGTAAGTCGTGCGAACTCTTATAGTGGTGGACTAGCGGATGTAGGGGATGTAGGTGTCTTTGGTCCATCCATCGTAAGGTGCTAAGCGCTTACGAAGAAGCGTGTCTCGGTCATCCGTCTCTCAAACACCATGTAGTGCGAGAACCAAACGGAGGCGATCGAGTCTTGTGGGGAAAAGTGCACAAACCTCTGCAGAGTGTACAAACTAATCATGATTAGCCGTGTCCCCGGTTATGGACGTTTTGAGTATCTAGTACTTGAATATCATGTGAATCTCAACATGTTACTTCTAATAAATGTTATTGGGTTTTGATGAGTACTTTTAAATTGGGATTGAGGATGCTGTCAACCATTCTCAATGTTCAACAACCACCATGATAGTTAAATAAATTTATTCCTTTGCAGTAGGGAAAAATTGGCTTTTTGCAAAATCGTAACCATAGAGCTTTCCACCAGCCATATATGCATGTAGGATAGCCTATTCCTTCATTACTCTCTATGCGTTACATTGCCAAAGATATTCCATGTCTTGACCCGTTTTGAGCTGCAACTTTTCATGTTGCAGAATTTTCGCAATGAGTAAGTGATACGTTAGGGTTACGATTTCCTATACTCAACTTTGCCGTTGGTGTTGATGGGAATCCACAACCTTGTTGCTTCCGCTATATATATTTGGATCGAGGTAATAGTATTTACGTTACTTTATACATGTGATTTACCTCTGTTATAAATCCTTCGAGTACTGTGTGTGTCAGCATACCGATCCAGGGATGACACGAAAGCACAGAGACTTGATCCAATCGGGTCGGGTCGCTACAAGATGGTATCAGAGCACATGTTGACACAAGGACGGGACCCAAGAAACTGACAAGCCCATAGGAAAGATTTTTCGCTACAACTTCATTTTCAAAAAGATCTTTTACCTCTCTTCTCTTCTGAGCTTATTCAAATATTCCCTTTTAGTGAGACCGTACCCCTTTTCCCTTTTGACCATTCGAAGATTTGACTGATGAGACCACTCCAAGGAGACAAGATAACGGACAACTAAGACCATTTGGAATGAAGAGGACTTTACCGTGTAAATGGAAACTACAACTGTTGAAGACTCCGAAGACTTGGAGAATTTGAAGGCTTTGAAGAATTCCCAGTGTATGACCTAGGAAGGTTACGCTTATGGAATTTGACGGACCATGGAAGTTATCAATACCGAGATCAAGGTGTATTGGATCCGAGTGTTACATCGAAAGTTAAGATGGACCCACAAGAAGCTAAATTTTGACAAGGAAGTATTTCATGAAGAACTCGGGATCCGTGGTTTAAAGTAGACAAGTGAGGAGCAAAACCTTGAGACATCAAAGTTTTGTCGAGGCCCGAAGAACGATGGGACCATGGTTCATGTCAAGGAAGTTGAAACCAGAAGTTTGGAATGCAACTCCGAGAAATATTACGGGGCGTCACGAGAGACTTCGTCAACAGAGATGATCGGCAAAAGAACTTGAGCAGGACAAGCACGATTGGAAGAAGCCATCGGAGACATGAACAAGACTTGAAGAGTTTGATGGCGTTGAAGATTTATTGACCCTTAGAAGACCTAACCCTGTTACATACATGCGTTAGATGCGACGATTGTGAGCTGTCATTTTGTTTGATGTTTTTCCGATGTACCACAATAAAATCTGCCTTTTCAAAACTTTTGTTTGTATTGTGTGCATCCCTCTCGATCTCTCTTATCCCACCCCAAACCCATGGACCCGTTAGAAGATGAATGGAGAAGAGCTTATATTTTACGGACCGATGAGTCAATTGGAGATGGATCGATGGATTCGTAACATGGAGGATCATATGGAGAACAACCCTATAGTCGGAAAAGATATGACTCAAAGATGCTCTTCAATTGCCTTGAAAGAGGTGCTGCTATCTAGTGGAGGATGTACCAAACCATCAATGTGGCGAGGAGTAACCACTTGGGAAGAATTTAAGTTGACTTTGCTAAAGTCTCGGTTTGTGTCCCAGAAGTTGAAGCCTTATGGAAAGGATATGAAGAAACCTTGTGCATACAAGCTTTATGGAGAAATAGGACACACCCATAAGGAATACAAGGACGAATACCCTCATAATCGGAGGATTACCAAAGGAGTTAGCCGAGGATCTCAGGGAACTTCGATTGGAGATTGTTCCCAAAGGTTTTGTTGCAGCAATGGAAGTTCAGTTTACATTGTTGGAAAAGATCCGTGAAGCTCGTGGAGGATGACAAAGAGATTTCTGAGGTAAAAGAGAGGATGAGTAAAGGAAAGGCCAAAGGTTTTCGTAAGGATGAACACGACACCTTATGGTTGAGGATAGTGTATATATGTGCCAATAATGCAAAGATCAGGAAGTTAATACTTCAGGAGGCTCATGACTCACCATACTTGATTCGCCACGAAACACCAAGATGTATTTGGATTTGAAGGAGTGTTTATGGTGGACTGGTATGAAGAAGGATATTGCGGAGTATGTAGTCGTAAGTGATGTATGTCAGAGAAAGTAAAAGCAGAGCATCAGAAGTCAGCAGGATTATTGCAGCCTATGCCGATACCGAATGGAAGTAGGATAAGCTTGGCATGGATTTCATTACGGATTTCCCGTAACCCAAACGGGACATGATTCTATCTGGGTAGTATTTGATTCGCTTGACCAAAGTGGCTCGCTTTATCCCGGAGAAAACCACCTATACAAGTCTGAAGTTAGCCAAGATATCTTTGGACAAGGATCGTATATGCGCATGGAGTTCCGAGGACCATCGTAGAGGAACACAGCTTACCTCAAAGTTTTGGAATCGGCTGCACCAGACTTTGGGTACTAGGCTAGAGTTCAATACAGCCTTTCATCCGCAGACAGATGGATAAATCAAGAGAGTAAATCAGATACCGGAGGACATGTTGAGAGCGTGTGCGCTAAATTTTGGATCTAGTAGTGATGATAATCTACCTTACGCTGAGTTCTCATAAAACAAAGGTTACCAAGTCAGTTTGAAGAAGGCCCTTTTGAAGCTTTGTATGGGAGAAGGAGCCAGACACCGTTGATGTGGTATGAAGTTGGAGACCGTCAGTTGTTTGGACCAAATGTGATCAAGGAGTGAGAAGAGAATGTTAAGTTGATTCGAGATAGACTGAAGATAGCTCAGTCCAGGCAGAAGAGTTATGCATACTCAAAAACGCAAGGAGGAAGTCTGAAATTGGAGATAGAGCATATCTTTGTGTGCCACCTCTGCGAGGAGTTAAACGATTTGGAGTTAAGGGAAAGTTAGCCCCGAGATTTGTAGGACCATACCGAAGTTTTGGAGCGTATGGGAGAATAGGCTAACAAGTTGAAGTCACCCGAAGGACCTGTCGGAGTTCATGATGTGTTTCACGTTTTCCAGCTTGAAGAAGTGCCATGCGAGATGGCCAATATTTCCTTGTAAGGGCGCTTGACCCTGGAAAGGATAATGAGGTTCCACGAAGTGGAGTATGGATTTCATAAGTATAAGTTTTATCACGGTATGTGGGACATCCCACGAGGATGAAGAGATGAAGTGTTATTGGATATAAAGGAGGTATGATGTTGGAAATATGGATCAATGGAAATTCCATGATGAGTCTGAGTAATCACGTCTTAGTTTGGTGCAAATATAAGGAAAAGAGACAGTACAATTGGATGGATTTAAGTATGCCAGGAAGTTGGATGTTGGGATAATGATCAGTTGCCCAGATGATGAGTTCAAGATTTGCAAGTGATGAGATGGGCCATAACCCACGTGCCCAGGACACGCCAAGAAGCAAGCACCCTCTTCTTGCTGAAGGAAAAACCCTGGAAGAAGTTATGATTTTATCGACCAACGATTCTATAGGAGTTTACGCAAAACCTGAGAGTTGTTAAGGAACGATAGATGTTTGTTTGGCTTGCAGAATCAATGGATTTTCCGAACTTGGTTAAATCGACAAGAGAAAATTCTGCAATGCTTGCGAGGATGACCGAGTGTTAGAATGCGAGATTCGCTAACCCATGTACAAGGTAATGATTTGGAGTGCGGGATGGATTGATCACCATACCGACTTACTCTTATTATTCGCCTTGCTATACGGGATGGTAAATCTGAGTGACTTACCTATAGCAGAGAGACGACGATATTAAACCTTGTTTAAACCTTAGAAAGGTATAGGTATTGTTTTTCCCCTTGTACAAGGCAGTTGATGCCAACCGTAGGTCATACGGTGAGGTTCAACCCAGAACCGTTTTCTGCAGTAGAAACCATAAATTGTTGACCTCCACGAGATATCGATAGTTGTTTAGCATTGGCGCCCGGACCCGTCGACTAAGAAGACCCAGTTTACGGATAACCTTACCAAGATAAAAGGACAAAAGAATTGAGGAAAAGGTTATCCAACTACAGGAAGAGCCAGAGAAGTAATTATCCGGAGGATCTCGAGAAGACCGACCTTTGTCACAAGAATAAGGATGGAGTATATGAGTTTTGTTGGAACCTTAACAATGCTTCTAAGGGTGGTAGCACCCGAGACCCCGGAGACGAGCGATGGATTTTGAGAAGACCCCCAAACCCTAACCTATTTCTTGCTAGCCTCTCCGAATCTCGAGGACGAGATTCATTTTAAGGGTGGTAGTTTGTAACATCTCAAAATTCTAAATTTTGGAATGTTATAAACAAATAGATAGTTTTGATTGATTTATTTGATTGATTGACTGAAAGTGAGTGATTTCAAAACTTTTTGAAAGTTAGATGAGAGGGAATAAAAGGACTTTCCCAAACTTTCATTTTGCTTTTATGATCTTCGGGAATTCAAATTCTTTTCATCACAAAACCACGGAGAGAAGATGACATGACTTCTTCCCTTTATTTAAATGACAAGGGTGTTGAAAATATTTGAATTTCATTTGAAAAATATTTCCAATTCTGAAACTTTATGCAACTCAATGATTTTCACGGCGGAGATAAAATGACTTCTTCAAATTATACGAAATATGAGTTGGGAGTTTTCAAAGAATTAAAAATTCAAAGTTCTTTTGAATTTATTTTCAATTTGGAGTTATTTGAGTTTTATTCAAATTATTTTTCTCCAAAAATAAAATACATGGAAAAATAGGGTAACTGTCGCGACCAGACCCGAATGGATCTAGCGCTCTGTACTCGATGTCATCCTGGATCGCATGTCTTGACCTGACAAGATGCTTGAAGGATTTATAGTAGAGTAGCAATCACACACTTATTACATCGTTGTCCACAAGGGAACGTAATACAATAATATGGCTTAAGGCCATCTAATAATAACAATGAAGGCTTGGAAAGCGAGTGAGTCCATCAACTCCAACGGCATCACCGAGTATAGAACCACAACCTAACATCTTACTGTCGTAAATGCGAAAAGTCTGCAACATGAAAAGTTGCAGCCAAACGGGTCAAAGACATGGAATATGCCGGCAATGTAACACGTAAGAACAATGATGCAATAAGCCTATACTACATGCATATATGGCTGGTGGTAAGGCTCTCTGATTTACATTTTTGCGAAAAGCCAATTTTTCCCTACATCAAAGGAATAATTTTATTTAACTATCATGGTGGTTGTTAAACATTGAAGATGGTTGACATCATCAATCCCAATTAAAAAGTACTCATTAAAAACCCAATACATTTATTTTAGAAGTAACATGTTGAGATTCACATGATAATCAAGTACTAGATACTCAAGATTTGTCCATAACCGGGGACACGGCTAATCATGATTAGTTTATACACTCTGCAGAGGTTTATGCACTTTTCCCCACAAGACTCGATCGCCTCCGCTTGGTTCTCGCACTACATGGTGTTTGAGAAGCGGATGACCGAGACATAGTCTTTCGTAAGCGCTAGCACCTTACATGTGGGTAGACCGTACCAACCTACATCCCCTACATCACTAGTCTGCCCGTAAGAGTTCGCACAACTTAGTCAACTACGCCAGAGCCCATAATTGGCTTGTGGCTGCACGGAAGTTTCTAGTTTGAATAATCTCATGATCCCTTAGAGCACAGGTGGCGGTCCAAGAAATACGAGGTAAATCTCGATAGAAACCAGGTGCCTCAATCCACCCAGATGTGTGTTTAGGTTGCCACCTTAAATAAACCATTCATTAACAATCTCACATCCGTCATGGATATTCACTCACCCAATCCACGTCTACTAGCATAGCATGGCATAATCAAGCAAACGTAGAAGTAACTCCCAAGGTTTCATAAGTAAAAGCAGTAATAGGTACTACCTCAATCTACTTCCCAATCCCACAATTTAATTAGATCCTAAACATGCAAGTGTTTGAGGGTTTGATCTAATGCATAAAAACTGGGTAGTAGAAAAGGTATGATCAAAGTGTTACTTGCCTTGCTGATGATCCGCGAGTCCTAGAGATTCGAAATAACAAGCGGCGCACTCCGGGTGATCTAACGCAGACAAACAACAAGCATACAATAAGTACTCATCTAATGCACAGGGAAATCTCGAATAAAAGATCTAACCAGATAGTTCAACTTAAGAACCACAGTTGCAAAAGAATCAAATCCAATAAAGCATCGAAAGTCGGAACTCGAGAGAGAACGACTCGGTTTAGCAATCTGAAATTAGGTCAAAATTTCACAGTAGCAAAACTCTGTGAAAATAGGTTAGTCGGAACGGCGGTTTCATATTTAAACTCCAGCGCTTGAATCACCTGATTAGATAAACGAGCAAGAAATAAAACAGTTTTGAAAATCAGATAAAATCAAATCGTAAAATAACGGATTAATTCCGATTAAAAGAAAAACGACGAACGAGTTAAAAGTGAGCGTTAGATTAATGTAATCTAATCTAACGAACATGTTCATTGAAGCGAACGGTTCGGTGGACGCTCGTTAAATAAGAAAACCGAAAAAATAAAACCAATCTAGGTTTTTTAAAAACCGAACATTTTTTTAAATAAACCGGATCGGTTCACGGGAAAACCGGATCGTGGGCGGCGAGGTCGGCTACCTCCGGCTCTTCGCCGGGCGAGGTCCCGGGCTCCGCTAGAGGGGTCCCATGGGTCGGGAGGGCTCAAGCATGGAGTTCCCGGCGGCGAGGGGCGTGGGCGGCGGCCTCCGCGGCAAGGCGCTGCTTGGCGGCGGGCGGCGGGTCGAGGTGAGGAGAGGGGGGCGGCGGTTATAAAGGGGGGGCGGTTTCCTTGGGGAGGCGAGGAGGCGGGTCGAGGCGGGACTCGGCGGCGCGGCGATGGCGTCTTGGCGGCGGAGTCCGCTCCGGGGCGCGCGAGGAGGAGGGAGGTGGGCCGGGCTGGGCACAGGGCCTGGGCAGCTTGGGCCGGGCCTCGGTCCAAGGGGGCGTTTTTTATTAAAACAAAATGAATTAAATAAAATATCAAACGAACTCCAAATTAATTAAAACAAATTTTCCCCGACTCCTAAAAATGAGTCGAACAAAATGAACTTTAAAAACAATATACTTGCATAGAATTTTTTAAAATGCTCATTTTTGCCTAAGCAAAATAAATCTTCCAAAACCAAATTTGGTTTATTTATAATATCTTCATTTTTCCTAATTGCTTGGGAAAGTCATATTATTCCCTCTCTTGAGATTTTTATAGGAAAACTTTATGAAGATAATTTTAAATAAATCCAAATGATCCTATTTCCAAAATTTGAGAAATCCCAAATATGAAAATAATGAAACTTCCAACTCTCTCCGAGGGTCCTTGAGTTGCGTGAAATTTCTAGGATCGGAAAATGCGAGAAAAATATGATATGCATGATGATCTAATGTATAACATTCCAAATTGAAAATTTGGGATGTTACAAACCTACCTCTTAAGATGAATCTCACCTCGAGATTCGGGTTGGCTAGAAAATAGGTGAGGGTGGTCCTTGAGCAAAACTTCCTCTCTTTCCTGTGTGGCTTCATCCTCGGTGTGGTGGCTCCACCGAACTTTGCAAAACTTGATAACCTTGCTGCGGGTAACTCTGCTGGCATAATCGAGAATCTTAACCGGTTTTTCCTCATATGTCAAGTCATCCTTCAACCGAATTGCTTCCAATGGTACTGTGTCTCTTAACGGTACCTCTCGCTATCTCGGGTGACATTTCTTCAATCGAGAAACATGGAATACATCATGAACTCCTCGACAGTCCTTCCGCAATTCCAACTTATAAGCAACTTCTCCCATGCGTTGCAAAATCTTATATGGTCCAACGAAACGGGTGCTAACTTTCCTTTAACTCCAAAACGCTTAACTCCTCAAGCGGGGATACTCGAGATATACTGTCTCCAACTTCATACTCGGCCGCTTTGCGCTTTGAATCGGCATAGCTCTTTCATGCAGGATCGGGCTACCTTGAGCTCGTCTCGAATCAACTTAACTTTCTGTTCGCACTCCTTAATCAAATCTGGTCCAAACAATCGACGATCTCCGGTTTAGTCCCATGACAATGGTGTCCTGCACCTTCTTCCATACAAAGCCTCGAAGGTGCCATCTTCAAACTGGTTTGGTAACTGTTGTTGTAGGAAAATTCTGCATACGGCAAATTATCGTCCCCGCTAGATCCATAATCTAGTGCACAAGCTCTTAGCATGTCCTCCAAAATCTGATTGACTCTCTCATCCGTCCATCGGTCTGCGGGTGGAAAGTCAGATGAATTCCAATCTAGTTCCCAATGTTTCGTGCAACTGGTTCCAAAATTTCGAAGTAAATTGGGTTCCTCTATCTGATACGATGCTCCTCGGAACTCCGTGTAAGCATACAATTCTGGTCATGTATATCTTTGCCAACTTAGCACTGCTATAGGTAGTCTTGACTGGAATGAAATGGGCTACCTTTGTCAAACGGTCGACTATGACCCAAATCGAGTCATATCCTGAGCGAGTCTTTGGCAATCCTGTGATAAAATCCATGCCTAGTTTATCCCACTTCCATTCGGTATCGGCAATGGTTGTAACAATCCTGCCGCTTCGATGTTCTGCCTTTACTTTCTGACATACGTCACAAACTGCTACATACTCCGCAATATCCTTCTTCATTTCGGTCCACCAGAAAGTATTCTTCAAGTCCAAATACATCTTGGTATTTCCTGGGTGAATCGAATAGGGTGAATCATGGGCTTCTTGTAAAATCAACTTCCCGATCTCCGGATTATCGGGCACATAAACACGGTCCTCAAACCATAAGGTATCGTGTTCATCCTCCACGAAATCCTTTAGCTTTTCCTTTGCTCATTTTCTCCTTTATAGAGGCAACTTCCTTATCCGCCTTCCGGGCCTCTCCGATTTTGTCCATTAGTGTCGATCAATCTCCAATGCTGCTACATAGCCTCTCGACTATTTCCAAACATAGCTCTCGAAGGTCCTCGGCTAACTCATTGGGTATTCCTCCCATCATTAGGGCATTGGCGTGGCTCTTACGGCTCAATGCGCTCTGACATTAGCCTTTCCGGGTGATACTGCAATCTCATGTCATAATCCTTGATAAGCTCTAACCATCTCCTTTGTCCGAGATTCAATTCATACGTGTGAAGATGTACTTCAAACTCTTGTGATCCGTGATATACTTCACAATGATTTCCAATGAGAAAATGTCTCCACGTCTTCAAGGCATGCACAACGGCTGCTAGCTCCAAATCATGAGTGGCATAGTTCAACTCATGAGGCTTAAGTTGTCGTGAAGCATACGAAACAACTCTTCCTTCCTGCATAAGCATCGCTCCAAGTCCTCGGCGTGAAGCGTGCAATATACCTCATAATCCTTAGTCCGATCCGCAATATCAAAACCGTGAGGTAACCAATCTTTTCTTCAACTCCTAAAACTTCGCCTCACAGGTCCTCGGTCCATATGAATTTATTTTCCTTCTTCAACAATTCATCATAGGCTTAGCAATCCTTGAGAAATTCTCAATGAATCTTCGATAGTATCCTGCGAGTCCAAGGAAACTCGAATCTCTCCAACTGTCGTTGGTGCTTCCCATTTGGTTACGGTCTCAACTTTCGTGGGTCAATCGCTATCCCTTCTCCGGAAATAACATGTCCGAGAAATCCAACTTCCTTTAACCAAAACTCACATTTGCTGAATTTGGCATACAACTGGTGTTCCCTCAGTTTCTCCAAAACCAATCGCAAATGTTCCTTGTGTTCCTCTTCATTCTTCGAGAAAATCAAAATGTCATCAATGAACACCACGATTTAACTTATCCAAAAACTCCGTAAACACTTTGTTCATCGTGTTCATGAAATAGGCTGGTTAGTCACCCAAATGACATAACGGTATACTCAGATAGTCCATATCTCGTGGTAAATGCTGTCTTGGGTATGTCCTGCTCCCGAATCTTCAACTGATGGTACCCTGATCGCAAGTCGATCTTGGAAAACACTTTGGCTCCTTGCAAGCGATCAAACAGGTCATTTATCATAGGTAGTGGGTATTTGTTTTTGATCGTTACTTCATTTAATCCACGGTAATCAACAACCATTCTCAAAGATCCATCCTTCTTCTCTACTAGCAAAACGGGTGATCCCCAAGGTGAAGAGCTTGGGCGTATAAAACCTTTATCCAAAAGTTCCTTAATCTGCTTCTTGATTTCCGCCAAATCCTGTGCTGGCATCCTATACGGTCGCTTCGATATAGGGCCTGTTCCTGGCAACAGCTCGATCAAAAACTCAATGTCTCTATCCGGTGGCATTACTGGCAACTCTTCCTAAATACATCAGATAATCCTTCACCATCGGTACTTCTTCTGTACTACCTCGATAAGCAATTAACTTGTGCTCTCCTCGGCTCATGCCGTGATACATACTTAATCCTTCTTCCTTCTGGTGTGGTGAGCAAAATTGACTTTGTGGTACAATCTATGTTTCCTCCATACTTTGATAACCAATCCATTCCTAATATCACATCCAATCCTTGGGATTCCAGAACTATTAGGTCTGAGGGGAAAACATAGGGTCCAATCCTTAATGGCAGTCGATCACACCATTTACTAGCCATGTACTCGCCTCGGGTGAGGTTACTAGCATGGGTGACCTAAGGGCTTGGGTTGGTAGCTTGTACTTATCCACAAATCCCTTGATATGTATGAATGCGATGCACCAGATCGAAAAGAACAACCGCAGTAAATGACTTAACCAAAAACTTACCACCATCGTGCATCGGGCTGATCTTCAACCTCCTCCACTTCAATGTGGTTCACTGTCCTCTATTGAAAGGGTTGGGCTTCTTTCCGAGCTTCCATTGCCATTTCCATTCTGCCTTCCGGATAGTCATTTGCATAGTGCCCAGTCTTGCGGCACTTAAAGCAAGTAACATGACTTAGGTCTACTTTGGATGGTGTTGACGGGTTGGTGCGATTCTCGTCTGCTGCTTCCTCCATTCCTGCTCCCATTCTTGGTGTTTGTTAGGGTTATGCGAATTTCCTCCTCCATGGGTATGCTCAAACTGAATTCTGATTTAGGGGTATAACGAGGTTTCACGAGCTCCAGTTATACTTCCCTTGTCCATACTTCCGCTTGCAGTTCTCAATTCTTCTGCTTTCCTTCAATCATGAGGGCTCGGTCTACTAATTCCTGGTAGTTATTGAAACTGGCTACCATCAACGGCATGTCAACTCATCATTCAGTCCTTCTAGAAACTTCTCCGCTTAGTCGCATCCGTAGCAACGCCATCCGGGGCATAACGTGCTAATTTACTAAAGTCATCCACGTCTTCGCCAACAGTCCTTCCTCCTTGGCGTAAGTTATAAACTCACGCTTCTTCATGGCCATAGCTCCTGTGAAACATGGGCCGTGAAAAGCTTGCTGAAATTGATCCCATGTGACAAAGTTGTCTCACAGGGTAAGTGGTCGTGAAATTCTCCCACCATGTCTGCGGGTCCTTCAAGTGATGTGCTGCAAACTTCACTCTTTCTCCATCCGTGCATCCTGCAGCGGTCAGCTCCCTTCCTATCTTGCGGAGCCACCATACTGCTACAATTGGCTCGGTGCTCTTTGGAATACACCGGCGGGTTTAGTCTAAGGAAATGAGTCGATGATCCGCAGGTGGTGGTGGCGGTGGGTTGTTGTTGTTGTTGTTGTTGCCTGTTCTCGCACTCAATGTTTGAATCAGGTATTCTCGTCATGAATCAATTGGGTGATCTCTGGCGGAAAACAAATCCGGGTCGCGTCTGAGGCATCCGATGGGTTTAGAAAAGATGAGAATTTAGAATAGAATGAGGTCTAAGGGGAATCACTACCCAAATGCACATGAGCAAATGCACACAAAATCACTTCATTCAATCAAACATGGGCTTACAACGATCTAACTATCGCAAAAGTGTGTGTACTATAATGTTTACATGGAGGGAAATACTACTAATATGTGGGGGACTTCTACTAATTTGAACCGGTGGAAGACTCCATAATGTCTACTCCAGCTTCGTCTTCAAAGTCGGGTTCGCTTGGATCCGAATCGGTGTCGTCGATGTTGATGTAGTCGCTTGGGTGATTGACATGTGGTCTTCATTCACGAGTGCCAACTTCTTCTTGAGTTCTTCAATCTCGTACCTAAGATCGTTATTGTGTCTTGCTAGAGCTACGATCTCGTCCATATAGTCCTTATGCGAGTTGTCTTGAGTTCTTCTTCAAGCTCGATGATCCTTCCTTGTGCATTTTGCAACTCCAACATATCATTGCACATCTGGTTCTCCTGGCGTCGAATGTGCTGGTTTAACTCCTGGATAAATGCTGCAATGGATCTATCCTTCTTGGTGTTGACGATTTCCCATTTGTCGTCTCGACGTCCGCAAATCTGGTAGATTGTGTCCTTAAGGTCTTCTTGATAAACTTCTCCAATGCGTCCCATGGTGATGTGAGCTGCCATGCTCTTTCCCAGACTCCAAGTTGGTGCACTGAAAACACTATCTATAGGCTTGGTGATTGGGGCGAATGTCCTTCCCGAACGTGAGCATGAATCTTCCAAATACTCCTCTTCAGCAGAGTGGCGTTGAAAGTTCCGGTGAAGCTTGGTAATCCAATGTTCAGGTACTTGGTAACTTCCTTCAAGTGAAATCCAAATGGTGTGCCTTCATCTGGTTGGGTGTACTTGATCTTCGCGTCCATCATCCTAAAGAGAGT
The DNA here is from genome assembly GCA_021605145.1 of Aegilops bicornis. Classification (NCBI taxonomy): domain Eukaryota; kingdom Viridiplantae; phylum Streptophyta; class Magnoliopsida; order Poales; family Poaceae; genus Aegilops; species Aegilops bicornis. Next base: position 296,348,892 of record CM038673.1, on the reverse strand, counting down.
AGAAAAGATGAGGAGTTAGAAAATGAGAAGAGAGTAGTGATCTATGGCTTTATCTTAGTGGTCGTGTCCTATAGTCGGTGGTGCTCGATACCATTCTCTGTCAGCGACTGCATCCGAATGGATCTAGCGCTCTGTACTCGATGTCATCCACTGGATCGATGTCTTTGACAGACCTGATGCCGAAGGATTTATAGCAGAGTAGCAATCACACACTTATTACATCGTTGTCCACAAGGGAACTTAATACAATAATATGGCTTAAGGCCATCTAATAATAACAATGAAGGCTTGGAAAACGAGTGAGTCCATCAACTCCAACGGCATCACCGAGTATAGAACCACAACCTAACATCTTACTCAAATGCGTCAAAAAGTCTGCAACATGAAAAGTTGCAGCCCGAAACGGGTCAAGACATGGAATATCTTTGGCAATGTAACACGAAGAGCAATGATGCAATAAGCCTATACTACATGCATATATGGCTGGTGGTAAGGCTCTACGGTTACATTTTATGCGAAAAGCCAATTTTTCCCTACATCAAAGGAATAATTTTATTTAACTATCATGGTGGTTGTTAAACATTGAAGATGGTTTGACATCCTCAATCCCAATTAAAAAGTACTCATTAAAAACCCAATACATTTATTTTAGAAGTAACATGTTGAGATTCACATGATAATCAAGTACTAGATACTCAAGATTTGTCCATAACCGGGACACGGCTAATCATGATTAGTTTATACACTCTGCAGAGGTTTGCGCACTTTTCCCCACAAGACTCGATCGCCTCCGCTTGGTTCTCGCACTACATGGTGTTTGAGAAGCGGATGACCGAGACATAGTCTTTCGTAAGCGCTTAGCACCTTACATGTGGGTAGACCGTACCAACCTACATCCCCTACATCAGCTAGTCCGCCTGTAAGAGTTCGCACAACTTAGTCAACTACGCCAGAGCCCATAATTGGCTTGTGGCTGCACACGGAAGTTTCTAGTTTGAATAATCTCATGATCCCTTAGAGCTGGGTGGCGGTCCAAGAAATACAGCAAATCCTCGATAGAAACCAGGTGCCTCAATCCACCCAGATGTGTGTTTAGGTTGCCACCTTAAATAAAACCATTCATTAACAATCTCACATCTGTCATGGATATTCACTCACCCAATCCACGTCTACTAGCATAGCATGGCATAATCAAGCAAACGTAGAAGTAACTCCCAAGGTTTCATAAGTAAAATGTAATAGGTACTACCTCAATCTACTTCCCAATCCCACAATTTAATTAGATCCTAAACATGCAAGTGTTTGAGGTTTGATCTAATGCATAAAAACTGGGTAGTAGAAAAGGTATGATCAAAGTGTTACTTGCCTTGCCGATGATCCGCGAGTCCTAGAGATTCAAATAACAAGCGGCGCACTCCGGGTGATCTAACGCAGACAAACAACAAGCATACAATAAGTACTCATCTAATGCACAGGGAAAATCTCGAATAAAAGATCTAACCAGACAGTTCAACTTAAGAACCCTGGTTGCAAAAGAATCAAATCCAATAAAGCATCGAAAGTCGGAACTCGAGAGAGAACGACTCGGTTTAGCAATCTGAAATTAGGTCAAAATTTCACAGTAGCAAAACTCTGTGAAAATAGGTTAGTCGGAACGGCGGTTTCATTCTGAAACTCCGTGCGCTTGAATCACCCGATTCCGATAAACGAGCAAGAAATAAAACAGTTTTGAAAATCAGATCTCAAATCAAATCGTAAAATAACGGATTAATTCCGATTAAAAGAAAAAACGACGAACGAGTTAAAAAGTGAGCGTTAGATTAACGTAATCTAATCTAACGAACATGTTCATTGAAGCGAACGGTTCGGTGGACGTTCGTTAAATAAGAAAACCGAAAAAAAATAAAACCAATCTAGGTTTTTAAAAAAAAACCGAACATTTTTTTTAAATAAACCGGATCGGTTCACGGGGAAAACCGGATCGGCGGGGCGGCGAGGTCGGCTACCTCCGGCTCTTTCACGGGCGAGGTCCGGCGGGCTCCGCTAGCGGGGTCCGCTGGGTCGGGGGCTCCGGGCGGAGTTCGGCCGGGCGGCGTGGGGCGGCGCTGGGCGGCCTCAAGGCGGGCGGCGCCGGGCTTGGGGCGGCAAGCGGCGGTCGAGGTGAGGGAGAGGGGGGGCAAGTTATAAAGGGGGGCGGTTTTGGGAGGGGGCGAGGGAGGCTGGTCGAGGCGGGACTCGGGCGGCGGCGATGGCGTCTTGGTGGCGGGAGTCCGCCCGGGCGCGCGAGGGAGGAGGGAGGTGGGCGGGCCGGGCCTGGGCCTGGCTGGCTTGGGCCGGTGGGCCTCAGTCCAGTAGCGTTTTAAATTAAAACAAAACGAATTCAATAAAATATCAAACGAACTCCCAATTAATTAAAACAAATTTTCCCCGACTCCTAAAAATGAGTCGAACAAAATGAACTTTAAAAACAATATACTTGCATAGAATTTTTTAAAATGCTCATTTTTGCCTAAGCAAAATAAATCTTCCAAAACCAAATTTGGTTTATTTATAATATCTTCATTTTTCCTAATTGCTTGGGAAAGTCATATTATTCCCTCTCTTGAGATTTTTATAGGAAAACTTTATGAAGATAATTTTAAATAAATCCAAATGATCCTATTTCCAAAATTTGAGAAATCCCAAATATGAAAATAATGAAACTTCCAACTCTCTCCGAGGGTCCTTGAGTTGCGTGAAATTTCTAGGATCGGAAAAATGCGAGAAAAATATGATATGCATGATGATCTAATGTATAACATTCCAAATTGAAAATTTGGGATGTTACAGTAACATGATTCCCTACCTCAGAAAATTGGAGAGAAATTAATTTGAAGTCATTTTGGTATTTTAAAAATGATTTTTATTGGATTTTATTAGAGCTGAAACCCTCTTTGCTTTATTTGAATTTGTGTGTATTTTATTTGAAGCTAGAATAAAGTTCATCATGTAGGAAATCTTTTTCTGAAAATTTTGACATATTATATGCCTATATAATATAATTATTTATTTAGTTTTATTATTTTTCTTTTGTCTGGAATTTTTTTTTAAAAAAAAGCTGCAGCGCCTTGGGCCAAAGGCCCAAGCCGCCTAGGAGCCACCGGCCGGCCACGAGGCCACAACGCCCACGCCACAAGCACCAAGGGTGGGAGCCGTTCCTTTTCTCCTTTTCCCAAGTCCTAGTAGGACTCTTTTCCTACTCGTTTATTCCGTATCTATTCCTAGATCTATTCCTCTTGTTTCCTAATCCTAATCTATTTCTTGTCCCCTACCCCAAGCAAAACCCTCCCTCCCCAATATAAATACCCAAGCACCCCTCCCTCCAACACATCAAATCAACTCTCCTCTCCTCCACAGCTGACAGCAGTGCCACCCTTGTGCCGCCCACATAGCCGCCCGCCGCCATCGCCGCCGCCGCCGCCAAGTGCCGCCGCCATCGCCGCCGCCGCCGCCAAGTGCCGCCGCCGCCGCCCTCTGGCCGTCGCCGAGCCCTCGCCTCTTGAGGTACTAGCCTCAGCGCCCGCGTCACGTTTTCTAGATCGATTTACATTCCGTTTTCTAGATCGGTTTTTCGTTTGGTTTTCTTTCCGAAACCTAGATCGGTTTTCTCGCCGGTTTTCTTTCCGGTTTTGTTTAGCGGCGTTAAGCTCGATAGATTTTTCTTTTATTTTTAATTTTCATCATGGACCTATCCGTAGTCCCTAATCTTCAAACGTTCATAACTTTTTACTCGTAAGTCGGAATCCAACGAAACCAACGCCCACTTCTTCGTTATGATCTCCTCTATCCAGCAATCCAACTCAAACATGTTTTTTAAATTTTAAAATTTGAATTAGATCAGATTTGAATTCAAACTTCGTTTGAGCATAACTTGAGTTTTATAACTCCGTTTGAGTTGATTCTTTTTGCAAATCGAAGCTCTTGACCTAAACTTTCTGATAAGGCCAAATACACATGGTTTTGGTACTGTTAGAAATTGTTTTATGTTGCAAGAGTTATTTGATTTGGTTTTGACGTTTTCCGAATCGTTTTCTTCGTTCTTTCCGATCTTTTGAGTCATTGCTTATGTGTGGTTACTATTGCTTGATTACGATAGATTGACGGAGTGTGACGAGTAGAGCTATCAAGAGTTTTGAGTGCGAATCATCTTCATCAACTTTGCAGGCAAGTAACACTTGATCATACCTTTTCTACTACCCAGTTTTATGCATTAGATCTATTCCTCAAACACTTGCATGATTAGGATCTAATTAAATTATGGGATGGGAAGTAGATGAGGTAGTACCTATTACCTGTTTTACTTATGAACCTTTGGGAGTTACTTCTACGTTTGCTTATTATGCCATGCTATGCTAGTAGACGTGGATTGGGTGAGTGAATATCCATGACAGATGTGAGGTTGTTAATTAATGGTTTATTTAAGGTGGCAACATAAACACACATCTGGGTGGATTGAGGCACTGGGGAACCCAAAGGTTGTCTCTGCTTTTTTTGAAATCCTGGGTACCCGTGTGATCTTCCTATGGACCGCCACCCAGGCTCAAAGGGATCATAAGATTATTCAAACTAGAAACTTCCGTGTGCAGCCACAAGCAATTATGGGCTCTGGCATAGTTGAGTAAGTCGTGCGAACTCTTATAGTGGTGGACTAGCAGATGTAGGGGATGTAGGTGTACCGGTCCATCCATCGTAAGGTGCTAGCGCTTCTGAAAGACTGTGTCTCGGTCATCCGTCTCTCAAACACCATGTAGTGCGAGAACCAAACGGAGGCGATCGAGTCTTGTGGGGAAAAGTGCACAAACCTCTGCAGAGTGTACAAACTAATCATGATTAGCCGTGTCCCCGGTTATGGACGTTTTGAGTATCTAGTACTTGAATATCATGTGAATCTCAACATGTTACTTCTAATAAATGTTATTGGGTTTTGATGAGTACTTTTAAATTGGGATTGAGGATGCTGTCAACCATTCTCAATGTTCAACAACCACCATGATAGTTAAATAAATCTATTCCTTTGCAGTAGGGAAAAATTGGCTTTTTGCAAAATCAGAACCATAGAGCTTTCCACCAGCCATATATGCATGTAGGATAGCCTATTCCTTCATTACTCTCTATGCGTTACATTGCCAAAGATATTCCATGTGTCTTGACCCGTTTTGGCCTGCAACTTTTCATGTTGCGTAATTTTCGGGCTACGTAGTAAGTGATACGTTAGGGTTACGATTTCCTATACTCAACTTTGCCGTTGGTGTTGATGGGAATCCACAACCTTGTTGCTTCCGCTATATATTTGGATCGAGGTAATAGTATTTACGTTACTTTATACATGTGATTTACCTCTGTTATAAATCCTTCGAGTACTGTGTGTGTCAGCATACCGATCCAGGGATGACACGAAAGCACAGAGACTTGATCCATTCGGGTCGGGTCGCTACAATGATAGAGCGTATCATATCACGGGGTTTGGATGCACCGGCGAAGTTTGCTCCAACTCTCAAGGTGAGAAAGGGCAATGCACATTACCGAAGAGGCTAGCAAAGGCGGAAAGGTAAAAGTGCGTATAATCCATGGAGTCAACATTAGTCAAAAGAACTCGTATACTTATTGCAAAAATTTAGAAGTCATCAAAAATCAAGTACTACGCGCATGCTCCTAGGGGGATAGATTGGTAGGAAAAGACCATTGCTCGTCCCCGACCACCACTCATAAGGATGCACAAGCCAGGTACACTTCATGTTTCAAATTTGTTACACAACTTTAACCATACATGCATGCTATGGGACTTGCTAACTTGAACACAAACATTCTTTAAATTCACAACTACTCAACCAGCATGACTCTAATATCACCATCTTCATATCTCAAAACAATTATCAAGCATCAAACTTTTCTTAGTATTCAACACACTCAAAAGAAAGTTTCACATATCTTGAATACCAAGTATATTAATATTAAGCAAATTACCATGCTATTAACGACTCTCAAAATAATCTAAGTGAAGGATGAGATATCAATAGTTTCTTTAAAACAAATCCACCACCATGCTCTAAAAGATCTAAGTGAAGCACTAGAGCAAAAATTATCACGCCTCAAAAGATATAAGTGAAGCACTATGAGCAAAACTATCAAGCTCAAAAGATATAAGTGAAGCACATAGAGTATTCTATCAAATTCCAATTTATGTATGGCTCTCTCAAAAGGTGTGTACAACAAGGATGATTGTGGTAGACTAACAAGCAAATACGCAAATAATACAAGACACTCCAAGCAAAACACATATCATGTGGTGAATAAAAATATAGCTCCAAGTAAATTACCGATGGAAGTAGACGAAAGAGGGGATGCCTTCCGGGGAATCCCCAAGCTTTGAATTTTTTGTGTCCTTGGATTATCTTGGGGGTGCCATGGGCATCCCCAATCTTAGGCTCGTGCCACTCCTTGTTCCATAATCCATCAAAAGAATTTACCCAAAACTTGAAAACTTCACAACACAAAACTCAATAGAAATCTCATGAGCTCTGTTAGAGAAACAAAACAAAAGACTACTTTAAGATACTATAATTAACTCATTCTTTATTTATATTGATGTTAAACCTACTGTATTCCAACTTCTCTATGGATTATAAACTATTTTACTAGCCATAGATTCATCAAAATAAGCAAACAACACACGAAAAACATAATCTGTCAAAAACAGAACAGTCTGTAGTAATATGTAACTAACGCAAACTTCTGGAACTCCAAAAAATCTACCAAAATTAGACGATCTAGAAAATTTGTTTATTGATTAGCAGCAATTGGAATCAGTATTTTATCACGTTCTGGCGATTTTTAATAATTCGAGCACTGAGCGCAAAGTTTCTAGAAATTACAGCAAGATCAAATAACTATCATCCAAGAAGATCCAATAGGTCTAGCTTGGCACAAACACTAATTAAAACATAAAACCACATCTAAACAGATGCTAGATGGATTATTTATTCCTAAACAGAAACAAAAACAAAAAAACATAAAGAAAATTGGGTTGCCTCCCAACAAGCGCTATCGTTACGCCCTAGCTAGGCATAAAAGCAAGCATAGATCTAGGTATTGCAATCTTTCGTAGGCAATCCATAAGTGGCTCTCATGATAGATTCATATGGTAATTTTATTTTCTTCCTAGGAAAGTGTTCCATGCCTTTCTTTAATGGAAATTGTAATCTAATATTTCCTTCCTTCATATCAATAATGTAGCGACCCGACCCGAATGGATCAAGTCTCTGTGCTCAGGTGTCATCCCTGGATCAGTAATGCTGACACCACACAGTACTTCGAAGGATTTATAACAGAGTAGCAATCACACACTTATTACAGCGTTGTCCAAAGAGGACTTATTACAATAAATATGGATTAAGGCCATATAATAACGATAACAGCGGAAGACTTGGAAGATAAGTGAGTCCATCAACTCCAGTAACATCACCGAGTATAGAACCACGACCTAAAACACCTTACTCGTCGTCTGAAAAGTCTGCAACATGAAAGTTGCAGCCCAAAAACGGGTCAGCACATGGAATATGCTGGCAATGTAACACATAGAGAGTAATGAAGGAATAAGCCTATACTACATGCATATATGGCTGGTGGAAAAGCTCTACGGTTACAGTTTTGCATAAAGCTAGTTTTTCCCTACTGCAAAGGAATAAATTTGTTTAACTATCATGGTGGTTGTTAAACATTGAGAATGGTTGACAGCATCCTCAATCCCAATTAAAGGTACTCATTAAAAACCCAACAATATTAGTTAGAGTAGCATGTTGAGATACACAGGATATTCAAGTACTAGATACTCAAGATGTCCATGACTGGGGACACGGCTAATCATGATTAGGTTATACACTCTGCAGAGGTTTGCGCACTTTTCCCCACAAGACTCGATCGCCTCTGTTTGGTTTCTCGCACTACATGGTGTTTGAGAGACGGATGACCGAGACACAGTCTTTCATAAGCACTAGCACCTTACATGTGGGTAGACCGTACCAACCTACATCCCCTACATCAGCTAGCCTACCCGTAAGAGTTCGCACAACTTAGTCAACTATGCCAGAGCCCATAATGGCTTGTGGCTGCACACGGAAGTTTCTAGTTTGAATAATCTTATGATCCCTTTGAGCACAGGTGGCGGTCCAAGAAAAACAGGCAAGTCCTCGATAGAAACCAGTGCCTCAATCCACCCGGATGTGTGTTTAAGTTGCCACCTTAGATAAACCATTAATTAACAATCTCACATCTGTCATGGATATTCACTCACCCAATCCACGTCTACTAGCATAGCATGGCATAATAAGCAAATGTAGAAGTAACTCCCAAAGGTTCATAAGTAAAACGGGTAATAGGTACTACCTCAATCTACTTCCCAACCCACAATTTAATTAGATCCTAATCATGCAAGTGTTTGAGGATTGATCTAATGCATAAAAACTGGGTAGTAGAAAAGATATGATCAAGTGTTACTTGCCTTGCTGACGATCCACGAAACCTAGAGACTCGAAGTAACAAGCGGCGCACTCCGGGTGATCTATCGCAGACAAACAACAAGCATACAATAAGTACTCATCTAATGCACAGGTAAATCTCGAATGAAAGATCTAACCAGAAAGTTCAACTTAAGAACCCTGGTTGCAAAAGAATCGAATCAAATAAAGCAACGAAAGTCAAACGTCGAAAAGAAAACGACTCGGTTCTAGCAATTTGAAACTAGGTCAAATTTTACAGTAGCAAAACTTTGTTTAAGTGGATTAGTCGGAATGGCGGTTTCAAACGAAACTCGAGCGCTTGAATCACGTGATTCCGATAAACGAAAGCGAGAAGATAAACTGATTCGAAAATTGGATCTGAAATCGAAATCGAAAAATAACGGATTAAATCCGATTTAAAAGAAAAACGACGAACGGTTAAACGAACGGACGTTCGTTAATAGAAACTAACCGGCGAACGCTCACTAAATAACTAAACCGAAAAAAATAAACCGATCTAGGGTTTTAAAAAAAACCGAACAACAAAAAGAAAACCGTACGGGTTTTTTTTTAAACAAAACCGGACCGGGGTGTGGCGGCTACCTCCATGAGGTCGCCAAGGCACCGGGTCCGCGAGGTCGGCTTAGCGTGCGGCGGGCACTGGCGGCGGCGGCGGCCCGGGTCATGGGTTGGGGCGCAAGGCTGGTTGGGGAGGAGAGAGGGGGTGGGGGTATATAAGGAGGGGGTACCTTGGGAAGGAAGGGGGCAACGCGTGGCGGCGTGGTCGAGCCGGACTCGGGCGGCGGCGGGCAAGGGACTCCTCCCGGGCGGGAGCGCGCGAGGGAAGGGGGGCGGTCAGTTGGGCGGTTTGGGCCCTTGCCCAAAGTGAGGTTTTTTTTAAATAAAATCTCGCACAGAAGAAACGAATAAAATAAAATCTAAATGAACTCCAAATTCAATAAAATAAATTTTTCCCGACTCCTAAAAATGAGTCGAACAAAATGAACTTTAATACGGGGCCAAAATGCATATTTTTAAAATACTCATTTTTTTCCCTAAAGCAAATAAACTTCGAAAATCCAAAATTTGATTTATTTATTAAATCTTCATTTTCCCTAAATTTTGGGAAAATTATTCCCTCTCTTAAATATTTTATTGGAAAAATATTTGAAGATAAAATAAATAAATCCAAATGATCCTATTTCCAAAATTTGAGAGAAATCAAATATGAAAATTTATGGAATCTCCAACTCTCTCCGAGGGTCCTTGAGTTGCGTGAAATTTCCTCGGATCGGAAAATGCGAGAAAATATGATATGCATGACGACTTAATGTATAACATTCCAAATTGAAAATTTGGGATGTTACAAATAATTGCACCAATCGTTCTAAGGAAAGGTCTACCAAGAATAATAGGACATGAAGGATTACAATCTATATCAAGAATGATAAAATCTACGGGCACATAATTCCTATTTGCAACAATAAGAACATCATTAATTCTTCCCATAGGTTTTTTAATAGTGGAATCCGCAAGATGCAAGTTTAGAGAGCAATCATCAAAGTCATGGAAATCTAGCAAATCACACAAAGTTTTGGGAATAGTGGAAACACTAGCACCCAAATCACACAAGGCATGAAACTCATAATTTTTAATTTTAATTTTAATAGTAGGTTCCCACTCATCATAGATCTTTCTAGGTATAGAGACCTTCAACTCAAGTTTTTCTTCATAAGATTGCATCAAGGCATCAACAATGTGTTCGGTAAAGCCCTTATTTTGACTATAAGCATGAGGAGAATTTAGCACGGATTGCAACAAGGAAATACAATCAATTAAAGAGCAATTTTCATAATTAAATTCCTTTAGATCCAATATAGTGGGTTTAGCAACATCTAGGTTTTTATTTCTTTCAATCCCACACTTATCAATTTCATCATCGAGATCTAAAAACTCCGAATTCTTAGAACACCTTCTAGGTAAGGGAAGATCATATTCAGTTTCATCAAGATTCATATTGCAAATCAGAGATTTAATGGGGGACACATCAATAACTTTTAGATCTTCATCTTGATTTTCATAGGAATTGGAAGAACACGCTTTAATAAAGGCATCTTTGGAAGCACGCATCCTAGCGGTTCTTTCTTTGCACTCATCAATGGAAATTCTCATAGCTTTGAGAGACTCATTGATATCATGCTTAGGAGGAATAGATCTAAGCTTTAAAGAATCAACCTCAAGAGAAATTCTATCAACGTTCCTAGCCAAATCATCAACTTTAAGCAATTTCTCCTCAAGCAAAGCATTAAAATTCTTTTGTGAATTCATAAACTCTTTAATACTACTCTCAAGTTCAGAGGGCATCTTATTAAAATTTCCATAAGAGTTGTTGTAGGAATTTCCATAATTGTTAGAAGGATTACTAGGATAAGGCCTAGGATTAAAATTCCCTCTATACGCGTTGTTACCAAAATTATTCCTACAAACAAAATTCACATCCATAGATTCATTATTATTCTCAATTAAAATAGACAAAGGCATATCATTAGGATCAGAAGAAACACTCTTAGTAGCAAATAATTTCATAAGTTCATCCATCTTTCCACTCAAAACATTAATTTCTTCTATCGCATGCACTTTTTTATTAGTACATCTTTTGATATGCCATTGAGAATAATTAACCATAATATTATCTAGAAGTTTAGTAGCATCTCCTAGAGTGATTTCCATAAAAGTGCCTCCCGAGGCCGAATCTAAAAGATTTGCTGGAAGCAAAATTCAATCCGGCATAAATTTTTTGTATAATCATCCACAAGTTCAAACCATGAGTAGGACAATTACGTATCATTAATTTCATTCTCTCCCAAGCTTGTGCAACATGTTCATGATCAAGTTGCTTAAAGTTCATAATATCGTTCCTAAGAGAGATAATCTTAGCGGGAGGAAAATACTTAGAGATAAAAGCATCTTTGCACTTGTTCCAAGAATCAATACTATTTTTAGGCAAAGATGAAAACCACGCTTTAGCACGATCTCTAAGCTTAAAAAGGAAATAGCTTCAATTTAACGACATCGATTTCGACATCTTTTTTCTTTTGCATATCACATATATCAACGAAGTTATTCAGATGAGTAGCGACATCTTCACTAGGAAGGCCGATTTAATTGATCTTTCATAACAAGATTCAACAAAGCAGTATTGATTTCACAAGATTCAATATTGGCAAGAGGAGCAATCGGGGTGCTAAGGAAATCATTACTATTGGTATTGGTGAAGTCACACAATTTGGTAGTATCTTGAGCCATCGCGACAAACAAGCAATCCAACACACAAGCAAACAAAAGGCAAGCGAGAAAAAGGCAAACGGGAAAAACAGGAGGAGATTGGGAAAGAGAGGGCGAATAAAACGGCAAGGGTGAAGTGGGGGAGAGGAAAACGAGAGGCAAATGGCAAATAATGTAATGCGCGCGATAGGGATTGTGATGGGTACTTGGTATGGTGCTTGACTTGCTCTTCCGTAAGCCTCCCCGGCAACGGCGCCAGAAATTCTTCTTGCTACCTCTTGAGCACTGCGTTGGATTTCCTCGAAGAGGACAGGATGATGCAGCAAAGTAGCGTAAGTATTTTGCTCAGTTTTTGAGAACCAAGGTATCAAACCAATAGGAGGCCACACACAAGTCCCTCGTACCAGCACAAAACAATAGCTCCTCGCAACCAACGCGATTAGGGGTTGTCAATCCCTTCACGGTCACTTACGAGAGTGAGATCTGATAGAGATGATAAATAATATTTTTGGTATTTTTAGTATAGAGATGCAAAGTGAAAAGTAAAAGGAAAAGTAAAAACAAAGCAAGTATTAAAGTGATGGAGATTGACATGATGAAAGTAGACCCGGGGGCCATAGGTTTCACTAGTGGCTTCTCTCAAGAGCATAAGTATTCTACGGTGGGTGAACAAATTACTGTTGAGCAATTGACAGAATTGAGCATAGTTATGAGTATATCTAGGTATGATCATGTATATAGGCATCACGTCCGAGACAAGTAGACCGACTCCTGCTGCATCTACTACTATTACTCCACTCATCAACCGCTATCCAGATGCATCTAGAGTATTAAGTTAAAAAGCAGAGTAACGCCTTAAGCAAGATGACATGATGTAGAGGAATAAATTCATGCAATATGATAAATACCCCATCTTGTTATCCTCGATGGCAACAATACAATACGTGCCTTGCAACCCTTTACATCCTTTGGGTAAGGACACCGCAAGATTGAACCCAAAGCTAAACACTTCTCCCATTGTAAGAACTACCAATCTAGTAGGCCAAACCAAACGGATAATTCGAAGAGACTTGCAAAGATAACCAGTCATACATAAAAGAATTCAGAGAAGATTCAAATATTATTCATAGATAATCTGGATCATAAACCCACAATTCATCGGTCTCAACAAACACACCGCAAAAATAAGATTACATCGAATAGATCTCCACGAGAGAGGGGAGAACATTGTATTGAGATCCAAAAAGATGTAAGAAGCCATCTAGCTACTAGCTATGGACCCGAAGGTCTCAAGTAAACTACTCACACTTCATCGGAGGGGCTATGGTAATGATGTAGAAGCCCTCCGTGGTGGATGCCCTCCCATGAGCTCAAACAGGCCGCAAGATGGGATCTCGTGGATACAGGAAGTTGCGGCGGTGGAATTAGGTTTTTGGCTCCTGTTCTGATAGTTTGGGGGTACGTAGGTATATATAGGAGGAAGGAGTACGTCGGTGGAGCAACAGGGGGCCCACGAGGTAGGGGGCGCGCCCTAGGGGCGGGCCCCCACCCTCGTGACCGCCTCTATTGTTCCTTGGAGTAGGGTCCAAGTCTCCTGGATCACGTTCGGTGAGAAAATCACGTTCCCGAAGGTTTCATTCCGTTTGGACTCCGTTTGATATTTTGTTTCTTCGAAACACTGAAATAGGCAAAAAACAACAATTCTGGGCTGGGCCTCCGGTTAATAGGTTAGTCCTAAAAATAATATAAAAGTGGAAAATAAAGCCCAATATAGTCCAAAACAGTAGATAAAGTAGCATGGAGCAATCAAAAATTATAGATACGTTGGAGACATATCACCCCTCTCCCTTACCCTCGTGGCCGGCTCCGCCGCCACGAGCTCTTGGGAAGGAGGGACGCGCTGTCGAGTGGAGACCCTCGACGCCACCGTCGAAGCATTGGCGCACCCTCTCGCCATAACAGAAGAGAGAAAGAAGCCAAGCTGGAAAGAGGCGGATGGTGAAAGATTGAGGGGTGCCATTCCCTCCCCCCTCATCTTATAAAGGGGAGGGGTCGGGGCTCAGCCGCCCCGCTCAACCAATCCAGCCATCAAGGGCGCGGAGAATCGAGACCGACCCGCTTCTCCAATCAGCGGCGGCCCAGTTTCCCGCCTCGTCATTCAAGGCCCGCGCCCGCCGCCTGCCATCTTCAAGGCCTGGAAGACACGTGGCGGGCGAACAGAAATCGAGGGGACAAGTGAGGCGACCGTTTTCCACCCCGTGATCGCGGGGCACGGGCGCCTCAAAGGCCATGACCCGAGTACACTCAGTAAATGAGCCGCGCCCATGCGTCTCCCTCTTTTTATGGGGAAGGTGCGAGCTGCCTCTTTACCACGATGTGACGCATGAGGGCAGCGGCCGCCCCACGCATGCCCCCACGTCACACACGATCCTCCACGACGCGCATTCAACACGGATCGTGGGGAAGTGCAAGTGAGCGAAGGAATTACTGCGGTAAAAATCCGCCCGTCTCCGGGCGCACCATTCTAGGACCGGCCCAGCAGCGTGTTGCGCTTATGTGTGGCCCAGGCCCGGGGGCTCCTGTCGGTGTACAAAAGTAGGGGCTCTCCTTTTTACCCCTCTACTTATGCACGGGCAGTCAGAGCCGCACCTGCGGCCACACTTAGCAGGGCAAAGGGAGGGAGCAGAAGCACAAGAACACCAGAGTAGCGCCCCAGTCAGAAGCACAAGACGGTCAAAAAAACGCCAAGACCAGAGACACAAAGAGCAAGAGGGCGAGGCGGACTCCCCCGGCAAGACCCTTGCCGGGGCGGCTTCTGCGGCCCTAGCAAGAGCCTTGCCGGGACAACTTGCCCGATGCTAGCAGAGCAAGCCACCCTTGAACCCAAGGGTTCCAGACGCCAACAACCACATTGGGACCAAGGCTCGAGAATCACCTCTGTGGTGGCATGCAGATCTTTCTCAAGATCATAAGCACATAAGATCAGATGAGGACAAGAAGATGATGATCCTCGGCGAGATCCTTGCCAAGGAGATCCACGAGACCCCCGGCAAAACTCTTGTCGGGGATGACCGTGATGCCACGGCAAGACCACTTGTCGGGGCCCCGGCAAGACCCTTGCCTCGGGCACCTACGGGGCCGCAGCCAGGCCCGCGTCTGCCAAGACTCCACCACCGTTCCCATACAGCTGCCAGCCCAACCAGCAGGGCAGGCACCTGCGTGGCCACATGCGGCTTCCAGGCCAACTCAGCAAACACCTACGTGGCGGCATGCAGGTCTTCGAGAAGACCCTACCACCACGCCATCTTAGCAGCCTTCCAGCCTACGTGGCGCTACATGCCTCGTTGGCCTAGACGCGTGTCGAAGCAAGACGGAGCGGCGACGGACGGGACGGGCCTCGCTGCCGCCCCCGATAAAGCAACAGGACACCTAAGGAGCGCATTTAATGCGTCTTGTCCCATAATGACAAGCGATAAGCTTGTGTACTATAGACCTTTCCACGTCATGTGTGCCACTGTGGTGACCCCTTTTGTCTATAAAAGGAGGCCCGAGTCGTCTAGGAGAGGGATTTGGATCTTTTGGACGACGCACGCACCGTAGCTAGTTCAAGAGCTCAAGAACACTCAAATTTACACCAAAGCAGGATTAGGGTTTTACGCATCCTCGCGACCCGAACCTGGGTAAACAATCTTTGTGCTGGCTCCTAGACCCGCTCTTTGCACAGCCCTGCGCCCGCCAACCGTAGAAGGGATCCCAGTGATCCCATAGGTGTCGTTCCCACCGACACCCTTTGAAGTACTTTGTGTTGATTTGAATAGATGAACCTGAGATTGTGTGATGCATATCGTATAATCATACCCACGGATACTTAGGTGACATTGGAGTATCTAGGTGACATTAGGGATTTGGTTGATATGTGTCTTAAGGTGTTATTCTAGTACGAACTATAGGATAGATTGAATGGAAAGAATAGCTTCGTGTTATTTTACTACGGACTCTTGAATAGATCGATCAGAAAGAATAACTTTGAGGTGGTTTTGTACCCTACGATAATCTATTTATTTGTTCTCCGCTATTAGTGACTTTGGAGTGACTCTTTGTTGCGTGTTGAGGGATTGTTATATGATCTAATTATGTTATTATTGTTGAGAGAACTTGCACTAGTGAAAGTATGAACCCTAGGCCTTGTTTCCTAGCATTGCAATAACATTTACGCTCACTTTTATCGCTTGTTACCTTGCTGTTTTTATAATTTCAGATTACAAAAACCTATATCTACAATCCATATTGCACTTGTATCACCATCTCTTCGCCGAACTAGTGCACCTATACAGTTTACCATTGTATTGGGTGTGTTGGGGACACAAGAGACTCTTTTTATTTGGTTGCAGGGTTGTTTGAGAGAGACCATCTTCATCCTATGCCTCCCACGGATTGATAAATCTTAGGTCATCCACTTGAGGGAAATTTGCTACTGTCCTACAAACCTCCGTACTTGGAGGCCCAACAACGTCTACAAGAAGAAGGTTGTGTAGTAGACACCAAGCAATTTCTGGTGCCGTTGCCGGGGAGGTGAGTGCTTGAAGGTATATCTTTAGGTCTTGCGATCGAGTCTTTTAGTTTCTTGTTTTATCACTAGTTTACTTTATAAAAGGAAAGTACAAAAAAATGGAATTGAGGGTGCCTCGTATGCTTCATCTTTTTTATATATTTCGTGAAAATAAGGATTCCGATAATTGTGCCAAAATGCTAGAATAAGAATGCATTAAAAAGTTTGGCACTAAATCTTTGAATGATGAGCATGATTGCAATGTTGTTAGTACGAACTCTTTGAATATCCATAGTACTAATGATGATTGCACTAGTCATGATGAAAATGTCTCTTATAAGCATGTCAATTTTTGTGGAGTGCATAGAGTTTGCAAGTACACACCAAATAGGGAAGATAGAATTTGCAAGAGATATAAGTATTTAGAAACCAAATGTTTGCAAGAAAGGCTAGATGTTTGCACTAAAAATTTAAATTTTCTTAGTCATCCTTGTGAACTTTGCAATGAACGTGGTCATTTAAATATCCAATGCAAATCATTTCATGATCGTGTCGTGTCCAAAATTGTGATGACTTGATTTCCCTTGCGCATCATAATGAACTTAGTTTGCTTGTGGGTTATGAAGAAATGAAACGTATAACTAAGGATATGCCAGAATTTGTCCTTGATAAAGTTCTTTATTTTGATCTAGAGGAAATTTATATGTATTGTGCGGTGAATTGCATTGAAAATTCTTATATTGCCAATTACATAAAGACAAGAAAACAAATAGAAGATGAACAGAATACTAATGAAAGGGAAGAGATTTCCCAATATCCTCCTATTCTTTCTTATGATAAATTAGGTAACGAGGAGGAGGCCTTCTATTCAACTAATCTCATTAATAAGGAGCTCCAAAAAGAGGATTAAACCCACACATGGTGTGAAGAAGAAAAAGAAAAGATGGAGAAGCAAAGGTAAAAAGGTATCCCTCCCAAATGATGTTGCTCCTATTACTCATTGTGATGATGATAATTGCTATACTATTGGTGCTATCCATACTATTAATGATGAGAGTGATTATGCATATGATATGAAAAGGCCCAACCTTGGGGATGCCATGTTTGATGAGAATGACCAGTTTGAGAATTTATTTTCTGCAATTAATGATTTTCCCAAGCTTGTGGATGCTATGTTTTATGAAGATGATATGTTTAACCTCCCAAGTTTTGATATGCAAATTTATTATGATGATAGCATGCCTCCTATTTATGATGGTTATATTGATGAAAGTGGGTTTGGAGGAGTGTCAACTTTAGGAAGTGATGATCCCACTATTTTGGAGGGTGTTGAATCTTATTGCGATATTTATTAATGATTCCACTATATTGGAAGAGGTTTCAATTGATTATGATAAGAACAAAGTTGCTACTTATGATGATTATTGTGATGACACTTATGCTATAAAAAGCAGTGATGATTATATTAAAACTTTCATGATTATGATTACCCTTTTTCTAAACATTACCCTTTCAGTGTGGAAACAATTTATAGTATTCGAGTTTCTTATGATACTCCCACTATTCCGAATGAGAAGAATTTTGCTTATGTGGAGAGTAGTAAATTTTCTATGCTTGTAGATCATGAAAAGAATGCTTTATGTGATGGTTATATTGTTGAATTCATTCATGATGCTAATGAAAATTATTATGAGGGAGGAACATATGCTTGTGGGAATTGCAATAATATCAAGTTTCCTCTCTGTGTGCTTAGAGTTTTGAAGTTATGCTTGTTTTGCCTTCCTATGCTAGTTGATTATTTTTTCCATAAGTTGTTTGCTCACAAAATCCCTATGCATAGGAAGGGGGTTAGACTTAAATGTGATAGTCATATTCTCCATGATGCTCTCTTTATGTTTCAATTCTTATCTTTTATGTGAGCATCATTAAAATCACCATGCCTAGCTAGGGGCGTTAAACGTTAGCGCTTGTTGGGAGGCAACCCTATTTTATTTTTGCTCTTAGCTTTTTGCTCCTATTTAGTAATAAATAATCTATCTAGCCTATGGTTAGATGTGGTTTTATGTTTTAATTAGTGTTTGTGCCAAGTAGAACCTTTGGGAAGACTTGGGTGAAGTCTATGCGATCTTGCTGTAAAAAATAGAAACTTTTGCACTCACGAGATTAGATGCCATTTTTTACTGGAGAGTGCTTTTAGGTTTATTCTTTTTGCGGATGATTAATAGACAAATTCTTCACGTCCACCAATTTATTTCAGGATTTGTGGAGTTACAGAAGTATTCGAATGATACAGATTACTACAGACTGTTCTATTTTTGACAGATTCTGTTTTCTATGTGTTGTTTGCTTATTTTGATGAATCTATGAGTAGTATCGGAGGGTATGAACCATAGGGAAGTTGGAATGCAGTAGATATTACACCAATATGAATTCAGAATGAGTTCACAACAATACCTAAGTGGTGATTTACTTTCTTATACTAACGGAGCTTACGAGTTTTCTGTTGAGTTTTGTGTTGTGAAGTTTTCAAGTTTTGGCTAAAGATTCAATGGGCTATGGAATAAGGTGTGACAAGAGCCTAATCTTGGGTGCCCAAGGCACCCCAAGTTAATATTCAAGTACAACCAAGAGCCTAAGCTTGGGGATGCCCCGGATGGCATCCCCTCTTTCGTCTTCGTTCATCGGTAACTTTACTTGGAGCTATATATTTATTCACCACATGATATGTGTTTTGCTTGGAGCGTCATTTTTTTTATTTTTTTTGCTTGCTGTTTGAATAATATACCAAGATCTGAAATTCTTAAATATTAGAGAGTCTTCACATAGTCGTGTAATTATTATACTACTCATTGATCTTCACTTATATCTTTCGGAGTAGTTTGTCATTTGCTCTAGTGCTTCACTTATATCCTTTTAGAGCACAGTGGTGGTTTTATTTTCAAGAAATAGATGAACTCTCATGCTTCACTTATATTATTTTGAGAGTCCTAAACAGCATGGTAATTTGCTTTGGTTATGAAACTATTCCTAATATGATAGGCATCCAAGATGGGTATAATAAAAACTTTCATATAAAGTGCATTAAATACTATGAGAAGTTTGATACATGATAATTGTTTTGAGATATAAAGATGGTGACATTAGAGTCGTGCTAGTTGAGTAATTGTGAAATTGAGAAATGCTTGTGTTGAGGTTTGCAAGTCCCGTAGCATGCACGTATGATAACCGTTGTGTGACAATTTTGAAGCATGAGGTGTTTCTTTGATTGCCTTCTTTATGAGTGGCAGTCGGGGACGAGCGATGGTCTTTTCCAACCAATCTATCCCCCTAGGAGCATGCGCGTAGTGCTTGGTTTTGATGACTTGTAGATTTTTGCAATAAGTATGTGAGTTCTTTATGGCTAATGTTGAGTCCATGGATTATACGCACTCTCACCCTTCCATCATTGCTAGCCTCTTCGGTACCGTGCATTTCCCTTTCTCAACTCGAGAGTTGGTGCAAACTTCGCCGGTGCATCCAAACCCCGTGATATGATACGCTCTATCACACATAAGCCTCCTTATATCTTCCTCAAAATAGCCACCATACCTACCTATTATGGCATTTCCAAAGCCATTCCGAGATATATTGCCATGCAACTTTCCACCGTTCCGTTTATTATGACACGCTTCATCACTGTCATATTGCCTTGCATGATCATGTAGTTGACATTGTATTTGTGGCAAAGCCACCGTTCCTAATTTTTCATACATGTCACTCTTGATTCATTGCACATCCTGGTACACCGCCGGAGTGTTGGGGAACGTTGCAGAAAATTAAAAATTTTCCTACGGTTTCACCAAGATCCATCTATGAGTTCATCTAAGCAACGAGTCATGGGAGAGTGATTGCATCTACATACCACTTGTAGATCGCGTGCGGAAGCGTTCAATGGAACGGGGATGATGGAGTCGTACTCGCCGTGATTCAGATCACCGATGACCTAGTGCCGAACGGACATCACCTCCGCGTTCAACACACGTACGGAGCGGATGACGTCTCCTCCTTCTTGATCCAGCAAGGGGGAAGGAGAGGTTGATGATGATCCAGCAGCATGACAGCGTGGTGGTGGATGCAGCAGAACTCCGGCAGGGCTTCGCTAAGCAACTACGGGAGGAGGAGGAGGTGTAGCAGAGAGGGGAGGCGCCAAAGGCTTCAGGGTGCGGCTGCCCCCTCCCTCCCCTCCCTTTATATAGGTGCAAGAGAGGGGGGAGGGCGCAGCCTTGCCCCTTCCTCCAAGGAAGGGGTGCGGCCAAGAGGGGGGGGGAGGAGTCCATCCTCCCCAAGGCACCCTGAGGTGCCTTCCC
This sequence comes from Aegilops bicornis, assembly GCA_021605145.1. Classification (NCBI taxonomy): domain Eukaryota; kingdom Viridiplantae; phylum Streptophyta; class Magnoliopsida; order Poales; family Poaceae; genus Aegilops; species Aegilops bicornis. Next base: position 296,328,178 of record CM038673.1, on the reverse strand, counting down.
ACTTTAGGACTCTCCCTCCCCAAGTCTCCTTGGCGCATGGGCCTCTTGGGGCTGGTGCCCTTGGCCCATATAGGCCAAGGCGCACCCCTACAGCCCATGTGGCCCCCGGGCAGGTGGACCCCGGACCCCTTTCGGCACTCCTGCATAATACCGATAAAGTGCCAAACTTTTTCTACGACCAAAATAAGACTTCCCATATATAAATCTTTACCTCCGGACCATTCCGAACTCCTCGTGACGTCCGGGATCTCATCCGGGACTCGAACAACATTCGGTTTGCTGCATACTCATATTCATACAACCCTAGCGTCACCGAACCTTAAGTGTGTAGACCCTACGGGTTCGGAGACATGCGCATATGACCGAGACGTTCTTCGTCAATAACCAACAGCGGATCTGGATACCCATGTTGGCTCCTACATGTTCCACGATGATCTCATCGGATGAACCACGATGTCAAGGACTCAATCAATCCCGTATACAATTCCCTTTGTCTAGCGGCATTGTACTTGCCCGAGATTCAATCGTCGGTATCCCGATACCTTGTTCAATCTCGCTACGGCAAGTCTCTTTACTCGCTCCGTAACACATCATCCCGTGATCAACCTCTTGGTCACATTGTGCACATTATGATGATGTCCTATCGAGTGGGCCCAGAGATACCTCTCCGCTTACACGGAGTGACAAATCCCGCCTCGATTCGTACAACCCAACATACACTTTCGGAGATACCTGTAGTGCACCTTTATAGCCACCCGATTCACGTTGTGACGCTTTGGTACACCCAAAGCATTCCTACGGTATCCGGGAGTTGCACAATCTCATGGTCTAAGGAAATGATACTTGACATTAGAAAAGCATTAGCATACGAACTACGATCTTTGTGCTAGGCTTAGGATTAGGTCTTGTCCATCTCATCATTCTGCTAATGATGTGATCCCGTTATCAACGACATCCAATGTCCATGGTCAGGAAACTGTAACCATCTATTGATCAACGAGCTAGTCAACTAGAGGCTTACTAGGGACATGGTGTTGTCTATGTATCCACACATGTATCTGAGTTTCCTATCAATACAATTATAGAATGGATAATAAACGATTATCATGAACAAGGAAATATAATAATAACAACAAATTTATTATTGCCTCTAGGGCATATTTCCAACAGTCTCCCACTTGCACTAGAGTCAATAATCTAGTTCACATCGCCATGTGATTAACACTTACAAGTCACATCGCCATGTGACCAACACCCAAGAGTTTACTAGTGTCACTAAACTAGTTCACATCATCATGTGATTAAGACTCAATGAGTTCTGGGGTTTGATCATGTTTTGCTTGTGAGAGAGGTTTTAGTCAACGGGTCTGCAACATTCAGATCTGTATGTACTTCGCAAATCTCTATGTCATATTGTAAATGCTGCTTCCACGCTCCACTTGGAGCTATTCCAAATGGTTGCTCCACTATACATATCCGGTTTGCTACTCAGAGTCACTCAGATAGGTGTTAAAGCTTGCATCGACGTAACCCTTTACGCCGAACTCTTTATCACCTCCATAATCGAGAAACATGTCCTTATTTACTCCAAGGACAATTTTTGACCGTTGTCCAATGATCCCCATTCCTGGATCATTCTTGTACCCCTTGATCGACTCATGGCAAGGCACACTTCCTATGCGGTACACTGCATAGCATACTATAGAGCCTACGTCTAAAGCATAGGGGACGACCTTCGTCCTTCTTTTTCTGCCGTGGTCGAGCTTTAAGTCTTAACTTCATACCTTACATCTCAGGCAAGAACTCCTTCTTTGACTGATCCATCTTGAACACCTTCAAGATCATGTCAAGGTATATGCTCATTTGAAAGTACCATTAAGCGGTTTTGATCTATCCTCATAGATCTTGATGCTCAATGTTTCAGTAGCTTAAACCAGGTTTTCACTTGAAAAACACTTTTCAAATAACCCTATATGCTTTACATAAAATTCTACATCATTTCTCGATCATCAATATGTCAACGACATATACTCATCGAAATTCTATAGTGCTCCCACTCACTTCTTTGGAAATACAAGTTTCTCATAAACTTTGTATAGACCCAAAATCTTTGATCATCTCATCAAAGCGCATATTCCGACTCCGAGATGCTTACTCCAGTCCTTAGAAGGATTGCTGGAGCTTTGCATACTTGTTAGCGTCTTCGTGATTGTCAAAACCTTCTGTTGTATCACATACAACCTTTCCTCAAGAAAACTGTCAAGGAAACAATGTTTTGACATCCTATATGCAAGATTTCATAAATAATGCAAAGAATCGCTAATCCAATTCCAACAGACTCTTAGCATCGCTACGAGTGAGAAAGCCTCACCGTAGTCAACTCCTTGAACTTGTCGGAAAACATCTTTAAGACAAGTCGAGCTTTCTTAATGGTGACACTTACCATCATTGTCTGTCTTCCTTTTAAAATCCATCTTTACCCAATGGCCTTACGACCATCAAGTATTTCTTCCAAAGTCTACACTTTGTTTTCATACATGGATCCTCTCTCGGATTTTATGGCCTCAAGCCATTTGTCGGAATCCGGGCCCACCATCGCTTCTCCATAGCTCGTAGGTTCATTGTTGTCTAGCAACATGACCTCCAAGACAGGATTACCGTACCACTCAAGCAGACGCTGGCCCTTGTCGCCCCACGAGGTTCGGTAGTGACTTGATCCAAGTTTCATGATCACTATCATAAGCTTCTACTTCAATTGGTGTAGGTGCCACAGGAACAACTTCTTGTGCCCTGTTACACACTAGTTGAAGTGATGGTTCAATAACCTCATCAAGTCTCCACTATCCTCCCACTCAATTCTTTCGAGAGAGATTTTTCCTCGAGAAAGGACCCGTTTCTAGAAACAATTACTTTTGCTTCCGGATCTGAGATAGGAGGTATACCCAACTGGTTTTTGGGTGTCCTATGAAGATGCATTTTATCCGCTTTGGGTTCGAGCTTATCATCCTGAAACTTTTCACATAAGCGTCGCAGCCCCAAACTTTTAAGAAACGACAACTTAGGTTTGTCCAAACCATAGTTCAAACGGTGTCGTCTCAACGGAATTACGTGGTGCCCTATTATAGTGAGTGCGGTTGTCTCTAATGCCTAACCCATGAACGATAGTGGTAATTCGATAAGAGACATCATGGTACGCACCATATTTAATAGGGTGCAACTATGATGTTCGGACACACCATCACACTATGGTGTTCCAAAGTGTATTAATTGTGAAACAATTTCCACAGTTGTCTTAATTATGCGTACAAAGCTCGTAACTCAGATACTCATCTCTATGATCATATCATAGAAATTTTTATCGTCTTGTCACAATGATCTTTAACTTCCCTCTGAAATTACTTGAACCATTCAATAATTCAGACTTTGTGTTTCATCAAGTAAATATACTCAACATCTACTCGAATCATCTGTGAAGTCGTAACATAACGATATTCATCGTGCATGCCTCAAAGCACTCATTGGACCGCACACATCAAAATGTGTTACTTCCAACAGGTTGCTACCTTGTTCCATCTTACCGAAACCGAGGCTTTTCAGGTCATCTTGCCCATGTGGTATGATTTGCATATCTCAAGTGATTCAAAATCAAGTGAGTCCAAACGATCCATCTGCATGGAGTTTCTTCATGCGTATACACCAATAGACATGGTTTGCATGTCTCAAACTTTTCAAAACGAGTGAGTCCAAAGATCCATCAACATGGAGCTTCTTCATGCTTTTATACCAATATGACTTACATGGCGATTGCCACAAGTATGTGGTACTATCATTACTATCTTATATCTTTTGGCATGAAAATGTGTATCACTACGATCGAGATTCAATAAACCATTCCTTTTAGGTGCTAGACCATTGAAGGTATTATTCAAATTAACAGAGTAACCATTATTCTCCTTAAATGAATAAATCAGACAAGTATTGCATATAATCCAATCATGTCTATGCTCAACGCAAACACCAAACATCAATTATTTAGGTTTAACACCAATCTCGATGGTAGAGGGAGCGTGCGATGCTTGATCATATCAACCTTGGAAACACTTCCAACACGTATCGTCACTCACCTTTAGCTAGTCTCCGCTTATTCCGTAGCTTTTGTTTCGAAGTTACCAACACTTAGCAACCGAACCGGTATCTAATACCCTGGTGCTACTAGGAGTACTAGTAAATTACACATTAACATAATGTATATCCAATATACTTCTATCGACCTTGCCAGCCTTCTTATCTACCAAGTATCTAGGGTAATTCTGCTCCAAAGGGCTGTTCCCCTTATTACGTAAGCACTTAGTCTCGGGTTTGGGTTCAACCTTGGGTTTCTTCACCGGAGCAAAGAACTGATTTGCCGCTTCATGAAGTGTCCCTTCTTGCCCTTGCCCTTCTTGAAACTAGTGGTTTCACCAACCATCAACAATTGATGCTCCTTCTTGATTTCTACTTTCATGTGTCAAACATTGTGAATACCTCAAGGATCATCATATCTATCCTCGACATGTTATAGTTCATCACGAAGCTCTAGCAGCTTGGTGGCAATGACTTCGAGAAACATCACTATCTCATCCGGAAGATCAACTCCCACTCGATTCAAGTGATTGTTGCACTCAGACAATCTGAGCACAAGCTCAACAATTGAGCTTTTCTCCCTTAGTTTGCAGGCTAAGAAAATCGCCGAGGTCTTATACCTCTTGACGTAAGCACGAGCCCCGAAATCCCAATTTCAGGCCTCGAAACATCTCATATGTTTCGCGACGCTTCAAAAACGCCTTTGGTGCCTCAACTCTAAACCGCTCAACCGAACTATCACGTAGTTATCAAAACGTGTATGTCCGATGTTCAGAACATCCACAAACGATGTTTGGGGTTCAGACACCGAAGCGGTGCATTAAGGACATAAGCTTTCTACCGTCCGCATAATCGCCATCACAACTTTCAACTATATTTTTCTAGGAACATAACTAAACAGTGGAACTAAAGCACGAGCTTACGACATAATTTGCAAAGATCTTTTGACTATGTTCAGGATAATAAAGTTCATCTCATGAACTCCCACTTAGATAGACATCCCTCTAGTCATCTAAGTGATTACATGATCCGAGTCAATTAGGCCGTGTCCGATCATCACATGAGACGGACTAGTCATCACCGGTGAACATCTTCATGTTGATCGTATCTACTATACGACTCATGCTCGACCTTTCGGTCTCTTGTGTTCCGAGGCCATGTCTCAGACATGCTAGGCTCGTCAAGTTAACCTAAGTGTTACTGCGTGTGTAAATCTGGCTTACACCGTTGTATGTGAACGTAAGAATCTATCACACCCGATCATCACGTGGTGCTTCAAACGATTTAACTTTAGCAACGGTGCACGCTTAGGGAGAACACTTTCTTGAAATTGTTATGAGGGATCATCTTATTTACTACCGTCGTTCTAAGTAAACAAGATGCATAAACATAATAAACATCACATGCAATTATATAGTAGTGACATGATATGGCCAATATCATATAGCTCCTTTGATCTCCATCTTCGGGCTCCATGATCATCTTGTCACCGCATGACACCATGATCTCCATCATCGTGTCTTCATGAAGTTGTCATGCCAACGACTACTTCTACTTCTATGGCTAACGCGTTTAGCAATAAAGTAAAGTAATTTACATGGCGTTCTTCAATGACACGCAGGTCATACAAAAAATAAGGACAACTCCTATGGCTCCTGCCGGTTGTCATACTCATCGACATGCAAGTCGTGATTCCTATTACAATAACATGATCTCATACATCACATATATCATTCATCATTCATCACAACTTTGGCCATATCATATCACAAAACACTTGCTGCAAAAACAAGTTAACGTCCTCTAATTGTTGTTGCAAGTTTTACGTGGCTGCAATAGGGTTCTAGCAAGAACGTTTTCTTACCTACGTGAAAGCCACAACGTGATTTGTCAACTTCTATTTACCCTTCATAAGGACCCTTTTCATCGAATCCGCTCCAACTAAAGTGGGAGAGACAGACACCCGCTAGCCACCTTATGCAACTAGTGCATGTCAGACGGTGGAACCAGTCTCACGTAAGCGTACGTGTAAGGTTGGTCCGGGCCGCTTCATCCCACAATACCGCTGAAGCAAGATAATACTAGTAGCGGCAAGAAAGTTGACAACATCTACGCCCACAACAAATTGTGTTCTACTCATGCAATAGAGAACTACGCATAGACCTGGCTCATGATGCCACACTTGGGGAACGTTGCAGAAAATTAAAATTTTTCCTATAGTTTCACCAAGATCCATCTATGAGTTCATCTAAGCAACGAGTCATGGGAGAGTGATTGCATCTACATACCACTTGTAGATCGCGTGCGGAAGCGTTCAATGGAACGGGGATGATGGAGTCGTACTTTGTGATTCAGATCGCCGATGACCTAGTGCGAATCGGACAGCACCTCCGCGTTCAACACACGTACGGAGCGGATGACGTCTCCTCCTTCTTGATCCAGCCAGGGGAAGGAGAGGTTGATGATGATCCAGCAGCACGACGGCGTGGTGGTGGATGCAGCAGAACTCCGGCAGGGCTTCGCTAAGCAACTACGGGAGGAGGAGGAGGTGTAGCAGAGAGGGGAGGCGCCAAAGGATTCAGGGTACGGCTGACCCCTCCCTCCCCTCCCTTTATATAGGTTCAAGAGAGGGGGGAGGGCGCAGCCTTGCCCCTTCCTCCAAGGAAGGGGTGCGGCCAAGAGGGGGGAGGAGTCCATCCTCCCCAAGGCACCTCGGAGGTGTCTTCCCCCTTTAGGAATCTCCCCTCCCCAAGTCTCCTTGGAGCATGGGCCTCTTGGGGCTGGTGCCCTTGGCCCATATAGGCCAAGGCGCACCCCCTATAGCCCATGTGGCCCCCGGGCAGGTGGACCCCTCGTGGACCCCCGGACCCTTTCGGCACTCTGGTACAATACCGATAAAGTGCTAAACTTTTCCCATGCGACCAAAATAAGACTTCCCATATATAAATCTTTACCTCCCACCATTCCTAACTCCTCGTGACATCTGGGATCTCATCCGGACTCGTAACAACATTCGGTTTGCTGCATACTCATATTCATATAACCCTAGCGTCACCGAACCTTAAGTGTGTAGACCCTACGGGTTCGGGAGACATGCAGACATGACCGAGACGTTCTCCGGTCAATAACCAACAATGGGATCTAGATACCCATGTTGGCTCCCACATGTTCCACGATGATCTCATCGGATGAAGCACGATTTCAAGGACTCAATCGATCCCGTATACAATTCCCTTTGTCTAGTGGCATTGTACTTGCCCGAGATTCGATCGTCGGTATCCCGATACCTTGTTCAATCTCGTTACCGGCAAGTCTCTTTACTCGTTCCGTAACACATCATCCCGTGATCAACCTCTTGGTCACATTGTGCACATTATGATGATGTCCTACCGAGTGGGCCCAGAGATACCTCTCCGCTTACACGGAGTGACAAATCCCGCCTCGATTCGTACAACCCAATGTACACTTTCGGAGATACCGTAGTGCACCTTTATAGCCACCCAGTTACGTTGTGACGTTTGGTACACCCAAAGCATTCCTACGGTATCCGGGAGTTGCACAATCTCATGGTCTAAGGAAATGATACTTGACATTAGAAAAGCATTAGCATACGAACTACGATCTTTGTGCTAGGCTTAGGATTAGGTCTTGTCCATCACATCATTACGCTAATGATGTGATCCCGTTATCAACGACATCCAATGTCCATGGTCGTGAAACTGTAACCATCTATTGATCAACGAGCTAGTCAACTAGAGGCTTACTAGGGACATGGTGTTGTCTATGTATCCACACATGTATCTGAGTTTCCTATCAATACAATTATAGCATGGATAATAAACGATTATCATGAACAAGGAAATATAATAATAACAACAAATTTATTATTGCCTCTAGGGCATATTTCCAACACGGAGTCATTCACGTACATTCATATTTTTGTTCTAAGTATCGAGTTGTAATTCTTGAGTGGTAAATAAATAAAAGTGTGATGATCATCATTATTAGAGCATTGTCCCGGTGAGGAAAGGATGATGGAGACTATGATTCCCCAACAAGTCGGGATGAAACTCCGGACGAAAAAAAAGAGAAGGCCCAAAAAACAAAAAAATGAGAGAAAAAGAGAGAAGGGGCAATGCTACTATCCTTTTACAACACTTGTGCTTCAAAGTAGCACCATGATCTTCATGATAGAGAGTCTCCTATGTTGTCACTTTCATATACTAGTGGGAATTTTTCATTATAGAACTTGGCTTGTATATTCCAATGATGGGCTTCCTCAAAATGCCCTAGGTCCTCGTGAGCAAGCAAGTTGGATGCACACTCACTTAGTTTCTTTTGTTGAGCTTTCATACATTTATAGCTCTAGTGCATCCATTGCATGGCAATCCCTACTCCTTGCATTGACATCAGTTGATAGGCATCTCTGTCGGGGGAAACGACACCTACGGGATCACGAGGAATCCCGTTTGCTACGGTTGGCGGGCGCGGGGCTGTCGAAAGAGCAGGATTGAGAGATCAACGCAGGGGGATTATCCAGTTCAGGCCGCAGGTGACGCGTAATACCCTACTCTTGCTGGTTTCTGTTTTTCTGGTGTTCTTGGACTAGCTACAAGGCGTGCAGGGTCCAAAAAGTCTGAATCCTCTCCCAGTACGCCGCGGGCCTCCATTTATAGACAAAGGGGCTGCCACAGTGGCACACAGGAGGTGGAAAGCTATACGCTGGTCGAAGTCTATCCTCCGCACCATCGCACAAACGCATTTAATCTTGTGCCGACGCGTGCCCTTCTTGCTTTATCGGGGACGGGAAGGAAGCTCGTCCCAGCTGTTGCCGCTTCACCTGGCTTCGACGCGCGTCCGAACTGACGAGGCGGGTAGTGCCACGCTGGCTAGCTGGCTGCTGAGTTGGTGCGGTGGAAGAGAATTCACGAAGATCTGCACGCCACCATGCAGGTGCTTGCTGAGTTGGCCTAGAGGCCGCACGTCGCCACGCATGTGTTCACCTAGTTGGTGGGCTGGCAGCTGCATGGGAACGGCGGCGGAGCTTTGGCAGATGTGGGCCTGGCTGTGGCCCCGTGGATGTCTTCGGCAAGATTCTTGTCGGGGCCCCGGCAAGGGTCTTGCCGTGGTGTCGTGGTCGTCCCCTGCAAGGGGCTTGCCGAGGGTCTCGTGGGTATCCTTGGCAAGGATCTTGCCGAGGATCTTCGTCTTCTGGTTATTTATCTAGTCTTGTATGCTTCTGGTCTTCACAAAGATCTGCATGCCACCATGGAGGTGCCTCCCGAGCTTTGGTTCCAATGTGGTTGAGGGCGTCGGAACTCTCAGGCTCAAGGGTGGCTGCCCTACTGGCATTGGGTAAGTTGCCCCGACAAGGTTCTTGTCGGGTCTGTGGAGGCCGCCCCGGCAAGGGCCTTGCCGGGCGAGTCCATCTCGTCCTTCTGCTCTTTGTGTTTCCGGCTTGGCGTTGGTCTGGTCGTCTTGTGCCTTTGCTTCCTCTGCCCCACCAAGCGTGGCCAGGGGCATGGGGCTGCGACTGCCCATGTATAAGTAAAGGGGTGCAAAAAGGGACCCTACTTTTGTACACCGACAACCTCCATAGCCCGTTGATTAGCCGCGTCGATGTGAGACTTTCTCCGTTTTTGTCTTCTCCACACAACCTCCGTCATCATATTCTGTTCCACCTATAGTGCTATGTCCATGGCTCGCACTCATATATTGCGTGAAAGTTGAAAAAGTTTGAGAATGCTAAAATATGAAATAATTGCTTGGCTTGTCATCGGGGTTGTGCATGATGGGAGCATTTTGTGTGAGAAAATGAAGCATGGCCAACTATATGATTTTGTAGGGATGAGCTTTCTTTGGCGATGTTATTTTGAGAAGACATAATTGCTTGGTTAGTATGCTTGAAGTATTATTACTTTTATGTCAATATTAAACTTTTGTCTTGAATCTTTTAGATCTGAACATTCATGTCACAATAAAGAAAATTGCATTGATAAATGTGTTAGGTAGCATTCCACATCAAAAATTCTGTTTTTATCATTTACCTAGTCGAGGACGAGCAGGAATTAAGCTTGGGGATGCTGATACATCTCCAACGTATCGATAATTTTTGATTGTTCCATGCTATTATATTATCCATCTAGGATGTTTTATATGCATTTATATGCTATTTTATATGATTTTTGGGACTAACCTATTAACCGAGAGCCCAGTGCCAGTTTCTGTTTTTTCCCTGTTTTTGAGTATTACAGAAAAGGAATACCAAACGCAGTCCAATTGACCTGAAAATTCACGGAGATTGTTTTTGGACCATAAGAAGCCCACGGAGTACCGGAGATGGACCAGAAGAGTCCCGAGGCCACCACGAGGGTGGGGGCGCGCCCTACACCTTGGGCGCGCCCCCTACCTCGTGGCCGCCTCGTGGACCCCCCTGACTTGTTCCCGACGCCAACACCTCTTATAAATCCCCAAACTTCCAGAACATAACCTAGATCGGGAGTTCCGCCGCCGCAAGCCTCTGGAGCCACGAAAAACCAACCGAGAGCCTATTCCGGCACCCTGCCGGAGGGGGAATCCCTCACCGGTGGCCATCTTCATCATCCTGGCACTCTCCATGACGAGGAGGGAGTAGTTCACTGTAACATCCCAAATTTTGGAATGTTAATATAATTAATTGAATTGTTTGTTTGTTTGCTTGAGTGAATTAAACTTGAGTGAAATTTGAACCTTTACAAAAACTTTTGAATGAGAGGGAATAAAATGACTTTCCCCTTCTCCGGTAAATTCAAATTCATCCTATTAAAATCAATGAGAGAAGATGACATGACTTCTTCAACTATAAAGAATTTGAACGGAGTTTTGCAATTTAATTCTTTCAAATATTTGCACTTGCTTCTCTATTTTTCTTCCCGAGAAATACCCCGAAAATAAATTCTTGCAAGCAAGAAAGAGCGGAGGAAAATGACCCTCCAAAATCAGGGGCATTTTTGAAAATATTTGAGCCAAGAAAACCAAAGTTTTTATTTAAAATTATTTGTAAAAGAAATAAAGCCTTTAGGGATTTTCTGAAAAACATTTTTTAAGTTTTTATTTTGGCCGTGGAATAATGCTCATCATCTACATTTTATTTTTCTGATAATTTTAGTATATAAAAACTCTTTATTCGAATTGATTTGATTTCCTTTTATTGTTTTAGTTTCCTAATTTTAAAAATAGGAATGGAATCGTTTTATTAGGAAAAACCTGCTGGCCCATTAAGCACTTTCCTATTCTAGCCCAACAAAAGATCATCTCCTTCCTCTGCTTCCTCTCACGTTACAGAAGCTTTCCATATCCATGGAGACAGGAATCTCCACCTTCCCGATCTCCCTCGTCTTTCCATCCCAGCGCCTCCCGAGACCGCCTATAAAACCCCTCCCTCTCCTCGCTCCATTTTTCCCATCACCACGCCTCCCTGCCCGTAGCCTCCTCGCCACCGTCTTCCTTTTCCTGCCTAGAACGCTCACCAGAGCTCTCCCGAACCTCCCAAGCGCCGACCCCTCCTCCGCCACCCCACCTCGGCGACCTCGCCTCGCCGAGCAGCCCTCCACATCGCCGTCTCCTTCCTGCCATCTCTGCCTCACGTACAGGTAACTCCCTTGTTGTTCTTTTCGTTTTCAGATTTATTTCCGTAACAGATTTAGTTCCGTTCTTGTTTAGCTTATAACTTTTGGTCTAGAAGTCCAATGATGCTGATTCTTTTTGCGTTAGATCACAATTTTCTTGTAGTTTCCAAAATATATAATTTGTATATGTTTAGAATTACAAAAATTGAGTTAGATCAGATTTGAATTAAATCTTGTTTTGCTTATTCCGGGAGTTTAAAAATAGGTTTTAATTAATTCTTTTTGCTCCTGGTCTCTAGGACCTTTGTTTATCCAGTAGTATTTAGTATTTTATTTCTAGGTTAATTTAAATTAGGTTTTTAGCAAAACAGTACTGTTTTATTATTAGTTCTGTTTTAGCTTTTTCTTTATTGTTTTTATTAGTTTTAAATTATTTTTTTTGTCACTTTTGACAAAATTAGTTGTGTTTCTGTTAGACAACAGGAAAAATTTTATTTTTATTTAAAAAAATTATTTTCCTTAGTTTTGTATGAAACCTTCTATAGGTCATAGGTAGAGTTTTATAAAAGCTTTTTATTTGTTTCTTTTTGCAAATAAAATTTTATGGAAAAAATAATTTCTGTTAAATTAGTTATTTTACATTTTATTTTCTGTTAATTTATTAGTTTAGTATTTTAATTGTTGTTAAGTTTTTACTTACGGCAAAACTATATTAGATGTTTGTAGCAAAGTCATAGATCTTCGTTAGTAGTTTTTCTTTGTAGTTTTATTTGAAGTTTCTTTTGATTTTGTTTGAGTTTTATTATCGATTTTCCTTGCTGTTTTGATTGTTAATTGAAAGTGCTAAAATTGTTTGCTAGGATGTTTGCTTATGTGAATGCTATGTTGACTATATAGATTTTCAACGGAGTGACGATTAGTTCTACCAAGTCATTTTCTGACAGCGTTGTTATCTTCATCAAGTATTACCGTGCAAGTTCACTTTGACCATGCTTTCATACCTATGTTTTATTGCATTTAGTGGCATCTTTGCAACCACCCCTCAGTAGTGTTATTGAATCCTTGTAGTTGAGTAGTATGCATGAGGTAGGAACCCATCACCCTATTACCAAGCCCGGGACGATATTTTATTTTAATGCTACGCTATAGTAGACGGGGTTTGGTATGAGTGCACGAGAGTGGTGTGAAGGAGGACTCTACGTCAATGACGACAACTCCATGATGGAATCTGCAAGGACTGCATCTTCAAGACCTCAAGACTTCAAGACTCGAGACAAGAATTCAATACACACCATCGGGTGAAGGATTGTTGACGGGCACCCCTGGAGAACCCAGTGGTTGGCGGGATGCATGGAGAAGCGCCATGACATCTTGCGGAAAGCTTCACCCAGACTCAAAGAGACGGAAGAATACTTCATGCCCGGAAGCTTACCTGTGCAACCGCAAGTCATTATGGGCTCGCTTGGTTGACCTTAGTGGTGACTCGGCTGGGACGGTACTAGCAGATGTAGAACTACGGTAGGATGGGATGAGTACCGGACAGTGGTCGAGGAACTCTTCGAAGACCATGTTTGATCGTCTTGTTCTCAAACACCACGAAGTGCGAGAACGTAAAGAGGGATCGAATCTTGCGGGTAAAGTGTACAAACCTCTGCAGAGGGTTATAAACCTAATCGATTAGCCGTGTCCCGATTCTACGGACAATTTGAGCCTCTGGACTTGGATCTATCTCGGAACTCTCAACACCGGATTGATAACTTAATTGTGGGCAACATATGATGAATTTTGGGCTATGAGACATCGGTTACGGAACCATGTCATGATAGAAAACTCCATAGTACAGACTTCATTTATTCCTTTGATGTAGGGAAAATAAAATCAGCTTTTATGCAAACAAAACTTAGATACAGAGCCATAAAGCCATATTGCATATAGTATAGTTTTATCATCTGCTTTTCTCATATTGTGATCTTGCCGGTACATTCAATGTAATCGACCTACACGGCTGCAACGTATCATGTTGCGAGATATTTCCTCGACGAGAAAGAGTACGGTGCAGGTTACGGTCTACACTCAACTCGCCGATGGCGTTGATGGGACTCCACACCCGCTTGATTGTTTCCGCTGAGTATTATGAGGTATATATCAGTTTTACGTTATTTATGCATGTGATTGCACTTTGATATATACATTGATGTATCAGTGTGCCAAAGATATCTTGATCCAGGATGGCACAAGAATACGTAGGCTTGACCGTCTCGAGGTCGGGTCGCTTCTGGATATGGTATCAGAGCACATGTTGACTGTAGGACGTGACCCTAGAAAATGACTTAGTAATATGAAGACCCCAATAGGAATGACCTTTGTTTTGTACTACTCTCGTAACACCTGATTCCTATTACTGAACCTTCCTTATTCCAAACTATAGATGGAGAGCTACATTCTGAACAAAAGAGAACACTACGAGAAGGTTCTTGGAGGCCCTTTCCTTGTGGAGCTAGTCAGGCTGCTGAAGTTACCGATACCTGAGATCAAGGCAACTAAGAGGACGTCCAGATCGTGGGGAGTCAAGACCCAAGTATTTGGTCGTAAAGAAGCCCCCAAGACTGCAGACATCATCTTCGGAACAATAAATGGTGACTGTGATATGGGCATCAACACTGCCGTCCATGATGCTATTGCACGTTTATGCTATCGCCATCGTCGCACTAAACTCACACTTCTTTGGAAGGATTGGATGGCGTAAGTCTGATGGAGCAACTATTGCCTTGACGGAAGCGCAAAAGATGAAGTTCTCCCCACTTTTAGTGTACAATCAGGATCTGGAACAATACGTCAAGAATCTTCAGATGGACCTCCTGGAAGCCCTGTTTGACAATGAAGCACTACGAGAAGAGGTCAAGACTCGTAGACCAAGGTAAACCAGCTGGAGGAGGAGAACCTCGAGATCTCGAGGATGCGTCAGAACTCAAGAACAGCAGGACCATGTCTCATGCAAAGGACGTTGAAATCCGTAAGCTCAAGGAACAACTTCAGACATACAGGTCGTCACAAGAAACTCCGCGTCGACAGGGAAAATCTAGCGTAAGAACCGGAGGAGATCAAGTCCATACGTATGAACCCCAAGTAAATTAGCTTAGTAGTATTCCACTATGAGAGAAATAAAGATGAACGCCATCTCGATTTAAGTATCTGAACATACCCATTTATGTGGGTTGCGTTTCAGTAGAATTGATTGAATAAATGAATGCTTGGTTGCTATTATTTTTGTGTGTTTATTGAATGGTTGGATAGATGCGATATTCGTAGGTTTGTATTTATTTCAACCATGAGAGACGTAAGTTACGAAAGAATGGTAGAAGGCCTTCATATGGGAACAAGATCGTGAATTGGAAACTCCCGAGCATTGAAGACCTGAAGAAATGAGGACTTAGAAACGAAACCATAGTAGAACGGCCCATTACAAACGATAATTTTGTTGATGAGTGGGTAATTGCTTTCTCTTTCTATCTCAACCAGACCCCAAAATCTTGAACCATGGACAACTGAACACCAAACTTTTCTGGAGACAATTGCAATTTCCCCATGGAGATACATCCCTTGTTCTGAGCACCCTCTTATCCTACACATGCAGATGACAACCCTTTACGAAGTCTTTCCTTAAAGGTCTCAAACGATCATGACCTCGACAAGTGATCATGATTACCCAAGATCCTCAAGAAATGATGAAGCATATTCACCTTGAAGGAGATGCAGTCTACAAAGGCTACCCCTTCATGCAAAAGGGAGTGGAACTACGGTATGTGGAGGTACACCTCCACCGCTTGAAAGGAGTTTGCCCAAAGAGGATGGGGCATTACTTTTTCATCTCACGTGTGCCACAAGCAACTTTCTTCGATGCTGTTCGTGAAGCAGCCATGGAAGCCATACGCCAGATCGGAGAAATACTTGAAGCAAGACTCCGTTATACTCAGGAATACCTACGCGAAGTACGTGCAGAGATGATGGTAATGAAGCTCAAGACCACCATGATGAAAAAGAAGATTGAAGATTTCAAGGCTCATGTCGCACAATTCCAGTGGGACTGAAGAATCCTCGAGGAGGATAAATAAATAAAGTTGGAAGTAATGTCTGACCATACCAAACCATGTGGGTGGCAGCATTTGTAACAAGTACTTTTTGGAATTTGGATTTACTTAAAATGGTTAAGGATGTAATGAAAGATTGATATGAGATTAATGAGATTTTATGGATAAACTTGTGCCCTTCTTTTGGTCATAGTACTCTATAAAGCCACACGATCAATGAAGAAAGAAACGTGTTATACATGACGGCAATAGAAAGAAGAAATACAAAATAAGATGGAGTTTTGTTTTGATATGATGGAATGAATAAACAGAGTAATACTTGATTTAAAGAGGTGTAACAAGAGAGTTACTCCAAGGATGAGTTAAAGCTGCACTAGTGTTGAAGTGGGCCATAAACCCACGTGCCCGTGGATTTTGAGAAGGAACCGTTGTAACCTCGATAAAGGAATAAATTTGGAAGAATCAGTGATCCAATCAGATAAGTTTCAGAGGAGGTCACGCAAAAACCGAGAGTGGTGAAATAACGATAGATGTTTGTTCAGCTTGTAGAAACCATGGATTTACTCGAACCCAGTTCGAGAACAAGAGAAATTTCTGCAATGCTTGTGAGTATGCCCAAGTGTTAGAATACGTGATTCGATATTTACGTATGTGGTAATGATTCAAGTACGGGATGGATTGGCCCCATACCAAGACTTCTATCATGAACTATCATATGTTGATGGAAAATCGAGAGCCTCGAAAACCTTAGAAGAGTGTCGACACGATAAGCCATAAAACCATAGAATGGTAGTACGATGGAACCCTTTACAGCAACCGCTGCCAATCGTAGGATATACGGTGAAGTTCAACCTGCACCCGTTTCTGCAGGAGAAAACCATAAATTGTAGACCACCATGAGTGTTTCGATAGTTGTTTAGAATGGGCACATACCCATCAGCTAAGAAGAACCAGTCTCGGACGAACTTCAACTTTGACGAACCGACCCAAGATTCTGAGGAAAACTCTATACTTCTGGCAGAAGAGCCTTAATGAAGGAGCTATTGTAAGATATGTGAAGGGACATACATTTTCAGCCCTCCAGAGGAAGTATCTGAGTTTATTGGAACCATGACCTTGTTTTTAAGCGTGGTAGCACCCCGACCTTTCCGACCAAGACATTTGCTAGAAGACCCCAACCCCTAACCTTTTCTTGTTAGTTTCTTCAATCTCGAGGACGAGATTCATTCTAAGTGTTGTAGGTTTGTAACATCCCAAATTTTGGAATGTTAATATAATTAATTGAATTGTTTGTTTGTTTGCTTGAGTGAATTAAACTTGAGTGAAATTTGAACCTTTACAAAAACTTTTGAATGAGAGGAATAAAATGACTTTCCCTTCTCCGTAAATTCAAATTCATCCTATTAAAATCAATGAGAGAAGATGACATGACTTCTTCAACTATAAAGAATTTGAACGGAGTTTTGCAATTTAATTCTTTCAAATATTTGCACTTGCTTCTCTATTTTTCTTCCCCGAGAAATACCTCGAAAATAAATTCTTGCAAGCAAGAAAGAGCGGAGGAAAATGACCCTCCAAAATCAGGGGCATTTTTGAAAATATTTGAGCCAAGAAAACCAAAGTTTTTATTTAAAAATTATTTGTAAAAAGAAATAAAGCCTTTAGGGATTTTCTGAAAACATTTTTTAAGTTTTTATTTTGGCCGTGGAATAATGCTCATCATCTACATTTTATTTTTCTGATAATTTTAGTATATAAAAACTCTTTATTCCGAATTGATTTGATTTCCTTTTATTGTTTTAGTTTCCTAATTTTAAAAATAGGAATGGAATCGCTTTTATTAGGAAAAACCTGCTGGCCCATTAAGCACTTTCCTATTCTAGCCCAACAAGAGATCATCTCCTTCCTCTCATTCCTCACACGTTAGAAGCTTTCCAAATCCATGGACACAGGAAACTCCACCTTCACGATCACCCTCGTCTATCAATCACATCCCCTCCCGAGACCGCCAATAAACCCTCCCTCTCCTCGCTCCATTTTTCCCATCACCACGCCTCCCCGCCTGTAGCCTCCTCGCCACCGTCCTCCTTTTCCTGCCTAGAACGCTCACCAGAGCTCTCCTGGAACCTCCCAAGCGCCGACCCTCCTCCGCCACCCCACCCTCGCTTGGCGACCTCGCCCCCTCGCCGAGCAGCCCTCCACATCGCCGTCTCCTTCCTGCCATCTCTGCCTCACGACAGTAACTCCCTTGTTGTTCTTTTCGTTTTCAGATTTATTTCCGTAACAGATTTAGTTCCGTTCTTGTTTAGCTTATAACTTTTGGTCTAGAAGTCCAATGATGCTGATTCTTTTTGCGTTAGATCACAATTTTCTTGTAGTTTCCAAAAATATATAATTTGTATATGTTTAGAATTACAAAAATTGAGTTAGATCAGATTTGAATTAAATCTTGTTTTGCTTATTCCGGGAGTTTAAAAATAGGTTTTTAATTAATTCTTTTTGCTCCTGGTCTCTAGGACCTTTGTTTATCCAGTAGTATTTAGTATTTTATTTCTAGGTTAATTTAAATTAGGTTTTTAGCAAAACAGTACTGTTTTATTATTAGTTCTGTTTTAGCTTTTTCTTTATTGTTTTTATTAGTTTTAAATTATTTCTTTTTGTCACTTTTTACAAAATTATTTGTGTTTATGTTAGACAACAGTAAAAATTTTATTTTATTTAAAAAAATTATTTTCCTTAGTTTTGTATGAAACCTTCTATAGGTCATAGTTAGAGTTTTATAAAAGCTTTTTATTTGTTTCTTTTTGCAAATAAAATTTTATGGAAAAAATACTTTCTGTTAAATTAGTTATTTTACATTTTATTTTCTGTTAATTTATTAGTTTAGTATTTTAATTGTTGTTAAGTTTTTTACTTACGGCAAAACTATATTAGATGTTTGTAGCAAAGTCATAGATCTTCGTTAGTAGTTTTTCTTTGTAGTTTTATGTGTAGTTTCTTTTGATTTTGTTTGAGTTTTATTATCGATTTTCCTTGCTGTTTTGATTGTTAATTCGAAGTGCTAAAATTGTTTGCTAGGATGTTTGCTTATGTGAATGCTATGTTGACTATATAGATTTTCAACGGAGTGACGATTAGTTCTACCAAGTCATTTTCTCGACGGCGTTGTTATCTTCATCAAGTATTACCAGCAAGTTCACTTTGACCATGCTTTCATACCTATGTTTTATTGCATTTAGTGGCATCTTTGCAACCACCCCTCAGTAGTGTTATTGAATCCTTGTAGTTGAGTAGTATGCATGAGGTAGGAACCCATCACCCTGTTACCAAGCCCGGACGATATTTTATTTTAATGCTACGCTATAGTAGACGGGGTTTGGTATGAGTGCACGAGAGTGGTGTGAAGGAGGACTCTATGTCAATGACGACAACTCCATGATGGAATCTGCAAGGACTGCATCTTCAAGACCTCAAGACTTCAAGACTCGAGACAAGAATTCAATACACACTACTGGGTGAAGGATTTGCCGACGGGCACCCCGAGAACCCAAAGTGGTTGGCCGGGATGCATGGAGAAGCGCCATGACATCTTGCGGAAAGCTTCACCCAGACTCAAAGATACGGAAGAATACTTCATGCCCGGAAGCTTACCTGCAACCGCAAGTCATTATGGGCTCGCTTGGTTGACCTTAGTGGTGACTCTGGCCGACGGTACTAGCAGATGTAGAACTACGGTAGGATGGGATGAGTACCGACGGTGGTCGAGGAACTCTTCGAAGACCATGTTTTGGCCGTCTTGTTCTCAAACACCTCAAGTGCGAGAACGTAAAAGAGGGATCGAATCTTGCGGGTAAAGTGTACAAACCTCTGCAGAGGGTTATAAACCTAATCGATTAGCCGTGTCCCCGATTACGGACAATTTGAGCCTCTGGACTTGGATCTATCTCGGAACTCTCAACACCGGATTGATAACTTAATTGTGGGCAACATATGATGAATTTTGGGCTATGAGACATCGGTTGGCGGAACCATGTCATGATAGAAAACTCCATAGTACAGACTTCATTTATTCCTTTGATGTAGGGAAAATAAAATCAGCTTTTATGCAAACAAAACTTAGATACAGAGCCATAAAGCCATATTGCATATAGTATAGTTTTATCATCTGTTTTCTCATATTGTGATCTTGCGGTACATTCAATGTATCGACCTACACGGCTGCAACGTATCATGTTGCAGATATTTCCTCGACGAGAAAGAGTACGGCAGTGGTTACGGTCTACACTCAACCTCGCCGATGGCGTTGATGGGACTCCACACCCGCTTGATTGTTTCCACTGAGTATTATGAGGTATATATCAGTTTTACGTTATTTATGCATGTGATTGCACTTTGATATATACATTGATGTACTGTGTGTGCCAGCATACTGATCCAGGGATGGCACAGTAACACAGAGGCTTGACCGTCTGAGGTCGGGTCGCTACATTCACCCTCGGGGCTGAGGGTATGTACCAGTAGCTATGTGTTTGATCTCTCTCTCTCTCTCTTTCTCTCTCATGTTCTTGATTTGGCACAATCCTGATGTATGCGAGCTTTGCTATTATAGTTGGATCTTATGATGTTTCTCCCCCTCTACTCTCTTGTAATGGATTGAGTTTTCCCTTTGAAGTTATCTTATCAGATTTAGTCTTTAAGGATTTGAGAACACTTGATGTATGTCTTACATGTGCTTATCTGTGGTGACAATGGGATATTCACGTGATCCACTTGATGTATGTTTTGATGATCAACTTGCGAGTTCCGTGACCTTGTGAACTTATGCATAGGGGTGGGCACACGTTTTCGTCTTGACTCTCAAGTAGAAACTTTGGGGCACTCTTTGAAGTACTTTGTGTTGGTTTGAATAGATGAATCTAAGATTGTGTGATGCATATTGTATAATCATACCCACGGAAACTTGAGGTGACATTGGAGTATCTAGGTGACATTAGGGTTTTGGTTGATATGTGTATTAAGGTGTGATTCTAGTACGAACTCTAGGATAGATAGAACGGAAAGAATAGCTTCGTGTTATTTTACTACGGACTCTTGAATAGATCGATCAAAAAGAATAACTTTGAGGTGGTTTCATACCCTACAATAATCTCATCGTTTGTTCTCCACTATTATTGACTTTGGAGTGACTCTTTGTTGCATGTTGAGGGATTGTTATATGATCTAATTATGTTATTATTGTTGAGATAACGTGCACTAGTGAAAGTATGAACCCTAGGCCTTGTTTCCTAGCATTGCAATACCGTTTACGCTCACTTTTATCGCTTGTTACCTTGCTGTTTTTATAATTTCATATTAGAGAAACCTATATCTACCATACATATTGCACTTGTATCACCATCTCTTCGCCGAACTAGTGCACCTATACAATTTACCATTGTATTGGGTGTGTTGGGGACACAAGAGACTCTTTGTTATTTGGTTGCAGGGTTGTTTGAGAGAGACCATCTTCATCCTACGCCTCCCACGGATTGATAAACCTTAGGTCATCCACTTGAGGGAAATTTGCTACTGTCCTACAAATCTCTGCACTTGGAGGCCCAACAACGTCTACAAGAAGAAGGTTGTGTAGTAGAATTCAGCCCACAAGCCTTCCCACCTACACTTCCTTGGCTCCCAAGTTGTCTTCTGTGCAGAAAAAAATCTCCAAAAAATTTCGCTGCGTTTGGACTCCGTTGATATGGATATTTTGCGAAGTAAAAAATAAGCAAAAAACAGAAATTGGCACTTAGCACTATGTCAATAGGTTACTCCCAAAAACTAATATAAGGTTGCTCTAAAATCTTTACATAATAATAAAGCAAATTGGGTTTCTTTCGTCCGTCATGGCATTTTTCGGAAAAATCCCTGTCTTTTCTTGAAATCAAGTCCGGATTTAAGTCACACCCAAACCGTTATTTTACATTTTTTGAAACCCCCCCCTGATGTTTTAGGTAATTCATCCGCAGATCATATTTAAGTCAAACAAATGCTTTTTAAAATCATCCATATCTTTTAAACCGTAACTCCGATTTGAACATGTTATATATGAAATTTGATTAGAAAAATATGTAGAATATGAATATGAGATTATTTTTACCTGTTAAGTATTTTTAAATATTATTTTGAAATATATTTGAGTCAAACCAAATGATTTTCTAAATTATCTGTATCTTTTAAACCATAACTTCGATTTTAACGTATTATATATGAAATTTTATTTCGAAAAATGTGTGGAATCTAAATATGATGTTAATTTTCCTGTTAAATATTTTTCAAATATTTTTATGGAAGCAAACTTATAATTCGTTTTTTTCATACCGGCGGCGATACGGATTGCAAATAAACACCCCACTATAACCATATACAGAAAAGAAAACATCGATAACTACACATGCATACCTCTGAAAAATGTCGCAGGGGAAAACAACAGATTCTCATCGTGAGAGTGAGAGAAAGCGAGAGAGAGAGAGAGAGAGAGAGAGAGAGAGAGGGAGAGGTAGTAGAGAGGGAGAGAGAGACGCCTTAGGATTAACCATATTTAACACACTTTTTTGTTGTTCTGTGTGAACACCGGGGCCATCGCCGGCGAGGGTGAGAAGGAGGATAAGCGGCAACACAAATATGATGCCTCGCAAAAATAAAGGAGATGGACCTATGATGGTTATTGAGTTAAGAGCGTGTGTTATGTTTTCTCTCCCATTGCAACGCATGGGTTCTTTTTCTATGAATATAAAAAATCCAAGAATGATACTATAACAACATGGAACAATAAATAATTATAGATACGTTGGAGACGTATCAGCTTCCCCAAGCTTAATTCTTGCTCGTCCTCGAGTAGGTAAATAACAAAAACACAATTTTTGATCTGGAATGCGGCCTAACATGTTCATCACATATTCTTTTCTTTTGGAGCATGGACATTTGGAATTTTTAGATGATTCAAAGCAATAGTCTATATTTGACATGAAGATTTCAATACTCAAGCATATCAACAAGCAACCATGTCTTTCAAAATATCAACACTAAAGAAATTTATCCCTAGCCCGTCATGCTCAATCATTGATCCATTCATGAAACACACTCGAATATTAGCTACATCCAATGCACAAGTATGATCATAGTGCTCCCTAGTAGGTGCTTTTATAAGAGAAAAATAAAAATTGCATAAAGTTAATAAATAGGCCCTTTGCAGAGGGAAGCAACGATTTGTAGAGGTGCCGGAGCTCAAAGCTTAAATTAAGAGATAAAAATATTTCGAGAGGCATGCTTTACCCGTCAACGAAAATGACTGAGAAATCCCAATAATTTCCATGCTAGATACATCATAGGAGGTTCCCAAACATAAAATAGAGTTTATTCCTTTTTCCACCATTCTTTGAAAATACATGGAATTTATCATTTGACAACATAAAGTTATTTCTTTTTCATTTCGGGACTGGGCATACCTATTACCACCACACTCTCATGCAATGAAAAGTGAATAACCACTCATTTTGAGAATAACACATCTATCATGGAAAAATATTGGCCACCCCCTGCTGCTTCATGAGCGGTACGGGCACACAAAAAGGAAATTCATTTTGAAAATTAGAGTTGGCACATACAAATTTACTTGGAACGACATGGAATTATACCGCATATAGGTAGATATGGTGGCATATGGCACAACTTAGTTAAGGATTTTGGATGCACAAGTAGTATTCGTACTTAGTACAAGGAAAGGCTAGCAAATAGACTGAGAAGCAACCAACCAAGAAAGAAAACAATCATAAACAAGCATTAAGCATAGCTAATACCGAATAATGCACCACAAGTAGGATATAATTTCATTGCATAACTAGTGACTTTCATGTTTGCATAGGGAATCAAAACCTTAACACCAATATTCTTCTTAAAGCATAATTACTCACCAACATCACTCACATATTACTATCATCATATCTCAAAACTATTACAAAGAATCAAGTTTATAATACCCAATGATCTTCATGAAAGTTTTTATTATATCCCTCTTTGTTTTCTATCACTTTGGGACTAATTTCATATATTACCATTGCTTATAACAAGCTCCAAATATATTTAAGTGAAGAACATGAGCATAAATTTTTTTACATACATCTCTCAAAATAATATAGGTTAAGTATGAGAGAATTTCTTAAATTTTTTACTAACTCTCAAATTGATCTAAGTGAAGCATGAGAGTATTTCTTCAAAAATTAAAGCACCACCGTGCTCAGAAAGATATAAGTGAAGCACTAGAGCAATTCAGTAGCTCAAAAAATTTAAGTGAAGCACATAGAGCAATTCTATCAAAACTTAGCATCATTATGGCTTTCTCAAATAGGTGTGTCCAGCAAGGAAGATTGTGACAATCTAAAAAGAATAACAAGAAAAGACTCATATAATACAAGACGCTCCAAGCAAAACTCATGATATGTGATGAATAAAAATATAGCTCCAAGTAAAATTACCGATGGTCGTTAGAAGAAAGAGGGGATGGCTTCCGGGGCATCCCCAAGCTTAGTTTCTTGGTTATCCTTGAATATTACCTTAGGGTGCCATGGGCATCCCCAAGCTTAGGATCTTTTCACTCCTTACTCCTTCATCCATCGTGATCTCACCCAAAACTTGAAAACTTCAATCACACAAAACTCAACAAAACCTTCATGAGATCTGTTAGTATAATAAAGCAAATCACCACTTTAAGTACTATTGAAAACCCATTCATATTTTATTATTGCATTATACCTACTGTATTCTAACTTTACCATGGCTTATACCCCCGATACAATCCATAGATTCATCAAAATAAGCACACAATGCAACAAAAATAGATTGAAATTGGAATTTCATCAGAAGTTTTATCCTACTTGAAGGATCTTGGAACTACAACCGATTGAAATTGGAATTTCATCAGAAGTTTTATCCTATGCATCTGGTTCATCGTGATCGGAATTATATATACAATTTTTGGCCTCGTGAAGGAGAAAGTATCGCTCAAGATTGGGTGAGGCTTAAGTCAATATTATATTCCCTGCCCCAATCATGAGCTCTGAAGAGAAATTATTATTCAGAATTTTTATGCTCGGCTTTCTCGTAATGGTCAATCCATGCTCGATTCTTCTTGTACTAGTTCTTTTATGAAGAAAACTATTAAATTAAAATGGGATTTATTGGAAAGAGTTAAACGCAACTCTGAAGATTGGGAACTCGAGAAGGTAACGAGTCAAGTATAAACCTTAAGTTTGATTGTGGTAAATCTTTTATGGATATCAATGATTTTCATGAATTTAGCACTAAATATGGACTTGACTCTGAGATAGTAGCTTCTTTCTGTGAATCATTTGCTACTCATGTTGATCTCCCCAACGAGGAGTCGTTTAAATATCATCCTCCCATTGAAGTAAAAGTAGTAGAACCAATTAAAGTTGAAGAAGAAACTATTACTTATAATGTTGATCCTGTTATTCCTACTGCTTACATTGAGAAACCACCTTTTCCTATTAGGATAAAATAACATGCTAAAGATTCAGCTGTGGTTTGTAAGAGTTATACTAGAACACCTACACCCCCTGAACAAATTAAAGTTGAACCTAGTATTGCTATGGTTAAAGATCTCTTGGTCGATAATATTGATGGGCATGTTATTTATTTCTGTGATAAAGCTACTAGAATTGCTAGACCGGATAATCTATACCTACTAATAAAGCAAGGTGCATTTCTCCAATTTTTTCATCCGTTCACCGCTGAAAAGATTTTTCTTTTATTCGAGGTGGTACTAAATTTTGTGCGTTTGTTTGTTAGAAAAGAAGAACGGTTTGTCCAGAATTTCGTATATGGGCCACATGCGCTCTGGCCCAGCAAAGCCAGCCCACTGAATTTACCGCCCATGTAGTGGGGAAATCCTATTTGCTGCACAGCACAGCATATAGTCAGGGCTTCGCACATAACAGCCAAGACTGGGTCAGCCCATTGTTTTTCTGTAGTTTCTATTTTCCTTTTTACTTTTTATTTTTTCCTTTGGAAAATTATTTTACTTTTTCTCTTTTTTTGTAAATTCAAAATTTACAGAATTTCAATTTTGGTCAAATTTTGGAAAAAAAAATCACATTTTTGAAACAAATATTGTTTTAGATTATTTTTTAGGCATTTTATTTTATTTTTATTGTTCCAAAGGTTGTTCAAAATTTATAAAATGGTAATCTTTTCCAAATTTGTTGAGATTAAAAAAAGGTTATATTTTATCAAATGTTCAAGACTAAAAAATATTGTTGTTTTACTGAAATGTTGACAAATTGAAAATAATGTTCGAGTTTCAAAAGCACATTTTCTAAAGTTGTTCCAAATGTTGAAAACATGTTCCTGTTTTAAAAAACAATCACAATGTCAAAAAATATCTGTGATTTTATAAAAGGTTCGTGTTTTCAAAAAATGTTCTGGTTTCAAATTATCTCTCCCGTTGCAACGCACGGGCATATGTGCTTGTAAAGATAAACATAGATCTGTTGTTGGCACGCCAGTTGTTTCCGTTAAAATAGGAGATCATCGTTATCATGACTTATGTCATTTGGGTGCTAGTGTGAGTGCAATTCTCTTTACCTTATAACAAGAAATTATGAATGATATTGCACCTGCTGAGATAGAAGATGTTGATGTTACTATTAAGCTTGCCAATAGAGATACTATATCACCAATTGGGATTGTTAGAGATGATGAAGTCTTGTGTGGGAAAATAAAATACCCTGTTGATTTTCTTGTTCTTGGTTCCCCACAAGATGATTTTTGTCCCATTATATTTGGTAGACCTTTCTTGAACACTGCCAATGCTAAGATAGATTGCGAGAAAGAAACAGTTAGTGTAAGTTTTGGGGATGTGTCTCATGAGTTTAATTTCTCCAAATTTCATAGACAACCCCATGATAAAGAATTGCCTAGTAAAGATGAAATTATTGGCCTTGCTTCTATTGCCGTACCTCCTACTAATCCTTTAGAACAATATTTGCTATACCATGAAAATGATATGTTCATGAATGAAAGAAAGGAATTAGATGAGATATTCTTTAAACATATGCTTGTTTTGAAACACAATTTGCCTGTTGAGACTCTTGGGGTTCCTCTACCACCCAAGAGTGATCCTGTGTTTGATCTTAAGCAATTACCTGATACTTTGAAATATGCTTATCCTGATGAAAAGAAGATATATCCTATTATTATTAGTGCTAACCTTTTAGAGCATGAAGAAAGAAATTGTTGAAAACTCTGACGAAGCATCGCGCCGCTATTGGATATACACTTGATGATCTTAAGGGCACCAGTACCACTCTATGTCAGCACAAAATTAATATGGAGCCCGATGCTAAACCGTTTGTTGATCACCAATGACGGTTTAATCCCAAGATGAAGGAAGTGGTAAGAAATTAAATACTAAAGCTTCTGGAAGCGGGTATAATTTATCCTATTGCTGATAGTAGATGGGTAAGTCCTGTTGAGGGAGTCCTGGATTAGGGGGTGTCCAGATAGCCGGACTATAGCCTTTGGCCGGACTCCTGGACTTTGAAGATACAAGATTGAAGACTTCGTCCTATGTCCGGATGGGACTTTCCTTGGCGTGGAAGGCAAGCTTGGCGATACGGATATGTAGATTTCCTACCACTGTAACCGACTCAGTGTAACCCTAACCCTCTTGGTGCCTATATAAACCGGAGGGTTTTAGTCTGTAGGAGGAACAACAATCATACCATAGGCTAGCTTCTAGGGTTTAGCCTCTCTGATCTCGTGGTAGATCTACTCTTGTACTACCCATATCATCAATATTAATCAAGCAGGAGTAGGGTTTTACCTCCATCGAGAGGGCCCGAACCTGGGTAAAAACATCGTGTCCCTTGTCTCCTGTTACCATCCGCCTAGACGCATACGATTCGGGACCCCCTACCCGAGATCCACCGGTTTTGACACCGACATTGGTGCTTTCATTGAGAGTTCCTCCGTGTCGTCATCTTTAGGCCCGATGGCTCCTCCGATCATCAATGATGATGCGCTCCAGGGTGAGACTTTTCTCCCCGGACAGATCTTCGTATTCGGCGGCTTTGCATTGGGGGCCAATTCGCTTGGCCATCTGGGGCAGATTGAAAGCTACGCCCCTGGCCACCAGGTCAGATTTGGAAGTTTGAACTACACGACTGACGTCCGTGGAGACTTGATCTTTGACGGGTTCGAGCCACAGCCAAGCGCGCCGCACTGTCACGAGGGGCATGATCTAGCTCTGCCGCCGAACAGTGTCCTGGAGGCCGCACCAGTGTCCGCTCCGACCTTCAGCTCGGAGCCGACTGCGCCGATCGAGGACGGGTGGCTGGACACCGCCTCGGGGGCTGCGATCTCTATGGCGATTGAGCCATACACCTACCCCGTCCTTTGCGAAGCTCGTAACTCCAAGGTGCCAGACTCCTCTCCGGACTCCGAGCCATCCGCGCCCCCGCCAATCGAATCCGACTGGGCGCCGATCATGGAATTCACTGCCGCGGACATCTTTCAACACTCGCCCTTTGGCGACATCCTGAATTCACTGAAGTCTCTCTCTTTATCAGAAGAGCCCTGGCCGGATTATGGTCAGGAAGGTTGGGATGCGGACTACGAAGAAATTCAAAGCCCACCCACCACCCACTTCGTAGCCACTGTCGATGACCGACATGCTCGACTTCAACTCCGAAGACATCGACGGTATGGACGACGATGTAGGGGAGGAACATGAACCAGCGCCTATAGGGCACTGGAGAACCACCTCATCTCACGATGTATACATGGTGGACACACCTAAAGGAAGCGACAATGAGGAACAACGGGACGCTACGAAGGATCATTCCCTCGAAAAGCAGTCAAAACGGTGACGTAAGCGCCGCTCAAAGTCCCGCCTCGACAAAGACAACAGCCATACAGACCCAGCCATAGAGCAGGGCGAATCGGTGGACGCATTTAACATGCTATCGAGCAACCGTATTTAACAGGACAATCTGGATAAACAATCCGTCCCCGGCGAAGATAACAGTCCAGGCGATCTCACGACGGATAAGTTGCCGGAGCAGAAGAACCTCCACAAAAGGCTCGTCGCCACTGGACGTAGCCTGAAAAAGCAGAAGCGGAAGCTCAAAACAGCGGAAGATGCACTCAGAATCAGATGGAGCAAAGTACTCAACACCGCAGACAAATACGTCGACAGTCGCCGAACGAAGAGCTACCCAAAGCGAAAACTACTGCCTGAATTTGATGGGGAGGCCGAGCCCCCGCAATCAAAAAACAAAGAGGCCACCCGGTCGGATGGACGACCCCATGGCAAATAGAGAGCGGCAAACGACGCCGCACACAAGCCGGCACGCGATCTGACAGGGATTCGCATCAAAAAGATGGCCCAGTTAGATCTATCTACGGGCCAAGAAAACAAGCTCTAGTAAGCAATGCAACACATCAAGTATCCGAACATCATGGTACACCCAAATATAGGGGTGCTGCACACCCCCTATGTTTCACCGATGAGGTGCTGGATTATGAATTTCAGTGATTCAAGCCCGTAAACATAGAGGCATACGACGGAACAACGGACCACAGTGCGGATTGAGGATTACATCCTCCACATACACATGGGTAGAGGAGATGATCTCCACGCCATAAAATACCTACCTCTCAAGCTCAAAGGGCCAGCCCGGCATTGGCTTAAAAGCCTTCCCGAAAACACCATTGGAAGTTGGGAGGAGCTTGAGGATGCTTTTCGGGCAAATTTTCAAGGGACCTATGTCCGACCTCCGGATGCCGACGATTTAAGTCACATAACTCAACAACCCGAAGAGTCAGCCCGGAAATTTTGGAACATATTCCTTACTAAAAAGAACCAAATAGTCGACTGTCCTGACGCCGAAGCCTTAGCAGCTTTCAAACACAACGTCCGAGATGAATAGCTCGCCAGACACCTCGGCCAAGAAAAGCCAAGAACAATGGCCGCATTAACAAGCCTCATGACCCGCTTTTGCGTGGGAGAGGATAGCTGGCTGGCAAGATGCAGCACCAGCGACCCAAGTACATCCGAAGTCAGGATGGAAACGGGAAACCACGACGCAGCAAGGACCAGCGTCGGACCAAGGGAAACTGCCCGAAGAGCACGGCAGTCAACGCCGGATTCAAAAGCTCTCGGCAGAATCATAAAAGGCTGCCCCTTAAGGATAAGAGGGACGAGCTATCTAACTTAAACAAAATCTTGGACAAGATATGCCAAATCCACAGTACTCCCGGGAAGCCTTCAAACCATACCCACAGAGATTGTTGGGTCTTCAAGCAGTCCGGCAAACTCAACGCCGAACACAAGGGGCTCGACACACCAAGTGAGGACGATGACGAACCCCAAAAGCAGAGCACCGGAAAACAAAAGAATTTCCCACAAGAAATCAGAACAGTAAACTCACTTCACGTGACAAAAGGGAAAAATAGAGCGACGCCCATAGAGGTACGCGCCATACGGCCTATCCCAGAGGAGTCCCTCCACTGGTTGTTAAAACCAATCACCTTCGACCATCGGGATTACTCTAGAAGTATACGAAATGCAGGTTGGACTGCCTTGATATTAGATCCAATAATTGGCGGACTCCAATTTTCACAAGTCCTAATGGACGGCGGCAGTGATCTAAACCTGCTATATCAGGACACAATCCGGAAAATGGGGATAGACCCAACCAAATTTCGCCATAGCAACACTTCCTTTCAAGGGGTAATGCCAGGCCCATATGCCCATTGTACGGGCTCTCATCGCTAGAAGTTGTGTTCGGCTCACCCGACAACTTCCGCCGCGAAAAGTTAACCTTCCACCCCGCCCCATTTACAAGTAGCTATCAAGCACTATTGGGACGCGAAGCTTTCGCCTGCTTTAACGCAATACCGCATTATGCATCTCTTACACTTGAAATGCCCGGTCCACGCGGCATCATCTCGTTAAAAAGAAACATCGAGGGTTCCTCGAGTCCGGAAAATCGTATGGTTGCCATGACAGCCACACAATAAACCGGCTTCACAATAAAAGCACTTAGACAGGTCGTCCAGACCCCGGACACGGCTGGACGAGTCCGGCGTAAACGTACAAGGGGTTCCGCAACAAGAGACCATAAAGCTCAATTTTATTCATTTTTTGAATTGTACTTCGTTTATTTAATATAACGTACATTTTCGCACGACCTTTTGCAACTAAGTTCCTATCTTTTACAGATGAACATCGTGCTACACCCGTCCGTGATACGGCACAACGGAGACACAAAGCGCAGACGCGTGCAAGAGGGACCCGTCGCAAAGGATTCTTTTCAGATTAAGACCCTGCGTAAACCTTTTTCACTGTCTCTTGTTGATACACATCCCCCGGTTTCTTGCTATAACCAAGGAGGAGGCTGGTGTTTTGGCATAGGCCACGTCAGAATTTCACGTGTACCTGGACACCAGGGGCTTATTACCAAGGGCGATTGTTCGACCCGTTTTCATAAAGACCAAATACCTTAGGGAGTGTTCGACGTCTCGAGTTAGGCCTTATATGCATCAGCTCCGAATCATGTCTTTGGTCAAATGTTGGGTTTGCCCGGCTCCTGTGTTTTGCTGCCTTACGTTCCGCTCTATTGGCTAATGCGGCACCAGGAGAACTACTGCGATTGTGCCCCGGTTCGGCTAGGCGAGCACCTCAGTAGAGAAAGCCGAAAACTGACTGTCATGACATAGCATGAGACTGGTCAACCACTCGATGACCCGCTGGAATCTTTAGAATTCCTCCGCATTGACGAAGGGCCGTTTCCCGGCCAGGCACATACGCGCCCCGAATTCGGGTGAGCGCGGTGCCCCTAGGGGCTATATAGTAGCCCCACTGTCGAACTCCTATGGCTAAGTGAAATTGATAAAGCATTATAGTCCGGTTGCCTAGTTTGCTGCGCTATCACCTCCTTTGTAGGACCAAGACGTTGGATCAAGTGTGAAAAGGCGCTTTCTGCAAACACCCCCGCATTATATGCGTGGGGGCTGAAGCCAAAGACTGCCATCTTTCAGGTTATATACACATATACATTATCGGCCGCACAAGAGGTATTTTAACTCTTGAAGGCACAAGTGTAAAAAGCTTTTATATTCCATCGAAACATTGTTTCACAATAATACATGTTATTCAAACATAATATCCTTCGAGCACTGCGTCTCTATTAAACGAGCGCCCTGCAGAACTTCCTGAAAATAGTGCTCGACAGGTACTCGGCTTCCATCAAAAACTTGGGATGCAACATCGGTGGCTTTCATCTCCGCCCAGTATGTCTTGACACGGGCAAGACCCATCCGCGCACCCTCTATGCATGCTGACCGCCTCATTGCTTTGATATGCGGCACCGCACCAAGGAACTGCTGCACCAAGCCAAAATAACTCTTCGGCTCGGGCCTTTTCAGCCACAAATGAGTCACGACATTCTTCATGGCAAGTCCGGACAACCTATTCAGCTCCGCCCATTCGGCCAAACGATCGGTTAATGGAAGAGGACGCTCTGGATTACGGAACTGCGACCAAAAAAGCTCTTCCATCTCGTGATCCTTTTGATCTCCGAAGTGTTCGGCCACGTCCGCGGCACTCACCGCCAAGTCCAGATAAGCATCCTCACTACTCCACAGTCAGTCCAACTGAGCATATTTAGGATCCGTGAACTTCCTCCGCAGCAGAAAGGGATTTCCAGCCGCGATATCTCCGGCCTGACGTAGCTCCTCCTTCATAGCTCTCATCGCAGAGCGAGCATCCTTGGCCTCGGTGGTGGCCTTCTTCAGGTCCTCTTGCTCCGCTCGACCTTCTTTTTCAAGAAGCTCGCAGCGGTCGGTAGCATTCTTCAACTTCACGGCCATCTCGGCCATTTCCTTCTTGTTTCGGCTGTGAGCAGCCTGATCGGCTTTTAGCTCTTCGGCCGCCTTTAAGGCAGCGGCATCACTTTTTCTGGCCTGCTCCTAGGCTCGGGCAAGCTCCGCCCGAAGGTTCTCCATGGCAGCGGCACCATCTGCATCAAGCATACATGTTGTAAGGCACGGACATCAAGCTCCCTTACCAGGTGTCCGCGGAGAAACCGCATACCTTGTGACTCATCAAGCCGCTTATTGACAAGCACGATGTCGGCATCCGCCACGTCAAGTTGCCGCTTTAGTTCGGCAAATTCATCAGTCCGGCTAGCCACCGGACGCTCCGCCACCTACATAGGAAGGGCGACATATTATAACCTAGGATTATGATCCTCGGCACACTGTCATTGTTGACAAACGCACCGAGTCTCAGGGGCTACTATCTACACAGGGTGCATCTTATATATGCGGAACCGTCAAAAGGTACATCATTGCACGTACCTCAAAACCTATACGTAAACTTCTGGCGGCCTCGTACAACCCGCTTTCCGCGGACGAAATTTTTTCAATTACCGTACCCATCAATGCACGGTGATCCTCTGAGATAGACACTCGCCCGAGCAGACCCTTCAACTCCTCCGACCGAGCACCAGGAGGTGCCGGACTCGTCTGATGGCCTTTTTCAAAGGCCGGACACGGAGGGCTCTGGGGGGCCCTACGACCGCCATCCGCCCCTGCCGGATTCGGAGAAACCCTCCGCGACGACACCTCAGGATCGTCTGCCTCGCTAGGCGGTACGGCAGGGGGAGGCATTCCGCTCTCCATCATCTCCGGACGAAGATCCCCTGAAGACGAGCTCTGCTGAGAAGGGCTGAGATCCGAACTACAAGGTAAAATTTCGATCATCTTCAGAAAATAAAACAGGGATGTCTCTTATTTTAAAAACTCCCCTCTCTACTTACAGCTCGCTGGAGGGTTGATCTCCTTGGGGAAATAATGCGGTCGGGGCATTTTCCGGCGCAGGACCCTCTGGCGAAGATTTCTTCCCGCGCTTTGAGGCCTTGGTCTCCGGATCTTCAGAGGCGGTCCTCTTCTCCCCTTGGATGGAGGGATTCTCGATCCCTCCTTTCTTGATAACCTCCTTGGAGGCGTAGCTTCCTTGCTCCCCCCTTCGCCTTCTTCTAAAGGCGCAGCCTCCAGCATCTTGGTTAACACGGGATCCGGCGTGGTCTCAGGGAGGGGGGACGAACACCTGATCAGTTTTGCTTTCGCTATCCACTCCTGTTTAATGGACAGCTCTTTTAAGGGCAAGTTTATGATAAATGTACGGATAGCGTGTCCAGGTATGGGACTACTTGCTTGAGCATTCGGGCGATTGCAGCTCAGACCTGCGTCCTCGGTCAAGTCCGGACACATTGCTTGTGATCCGAAGAACAGTTTGTACATCTCCACGGGCGTTGCGCCCATAAAATGTTGGAGAGCTTGTGGTCCCTCCGGATTGAACTCCCACAGGCGGAGGGGGCGACGTTTGCAGGGCAGGATGCGACGAATCAGCATGACCTGCGCTACTACGACCAGATTGATCTCTCTCTCTAGGAGGTCTCGAATACGGCCCTGCAACAAGGGCACGTCCTTGGACGGCCCCCAGTCAAGCCCTTTATTGACCCATGACGCCAGCCGCGGTGGAGGACCCGAGCGAAAGGCAGGTGGTGCCACCCATTTGGTGCCCCTGGGAGCTGTGATATAAAACCACTCTTGTTGCCATAGACTGAGCTCCTCTTGAAAAGAGCCCTCGGGCCATGGAGCGTATGCATTCTTGCTTATAACAGCCCCTCCGCACTCTGCCTGTTTCCCCTTGATCATCTTCGGCTCCACCTTGAAGGTCTTGAGCCACAATCCGAAGTGAGGGGTAATGCGGAGGAAGGCTTCGCATACAACGATGAACGATGAGATGTGGAGGATGGACTCCGGATCCAAGTCGTGAAATTCCAGCCCATAATAAAACATGAGCCCCCTCACGAAGGGGTCCGTCGGAAAACCTAGCCTCCGAAGGAAGTGAGACGTGAACACCATGCTTTCACCGGGCTTGGGAGAGGGAATAACCTGCCCTTGGGCAGGCAGCCTATGCGAGATTTCACCGGTTAGATACCTGGCATCTCTTAGCTTTAGGACGTCTTCTTCCGTGACGGAGGAAGGCATCCACCGGCCTTGAAGGTCGGAGCCGGACATCATCGAAGGTCCGAAGCGCCTGAATCTGGAGCTTTGGGTGTTGGGACTCGAAGCGAGGGGCGGATTCAATTGAGATTGAGAAAAAAGAGCGGGGCCTTGGTCTCTTTATAAAGAGGTTGAATACCAGGAGCCCTCCCCGTGACCGTTCGGGACTCGCCTTCGATAGAGGAGGCGTGCCAACGGGTGCGACTGGGTTACCCACGCCCGTATTAATGAGAATCCCGGAATAAGGGGACACGATCTCTGCTTTGACAAGACGTGCCAAGGAAACCGCCTCGCTGAACGCGCTGAGGTGGGACAGTAAAAACGATTCAAATAAAGGCTTGGTCGTGGTGTGATGTCACGCTACGGAATACGTCAGCAGATTGAACTTGTGTAAATATTATTCTCTCTACGGTGGTATGTGGAACTTATTTTGCGAGCGGACACTATCCTTGTGTTCAAAATCTTCTATGAAGTGTTCGGAGGAGGAACCCGCCTTGCAATGCCAAAGACAATATCTTGCGCCCGGACTCGTCGTCATTGAAGCCTGGTTCAGGAGCTCTTGAGGAGTCCTGGATTAGGGGTGTCCGGATAGCGGACTATAGCCTTTGGTCGGACTCCTGGACTTTGAAGATACAAGATTGAAGACTTCGTCCCGTGTCCGGATGGGACTTTCCTTGGCGTGGAAGGCAAGCTTGGCGATACGGATATGTAGATTTCCTACCATTGTAACCGACTCTGTGTAACCCTAACCCTCTTTGGTGCCTATATAAACTAGAGGGTTTTAGTGTGTAGGACGAACAACAATCATACCATAGGCTAGCTTCTAGGGTTTAGCCTCTCTGATCTCGTGGTAGATCTACTCTTGTACTACCCATATCATCAATATTAATCAAGCAGGAGTAGGGTTTTACCTCCATCGAGAGGGCCCGAACCTGGGTAAAAACATCGTGTCCCTTGTCTCCTGTTACCATCCGCCTAGAGCACAGTTCGGGACCCCCTACCCGAGATCCGCCGGTTTTGACACCGACACCTATTCATTGTGTCCCTAAGAAGGGAGGTATTACTGTTGTTCCCAATGATAAGAATGAACTGATCACACAAAGAATTGTTACAGGTTGTAGAATGGTAATTGATTTTCGCAAATTAAACAAAGCCACTAGGAAAGAACATTACCCTCTGCCTTTTATTGATCAAATTCTAGAAAGACTATCAAAACATACACACTTTTGCTTTCTAGATGGTTATTATGGTTTTTCTCAAATACATGTGTCACAAGAGGATCAAGAAAAAACTACTTTTACTTGCCCTTTCGGTACCTTTGCTTATATATGTATGCCTTTTGGTTTATGCAATGCACCTCTACCTTTCAAAGATGTATGACTACTATATTCTCTGACTTCTGTGAAAAGATTGTTGAGGTTTTCATGGATGATTTCTCCGTTTACGGAACTTCTTTTGATGATTGCTTAAGCAACCTTGATCGAGTTTTGTAGAGATGTGAAGAAACTAATCTTGTCTTGAATTGGGAGAAGTGCAACTTTATGGTTAATGAAGTCTTGGGGCATAAAATTTCTGAAAGAGGTATTGAAGTTTGAAAGTGCGTTATATCGACTAGAGGGGGGTGAATAGGCGATTTTTATGAATTCTTCACTGAGGAATTTGCCGGTGAGGAAATTCCTCAGCGAAGAACTACTTGCAGCGGAATAAGTACTCAGAAGTAAGCATAACAGAATACACGCATGGTCATCATGATGAAATGAAGACAAACACAGAGTACAAAAAGCATAATCACAGGATAACACAAGATGAAGACAAACTGACTGAAGAAATTGAACTGAGGAAATTGAGAAATCTTCAGTCAAAGTCTTCAAACACAGATATGAACAAACACTCAACACAGTAATGAGGAAATGAAAGGGTTGAGGAGATAGAACCAAGAAGGTTGGTGAAGACAATGATTTGGTAGACCAGTTCCAACTGCTGTCTCGGTTATGCGTCTGGTTGAGCGGCTGAGTATTTAAACTCGAGCACACACAGTCCGGACACCCTGGGCCGAAAGCACGCAGCTCGGGACACCAAGTCCTCACCGTATTCTCCTTGAACTAAGGTCACATAGACCTCGTCCAATCACTCGTGGTAAGTCTTGAGCGACTTCCAAACCTTCACAGACTTGGTCACTCGGCGATCCACAATTCCTCTTGGATACTCTAGACCATGACGCCTAACCGTCTGGAAGAAGCACAGTCTTCAAAGGTAACAAGCGTCGGATCCACGCAGGATCAATCTCTTCAGTGATGCTCAATCACTTTGGGTTTGTAGTGGTTTGGTTTTGGGTTTCCTCACTCGATGATTTTCGCTCAAAGTCCTCGGAGGATGGGTTGCTCTCAAATGACAAGTGTCAAGTTCTCTTGGAGCAGCCAACCAGCTAGTGGTTGTAGGGGGCGGCTATTTATAGCCTAGGGATCAGCCCGACATGATAAGACATAAATGCCCTCCAATGATATGACCGTTAGGTGGATAAGATATTTTGGGACAGGGCGCCAAGAAGACAAGAACGGTCGGAAATTTGAATATCAAATTCCTCGGAGCTATCATGTTCCTCACTTTGTGTAGGCAATCCGCCGGCGAATTCATAACTCCTCGGTCAGAACAAATTCCTCGTGATCGGAAGAACTTCGTCTACATCCTTTGAAGAAAGTGACTGAACTGTATGAGATTTCCAAAGGCTTCACTCGAAGGGATTGGTAGGTGTAGGATTTTGAGTTGAGCATCACATGGAAATTTTTCCTTAGTATTTCCTCGACCCCCTTTAACAGTACGGTGTTTCCTATGACTCAAGAAGGAGAAAAACGAAACTACGAAAGCAAAAGTCTTCACGCTTCATGTTCCTCAAATGAATACCAAGTCTTCAAGGTCACACTAATTTCTTCACTTTCAAAGTCTTCAGAAAGTCTTCAAAATATCAAAGTCTTGAGTCGAAGAACTTCATTTTTAAGGGTCGACTTTCTCTGTAAATATCAAACTCCTCATAGACTTATAGACCTGTGTACACTCACAAACGCATTAGTTCCTTAACCTATAAGTCTTCAATCCACCAAAATCACTAAGGGGCACTAGATGCACTTACAAGCTCTTCCTCACCGGCGACGATGGAGTAGCGGCGGCGCTAGGGTTTGAGGAGCTCGAACGGGAGAGAGAGGTCGAGCAGGGTAAAAGAAGTGAGGAAGGGGAGAGGGGTATTTATAGACAAGGTGAAAAACTATTACTCAAGATTTGGGACGAGCGTGCCTTACCATTCTCCTTCTCACGACATGTGTCACCCACGTCTTGTGTAGTGGAGATCGTGTCTGATCGTGGGTGAGTAAAATAATGCATCGTGGGATGCGGAGCAGTTTGATGACAAAGCCGAAAATTTGGATAGGATCAGTTTTAAAGTTTAGATTCGCAATTTCTTCAAATGACAGACTCGGTGAAGATTTTGAACGAGTTTCAAATAGAACGCACATGAAGAATTTGTGAATAGATTGGGTTGAGTATAGCATAGATGGGGAAGGGTCCGATCACACTCACTTAGCGTAGAAAAAACGACTTGAAGAAATAACTATAAGTGAATCTTTGTAGAGGACATAAACCCACACACACACACACACACACACACACACACACATATATATATATATATATATATATATATATATATATATATATATATATATATATATAGCCAATGAAGAAAAGGCAGCGGAAACAATGAAGATTTTGCAAAGTTGAAGAATTTAAAAAGCTGAAGAATTTCAAAACTGAGGAAAAACTCAAATTGAAGATTTTCAACTTTGGTGGTGGCGTGACCCACCGTATAAGAATGATGATTTCAGACACAGCTGCATAATTGTCATAGGGTTCTGAGAATCAAATTCTTCATTAATTTCTTCACACTTAGAGTGTTATTCTTCATTGATTGAAGAAAAACGTTTCTTCATGTGTTGCACATCTAAGTCATCAATTTTGCATAAGTGTTAGGATGTGTGTCTTTTTCAAAGAACATTCGAAGATTCTAAGATATTTAGCTCACACCGCAACTTGCTAAATCTCTTCTCATCCAAGGGCTTAGTGAAGATATTGGCTAGCTGTTCTTCAGTCTTCACGTGCTCGATAGAGATGTCGCCCTTCAACACATGATCATGAAGAAAATGATGACGAATTTGAATGTGCTTTGTCTTCGAAAGTCGAACTGGGTTGTGAGCAATCTTGATGGCACTCTCATTGTCACAGTAGAGAGGCACATTCTTCACGTTGATGCCGTAGTCCTTGAGAGTTTGCTTCATCCACATCAATTGAGCACAACACGAGCCAACAACAATGTATTCAGCTTCCGCAGTAGACAGTGATACGCAGTTCTGTTTCTTCGAGGACCAATGGACCAAAGATCGTCCGAGGAAATGACAAGTGCGGAAGTTGACTTGCGGTCCACACGATCACCAAAGCATAGTCAGTCGAATATCCAATGAGATCAAAAGCGAGCCCTTGGGGTACCATAATCCTAGTGTTGGTGTGTGAGCTAGATATCGAAGAATATGCTTCATGACCTTATGGTGTGATTCCTTGATTGCAGCTTGAAATCGGGCACACATGCAAACACTAAGCATTATATCTGGCCTAGATGCACATAAGTACAATAAAGAACCAATCATGGAGCGGTATACCTTGTGATCGAAGGCAATACCATTTTCATCAGTGCATAGATGGCCATTTGTGGGCATAGGAATTTTGACGCCTTTGCAATCTTGCATGCCGAATTTCTTCAGGACATCTTTGAGGTATTTCTCCTGAGATATGAATATGCCATTCTGTTGTTGACGAATTTGAAGACCTAAGAAGAATTTCCACTCTCCCATCATAGACATTTGATATTATTCACTCATCATATAGGCAAATTCATCACTATAACGTTGGTCAGTACAGCCAAAGATAATATCATCAACATATATTTGGCACACAAACAGTTCACCATCATAAGATTTAGTAAAGAGAGTAGGGTCGAGTGAACTGGTGTGAAGCCATTCTTCACGAAGAATTCCTTCAATGTATCATACCACGCCCGTGGGGGCTTGTTTGAGACCATAGAGGGCCTTATTAAGTCTCAAGACTTTGTCGATTCTTTGGATCTTCAAAACACAGGGGTTGAGCAACATATACTTCTTCCTCAAGCTTACCATTGAGGAATGCACTTTTCACATCCATTTGATATAAAGTGATATTGTGATGGTTAGCATAGGCGAGTAATATGCGAATAGACTCAAGTCTAGCAACAGTGCAAAAGTTTCATCGAAATCAATTCCTTCAACTGTGTGTAGCCTTGAGCTACTAGTCGTGCCTTATTCCTCACCACAAGGCCATTTTCATCTTGCTTGTTGCGGT
Organism: Aegilops bicornis; assembly: GCA_021605145.1. NCBI lineage: Eukaryota > Viridiplantae > Streptophyta > Magnoliopsida > Poales > Poaceae > Aegilops > Aegilops bicornis. The sequence continues at coordinate 296,287,812 of CM038673.1, read as the reverse complement.
AGATCCACTTTGTGCCAATGATATTATGCTTGCGAGGATCTGGACGTTTGACCAGTTCCCAGATATTGTTGAGCGATGTAATTCTTCTTGCATAGCCTGAATCCACTCTGGCTCCAGAAATGCTTCATCTACCTTAGTGGGCTCTGTGATAGAGACAAAAGCATAGTGCCCACAAAAGTTAGATAAATGTGAAGCTTTTGAGCGTGTGAGAGGACTGACGCTTTAATGTCATCGATGATCTTCTCCACTTGCACTTCTTTTTGCAACGCGAGGATGAGCTGGTTGTCGTCGAGGAATTTGATCATTTTCCTCGGCACCATTGTTTTCAGCATTATCTTCAGTGCATCAGCCGACGTTCTTCACAGACAGGAATGAATTCTTCAAAGAGCTTTCTTCAAAGAGGGATGACATCCTCGGTTGCCTTGAACTTGATTGATTCCTCGTGTGCTTTGGTTCATCTAACACAGAAGGTAGGTGCTCTCTTTGCGAGCCATTAGTTTCATCAAACCGCACATCTACAAAGGTCAACAATCTTGTGAAGAGTGATGTTGAAGACTCAGTAGGTGTGCAGTCCTTTCCGTAACCAAGCATAAAAACTTCATGTGCTTTCGGTGCAAATTTAGAATTGTGATGAGGATCTCTAATCCAACATTTAGCAATCAAGACTTTGAAATAACTTACATTGGTTTTCTTGTCAGTGAGGAGTTCATAGGTAGTCTTCTTGAAGAATTTGTGAAGATATACTCTGTTGATGATGTGGCACGCCGTAAATTGCATCAATCCAAAAACGACTAGGCATTTTGCATTCATCAAGCATAGTGCGAGCCATCTCAACAAGAGTTCTGTTCTTGCGCTCCACGACGCCATTTTGCTGGGGAGTATAAGGAGCAGATAACTCATGAGTGATACCAAGTTCATCAAGATAGTCATCAAGACCAGAATTCTTGAACTCAGTTCCATTGTCACTCCTGATGTGCTTGATCTTCACACCAAAGTTAGTTGAAGCCCTCGAGGAAAATCGTTTGAAGACTTCCTGCACTTGATTTTTGTAAGTAACAATGTGTACCCATGTGTAGCGAGAGTAATCATCAACAATAACAAAGCCATATAGAGATGCATCATTGACGGCAATTTGAGTAATGATTGGGACCAAAGAGGTCCATGTGAAGCAATTCGAAGGGACGAGTAGTGGTCATGATAGTCTTCGCTGGATGCTTGGCCTTGGTCATTTTTCCAGCTTCATAGGCTCCGCATAAGTGATCCTTGAGGAATTTGACATTCTCAATGCCAATGACATGCTTCTTCTTCGCAAGCGTGTGCAAATTCCCCATGCCTGCGTGACCAAGTCGCCGATGCCATAGCCAACCTTCTGAAGCTTTTGCAAGTAGACACACGGCTGGTTGTGGTCCTGTAGAGAAATCAACAATATACAAGTCTCCTCTCCTAAAGCATTCGAAGACTTTGGAATTGTCGACTTCCATAATTACAACACAACGATACTTGCCAAAGATAACAACCATATCAAGATCACAAAGCATTGAGATCGACATGAGGTTGTATCCTAAGGACTCAACAAGCATGACTTTGTCCATGTGTATGTCCTTAGAGATCGCAACCTTACCAAGACCCAATACCGACTTTTGCCTTTGTCAAAAAGATGATATGCTTCAGATGTGACGGTGATAAGGGAGCATCCATCAATAGATTCTTGTCACTAGTCATGTGATTTGTACATCCACTATCGAGAACCCACTCAGTGGCTTTGGGTTGATCATCCTGCAGATGAATTGGTACAACTTCTGATCTCATATACTTCATCAGTGAAGAATATGGTATCAAGTTCATCAGATGAATTTCATCAGTCAGTATAACAGATAAGCAGTATGAGGACGTGTGAAATGAAAGTTCATTTCATCATGATTAGCCTGCGTCCTTTCAGGCAATTTTGTCAGGTCCCCAACAAATTCTTCAGACGTTAAGGCACGTCTGGAGACCTGACCCTAGAAGATATTATTTCTTTTTCTTCATCACCCACATCTGAAGGGGTGGCAAAGAGTTCATTACTTTGCGAGCACCATACGAGAATGGTGGCATAGAAGCCAAACCATTTCGTTTCACATAAGAGGGGTTAGGGTAAGCATATGAATAAGCAGAGAAATTCTTCGAGGACTTATGAACATATTGGTTTGAAGAATAATGCACATATTCATAGCCCTTAGCTCTACCCTGCGAAACAGAGTTGTTAGCACGATGATAATCATATGAGGACTTTGATCCTTTTGAGGAATTTGATCCACGTGAGGAATTTGGTCCGTATGAGGACTTGGATCCATATGAAGAATTTGGTCCATATGAAGAATTTGATCTGGGGTTCCTATTCTTCACAGGTGGTGTCATGAGGACATTCACCTGAAGACTTTCAAGGCACTTCTTGGGAACCCAGATTTTCTTCATAGGGGAACCGTTCCTGGAGTTAGCGCCAACATATCTAGCAAATACTTCACCATTCAGATTTTTTAACACTTTATAGTTGGAGTCAAATGACTCATCAGAAGAATGAGGAGATTCGCATGTAAAGCCAGATAAGTTAGATGGATCAACTGGAGGTCCCTTTGCAGCAACCCATGAGGTTTTGGGATACCGCTTGTGCTTCCAATATGTTCCATCAAGATTGAGTTTCCTCTCAAAGGCAATACCCTCTTTCCTAGGGTTCCTATTGAGGATCTGCTTTTTAAGCACATCACAAAGAGTCTGATGCCCTTTGAGGCTTTTGTACATGCCTGTCGTGTATAGTTCCTTCAGCCCTGCATCGTCAGTGATACTAGCAATGTCCTCAGATGAGGAATTAGTGATAGCAGAGGCAGGTGAAGAATTTTTAACAGTTGAAGCATTTGAACATTCAGGTGAAGAATTAGCAGATTCACGTTCAATGCACTTTAAGCATGGAGGAACAAATTCTTTACGAGAAGCGCTGATTTGTTGAGCAAGTAATGAATCGCGCTCCTTCGAAGATCTTCATAACTCACTCTTAGCTTCTCAAGGTCTTGCTTTCTTTGAAGAAATTCATAAGAAAGTTTCTCATGATCGATAAGAGAGTGTTATGATGACTTTGAAGGTTGTCAAACCTAGACTGAATTCTCTCAAGATTTTCACCGAGGGCTTTAGTGCGATCCATTTCTTCACCCAACATATCATCACTTTTGTCTAGCATGTTTTGAACCTTTTCCAAGGCATGTTGTTGTTTGGTGGCAATGCAAACAAGTTTGGTATAGCTAGGTTCAATATCATCATCAGATTCATCATCATCAGATTCACAGTCACTAAATTTAGATGAGGAACATTCGGTTACCTCGTCACCCTTTGCCATGAGACATGATGCAGACGATGATGATTCTGGCTCGAAAGTCATCATTTTGAGAGATTCCATGAAGTCCTCAAACCAGGGATCATGACGGGTTCGATGACCTTCATAAACGTCGGAGATTCGGTCCCAGATAAGCTTTGCATTGCAAAGATGCATAATGTGCCTGAATTGATCTCTGGATAGGCGAACAGATGATATCCTTCGCCATGCAGTCAAGTCGAGTGTATTTGCGAATATCATCTGCACTCGCCGACTTGCATAGATCAGTAAGACCAATCTCAGTGACGGTCCACAGCTCGCTGTCCCTTGCCATGAGGCACTTCCTCATCATGGCCTTCCACTCGGGATAATCATGACCGTCAAAGATAGGGCATGTCACTTTCTTCATACCTGCAGTCGACATAACTAAAACTCAAGGTGGTTAAACCAAAATCACACAGAACAAGGGAGTACCTTGCTCTGATACCAATTGAAAGTGCGTTATATCGACTAGAGGGGGTGAATAGGCGATTTTATGAATTCTTCACCGAGGAATTTGCGGTGAGGAAATTCCTTAGCGAAGAACTACTTGCAGCGGAATAAGTACTCGAAGTAAGCATAATAGAATACACGCATGGTCATCATGATGAAATGAAGACAAACACAGAGTCTGAAGCGTAATCACAGGATAACACAAGATGAAGACAAACCGATCAAGAAATTGAACTGAGGAAATTGAGAAAGTCTTCACCAAAGTCTTCAAACACAGATATGAACAAACACTCAACACAAGAATGAGGAAATGAAAGGGTTGAGGAGATAGAACCAGAAGGTTGGTGAAGACAATGATTTGGTAGACCGGTTCAACTGCTGTCTCGGTTATGTAATGGTTGGAGCGGCTGAGTATTTAAACTCGAGGACACACAGTCCCGGACACCCGATCGGCCGAGCACGCAGCTCGTGACACCAAGTCCTCACCGTATTCTCCTTGAGCTAAGGTCACACAGACCTCGCCCAATCACTCGTGGTAAGTCTTCAGGTGACTTCCAAACCTTCACAGACTCGGTCACTTGGCGATCCACAATTCCTCTTGGATGCTCTAGACCATGACGCCTAACTGTCTGGAAGAAGCACAGTCTTCAAAGGTAACAAGCATCAGATCCACGCAAGATCAATCTCTTCAGTGATGCTCAATCACTTTGGGTTTGTAGGGGTTTGGTTTTGGGTTTTCCTCACTCGATGATTTTCGCTCAAAGTCCTTGGAGGATGGGTTGCTCTCAAATGACAAGTGTCAAGTTCTCTTGGAGCAGCCAACCAGCTAGTGGTTGTAGGGGGCGGCTATTTATAGCCTAAGGAGCAGCCCGACATGATAAGACATAAATGCCCTCCAATGATATGACCGTTAGGTGGATAAGATATTTTGGGACAGCTGGCGCGCAGCACAGCAACGGTCGGAAATTTGAATATCAAATTCCTCAGAGCTATCATGTTCCTCACTGTGTAGGCAATCCGCACTGGCGAATTCCTAACTCCTCAGTCAGAACAAATTCCTCAGCGATCAGAAGAACTTCGTCTCATCCTTTGAAGAAATTGACTGAATCAGTATGAGATTTCCAAAGGCTTCACTCGAAGGGATTGGTAGGTGTAGGATTTTGAGTTGAGCATCACATGGAAATTTTTCCTTAGTATTTCCTCGACCCCTTTAACAAAGAGACGGTGTTTCCTATGACTCAAGAAAGAGAAAAACGAAACTACGAAAGCAAAAGTCTTCACGCTTCATGTTCCTCAAATGAATACCAAGTCTTCAAGGTCACACCAATTTCTTCACTTTCAAAGTCTTCAGAAAGTCTTCAAAATATCAAAGTCTTCAGTCGAAGAGCTTCATTTTTAGGGGTCGACTTTCTCTGTAAATATCAAACTCCTCATAGACTTATGGACCTGTGTACACTCACAAACGCATTAGTTCCTTAACCTATAAGTCTTCAATCCACCAAAATCACTAAGGGGTACTAGATGCACTTACAAAGTTGATAAAGTTAAAGTTGATGATGTCGAAAAAATGTCGTGTCCTAAAGATATCAAAGGTATAAGAAGTTCCATTGGTCATGCTAGTTTCTATAGGAGAGTTATTAAAGACTTCTATAAAATTTCTAGGCCTCTTACTAATCATTTGCAAAAAGATGTTCCATTTTCATTATGATGTTTGTGTAGAAGCCTTTGAAATACTTAAGAAAGCCTTGATTTCTGCACCTATTGTTCAACCACCTGATTGGAACCTACCCTTTGAAATTATGTGTGATGCTAGTGATTATGTTGTTGGTGTTGTTCTAGGACAAAGAGTTGATAAGAAATTAAATGTTATTCATTATGCTAGTAAAACTCTAGACAGTGCCCAAAGAAATTATGCTACTACTGACAAAGAATTTCTATCAGTTGTGTTTGCTTGTGATAAGTTCAGATCTTATATTGTTGATTCCAAAGTAACTGTTCACACTGATCATGCTGCTATTAAATACCTTATGGAAAAGAAAGATGCTAAACCTAGACTCATTAGATGGGTTCTCTTGCTGCAAGAATTTGATTTGCATATTATTATTGATAGAAAGGGAGCTGAGAACCCCATAGCAGACAACTTGTCTAGGTTAGGAAATGTTCTTGGTGACCTACTACCCATTGATGATAGTTTCCCTAATGAACAATTAGCTGTCATAAATGCTTCTCATAGTGCTCCTTGGTATGCTGATTATGCTAATTTCATTGTTGCTAAATTTATACTGCCTAGTTTCACATACTAGCAAAAGAAAAAGTTTTTCTATGATTGAAGACATTACTTTTGGATGACCCACACCTTTATAAAGAAGGACTAGATGTTGTTATTAGACGTTGTATACCTAAGCATGAACAGGAACAGATCATACGCAAGTGTCACTCCGAGGCCTACGGAGGGCACCATGTTGGAGATAGAACTGCACACAAGGTATTACAATCTGGTTTTTATTGGCCTACTCTCTTCAAGGATGCTCATAAGTTTCTCTTGTCTTCTGATGAATGTCAACGAATTGGTAATATTAGTAGACGGCAAGAAATGCCAATGAATTATTCACTTGTTATTCAACCATTTGATGTTTGGGGCTTTGATTATATGGGACCTTTTCCTTCCTCTAATGGGTATACACATATTTTAGTTGCTGTTGATTAGATTACTAAGTGGGTAGAAGCTATTCCACCTAGTAGTGCTGATCATCACACTTCTATTAAAATGCTTAAAGAAGTTATTTTTCCGAGGTTTGGAGTCCCTAGATATTTAATGATTGATGGTGGTTCACACTTTATTCATGGTGCTTTCCATAAATTGCTTGCTAAATATGATGTCAACCATAGAATTGCATCTCCTTATCATCTTCTGTCTAGTGTTCAAGTAGAATTGAGCAACAAAGAAATTAAATTGATCTTGCAAAAGACTGTTATAGATCTAGAAAGAATTGGTCTAAGAAACTTGATGATGCATTATGGGCTTATAGAACTGCTTACAAAAATCCTTTGGGTATGTGTCCGTATAAAATGGTTTATGGAAAAGCATGTCACTTACCTCTAGAACTAGAACATAAATTTTCTCAAAACAAAATAACTAGAACATAAAGCATATTGGGCAATTAAACATCTCAACTATGATTTCAAACTTGCCGGTGAAAAGAGGTTATATGAAATTAGCTCAGTTGATGAATGGAGAACCCAAGCCTATGAAAATGCCAAGTTGTTTAAAGAAAAGGTTAAAAGATGGCATGACAAAAGGATACAAAAGCGTGAATTTAATGTAGGTGACCATGTCTTGCTATACAACTCTCGTTTACGATTTTTTGCAGGAAAGCTTCTCTCTAAATGGGAAGGTCCTTACATTATCAAGGAGGTTTATCATTCCGGTGCCATCAAGATCAACAATGTCGAAGGCACCAACCCGAAGGTGGTAAACGGGCAAAGAATCAAACATTATATCTCAGGTACTCCCATAAATGTTGAGACCAATATTGTTAATACCATAACACCGGAGGAGTACATAAGGAAGACCTACCCGAACGTTTCAGACCCCGAAAAGGAATAGGTATGTGGTACGGTAAGTAAATCGACTCCAAAACTTTTCTAATGGTAATTTTACTCTGTCTTGGAATATTTAAAAAATTAGGAAAATAAAAAGTAGTCTAAAAGTGCACGAGGAGGCGACAAGCCCTGGGGGCGCGCCTCCCTGGCTTGTGGCCACCTCGTGTGCTCTCCGGACTCCGTTTTCTTGTAGTACACTCCTTTTGCTCGGTAAAAATTCATTATATAATCTCCCGAAGGTTTTGACCACTGTACCACGGAAAAATCCTCTATTCTTATTTTGAGCTGTTTTTCTGACAGATCTAGATTGCTATGACGTCCCCAAGTGCTTCGAAGGACAAGTTCTTTGAGAAGGTCATCAACCCCTACCTTGCGGAGGTGCTGCAACACTCTCAAACAATTGAGATGCATGAGGGGGTGCTGCACATCCGCGATGTTCAAGGGCCAAGGAAGGCCGGAAGCGTGGACACAAGGCTCGTAGCAGCAAGACTTCAAGTGCCAAGGGATGGTGGAACGCGGACTCAACGCCAATCACTCCACGATCAAGGAATTTACTCGTGACCACAAGTTGGACACCAAGAACATCGAAGAGGCCATCTTCAAGCTTCACGAGAAAATCCAGCATCTCCAAGCCTAGATCCATGACCTGCAAAACCAAAACTATGAGTATGAATATAGATTTAAGAGGATGAGTTCGGCTATAGATTTGAGGATCCCGAAGACTCCTTCATCTTTCTATGATGGTGAGCCTATGCCCTGGAAGATGGAGGACAAGCCTACAACATCATCACCACCTTCGAAGAAAGAGATCTAAATACATGGGTATGGGCACTCCCCTTGGCAACTACCAAGCTTGGGGAAGGTGCCCGGTATCGTATCACTATCACATCTTTACCTTTATCATTTTCTTAGTTCGATCCTTTTGGTTATATCTTGATCTAGTGGAATAAAAGTTTTTCGTATGATTTAGCTTTTGAGTTTTGCTTTATGATCCATCTATGTAATCGAGTCTGTGAGTTATATAACAAAGAGTAGTTTTAAGTTGAGGGCTTTGTTTTCTTGTTTTGATCTTGAGGGAAAAAGAAAGAATGAAAAGATCATATAATGATCTTATGGAGAGTGATGACTTCACATATAAAGTGTATGATGAATTAAATTTGTTGAGAGTTGATAAACATAGTTTTGGTCATTGTTGCAATTAATAGGAAGTAATAAAGAAAGAGAGGTTTTTCACATATAAATATACTATCTTGGACACCTTTTGTGATTGTGAGCACTCATTAAAATATTACATGCTAAAAATTTGATGTTGGACTAGCAAGACAACATAATGGGTTGTGTTTTCTTATATCCGAATAGAAGTTATATTGTCTTGGATCCTCCAACATGTTTAGCTTACTTCTCATCCCATGCTAGCCAAATCTTTTGCACCAAGTAGAGATACTACTTGTGCATCCAAGTAAGATCCTTCAAGTAAGTTTTCATCGGTACAAGCAATAAAAATTGCTCTCTAAATATGTATGATCTTTTAGTGTGGAGAAAATAAGCTTTATACGAACTTGTGATATGAAGAAATAAAAGCGACGGACTGCATAATAAGGTCCTTTATCACAAGCAGCAATATAAAGTGACGTTCTTTTACATTAAGATTTTGTGCATCCAACCATAAAAGCGCATGACAACTTCTGCTTCCCTCTGCGAAAGGCCTATCTTTTACTTTTACCTTCTACCCTTATACAAGAGTCATGGTGATCTTCACCTTTCCTTATTACACCTTTTCATTTTGGGCAAGCACTATGTGTTGGAGAAAGATCCAGATATATATATCCACTCGGATGTAGATTATCATAAAGTATTATCACTGACATTACCCTTGAGGCAAAAGGTTGGGAGGCGAAACTATAAGCCCCTATCTTTCTCTGTGTTCGATTGAGGCTTTGAACTCATAAGTATCGCGTGAGTGTTAGCAATTGTGAAAGACTAAAAGATAGTTGAGTATGTGAACTTGCTATACAAAAGCTCATACATTGACTCTTTCCGATATTATGATAAATTGTAGTTGCTTCCATGACTGAGATCATAGTTTGTTAGTTTTCAATAAAATTTTTGATTCACACTTGATCTTGTGAACGAATTGTTACTTTAGCATAAGAGATTATATGACAATATATGTTGTTGTTCTAAGTATGATCATGATGCCCTCATGTCCGTTTCTTTTATCGACACCTCTATCTCTAAACATGTGATCATATTTATCGATTTCGGCTTTTGCTTGAGGGCAAGCGAGGTCTAAGCTTGGGGGAGTCGATATGTCCATTTTGCATCATGCTTTTATATTAATATTTATTGCATTATGGGTTGTTAATTACACATTATGGTACAATACTTATGCCTTTCCTCTCTTATTTTACAAGATTTACATGAAGAGGGAGAATGTCGGCAGCTAGAATTCTGGGCCGGAAAGGAGCAAATCTGAGAGACCTATTCTGCACAACTCCAAAAGTCCTAAAAATTTATGGAGAATTATTTTGAAATATATCAAAAATAATGGGCGAAGAAAATACCATAGGGGACCCACCAGGAGGCCACAAGCGTGGGGGATGCGCCCTAGCCCCCCCCCCCTAGGCGTGCCCCTAGGGCTTCTGTGCCCCCTATCAGGTCTCTGGTGCCCATCTTCTGCTATATGGAGGGTTTTGACCTAGAAAAAACATAACGAAGCTTTCGGGATGAAGCCCCGCCATCTCGAGGTAGTACTTGGGCATAAGCAATCTAGGGCTCTGGCGGAGCTATTCTGCCAGGGAAACTTCCCTCCCGGAGGGCGAAATCGAAGCCATCGTCATCACCAACGATCCTCTCATGGAGAGGGGGTCAATATCCATCAACATCTTCACTAGCACCATCTCCTCTCAAACCCTAGTTCATCTCTTGTATCCGATCTTTGTCTCAAAACCTCATATTCGTACATATGTGTTGCTAGTAGTGTTGATTACTCCTTGTAGTTGATGCTAGTTGGTTTATTCGATGGAAGATCATCTGTTCATATACTTAATGATATTCAATACCCCTCTGATTATGAACATGAATATGCTTTGATAAGTTAAGTTTGTTCTTGAGGACATGGGAGAAGTCTTGTTATAAGTAATCATGTGAATTTGGTATTCGTTCGATATTTTGATGAGATGTATGTTGTCTTTCCTCTTGTCGTGTTATGTGAACGTCGACTACATGACACTTCACCATGGTTTGGGCCAGGGGAAGGCATTGGGAAGTAATAAGTAGATGATGTGTTGCTAGAGTGATAGAATCTTAAACCCTAGTTTATGCGTTGCTTCATACGGGGCTGATTTGGATCCAGATGTTTCATACTATGGTTAGATTTACCTTAATTCTTCTTTCTTAGTTGCAGATGCTTGCGAGAGGGGTTAATCATAAGTGAGAGGTATGTCCAAGTAAGGACAGCACCCAAGCACCGGTCCACCCGCATATCAAATTATCAAAGTAACGAACGCGAATCATATGTGCAAGATGAAAACTAACTTGACAATAATTCCCATGTGTCCTTGGGAGCACTTTGCTTTATATAAGAGTTTGTCCAGGCTTGTCCTTTGCTACAAAAAGGATTGGGCCACCTTGCTGCACCTTAGATACACTTGTTACTTGATACCAATTATGAATTGTCTTATCACACAACTATCTGTTACCGATAATTTCAGTTCTTGCAGAGAATATCTTGCTGAATATCACTTGTCATTTCCTTCTGCCTCATTGGGTTATACACTCTTACTTATAGAAAGGACTACGATAGATTCCCTATACTTGTGGGTCATCAGGAGATGATATTTGTGATTGGGTACCTGATAGATGTTAATGATGTCTCCCCGGCAACGGCGCCAGAAATTCTTCCTGATTGCTTGTATCTCCGTTGGTATTTCCCTGAAGAGGAGAGGATGATGCAGCACAGCAACGATAAGTATTTCCCTTATTTATGAAACAAGGTTATGAATCCAGTAGGAGAACCAAGCAACACTATGTAAACAGTACCTGCACACAAATAACAAATACTTGCAACCCAACGCGTAAGAGGGGTTGTCAATCCCTCCTCGGTATTGAGATAGATTAAATTGTATGAGTTTGGATAAATAGATCTAACAAAAACAAAACAAAAATTAAATAAATAAAAAGTGCAGCAAGGTATTTTTGGGTTTTTGGAATAATAGATCTGAAAAAAATATGATAGAAAATAGACCCGGGTGCCATAGATTTCACTAGTGGCTTCTCTCGAGAAAATAACATATGGTGGATAAACAAATTATTGTTGGGCAACTGATAGAAGAGCAAATAATTATGACGATATCCAAGGCAATGATCATGTATATAGGCATCACGTCCAAGATTAGTAGACCGAAACGATTCTGCATCGACTACTATTAGTCCACACATCGAACGCTATCCAGCATGCATCTAGTGTATTAAGTTGATGGAGAAACGGAGTAATGCAATAAGAACGATGACATGATGTAGGCAAGATATATCCATGTAGGAACAGACCCCATCTTTTTATCCTTAATGGCAACGATACATGCGTGTCCCTACTCCTTCGGTCACTGAGATTGAGCACCACAAGATAAAACCCATCACAAAGCACCTCTTCCCATTGCAAGAAAAATCAATCTAGTTGGCCAAACCAAACCATAGTTTTGCAGAAGAAATACGAGGCTATAATAATCATGCATATAAGACTCAAATAATATTCATAGATATATGTGATCATAAACTCACAATTCACTGAAACCAACAAACACACTGCAAAAAGTCATTACATCAAATAGATCTCCAAGAACATCAAGGAGAACATTGTATTAAGAATTAAAAAGAGACAAGATGCCATCTAGCTACTACCTACGGACCCATAGGTCTATGGTACACTACTCACGCATCATCGAAGGAGCACCAATGAGAATGATGAACCCCTCCGTGATCGTGTTCCCCTCCGGCAAGGTGCCGGAATAGGGCTCTAGATTGGATCTCGTGGTTCTGGAACTTGCGGCAGCTGGAATTGTTTTTCGTCAACTCCCCTAGGGTTTTTGGAATATTTGGGTATTTATATGGATGAGAGGCGGTGGAATGGACTCCCGTGAGCGCCACTACCCACCATGGCGCGCCAGGGGCCTCTGGCGCGCCTTGGAGCCTTCTGGGCCCCACATGCCTTACATCCTACACTTCCTTGGCTCCCAAGTTGTCTTCTAGGCAGAAAAAATCTCCAAAAGTTTCGCTGTGTTAGGAATCCATTTGATATCGATATTCTGTGAAGTAAAATACAAGCAAAAAACAACAACTGGCACTGGGCACTATGTCAATAGGTTAGTCCCAAAATATGATATAAAGTTGCTATAAAATGAATATAAAACATCCAAGAATGATACTATAACAGCATGGAACAATCAAAAAATATAGATACGTTGGAGACGTATCACCCCTCTCGTGCAAGAACGAGTGAATAAACACTCATCATGAGAATAACCCGCTTAGCATGGAAGATATTGACTACCCCCTGTCGCTCCATGAGCGGTCCAGGTACACAAAACATATGTTCATTTGAAATTTTAGAGGTGGCACATGCAAATTTACTTGGAACGGCAGGGTAATGCCGCATAGGTAGATATAGTGGACTCATATGGAATGACTTTGGTTTAAGGATTTTGAAGCACAAGTAGTATTCCTGCTTAGTACAGGCGGAGGCTAGCAAATAGGTTGAGAAGCGGCCAGCTAGAGAGCAAAAACAGTCATGAGAATGCACTACAAATAATTAACATTCAGTACTAGCATGAGTAGGATATAAACACCATGAACATAAATATCATAGAGGCTATGTTGGTTTTGATTCAACTACATGTGTTATCATGTGCCAAGTCAAGCCACTTGAAACATTTAGAGGAGGATACCATATCATCATACTACATCACAATCATTTTAATGCATGTTGACATCTAAGATAACTCATTATCCACTCCTAGCTACTTAAGCATGGCATGAGCAACTATAATCTCTAATTGTCATTGCAAACATGTTTAATCATAACATGTTGAATCGTGGATACTGAGTTAAACATATTTACAAAAACAAAAACTAGTTGAGTTCATACCCGTTTTTCCCTGCCACAATCACTTCATCAAATATCATCCTTATTGCCTTTCACTTGCACGACCGAATGATGAAAATAATAATAGTGCAAGAGTGTCGTGGACTAAGATGGAATCTGCAAACATTTTATTCAGAGGAGAAGACAAAATAGTATGGGCTAGCTCTTTATTAGATCAACAATAATGCATATGAGAGCCACTCAAAATTTTCATCGTGGTCTTCTCCTCGGTATGGCTCAAAAATAAGGAAAAGAATTTCAGAGAAACACACTGAAATATTTTTGGAATTTTTACTTTTTCTTGAAAGAAGCAAAGCAAAGAAAGGAAAGCAAAAACGAGAAAAACTATTTACACGGTAAAGCTCCCAACAAGCAAAAGAAGAAGTGAGAAATCTTTTTGGGTTTTCTTTTAATACTACAACTAATTAAACTAGAAAGAAAAACCAAAAAGAAGCAAGACATATTTTTGGACTTTCTCAAAGTTTTTCAAACACACAAGACGAAAGCGAGAAAATAAATCTAGCATGGATAATACAATGGAAAAAGTGTGAACACCGACAACTATAATGAAGTGTGTGAATATGAATATAATGTTGGTGGAAATACGTACTCCCCCAAGCATAGGCTTTTGGCCTAGCTTGGTAATCACCATCCGTAGCCATCCGGTCCCATGTGAAAGTGCATCCGTAGGCAATAATGTCCGCTGCTAGGATAGTGTATCCGTTCCTGGCAATAGAATCAAAGAAAGCAGGTGCAGGCAACGGGATAATATCACGGGTTTTCTCACTCAAAACCAAGTTGTGATGAATGTTGTTAAAAGAATCAGCAGCATCAGTAAATTGGTGTCCACCATTGCCTGGTGATCTAGATAAACTCGAGGCAAACAATAGTCATGGTGGCGTGTCTGAACATTAAAGTGACTCGCTACACGAGTGGCATAAATACCACCATGGAGTTTGCCCTTAGTTCTGTCAAGGTGCAGACGATGTGCAATAATAGATCCTAGGTTAAACGTGTGGTCATTGTGAAGTGCACGGTGTAAAATGGCGAGGTCGGGAGCACTAGATAAACAACCCTTCTCCCTAGCAGTCAAACACTTCAAAATAAATAAAGCAAAGTAATTCACAGAAGAAACTGCGGACTAGTGGCGGTGGCTTTCTACACGCCAATTTCCTCATCCACTGTCAAAGTGAGGAGGAAGTCCTCAAACTCTACCGGTTTAGGCCCTCTTAAATCCCCGTCAGAGGGAATCAAACATATTTCACAAAATTCAGTGAGCGGTATCTGACAGGTTTCAGAATATAAATTAAACTGCACCGCAGGAGGTTCATACTATTCCAAAAATAAAAATTTGCAGAAAGGATTTCGTGAGGATGTGGTATTTGTTACACTCATCTGAGAGGAAGTTGGTTAGCCCGACATTTGCATTGAATTGGGAAAACTCTTGATGGACCCTGGCCTCGTCCATGAAGGCATTATGTGGCCATTCACATGGATGCACCTGCATTGTTCTTGAAGTGTTGAGGTCGTTGTCCGATGATTCCCCAATGACTCCCTTCACACTCTTTTTGGAGGAATACTTCCGGAAGATATTCATCTTTTTCTATGAACAAAATTCTGAAATTTTTGGGTCACAAAATTTTGTCAGCAAAACTTTAGAAGACTGATAGAAACTACTCATATGAATGCCTAGAGGCCAAATCAAGCATTCAACCTACTTGGAATTCAAAGAATTCAACATGCAAGATCATTTACAGCAGCACCAAGAGTAGCTAAATACTCAAAATATAAACCACTAGAACAAAAACTAATTAGAGCAATGGAGGAGTCACATACCAAGTAGCAATCTCCCAAAACAGTTTCAGAAATGGAGCTTCGAGCAAAGAGATCGAAATCCGCGGGTTTGAGAGCAAGAACATGAGAGAGAGAGAGAGATGGAGTGATTTTTTTGGAGGTAGGTGATGACATGGGCTAAAGGGATAAGTGAAGGGGGCCATGTGGGGCCCACTACCCACCAGGGCGCTTGGGGTAGCTGGCGCGCCCTGGTGTCTTCTGGGCACTAGGGGCACCCCCCCCGGTGATGTAATTTGTATAAAAAATTCTTAAATATTCAGAAAAAATCATGTAAAAATTTCAGGTCATTCTGAGCACTTTTAGTTTTGGCCATTTTTTATTGCACGAAAAATTCAGAAACCAGGATAAACATGGCATTTTATTTAATTTAACTAAGATTAACAAAAACCAAAAAGTCGGGACAGAAGGTTGTGCTTACTAAATTCATCGACCACATGCCTCTCGAAAATAATCCAGTAATAAGGTTGATCAAGTCTTATTAACAACCACTTCCGATTAGCATGAACCCGGAGAATTTTTAAAAAAACACTAAGTTACGTCAACAGGGATATGCATATCCCCAACAATAAGTATTTCATATTTCTTTTTGGTAGTAGGTAAAGGGAGTTGAAAAATTCCAATAGTAATTGTCGAAGATTTTTCAATAACATTAATACCATTCACTTGAAATTGTTTCTTCGGAAGTGCACCGTATGCTCATTACCATTGATATGAAATTAACTTTGCTTTTATTGCAATCATTAATAGCCCCTGTAGTATTCAAAAAAGGTCTACCAAGGATAATCGACATGTTGTCGGCCTCGGGCATCTGAAGTATAACAAAGTCTGTTTGAGATAGTAACATTTGCAACAACAACGGACACATCCTCACAAATACCGATAGGTATGGCAGTTGATTTGTTAGCCATTTGCAATGATATCTTAATGGGTGTGAGTTTATTCAGATCAAGTCTTTTATATAAAGAGAAAGGCATAACACTAACATCAGCTCCTAAATCACATAAAGTAGTTTTGACATAATTTCTTTTAATAGAGCATGGTATATTTGGTATTCTTGGATCTCCAAGTTTTTAAGGTACTCCATCCTTAAAAGAATCATTAGCACGCATGGTGGAGACTTCAGCTTCAGGTATTTTTCTTTTATTAGTGACAATATCTTTCATGTATTTAGCATAAGGGGCCATCTTTAAAATATCAGTGAAACGAGTGCGCGAAAAGACTGGCCTAAGCATTCAGCAAAGCGTTCAAATTCTTCTTCATCCTTTTTATTAGATGGTTTAGGTGGGAAGGGCATGGGTTTCTGAACGCGTGGTTCTCTTTCTTTACCGTGTTTTCTAGCACCAAAGTATCTTTTATCATACCATTTATTTTTAGGTTGTGGGTTATCAAGATCAACAATAGGTTCTATTTCAACACCATTATCTGGTTCTTTATCATTGTCTGGATGAACATCTACATGAACGTCATCATTATCATTTTCATTATCAATAGGTGAATTTTCATTACCAGATTGAGTTTCAGCATCAGAAATAGAAACATCATTGTTATCTTCAAAAGGTTTTTCCACCTCAGATTCAGTAGAAGTATGCAAAGTCCTATCATTTTTCTTTTTCTTCTTCCTTTTAGAAGGACTAGGTGCATCAGTATTAATTATTTGAGAGTCTTGTTCAATTCATTTAGGGTGACATTCAGGATAAAGTGGCTGCTGAGTCAATTTGCCCCCTCTACACTACAAAAAAATACACTTCCGTGATGATACGTGTTTGTCACAGTAGGTCACGTTTTCTGTCATGCAAGTACATCCATGACAAATTTATGACAAAATCAAGATAGTCATACCTGTGTTGTCGTAGAAGTGTTCCATGACATTACCAAAATTATCATCACGGAAGTGTCCACTTCCATGACGATAAATCACGCAGCGTCCGCGGAAGTGCTTTCGTCAAGGGTGACCGACACGTGGCATCCACCGTAACGGAACGCCGTTAAGCTATTGGGTCCGGTTTTGGATCCGATAACCCGTTAACAGCCCCTACCAATGGGGATTTTCCACGTGTAAAATCATCATTGGCTGGAGGAAACACGTGTCGGCTCACTGTTGGGATAGATGTCATCCACTCATTGGACCCAAAGCGCCTATGATACGCCGACACGTGGCACGTCCCAATAGGGGCCCATTCCTGTGAAAAGGTCGGCCTGTTTGACTTGGTCAAAAGGTGGCGGGCCAGCCCACGGCAAGCCTGTGAACGGCCTGTTCGCATATAGCCCATTTACAGCCCGCTAACCCAGGGCCCGTTTATGGCCTATCTGAATTAGGCCCAGTAGCGTCATCTGGGCTGTCCAATATAATTCCAGCCCGTTTTAACTTCTTGGCCCATGTATGGCCCATGATGTCTTTCGACCCATATTTGGCCCTTAGTACTCTCGGCCCATTAACGGCCCGTGGTAAAACTAGCCCGTAATGAACAGTGTATCACTTTATACCCATTAACGGCACGTGGTGAAACTGGGCCATAATGAACAGTGTATCACTTTATACCCATTAACGGCCCATTATTCCATTGGGCCGTTTCCAGCCCATGTTATCTTTCGGCCTTCTCGGGGCCCATTTATTCTTGGGCTCATTTCCACATTCGTTTACTTACGGCCCGTTACTGTCATTTTCTGCTTGTGGGCCAAATTCAGCCCATGGTTACAGTCGGCCCATTTGTGGCCCGATAATACGTTGGGCCGTTTTCATGTCAAAAAAAACCGTTGGGCTGTTTTCATAGAGTTATCAAATACGGCCTATTAATGACCCGTTATTGTCCACGAATAGTACGACCCATGATTGGCAAAATGATGATACGCCCCGTAGAAGGCCCATGGATCCTACGGCCCGTAAAAGTCCCATGAATCATACAGCTCGTAGAAGGCCCATGGATCCTACGGCCCGTATAGAAGGCCAATGGATTCTATGGCCCGTAGAAGGCCCATGGATCATACGGCCCGCAGGAGGCCCATGGTTACAACAGTCCATGTGTTGCCATGATTATTTTGGCCTAGTTTCCAAAGATAGGTTATTGTGGCCACAAGAAAAACACAGAAAAAGAACTGCAGTGACTACAAGCAAACAACTAAACAAGACAATAAGGAAATAAATAAGCAAGAAATTAACGCTAGCCTATTACTGCTATTACACATAGTACATCCACTGGGCATCAAAGTTCACCACCAGTGCAAATATAGGGAACAAAGAAGCATATTACATACACTGGCCATCAAAATTGGCCACCAGTGCAAATAAACGCAGCAGCAAAACAAGAGCATAACTGAAACAACTTCAGAAGAGCTCAAGAAACGTGGTATCCACCATGCTCGCAATAAGCTTAGCAAGCTTATTAGCTTTGTCCTGTTTGGCGCTAAAATCCTCCAACGCTTGTTGTTGCACCAGTAAGTATGCATATGAATGCTCCAGGGACTTCCGCAGTCCTTCCGCTTCTTGTCGCAGCACAGCTGATCGATGTCTCTCAGCTTGTAGTTGAGAGTCAAGAAACCGAACTGATTCATACACTGAGTTTGAATAGCTTGTGCAAGCGGTGATGGTCAGTTACTCCAACATTAAACCAAGACAGGACTTTGGGGTTGTCTCACTGTCTTCGAGATAGTCTTCCTTAGTTGTTTTATCAGCTTTGTTGGAGACCAACAAGGATGTGTCACTATCCTGAACCTTATCTGCATTACTTTCTTTACCATTGCTTAATAAGGCACTCTTCCCCAATATTCTGTCAGCATTCTGAAAGAAGAAACAAGCAGACACGTAACAGTTTAGCATGTACTAGTATATGAAACTCATTTCGATGAACCAGTTCATTAGTAAGGTGGACAGGATTAAACTACCAAGTCTTCTATTGCCAAGTACTAGTACATAATAAAAGCATCAAACAAACATATATCTATGTCCTATGGTCACTGCATTGTCTTGCCAAATCAAAATAGAGACACGGTTCAAATCATATCAGTTCAAGACAAAGCAGCAGTGAAAGAATACAAAGCGTGGGAAACTACATGAAACAACAAGGTTTCAGATGGGTACCACGGGTCTACATGTACAACAACACTATTTGCTTTGTTGTGATGCTAGTAATGTGCATGATATGTACACAATTGAAATTGAAATCAACAGAGCTATTGATAAGAGCAAGCCTGTTAATGAAACATGCGTGAACATACCTGCTGTGCCATTGGAGTTTCGATTGGATCCTTCAATTTCAAAATAGGTTTCTTTGAGTAAATACAGTGATACAAGAGCAAAGCAGTATGCACGATAGCAATCATAGTTAAAAATGCGCACCTAAGCGAGCGCTTAAGCGCACCTAGGCTCTAGGGGTGTGTTTGGTTCGGGAACAAAGTGGAATGGAATGGCATGGTTCCATTCCACCGGAACGGGTCGGTTCCGTCTTCGTGTTTTGTAGGAGCAATAGCGAGGAATGGAATGATTACATTTCGGTGTTTGGTTTGAGTGATGGAATGTAATGGAATAAAGTTATTCATCTCATTTGATTACACTGATTCATACTGAATTTGATTTTGATAGAAAACTAAACTGAACTATACACACTTGATTAAACTGAACGGTGCATTAGATGCTGCAGTGCTGAACAAATCAAAAGTTCAGGTAGCCACAACTCATCATTCAGCCAACATAATAGGATTGGAAAAATCAATGGACGATGAATGTGATGAGTGATCATCAGAGGTTGCATTGTCACAATACTGGAGATTGTTGTTGGCCGCTGCTACTTATTGTTGTTGTTTGCTGCGTCACTGAGTCGCTGCCTAGTGCCTGTACACTACATGTCTCTGTACACTGCCTGATTGTTGTTGTTTGCTGCGCCGTTGAGGTTGCATCGTACCTGCACACTGCATGTCGCTGCCCTGCCGGCCACCAGCCCGCATGCTGCCACTACACCAAGAGAGATGAGGGAAACCAGAAGAACGACGTGCGCGAACTCGTGACCACCGAAGATGGGCACCTCAAGTGCGCCCGGCCTCCATGACCGGCTGAAGAAGATGACTGAGAGCGCTGCCCGGCCTCCCTGCTCGGTTGAAGAAAACGAGTGAGACGGCCACGAGCGCGACGGCAAGAAGCGCTAGCGCGAGGATGCAGCGGTGGCGAGTCATGACGCGCGGTGGGGCTGCTGCTGGCGGCACGCGCAAGATTGGGGAGGGGGTGGCAGCGCCGGAGAGGGGGAGACGAGGCAGTGGCTGGGGGCGTCGCAGATCAGATGGGGAGAGAGACTAGGGGGTGGAGGCTGGCGGCACACCAAGCCGGAGAGAGACGAGGAAGAGGATGACAGTCGGGGTTGAGGCGTTCCACGTGGTCCGCTCGTTTTCGAGGAACTGCCCAGTTCGGGATAATGAGCGAATATGACGTTCCTGGGAACTGGTGGGTTTCGGTTCTTGTGGCAAACCAAACGCGAGAACGGTCGCTCGGGATGGGTCCGACCCATTATGTTCCATGCCATTACAGAAAGTAAACACACCCTAGGTGTTGGCGAAATGCATTGCGCATAACTACGCTTAATCTGTGCATAACTGCGCATAAGCATGCACTTTGGTCAGTAAAGCACAAGGCGGTGGAAAAACGCACAATTAACGCCTAGCGCTTTTTGGAACTATGATAGCAATGGAATCTTAAATTAGAACAGTTGTTCTTCAGGTTTAGGCACTTGTTCTACATAAATAGAAAATGAGCTCATAGACCTTACCACATTCTTGGTTCAGGACCAGTACAGAACAAGGCGTTCCCAGTCATCGTCCAGTAAATGTGTCTCAGGAGAACGTAAGGGAATTTGATGAGTTTCTTTGCCGGTGGAGTACGTATTCTTCAGGTAATTTCGATACTGCCACCAAGCATTCTTGAATATAGCAGAGGTATTAGCACAGGTTACCTCATACTGAGTTTCCAAATCGGTCCTTCTCTATAGAGAAAAATGGGAAAATTTGTTGTATTATAACCATCATGGAGGTAGGATGTATGGGACAAAGCAAAATAATTGCCATGAATAACATTATTTACACATAACTCCTGGACAAACACCTGCAACTGGCATTTTCCTTCATCTTCAGTATAATACTTCCAAGATGGGAAGATACACACATATGATTTAACAACATTAAACGCGATAGATGCTAAAGTACGACTAGCTGGTTGTGCTTCCTCCACAGGAATAGGCGTACTAACTGGTGGAGTTGGGGTTCGCCGTGGTAGTACTGGACCTTTGGGCACTGGAGTTGCCTTACTAACTACTCTTGTTTGGGAGCTCTGTGGTGGAGATGGTGTTGTGTCAACATGAACTGGGTTACTATCTGCTGGGGTTGGGGTTAGATTGGGTGAAGCTGGTTCTCTGTCCATCGATGAGGGGTACAATCATGAGAGTTTGGGTTATGTGTGGTAGGGTTGGTTCTCGTGCATGTACAACCGGGTGCTATCTCCACCAACAGTAGCACTGTTTTATTTGAAGACCGTGTTTTAGTCCACTAGATGTCGCATCACCCGGCTCCAATTCAAATGGTGATGAACAGGAAACATAGTTGAATGTACAGACATTGTATGAGCGATGATGCAATAGATAGTGTGGAAAAAGAGGACATGAAATAGTTGACATGTATATTGTTTAACTCAAGCGGATAGCATGACATAATTTCACATATATGATGTCTATCTAAACTGGATAGCATAGCATAACATAATTCAAAGATATGATGAATAACTAAACGACGTGCCAAGTTAGAGCATACACCTCGGTGGGGGAATAGGACTGGTCATCTGTCGCTGAATCCATCTCTGAGGAGCTATCGGGACCCAACAAGAGATCTGCTTCGACAGGTAGCACTGTCTGCTCTGAAGGCCTTGTTTTCACTCCAAATTTTTCATTCTCCCACCCAAATGGCTGATTCACAGGAAGAGTAGTTTAATGTACAAACATTGTCGACAAATGGAAATGTAATGAAGAAAAGGATGGGCAAGATATCATTCAAATATATGATGCCTGGTTAAACAGGATGGTATTGCACATTTCACATATATTATGGCTGGCTAAAAGACATGAGACCGCATAATTCCCTTTATATGATACTGTAAACTAAACAGTGGCAACAGTAACATGTCTAAACTAAGAAGATGACATATATGATGTCAAAAGTAGGCAATCGCATAGCAACATATGCATGATATGACTAACATCATCATGCCAAGGTAGAGCAAACACCATGGGGGTAAATAGGAGTGGTCAACGTGCAGATCCGCCTCGAGCAGATATCTTCCTCTTGATTACAATCTGGAGAGGGGTGGGGAGGGTTTGCCATTGAACCCACAATGGAGCGAAGTTTGCATGCCATTGTATTACCGCGCAAAACTCTTCTCTTTTTTCTCTACATGTTCAGCATGACTGTGTACAATATATGACATGCATAAGAAAAAAATATGGTGAGATTATGTAAAGAGAGCATGCAGAAATTTAGAGTGATGGTAACAACCAGTGGATGGATCCAAAAATAATGATAGCAGCCTGATGATTGACTCAATTTAATAAAAAGACAGATGATGATTGCTTTACTATTTGTTTCCCACCCAAGATGAACAACATAGGCATACCCTAGGTGAACCAGATATTATACAAAGATACTATTCATTGCTTCCTTGATATGTGCCCCACAACTAATTTAGAACTCAAGTTTGAACATTAATTTGGACCTGACTTGGAGTCCAAGAGGTGAACAGGACGATAAAGTAGCAGGTAATTTTAAGCAATGCATAACATAAGCAGAATCAAAAGAGTGCGATCTCTTGTGGACCGTGTACTCCTCAGGTTCATCTGCTGAGTCAATGATGGTGATGCCGTTGCGGTGGGTGACGGTGTCCTGGACTAGGGGGTACTCACCACGTCATCTCCCGGTCTGTTAGATTGGGCCGAGGACCCCCATGGCCGTATACTCATGGGCGATCCGAACAGGCCGCATAAAAGGAAGATTCCACAAGACTTGGCGATCAAGACAAGGACTCCTCCCCACCGGCGTATTCGGCTAGGACTCTTGTTATCCTAGGCCTCTGGTGCATTATATAAACCGAGGCCAGGCTAGTCGATAGAGATATACAACAATCATACCATAGGCTAGGTTCTAGGGTTTAGCCTCTATGATCTCGTGGTAGATCTACTCTTGTACAACCCATATCTTCAATATTAATCAAGCAGGAAGTAGGGTTTTACCTCCATCGAGAGGGCCCAAACCTGGGTAAACATTGTATCCCTTGCTTCCTGTTACCATCAGCCTAAGACACACAGATCGGGACCCCCTACCCGAGATCCGCCGGTTTTGACACCGACATTGGTGCTTTCATTGAGAGTTCCGCTGTGTGTTCGGCAAAAGGTCGATGGCTCGCCTACAGATCAACTGCGACTTCGGCATCTTCGTCACCAGCTCATTGGTCACCTTGGTTCGACCAAGGACTACGCCCTACCTCCGATCGTCATGTTCGGATGAGGGCCTTCATCAACATCAACTCCGATCTCTATCAAGATCATGGAGGAATCATCCCGGGAGCCCGGGGCTCAACGTCAACATTGCCCTCGGGCGACTGTGCTGTTTTTCTGGACAGCGAACTTATATCCGGCGCCACCGCCTCCTCAAGTGTCGTTTTAATGATTGCTTCAGTGGAATTGTGCGGAATTGAGTCTGCAACAACCCTGGAAAATTTCATCGAGTTCCGATGGAGGAATCTCTGGCAATCCACGATATACCGGAGCCCTGTCAAATCTGGACGGGAATCTGGACGAGTTTAGGGCGTGGTGTCCAGCTTCTAGCTCAGACATCCTTTGGAAGATCCAACCGTTGATCGGCTGCTGAATTCCTATATCCACCACCCCTCAAAATTTCAGCTCGATCCGACCGTCCAAACTCCGGGAACCTTTCGATTAGTGCATCACTTTTCGGATCTATTTTCTGTGCGAAAACGAATCTGACCCGAGTTCGTCTCTTTTATGAACGGGATTTCGGACATCCTTTTTGAAGGAAGTTTTGTATGGGGTATTGTGTTTTGTTTCCGAACACATCCCACTAACTTTAAAATATTTTGAACATGATCTTCAACATCATGCTGGTGTCAAACCAGTCCGGCAATATTGCTCCACGGCCGCTGACCTGCGCTAAACACGTCGTCACTTTGTTGAGTCGAGCTCAACTTCTTCGGATCATCATCTCGGCAAGCCGAACAAGAGTTCAGCATCGGAAACTTCTTCGGATCATCATCTCGGCAAGCCGAACAAGAGTTCAGCATCGGAAAGGATAAATCATCACCAACATCGCCGCCCCATGGATTACACTGAGCAGGCACACCGGCATCGCCGCACGGTCACTTCATCAAGCCGGCATTGACCACGTCACGACCTGCATCGGCAGGGCCGCACTGTTGCTCCTTCAAGCCGGTTTCCATCACGCCGACCTACATCGGCTCATCGGCTTACATCGAGGCTTCGACATCCCGGCTGGACTGGGGGCTTCGCCACCTCTTCATCAACCTATACTCCAGAGACTTCGTCGTCACTGGCCGACCAGCTCCGTCACGTTAGCTGGACCGAGGGCTTTTCCTTGGCAAGCCAACCTTTGCCAGCATTGCCATGCCGTTGCTTTATCACCCGTTAGGCAATGGGTGTGCGGATCGAGTCCCAATTTTGGGAATCACCTTCCTTCGGATTGCTACAATAAATAAACCAGGTGCTATTAATCCTAGTATTTTTTGCTTGTTTGGGTTCATTTTTTCCAAGGAATTATTCCTCTGGTTTGTCCATCATAAGTACGCAGGTCTATCAAATGGTGGCCGCATTAACGACGATCGCATGGTGGTTCCGTCAGTTTCCATACATAGTCCAGCGAACGCCACATCCGGAACTCGGACCGACCTGTGAATTCAGGCTCTGCCACGCCTTTACCGCATCACGCTGACGCCCTGCATCGACATTGACTTCAAGCGCCAGCCATATTTCTTTTATTACTCACTTTGCATAAATTATTTATTATGCAACATCTTTTATTATTACTATTATCCCCGATCTGCACTATTTTTTGTGCACAGGAAAATGATCCAGCTGGGCTATATCCTTTGGTGTCACCTTGGCTGGACGGGGGGCTTCGTCAACACTTCATTACCCCATGCCGGGGACTTCGGTATCACTCTGCCGGCCTGCATTGACCGTGCTATGTCACCACTTCGGAGTGCCGAGCTCTTTGCTCCGCCACCTCGGGACCGGCTTGGGGGATGGAACCTTGTCCCGCATCAAGCTCGAACCGCGTCATCAATACCGAACACATTAACCAGCTAAGTTGCCTTCATGCTCGAAGTTTTAAGTTTTTAATTTATGTTCGGTTCAACCAAGCATTATACTTTTTTCTTTTGGAAAAAAGTTGCTTGTAAAAATTTCCTTGTCCAAACTTTGTTTGTGATGCACAAATTCAAATACCCCGTTTACTTGGGGGCTCCCTGGCTGGAGCTTTTCCTCTTGCATATGATTATACTTGTACGGCTTCGTTCCTTGTTCGTGTATCACGCCACAATATGCACCATATTGACCTAAGTGATTTGCAAGCTGGGTTGCCTTGCTCCTGTGTTTACCCCTACGTTCCCGATTGTTCGGCTAGGGAGTAAAGGGAGCACCTCTGCGATTGTCACGATCGGGTCACCCGAGCCGGACCTCAGACTTGGTGAAGCCGAAAGCTAGCGCTCTTACTGTTTTCAATTATTGTCGGCACACAATGGAACTCATGAGTACAAAAAATCTATTGCACAAGTCTCATATTAACAATGAGCACCGAAGAAAGGTATCGGTGGGGGTACTATTTTCTTCGAAGATGCTTCTTAGACTTTATCAAGAATATAGCATAAGTTCCCTCGAGCGCTTTTGTCTATTACAGCCTTATGACCTGATTGCCTGGTTATCGGAAACACAGTCGATATTCTCGACAGGTGGAGTACATAACACTTTTCGGTCTTTGACCGAAGAGGGAGAAGTCGACGGTCGGTTAAGACGCGTTTAAAGTTCGGATGAACATAGATATGATATAAGTACTTCGGTACATACAATCATTCTTTTACCCAAGTCACTCGGGGCTCTTAAATTTATGGGAGCTGTTTTATAATAAGTGTTCTTCTTCTTAGTCGTTGCAAAGTCTTTTTTCTATCACTCCTTTTTTCGACGCGAGTGTGCGGTCAATAGCGGATAGCCTTGCTTCTCTCTAAATCCGCTCGAGTGCAGTTTGCTAAACTAGCCTCGAAGAAGCACTCCGCCTTCGGGATAAGGAGGTTGAAGCCATAGGCTGACCCGCTTGAAGTCTTGAGATAGGATGTGTCATGTTAAAGCACGACAGAAGCACCCTTTTTTTAAATCCAATTTTCGGATTGGCACCGAACACTTGATCTAGTTCGGACATTAAACTTTTGAATAAGTTTTTTGGCTTTTCGAGCCTATGACACTTTTAAATTATTTGTGCGTTTCCAGCATTAGTCTCGTAGTGGAACGCCGGACACCTTAAGGGATTCGGCAAAAACATTCTCGGATGTTGCTATATATGCATTGGTTTCGAATTGTGTCTTAGGTCAATAGTTGGGTTGCCCGGCTCCTGTGCTTGCCTCCTGCGTTCCGCTTTGTTCGGCTAGGTGTGCCAAGGGAGAACCACTGCGATTGTGCTTCCAGCTCGCATGGTCAAGCACCTCGATGGAGAAAGCCAAAACCGATCATCACAATAGGCGTAAACTGGTCAGCGATCCGATAACTATGTTAAATGACGGGCCGTTCATAACATTGGCCGAAGTGTTTACGGCTTGACCTCGGATGTCGCCGAACACTAATCGGGGGCTCATAGCGAGCTTCCCCAGTATAAAGCTCCTATGACTAAGCAAAAGTTATAAAGCCCGCACATCTAATTGCCTTGTTTCTGTGTAACATCCCAAATTTTCAATTTGGAATGTTATACATTAAGTCATCATGCATATCATATTTTCTTGCATTTTCCGATCCTAGAAAATTTCACGCAACTCAAGGACCCTCGGAGAGAGTTGGAGATTTCATTATTTTTCATATTTGGGTTTTCTCAAATTTTAAAAAATGGATCATTCGGATTTATTTGTATTTATCTTCAAATATTTTTCCAATAAAAAAATTAAGCGAGGGAATAATATGACTTTCCCAAAATTTAGGAAAAATGAAGATTTAATAAATAAATCAAATTTTGGATTTTCGAAGTTTATTTGCTTTAGGAAAAAAAATGAGTATTTTAAAAATATGCATTTTGGCCCCGTATTAAAGTTCATTTTGTTCGACTCATTTTTAGGAGTCGGGAAAAATTTATTTTATTAAATTTGGAGTTCATTTAGATTTTTATTTTATTCGTTTTCTGTGAGATTTTTATATAAAAAAGAGGACTGCGCCCGCTGGGCCAAGGGCCCACCCAACCGTCACGCCCAGCCGCCTCCTCGCTGGCTCCCGCCCGGGAGGAGTCCCCGCCCGCCGCCCGAGTCCGGCTCGGCCACGCCGCCCGCCCGTTGCCCCATCCCCAAGCAACACCCTCCCTCCTTTAAAAGCCGCCACCCTCTCTCCTCCCCAACCAGCGCCGCCCCCAACCCGCCAACCCGCAGCCCGCCGCCACCGGTGCCCCCGTCACTGCCCCCCGCCGCCGCGCCCCAAGCCGACCCGAGCCGGTGCCCTTGGCGACCTCGCCGGAGGTAGCCGCCGCGCCACACCCCCCCGGTCCGGTTTTCTTTTTGTTGTTCGTTTTTTTTGAAAACCCTAGATTGGTTTATTTTTTTCGGTTTAGTTATTTAGTGAATGTTCACCGATCCGTTCGTTCTAACGAACGCGTTCGCCGGTTAGTTTCTGTTAACGAACGTCCGTTCGTTTAATCGTTCGTCGTTTTTCTTTTAAATAGGATTTAATCCGTTATTTTTAGATCTCGATTTCATATCCAATAATCTAATAAGTTTATATTATCGCTCGGTTATCGGAATCAGGTGATTCAAGCGCCTGAGTTTCGTTTCAAACCGCCGTTCCGACTAATCCACTTAAACAAAGTTTTGCTACTGTAAAATTTGACCTAGTTTCAAATTGCTAGAACCGAGTCGTTTTCTTTCGACGTTTGACTTTCGTTGCTTTATTTGATTCGATTCTTTTTGCAACCAGGGTTCTTAAGTTGAACTTTCTGGTTAGATCTTTCATTCGAGATTTACCTGTGCATTAGATGAGTACTTATTGTATGCTTGTTGTTTGTCTGCGATAGATCACCCGAGTGCCGCTTGTTACTTGAGTCTCTAGGTTTCGCGGATCGTCAGCAAGGCAAGTAACACGTTTGATCATACTTTCTCATACCAAGTTTTATGCATTAGATCAATCCTCAAACACTTGCATGATTAGGAGCTAATTAAAATGTGGGATGGGAAGTAGATTGAGGTAGTACCTATTACCTGTTTTACTTATAAACCTTTGGGAGTTACTTCTACGTTTGCTTATTATGCCATGCTATGCTAGTAGACGTGGATTGGGTGAGTGAATATCCATGACAGATGTGAGATTGTTAATTAATGGTTTATCTAAGGTGGCAACTTAAACACACATCTGGGTGGATTGAGGCACCTGGTTTCTATCAGGACTTGCTCAGATTTCTTTGGACCGCCACCTGTGCTCAAAGGGATCATAAGATTATTCAAACTAGAAACTTCCGTGTGCAGCCACAAGCCATTATGGGTTCTCGCATAGTTGACTAAGTTGTGCGAACTCTTACGGGTAGGCTAGCTGATGTAGGGGATGTAGGTTGGTACGGTCTACCCACATGTAAGGTGCTAGTGCTTCTGAAAGACTGTGTCTCGGTCATCCGTCTCTCAAACACCATGTAGTGCGAGAAACCAAACGGAGGCGATCGAGCCTTGTGGGGAAAAGTGTGCAAACCTCTGCAGAGTGTATAACCTAATCATGATTAGCCGTGTCCCCGGTTATGGACATCTTGAGTATCTAGTACTTGAATATCATGTGAATCTCAACATGTTACCCTAATTAATATTGTTGGGTTTTTAATGAGTACCTTTAATTGGGATTGAGGATGCTGTCAACCATTCTCAATGTTTAACAACCACCATGATAGTTAAACAAATTTATTCCTTTGCGATGAGGGAAAAACTAGCTTTATGCAAAAGCAGAATCAGAGAGCTTTTCCACCAGCCATATATGCATGTAGTATAGGCTTATTCCTTCATTACTCTCTATGTGTTACATTGCCAGATATTCCATGTGTCGACCCATTTTCGGGCTGCAACTTTCATGTTGCGGACTTTTCGCAACGACGAGTAAGGTGTTTTAGGTCGTGGTTCTATACTCAGTGATGCCGCTGGAGTTGATGGACTCACTTATCTTCCAAGTCTTCCGCTGTTATCGTTATTCGATGGCCTTAAGCCACATTTATTGTAATAGTCCTCTTTTGGACAACACTGTAATAAGTGTGTGATTGCTACTCTGCTATAAATCCTTCGAAGTACTGTGTGGTGTCAGCATTACTGATCCAGGGATGACACCTGAGCACAAAGACTTGATCCATTCGGGTCGGGTCGCTACAGAGATGGTATCAGAGCACACGCTGACTGTAGGACACGACCACTAAGTTAAAGCCATAGATCACTACTCTCTTCTCATTTTCTAACTCCTCATCTTTTCTACTCTTTTAGGATGAAGGACGCGAAGATTAAGTACACCCAACCGGATGAAGGCACACCTTTTGGATTTCACTTGAAGGAAGTCACCAAGTACCTGAACATTGGACTACCAAGTTTCACCGGGACGTTCAACGCCACTCTGCCTGAAGAGGAGCGTTGGAAGATTCAAGCTCATGTAGCAGGAAGAACATTCGCCCCAATCACCAAGCCTATAGATAGTGTTTTCAGTGCACCAACCTGGAGTCTGGGAAAGAGCATGGCAGGTCACATCACCATGGGACGCATTGGAGAAGTTTACCAAGAAGACCTCAAGGACACCATCTATCAGATTTGTGGACGCCGAGATGAACAATGGGAGATAGTCAGCACCAAGATGGATAGATCCATTGCAGCTTTTATCCAGGAGTTAAACCAGCACATTAGACGCCAGGAGAACCAGATGTGCAATGATATGCTCGAGTTGAAGAATGCGAAGAGAAGGATCATCGAACTTGAAGGAGAACTAAAGTCAACACGTAAGGACTACATGGACGAGATCGTAGCTCTAGCAAGACACAATAACGATCTTAAGTACGAGATTGAAGAACTCAAGAAGAAATTGGCGCTCAAGAATGAAGACCAGTACGCCGATTGTCCAAGCGACTACATCAACATCGACGACACCGACTCAGATCCAAGTGAACCCGACTTTGAAGATGAAGTGGAGCAGACATCATGGAGTCTTCCACGGTTCAAATTAGTAGATGACCCCCACATATTAGTAGTATTTCCTCCATGTAACATTTTAGTACACGCACTTTTGCGATAGTTAGATCGTTGTAAGCCCTTTGTTTGAATTGAATGAAGTGATTTTGTGTGCATTTGCTCATATACATTTGGGTAGTGTTTCTCCTTAGACCCCACTCTATTCTTAATTTCTCGCCTTTTCTAAACCCATCGATGCCTCCGAGACGCGACCCGAATTTGTTTTCCCGCTAGAGATCACCCAGCTTGATTTAGCAGCGAGAACACTTTGATCCAAACACTAGTGCGTAATCAAGGCAACAACAACAACAACCCACCGCCACCACCACCACCTGCGGATCACATGACACGTTTCTTAAGACTGAATCCGCCAGTGTTTTCCAGTAGCACCGAGCCGATAGTAGCAGATGATTGGCTCCGTAAGATAGGAAGGGAGTTGACCACTGCAGGATGTACAGATGGAGAGAAGGTGAAGTTTGCTGCACACCAACTTGAAGGACCCACGAGCATGGTGGGAGAATTTTACAGCCACTTACCCTCAGAGACACCGCCACATGGGACTGGCCAAAGAATCTTTCCGCCGCCCATGTCTCAAATAGGAGCCATGGCCATGAAGAAGCGTGAGTTTCGCAACTTACGCCAAGGAGGAAGGACTGTTGGCCAGTATGTGGATGATTTTAGTAAGTTAGCACGTTATGCCCCAGATGACGTTGCTACAGATGCAGCTAAGCAGGAGAAGTTTCGAAGGACTGAATGATGAGTTAAGCATGCGCTTGATGGTAGCAAGTTTCAATAACTACCAGGAGTTGGTAGACCGAGCCCTCATGATTGAAGGAAAGCAGCGAGAAGTTGAGAATCGCAAGAGGAAGTATGGGCAGGGAAGTATAACTCGAGCCCAATGAAGCCCTGCTATACCCCTAAACAGGAGTTCGGGCCAAAGCATACCCATGGAGGAGGTAATTCACACAACCATAATGGCACCAAGAATGGGAACGGAATGGAAGAAGCAATGGATGTAACCGCACCAACCCGTCAACACCATCCAAGGTAGACTGAGTCACATCACTTGCTTTAAGTGCCGCAAGACCGGGCATTATGCAAACGAATGTCCGGAAGGCCAGTAATGGAAATGGCAATGGAAGCTCGAAAGAAGCCAAACCCTTTCAACAGGGGATGTGAACCACATTGATGTGGAGGAGGTTGAAGATCAGCCCGATGCAAGAATCAAGAAGTTTTTGGTTAAGTCATTTATCGCAGCTTGTTCTTTTCGATACCGTGCATCGCATTCATACATATCAAGGGGATTTGTGGATAAGTACAAATTACCGACCCAAGCCCTTAGGTCACCCATGCTAGTAACCTCACCCGGAGCGTAATACATGGCTAGTATATGGTGTGATCGATCGCCATTAAGGATTGGACACTATGTTTTTCCCTCGGACCTAATAGTTCGGAATCCCAAGGATTGGATGTGATATTAGGCATGGATTGGTTATCAAGTATGGAGGAACATAGATTGCGCCACCAAGTCAATTTTGCTTACCACCCCGTAAGGGAGGAGAATCAAGTATGTATCACGGCATGAGCCGAGGAGAGCACAAGTAAATTGCCTATCGTGAGTTGTGCAGGAAGAAGTGCCGAGTGAAGGATTTCCTGATGTATTTCCCGAGGAATTGCCAGAATGCCACCGGATAGAGACATTGAGTTTTGATTGAACTTTTGCCGTGAACAGGTCCAATATCGGGCGACCATACGGGATGCCCGCATATGATTTGGCGGAAATCAAGAAGCAGATTAAGGAACTATTGGATAAAGGTTTTATACGCCCAAGTTCTTCGCCTTGGGGATCACCCGTGCTTTTGGTGGAGAAGAAGGATGGATCGTTAAGGATGGTTGTAGACTATCGTGGATTAAATGCAAGAACGATCAAGAACAAGTACCCACTGCCAATGATAAATGATCTGTTTGATCGCTTGCAAGGAGCTTAAGTATTTTCCAAGATCGATTTGCGATCAGGGTACCATCAGTTGAAGATTCGAGAGCAGGACATACCTAAGACAACATTTACCACGAGATATGGACTGTATGAGTACACCGTTATGTCATTTGGACTGACTAACGCGCCAGCCTATTTCATGAACCTGATGAACAAAGTGTTTATGTAGTTTTTGGATAAGTTTGTCGTGGTGTTCATAGATGATATTTTGATTTTCTCGAAGTATGAAGAGGAACATAAGGAACATTTGCGATTGGTTTTGGAGAAACTAAGAGAACACCAGTTATATGTCAAGTTCAGCAAATGTGAGTTTTGGCTAAAGGAAGTTGGATTTCTTGGACATGTTATATCCGGAGAAGGAATAGCAGTTGACCCCACAAAGGTTGAGACCGTAACCAAATGGGAAGCACCAACGACAGTTGGAGAGATCCGGAGTTTCCTTGGACTCGCAGGATACTACCGAAGATTCATTGAGAATTTCTCAAGGATTTCAAAGCCTATGATGTAATTGTCAAAAAGGATACCAAGTTCATATGGACTGAGGATTGTGAGGCAAGTTTTCAGGAGTTGAAGAAAAGATTGGTTACCTCACCAGTGTTAATTTTACCAGATCCGACCAAGGATTATGAGGTGTATTGCGACGCTTCACGTCGAGGACTTGGAGCAGTGCTTATGCAGGAAGGAAGAGTTGTTTCGTATGCTTCACGACAGCTAAAGCCTCATGAGTTGAATTATGCCACACATGATTTGGAGTTAGCAGCCGTTGTGCATGCATTGAAGACCGGAGACATTTTCTCATTGGAAATCATTGTGAGGTGTACACGGATCACAAGAGTTTGAAGTACATCTTCACGCAGAAGGAATTAAATCTCGCATGAGAGGAGATGGTTGGAGCTTATTAAGGATTATGATATGAGATTGCATTATCACCCGGGAAGGCTAACGTTGTAGCAGACGCATTGAGCCGTAAGAGCCACGTCAATACACTAATGATGGGAGGAATACCCAAGGAGTTAGCCGAGGACCTTCGAGAGCTATGTTTGGAAATAGTTCCGAGAGGCTATGTAGCAGCATTGGAGATTCAGTCTACATTGATGGACAAAATCAGAGAAGCCCAAAAGGCAGATAAGGAAGTTGCCTCTATAAAGGAGAAAATGAGCGAAGGAAAAGCTAAGGGATTTCGTGAGGATGAGCACGATACCCTATGGTTTGAGGACCGTGTTTATGTGCCAAATAACCCGGAGATCAGGAAGTTGATTTTGCAAGAAGCCCATGATTCACCCTATTCGATTCACCCAGGAAATACCAAGATGTATTTGGATTTGAAGGAAACGTTCTGGTGAACCGGAATGAAGAAGGATATCGTGGAGTATGTAGCAGTTTGCGATGTATGTCAAAGAGTGAAGGCAGAGCATCAGAAGCCAGCAGGATTGTTGCAACCATTGCCGATACCCGAATGGAAGTGGGATAAACTAGGCATGGATTTCATCACAGGTTTGCCAAAGACTCGCTACGGCTATGACTCGATTTGGGTTATAGTCGACCGTTTGTGAAGGTACCTCATTTCATTCCAGTCAAGACTACCTATAGCAGTGCTAAGTTGGCAAAGATATACATGACCAGAATTGTGTGTTTACACGGAGTTCCGAGGAGTATCGTATCAGACAGAGGAACCCAATTTACCTCAAAGTTTTGGAATCAGTTGCACGAAACATTGGGAACCAGGCTGGAATTCAGTACAGCTTTCCACCCACGTAATCGATGGATGATCGAGAGAGTCAATCAGATTTTGGAGGATATGCTGAGAGCTTGTGCACTAGATTATGGATCTAGTTGGGATGATAATTTGCCGTATGCAGAGTTTTCTTATAACAGCAGTTACCAAACCGGCTTGAAGATGGCACCTTTCGAGGCTTTGTACGGAAGGAGGTGCAGGACACCGTTATCATGGGACGAAACTGGAGATTGTCAGTTGTTTGGACCAGATTTGATTAAGGAGTCGGAACAGAAGGTTAGGTTGATTCGCGATAGGCTCAAGGTAGCCCAGTCCGCATGTAAAAGCTATGCGGATTCAAAACGCAAGGCGATATAATATGAAGTTGGAGACAGAGTTTATCTTAGAGTATCCCCGCTTCGAGGAGTTAAGCGTTTTGGAGTTAAAGGAAAATTAGCACCGCGTTTCGTTGGACCGTATAAGATTTTGCAACGCATGGGAGAAGTTGCTTATAAGCTGGAATTGCCAGAGGGACTGTCAGGAGTTCATGATGTATTTCATGTTTCTCAGCTGAAGAAATGTCACGCCAAGATGGCGTAAGTACAGTTAAGAGATACAAGGCCACTTGAAGCAATTCGATTGCAGGATGATTTGACATATGAGGAAAGACCGGTCAAGATTCTCGATTTTGCCAGCAGAGTTACTCGCAGCAAGGTTATCAAGTTCTGCAAGGTTCAAAGGAGCCACCACACCGAGGATGAAGCCACCAGGAAAGAGAAGAAGATTTGCTCAAGGACCACCCTCACCTATTTTCTAGCCAACCCGAATCTCGAGGGCGAGATTCATCTTAAGGGGGTAGGTTTGTAAAATCCCAAATTTTCAATTTGGAATGTTATACATTAAGTCATCATGCATATCATATTTTCTTGCATTTTCCGATCCTAGAAAATTTCACGCAACTCAAGGACCCGCGGAGAGAGTTGGAGATTTCATTATTTTTCATATTTGGGTTTTCTCAAATTTTGAAAAATGGATCATTCGGATTTATTTGTATTTATCTTCAAATATTTTTCCAATAAAAAATTAAGAGAGGGAATAATATGACTTTCCCAAAATTTAGGAAAAATGAAGATTTAATAAATAAATCAAATTTTGGATTTTCGAAGTTTATTTGCTTTAGGGAAAAAATGAGTATTTTAAAAATATGCATTTTGGCCCCGTATTAAAGTTCATTTTGTTCGACTCATTTTTAGGAGTCGGGAAAAATTTATTTTATTAAATTTGGAGTTCATTTAGATTTTTATTTTATTCGTTTTCTGCGCGAGATTTTATTTCAAAAAAGAGGACTTGCGCTCGCTTTGGGCTAAGGGCCCAGGCCCAACCGCCGCCCAACCGCCCCTCCTCGTCGCTCCCCTTGGGAGGAGTCCCGCCGCCGCCGCCGCCCGAGTCCGGCTCGGCCACGTCGCCCGCCGCCGTTGCCCCCTCCCCAAGCAACACCCGCTCCCCTCCTTTAAAAGCCGCCGCCACCCCCCCTCTCTCCTCCCCAACCAGCGCCGCCGCCGCCCCCAACCAGCGCCGCCGCCCCCCAACCGGCAGCCCCGCCATTGCCCCCGCCCGGTGCCCCCGTCGCCCCGCCGACCCAAGCCGACCCAGCGGTGCCCCTTGGCGACCTCGCCGGCGGTAGCCGTCGCGCCACACCCCCCGGTCCGGTTTTGTTAAAAAAAACCCGTCCGATTTTCTTTTTGTTGTTCGGTTTTTTTTTAAACCCTAGATCGGTTTATTTTTTTCGGTTTAGTTATTTAGTGAACGTTCACCGATCCGTTCGTTTTAACGAACGCGTTCGCCGGTTAGTTTCTGTTAACGAACGTCCGTTCATTTAATCGTTCGTTATTTTTCTTTTAAATCAGATTTAATCCGTTATTTTCCGATTTCGATTTCAGATCCAATTTTCGAATCAGTTTATCTTCTCGCTCGTTTATCGGAATCAGGTGATTCAAGCGCCTGGAGTTTCGTTTCGAAACCGTCGTTCCGACTAATCCACTTAAACAAAGTTTTGCTACTGTAAAATTTGACCTAGTTTCAAATTGCTAGAACCGAGTCGTTTTCTTTCGACGTTTGACTTTCGTTGCTTTATTTGATTCGATTCTTTTGCAACCAGGGTTCTTAAGTTGAACTTTCTGGTTAGATCTTTCATTCGAGATTTACCTGTGCATTAGATGAGTACTTATTGTATGCTTGTTGTTTGTCTGCGATAGATCACCCGGAGTGGGCCGCTTGTTACTTCGAGTCTCTAGGTTTGGCGGATCGTCAGCAAGGCAAGTAACACGTTTGATCATACTTTCTCATACCCAGTTTTATGCATTAGATCAATCCTCAAACACTTGCATGATTAGGATCTAATTAAATTGTGGGATGGGAAGTAGATTGAGGTAGTACCTATTACCTGTTTTACTTATAAACCTTTGGGAGTTACTTCTACGTTTGCTTATTATGCCATGCTATGCTAGTAGATGTGGATTGGGTGAGTGAATATCCATGACAGATGTGAGATTGTTAATTAATGGTTTATCTAAGGTGGCAACTTAAACACACATCTGGGTGGATTGAGGCACCTGGTTTCTATCAGACTTGCCTCAGATTTCTTCTGGACCGCCACCTGTGCTCAAAGGGATCATAAGATTATTCAAACTACAAACTTCCGTGTGCAGCCACAAGCCATTATGGGCTCGCATAGTTGATTAAGTTGTGTGAACTCTTACGGGTAGGCTAGCTGATGTAGGGGATGTAGGTTGGTACGGTCTACCCACATGTAAGGTGCTAGTGCTTCGAAAGATCAGTGTCTCGGTCATCCGTCTCTCAAACACCATGTAGTGCGAGAAACCAAACGGAGGCGATCGAGTCTTGTGGGGAAAAGTGCGCAGACCTCTGCAGAGTGTATAACCTAATCATGATTAGCCGTGTCCCCGGTTATGGACATCTTGAGTATCTAGTACTTGAATATCATGTGAATCTCAACATGTTACCCTAATTAATATTGTTGGGTTTTTAATGAGTACCTTTAATTGGGATTGAGGATGTCATTAACCATTCTCAATGTTTAACAACCACCATGATAGTTAAACAAATTTATTCCTTTGCAGTAGGGAAAAACTAGCTTTATGCAAAAGCAGAATCAGAGAGCTTTTCCACCAGCCATATATGCATGTAGTATAGGCTTATTCCTTCATTACTCTCTATGTGTTACATTGCCAGCCTATTCCATGTCTTGACCCGTTTTTGGGCTGCAACTTTCATGTTGCAGACTTTTCGCATTTACAGTAAGGTGTTTTAGGTCGTGGTTCTATACTCGTGATGATACCGGAGTTGATGGACTCACTTATCTTCCAAGTCTTCCGCTGTTATCGTTATTCGATGGCCTTAAGCCACATTTATTGTAATAGTCCTCTTTTGGACAACGCTATAATAAGTGTGTGATTGCTACTCTGCTATAAATCCTTCGAAGTACTGTGTGGTGTCAGCATTACTGATCCAGGGATGACACCTGAGCACAGAGACTTGATCCATTCGTGTCGGGTCGCTACATTCTGCTAACACAACCGCCTCTGGGCACCGAGACGTGGGCTAAGGGTTGTTTTGTTAGTGCGGAAACACCCTGCGTAGTATCTACCAAGGGGTAGAGGCCGACGATGGGCCACTTTCAACTGATAAACGGTCGCAATGGAGTCAAAATAATAATGTAAAGTACTTGGATACATAGAATCATTAAACATAATCTGTGATTTTACTCTAGATATCGATCCTTAATTCGGCCACCCGAGCCCACATTAATGCTCGGGGCTCTTGGCTTCGTGCTCATTATTTACAAATATTAAAGGGGCGCATCGATCCCCTGATCTGGTGTTGCCACCCGACCAGTGTCTCGGGGGCTACTGCATTGCTTATTCAATGCAGAGAATTCAAAGTGCTCAGTGTTCGGACAATAATAGGTACCATATGGACCTATCCGGCATCAAGCTAGTATATTGCGGCGACTTCTCACGACCCTCTCTCAAGGGCCCGTTCGCCGATCACTATTATCTCTAATATATTACACTGCGTTTTTATTCCTATGTATGCTGCCGAGCTAGGAATTGATCCTCGTGCCGATTTCGGCGCATCGACCGAGTCTCGTGGGCTACCGGGAACAAATTGTCTTTATGCTTGCCTTCGTGCATCTCGGGTTTTAGGCGATACACACCTTGAAGGCTCTTGGATATACATCGGCAGAGAATAAACTGCACCAGTTAAAAATATTCACAAAAAAAACAGCCCGCAGTCGGGGTGGTGCACCACATCGGAGGCAGACCGGCATAAAGCTCGGTAGCACGGCTAGCTCCATAAAGGGCATTTCCGGCATTAAGCTCGGCTAAACTCCTTCAACTTTTTTGAACCAAGATGATCTATGACATCTTGGATATAGTCCGGCATTGCAGCTTGGATACAGTCCGGCGTTGGAGCTTGGACACAGTCTGGCGTTGGAGCTCGGATACATTTCAGCGTTGGAGCTCGGAAGCAGTCCGGCATTGGTGCTCGGCTGCAAAAGGTACCTCGAATGCAGTCCGCCGTTGGAGCTCGGACGCAAGAGGACACTGCCTCCCGGGAAAAACTTCAAACCCGAGGTAGGGCATAAAAATAACAAGGCATTGATAAAGGCCGGAAACTTAAAGGGGCTCCTCGGATGACCGACGAGTAAACTCTTCAGATCCACTTCGGCGATCCTCAAGATCGAAGATGAGAAGATTTGTTGAACCAACTTTCAAGACCGACAACCGAAGATGAAGAATAGTTCGGAAGAATCGAGGAGCGTCCCTAACTTGAAGACCGGTTCAGGGGGCTACTGACAGTGTCCTGGACTAGAGGGTACTCACCACGTCATCTCCCGATCTGTTAGATTGGGCCGAGGACCCCCATGGCCGTATACTCATGGGCCAGTCCGGACAGCTGCCGCATACAAGGAAGATTCCACAAGACTTGGCGATCAAGACAAGGACTCCTCCCCACCGGCGTATTCGGCTTGGAGTCTTGTTATCCTAGGCATCTGGTGCATTATATAAACCAAGGCCAGGCTAGTCAATAGAGATATACAACAATCATACCATAGGCTAGCTTCTAGGGTTTAGCCTCTATGATCTCGTGGTAGATCTACTCTTGTACCACCCATATCTTCAATATTAATCAAGCAGGAAGTAGGGTTTTACCTCCATCGAGAGGGCCCGAACCTGGGTAAACATTGTGTCCCTTGCTTCCTATTACCATTAGCCTACGACGCACAGATCGGGACCCCCTACCCGAGATCCGCCGGTTTTGACACCGACAGTGGGTGCCGGCGGCATGGAAGGAGATCTGAGGCGGCGAAAGGCGGTCAGGAGTCGCGATGTCTGGTTTGGTGGATGTTTCTGTCGATGGAGCACCTCAGGTGAGGTGGACGACATCGCGGCAGGAGCAGGCAAACCACACAAAGTTCCCTTCGACACCTACCTGTAACTGAAGTAATTCTGTAAGGGCTCATTTGGATTGCATGATTCTAAAAACGTAGGGATAGGAAAAACACAGGAATAGGATAGGAATGCACATGGTAAACAAAGCATTTGTAAACACAGGATTTCTGTCAACTTGGGTGTTTGGTTTACAGGAATTGGAAGAGCAGAGGAATGCAAAGAAACATGGCCAAAATAAAGTGAAACCATATGAAAGCGTGTACAGTTAGAATGTTATTCTGCCACTAATGCACTTGGTCTTGTTTTCATGCATAGGATTTTGAAAACTAGGTCCAGGTGGATGTTTTGCTTCATTCCTTTCAATAAAATGCATGAATAATTGAATAGTAGAGTGCCATTGGAAAATTCCCTATTGCTATGTTTTTCTGTCGAACTAAAATAGCCCTAATGGATCGACATGAATGTATAGTAATAAGTGATGCAACAAGTGTACAACCTCTTTGCCGTAGCAGTGTTTCGACCTCAAAGATAATTGGGTTGGTCATTTGAAGCGATTGAGGCAGAGGTGGCTGTCGGAGGTGTGGAGGAAGATCTGAGGAATCTGTACACGGCGCCCGTGGCACCGCTCATTGTGATGGATCGCTTTGTCGTTGGAGCAGCCCGGTGAGTCAGAAGACGTCAAGGTCAAGCAAAGACAAGACAGACATCGTCAATCTCAAGTCGGATTCTAATAGCATCTCCAATAGATGATGTAAAATAGATGTAAAATTTACATCACCAAAAACCACCTGACTACAACAGATGACGTAAAAATTGTTGACTCTGAACTTAACTGTCAAAACTGAAATTTACTGTGAAATCTGAATGTTACTATCGAAACTGAACGCAATGGTAGCAGAGAGGCACTTGACATGTAGTTTAGGGAGGGCCTGCAGTTCATCTTAAACTTGCACCCCCTGAGCCGCCAGCCACTACCAGCCGAACCGCCGGCCCCAGCGCTGCCTCGCCGCCCCGAAACAACTCCCCACCGCCGGTCCGCCGCCGCCCCGGCCAGCCCTATAGGCCCCCCGCCCCCACCCTAAACCGTAAGATAGATAGTGGGGTACCTCTCCGATGAGCCCCCGTACCCGCTGTGGGTGGTTCTTCCTTAACTCCGTCAAGCCCCCCACCCCCTGAAAATCGACTGACCCAAAAGTCGATTCTATCGACTGAAGTCAAGCTAAATCGGAGTAGAGCAGCAGCACGAGCGAGGGGGAGAGCAGCAGCAGAGAGTACGAAGCGAGCGAAAGCAAGAGCCAAGCAAGCAAAGAATGGGCGAAGCGAGAGCCGAGCAGCAGAAGTAGCCATGAAAGCGAAGCGAAAGGGAGCCGGAGCAAAGCAGAACAGATCCGGCCGGTATGGCGGCCGCCACCAAGGGGCCTCGTGACCGGGGAGAGCTGCTGGAGATAAGCCGCCACGCCGGCTTCAAGGTAGCTGCCCATGGGGGGTGCCGGATGGAGCACCGTCGGTGCTGGGAGGTCGAGCTAAGGAGAAGATGCGATGCGATGAGTGTACAACCTCTTTGGTGGCGCCGAGTAGGCCTCGGCTTCGTCCGAGGAGTAGGTGAGGATGCTGCGGTTCCGGTGGAGCAGGTTAAGGCGGCGCTGTGGGGATGGAGCAGCCGCAATAGACGAGGCGATCGTCGGAGCAGCTCCTTGGAGGTGGAGGACGGGGCGGCTAAACCAGCGGGACGATGGATCCTCATCCGGGGAGGTGGACGAGGGACGTCGAGCTGTTGCGGTGGACGACGTCGTCGGGGAAGAGGCTCCGGCTGGGCAGCGGTGAGGTGGTGGACGGAGGAGGGTGGGGTTTCGCGGCTGGAGCGGAGAGGTTATGGCGGCCTGGGATTTCGAATGGCAAAAAGGAGGCGATGGGAGGGGGAACCATGACGTAGGGACGCGCTTGGCCAAAATGTAGGTTGTGTTACAACAGTAACCCCATCGATTTGAACTAAGCGGCCCTTTTGGCTCGTGGTTAGAAAGGGATTTCGCGTGTCGGGATTTTGCAGTGGAGGGAGTTTTCGCGTGTTGTAATTTCGGGATAGCAAGGCGCGGGTTGTGAAGGCGCCAGTTTTGGGAGCACGGTATCTGAATTTTCGGATATAACAAGGCGCGGGTTGAATTTTAGGGACAAGCCTAACGTGTAATATTGTACTTGTACGTACCATATCAATTCGCACTTCCCTCAACCGAAAAGAAAACGAAAAAAATACCTCCTTCCATCTATATAGGGCCTAATGCGTTTTTTGATGCTAAC
Source organism: Aegilops bicornis (assembly GCA_021605145.1). Lineage (NCBI taxonomy): Eukaryota > Viridiplantae > Streptophyta > Magnoliopsida > Poales > Poaceae > Aegilops > Aegilops bicornis. The sequence goes on along the minus strand of CM038673.1, from coordinate 296,245,424 downwards.
TTTGACCAAATATTAGAGCAATAATATATCACATGCAACTTACACAAAGCACACCGTTAAATTCGTCTTTGAAAGGTTCTTTCAATGATATAATTTTCTCATTGTGCATGTCATGTACTATTAATCTTATCAATAGTCAAAGGCGGTCTTAAAAACGACACGCCCTATATAGATGGAAGGAGGGAGTATGAATCCATGTTATGTCCAATTAATGTTTTTCGCTTGCTGTATAATGCATGTAACCTACTCATACCAACATTTTAGTGCATTCCAAATGTCTATACTACTGCTGCAATTCGAACTGAATTTGAATTTGTATCTCTATTTCAATAAGAATCTATAATCATGATTGTTGCCAAATTCAACCATCATTCGTGTATTACCTTAATAACACACCACATGATTACTATAGAGATAGATATGAACTATGTGTACTACATGAACTCGAATTCTATTTTTTGAGTACACTTGATGTTGATTCCAAATAATAGTACATTTTATGTACTAACTTCCATACGTTTATTCACACATAGTATAGTGCCCCGCCCCCTACATTATGACAAGTATTTAGACCTGAGCTGCAAAAGCCACACATTAGCCCAAATTATGATCAATGTTCTATATGTTATACGTAGTACTAGCAAGATGCCCATGCGTTCCACAGAACATCAACATGATCAAGGGGAGGCCTAGTTTGCAAATATGCAGAGGGGTATGGGTATCTTTTTTCAAAGTTGCCATAGTTCCTTCCTACCCGTCAGATATAAATCGGACGGCCTATATTGCAGGATGGCACCATCATCAACAACTCCGTTTTTTATAAGAGTAGAGATAAAATATATTATATGTAGTATAACATGTTCATAACCACACCATGTGTATAACCATTATATATATTCACACATGCGTCGGTTTAAAACACTATGATAAATTCTTCAAATATCTGAATTCGCTTTTCATAATGAAGTATGATCTCTATTCGTCTTTTACACCCACACAATCCTCTTATCTTTATAGCTAGCTAGCGCTAACTATCTCTCGTGCATGCAGACGCCCGCATCCCTCTCACCCTCCCTCAAGATTCTCTAGCTCCATCATGAAATTGCCTTTTCACTTTAGGTCGTTTCACCCACGGTGTGTGTAGGCCCCAGCTCCTTCTTTACGGCACACATCGATCGATATGCCTCTCTAGCCAGGTGTGCCTTGCACAAAACACAAGCTTCCCCTCTTCTCTTATCACCGTCCATGCCTCACTCCCACCACTCTTTTCATCGATCTCGTACTCGCACACTTGTCCCCCCTCGATATAGTATGACTCTCGCACCACCTCCTAGATGCATCCCTCTCTCTCTATCCTTCTCCCGGTGCCTCATTTGCTTCTAACACACACATGCATGTATACCAATCGATCTCCCAACATATACCTAGGTCGACTTTAACTATTCCCTCCCCCATCGATCGACGTACCTCACAAGTTATGTCTCTCCTTTCTCTGACAAACGACAATTGATCTTCCTATGTAGTTATGTCTGCTTACCACAGCCATATCGCCCCCCCCCCCCACTCATCATTCGTGCATGCCTCCTGACCCGTCTCTCACACGCACGTGCATAGACATGCAGCCATCCCCTCTCTTATTGATATTGCAGGCGTGCCCTCCGGTTGTCTAGCAAGCCTATCCCACCATTTGTTAGAAGCAACTCCACTACCACCCCTCCAACACTCTAGCTCTATCTCTCTCCCAACGTTATTCCTCTCCTACACATATGCATGGATGCCGATCAATCTCCCTTAATACATGAGGTAGATCGATCTCCCTTAATAAATGAGGTAGGCCTCTATCCTCCTCCACCCATTTACTAGCCATTGTACCTCTATAGTTAATTAGGCCTCCCTCCCCCCCCCCCCACCACACGCCGATAGTCGAGCGATATAGGTAGGTATCCATGCCACAGAGACAAACTGCACCTATCCCCTCTAACGTTCCAGTAGACCAGCCACTCTATATCTTTGACGTGGGCACACACAAATTCGATGGCACTCTTTATCGATCGCGCACGCACACACACACATCATCCCTCTCTTAGATTGTATGGACAACTCAAGCCGATGATACCTCTACTCTCTTCTCGTGGATCGCCCCCTCTATATATATGATATATCCAGGACTTTATTTCACACACATTGCATATGTTACATTTTTTGATTGACCCCACCCCCCTTCAAAAGACTCTCACGAACCCACACACTATATCTCTCTATGTTTGTATCTCTTTCACACAACCCCACGTAGGTGGTGTACGTATACAAGAAGAGAATAGGTGCACCGTGCATGTACTCACGCTTCATGCCCAGCCACACCTGCGTGGGTACACAGTGGAGCTCATTTCTGTACGAAATGGCAGCCCAGGTGCTAATTTGAACGCGTGTAGCGGTTGTTTACCTACGGAGGTCGTGTACCATGCGTGCACAAAACAAAGTTCGACTTGATGCGTTGGCGCGTTATTTTTAAATAAAGTTATATAGCTCAATGGCACGTACATAGAATATAAAACGATTTTTATGGAGAAAAAGGTAGTCCGCTCCACTATATACAATGGAGCCTGCCTGCCTAGTTTGTCTCTCTTCAGATTATCTCACACAAGGCTGTGGTGGCCTCTCTCTCTCTCTCACACACACACACAACGTTGGTCACTGATCCGGCTGCATCCCGTCCGCCGGCGGAAAGGGAGGACGTGCATCGTTTCTCCGTTCGACGGTGCCGAGGCGGCACGTCCCGATCTGTGATACACGCCATTCTCTCTGACCAAGCTCCGGCGTGGTAGGGCCTACGCCACCTGCTTGCTGCCGTAGTATGGGCAGATTCCGCCCGCTGTCGCTCACCTAGTTACATCCCGACGACCTCTAGGTATCCCCTCCGGCCTTGCTCCACTGCCCGTCTTCCCACATCGCTGCATGTGGATCTTCCATAGTTCTTTGCCCAAAACGTGGCTCGCCTTGCATTTTCCATATTGCAATCTCGTCCACACACTGTTTTAGACAAACACAACCGTGTTGTTATCTTCCCATAGGACAAGGAATATGCTTCTTTTTTGTCATCGCATGTGTCATCAACTTTTATTGGCCAATAATTGTTTCCTTTCTACCTCTTTTTTGCAAACAGGGTTATCCATTTCACCTCGTTGCTATTGCGACCTTTTGGTGAACTGCACAAATCACTTTTTTCTTAAGAGTGTTTTGTGCGGTTCTACCAAAATTTCACACGGGTAACGTCTCTACATTTCGGTGCGACTGCACAAAGGGAGATTGGTTTTGCTCTATCCTCCTCATCCAACTCCGAGCCTAATCTTCTCTAACTAGTTAGTCTTAAGAGAGACTCCAAAGGTGACCGGCTTCTATCTGTGTGTTTATTGTTTCATCAGCAGCCCTCTATTATCGTAATCACACTTAATATCTTTGGAACATGCTCTTGAGAGTTACTTTTTTTCCAACATGCCTTGTTGATTTAGACAGAGCTGGGGGGACGTTGTTGCCAATGAAAGCATGGATCAATTTTAATTAAACACCTTCTCACAACTTTGTCTTCAGGTGTGATGTAAATATTAGCTCTGATTAGCAAGGAAGTTAGTTTTTTATTGTTTCTAAAAGAGCATCGATAGCAAGACACACGAAACAAAAGCTCAAAGCTCACACCATTGTACAATTTCATGTCGCGGGAAAATTATTTGTACAGTACGTCAATTATGTAAACAAATGCTGGAAGCTTGATAGCATTGCCAGAAGCCTATTCGGCATCCGGGTCCATGTGCCATGCACAAAATTATACTCCTACGTTCCTAAATGTTTGTCTTTTTACAAATTTGAAATGGGCATATTTTAAAGTGTAGATTCACTCATTTTGCTTCGTATGTGTACTCCCTCCGTTACTAAATATTTGTCTTTCTAGAGATATCAACAAGTGACTACATACGGAGCAAAATGAGTGAATCTACACTCTAAAATATGTCTATATACATCCGTATGTAGTAGTCCATTTGAATATCTAAAAAAACAAATATTTGAGTAGTCACTCGTTGAAATCTCTAGAAAGAAAAATACTCCGGAGTATATTTAAGAACCGAGGGGGTAGTGCACAGCCGCATGGGAGACTCAGACCGGTCGTTGCGCCGCATTAATAGTGAGTAATGAGCAATCAAATCATAAGCCCCACCTTTCCCAATCGTAAGTTGATCGGAAGAAGCAACCATCAATACGCTCTTCTTTAAATCCGCTCAGACTACTCCATTCGTCACTGTTTATAGAGCGCGCTTCAGAAAAAGAGAAAATCTATGGGACCAAGGCGACTAGTGATCGGCCTAAAAATAGCATTGGTAGTTATAGCACGACATCCATTACTAGAGGAAATAATGAGTACACACATGCATGCAGTGCTTCCACCCCGGGTACACACATGCATGCACTTAGTCCACTCCGTAGTACTACATCGAGAGAAAATTGCGGTTACCATGCCCTAATTAATTGAGCATTAAACCAAACGCATCTAAAGTCTCTCTAGTGGTGGAAATGCATTGAGAGAAATGCATCATAATGAAGCGCGCCCTGTAAACTGTGACGGAGGGAGGAGTAGTATGAAGGTGCAAAACGAAGTATCGCCAGATAGCCGCCGGTCAACGCACCTCCTCTTGGCATATCACTGACATGTGGGACCGGAGTGTGAGCAAACCGATCTCAACTGACGGCAAAATGGCCAACCCGCCGTTCATTGAGAGAGACGAGGAGCGAGAACACACCGACGGGCTCGCACGGAGGCCAAGATATATTCGAGCATGGTTGATCGGTATCATCATTACATGTTGGGCTGCCGTTTTCCGCCCTTCTCCGGAATAAATGTGTACTTTATCAGAGATTAAGAAAAATAAGAGTACAAAGGATCCACCATGCGGTTCTAGTAGTAGTACTACTCGTACTACTAAACCTTGCGCTTGGCTCTTCGCCTCTTCGTGAAGTCGAACAATGATGGAACTCCGCATGTTCGGTACTACAGTGTATGTCTCTGGCAATCTGACACCGAATGAACTGATGCATGTCCACCGCCTGGGCGAGGGTACGTTGCATTAGTCAAAAGGCGTAAGCGAGCTTCACCTTGTCCTGCAAGCTTCTCCTCGTTCATGAAGTTGACGGGACACACCAACAAGTAGTGCTAGTCCATACTCCCTCCTTTCCGGTTAATATGGCTTAATCTTTTTTGCGGGTAAATGAGAGAGCTTTATTTATATATAAGCATTCTTAGGACGATGAGCCAAGACACTTCTCACTAGGAAGCGAGGTACCCCGCAAAAAAAGAAGTAGGAAGCGAGGTGTTTCATCAAGCCATCTCTCGGCCACATTCAAAGTGCAGCAAGCACGGTTAGCACAAAGATGCACCGCAAGGTTTGCTGACCTGTTTACATGCTGAATAACAAAAAAAGAGGAAATATTACCGAGCGCTCCTATTTGTAACAGGATATGAGCGAGAATTAAGCGAGAAATGTTTAGTGTTCCATGCAATCAACTTCCAATATCACATGCGAGAACCCTCGAAGAGAACCAAATGTGTTGAAGATTGCTTTATCACATTTTAAAAACATAATAAGAGTGAAGACGCTCCTCCATCCGGTTCCTAGTACTAGTATAGTATTACATACCTCTATAGACTATAGTAGTAGTACTAGTACTAGTAAACTTTGCGCTTGGCTATTCGCCTCTTCGGGAAGTGCAACAATAATAGTACTACTAGTATAGTGTATCCTTCTCGAAATCTGACACCGAATTAACTGTTGCACGTCCACCGCCTGAGCGAAGGACAACTTGCATTAGTCAAAAGTTTCTCCTTGTCCTGTGAGCCACCGCGCGTAAGCTTCTCCCGTCCTACAAGCTTCTCCTCATTTGGCAAGTTGATGGGACATAGAAAAGTAATACTAGTCCATACTTCCTCCTCCCCGGTTAATATGGCTTAATTTCAAACGAGATAAATCACTGTCTGTCACAGTATATTTGTAAAAATACGGTCAATGGACTTCGTAATATGCTCATTGCGCTAAATATATACATTTTCCGGTGTTTATACGGTCACTAGCTCACCCTGGCTGAGTATCTGTGTGCATGCACGTGTAGGTTGAGCACTTGAGCGTGACCGTGTGTGTGTTCCGTCGTGTGCTCGGACATGCATGCAGTAGGGTGTCGTGCGCGTTTTTGTGTCCATGTGTACGTGTGACTGTTGCTTACACGTAGGGGAGTACGTGTAGGGGCAACTAAAGGAGCAGTCAAATCACACAGTAAGTTAGTCGGAAGAAGCAACCATCATTTCACTCTTCAATGACACGTACGCAATATAAAATGGTTGATATGGAGAGAAAAAGCAAACCACAATATATATACTAGCAGGAGCCTAAGCTACAAGCCTGCTTGCTTGGGTTGCTCTCTTCACAAGCATAGAACGACGGTGGCCACACCGCTGGTCACATATCCGGCCTGATCCCGCAGCTGGGGGAAGGGAACAATGTTCTGCGTAGGCGCGGTCAACATCGGTGACGGAGAAAATCCACAGTCGGTGCGTCCCAATCGGGGGTCACCGCGGTATGGGTCGATGCTGAATCCCAACCGCCCTTCTAGCTATAGCCCGACGTCCCAGGTAGTCCATCTTCCTTTTGGAGACGGCTTGCTCCACTGCCGCAGCTCCCCATGTAGCTCCATCTCCATGTCGATCTTTCTCTACTTCTACTGGCTTCTACTTGTGATGAGTTTATGTCTCATGAACTAGTGCCAGTACTATTATTCTAATCACACTTCTTCAATATCTTTTCCATCAGGGATGCTCAGCTCGATTTTAGTGGAACTGCACAAAAGCATCGTATGATCCGAGGGTGCCAGCCATCTTTCCTTCGACAGGTTCTACCTGGCCAGGAAATTAAATCCTATTTGGGGTTTAGGGTTTAGGTCGTAGTGACCCCATCAGTAGTTTTTCTTTCGTACACGCTCTCACAACTTTCGTCTTTAGTTGTGGAGTAAATATTGGCTATGATCTATGAATCATTGAGATGCATCAGCATGCGTGTTAGTGTTCCTTTGTATTTGATGGAATGTTGTAACAGGGCAACCTTGGAGTAGGAATGAAAATAGAGTGGAAAGTTTCCGTTTTTCCGGAGAAAAAATGGAAACGGAGAGAAACCAACGTTTCGTTTCGTTGGATCGCGCCATCGAGCAAAACCAATGTTTAAATCATGTCTGTCGCGTTCGTGTCTCACCCTCCTCCACGGTTCGACCCCACACGGTCGCTCGGCATGCCACTCACTGCAAACCGAGTATACGATAACTTTCTCGCCTGCTTGTCGATGGATCGCACCATGGAGTACTAGTACTACTGGAAGAGATTGACGAGTTGGGGGAGGACAGCTAGCTGGAGCACGGACTCCCAAGAACTTTTTACATGCATGTTGTGGCCGGCTATTGCGACCTTTGAACGCGGAGCAGTCGCGTGCACCAGGAAGTGGCGCGGGCGACGCTTTCTCGGCTGGTGCGCCGCTTCAATGCCGGCGCCAGTGAGGGGTCGTGTCCGCTCTAGCCGGGCATGAATGCGGCACTGACCGTTTCGGGCGGGAAGCACGCACGGGTGATGAAGAGGGTTTGGGTTGGTCAGGAGCGGCCGTGGCAGTGGTCTGGACGCCCGCAAACAAGAGGTGCTATACGTTAATATTGCCGCGTATATAATTAACAACATAAACAATGTGCCAGTTGTACAAATATGATTGGAGATGGAGATGGAAATGGAATTTTACGTAAACAGGGATATGCATGTCTATGTCTATGTGTGTGTGCGCGGCGACTCTCGCGACCTGGAAGCGGGGGCTGTTTTTGCTCGAGTTTTCTTTATTGGTACGTTAAAAAATTGTTCGCCAGTTTTCGTTTCTTTTTTCCGGGAACGCGCGTATTCTATTTAAAACCACTGCTATGGAGAGATTGTTTGATTCCATTATAGCCTCTAGTTTGATAGAGTTTCTCGCGTCTCGCTCTCTCACCCTCTCCATATCAAAACAAGATTATAGTGTCCACACTATCTCTCTCCTCACCGGTGGTCAAAGATCCGGCCGAATCCCGTCCGCTGCGGGAGGTGAGGAGGTGCAGTATTGACGTTGTCGCCGTCGGCGATGGAGGAAGCCGATGCGCACCGTCCTCTCGGAGCCGGCGCTGGCACGGACGAAGGTCCTCCGCGCCCTTGTTCGCTGCCGTCGTGTGGGCAGATCCCGCCCGCCCGCCTAAGCGACATCTCGCCCACCTGAGGTATAACTTCTTGTACTGGTCCAGCTCCCCAGGTCACTGCATGCGGGTTTTCTTCTATGCGACTACTCCCCAGCTCCCCATGTATAGTAGCTAGGGTTCGTCAGCTGGTCCAACATCACCTACTATTATAGAGGAAATGCCACTCGAAAAGTTATCCTAATTTATGCCTCGGTGGAGGTATACATTTTGTTTCGACAAAATGTACATGGTGGTTGTGCGGTCATTGTCCATATGCTCCTATTGCTGCTGCTAATCTAATACTATCACTGGTTAAATGAAGAAATGCTTTTTTTCTCGTGTATCCTGGTTTAGTTCCCATCAAGATAATCATGATGCTTCGCTTGTTGGTGTACTTTTCATAATTCTTATTGACAATTGAGATGTCGTTGTTAATCTTGTAAAACAAAGTAACAACACTATATCCCTTTTTTATATTTTTGGAAATAGCGATGCGTATCTCCATACCCGGGCATGTCTTCCACAATTTTAGTGGAACTGCACAAAATTGGATGGCCATTGCTGTTCCGCCTCACTGTCCTCTGCCACGTGGTTCTTCCTTCCTCAAGCTTGACTACTAAGAAGAAACAGATCACACTGAGGATTTGTCAAACTTCATAGGTGCCTCACCCAAACTTGATGCCAAATGGATGATGCGTCACCATGATGACCTATCGATGCTCATGGTTGCGCCTCATGGTTGCGTCGGCTGGTGAAGCTGGTCGATTTTCAATGAAAAACAGGATGTCTTCCTTCAAGGTTTTTGCTTGTTACCCACAAAGATGATATCCTTCGTCAGTTCACCTTGGTTGCATTGGAGACGCAATGCGTCTTTCACGTTGGTGCAATTTTATCACACAATTGGCTATGAACCAAATGTCTCCTCGAAGAAGGATCGACGTTGGTACTAAGAGCATAAGTTTTGTATTGATTTCTAAGCCTTCTCACAACTTTGTCTCCAGCTCCCCTGTAATTTTATTTGTCCAGCTATTAACTTTGATTAAAAAAATGGTGTGGACTAAAATCCCGGATGGACGTAGTAGCCCTCCATTTTTATTTACTCCGCATATTAGATTTGACTGAAGTCAAACATTGTAAAGTTTGACCAAGTTTAGGCCGAACACAAAAAACCATAATTATTAGAGAGGGCGAACTCTACATACTCTCAAACCTTTTCGACAATTGAAATTAAAATTCTTTATTTGTACACACTCTCACATGTTTCCGATAATTTGGCGCATGTGTGGTTGTTCACTTAAGGGAGGGTAGTGTACCGCACGTGAAGGACAGGAAGTGCGACCAGGACGCATGGATCGTTAGTTCATCGGAAGTACTCCCTCCATTCCTAAATATTTGTCTTTCAAGTGGTTTGTAATGGACTACCACATACGGATGTATGTAGACATTTTTTACAGTGTAGATTCACTCATTTTGCTCCGTATGTAGTCATTTGTTGAAATCTCTAGAAAGACAACTATTTAGGAACAGAGGGAGTAGTAGTTTTCTTCACTAGTACGTTAAATAAAGAGTTTGTTTCGTACTTACACAATTTAAAACGATTGTTATGGAGAGAATAAGAAAACCACTCCACTATATATTAGTCGTATACACGAGTACTATATGGACGCAACTTCATTGACTTTAGTGCACCTACCTTTGGGTTTACGACAGGTGGGCCCAAAATGTGGCTGGCCCACCTGTCAGACAGCCAAAAGCAGGTGCAGTTAAGGCACCGGAGCTCAGTCCGTACTACAGTATATATACAAGCCGGAGCCTCAGCGCTTGTTCGCTAGGGTTTGCACTCTCCACACTCTCGCCGCACTACATATATATATATATATACACACACACACACACGCTGGAGGCTCAGCGTTCCTTTGCTAGGGTTTGCTATATTCACTGTCTCTCACCCTCTTAACCAGATCTAAACAAGACTGCGTTGTGGCCTCTCTCTCTCACCCCTCACAACCGGGCAAAGGAGGCGTGGGATCCCGTCAGACCGGAAGGGGAGGAGGTGCAGCGTTCACTCTATCGCCTTGGCGAGGAGGCAATCCACCGCCGGGCTGCGCTTTTCTCTTTCACCCATTTGTCTTGGAGGGCCACGACCCCTTCTTCCTCGCTGTCGTACGTAGTGTGGGCAGATCCGACCTCCCGCCGCATGCCTTTCCACATCCCGACGACCCTAAGGTATAAGTTTCTTTGAAACCGTCATTGGTCTAGCTGCATGCTGATCTTTTTCGATTCTGTAGTCGAATCTAGGTCTTGGTTCAAACAGGAAAGAAGGGCGCGGTGGGGTGGAGCATGAATCTAGGACGTGGATCAATGAGGAAAGGAGGGAGGGAAAGTAGTATAGACTAGCTATCCAGCCGCTTTGTTGGTCGAAAAGGGAAAGAGGGGGTAACCCAGTACACACATCTGTAAGGAACCGAACTCTTTGTTGAAAAGGGAAAGAAACTGGGGGTCGGGTAGTTTGTGCAGGACTAGATTTGCTGCCCTCACATCGGAAAAAGTTTGAAAGATAACAAATATGGGACCAACGCAGATATGCTGCTTGGCTACATACTCTGCATCACCCATTTATACGTGTGGACGCACATGGTGCTGGCATGTCCCATGTCCCATCCACATGATCGTGCATTGTGTTTTGAGATGTTGTGCTACTTGTATTGGTACTGTTTTAAATAAATGTTGAATTGAAGCTATTTTATTTTAAGCAATGCCACTCTTAGAATTAACTACTGAACTATTTTAAGAGAATTTCTCTGGTAATATGAATCAATGCAACCGTTTTAGAAATGCTACTGTCCTATACTTTGTTTTCCATCAAGATAAGGTAGATGCTTCTTTTTGTGGCCGCATGTTTCATCCTCCTTTATTGGCAGTAATTGTTTCCTTTTTTGCCTCTGTTAAATCAGGCATATATATATTCAACTTGTTGCTATAGCAAACTTAAATGTCACAACGGCGACTTTACTTGATTTCAGAGTAACTGCACAAAACGAGATTGGATTTCCTATTCGTGTTGGCAGATTCGTACGTGATCTTGTGTGCGTCATGACAAGTTGGTACCTGCCTTCATCCACATGATCATGCAGTGTGCTTTGAGATGTTGTGCTACTTGTATTGGTACTGTTTTAAATAAATGTTGAATTGAAGCTATTGTATTGTCAGTCTTTTCCCATTAAGTAGTGAACAAAATGGGACCAACCCGGACATTATGCTTGTTGCTTTGTTACAACAAACTCTGCATCACCCCTTTATAAGTAGATGGAAGCACATGTTGTTGTTGCGCCCACTCTCCCTAGAACTGTTTATGCTTTTTGTTAATCTAATGTCATTTGGTAAAATTAGCAATGCCACTCTCAGAATTAACTACTGAATCTTATTTCAAAACTGCAACACTTGTTATGGATTGGCGGGATTAACATTTTTGTGGCCGCATGTTTCATCCTCCTTTATTGGCTAGTAATTGATTCCTTTTTTGCCTTTTTTAAAACAGGGATATCTATTCAACTTGTTGCTATTGCGACATTTTGCTTCGCTTAATTTTGGTGGAGCTGCACAAAATGAGACCAGATTTCCATATATGTGTTGAGATCTCTCTAAGGTCTTCCTCACGAGTTATTTCAAATCTTGGTCTTGAAAGGTTAGTGCCGACTTTCCTCAGAATTAACTACTAAATCTTAGTTCAAAACTGCAACACTTGTTAGGGATCGGCAGGAGTACCATTTCTGTTAGGGATCGGCCGGTGTACATGTTTAAGAAATGTATTATTCAGATAATATCTCTGTTATTATATATTAGTTATAGTGTTATACAAATGGTACTATCCTTCTTTGTAGTTCTTTCTACATGTTTAACCAAGGTATTGTTAAGATAATGTCTCTGTTAAAATGAATCCGTCGCATTGTTTTAGGAATGATACTTTTATGCTTTGTCGTTCTTTATACATGTTGAAACATGGCGTTGTTAAGATAGTGTCTTAGTTAATATGAATGAATCACATAGATTGAGAATTGCTACTCTCCTGCTTTGTTTCCCATTAAGATAAGGTAGATCAGTAGATGTTTTTCTTCTGGGAGTACAAGTCATCAACCGTTATTTCTCAGTAATTGTTTCCCTTATACCTTTTGTTGCATACAGGGATATCAAAATTAAAGCTTGGTTTTATTCCGACTTTGATTTTAGTTAAACTGCACAAAAAGGAGCCAATGTGTCTAAGGCAAACTGCTGCATTAGTGGGTCCAGTTGGTCTTACCACTTTGCGTAAAGAAGCAAAGGATCTGTTTGCGCTACATTACACAAGGAATGATCGAGAAGCTTTACAGAGTATTAGTAGACGTTGGTGACATGACTAGTCTACAGAGAGCATAGGAAACTCTACAACACGTGGAGTGCACTGGGCAAAAAGTGCCCAAAAAAGTACAGGAAGCCAGGACAGGACTCCAAATCAGTCAATGTCATTCTAAGCAACAATGATGGGGCATCTGGGTATGGTAATCTGTTTACCGTACTTTCAGTTTGTTAGTCCACCGATTGGTGAGTTGACACTGGGGCCAATATTCATGTGTGTGCTGCTGTGTCTTTGTTTTCTTGTAGCATATAAATACGATATCCATAGGGATGCTCAGCTTGATTTTAGTGGAACTGCACAAAATGTCCAGATGGTTTGTGTCCTCCATAATACTTCATCATGCACAATACATCGAATGGTTCTCTAATCATTCGTCGTCACCTTGAGCCACCGGACTATATGTTTGAATGGTGCCGCCAAATACGGCCATTAAGAAGGGTAAGAAGAAAGACAAAAAGAGAGATGGCTGCTTTACTTGTGGTTCAGAGGAACACCGGGCAAACAAGTGCCCAAACAAGTACCAAGAAGCCATGACAGGACTCCAAGTCTGTTAATGATACTCTAAGCAACAATGATGGGGCATCTGGGTATAGTAATCTGTTTATCGTACTTTCAGTTTGTTAGTCCACCGATTGGTGGGTTGACACTGGGGCCAATATTCATGTGTGCGCTGATGTGTCTTTGTTTTCTGGCAGCATATAAATACGAAATCCAGAGGGATGCTCAGCTTGATTTTAGTGGAACTGCACAAAATGTTCAGATGGTTCGTGTCCTCCATAATAATACTTCATCATGCACAATACATCAAATGGTTCTCTAATCATTCATCGTCACCTTGAGCCACTGGACTAGTAGATGACGAACTGATGACAAACCCTGCCCATTCCACAATCATAGGCATTACATATTTTGAATGGGAAAAGCTTGTCAAAGTTGACATTAATTTAATATATTGGAATTGGAAAACCTTGTCAATTTTTGCTCATTGATGATAGCCAAAAGACATGCATTGATATTTTTGAGTGGGACGCCCTTTGCTGTGAGCAACATCGATCCTTTTCCTATTCCTGTCTTCAGTTCAGAAGTAAATATTTACTCTGCTGAGATGCATAGTCACATGAATGTTGACTTATGTAAGATATTTTAAGAGTTTGTTCTGAATATTGTCTATGTAATGTCAGGCCTTGTGTTTGATTGCAAAGTTGAGCTTGGAATGTTGTGGCATGCGGCATCATGAGCTGTTCACCGTGCCTCCTGAGAATAATGCTTCGTATTGTTTTGCATGTCGACCTAATGCCAGTGATTTTCTTGTTACGAAGATCATCCTCTTCTGTTGTTTCCGTGCTTAAGAAGTTCATCGTCTTATGTTTCATTCATAGCCTATACGACAAGTCGGGTAGGTTATACGTGAAACCATATGATCTTCCGACCAACTCATCATCTTAGGCCGTGATTGGATCGTCGTTTTCCAACCAAAACCGCTTGTAAAACTGACGCTTGTAAATAAAAGCAGATGGTCTCAGGAGAAGCGCTTGGTTGGTCGATTTTGACTAGTAAAATATACACCGGTCTCTCAAATTACACGCGTAACCCGCCGGTTTTACTTACAGACCTCGGGACCTCGGTTTCATTACGCCTATATTTTACGCGTTGTTTCCGATGACGAGTAAATTACACTTGTATCTTAATACAGGTGTGAAATAAACCAGAGCTCCCAAGCGCGGCCTTAGCGTTTCATGCCGTCTCAGTCTCTCGAAGGTGCTCTTAGGTGTCAGATGATCCTGGGTTCCTGAATGAGCAGCCAGCGTTGTATCAGACCATCTGTAGGGCCCGCGAGGCCCTCTCCGTCGTCCTTCGAGTTGTTGCGCTCGCCGTGGCGCCGAGCATTGTTAACATGGTCAATGAACATGAGGATTCAGGAGATGACTTTATTTTGACTGGTTGATGAGGGACCCACTAGGGCCATAGCCGTACGTATGCAAGTGCCTCCTTATTATGTAAAACTATATTTTTTTTGCTTCCTCCTGGTTTCCTGACATCACGGTCCCACACCATTGTCAACCTATGTAGTCAATATAAACGAGAGAATTGCACAAGGTGCGGCCGACACCGGGACCAAGCAGCTCGAGCAAGATTTGTGTTTTTGAGGCGTGAGTACCGCAGAGTTTTTCTTGGCAATGTTTTTGTTGTTGCTCGTAGGAGAGCAGGTATTAATGGCGGGATGTGGCCTGTCTAGCCTGTGACAGATATATCCAACCCAGATATTAATTTTTTCAAGATGAAAATGGCTAGCCCAAATGCTATACGTTTTTGAGGAATACCCAAGCAAGGTCAACTTGTTATTCTCCGCTCACTGGCTGCAAATCTTTCCTAGGAGGGATGCATTAGGCTTAACAGGAAAATGGGCTCTAAAAAATAATAAATGGGACGTAATTATAAAAACTGGGCAGTAACTATAAAAAAGTGCACCAAGCACGAAATTAGTTTTTAATTGTTGTGCGCGCAATGTTTTGTTAGATTTTTACGTAATACAAATTTATATTTGATCTGACTAGAAATTTCGGGATAAAAATATTTCGGATCCCATCAAATTGTGGGAAATTTTATTGAATTCTGTCTTGAACGGTTGGTTGAAATTATTAATCGTTGTCCTAGGTAGGAAATGGGATGTACTTTTAACAAACTGTAAATGGGCTGTAGTAAATTCCATTAGAATTCAAAAACGGGTCGTACATTCTTACAAATCGCAAATGGGCTATAAGCTCTCTGCCACACACTTGTGGGCCTACTAAGTTGACGCGTCCCCTAAAAAAGAAGGTGACGCGTATGCAAGGCTTTGTCAACTTATTATAGTCAACACACGGTTCTAGCAGCAGTGGCCATTGGATGTCCATCCAACGGATGACGTGCTTCTTCTTCAATCTAGGATATTCTAGCTTCACCCGCCCAAAAAATGATTCCTCCCCCTGACATCTGGGGCGCACCATTTCGGAAGCTGAGCTGTGGGCCTACTAAGTTGACGCGTACCAAGGGCTTTGTCAACTTAGTCAATATGAACGATTCTAGCTGCAGTGACCGGACAATGTCCATCCAATGGCCGTAGTGCTTCTTCAACCTCTGGTCTTCTTGCTCCAGCCGCCCAATGCAGCGCCGGTCGTGCTGCCTGCTCCTGCCTCCCGTGGTCGGTCTTTGCCATGAGGCCTCACCGCCCCCATACTACTCCCACCGCTGGCCAGGCCATCCCTCCACTCACACACACCCCCTGTTATTCGGCGGAGACGGCAGCCTCACACCGCAGCTGAACCAGTGAACCCTCGTACTCCTCTCCGCGCGGGCTTCCACTGTCGCATCTTCCCCGTCTCCACGTCGTCCCCTTCCTAGGCCTTGCCGCTCGTTGTCGTCCACTGCCCTGGTGCTCTCGACGCGGCGTGGTCAATGTGGTCAAGGAACGACTTCCATCGGAAGAGTACTGTACGTGGAGAGGCTGATGGCTGGGTCCACGGCGGCCGCAAGGAAGTGCCTCCTTATTACGCGCAAAATAATTATTCCTCCACCTGACAGCAGGAACCCACCGGACGGGCCACCGTATTTCATGAAAAAAAATGTTTCCCCCTGACTACTGGGACCCACCAGCTACATCTTCGCATGCAAGGAAGTGCATCTGGGCAAAAAAAATACGATTCGCCCCCTGACTGCTGGGACCCACCAGCTACATCTTCGCAGGCAAGGAAGTGCCTGACAGTCGGGACCCACCTAGTCGAAGCATACGTAGCATTGTCATTCTGGTCGCGAACGTGTATGTACATACTTGTCGATGTAGAGGCGCGCACGTGTCGTAGTAGAGGCGCGCACGTAGCATGTACACGTATGTAAAGCGGCCAGTGTGCAAGAAAGAAAATACGACCACGTACGTACATACGGGCAGGGTCTCGCACGCCTACTCACGCATACGTACGGCCAGGGCTCGTGTACTTGGCTGGGTAGGAACGGAGAAACAACATCATCGTCGTGTTCATGGGGAGCCAACCGGCTGGGTCGGAACGGAATCCGTCGTGTTCATCGAGAGGGCTTGGACGGAACAGCCGATGGAAATGAGGCCTGGCGTACCGCAGAACGGAGGAAACGGCCTTGTGTTCGACCGGCCACGTTCGAAACGGGATCCTGTTCATCGGGAGGGGTCTGGCGTACCACAAAACGGAGGAAACGGACCTCCTACGGTCGAAACGGGGGTCCTGTTGATCGGGAGGGGTGTGGCATACCGCAAAACGGAGGAAAATGACTTGTGTTGGAGCGCTACGATCGAAACGGGGGTCCTGTTCATCAGGAGAGGTGTGGCGTACCACAAAACGGGACTCCACGGGATACTGTTCATCTCCACCCTCGACCCCCTCCAGCCTCCACGGGCTACCGTTCATCCACCGTCGACCTCCTCAAGCCTCCACCTGCGACTGTTCATCCGCGGGCTCCTGTTCATCCAGCCTCCACCGCATGCTACTCCACCGACTATTGTTCAACCAGCCCTCTCCATGGGCTCCTGTTCAACCACCCCTCCATGGGCTACTGTTCATCCAGCCCTCGATCGTCTGCTGTTCATCCAGCCCTCCACAGGGTGGTCCTGTTCATCCTGCCCTCCACGGGGTCCTGTTCATCCAGCCCCACCTGGCTCGATCGATCAGGGTCCTGTTCATCTAGAGGCAACACCACGGGGTCCTGTTCATCCACCCCCACCGGGAACTGTTCATCCAAACCCCCCGAGCAACTCTCACTGTTCGGCCAGAGGCAACATCGATCGGCTTGAGTTAGCAGCAGTAGCGAAGGAATCGCTCGATCGGGTTCAGTTAGCAGCCATCGATCGATCGCTCGGGTTCAGTAACGCGTAGCCTGCAATGCAATCACTCGGGTTCAGTTAGAGCCCAACGCCTCGCTCGGGTTCAGCTAGATACCAATGCCTCGCACCCACGCGCGTGCCTGTACCAGAGAAACATGCATCGCTCGACCCCGACCACCCACCGTAATCGGGAACACCCCGATATTTTCCTCGCCCTCGCTTCTACCACAGTTTTTTCCATCATGGACGGCCCAAAGAATGTCATGCAGCTGCGTCTCCGGCCCGCCCAGGACGAAAAGCCCATTTTCTGTCATGATTTTTTGTCATAGAAGTAGGACCCCACCACATCTATGATGATACCGGGTTTTTTCACAATTATCGTCATAGAAGTGTCATAAGTATGACAGAAAAAAAATTCGTTCGGCCCAAAATGTCACGGATGTGTCTTTTTTTGTAGTGCTAGTTGCTACTCTAACAGCATAATCATTCATATTATTGTTCATTTCACTAAGAAATTCGCTCTGAGATTTAGCAACATGTTCGAGCTTGGTTTGAACAATAGAGGCGTGTTTTCCTACACCTATAACATCAATAGTGATTCTAAATAACATAGGCATTCTTGTTTCATGATATAATTTTCAAATTTACAAGCATTGACTAGGATGTTTATTATAAGGGATGTCACCTTCATCAAACTTTAAAAGAGAGTTTACCACTACCACCTATGGTGGTGTGTCAAGTCCATGTATTTCTTCAATAGGAGGTAAATTTTTAACATCTTCAGCTTTAGTACCTTTTTCCTTCATGCATTTCTTTCCTTCTTGCATATCTCACTAGTACTGTAAGGTGCTATACAAATGGTTTTTAACCCCTTTCTGCGATGGCATTTGGAACCGCCACCAAGTGAGTGACTGTGATAGGGGGATCCTTCCCACACGACCCAGAAACCGTCGGGATAGGTGAGCGGCTACTGACGATCGCCATAGAATAAACGTATGAGAAGCCTCCCCAGTCCCACACGTTACATCCCGACGTTACGTTTCTGATCCAAGAGACATCCCAAACGATTACGCTGCTATAGTCGTGCGAAAAAGGTGGACAACAACATTTAATCTACCGATATGTTTGCGATAGGTATGTTATCGCACACAGTTCAAGACTGTAAAATGTGTGTGGTGCCTTTACTAACGCCAATGTGTCCATTTTCATAAATGTGTGCGGTTGGTATTCCTAGCACACACGCACACTAGTTTGAAATGTTTGCCGTATTACTATGAATCGCACACGCATATGAGACGAAACCGTGTGTGCGCCCGTCGGGCATCGCAAACGTTTCACGTCAAAGAACCGTCTGTTCTCTATCTTTCATCGCACATGTTGTTTTCTTTCTAACCGTGTGCACATTATTTTATTCGCTCCTGTATAATTTTAGTTTGCCCTGTAATTTATTATTTGAATTGGAAATTTTGAAATATGCAACGTGGAATTCAAAATCTCAGCATAATAGTTCAACAACGAATCCACAAATAAAATTGATAGTACAATATGTTCAGTAATTATAGGATTAGATTGCAATTAACTATGATCAACCGCAATATTTAGAGGCGGTAAAGGTGAAGAGACAAGTGTAAATCATTTTGACTGTCGATGGTGTTGAATAAGCGGAATGCGCATAATGTGCCTTCCTACATGCCATAGGCATGAACAACTTTCGTCCAACCCCTTGTGACGATCGCCCGCCCATCCTTCACCGCCTTCAGGAAGACTTCTAGAGCATTATCATGGTAGCATGAATTATATACTTTAACCTTAGTTGCCTCCACTCCGATCATGTAGTTTGCAAGGTAATCATTAGTAAATAGCTTCGGAAACCGCTGAAAAGAGAAAACTTTTAGATACTCAGGTCTAATAGAGTAACTTGTTGTGGGAAGGGGGAAAAGGGAACACATTATTTACCATCCTAAAGTTCACTGCTGTCTTGGACAAAGTGTAAATAAAGAGCTTAATTCCCATCACCCGTCTCTTTCGCCTAACAATATTTCTTAGTTTCCTCACTTGACGCGTGTTCATGAATATTCATTGCCCCATACACAAAAGGGATCGAAGTGTGGATCAGTACCACTCATATATGTACCTACAAGCAACTAGTAAATGTTAGAAGCTAAACTGAGATTGCACAACTGATGTAAAATACAACTATCTACGTTCCTAAGTACAAGTATTTTTAGAGATTTCAATATGAATTACATACAGATGTATATAGAATTATAGATATAGTTTAGATTAGAATCTAGATGCACTCATTTTGCTCTTTATGTAGTCAATATTGGAATATCTAAAAATACTTATATTTAGGAACAGATGGTGTATAAGACATGGGATGCAGCTAACCTCGACGGTAAACAACAACATCGCCCATTGTAGCCATGTTTAAGTACATGGAAAGACAATGTTAACTACAACAGGGTTAACATCCACCAAAAATAGCAAATCGCAATAAAACAGCAGCATCTGTAGTGATATCTTCATTGTGAAAGAGCAGCACGGTAGCAAATGGACGGATTAAAAAATGGATACAACTGTTAATTGCAACAGACTTAACAACATCTTAAGTCATGTTTTGTATGTTTGTAGCCATTGAAATACAACTGTTTAAAAATGAATACAACTGTTAATTGCAACAGGCTTAATAGCCATTGAAACCGGTACTGATAAAAATGCAATTGGCAGAGTTAGACATCACAAGGCAGGTGCTGCCAGAGCAGAGAATGGCCCAGTTGTCTATAAAAAGGTAGGGAAAATAGCTAAAACGTGTTAGGCATGTTTACTACAGCATGCTTAATACATCGACCGTACAAAACATAGCCATTAATTGCAACTGGTATTGGTAAGATTGAACTGGTGAGTTCATACTTGGTAAGTCATGGGAGGTAGTTGTTGGGGCACTTCATCTTGGCTAGAGCCCACCCAAAGTCAGCGGCGGCAGAGGCGAGCTCTTCCTCCTGGTCGAAGTGTGGATCCATGTCGCCGACATGTATACCTACAATAAGCAAGTAAATGTTAGAAGCCAAACTGTAATTGCACAAATGATATAAATACTGTAAGACATGGGATGCAGCAAACCTCGACAGCAAACAACAGCATCGCCCGTTATGGCCCTGCGTAAGTACATGGAAAGGCATGTTATGTATAACAGGGTTAGCATCCACCAAAAATAGCAAATGGGCAGCATCTCTAGTATATCTTCATTGCAGAGAGTGATCACCCAGAAGTATAGGGGATCTATCGTAGTCATTTCGATAAGTAAGAGTGTCGAACCCAACGCGGAGCAGAAGGAAATGACAAGCGGTTTTCAGTAAGGTATTCTCTGCAAGCACTGAAATTATCGGTAACAGATAGTTTTGTGATAAGGTAATTTGTAACGGGTAACAAGTAACAAGCATAAATATAGTGCAGAAAGATGGCCCAATCCTTTTTGCAGCAAAGGACAAGACTGGACAAACTCTTATATAGAGAAAAGCGCTCCCGAGGACACATGGGAATATCGTCAAGCTAGTTTTCATCACGTTCATATGATTCGCGTTCGTTACTCTTGGGTGTTGTCCTTTCTTGGACAAGCATCCCACTTATGATTAACTCCTATTGCAAGCGTCCGCAACTACAAAAGAAGTATTAAGGTAAACCTAACCATAGCATGAAACATATGGATCCAAATCAGCCCCTTACGAAGCAACGCATAAACCAGGGTTTAAGATTCTGTCACTCTAGCAACCCATCATCTACTTATTACTTCCCAATGCCTTCCTCTAGGTCCAAACAATGGTGAAGTGTCATGTAGTCGATGTTCACATGACACCACTAGAGGAGAGACAACATACATCTCATCAAAATATCAAACGAATACCAAATTCACATGACTACTTATGGCAAGACTTCTCCCATGTCCTCAGGAACAAACGTAACTACTCACAAATCATATTCATGTTCATAATCAGAGATCTGAACATATAATCTTCCACCAAATAAACCAACTAGCATCAACTACAAGGAGTAATCAACACTGCTAGCAACCCACAAGTACCAATCCGGGGCTTTGGGACAAAGATTGGATACAAGAGATGAACTAGGGTTTGAGAGGAGATGGTGCTGGTGAAGATGTTGATGGAGATTGAACCCCTCCCGATGAGAGGATCGTTGGTGATGACGATGATTTCCCCCTCCCGGAGGGAAGTTTCCCCGGCAAAACAACTCTACTAGAGCCCTAGATTGGTTCCGCCAAGGTTCCGCCTCGTGGCGGTTGAGTTTCTTCCCGAAAGCTTGCTTATGATTTTTGCTCGAACGAAAGACTTCATATAGCAGAAGATGGGCACCAGAGGCCTGCCAGGGGGCCCACGAGGCAGGGGGCGTGCCCAGGGGGTAGGGCGCGCCCCCCACCCTCGTGGCTGTGGTGTGGGCCCCTCCGTGGATTCTTTCGCCAGTATTTTTTATTAATTCCAAAAATAACTTCCGTGAAGTTTCAGGACTTTTGGGGCTGTGCAGAATAGGTATCTAATATTTGCTCATTTTCCAGCCCAGAATTCCAGCTGCCCGCATTCTCCTCTTCATGTAAACCTTGTAAAATAAGAGAGAATAGGCATAAGTATTTTGACAACGTGTAATAACAGCCCATAATGCGATAAATATCGATATAAAAGCATGATGCAAAATGGACGTATCAACTCCCCCAAGCTTAGACCTCACTTGTCCTCAAGCGGAAGCCGATAACGATAAATATGTCCACATGTTTAGAGATAGAGGTGTCGATAAAATAAAATACAGACATGAGGGCATCATGATCATTCTTATAACAGCAACATATATGGATATTTTCATATTATTTCTCATGCTCGAGTAATAATCTATTCACAATATAAAGTATGAATCAGAAAATTCATTGAGAACCAACAAACTATAATCTCAGTCATTGAATGAATTGCAATTTATAATAACATCGGAAAGAGTCAATATAATACCTTTTCAGCAAGTCCACATACTCAACTATCATTTAGTCTTTCACAATTGCTAACACTCACGCAATACTTACGGGTATGGAGTTTTAATCGGACACAGAGAAAGATAGGGGCTTATAGTGTTGCCTCCCAACCTTTTACCTCAAGGGTAATGTCAACAATAATAATTCATGCTAACTTACATCCAATTGGATATATATATCAAGATCTTTCCAACACAATGTGCTTGCCAAAGGATAAAATATAAAAAGGAGAGGTGAAGATCACCACGACTCTTTCATAAGGGATAAGACAAAAGTAAAAGATAGGCTCTTCGTAGAGGGAAGCAGAGGTTGTCATGTTGCTTTTATGGTTGGATGCACGAAATCTTAATGCAAAAGAACGTCACTTTATATTGCCACTTGTGATATGAACCTTTATTATGAAGTCTGTCGCTTTTATTGCTTCCATATCACAAGATCGTATAAAGCTTATTTTCTCCACACTAATAAATCATACATATTTAGAGAGCAATTTTTATTGCAAGCAACATGACAACTTACTTGAAGGATCTTACTCAATCCATAGGTAGATAAGGTGGACTCTCATGGCAAAACTGGGTTTAAGGGTATTCGGAAGCACAAGTAGTATCTCTACTTGGTGCAAGGAATTTGGCTAGCATGAGCGGGAAAGGCAAGCTCAACATGTTGGATGATCCATGACAATATACTTTATTTCAGATAAAAGAAAACATAACCCATTACGTTCTCTTCCTTGTCCAACATCAACTCTTTAGCATGTCATACTTTAATGAGTGCTCACAATCATAAAAGATGTCCAAGATAGTATATTTATATGTGAAAACCTATCTTTCTTTATTACTTCCTATTAATTGCAACGATGACCAAAACTATGTTTGTCAACTCTCAACAACTTTTAATCATCATACTCTTTATATGTGAAGTAATTACTCTCCATAAGATCAACATGATCTCTTTATTTCTTTTATTCTTTCTTTTTCTTTTTATTCCCTCAAGATCAAAGCATAGTAATCAAGCCCTTGACTCAACACTAATCTTTATTATATATAGCTCACGCACTCGATTACACAGAAGGATCAAGAGGCAAAACTCAAAACTAAATCATACTAAAACTTTATTCCACTAGATCAGGATATTACCAAAAGGATCAAACTAAGAAAAATGATAAAGATAGGAGTGTGATGGTGATACGATACCGGGGCACCTCCCCAAGCTTGGCAGTTTCCAAGGGGAGCGCCCATACCCATGTGATTATGTCTCCTTCTTTGGAGGTGAAAAGGATGGTGATGATGAAGATAATTGTGCCTTCAGCTTTTTCATACTGTACTCAAGAAGGGCAATTTCCTCCTTTAAATCATCGACCTCCGATTCCAGCGTCAAGATCTTGTCATATAAATCTCCTTTACTTTTCTGCCGAAAACGAGAAGGAATAGATCGGTTGTTAGACAGTTTAGCCCTCTTAGGAAGACTAGACTTCTTGAACTTCATGTGCATATCCCTAGGTTGAGGTAAAGGGACATCCTCCTCCTCCGAACTTGAATCATTGATCCTCATCAAATGAGCATCCTCCTCATCATCCTTAGTTCGACCACAAGGAGATAGATCCCCATAGGTCTTTGGGTCAGCAACAAGATGTGAGATATATCTCTCTCCGTTAGAATCCTGAGATGACATCTTGTTCCAAACCTGCTACAGAAACAGCTCGAAACAAGAACAGAGGATAATTGCATGATACGGTGGTCAAAACCTTTGGGAGATTATATAATGAATTTTTATCGACCAGAAGAAGTATCGTGCAAGAAAACGGAGTTCGGAGGGCACACGAGGTGCCCACGAGGAAGGGGGCGCGCCCTCCACCCTCATGGACGCCTCGTGTCCTTCCCGGACTACTTCTTATTTTCCTATTTTTCTAAATATTCCAAAATGGAGAAAAATTGCCATTAGAATTGTTTTGGAGTCGGTTTGCTTACCGTACCACATACCTATTCCTTTTCGGAGTCTGAAACATTATGGAAAGTGTCTCTTATGTATTCCTCCGGTGTTACGGTTTCAATAACATTAGTTTCAACATTTATAGGATTACCTGAGATATAATGTTTGATTCTTTGATCGTTCACCACCTTCGGATTTGTGCCTTCGAAGTTGTTGATTTTTACGGAATGATAGACCTCCTCGATAACGTAAGGGCCTTCCCATTTAGAGAGAAGTTTTCCTGCAAAAAATCTTAAACGAGAGTTGAATAGCAACACATAATCACCTACCTTTCACTCACGCTTTTGTATCCTTTTGTCATGCCATCTTTTAACTTTTTCTTTAAATAGTTTGGCATTCTCATAGGCTTGGGTTCTCCATTCATCAAGTGAGCTAATGTCAAATAGCCTCTTCTCACTGGAAAGTTTGAAATCATAGTTGAGCTCTTTAATGGCCCAATATGCCTTATGTTCTTGTTCGAGAGGTAAGTGACAAGCTTGCCCATAGACCATTTTATATGGAGACATACCCATTGGATTTTTATATGCAGTTCTATAGGCCCATAATGCATCATCAAGTTTATTGGACCAATTACTTCTAGATCTATTAACAGTCTTTTGCAAAATTAATTTGAGCTCTCTATTACTCAATTCTACTTGACCACTAGACTGCGGGTGATAAGGGGGTGCAATTCTATGATTGACATCATACTTAGCAAGAATTTTACGAAAATCACTATGAATAAAATGTGAACCACCATCAGTCATTAAATATCTAGGGACTTCAAACCTCGGAAAAATAACTTCTTTAAGCATCTTAATAGAGGTGTTATGATCAACACTACTAGTTGGAATAGCTTCTACCCACTTAGTAATGTAATCAACAACAGCTAAAGTATGTGTATAACCATTAGAGGAAGGAAACGGTCCCATATAATCAAAGCCCTAAACATCGAATGGTTCAATAACGAGTGAATAATTCATAGGCATTTCTTGACGTCTACTAATATTACCAATTCTTTGACATTCATCACAAGATAAGACAAACTTATTGTAACATCCCAAATTTTCAATTTGGAATGTTATACATAGAGCATCATTGCATATCATATTTTCATTGCATTTTCTTTGCATTTTGCTCGATCCTAGAAAATTCTACACAACTCAAGGACCCTCGGAGAGAGTTGGGGATTTTTGTTATTTTCATATTTGAGTTTTCTCAAATTTTGAAAATAGGATCGTTGATTTTAATTATTTTACCTTCAATTATTTCTATTACAAAAATATGCGAGAGGGAATAAAATGACTTTCCCAAAATAAAGAAAAAATGAAGATTTAATAATAAAATCAAATAAGATTTTATTTTGGAGTTTTTCGCCTTTTTATTTGAATTTAAGAAAAATGCGCCTTTTTCAAAATTGCATCTAGGCCCCAAATAAATGTTCATTAAATCCGGCTTGATTTTATAAACCGGGGAAAATTTATTTCGGGATTTTTGGAGTCTATTTGGTACTTCTTTTGATTTTTTTTCTACGCGTAATGTTTTACTAAACAAAAACGAACCGCCTTACCGGCCCGTACCCGAGCGGGACTCCGCTCGGGGGCGCCTTTAAATAGCGGCCACCCCGAGCCCCCAGCCACGGAGTTCGCCGCCCGCCCGCCGCCGACTTCATGGGGCGTAGCGCCTTACGAGGTTCGCCGCGCCTCGATTTTCATGCCGATTTTTATTAAAAAAAAACTGATCGGTTTTCTTCGGGTTTTTTTCCGGTTTTCTTCGGTTTTTTTATTTTTTTTATTTTTTTTATTTTTTTATTTTTCCGTCCGAATCTGTTCGTCGTATTTTTCTTTTTCTCGGATTTAATCTGCGATTTTTCTGATCGCGATTCCAGATCCGATTTTCGGTTTAGTATAACTTTTCGCTCGTTTATCGGAATCAAGCGATTCAAGCGCCTGTAGTTTCGTCTCAAAACCCTCTTTCCAAATAATCTACTTAAACAAGTTTTTGTATCTGTAAAATTTGACCTAGATCCAGATTAGTAAAACGAAGCTGTTTTCTTCCGCCGTTTGACTTTCGTTGCTTCGTTTGATTTGATTCTTTTTGCAAACCGGAGTTCTTAATTTGAACTATCTGGTTAGATCTATTCGAGTTTTATCTGTGCATTAGATGAGTACTTATTGTATGCTTGTTTGTTTGTCTGCGATAGAATACCGGAGTGCGCCGCTTGTTACTTGAATCTCTAGGTTTCATGGATCATCGCCAAGGCAAGTAACACTTTGATCATACTCTTCTCATACCCAGTTTTATGCATTAGATCTATTCCTCAAACACTTGCATGATTAGGATCTAATTAAATTGTGGGATGGGAAGTAGTTGAGGTAGTACCTATTACCTGCTTTATTATCAAACCTTTGGGAGTTACTTCTACGTTTGCTTATTATGCTATGCTATGCTAGTAGACGTTGATTAGGTGAGTGTATTCCATGAAAGATGTGAGATTGTTATTTAATGGTTTATTTAAGGTGGCAACTTAAACACACATCTGGGTGGATTGAGGCACCTGGTTTCTATCAGGACTTGCCTGTATTTCTTCGGACCTCCACCCAAGCTCAAAGGGATCATGAGATTATTCAAACTAGAAACTTCCGTGTGCAGCCACAAGCCATTATGGGCTCTGGCATAGTTGATTAAGTTGTGCGAACTCTTACGGGTAGGCTAGCTGATGTAGGGGATGTAGGTTGGTACGGTCTACCCACATGTAAGGTGCTAAGCGCTCGAAAGACTATGTCTCGGTCATCCGCTTCTCAAACACCATGTAGTGCGAGAAACCAAGCGGAGGCGATCGAGTCTTGTGGGGAAAAGTCATGAAACCTCTGCAGAGTGTATAAACTAATCATGGTTAGCCGTGTCCCTGTTATGGACAATCTTGAGTATCTAGTATCTGGATATCATGTGAATCTCATCATGTTACTTCTAATTAATATCGTTGGGTTTAATGAGTACTTTTAATTGGGATTGAGAATGCTGTCAACCATTCTCAATGTTTCACAACCACCATAATAGTTAAATAAATTTATTCCTTTGCGGTAGGGAAAAATTGGCTTTATGCAAAAAGCAGTAATCAGAGCTTTCCACCAGCCATATATGCATGTAGTATAGGCTTATCATTCCATTATTCTCTATGTGTTACATTGCCAAGATATTCCATGTGCTGACCCGTTTTCGGGCTGCAACGTTTCATGTTGCAGACTTTTCAGACAACGATTAAGGTGCTTAGGTCGTGGTTCTATACTCAGTGATGCCGTTGGAGTTGATGGACTCGCTTATTCTTCCAAGCCTTCCCTCTTATCGTTATTAGATGGCCTTAAGCCATATTTATTTTATTAAGTTCTCTTTTGAGACATTCGATTGTAATAAGTGTGTGATTGCTACTCTGTTATAAATCCTTGAAATCTTGTGTGGTGTCGGCATTCTTGATCCGAGGATGACACTGAGTACAGAGACTTGATCCATTCGGGTCGGGTCGCTACAGAGATGGTATCAGAGCACACGCTGACTGTAGGACACGACCATTAAGCTAAAGCCCTAGATCACTACTCTCTCTTCTCATTTCTGACTCCTCATCTTTTCTACTCTTTTAGGATGACGGAAGCGAGGATCAAGTTCACCCACCGGATGAGGATACACCCTTTGGAAGACACACGAAGGAAGTCACTAAGTACCTTAACATAGGATTACCAAGCTTCACGGGACCTACAATTCCACTTTACCGGAGGAGCGCCGGAAGATTCAAGCTCAAGTTCCGGAAGGACGTTTGCGCCAATCACGGAGCCCATAGAGTGTGTTTTCAATGCACCAACCTGGAGTCAGGAAAGAGCATGGCAGCCCACATAACCATGGGTCGCATTGGAGAAGTTTATAAAGAAGACCTCAAGAATACTATCTACCAGATTTGCGGACGCCGAGATGAACAATGGGAGATAGTTGGCACTAAGAAGGACCGATCCATTGCAGCTTTCGTCCAGGAGTTAAACCAGCACATTCGACGTCAGGAGAACCAGATGTGCGCAGACATGATGGACTTGAAGGCAGCAAAAGCCAAGATTATCGAACTAGAAGGAGAACTGAAGGCCACTCGCAAGGACTACATGGAGGAGATTGTAGCTCTAGTGGGACAAAACGGCGATCTTAAGGAGAAGATTGAAGAACTCGTGGGAAATTCAGCACCGGAGGAGAAGATGAAGATAGCACTGTCCGGAAGAACTACATCATCATCGACAACACCGATTCGATCCTAGTGATGATGATTACGAAGATAAAGTCGAGCGAGATATCATGGAGTCTTCATCGGAAGCGTTTTTCTAGTTGACCACCATAACAGTAGTAGATTACCCCCATGTTATTTTAGTTTTAGTTTCAACACTTTGTAACGATAGATAGACCGTTGTATGCCTTTGTTTGAATTGATTGGAGTCATATTGTGTGATTTGTCTCATGTGCATATGGGTAGTGTTTCTCTCTAGACCTCATTCTATTCTAAATTCTCGTCTTTTCTTAAAACCCTCAGATGCCTCCGAGACGCGACCCCGGATTTGTTTTCCCGCCAGAGATCACTCAGTTGATTCAGCAGCAGAATACCTTGATTCAAACATTGGTACAGAACCAAGGCAACAACAACAATAACAACAACAACCCACCGCCACCACCACCAGTTGACCATCTGACCCGTTTCTTAAGGCTGAATCCGCCGGTGTTTTCCAATAGCACCGAGCCGATTGTTGCAGATGATTGGCTCCATAAGATAGGGAGGGAGTTGACCACTGCAGGATGTATAGATGGAGAAAGGGCGAAGTTTGCTGCACATCAGCTGAAGGACCCGCATAGCGACTTGGTGGGAGAATTTCTGACCACTTACCCGGTAGACACGTCACATGGGATCGGTTCAGCAAGCTTTTCATACTGCCCATGTTTCAGCAGGAGCTATGGCCATGAAGAAGCGTGAGTTTCGCAACTTACGCCAAGGAGGACAGACAGTTGGCCAGTATGTAGATGATTTCAGTAAGCTAGCACGTTATGCCCCAGATGACGTTGCTACGGACGCAGCTAAGCAGGAGAAGTTTCTAGAAGGACTGAATGATGAGCTGAGCATGCAGTTGATGGTAGCCACTTTCAATAACTACCGGGAGTTGGTAGATCGTGCGCTTATGATTGAAGGGAAGCAGCAGATTGAAAATCGCAAGAGGAAGTATGGACAGGGGAAGAATAACTCTGGAGCTCAGCAGAAACTTTGTTTTACCCGAAGCCGGGAGGACGGCCAGCATACCCATGGAGGAGGTAGCTCGCACAACCATAATGGCACCAAGAATGGGAACGGGAATGGAGGAAGCAATGGACAGAACCGCACCAACCCGTCAACACCATCCAAGGTAGACCTGAGCCACGTTACTTGCTTTAAGTTCCGCAAGACTGGGCATTATGCAAACGAGTGTCCGGAAGGCGAGAATGGAAATGGCAATGGAAGCTTAGGAAAGAAGCCGAATCCTTTCAATAAAGGACAAGTGAACCACGTTACCGTGGAGGAGGTTGAAGCTTCGACCGGATGCGATAATAGGTAAGTTTTGGTTAAGTCATTTCTTTGCAGCTTGTTCTTTTTGATATCTTGGTGCATCGCATTCATACATATCAAGGGATTTGTGGATAGGTACAAATTACCAACCCAAGCCCTTAGGTCACCCATGCTAGTAACCTCACCCGGAGCGAGAATACATGGCTAGTATATGGTGTGATCGATCGCCATTAAGGATTGGACACTATGTTTTTCCCTCGGACCTAATAGTTACGGAATCCCAAGGATTGGATGTGATATTAGGCATGGATTGGTTATCAAGTATGGAGGGAACATAGATCGCCAAGAAGTCAATTTTGCTTACCACCCGAAGGGAGGAGAATCAAGTATGTATCACGGCATGAGCCGAGGAGAGCACATGTAAATTCCTTATCGGGGAGTTGTACAGAGGAAGTACCGGTGGTAAGGGATTACCCGGACGTATTTCCGGAAGAGTTGCTAGGCATGCCACCGGATAGAGACATTGAGTTTCCGATTGAACTACTGCCAGGCACTGGGCCGATATCTAAGAGACCGTATAGGATGCCAGCCCAAGATTTGGAGGAAATTAAGAAGTAGATTAAGGAGTTACTGGATAAAGGTTTTATTTTCCCAAGTTCTTCGCCATGGGGATCACCAGTACTTCTAGTGGAGAAGAAGGATGGATCATTAAGAATGGTTGTTGATTATCATGGATTGAATGAAGTGACCATTAAGAACAAATACCCGTTACCGATGATCAATGACTTGTTTGACTAGTTGCAAGGAGCTAAGGTGTTTTCAAAGATCGATTTGCGATCAGGGTACCATCAGTTGAAGATTCGAGAGCAGGATATACCTAAGACAGCTTTTACCACCGTGCACGGGCTGTATGAGTACACCGTTATGTCATTTGGTCCGACTTACGACCTGCCTATTTCATGAGCATGATGAACAAAGTGTTTATGGAGTTTTTGGATAAGTTCGTCGTGGTGTTCATTGATGATATTTTGGTTTACTCGAAGAATGAAGAGGGACATAAGGAGCATTTGCGTTTGGTACTCGAGAAGCTCAGAGAACATCAGTTATATGCCAAGTTCACCAAGTGTGAGTTTTGGTTGAAAGCAGTTGGATTTCTTGGACATGTTATATCCGGAGAAGGTATAGCAGTAGACCCCACTAAAGTTGTCACCGTAACAAATTGGGAAGCACCAACAACAGTTGGAGAGATCCAGAATTTCCTTGGACTAGCAGGATACTACCGGAGATTCATTGAGAATTTCTCAAGGATTGCGAATCCTATGACAGAATTGTTGAAGAAGGATACCAAGTTCATTTGGACCGAGGAGTGTGAAGCTAGTTTCCAAGAGTTGAAGAAACGATTGGTTACACTACTGGAAACTGGGAATTTGCCATCAGCCAGCTCTTTGCCATCTGCCAGCTGATGGCAAAGAACATCTTTGCCATCTGCTTATAAAAAACAGATGGCAAAGAACTGACAGACGGCAAAGAACATGGTTGCCATCAGCCAATTCTTTGCCATCTGCTAGTGGATGGCAAATAATCTTTGCCATCTGCCGCCACAGATGGCAAAGAGGTGGGGCTGACGCCGTCACACTTTTGACGGTCACAGGATTTGCCAACCTCTTTGCCATCTCGCCACAGACGGCAAAGATTCTTTGCCATCTGGCGGCAGATGGCAAAGAGATGGGTTATTTTTCTAGGTAAAAAACTGTGGGGTTATCCTCCCTCTCTCCCTCCTCTCCCTCCCTCCCACGCATCTCACCGCCGCCGCCCAAGCACCCCGCCGCCCACCACCCCGCCACGCCGCCGCCGCGCCGCACCACCCACCGCCCCACCACCCCGCCGCCGCACCCAGCACCCCGCCGCCCCACCACTCCACCACACTCGAGCTCGCCGTTTATCGCCGACCGGAGCCCAGCCGCCCGCCCCTCCTTCCCGCCCTCCACGGATCCAGCCGCAATGGCGCCCGTGCCGTCGGTGGCAGATGTGGTCGGGCCACTGCGGAGAATGACACGGATCGCCGTCCACGTTGGTGGCCGGTGCGGATCAGGAAGCGGCGGAGCTCCTGCAGATTGCAGCCATCGTCCTCTGTGTCACCGGCCGAGCATGCACACTCACGAGCATGGCGGCAGCGGCGTCTTGTAATCTGGCACGCTCTTGATAGCTTCGCCGCAGCGGTTTGACCTCTTGGACTTCCATGCGGCCGTCGCGGGTTCCGGCATCGGCAGCGTGCGGGAGAAGCGGGGTGCGGTGGCTCCCAACACAGGAGCGCAGTGAAGATGTTCCTAACCTGTTGTGAGCACCTGCCCTTCGTCTGTGTCTTTCTGCGAAATGGTGATTATTTAGAAATCTAAAATATGTTTTCTAGATTTATATCTGTATGCCTTATGGATAACATTGTATCACATGTCCATTTGGATAACATTGGTTACCTACTTACCTCGAGACTTATTTGAGAGTTCCATGTAGTTTAATACATATATGTTTCTTCAAAAAAGTTAGCATGTTACCTCATGGAGTTGCACTTGTGTCAACTTCAGAATTTGGACTGTATAAAGCCCGTAAATCTTGGTGATTGAATAAACATGGAACTATAATGTTTGTGAAATGGAGAGGTTACATGATGAGGGGCAGGCCTGTATTTCACTCAGGAGTGAGATGATGTATAGGTGCTTGTCAGGGACTTTATTTGTTCCTTATTATGTTTTAGTCCAAAAACATCGACACTCATTGGGTGTTATAATCTCCTGGGGGCCTTTTACTTGTTTCAGTTGTATGATTTGTTAAAGTGGCTATGCTGGATTGCCCTGAAGGTGGTATGGATAGCACATTCAGGTAATAAATATGACAAATGAAGACGCATTTTCACTTATTTGGTAAGCTAGACGCGTCAAAAGTGACTTCTTTCAAATGTGCTTGGATGATTCGTGACACACAATTAAGCAACTAAGACATTGTTTAAATTTTGTTATTGTCATTTAGGCAACTAAGACATCTTTGAGCTCAAATATATTTTTTAATTCCTTGCCATATCTCATGCCTTGCAGGATCGACTTCCTTCTCAATAGTGAAATTGCTTCTGTTGTTCAAGTGAGAGAAACATGCAGGTATCTTAATGATCCACTAAGTTATTTTTGGTAAAAGTTTGCTTCACATCCATTGTGTAATATGAAGAGAAATCATGGTGCTTTTCCTTTAAATGCGTGTACAAAATTGTTTCCGTCCATTACTTAATTTGTAGATGAATAATAGGGTACTTATTATTTGCGTGCATGGATTTCATTCAAATAGAATTTTCAAAGACAAATTAAATGCCATACCTTACTAAACTCAGATTAGCGCATCCAAAGGAGAAAAGTTGTGTACTTATCGAGCCGCCATCTCCAGGCACATCACATCATCCGATGCATCTTCTCTATGCCACTGCTCTATTGGACTCTTACATCGCCGTTGTCAAATCTGGAGGCTGCCGCCGCAGGCCATTGCGTTCACTTGTGCCACCTCTTATCTTCTTTAGCTTTACCAAGCAAAGTAATTATCTGTGCAGATGATACACCACCAAAGACGAGGGCAAGCCAAGCACATCCTGCTGTTGGAGATGATGAATATTTAGTCCTGGCTGTGGTGGTCATGCCCTCTTGCCAAAAACAGTAGTAACAATAGCACACACCTCAGGTAATTTGTCCTCCTCAACAGATGTTCAATTGTGTCTCTGAAGCTTTTTATGGCTACAAATCAGGAACAATTACATACTACGTGCAGGTGGTGCAGAGTTTTGTTAAGGTGGTGCAGAGTTGGAGACCTTATGGCTCTGTAAACATTATTTGTAGCGATCATGTGCTAGACTAATAATTTTGTGTATGGATAAATGGTTTTTTTGTTTTAACAATAAACTTTCAACAACCTAAAAAAATATACACTCATAATTAGTCATTTTTAATATAGTTAATATTATAAAAAATATTCTACTAATAAAGTATAATCTGTACAACTAGCCCGTGCAGACTGCACGGGTTGACGGCTAGTTAGTTATAATGTCATACCTTGCACCATTTTTAGAAATCAACAGTTTACCCTTCCTGGTGCTTTATCCCTTGGAAGAAATCTTTATGGTGCTTCCGTGCTCTCCTAAAAGCCAGTTTAAACAGACTTAAAGAGTAGTGTTATCAACGGATAGTAAGAGAGCACCCTCATCTTGCTTTCAACCACTTGCTTCGGGCTTCACTTATATTTTTATGTCTTGAACAATCTCCGCATAAGTTCGCATTCTCCTCTTGAATTAATAGTGCCAAGTCATAAGTCTGCAGCTAAATTTGAGGGAGAAGAAATTATCAAAAAGACAACATAGGATAAATGTTTTGTACATTCTCCTCTTGATATTCTTGTTGTTTTCCTCATGGCCCTGTTTTAAATGTTTCGTACATGATGTCCCTGAAAAACTGGAGTTGATATACCCGTGCCAAGTATCACTTTCTTTAGAAATAAGGCTAGGATACCGTTGTTCATTCGCTACCGTTACATTATCCAGGATCACATTTATCTTGGTAGTACTTAAATTGCCGCAACTTCACTTTTTTGTCTGCTTAGTGAATAACGATGTGTACATTTGTTCTTTCCTATACAATATCGGATCTGCCATATGCATGAAGTGGATGCACGGGACCTCAAACCGGAGAATTTCTTGTTTGCAAACCGGAAAGAAACGGCTGCACTGAAAGCAATTGATTTTGGCCTGTTTGTTTTGTTTTTCACTCCAAGTAGAATCAATCCTAATATCCTATATGGCTATCGTTGAAGCTTTCCATTTTGACCCGTCTGTCACTTGTTGATGATATGGTCAGAGGACAAAGCTGAGCTGATACAGTAGCCTGTCTTATGCTATATTTAGTTTGTTTTTTGACCTTGTGAAACTTGCTACCTATGGATGAAACTGTGTAATATCGATGAAACTATGTATATGTACGGATGAAACTTGCTACTACTGGTAACATGTGTTGGATATATATGTGTTCATGACTATTGATAATATGTGTTGAATATGCTATATTGGTCATATAAATATATTTGTGTTTGATTTTATGTGAAAATGAATTGATATAAGAAAAACAAAATTAAATGGGGCAATATAGTCACTTTGCCATCACCGGCAGATGGCAAAGAGGCCACGTGTCATCTACATGTAAAATTTGGTGGCTTATTTGGGCTCTTTGCCATCTGCCCGTGAGATGGCAAAGCTCTTTGCTATCACCGGCAGACGGCAAAGCATGCAGCCTTGCCATCTGGCGCAGACGGCAAAAGAGTTTCAGACCTTTGCCATCTGCTAGCGGATGGCAAAGTATGCCGTTAACCTTCTAACGGGCTAACCCGTTAAGAGGCTTTGCCATTCTGCCAAATAGATGGCAAAGCCTGACTCTTGCCATCAGCCGCCAGACGGCAAAGAAGCCTTCTACCGGCAGGGTTTCGACGACTGCTTGTTGCCATCTGCTGGCAGATGGCAAAGCCTTTGCCATCCGCCGACCATGCCTTTGCCATCTGCCATGGCAGATGGCAAAGTGCCAGATTCCAGTAGTGTTACCTCACCAGTGTTAATTCTGCCAGATCAGACCAAGGATTATGAGGTGTATTGCGACGCTTCACGTAGAGGACTTGGAGAAGTGCTTATGCAGGAGGGGAGAGTTGTTTCGTATGCTTCACGACAGCTTAAGCCTCATGAGTTAAATTATGCTACGCATGATTTGGAGTTAGCAGCCATAGTGCATGCGTTGAAGACATGGAGACATTTCCTCACTGGAAATCATTGTGAGGTGTATATGGATCACAAGAGTTTGAAATACATCTTCACGCAGAAGGAGCTAAATCTCAGGCAAAGGAGATGGTTGGAACTCATCAAAGATTATGATATGAGATTGCATTATCACCCCGGAAAGGCTAACGTTGTAGTAGACGCGTTGAGCCGTAAGAGTCACGTCAACACATTAATGATGGGAGAAATACCAAAGGAGTTAGTCGAAGATCTTGAGAGCTATGTTTGGAAATAGTTCAGGAGGCTATGTAGCAGCATTGGAGATTCAGTCAACCTTGATGGACAAGATCAGGGAAGCACAGAAGACTGACAAAGAGATTGCCTCTATAAAGGAGAGAATGAGAGAAGGAAAGGCTAAGGGATTTCTTGAGGATGAGCACGATACCCTATGGTTTGAAGACCGTGTTTATGTGCCCAATGA
Source organism: Aegilops bicornis (assembly GCA_021605145.1). Lineage (NCBI taxonomy): Eukaryota > Viridiplantae > Streptophyta > Magnoliopsida > Poales > Poaceae > Aegilops > Aegilops bicornis. The sequence goes on along the minus strand of CM038673.1, from coordinate 296,209,100 downwards.
CCCTGAGATCAGGAAGTTGATTTTGCAAGAGGCACATGATTCACCATATTCGATTCACCTGGAAATACCAAGATGTATTTGGATTTGAAGAATACTTTACGGTGGACCGGAATGAAGATGGATATTGCGAGTATGTAGCAGTTTGTGATGTATGTCGAGGGTGAAGGCGTAACATCGAAGCTAGCGAGGATTGTTACAGCCCATTGCCTATACCCGAATGGAAGTGGGATAAACTAGGTATGGATTTTATCACGGGATTGCCCAGGACTCGTTCAGGCTATGACTCGATTTGGGTTATAGTCGACAGTTTGACGAAGGTAGCTCATTTCATTCCAGTAAAGACTACCTACAGCAGTGCCAAAATTGGCCAAGTTATACATGACCAGGATTGTATGCTTGCATGGAGTTCCGAGGAGTATCGTATCAGATAGAGGAACCCAATTTACCTCAAAGTTCTGGAAGCAGTTGCACGAAACTTTAGGAACCAGGCTGGAGTTTAGCACAACTTTTCATCCACAGACAGATGGACAAACCGAGAGAGTCAACCAGATTTTGGAGGATATGCTTAGAGCTTGTGCATTGGATTATGGATCAAGTTGGGATGACAATTTGCCGTAAGCGGAGTTTTCTTATAACAACAGTTACCAAACCAGTTTGAAGATGGCCCCTTTCGAAGCATTGTACGGAAGGAGGTGCAGGACCCCGTTGTTGTGGGATGATGTTGGAGACCGCCAGTTGTTTGGACCAGATTTGATTAAGGAGTGCGAGCGAGAAAGTAAAATTGATTCGCGATAGGCTCAAGGTAGCCCAGTCAAGACAGAAAAGTTATGCAGATTCAAAACGCAAGGAGACAGAATACGAAATCGGAGACAGAGTTTATCTTCGAGTATCACCACTTCGAGGAGTTAAGCGTTTTGGGGTCAAGGGAAAGTTAGCACCTCGATTTGTAGGACCTTATCGTGTTTTGGAATGCATGGGAGAAGTTGCATACAAGTTGGAATTACCCGAAGGATTGTCAGGAGTTCATGATGTGTTTCACGTTTCACGATTGAAGAAGTGTCACGCGAGAGATGGCTGATATACCATGAGAGATACCGTGCCAGAAGCGATTGAGTTGAATGAAGATTTGACCTATGAGGAGAAACCGGTTAAGATTTTGGAGTATGCCGGCAGAGTCACTCATGACAAGGTCATTAAGTTTTGCAAAGTTCAGTGGAGCCACCACACTGAGGATGAAGCCACCTGGAAGCGAGAGGAAGATTTGCTTAAAGACCACCCTCACCTATTTTCTAGCCAACCCGAATCTCGAGGGCGAGATTCATCTTAAGGGGGTAGGTTTGTAACATCCCAAATTTTCAATTTGGAATGTTATACATAGAGCATCATTGCATATCATATTTTTCATTGCATTTTCTTTGCATTTTGCTTGATCCTAGAAAATTCTACACAACTCAAGGACCCTCGGAGAGAGTTGGGGATTTTTGTTATTTTCATATTTGAGTTTTCTCAAATTTTGAAAATAGGATCGTTGATTTTAATTATTTTATCTTCAATTTTTTCTATTACAAAAATATGCGAGAGGGAATAAAATGACTTTCCCAAAATAAAGAAATAATGAAGATTTAATAATAAAATCAAATAAGATTTTATTTTGGAGTTTTTCGCCTTTTTATTTGAATTTAAGAAAAACGTGCGTTTTTCAAAATTGCATCTAGGCCCCAAATAAATGTTCACTAAATCCGTCTTGATTTTAGAAACCGGGGAAAATTTATTTCGGGATTTTTGGAGTCCGTTTGGTACTTCTTTTGATTTTTTTTTCTACGCGTAATGTTTTATTAAAAAAAAACGAACCGCCTTACCGGGCCGTACCCAGCGGGACTCCGCTCGGGGGCGCCTTTAAATAGCGGCCACCCCCGAGCCCCAGCCCACCCGAGCCCGCCGGAATTCGCCGCCGCCGCCGCCGACTCGTCGGAGCAGCGCGCCTTACGAGGTTCGCCGCGCCTCGATTTTTGTGCCGATTTTGTTTAAAAAAACCGATTGGTTTTCTTCGATTTTTTTCCGGTTTTTTTCGGTTTATTTATTTATTTTACTTTTTTTCAATTTTTTTTATTTTTCCGTTCGAATCTGTTCGTCGTATTTTTCTTTTTCTCGGATTTAATCTGCGATTTTTCTGATCGCGATTCCAGATCCGATTTTCGGTTTAGTATAACTTTTCGCTCGTTTATCGGAATCAGTCGATTCAAGCGCTGTAGTTTCGTCTCGAAACCCTCTTTCCAAATAATCTACTTAAACAAGTTTTTGTATCTGTAAAATTTGACCTAGATCCAGATTAGTAAAACGAATTTGTTTTCTTCCGCCCGTTTGACTTTCGTTGCTTCGTTTGATTTGATTCTTTTTGCAAACCGGAGTTCTTAATTTGAACTATCTGGTTAGATCTATTCGAGTTTTATCTGTGCATTAGATGAGTACTTATTGTATGCTTGTTTGTTTGTCTGCGATAGAATACCCGGAGTGCGCCGCTTGTTACTTCGAATCTCTAGGTTTCGCGGATCATCAGCAAGGCAAGTAACACTTTGATCATACTCTTCTCATACCCAGTTTTATGCATTAGATCTATTCCTCAAACACTTGCATGATTAGGATCTAATTAAATTGTGGGATGGGAAGTAGTTGAGGTAGTACCTATTACACCTTTATTATCAAACCTTTGGGAGTTACTTCTCGTTTGCTTATTATGCTATGCTATGCTAGTAGGCGTTGATTAGGTGAGTGTATTCCATGAAAGATGTGAGATTGTTATTTAACAGTTTATTTAAGGTGGCAACTTAAACACACATCTGGGTGGATTGAGGCACCTGGTTTCTATCAAGACTTGCCTGTATTTCTTCGGACCACCACCCAGGCTCAAAGGGATCATGAGATTATTCAAACTAGAAACTTCCGTGTGCAGCCACAAGCCATTATGGGCTCTGGCATAGTTGATTAAGTTGTGCGAACTCTTACGGGTAGGCTAGCTGATGTAGGGGATGTAGGTTGGTACGGTCTACCCACATGTAAGGTGCTAAGCGCTTCGAAGACTATGTCTCGGTCATCCGTTTCTCAAACACCATGTAGTGCGAGAAACCAAACGGAGGCGATCGAGTCTTGTGGGGAAAAGTGCGCAAACCTCTGCAGAGTGTATAAACTAATCATGGTTAGCCGTGTCCCCTGTTATGGACAATCTTGAGTATCTAGTATCTGGATATCATGTGAATCTCATCATGTTACTTCTAATTAATATCGTTGGGTTTAATGAGTACTTTTAATTGGGATTGAGAATGCTGTCAACCATTCTCAATGTTTCACAACCACCATAATAGTTAAATAAATTTATTCCTTTGCAGTAGGGAAAAAATTGGCTTTATGCAAAAACTGTAACCGTAGAGCTTTCCACCAGCCATATATGCATGTAGTATAGGCTTATCATTCCATTATTCTCTATGTGTTACATTGCCAGCATATTCCATGTGCTGACCCGTTTTCGGGCTGCAACGTTTCATGTTGCAGACTTTTCAGACAACGATTAAGGTGCTTAGGTCGTGGTTCTATACTCAGTGATGCCGTTGGAGTTGATGGACTCGCTTATTCTTCCAAGCCTTCCGCCCTTATCGTTATTAGATGGCCTTAAGCCATATTTATTTTATTAAGTTCTCTTTTGAGACATTCGATTGTAATAAGTGTGTGATTGCTACTCTGTTATAAATCCTTCGAAGTACTGTGTGGTGTCAGCATTACTGATCCAGGGATGACACTGAGCACAGAGACTTGATCCATTCGGGTCGGGTCGCTACACCTACGGGCATCTTTGAAGACAGTAGGCCAATAAAAGCCGGATTGCAATACCTTATGTGCAGTTCTATCTCCAGCGTGGTGTCCTCCATAAGCTTCGGAGTGACACATGCGTAGGATCTATTCCTGTTCATGCTCAGGTATACAACGTCTAATAACACTATCTACTCCTTCTTTATAAAGGTGTGGGTCATCCCAGAAGTAATGTCTTAAATCATAGAAAACCTTTTTCTTTTGCTGGTATGTGAAACTTGGTGGTATAAATTTAGCAACAATGTAATTAGCATAATCAGCATACCATGGAGCAGTACGAGAAGCATTTATGACAGCTAATTGTTCATTAGGAAAGCTATCATCAATAGGTAGTGGGTCATCAAGAACATTCTCTAACCTAGACAAGTTGTCTGCAATGGGGTTCTCAGCTCCCTTTCTATCATTAATATGCAAATCAAATTCTTGTAGTAGGAGAACCCATCTAATAAGTCTAGGTTTAGCATATTTCTTTTCCATAAGATATTTATAGTAGCATGATCAGTATGAATAGTTACTTTAGAATCAACAATATAAGGTCTAAACTTATCACAAGCAAATACAACTGCTAAAAATTCTTTTTCAGTAGTAGCATAATTTCTCTGGGCATTGTCTAGAGTTTTACTAGCATATTGGATAACATTTAATTTCTTATCAACTCTTTGTCCTAGAACAGCACCTACAGCATAATCACTAGCATCACACATAATTTCAAAGGGTAAATTCCAATCAGGTGGCTGAACAATAGGTGCGGAAATTAATGCTTTCTTAAGTATTTCAAATGCTTCCACACAATCATCATCAAAGACAAAAGGTATATCTTTTTGTAATAGATTAGTTAGAGGCCGGGAAATTTTTGAGAAGTCCTTAATGAACCTCCTATGAAAACCAGCATGACCAAGGAAACTTCTTATACCTTTGATGTCCTTGGGACACAGCATCGTTTCAATAGCATCAACTTTAGCTTTGTCAACTTCAATACCTCTTTCAGAAATTTTATACCCCAAGACAATACCTTCATTAACCATAAACTGGCATTTCTCCAAATTCAAGACGAGATTAGTTTCTTCACATCTCTACAAAACTCGATCAAGGTTGCTCAAGCAATCATCAAAAGAGGATCCATAAACTGAGAAATCATCCATGAAAACCTCACAAATCTTTTCGCAAAAGTCAGAGAATATAGCCATCATGCATCTTTGAAAGGTAGCAGGTGCATTACATATACCAAAAGGCATATGTCTATAAGCAAAGGTACCGAAAGAGCAAGTAAAAGTGGTATTTTCTTGATCATCAGCTGACACAGGTATTTGATCAATGAAAGGCAAAGGGTAATGATCTTTTTAGTAGCTTTATTTAATTTGCGGAAATCAATTACCATCCTATAACCAATAGTAATTATTTGCAGAATCAATTCATCTTTATCATTAGGAACGACAGTAATACCTTCCTTCTTAGGGACACAATGGACATGACTTACCCACTGACTATCAGCAACGGGATAAATTATACCTGCTTGGAGGAGCTTTAATATTTCCTTTCTTACCACTTCTTTCATCTTAGGATTTAGCTGTCGTTGGTGATCAATAACTGGTTTGGCATCTTTCTCCAAATTTATTTTGTGTTGACATAGAGTGGGACTAATGCCCTTAAGATCATCAAGAGTATCTCCAATAGCAGCACGGTGCTTCTTCAAAGTTTTCAATAATTTCTCTTCTTCATGCTCTGAAAGGTTAGCACTAATAATAACACGATATATCTTCTTTTCATCAAGATAAGCATATTTAAGAGTATCAGGTAATGGTTTAAGCTCAACACGGGATCACCCTTGGGTGGAGGAGGATCCCCTAGGATTTCAACAGGCAAGTTGTGTTTCAGAATAGGTCCTGTTTAAAGAATACTTCATCTATTTCCCTTCTTTCATTCATAAACGTATCATTTTCATGGTCTAGCAAATATTGTTCTAAAGGATCACTAGGAGGCACAACAATAGAAGCAAGACCAATAATTTCATCTTTACTAGGAAATTACTCATCACGGGGTTGTCTACTAAATTTAGCAAAATTAAACTCATGAGACATATCACCCAAACCAATAGTAACAACATTCTTTTCGCAATCTATCCTAGCATTAACAGTGTTCAAGAAGGGTCTACCAAATATAATGGGACAAAAGATATCTTGTGGGGAACCAAGAACAAGAAAATCAGAAGGATATTTAACCTTCCCACACAAGACTTCAACATCTCTAACAATCCCAATCGGTGAAATAGTATCTCTATTGGCAAGCTTAATTGTAACATCAATTTCTTCTATCTCAGTGGTGCAATATCATGCATAACTTCTTTGTATAAGGAATGAGGTATTGCACTTGCTTTGCACTCATATCACACAAGCCATGATAACAATGATCTCCTATTTTAACAGAAATAACAGGCATGCCTACCATAGGTCTATGTTTATCTTTAGCACCAGGTTTAGCAATTCTAGCAGTCTCATCACAGAAGTAAATAACATGCCCATCAATATTATCAACCAAGAGATCTTTAACCATAGCAATTTTAGGTTCAACTTTAACTTGCTCAGGGGGTTTGCGTGTCCTAATATTACTTTTGTTGACTACAGTTGAAGCTTTAGCATGATCCTTTATTCTAACAGGGAAAGGTGGTTTCTCAATATAAGCAACAGGAACAACATGATCATCATAAGTGATAGTCTTTTCTTCAACTTTAATAGGTGCGACTACTTTTACTTCAATGGGAGGATTATATTTAAACCACTTCTCCTTAGGGAGATCAACATGAGTAGCAAAGGATTCACAGAAAGAAGCTACTATCTCAGAGTCAAGTCCATATTTAGTGCTAAATTCACGGAAAACATCGGTATCCATAAAAGATTTAACACAGTCAAACTTAGGTGTAATACCTGACTCCTTACCTTCGTCGAGATCCCAATCTTCAGAGTTGCATTTAATTATTTCCAATAAGTCCCATTTGAATTCAATAGTCTTCATCATAAAAGATCCAGTACAAGAAGTATCGAGCGTGGAGCGATTACTGAGAGAAAGCCGAGCATAAAATTTTTGAATAATCATTTCTCTTGAGAGCTCATGATTGGGGCATGAATATAACATTGAATTAAGCCTCCCCTAAGCTTGAGCGATGCTTTCTCCTTCGCGAGGCCAAAAATTATATATATAATTACGATCACGATGAACAAGGTGCATAGGATAAAACTTCTGATGAAATTCCAATTTCAATCGTTTGTAGTTCCATGATCCCATATCATCACATAGCCTATACCATGTCAATGCCTCTCCTTCAAAGATAAAGGGAAGACCTTCTTCTTGATAACATCCTCGGGCATACCTGCAAGCTTAAATAATCCACAAACTTCATCCACATAGATTAGGTGTAAATCGGGATGCAATGTTCCATCTCATGCAAAAGGATTAGCTAGCAGTTTATCTATCATACCCGAAGGAATTTAAAAGTAAACATTTTCAGTAGGTTCAGTAGGTTGAGGGGCAACTCTTTGCTCTACTGGTCGGGGTGAAGATACCCCGAACAAGCCCCTCAAAGGATTATGTTCCATAGTAACAAGTGATAGTAAATTTCAGCACACTATATAAATTTTTCCTTACCAAATTCCACCTACCAAAGGCGCTTCACTCCACGGCAAGGACGCCAGAAAAGAGTCTTAATGACCCACAAGTATAGGGGATCTATCATATTCCTTTCGATAAGTAAGAGTGTCGAACCCAATGAGGAGCAGAAGGAAATGACAAGCGGTTTTCAGTAAGGTATTCTCTGCAAGCACTGAAATTATCGGTAACAGATAGTTTTGTGATAAGGTAATTCGTAACGGGTAACAAGTAACAAGCGTAAATAAAGTGCAGCAAGATGGCCCAATCCTTTTTGTAGCAAAGGACAAGCCTGGACAAACTCTTATATAGAGAAAAGCGCTCTAGAGGACACATGGGAATATCGTCAAGCTAGTTTTCATAACGTTCATATGATTCGCGTTCGTTACTTTGATAATTTGGTATGTGGGTGGACCGGTGCTTGGGTGATGTTATTTCTTGGACAAGCATCCCACTTATGATTAACTCCTATTGCAAGTGTCCGCAACTACAAAAGAAGTATTAAGCTAAAACTAACCATAGCATGAAACATATGGATCCAAATCAGCCCCTTACGAAGCAACGCATAAACCAGGGTTTAAGCTTCTGTCACTCTAGCAACCCATCATCTACTTATTACTTCCCAATGCCTTCCTCTGGGCCCAAAAAATGGTGAAGTGTCATGTAGTCGACATTCACATGACACCACTAGAGGAGAGACAACATACATCTCATCAAAATATCGAACGAATACCAAATTCACATGACTACTTATAGCAAGACTTCTCCCATGTCCTCAGGAACAAACGTAACTACTCACAAATCATATTCATGTTCATAATCAGAGGGGTATTAATATGCATAAAGGATCTGATCATATAATGTTCCACCAAATAAACCAACTAGCATCAACTACAAGGAGTAATCAACACTACTAGCAACCCACAGGTACCAATCTGAGGCTTTGGGACAAAGATTGGATACAAGAGATGAACTAGGGTTTGAGAGGAGATGGTGCTAGTGAAGATGTTGATGGAGATTGACCCCCTCCCGATGAGATGATCATTGGTGATGACGATGGCGATGATTTCCCCCTCCCGGAGGGAAGTTTCCCCGGCAGAACAGCTCTGCCGGAGCCCTAGACTGGTTTCGCCAAGGTTCCTCCTCGTGGCGGTGCAGTTTCTTCCCGAAAGATTGCTTATGATTTTTTTCTCGAACGAAAGGCTTCATATAGCAGAAGATGGGCACCGGAGGCCTTCCAGGGGGCCCACGAGGCAGGGGGGCGCGCCCAGGGGGTAGGGCGCGCCCCCCACCCTCGTGGCCAGGGTTTGGGCCCCCTCTGATGGATTCTTTCGCCAGTATTTTTTATTAATTCCAAAAATAACTTTCGTGAAGTTTCAGGACTTTTGGAGCTGTGCAGAATAGGTCTCTAATATTTGCTTCTTTTCCAGCCCAGAATTCCAGCTGCCGGCATTCTCCCTCTTCATGTAAACCTTGTAAAATAAGAGAGAAAAGGCATAAGTATTGTGATATAACAGCCCATAATGCGATAAATATCGATATAAAAGCATTATGCAAAATGGACGTATCAGAGAGTAGCACGGTAGAGAAGGGATAGATTAAAAAATGGATACAACTGTTAATTGGAACAGGCTTTACAGCATCCTAAGTCATGTTTTGTAAGTTTGTAGCGATTGAAATACAAATGTTTAAAAATGAATACAATTGTTAATTGCAACAAGCTTAATAGCCATTGAAATCGGTACTTGTTGGGGATATAACTACTGAGTGTGAACCGCCCCGGGAGGGCCGGTTTGCCCTCGTTCATGATCCAGGCCCATGTCGACGCCTAGAGCCCAGAGGCGAATTAAGGTCCATGTATGTAAACCGCCTTAGCGTTGTAGCTTGTGTTGTAAGACAGGAAAGGAGAGATCAAGCCGGACTCTTGTATGAGCCGGATTGGGACTCTGTAACCGACCGGGCGTCAATCCGTGTATATAAGGGGACGACCAGCGGCGAGTTAGGGACGAAGATTTCGAGGCTAAGGCAAAGCTATTGCTCCCTAGTCGCGAAACCATATCAATCACATCACAACTGGGCGTAGGTTTTTACCTTCATTGAAGGGGCGAACCAGTATAATTCCCGTGTCTTGTGTCCGCTTTAACCTCTCTAGGTAAACCCGTGCGATGGCCCTCTGACTAAGTCCTTTCATGAGGACATCTGCCGTGACAAGTCCACGACGGTTGGCGCCCACCGTGGGGCTATCGCCACGATGGTTTGATGATCTTAGAGGGCAAGTTCGAAGGACTCGAAGGCTATCACGATGGGCGGATGACTAAGAGTCGTCATGACAAGCTCTACATCGACGATCTTGATTTGGGGCCCCGAGGCCGGCTCGATTGAGTACGGTGCGGGTCCCCTTTGGCGGCATACACGTGTTCATTGGCAAGATCGGCGAGCGAGCACTGGGCAGACGTCTGCCCGACCTCGTCGAGGAGCGGCTCAGCAGGCAAAGAAGAGTCCTGCCCTGGCTAAACCGCGGTCGGGCATGTTTTCGTGGGAGTCGTTCACGGAGGCTACGAGGACGGATCAGCATCTGGTGTGAAACCTGTTGTCTACTCGGGTGACGAATCGTCGGAGAAACCGAAGTCTCTATACCAGCTACAAGATGGCGGATCGGGGCTGTTCGACGGAGAGAGTATTCCGGACCTTCGATCTACCCAACCGGGTTGGGATCTTCATGGCGGTACCACAGGCGGTGCTTCACTCTTCGACCATGGCGCCCTGATCGCCCGGTTCAACAGCAGTGATGGCAGCCGGGAAGGAGGCCCTGTCGCGCCCGGCTCAAGTTTTGTCGAGCTTTTTCGGCGCGTTAGCTGTGCTCATGGCGGAAGCTAATCCGCGGATCGGGACCTTCACAACGCGGAGATTGCAAAGGTGAGGAACAGATCACTAATGCTAAGCGGACTGGCGGCCGGGCGAAAGGATGGCAGCGGAGCAGGCGCTTTGGATGCGCAGAGCTTATAGGCTCGGTTTGGACCAGAGCGCGTCACGAAGTCATGAAAAGGAAGTACAGGTCCGTTTACCTTCCGTTTTTGAGGAAGGAGCTTTTCAATACCCGAGGCGAGGACGATAATCCGCCGCCATTGGTAAACCGGCCGGAAGCACAGGACGGCCGCACCGGTTCAGCCCGTATGATAGATCTATCTACGCCATCATACCGGTGCGCCCCAGACCGTCTGAGACACCTCCGGTCACTACTCCAACCCGATGGATAACCTCGTGGCGGCTGCGGCACGGTTGGAGGCGATTCAATTGAAGGCGATTCACCGCGGCGGTGGAGACACGCCGAGTTAAGGAGCTCCTCGGGGCGGCCTTGGCTCGGCAAGAAGCGTACTCGTCTGATCGAGATCGGATCCACTCCACCCCCGCCCGAGCGGAGCTACAGCGGCAGCGTCGATCAACGGCCGTGTCGAGCAATGCGGCGTGGTCCGCCTCGCGGCAACAATCCGGCAGCGGCTTTGAAGATGCTCAAGTGGTAGTGGACGCGCCCGAGAACACGTAGGGAGGCCGAGTTAGTAGCACAAGCGAAGGGTCATCCGCCGCGCGGTTCGACCGACCACCTTGAACCGGGGTCACGTCCGGCTCTTTGGGGGTGCCTTGCCTCGTCCCGCTTTATGCAACGTCACGATTGCCCAAGGACTTCAAGGGGCCACGCCAAGGTGCCGAATTATCTTGCCGACTTGGCTCCGAGGCGTGGATAGAAAGCTACGAGATGGCCATGGAGATGCTAGACGTGGATGAAGCCGCGTAATGCGAAGTACTTCACAATGATCTTTGGAAGGTCCGGCCCGGACTTGGTTAAAAAACTTGCCGCCCAACTCCATCAGCTCGTGGGCCCAGTTGCGGACCCGGTTCATCCAAAATTTCAAAGACACCTGTAAGCAGCCCATGTCGGTGGTGGATCTGGCAGCTTGTGTCGAGCGGAGGAGAGTCTACAACCCATTGGGTGCGCCGCGTTTGAAGTTTTACATTCTTGAGACGGATCAACGCTGATTCCGCGATCTTGACCTTGGAAGCCAATTGCGGTTCGAGCCATTGAAATTGAAGCTGGAGTCGCATGAAGCGTTTTGCCATGACATGGGCACTCTAATGGGCGTGTTGGTAAAAGTACGCTGATTACGATAGTACCAAGGATCCCGAATCGATAATGATGAAGTGGGGAAGGGAAAAGCGAGCGGCAGCTCGAGGTCCAGCAGCACCATTTGGCGAGCAATGGAGGGAACAAAGCGCCTTGACGGCAACATGGGTTTCGTAGCCAACACCAATGCGCGGGACAAGGGTCAGTAGCGAGGGCAGGCGATCAAACCGGGCGGTCACAATCCGGATCGTTTGAACTTCATATTAAATCAACCTTGTCCGAAGCACGGGAACGAAGGAGGTACCGCGAACCACCTTTGGAAGGATTGTTATATTATGCAGGAGTTTAAAAACTCCAACTCTTTCCGGTATGATCAAGGGACCGGCGGTTCGAGTCCGCTCCGGTTCTGATGGAGGAAATTCGGCCGGGATTCGGTGGTAATCCGGGCGGGCAAGGCAATCAGAATAATCAAGGCAATCGAATAATCAAAGGTAATCGAGCAGTCGAGAACCAAGGGGCTACAATCAACGGCAAGCGGCGATCGGGTTATCGAGCAACCCAAAGCGATTGAATGGGGGCGATACCACGTCTTTACCACCAGTTTGGACCGACGGGACCGAAAACTTCGAGGCGGGCGGTCGGTGTTGTTGAACGGCTGCGCCCGCATTACCTCGCTGGTCCGAGCAGCCGATTGTGTGGAGCGAGAGGATCATCCTCCCGGGTTTACAATCCGGGTCAGCTAACAGGTGGTGGCACCCGGTAGGAGGGTACAAGTTTACCAAGGTTCTTATGGATGGAGGAAGCAGCATCAACATCACGTACTCTGAGACTTTCCGGTATGGGGTTAACGGATAGGCATCTTAGGCCGTCCGGCCGCAGTGTTTCACGGAGTGGTGCACAGTAAGTCGGCGTGCCGGTCGGTAAGATAGTTCGAGGTGACCTTTGGGGACGAACATGACTCGAGCGAAGCGTTGACATTTGAGGTGGTAAAAATTCAAAGCCCTTACCACGCCCTCTTTGGGCGGCCGGCTTATCTTCTAAATTTATGGCACGGCCCTGTTATGTTTACTTACGGCTGAAAATGCCGGGTCACAAAGGAACGATAACGGTTCATGGGAGCGCGGATCGCTCTAGAGTGCGAGGAAGGTGATGCGGCTTACGCAGAAGTCGGTTTGTGCCACGGAAGAGTTAAAGTATTATAAAGATAATGTTGATCCGGCGGATATGACCCCTTTGAAGAAGCCAACTACGAGCATGATCCGGACTTGAAGTTCAAATCGGTGGCTGAGGCGAAGCTTGTTGATTTTGTGCCCGGCGATTCATCCAAACAGTTCACCATATGTGCCAACTGGATCCAAAATAGGAAAGCGCCGCTCATCGAGTTCATCCGTGAGAATCGGGACATTTTGCATGGAAGCCGTCGACATGCCGGTGTACCGAGGAACTCGCTGAGCACACTCTTAATGTTGACCCGAAATACAGACCGGTAAAACAGTTTCTTCGCCCGGTTTAATGAGGAAAGGCGCAAGGCCATCGGAGAAGAAGTTGCTAGGCTGTTGGCAGCGGGGTTTATCGTCGAAGTCTTTCATCCAGTGGCTCGCTAACCCGGTTCTGGTCCTTAAAAAGAATGGCACTTGGCGCGTAATGCGTAGATTACACAGATCTTAACAAAGCTTGTCCGGCAGATCCTTTCGCCCTCCCGCATTGATCAGATTATTGATGCGACGGCGGGTTGTGAGCGTTTGAGCTTTCTGGATGCGTATTCCGGTTATCATCAGATTAAGATGGCGGTTAAGGACCAGGAGAAAACGGCGTTTATCACCCCTTTTGGAGCCTTCTGCTATGTGTCCATGCCTTTTGGGCTCAAGAGCGCCCAGGCAACTTATCAGCGTTGCGTACAGAATTGTTTGCATAAACAGATCGGCCGTAATGTGCACGCTTACGTGGATGATATCGTGGTGAAATCAAGGCAGAAGGAAACATTGATTGAGGATTTAAAGGGAAACCTTCGACAACTTGCGGGTGTACAAGATGATGCTCAACCACCTCAAGTCGTCTTTGGTGTTCCAATGAGCAAATTGTTGGGTTTTCTCGTGTCTAACCGGGATTGAGGCTAATCCGGAGAAAATTACAGCTATCACCTCCTTAGCTAAGCCAAAATGCATCAACGATGTCCAACGCTTGGCAGGCGGATTACTACGCTAAGCCGGTTTATCGATCGCCTAGGAGAGAAGGCCATCCCTTTGTACCGAGATCTTTGAAGAAGAGCGGATCAATTAAATGCGGAGTTCAAATTCTTGATGAGGCATTGGAGGACTTAAGCGGCATTGCCAACCCTTTGTTCTTGCTGCCCCTATTGACGAGGAGCCGCTCTGTTATATGTTCTTTGCTAATGCCGAGGCGGTGAGTGTGGCCATTGTGGTGGAGCGCAAGGAGGCGGGGAAGGAGTATCCGGTTCAGGACGATGTACTACATCGATGAGGTTCTCATTGAATCTAAGCAAAGATATCCACATTGGCGTAAGCTGGTATATGGGGTTTTTATGGCGCGGAAAGCTGAAGCAATATTTCCAAGGGCAACCCATCACGATGGTCGATTCGGCTCCTTTAGGCGATATCATCTTGAACCGGGAAGCAAGCGGCGGATTGCTAAGTGGGCTATAGAGCTTGGGCACGCACGGTTTAAAGTATGTGCCCAGACGGCCATAAAGTCTCGAGCACTTGTGGATTTCATTAATGATTGGGCCGGAGCTGCAAGCACCGGAAGAAGCCGGATCACACCTATTGGACCATCCATTTTGATGGGTCCAGGCAATTGGAGGGCTCGGGGGCTGGAGTCGTATTAACTTCCCCACGAGGTGATAAGTTCTGTTATGTTCTCCGCCTAATGTTCCCTTGTACTAACAATGCAGCTGAGTATGAAGCTTTGCTCCATGGCCTCCGGATGGCCAAAGAAATGAACCTCGGCCGGGTTAAATGCTTTGGTGATTCGGACTTAGTGGCCCAATGGTATCCGGCACTTGGGACTCCAAAGATCCGCTCATGGCTGCATATCGTCGGGAAGTGGATGTTGTTGCGGGACATTTTAAAGGGATACCGGGTGGACCATGTGGATCGTCGGAAGAACGAAGCGGTGATGCTTTGAGCCGGTGGGGTCCCAAGCGTAAACCGGTCCCATAGCGTTTTCCTTGACGTGCTGCATAAGCCGTCGATTTAAGCTACTGATGAAATTGATTTGGCTATCCACGATCCGGAGGCTCAATTGGTGGCGGCCTTGCACGTCATTCGGATTGGACGCTCCCTTATTTGGCGTACATGAATCGGGGCGAGTTACCAGAGGATGAGACGTTGGCCCGGCAGATAGTTCGGCGGTCTAAGTCTATGACCATTGTTAATGGCGAGTTGCACCGTCGCAGCGTGTCAGGGGCGTTTCAGCGTTGTGTGTCCCCTGAAGAGGGCCGTGAGATATTGCGAGAGATTCATGAAGGGGATTGTGGTCACCACGCCGGTTCAAAATCCACAGTGGCCAGCGTTCCGCCATGGCTTCTATTGGTTGACTGCCCATCTTGATCACGGAGGATCTGGTCGAGACGGTGTGATGGTTGCCAAAAGTTCTCGAGCGTGCTCATGTGCCAGCCAAGAATTGAGGATGATTCCAATTACTTGGCCGTTTGCGACTTGGGGGCTGGATATGGTTGGACCTTTCCAGCGATCCAAGGACAAAAGACCCACCTGTTGGTGGCGGTGGATAAATTTACCAAGTGGGTCGAGGCGAGCCTATTAGCAAGTGTGATGCGCCACGGCGGTTCAGTTCATCAAGCGGGTGATTTTCGGTTTGGGTTTCCGCGCAGTATCATCACGGAACAATGGCACCAATTTGTCCAAAGGAGCTATGAAGGAATTTTGTGAGCGAGAGCACATCCGGCTTGATGTTTCTTCCGTAGCCCACCCGCAATCCAATGGTCAAGCGGAACGAGCTAATCAGGAAATTTTGAAAGGTATCAAACCCGGCTTATGGTCCCTTTAGAAAGGGCGCCGGGTTGTTGGGTGGAAGAACTACCATCGGTGATATGGAGTATAAATACTACCCCAACCGATCCACTTTGGATACACGCCGTTCTTTATGGTCTATGGAGCGGAGGCGGTTCTTCCCGATGATATCCGTCACGACTTCGCCCGGTAGCAGCTTATGTTGAGGCGGAATAGCGAGGCAGCACGGCAAGATGATTTGGATCATTTGGGCGAAGAAGCGCGATATGGCAGCAGCTCGCTCGGCGGTCTACCGGCCAGGATCTTCGTCGGTATCACAGCCCGGCGGGTTAAAACCGAGAACCTTTCGGGAAGGACACTTAGTCTTGCGGCTCATTCAAGATCGGAAAGATATGCACAAGCTATCCCCACCTTGGGAGGGGCCTTTTGTGGTCGATGAAGAATCTATACAACGGGTCCTACTATCGATTGATGTTCGAGGCGAAAAGACTCACGCATGCGTCGGAGGAGGAGACCAACAGGCCATGGAACATAGCTCATCTTGACCTTATTATACTTGAGCCATTGGCTCCACTTATGTACATATCAAGGCGATGTATATATTATGAATAAAAGCAATAAACCGGATCCTCGGCTAAGCGGGGTATACATTACGTACAAAGGACGGTTTGGGTACATGGAGATGATGTCGTAAAAGCGGCCTCCGGTTTAACCCTCTGCCTTGTTTTTAGAAATTTTTGTCATTTGGGGGCTTGGTCGTGTCCGAACCAATGCAACACCTCTTGGCAGGCGAAAGCCACCAGATCATTTGGGGGCATGGTCACGTCTGAACCAGTCACACCTCTTGGTCGGCCTAAGGCCATAGAATCACTTAGGGGCTTTGGTCGAACCCGAACCATCGCAATGCCATTTGATCGGCGTCATGCCACGAGTTCGATTGGGGACTGGCTGACTTGAACCACCGCTACACCATATAGGGGCTTGGTCATGTCCGACCATGGTAGCGCCATCTGATCCGGCTCGGTCTGACCTTTTCTTGCAAAGTGATTTTCCTCATTGATTTTGCTTCCATGGGGTCTTTATGCACATCATTTGGTTTTTGTTGGCCGTCTTAAACCGACAAAATTCTTTAAACCGGATTTATGTTCCGCATTCAGTACCTTTTTAAGCTGGCGATTTTTTGTTCCGGTTTGATTTTGCTGTTAACATCCCATTATGGAGTAACAGGGGGCTTATCATGCCCGACACGATTTACACGGTAAATCGGTTTTATACGAAGGACTGTTCTCCTGTGGCGGTGATGGTTTATAAGACCTTCACTTGGGTTTGACTAAAGCCAACTGTGTGCCTAATCTTTGGCGGTATGTTAAGTATCACATAGTTTTGATCATATACCTCGGTATTATCTCATATAAATATATTGGTATCAGTTTGGCTAGCGGCGTAAACGCCACGGCGGTTTAAGAACTTGTGATTGCGGGCAAAATATGTTGCGGGATTTACTACGAAAAGCCAACGGATCCCATACTGCCATGCAAAAGTTTACAGACCGAGATTGTACCGCATTGTTCAAAGAAAGACACTTGTTATCCTATTACAAAGCCTTTTGAGGCCCGGCGTTTCCAGCGGAGTTATGCTTTGAAAATTTGAATATGTCGCCCGGCTTGGCGGATTACGCTGCCTCACCGGGTTGGCGCTTGAGGTGGAGGCGCGGCGCTGGCGTCGGTTCAGCTTCCTCTTCTTCTTCACCCAAAGCCCGGAAGTCATTGGTAGACCGGTCAATCCGGGTTAAGGCACGAAAGACAGCTTCTTCACTTATCAGCTCAGCGGATCAGCGTCGAGGCGTAAGTGTGCTTCTGGATTGGAGGAATCAGGCTGCACTTCCGGGATGACAAACTCCACCCGTTTGTTGTTTGCGTCATAAAAGATCGGTGAACTTCCAGATTGGCTTGGCGGCGATTGACTTCGCCAGCGGACGCATCTCGCTGTAATCCGTTTGAGGCATCGTTATCAAAACTTCACCGTTCTCTTGGCGCTGGGAAAACCTTTCGCTATGTCGGCGGATCAAGATCCGCTATCCATGCCTTAACGCAGTGAAACGAGCCAGGTGCGGCCCGGGCTGCGGATCGCTTCATCTCTTCAAGCTGCCCGGAATCATGGACAGCGGTCCGGCGTCTCTCTGATCGAGGGCGGCGCCGTGTTGTCATATGAAGTGGCGCATATGGCCCGGCCGGGCACCGGTATATAGCTGTTCAATCAGGGTGTCACGAAGCCTTGAGCTTTTTTCGCATCGTCCGAGCCCAGATGAGCAATACGCTTGCCTACACCAGGTTTAGACAGTTCAAGTTAAACCGGCGGAAGCGTTAAACACAGGCATATTCAGTATAAATTTACTTACCAAAGACGGCAGAGGTCATGGCATGCACTTGGCGTTTGAGCCCGGTAAGCTCTTCAGTCACCGGTTTAAGGGCCGCCTCAGCTTCCTCCGCCCGTTTTATTAAACCGGCTTTCTCGGTGTCCCAGTTGACCCGCTCGGATTTGTACCGCTCCTTCAGCTGCTCCATGGTGGTCAGGGCAGTCTTTAGCTCATCCTTGGTTTTGGTGGCTTCTGCTATTTGGGTTTCCAGATTGGTTCGGAGGTCCTTGAGTTGCACAACTTGCTGGTGTATTTCATTCTGATGACAAAGAAAGCATGTTAGTGGTTTCATTATACAAGTCCCAAGCTTAATACAAGTATTCAACTTGGCACTTGGGGGCTAATGGCTAGTTGATCTCAATTTGCTAAGAGGAGACGCAATTTAAGTCCCGGTTTAACTTTGCAAAGTTAAACCGACCCTTGAGGGCTACTATGCGGTGCAAAAGATGAGAAAGGTCAACTTATTACCTCATAGCGGTCCTTCATGCGATTTACTAGACCGGCTTCAAGGTCACGGCTTGTGTAAAGCCGGTTCGAGCCGGAATGAAGTTCTTAGGCGGAGAAATTGTAAATGGCAGACATGTCGATCTTCCCCTTGTCTTTCTTGATAGTAGTGGAACTTTCTTTGATGCTGTGCTTTGCTAAAGCGACCGGTTAGCTAGGAGCAGTGTAGCGATACTGTCCACAATAACATCGTCATTTTCGATTGGTCTTGTTTGGGCTTGATGTCGTCTTGCTTTGGCTCGGCGGTTCAGCGATCGCGATCCGCTTCGGTGGGCCAGGTTTGATGGAAGCGGCTGTGAGGTTTCCACTTGGACCTCCGGTTCAACTCTGGCGGAGTCGTGATGTCGTCCTTGTACAGCTCGCCGAGCTTTCCTTGGCGGCTTCAGGATTTTCATGTGGCTGTTACGGGGTTTTCGGATCAACATTCGGAGTAGGATCAAGAGTTTTCGCTTTCTTGCTCAAGCGAGCCTTGGTACTGCAATGTTCGTGAGTTGGATCAAGATAAATTGACCAAGGTAATAGGGAATCGAATTGAGACAGTAATTACATACCCTGCGGCGATGTTCAGCGGAGGCAGTTGTGTGGTGGATGAACCGCCAGACGAGTTGGAAGAGGCCTGATAATTCGGGTCAGACGGATTGAGAGGACATCGGAAGTTAAGGGATAACGCTTTTCAGGACAGCAAGTCACCTCTGGACGACGCTTCCGGATTGGGGTGTCTGGTAAACCCGGGTGAGGTAATTTGTTGACCAACATGTCGGGTTGTCTGGCGCTCTTCGATCTCTTGTGTCTTCAAGGAAAGATTTGGATTCAAATAAGCACGAGAATGGTATTTTTCACTTTCCGGACGGTATGACGAATTCTCTTAACGGTATGGCTCAGATTCGGAAGAAAGAAGGATTACCTCAACAGGATCGGCATGGACTGGCTTCAGCATCATCCTGGAAAGAAAAAGTGTCGGTAAAAAGAAGGTAAAGAGGCCAAGCATATGCAAGAAGAAATACAAAGCGGAAAGCCGGTTTATGGCGGCTCCCTCGTAAATGTCAGTTTTACCTCGGCTTCTGATTCTTCGTCCTCCGTGATTCGAGAGGACTCGGTGGTCTTTTCTTGCCAGCTTTCTTAGTGGCCTTGGACTTTGCAGCGGCGCCCGGACGATGCAGTGCGTTTCGGAAGGAGCTTTCAGCACAGGAAGCGGCAAGCATTAGCATATGTCAGCGATGTTACGAGCACGAAAAGACGATGAAAGAGCTTACGCCCGGCGGTTTGTTGACGGCACAAAATGGAGCCAACCCGGTGAGGCTGCAGACGGATATTGGCTCATCGAGCATCTTCTTGACGATCTCGGTGGTCTCCTGTTCGGTTATAGGCAGCTCGTGACGCCTTTGAGGATCTTGGAGGCTGCCGGTGTACTCGTGCATCAATCCGGGCGGCGGCTTAGTGGCAAACGCCCCAAGAGACCCGATAACGCACAAGATCCACGCCCGGTTAAGCCATTGGCCATTAAAGCCCGGAGCTTGATTATTTGTGGTGCGAAATTTTTCCGTTCATGGCGGTTAAGCGTGAAGGCGATGGATGATGGTTCTTTGAGCGGTGAGGACGGTAGCCCGGCAAGGGTTTCGTTGGCGAGGCGGTGTTCGGCGGTAGAACCAGGTTTGTTTAAAATCCTTTGGATGGCTGTGGTGCTTGGCGTGAGGAAAATCGGCTTCCTTCCTCTTACGAATTGAAAGCGCCGCCCAGCTCCGTGTTGGGACCATCGAGAAAATTCTGTGCGACGGTTCAAATGGAAAAAATCCCGGAACAACTCCACAGATGGTTCTTCTTGAAGATAGACTTCACAGAAGACTTGAAAGTTGCATATGTTCGAAACAGAATTCGGGCCGATATCCTGCGGATGGAGTTGCAAACTGGCAAGGACGTCCCGGAAAAACTTTGAACCGGGCGGGCAGAACCCCCGGTCCAGGTGCTGCATAAACACAATTACTTCCCCCGCTCGCGGCTCGGGAGGAAACTCACCCTCGGAACACGCCAATGGAGGGCGTCTTTTGGAGCCAAACCGCCCGATGGTGGCGTAGCCGTTGAGCTGCGTCTCGATGATTTTGGACGGACCCGATTGCAAGCAGCAAATTGAGGAGCCATTCCGGAAGATTAAGGCTGCGAAAAGAAAGGAAAAGCGGTTCACCATTGAACAGGTCGGGAGTTACAAATAATGTTAAACCGGCAATCCGATGGCGGAAATTCCGGCTTAACTAAGGACTAATGGAGTAGCCGGATTAGATATCGATAGTTAAACCGCCCGAGGAGGCGGAGCTGAAAAAGTTGCTAAGTGTAGATGAAACAGGTTTCCCATGCAAAAGGAAATAATCTAGATCTACCGGGTTCGATGAGGAAAATTTCTGCGACCTATGCAGACCTCCTACAAGCGAGGAAGGTTCGGGCATGTTAAAGTGAAGGATCTGAACAAAGGGAAGATGCCTAGAGTCGGGTAAATGGGCAAAGCAACCGCTTGCATATGAGGAGCGGTGCGGGTGAGCCGCACGTCTGGCCATGGTGGAACTGGTATGAAGAATCGGCATGAGCGCTCACGAGCTATGAGACGAACCTAGTTTCTAGATGAGATCTAGGGTTTAAAGAAAACCTTACGACGGCGGGAACCACGGAGGAGCGCTGAAACTCTGGTAAGATCAGGTTGATCTGTTGACCCGGGAAGCGTCGGTCGAAGGTTGAGGGCGACGGCAAGAGCTTCGTGGTCGGCGAATTCGCGAGGAAGAAGAAGAGAGAAGAAGAAGAAGAGAATGGCCCGACCGGTCTATTTATAAGGGACCGGAGCAATCAACGGGCGCGAGAAATCGAGGAGTCAAAAGCGGCGGAAGGTGCAGCGGCCGCCTCGATTTCGGAATGGCATTAAATCACGAGGAATCTTCTTGTTTGGATTTCTTTATTAAGGATGGACGTCGGGGCCTTTCGACACGCGAATCGGAAGATGACATCACGGCGGTTCAAGCGGTGGCGGTTTCTGAAATGAGGAAAGAGATCAAGAGTTTCTTGAGGGTGTGAAGATTAACATGAACCGGTTCAAGTCAATCTGGGGCCTAATGTTGGGGATATAACTACTGAGTGTGAACCGCCCCGGGAGGGCCGGTTTACCCTCGTTCATGATCCAGGCCCATGTCGGCCTTTTGGAGCCCAGAGGCGAATTAAGGTCCATGTATGTAAACCGCCTTAGCGTTGTAGCTTGTGTTGTAAGACAAGAAAGGAGAGATCAAGCCGGACTCTTGTATGAGCCGGATTGGGACTCTGTAAACCGACCGGGCGTCAATCCGTGTATATAAGGGGACGACCAATGGCGAAGTTAGGGACAGAGATTTCGAGGCTAAGGCAAAGCTATTGCTCCCTAGTCGCCGAAACCATATCAGTCACATCACAACTGGACGTAGGTTTTTACCTTCATTGAAGGGGCCGAACCAGTATAATTCCCGTGTCTTGTGTCCGCTTTAACCTCTCTAGGTAAACCCGTACGATGGCCCTACGACTAAGTCCTTTCATGAGGACATCTGCCGTGACAAGTCCACGACAGTACTGATAAAAATGCAATTGGCAGAGGTAAACATCACAAGGCAGGTGCTGGCAGAGTAGAGAATGGCCCAATTGTCTATAAGAAGGTAGCGAAAATAGCTAAAACTTGTTAGGCATGCTTACTTGAAAGTGCAACTATCCTAGGTGGTTTTGGTAATTCATAACAACATATAGCTCATTGAGCTAATGCTATTCCAAGACTATTATTTCAGGAAAGCTCAATGAATGGCATGGCATGGATGATGAAAGTGGATCCCTCAAAATACTAAGGACAAAGGATTGGCTCAAGCTCAAAAGCTCAAGACTCTTCATTTTACATTTTAGTGATCCAAGATCACATTGAGTCTATAGGAAAAGCCAATACTATCAAGAAGGGATGAGGTGTTGCTTAATGAGCCTTTTGCTTCATGTGCTTAGTGATATGCTCCAAAACCCTCAACTACTTTCCCACATCCACAAATGACCTAAATCTAAAGCCAAAATCGGTCACACCGATTATTTCTATCCGCGCCACCGATTCCAAAAGTCATAGCCACCGCCACAAACCCTAAGCAAATCGGTCTTACCGATAGGGATCTCGGTCTCACCGAGATGGGGTTACAATCTCTCTGTTTCCCTTCGTAACGTTTCGGTCTAACGAAGTGAGCGATCGGTCCCACCGAGGCGCAATGTAAACTCTCTGTTTCCTTTTGTAACATTTGGTCTCACCAAAAGAGCAAATCGGTCCCACCGAAGTTTACACGACCAACTCTCTCGAAAGCTTATTACCAAAATCGGTCTCACCGAGTTTGTAATCGATCTCACCGAGATTACGTTATGCCTAACCCTAAACATATCGGCCTCACCGAGATGCATGTCGGTCCCCAATCAAAATCACTAACGGTCACTAGGTTTACTAATTCGGTCCGACCGAGTTTAACGATTCGGTCCCACCGAGTTTGGTAAATTGTGTGTAACAGTTAGATTTTGTGTGGAGGCTATATATACCCCTCCACCTCCTCTTCATTCATGGAGAGAGCCATCAGAACGAACCTACACTTCCAACTTACCAGTTCTGAGAGAGAACCACCTACTCATGTGTTGAGACCAAGATATTCCATTCCTACCATATGAACCTTGATCTCTAGCCTTCCCCATGTTGCTTTCCACTCAAACCCTCTTTCCACCAGATCCAAATCCTACGAGAGAGAGTTGAGTGTTGGGGAGACTATCATTTGAAGCACAAGAGCAAGGAGTTCATCATCAACACACCATTTGTTACTTCTTGGAGAGTGGTGTCTCCTAGATTGGCTAGGTGTCACTTGGGAGTCTCCGACAAGATTGTGGAGTTGAACCAAGGAGTTTGTAAGGGCAAGGAGATCGCCTACTTCGTGAAGATCTACCGCTAGTGAGGCAAGTCCTTCGTGGCGGCGGCCATGGTGGGATAGACAAGGTTGCTTCTTCGTGGGTGGAGCCCTCCGTGGACTCAGCATAACCGTTACCCTTAAATCGGTTGAAGTCTCCATCAACGTGGATGTACGATAGCACCACCTATCGGAACCACGACAAAACATCTGTGTCTCCAATTGCGTTTGAATCCTCCAAACCCTTCCCTTTACATTCTTGCAAGTTGCATGCTTTAATTTCCGCTGCCTATATACTCTTTGCATGCTTGCTTGAATTGTGTGATGATTGCTTGATTTGTCCTAAAATAGCTAAAATCTGCCAAACTATAAAATTGGGAAAAGGTTAATTTTTTATTGGTCAAGTAGTCTAATAACCACCCCTCTAGACATACTTCAAGGTCCTACATTACTACAACATGCTTAATACATCGACCATACAAAACATAGCCATTAATTTCAACTGGTATTGGTAAGATTGAACTGGTGAGTTCATACTTGGTAAGTCCCGAGAGGTAGTTGTTGGGGCACTTCATCTTGGCCAGAGCCCGTCCAAAGTTAGCGGCGGCAGAGGCGAGCTCTTCCTCCGGGTCGAAGCATGGATCAGTGCCACTGACATGTGTACCAACAGGCAAGCAGTAAATGTTAGAAGTTAAACTGTGTCGGAGCAACAAACCCTGGGTCCGTTGCCTAGACTGTGCACATGCACAAGGACGAGATCACAACACTAATATCAGATTAGGGCACAAGGCATCAGTTCTTCGAAGGACCAACGTGCAGATCAAGAGGACCAAGACGAGCCAGAGAGGCCAGACGTCGCTAAGGGAAAAGACCTCCCTTGCCGGGCAGGCGAGCCTGGTGAAGATGGAGTTTCCCCCGGAAGTAAGCCTTTTGGATCGTCCCGGCCGGCCTGCCGGCGCTTACGGAGGCAAAACCACCCCACCGCACCACCTCATCACGACGCACGTCGTCGATCAATGCGGTGTCAACCTCCAGAGTGACTAAGTGGCTGCCATTTGCCACATGGCGGCCGCTTCCTACAGAAGACACCTCCAGGCAACACCCGTCCTAAGATGTGTCAAGCAAGTAGGCGCGAAGCTGGCAAAACAGCCCGGCATGGCCTGCCGGGTGAGCTATGATGTGACGTTGAGTGGCGCATTAAATGCACCCTGTCAGCCTATAGATTTAGGTAGGATATCACTGTTTTCTATCTAATTAGTGTGTAATAACTGATTTGCCACTGTGGTGACCCCTTGATCTATAAAAGGAGGCCCAAGGCAACCATAGAAGGGGTTGGCTAATCCACGCCCTCACACACTCATGTGCGCGTAACCGTTCTCGCCCGAGGCAACCCTCCTGGGCAAACGCGTTGCGCTCACCACCATATCACTAAGGGGCACTAGATGCACTTACAATCTCCCCCTTTTTGGTGATTGATGACAATATAGGTTAAGTTTTGAACGGGGATAAACATCTGAAGTGTAAATACTGATATTGAGGAATTTGATTGCAAGATATAGAAGAACCCCCCCTAAAGAAGTGCATATGTGAGGAATTTGCTTTGAATAGCAATGCGCATTGTAGAGTAGAATAATGGAGATCTCCCCCTATATCTTTTAATTCATACACACATTTAACATATGATATGAAGAATTTGAAATGCATGATGAAATATGGTGTCTGATGTAATTCAGCATGCGTGCATTAGCATATATGAGGAAATAGCATGCAGGAAAATAGAGCAAAAGTATCAGACCACCATAGGACTTAAGTTTACAACTAGATCCAACAAATACTTCAGAAGAACAAGAGTTGTAACTTAACAAAAAAACGCCCATATATAGAGATCTACTTGAAGACTAACTCAAATTTCTCCCACTTTGTCATCGAATGACCAAAAGGCATGGAAAAATGAGGACTAACGCCCCTGAAGAATATCATCATGATGTCGATAGAGGAGCACCAGCGTTGTTGGGGTCGTCCGTTGGAGTAGGGCCAGCCGCGATGTCATCCAAGTCTTCATGTTCATCAGTCTTGCGCGATGAAGAATATGAGCTGGCAACCAGGTGAGGAACTTTGACCTTCTTCAATTTCTTCGAAGGTGGCTGAGACTAGTCAAAGTCCTACTTGAAGCCCATTTTCTTGAGATCTTTGTCACCGTAGAGGTGAGACAATATAGCCCAGGTGCAATCAAAAACTTCATGGAGGTAGTAATGGTTCTTCTTCACAGTGTTCTGAGTGATCATCATGCTCTGAAGAATTGAACCAAACTGACGCTTGACTCACTTGTGGTTGCGATCGACCTTCTGATGAAGACTGAGGAGAACCTCACGATCAGTCATCACTCGTAGAGCTGTGGCTGGAGTATTATGCTTTGAAGCATTTGCGGCAGTGTCATGTGTGGAAGAGTCATCATTGGTGGAGTAGGAAGCAGCTTTGCAAAATTGTCCATCCAATGGACGAGTGCCTTCATCAATAACAGCAGCCTTGCCCTTCTCATCAGCTGAGGAAATAAGACGTTTGAGGACCTCAATTGGGGGCAAGTAGCTGTGATGATTGAGAACAACAGACTTGTAGTTGATTGAAGACCTTGATCTGATGAATCTCATGATCTAGGGACAGTAAGGCTTCTGTTCAAATGGTGACAGAGTTACATTGGCCAAAGTCCTCATGAAGAAATCGTGGTAGTTGATAGGAATACCAAGGAATACCATGTATGATGTTGAAAAGCAGATTCTTCATGATGCCAACAACCTCTTCTTCATCAGCGTTGTGGCCCTTGATAGGACTGATGGTCTTGGTCAATATCCTATACACACTCCTTGGCACATAGAGCAATTCCTTGACGAGGAATTTGGTCCTTGGAGCTTGGCCTGGCTTCAAAGGCTTCATCAACACTTGCATCAGATGATCTGAGAGCTCTGGGTCAGCATAGATGAGCCTTGCACCTTCAGGAGGAGGACTGACTAGGATGGCATGAAGTAATTCAGAGGCCGGAGACTTGTAGTGAGTATTTTCTGTCATCCAGTCCAATACCCATGAGTTCACATCTTCAACATTGCCAGTGATGTGCAACGTAGCATAGAACTGAAGAATGAGTTCTTCATTCCAATCGCAGATGTTGGTGCAGAAGTTGAGCAGCCCAGCGTCATGAAGAACACTGAGGACTGGGGTGAAGCAAGGTAGAGACTCCATGTCCACATGAGGAATTTGCTCATGGTCAAAGATCTTGTCTTTATCAAATAGGAGCGAGGAATAGAAGTTCATCTGGCTAGCAGTCCAAAAACGTTTGCGTCAAAGACGAGCAGAGTCATAAGGATTGTAGTCAGTGAATAAAATGTGCTCATTGAAGAAGTCTTCTACTTTGAACTTCTGCTTCTTGGGGTGAGGATTTTGTGGCTCGGGCTGAGGATTAGTAGTCGAAGTCACCACAACCTCTTGAATCACAGACTCTGGAGCCGCAGGCTAAGGAATTTCAGGAGCAATGTCATCAGCAGCATCCTGGGTCTCCATTTCTTCAGCAACATTATCATCAGCTCTAGTGGCTGGAACTTCTTCAGGAATAGTGAGAAGAGAAGCTTGATGTTCTTGAGAGCCCGTATGAATTTCCTCAGTTTGCACCGGGGACTGAGGAATCTGTTGCAGAGGTGTGTAGAGTGGTGAATTGGGGTGATGACTTTCCCAGTAGTCATCAATCAAAATCGGAGTTGTAGACCCAATATCCACATCTTCATCTTCCTCATCTATTTCTTCAACACCGGCCTCTTCAGCAGTGAACTGAGGCATGGGAGAGGATACTAGTGGAGTTGAAGTGATGTTGTCCACTCAATTTCTTCATCAATCTGCTCTGACATAGCAGCAGAAGGATCTTCTTCATCAGATTCACTTGTGTGGTGGAATTGTCACGGCAGATGTCCTCATGAAAGGACTTAGTCGTAGGGCCATCGTACGGGTTAACCTAGAGGGGTTAAAGCGGACACAAGACACGGGAATTATCTTTGGTTCGCCCCTTCGATGAAGGTAAAAGCCTACGTCCAGTTGTGATGTGATTGATATGATTTCGGCGACTAGGAGCAATAGCTTTTCCTTAGCCTCGAATCCTCTCCCCCAACTTCATGGTAGGTCGTCCCCTTATATATACGGGTTGGCCTTGCCGGTCTCAGTCCCGATCCGGCTCATACAAGCGTCCGGCTCGGTCTCTTCTTTCTTAACTTACAACACAAGTTACAATACTAAAGGCGGTTTACATAAATGGACCTTAATTCGCCTCTGGGCTCCGAGGCCTCCTCCGTGGGCTGAATCATGGGCGAGGTAAACGGCCCCTCCGGGCGGTTCACGCTCAATAGTTGTATCCCCAACATTAGGCCCAGATTGACTTGAACGGTTCATGGTAATCTTCAACACCTTCAGGAAACTCTTGATCTCTTTTCACATTTTGTAAACCGCCAGCTGCTTGAACCGCCGTGATGCCATCTTCCGATCCGCGTGTCAGGGTGTCTTGACGTCATTTTTAATAAAGAAATCCAAACAATAATATTCCCTGCATCTAATGCCATCCCGGAAATCGAGGCGGCCGCTGCACCGTCCGCCGCTTTTGACTCCTCGAATCTCGCGCCTGTTGATTGCTCCGGTTCCTTATAAATAGACCGGCCGCCTCCTGTCTCTTCTTCTTCTCCTTCCTCGCGCCGCTCCAGTCTTGAATCTCCCGCCGTCGCCTCCGACCTTGAGCAGCCCAGCGTCAGCATAGACGCCCGCATCAACCTGACCGTGTCGAGAGGCTTCCGGCGCTCCTCCTCGGCTTCGCTCATCAGGTAAGGTCCTTTTTCAACCCCTAGATCGCATCTATAGACCCTGTTCATCCCGCAGTTCATCCCGGTTTCTTCACACCTGCTCCACCATGGCCATGCGATCCAATCGCATCATATATCCTGTGCAGGGGACTGCCTCGCCGTCCGTCTATCCTTTCACGCATCGGCTTTTTTCCGTAGATCCTCGAGTTTAGAATACCCGAACCCTCCTGTTCTTTCTGAGGTTTGCATAGGTCGTGAAGGTTTTTTCTTACTGGAACTTCGGTAGATCTTGATTACTTCCCTTCGCATGTGAAAACTGTTTCCGTCCATACTTAGCGGATTTTTCAATTCTGCCTTATTCGGCGGTTTAACTTTTGATAGCTAATCCGTCACTCCATTAGCCCTCAGTTAAACCGGAATGGGAGGATGGCCGCTGAATCGCCGGTTTAACAATGCATAATATGCCTGAACCGTTTAATGGTGAACCGTTTCTCCCTTTATTCCACAACTTAGTCTTCCGGAATGGCTCCTCAATTCTCAGCTTGCAATTGGGTCCGGTCGAAAATCACTGAAACGCAACTCGACGGCTATGTCGGCCTTTGGCGGTTTGGCTCCCAAAATGCCCTCCTTTGGCGTGTTCGGATGGCGAGTTTCCTCGAAGCCACAAGAGGGAGAAATAATTGTGTTTATGCAGCATTTAGACCGGGGTTCTGCCCGCGGTTCAAAATTTTTCCGGGATGTCCTTGCAAGCTTGCAACTCCATCCATGCAGGATATCGGCCCGAACTCTGTGTCAAACATATGCAACTTTCAAGTCTTCTGTGAAGTCTATCTTCAGGAAGAGCCCTCTGTGGAGCTATTCCGGGATTTCTTTCACTTGAACCGCCGTACGGAATTTTCTGATGGTCCCAACACAGAACTAGGCGGCGTTTCAATCCAGAAAAGGAAAGAAGCGGACTTTCCTCACGCCAAACACCACAGCCATCCAAAGGATTGGAACCAAACCTGGTTCTATTGTCGAACACCGCTCGCCAACGAGAATCCCTTGCCGGGTTACCGTCCTCACCCGGCTCAGCAACAACCATCCGCTGCCTTCACGCTTAACCGCGCGGAACGGAAGAACTTTGCACCTCGGATCATAAAACTCCGGGCTCTAATGGCCAATGGACTAACTGGTGTGGACCTTGTGCGATCTTTGGGTTTCTTGGGGCATCTTGCCCTTAAGCCGCCCGGATTGATGCACGAGTATCTTGGCAGCCTCAAAGACCCTCAACGACGTCACGAATTACCAATAACTGAAATTGAGGTTACAGAGGCTGTAAAAAGATGCTTGATGAACCAATCTCCGTCTGCAGCCCTAACCGGGTTGGCTCCGTTACGTGTTGCCAACCCGCCACTGCGATAAGACACAGCTCACCGCTTTTCAGGCTTTTAACATTTTGTTGATATTCATTAATCCTTGCTACCTCACAGGCTGACAGCTCCTTCTAGAGACGGACCAAACCGGCCCGAGCTCCGCGTATAAAGTCCAAGGCTACCAAAAAGGCTGGCAAGAAAACCGCCGGGTCTTCTGATCCGCCGGAGGAGGAAGAATCTGAAGCTGAGGTAAACCTTGATATCCTTACGAGGGAGCCGCCAGAACCGGCTTTCCTCCTTGTGTTTCTTCTTATGATTTATCCCTCTTATTCTTCCCTTCACCGACAAATTTAATTCCCGAGGATGATGCCAAGCCAGCCATGCCGACCATTTTGAGGTAATCCTTCTTTCTTCCGACCCGACCTCGTGCGGTTAAAAAGAATTCGTCAGCGCCGTTCGAAAAGTGAAAATATCATTCCTATGCTTATCTCGAAGACACAAGAGGCTAAAGAGCGCCCGTACAACCCGCAAGACGATGGTCAACAGATTCTCTCCTCCGGTTTACCAGATACACCAACCCGGAAGCGTCGTCCGTGAGGTGACTTGTTCTCCTGAAAAACGTTATCCCTTAAAAGGTTTCTTCCGATGTCCTCTCAATCCGTCGACCAATTATCGTGCCTCTTCCAACTCCTCTGGCGGTTCATCAACCACGCAACTGCCTCCGCTTAAAGTTGCTGCAGGTATGTAATCGCTGTCCATCGATTCGATTTACAACCGCCTTGGTTGATTTGCCTTAATCCAATTCTGAATATTGCAGCACCAAGGCTCGCTTGAGTAAGAAAGCGAAACCCTTGACCCTCATCATGGATGCCGATCCGTAAAAGACCCCGGAACAAACCCACGAAAATCCCGAAGTCGCCAAAGATAGCTCATGGCGAGTTGTACAAAGATGATAGTGCTGATCCGCCGAAGCTGAACCGAGGTCCAAATGGAAACTTCACAGCCGCTTCCACCAAACCCGCCCGATAGAGCGAGTCGTAATAGTTGAACCGCCGAGCGAGTAAGCAAACATCAAGCCCAAAGAAGACCGCCGAAAATGACGATGTTATTGTGACAGCAGCAGCTACGCTGCTCCTAGCCAACCGGTCGCTTTAACAAAACATAGTGCCAAGGGCGAGTCGGCCGCCGTGAGTAAAGATAAAGGAAAAACAGACCTGTCTACCACGACAACTTCTCCGCCAAGAACTGCACTGGGTTTCGAACGGCTCTATACCAGCCGTGACCTTGAAGCTGGCACAGTAAACCGGATGAAGGACCGCTATGAGGTAATGAATTATGCCTTTCCTGTACTTTAGTCTGTATAGTAACCCCAAGGGTCGGTTCAACTTAGCAAAGTTAAACCGACTTAATTTCTGCACTCCAAAGGGCAAACTAAGATCAATTAGCCATTAGCCCCAAGTGCCATGGTGAATATGTATATTGAGCTTGGGACTTGATAATGAGACACCTAACATGCTTCCTTTGTTACCGTAATGAAATAGAGCAAAGCAAAGCGTGCAACTCAAAGACTTATGAGCCAATCTGGAGACTCAAAGAAGCGTAAACCACTAAGGCCAAGGACGAATTGAGAATGGCCTTGGCCACTATGGAACAAATGAAGGAGTGGTATAAATCCGAACGGGCCAACTGGGACACCGAGAAGGCCGGTTTGAAAAAACGGGCGGAAGAAGCCGAAGCAGCCCTTAAACCGGTGACTGAAGAGCTTACCGGGCTCAAGCGCCAAGTGCATGCCATGACCTCTGCCGTCTTTGGTAAGAAACTATACACTGACTCTTAATTTTGATATTTCCGCCGGTTTATCCTGAGTTGTCTTAAACCGGTGCAGGCAAGCGTATTGCACATATGGGTTACGATGTTCGAAGAAGCTCAAGGCCGCTTATACGCTGATTGAGCAGTCAGATACCGCGCCCAACGAGTCATATGTGCTACATCATACGACAACACGGGCGCCGTCCTCGATCGAGAAACCCTGGACCGTTGTCCATGGTTCCGGCAGCTTGAAGAGTTGAAGCGATCCGCTGCTCGGCCGGCACCTTATCGTTTCGACGCGCGCCAAGGCGTGGATAGCAGATCTTGATCCGGTGACATAGCCAAAGGTTTCCCAGTGCTCAAGAGAATGGTGAAGCCTTTGATAACGGGCGCTCAAACGGATCACAAAGGAAATGCGTCACCGGGCGAAGTCAATCGGCAGACGGGCCAACCTGACGGTTCACCGCTCTTTTATGACGCCAACAACAAGCGGGTGGATTTTGTCATCCCTGAAGTGCGAGCCTTGTTCCCCAATCCGTAAGCACACTTACGCCTCGACGTTGATCCGCCGAGCTGATAAGTGAAGAAGCTGTCTTCGTGCCTTAACCCGGATTGACCGGTCTACCAATGACTTCCGGCTTTGGGTGAGGAAGAAGAAGAAGTTGAACCGACGTCAGCGCCTCTACCTCACGCCAACCCGGCGAAGCAACAGAACTCGTCAAGCCGGGTGACGCCTCCAAGCTTCAAGGCATAACCCCACATGAAACGCCGGGCCTCAAAAGGCTTTGTAATAGGATAGTCGATTTTGTTTTGAACAATGCCGTTACAACCTCGGTCAGAACTTTGCATGGCGGTGTTGGATACTTTGGTTTTGAAGTAGTGAATCTCGCAACAAATTTGGCCTGCAATCACAAATTCTTAAACCGCCATGGCGGCTTGCGCCTCTAGCCGGATTGTGATACCAATATATTTATATAAGAAAATATCGAGGTATACGTTCAAAATTTTGTGATACAAACATACCGCCGATCTTTGGGCACACAGTTGGCTTTAGCCAATCCTCAAGCGGAGGCTTTATAAACCATCACCGTCAAAGGAGAACAATCCTCGTAGGTATGATACCGATTTACCGTGTAAATCGTGGTCGGTATGATAAGCCCTGTTACTCCATAATGGGATGTTAACAAAGAAAATCAAACTGGAACAATCAATCGTCGGAAAAAATGGACCAAATTCGAAACTTGAATCCGGTTGAAAGAAGGTTTTGTCGGTTTAAGACAACAAACAAAAGCCAAATTATATGTATAAAAAACACATGGAAACAAAAACAATAACAAAGACTGTTTGCAAGAAGAAGCTTTATTGAGTCTGATCAGATGGCATTACCATGGTCGGACAGGACCAAGCTCCCTATAAGGTGTAGCGATGGTTCAAGTCAGCCAGGTCCCCAACCCGACATCGTGGCATTACACCGATCAAGTGGCATTGCATTGGTTCTGGTTCACCAAGCCCCCAAGTGATTCTATGGCCTTAGGCCGACCAAGAGGCGGATCGGTTCAGACGTGACCATGTCCCCAAGTGATCTGGTGGCTTTCGCTTTGTCAAGAGGTGTTGCATTGGTTCGCATACACGACCAAGCCCCCAAATGATCTGGTGGCTTTCGCTGCCAAGAGGTGTTGCATTGGTTCGGACACGACCAAGCCCCCAAGTGACAAAAATTTCACAAAAGCAAGGCCAAGGGTTAAACCGGAGGCCGCTTCACGACAAAGATCTCCATGTACCCAAACCAGACTTTTGATACGTAATGTATAATTCCGCTTTTAGCCGAGGATCCGTTTATTGCCTTTATTCATAATATATACATTGTCTTAATATGTACATAAGTGGAGCCAATGGCTCGTGTATAATAAGGCCGAAGATGAGCTATGTTCCACGGCTCGTTGGTCTCTTCCTCCGGCGTATGCGTGAGTCCTTTCGCTCTCGAACATCAATCGATAGTAGGACCCGTTGTATAGATTCTTCGACCACAAAAGGCCCCTCCCAAGGTGGGGATAGCTTGTGCATATCTTTCCGGTCTTGAATGAGCCGCAGCACTAAGTCTCCTTCCCGAAGGTTCTGGTTTTAACCCGCCGCTGTGATACCGACGAAGATCCTGGTAAACCGCCCGAACGAGCAGCTGCCATATCGCGCTCTTCATCCAAATGATCCAAATCGTCTTGCCGTGCTGCCTCGCTATCTGCCTCAACATAAGCTGCCACTCGAGGCGAGTCGTGACGGATATCGCTGGGAAGAACCGCCTCCACTCCATAGACCATAAAGAACGGCGTGTATCCAGTGGATCGGTTGGGGTAGTATTTATACTCCATATCACCGATGGTAGCTCTTCCACCCAACAACCCGGCGTCCTCTCTAAAGGGACCATAAGTCGGGTTTGATACATTTCAAGATCTCCTAATTAGCTCGTTCCGCTTGACCATTGGATTGCGGTGGGCTACGGAAGAAACATCAAGCCGGATGTGCTCGTTCACAAAATTCCTTCATAGCTCCTTTGGACAAATTGGTGCCATTGTCCGTGATGATACCGTGTGGAAACCCAAACCGAAAATCACCTTTTGATGAACTGAACCGCCGTGGCCGCATCACACTTGCTAATGTGCTCGCCTCAACCCACTTGGTAAATTTATCAACCGCCACCAACAGGTGGGTCTTTTTGTCCTTGGACCTTTTGAAAGGTCCAACCATATCCAGCCCCAAGTCGCAAACGGCCAAGTAATTGGAATCATCTTCAACTCTTGGGCTGGCACGTGAGCACGCCTGGAGAACTTTTGGCAACCATCACATCGTCGACCAGATCCTCCGCATCGGCATGGGCAGTCAACCAATAGAAACCATGGCGAACGCTTTGGCCACCAAGGACTTTGAAAAGGCGTGGTGACCACAATCCCCTTCGTGGATCTCTCGCAATATCTCACAGCCCTCTTCGGGGACACACAACGCTGAAACGCCTCGACACACCGCAATGGTGCAACTCGCCATTAACAATGGTCATAGATTTAGACCGCCGAACTATCCGTCGGGCCAACGCCTCATCTTCTCGTAACTTCGCCCGGTTCATGTATGCCAAATAAGGGAGCGTCAATCCGGAATGACATGCGGGGCCGCCACCAATTGAGCCTCCGGATCGTGGATAGCCAAATCAATTTCATCAGAAGCTTAATCGATGGATTGTGCAAGACATCAAGGAAGGCGTTAGGCGGGACCGCTTACGTTGAGAGCCCAGCCGCTTAAAGCATCACCGCCTGCTCTTCCGACGATCCACATGGTCCAATTCGATATCCTTTAAAATGTCCTGCAGCAACATCCACCTCCCGACGATATGCAGCCATGAGTGGATCTTTGGAATCCCAAGTACACGATACTTGCCGAGCCACCAAGTCCGAAGTCATCAAGCATTTAACCCGGCTGAGATTCATTTCTTTAGCCATCCGGAGACCATGGAGCAAAGCTTCATACTCAACTGCATTGTTAGTACAAGGGAACATTAGGCGGAGAACGTAATGTAACTTGTCACCTCGCTGGGAAGTTAATACGACTCCAGCCCGAGCCTCCAATTGCCGGACCACAAAGTGGATGGTCCAATAGGTATGATCCGGCTTCTCTTCAGCGCTTGCAACTCCGTCCAATCATTAATGAAATCCACAAGTGCTCGAGATTTTACGGCCGTCCGAGGCACATACCTTAAACCGTATGCGGCCCAAGTTCTATAGCCCACTTAGCGATCCGACCGATCGCTTCCGGTTCAGATGATATCGCCCAAGGGAGCCGAATCGACCACCGTGATGGGGTGCCTTGGAAATATTGTTTTAGCTTCCGCTTGCCATAAAAACCCAGATACCGGCTTTCGCCAATGCGGATATCTCTCGCTTAGACTCAATGAGGACCTCGCTGATGTAGTAAACCGGCCGTTGAACCGATACTCCTTCCCCGCCTCCTTCCGCTCCACCACGATGGCCACGCTTAATCGCCTGGCATTAGCGACAACATATAACAGCATGACTCTTTGTCAATGGGGCGGCTAGAACCGGCGGGTTGGCCAACTGCCGCTTCAAGTCCTCCAATGCTTCATCGGCTGAACTCGGACAAACTGATCCGCTTTTCTTCAACATCTGGTACAAAGGAATGGCTTTCTCGCCTAGACGGCTGATAAACCGACTTAGCGCAGCAATCCGGCCTGCCAGACGCTGGACGTCATTGATGCACTTTGGCTTAGCCAAGGAGGTGATAGCCGTAAGTTTTTCCGGATTAGCTTCGATCCCCCTGTTGGACACGAGAAAACCCAATAACTTGCCTGCCGGAACACCAAAGACGCACTTGGCCGGGTTGAGCATCATCTTGTACACCCGCAAGTTGTCAAAGGTTTCCTTTAGATCCTCAATCAAGGTTTCCTTCTTCCTTGACTTAACCACGATATCATCCACATAAGCATGCACGTTACGGCCGATCTGTTCGTGCAAGCAACTCTGAACGCAACGCTGATAAGTCGCTTGGGCGCTCTTGAGTCCAAAAGGCATAGATACATAGCGTAAGGCTCCAAAGGGGTGATAAACGCCGTCTTCTCCGGTCCTTAACTGCCATCTTAATCTGATGATAACCGGAGTACGCATCCAAAAGCTCAAACGCCACAACCCGCCGTAGCATCAATAATCTAGTCAATGCGGGAGGGCGAAGGATCTCTTGGGCCGAGGCCTTGTTGAGATCTGTGTAATCCACACACATGCGCCAAGTGCCATTCTTCTTAAGAACCAACACCGGATTGGCAAGCCACTCGATGAAAGACTTCGACGATAAACCCTGCTGCCAAGAGCCTAGCAACTTCTTCTCCGATGGCCTTGCGCCTTTCCTCATTAAACCGTGAAGAAACCGCTTTCTTGGGTTTGTATTCTGGGTCAACATTAAGAGTGTGCTCACGAGTTCCTCGGTACACCGGCATGTCGAAGGCTTCCATGCAAAATGTCCCGATTCTCACGGATGAACTCGATGAGCGCTTTCCTATTTAGGATCCAAGTTGGCACCGATGGTGAACTGCTTGGACGAATCGCCGGGCACAAAATCAACAAGCTTCGCCTCACCACCGATTTGAACTTCAAGTCCGGATCATGCTCCGTAGTTGGCTTCTTCAAAGGGGTCATATCCGCCGGATCAACATTGTCTTTATAATATTTTAGCTCCTCGCTGGCACAAACCGACTCACAGAAGCCGCATCACCTTCCTCGCACTCCAAAGCGATCCGCGGCTCCCATGAACCGTTATCGTTCCTTTGTGACCCGGCATTTTCAGATGTAAGTAAACATAACAGGGCCGTGCCATAAATTTAGCATAAGCCGGCCGCCCAAAGAGGGCGTGGTTAGGGCTTTGAATTTTCACCACCTCAAATGTCAATGTTTCGATCCGAGTCATGTTCGTCCCCAAAGGTCACCTCCAGAGCTATCTTACCAACCGGTACGCCGACTTGCCGTGCACCACTCCGTGAAACACCGTGGCTGGATGGCCTAAGATGCCTATCCGTCAACCCCATACGCCCGGAAGGTCTCGTGAGTACGTGATGTTGATGCTGCTTCCTCCATCCATAAGAACCTTGGTAAACTTGTACCCTCCTACCGGGTGCCACCACCAGAGTTAATCGACCCGGATTGTAAACCCGGGAGGATGGTCCTCTCTCGCTCCACACGATCGGTTGCTCGGACTAAGCGTGAGGTCTTGGCGCAGCCGGTTCAACAACACTGACCGCCCGCTTCTGAAGTTTTCGGTCTCGTCTGTCCAAGCTGGTGGTGAAGACGTGGTACTGTCCACCGTTCAACTGCTTTGGGTTACTTTGATAACCCGACTGCTGCTGTTGTTGACTGTAGCCCCCTTGGTCCTGATTGTTCTGATTACTTTGATTATTCTGATTGCCTTGCCCGCCCGGATTACCACCGAATCTCGGGCCG
The DNA here is from genome assembly GCA_021605145.1 of Aegilops bicornis. Taxonomy (NCBI): domain Eukaryota; kingdom Viridiplantae; phylum Streptophyta; class Magnoliopsida; order Poales; family Poaceae; genus Aegilops; species Aegilops bicornis. The sequence goes on along the minus strand of CM038673.1, from coordinate 296,171,675 downwards.
AATTTCCTCCACCAGAACCCGGGCGGACCCGAACCGCCGGGCCCTTGATCATACCGGAAAGAGTTGGAGTTTTTGAACTCCCGCATAATGTAACAATCCTTCCAAAGGTGGTTCGCCGGTGCCTCCTTCGTCCCATGCTTCGGACAAGGTTGATTCAATATGAAATTCAAACGATCCGGATTGTGACCGCCCCGGTTTGATTGCCTACCCTGCGCCACGACCCTTGTCCTGCGCGTTGGTGTTAGCCACAAAGCCCATGTTGCCGTTAAACTGCGCTTGTTCCCTCCATTGCATGCCGAATGATGCTGCTGGCCCCTGGAGTTGCCGTTCTGTTTTCCCTTCCCCATTTCATCCTCAGATTCGGGATCCTTGGTACTATCAGAATCAGCGTACTTTACCAAAACGCCCATTAGAGTGCCCATGTCATGGCAAAAACGATTCATGTGGCCCAGCTTCAATTTCAATGGCTCGAACCGGCAATTGGCTTCCAAGGTCAAGATCGCGGAATCAGGGTTGATCCGGTCCGAAGAATGTAAAACTTCCGAAACGCGGCGCACCCAATGGGTTGTGGATTCTCCTTCCGCCTGGACACAAGCTGCTAAATCCACCACAGACATGGGCTGCTTACAGCTGTCTTTGAAATTTTGAATGAATCGGGTTCACAACTGGGTCCACGAACTGATAGAGTTGGGCGGCAAATTTTTCAACCAAGTCCGGGCCGTTCCTTCCAACATCATTGTGAAGTATTTCGCACATGCGGCTTCATCCACATCTAGCATCTCCATGGCCATCTCATAGCTTTTTATCCATGCTTCGAGCCAAATCGGCAAGATAATTGGGCACCTTGCGCGCCCCTTGAAGTCCTTGGGCAAGCGCACGTTACGTAAAGCGGGACGAGGCAAGGCACCCCCAAAGAACCAGACGTGACCCTCGGTTCAAGATGGTCAGACGAACCGCGCGAGCGGATGATCCTCTGCTTGTGCCGCTAACTCGGCCTCCCACGCGTTCTCTGGCGCGGTCCACTACCACTTGGCGCATCCTCAAAGCCGCCCGCCCGGATTGTTGCCGCGAGGCGGACCACGCCGCGCATTGCTTGACACGGCCGGTTAAATCGACGCGTCGGCCTATAGCTCCGGCTTGGGCGGGGGTGGAGTGGATCCGATCCCGACCGTATGAATACGCTTCTTGCCGAGCCAGGTTGCCCCGAGGAGCTCCTTCACCCGCGTGTCTCTACCGCCGTGGTGAATCGCCTTCAATTGGAATCGCCTCCAACCGTGCTGCCGCAGCCACCACGAGGTTATCCATCGGGTTGGAGTAGTGACCGAGGCGTCAGACGGTCTGGGCGCACCGGTATGATGGCGAGGTAGATCCATCACACGGGCTGAACCGGTGCGGTTGTCCCGGTGCTTCCGGCCGTTTATCACGCCCGGCGGGTTATCGTCCTCGCCTGGGGTATTGAAAAGCTCTCTTCCTCGAAAACCGAAGGTAAACGGGACCTGTACTTCCTTTTCATGACTTCATGTGACGCGCTCGATCCAGATGAGCCTATAAGCTGCGCATCCAAAGCGGCCCGCTCAAGCCATCCTCACGTCCGCGGTGCCGCTGTGTCCGCTTTAGCTTTAGTGATCTGTTCTCTCACCTTTGCAATCTCCGCGTTGTGCAGGTCCCTGATCCAGCGGATTAGCCTCGCCATGAGCACAGCCTAACGCGTCGAAAAGCTCGACAAAACTTGAGCGGCGGGCGCACAGGCCTCCTTCCCGGCTGCCATCACCGCCGTTGAACCGGCGACGTGGGCGCCCATGGTCGAAGAGTGAAGCGCCGCTGCGTCGGCCATGAAGATCCCAACCCGGTTGGGTAGATCGAAGGGTCGGAATACTCTCACCGTTTAACAGCCCCGATCCGCCATCTTGGTACCTGGTATAGAGACTCGGTTTCTCCGGCCGACGATTCGCCGCCAGAGTAGACAACGGTTTCGTCACCAGATGTCGATCCGTCTTCGCAGCCTCCGTGGATGACTCCCACGAAAACATGCCCGACCGCCCGGTTTAGCCGGGCAGGACTCTTCTTCGCCCGCTGAGCCGTCTCGACGAGGTCGGGCAGACGTCCGCCCAGCCCTGGCTCGCCGATCTTGCCGATGAACACGTGTATGCCGCCAAGGGGACCCGTACCAGACTCAATCGAGCCGCCTCGGGCCCCAAATTGCATCGTCGATGTAGAGCTTGCGGCGACGACTCTTAGTCATCCGCCCATCAGATAACCTTCGAAGTCCTTCGAACTTTCCCTCTAAGATCATCAAACCATCGTGCGATAGCCCCACGGTGGGCGCCAACCGTCGTGGAATTGTCACGGCAGATGTCCTCATGAAAGGACTTAGTCGTAGGGCCATCAGACGGGTTAACCTAGAGGGTTAAAGCGGACACAAGACACGGGAATTATACTCGTTCGCCCCTTCGATGAAGGTAAAAGCCTCGCCCGCTTGTGATGTGATTGATATGATTTCGGCGACTAGGAGCAATAGCTTTTCCTTAGCCTCGAATCCTCTCTCCCCCAACTCGCCGCCGGGTCGTCCCCTTATATACACGGGTTGACGCCCGGCCGGTCTACAGAGTCCCGATCCGGCTCATACAAGCGTCCGGATCGGTCTCTTCTTTCTTAACTTACAACACAAGTTACAATACTAAGGCGGTTTACATAAATGGACCTTAATTCGCCTCTGGGCTCCAGGCCTCCTCCGTGGGCCTGAATCATGGACCAGGGTAAACCGGCCCCTCCGGGGCGGTTCACGCTCAATAGTTGTATCCCCAACAACTTGGAATCGCATATTCCTCACAAAAGGGAACAATCTCCTTTGATGGTGTCGTGGAATTGTCACGGCCGATGTCCCAGTGTGAGTACTTAGTCGTGAGGCCAAGGCATCTATGTGGTAGCTTGAGAGGGGTTGATCGGGATGAGAGACGCGAGGCGGATCAACACACAAGACAAGGATTTAGACAGCTTCGGGCCCCGGGAAACATCATCCAGTAATAGCCCTACATGCTGTTTGTGGCTAGGTCTCATTATGCTCATGAGGGATTCACCGCATAAGTCGGCTCCCCTTTAGTTGTCTCTAGCCTTAGCGATTATTTTCTGTCCCTCTTGGGGTGCCCTTCCCCTCCTTATCTAAGTTTAAGGGGTGGGTTACATGACTAGTCCTCGTAGGATTAGGATTACTGTACTATAAGTGGAGTCCTAGTCTTGCTTCCTTTGTAGGAGAATATTCCTTATGCCTTTCCTCTTAAGCCAGCCCACCATAACATGAGCTGGCCTTCTGGACCTTGGGCCTTGTTGTCCATCTGACCCGCCTGCCGGGTCATTAGTGAGTCACAATGTCCAGGCGGTTGCCCGTAAACCACCAGGTCCGAGCGGGTCGCCAAATAGTCGCCAAGCTCCAGCCAGGTCATACAGTCCGCGGGTTACACTGGGGTATATCCCTGACATTAGCCCCTAGTTTAATTTGGATTTATCCATGTTAAACTGATCTGCAACATAAACACAAGAACAAATTTGACAGGTTGTACTCCGGGCTAAATATTCTTGTAAGCCGGCACCTGATCATCCTTAAGTTCTTGTTATTTCCTTCTTCTAAAAAATCTGGGTCATTAGGCCAGCTTCATAATCAATTTTCTTGTAGAAGAAATATTGAAATAAAGAAGGGACATTTACATTTATGCCCCTAATTTGCACCCACTCTCAGATTTACCCCTAAACTTTTTATGTGCTCAAATTTGCCCCTAAAAAGCATTTTAAGTCGCAGGAATGCCCTTCCATCTGGTCAAAGTTGTTTGACCAAAACTTTCAAAATTCATAACAAATTCATACGAAGTCAGAAAAATGCAAATAAGATATCCAAATGTTCATACAAACATCACCTATGCGCACATGTCATTTATGTTCCTCACCTACATGTGCATTTATTTGCATTCACCCTAAATTGTTTTTAATGTTATAAACCCTAAAAAGCTTTAAAGAGTGCTTTTGTCATGAACGTAAATGACATGTGCATATAGGTGTTGTTTTTATGAGCACTTCGATATCTTATTTTGCATTCTTATAAGTTCAGATGAATTTGTTATGAATTTTCAAAGTTTTGGTCAAACAACTTTGACCAGATGGAAGGGCATTCCTGTGACTTAAAATGCTTTTTAGGGGCAAATTTGAGCACATCAAAAAGTTAGGGGTAAATTTGAGTAGTGGGTTCGAGTTAGGGGCACAAATGTAAATGTCCCAATAAAGAATCCATTTGAGTCGGCCTTCAATGCTCTGACTTGACAACAATATTGGTCTTTGAAATATTCAGTTGATATCCAGCCGGCTTGAAAATGTAGAACTTGCCGAGTTATGATTTCCAAAATCGTCGGGTTATAAAAACTGATAATTCTGGGTCATGATTGTTATAGACGCTGGTTCATGATTGTTGCCAACGCCGGGTCACACAATTGATCTCCATGTTTTGCCGAAAACCGAGAACTTGAAGATGTTCCTCCATTATATTCATATCACCTGTAGCCCCAAGTCTAGAAGGGAGCGTAGTAATAGCTTAAGACTTGCATCAATATAAATGTTGCAATCTTGAAGAAATCCAGGTTGTTCATCTCAGTCACTAGTCAAAAACTGAATATTCCACATATCTAGCCCCCAAGTGCCGGGTTGTCGTGCTTGTAGCAACCTGGGACTTGTAATTGCCTTAAACTCATAAAAAACTTCAACCAGTGTAGCCCCCAAGGGCCGGGTCATTATGCAAGAATGAGCAGGAACTTTTGTAGATATCAACATGTAGACTTGAACGGCAACGTGTAGCCCCCAAGGGCCGGCTCAGTAAGATAATACTGGGCTACGACTTTATGTATACTTGAATTTTTAATAGGAGCAATTGGTAGCCCCCAAGGGCCGACTCATTATGATGTGATGAGCCGGGTCTTGAATAAGGCAAGTACAAAATAAGCTTACATTAGCCCCCAAGTGTCATGGTGCATGCTTGCAATGACATGGGACTTCCATATTTGATATAATCCTGATTTGAATAATGTAGCCCCCAAGTGTCGGGTCGTAAGCTTGGAGCGACTCGGGACTATTCCTTCCATTGTAGAATAAATCATATCCATTGATAAAATAATAGCCTTTGCGCTAAAGCGATTTTGAAAACCTCGATCATAATACTTGGTTATTGATAACCATAATAAAAAATCCAGCCATGTTGGCTATTCAAGATTTGAATAATATAATCCAATGATTTATAAGCGCGTGATTTCAATGGTGCAATCCAAATATATACTCGCGACTTAATGTCCAAAGCCAGAACTGGTTAATAAACTCCAGATATGTTCAAATATGATCCACAGAGATGAAGGCTACGTGGCCTGGATTGTCTCAAGCCATATGTTAACGTGGCCTGAATTGTCTCAAGAGGGATATTCACAGCTATGCTCAATGATCAGAAAGCCCCCAAGTGGTTTGTGGCATTGAGCCGATCAAGAGGGATATTCACAGCTATGCTTCAAATATGAGCAGGAAGCCCCCAAGTGACCATAGGTGTGGCATTGAGCCGATCAAGAGGGATATTCATAGCTATGCTTCAAATATGAGCAGGAAGCCCCCAAGTGACCATAGGTGTGGCATTGAGCCGATCAAGAGGGATATTCACAGCTATGCTTCAAATATGAGCAGGAAGCCCCCAAGTGACCATAGGTGTGGCATTGAGCCGATCAAGAGGGATATTCAAAGCTATGCTTCAAATATGAGCAGGAAGCCCCCAACTGACCATAAGTGTGGCATTGAGCCAATCAAGAGGGATATTCACAAATATGCTTTAAATATGAGCAGGAAGCCCCCAAGTGACCATAAGTGTGGCATTGAGCCGATCAAGAGGGATATTCACAGATATGCTCAATGAGCAGGAAGCCCCCAAATGACCAATAAGATAAGTCCATAAGGCAGGATACCCATGTTTGAACCGCGCATCATGGCAGCAAGTTCTCTTTGGAAACCTTTATTTTTTCTGAGAACTGGAACTTCGCAAGAGACAAATTCTTCTTGAGCCGGAATTTCAAACCAAATATTGAGAGCTTCAGAGCTTTGTGGGAAATACATTTGCCTTGAATCGGATAACCGGAATCTTCATTTGAGCCCGATATTTTCTGACAGCCTTTAAATTTTCATCAATATTACAGCAGCCTCCGGGATCGGGTTATTTTTCCTCCAATGACCCGGAGTTCTTGAATTCACTGAAACCGGCCAATTCTGCCGAGTCATGTCATTGTATCCCCGAGTCTTGAGACGACCCGAGGAGTTGTCTTTGAGATTCTCCATATTTGACCGTGATATAAACCGGTATGACTCATTCAATAGCTCAGTGATATAACTTGTCCTGCATCGGAGAACTTGCAAGCCAGAGTAATTGCTCTTTTAAAGAAAGCAATGTAGAATATAAAAATATACTGGATTGATTTCACCTGATATGTTAAGCCAGAAATTATCCACCGCGGAGTTGATGATCACCATGGTGAAGCTGAAATCAATCAAGGCCAAGTTGGCCACGGGAGCAGACAGATGAGCTGGCCATGGCATTGTAAGCCGCGCGGATGGGCGAGTCAATCGCAGGCGCGGTAAGCCGTGCGGATGGGCGAGTCAGCCGCGTCGTGTTGATGCAGCGGGGGCGGCGACCTGCGCGCGTACTCGTCGAGCAGCACGTCACGGATAAGCGCTAGTGCAAAAATAATGCTGGTGCGTGCCCCTTATGCGACACCTTTGTAATGGATAATGGTCCTACGAAAAAATATCACAGACCAGAATAATTGTTCCTAGATGAATATCTATTGAAAAATAAATAGGATAGATATCACCTGGTATTTTTGTCAGATAAAACGAGGATGCTGGTGTTAAATTAATTTTCTGGCAGCCTGGCGCGGTACAGATACTTGCACGGCCTCAGGGGTCGAAGTATGCTGGACTACAAACTGTCGGACCCAACACATGTTCATTGGACACGGTCTTGTAGACGGGCGCAGGAACGGCATGTGACCATAACAAGCCTAGCGTCATCGCCGTGACGTTGGGTAATATTTTTCTGAATGAACAGTTGATCTTTCTGATGTAGTACTGCTCTGTATAGCTTTAGTATTTGTAGCACCAGGCCTCCACGTAACCTGCCCTCCTTCGTCTTTTTCTTGTCTCACATGAGGTTTGTACGTGGATCACTTTGATTGAAATACCATGCAGGCCACTCGTGAGTCGTGATACCCCCATGTTGTGACTGTCAGGTACGTGGAGGGATTACTTGATCCATGTGACGTAGCACTTTTAAACCAGAAGAAAATGACAGTACGTCATCTGCCTCCCTCTACTGACACATGTCATCTGGACTCCATGCACTTGCTTTCGCTCTCTCCACCTGATTTCCTCCAATAAAATAACACCGACCACCGGCCACTGGCGGCAACCACCGCGGTAGTATGCAGGCACCACCAGCTGCTGCAACCACTCCACTCGCTTTTCTTTTTCACCGGGTCAAACTCCCCCTCATAATCCTTTTACTTCAACGAGCTAGGACGCTCGGGGGTGCGTCAGTAAGGCAGAGCGATGCTGTGGAGGCTCATTGGCACAGGGCTGCGGTGCAGGTAAGAGGAGGTGAGCACGGCGAGGCGACTTGACAGTGATGGCGGCGAGGTGGTGGGCCAGGTCGGAGTGCGGCGGCTTGAGGGAAATCATGGCAGCTCACGGTGACTTAGCAACTTGGAGGTAGATGCAACCGGAGGAGGGTGTGAAGGCGTCGGTGAATCGAAGACGGCGGCTCAAAGGCTACAGGAAACCACTAGTGAAGTCCTGGTGGAGGCAACGACGTTTGAGGCCGCAAGCAGGAGTGGCGCTTGAGGTGGCGCGAGGCTGTGGCGGTTCTCCAGTGAGGTGTGGTCGCGGCAGCTCAGCAGAAGCTGCGGCAAGGGGAGCCACAGCATGGACCGATGGCTCAGGACGTGTGCGAGGGGCACCGGCGGCTCGAGGTACGGCGGCAACGACTTGACGCAGAGGCGGTTGAGGCGTGACTACAGTCGGCGGCTCGAAGTGCGAGGCCGCAAGGGTGGCTCAATGACTCGAGTAGAAGTGACTGACAGAGGTAACTCCGGCGGTCGACGGCCCGACGCAGCGTCTGAGGCGGCTTGCAGGCAGAGAAGAGTTGAGGCGGCACCTCGGTGACTCAGCGGTGTCCGGGTGGGTCATCAAGGACGGGCGGATCTGGCCGTCGGGCCTCGCGCGGGCTGACATAGGAGTCCAGATCGTGGCTGGCTTCGTTTCCGAATCGTGTTGACTTGATCTATATTTGAGTCAAAGTAGTACTCCAATGGATGTTTCAAGGCTTCACGTGGGATCAATCTTCGAGGCTGAGATGTCGTTGTTTCTTCTAATTGGAAAAACTCATGGTACCTTTAGTGACACATAGTTGCGGTTTCGGGTGATCTGCGTGCGTACGGGCAATCTCTTGTCCGTCCTGCTGGATCGCTTTGTTTAGCTAACCTTCCTCTCTTCAATTGGTAATATCAATTCCAAAATTAATCACTACTCTGATCACAAAAAACGATGAATTTTGCCGGCCCGGTGCAAGGTTGTTTCCTACGCGGTTTCTCGTACCGAGTCTTCTTTAACTGTGAGCTTCTCGATCCCTAAAGAGTTCTCTCCAAGAATTCAACACCACCGTGCGCGAGCCCCACGGTGGGCGCCAACTGTCGTGGAATTGTCACGGCAGATGTCCTAGTGTGAGGACTTAGTCGTGAGGCCAACGCATCTATGTGGTAGCTTGAGAGGGGTTGATCGGGACGAGAGACGCGAGGCGGATCAACACACAAGACAAGGATTTAGACAGCTTCGGGCCCCAGGAAACATCATCCGGTAATAGCCCTACATGCTAGTTGTGGCTAGGTCTCATTATGATCATGAGGGAGTCGCCGCATAAGCCGGCTCCCCTTTAGTTGTCTCTAGCCTTAGCGATTCTTTTCTGTCCCTCTTGGGGTGCCCTGCCCCTCCTTATATAAGTTGAAGGGGCGGGTTACATGACTAGTCCTAGTAGGATTAGGATTACTCTATTACAAGTGGAGTCCTAGTCTTGCTTCCTTTCTAGGAGAATATTCCTTATGCCTTTCCTCTTAAGCCGGCCCACCATAACATGAGCCGGCCTTCTAGACCTTGCGCCTTGTCGTCCGTCTGACCCGCCCGCCGGGTCATCAGTGAGTCAGAATGTCCAGGTGGGTTGCCCGTAAACCGCCAGGTCTGAGTGGGTCGCTAGTGAGTCGCCAAGCTCAAGTCGGGTCATACATCTGACGGGTTACACCACGGAGTATATCCCCGACAGATGGCATGCTTGATATTGGTACAATGTCTATGGGATTTGCATAGGAGCTCATCAAAGTCTTCACTTTCTTTGGAGCTGAAGACTGTGAGGATGCAGATGCTTTCCTTTTCTTCATAGCTGGTCGCTCCGCAGCCTTGGTTTTCTTCACTTCTGATGCAGAAGGAAGGGTAGGACTTGTAGTCTGTGCAGGAGGAGCAGAGGATATTGGTGCAGTTTCTTCAGGCGCAGTAGGAGATGCTTCAACTGGCCTGGCTTGTTCTTCAGGCGCAACACTAGAGGTTGCCCTGACAGTTTCTTCAACGGCTGGAATTTCTTCATCAGCCCCAGTGCTTTCATAATCTTCAACAGCCTGATTTTCATCAGCTGTGCTTGCATGTTCTTCAGTTGGCTGTGCAGATGCTTTAGCCTGAGGAATTTCACGTTGCATTGAGGCTGCAACATTTGAGGTGAATCCCTTCGCCATTCTAACAAATCTGACTTTGGCTCCTAGCCAATCTGCACGGTATGCGTCAAGTTCATCACTGAGTGCTTTGGTCTTAGTTTGTATGGCCACAAGTTCATCAGTTGTTATTTTGACAACATTCTTCTTCAGAAATCGCTCCTTCTTGTACTGAGCTTTCTTCAGTTGCCTGGCCTTCTCAAACTTCCCTTTTTCTTCGCATATGAAGGCTGTCAGCATATGACTTTGGCCAGGTGTTAGATTGAAATTGGGCATAGGAGTGTTGGGGTCCTTGTGCTAGAGATCAATGAAATTGAGGATCAACTTGGGATCCAACAGAAGAGGCACATTGCTGCCTTTGGCTCTAGCGGCCCTTTGCTGTCTGTCTTTGATGATTTCTGCTAATTCCTCATCATCAGCTTTGTCTTCACTAGACGGCACATGGAAGGCAACCTGCTTCTTGTGAGGACTTGGCCTTGTGCCTCGTCCAGCAGTGGCCTTTGTCTTTAGCAAAGTTGGGCCTGTTGAGGACTGAGGAGGAGCTGAAGAACTTGGAGATGCTCGTCAAGCAATAGAGATACCAGTGGTCCTTTGGCAAGAGGTGAGATGCGCAGGTGTCGAGGACTTTGCAGCAGCTGCTGATGGTTTTGTAACAGTGGGAACTGCAGCTGCTTGACGAATATGTCGTGAGGGCTTTGATGAGCTTGGCCGTGAGGTCATTCTTTGAGGAAGCGGGCTTGTCTTGTGAGCTTCTTGGGCATAGCCTTCTTGGGCTTACTAGCAGAGGCCTCAGCAGCGGCAGCAGCAGAATCTTCTTGAATTTCCTCATTACTTCTTTGGCCATTTTGGCCAAATTGGCTTGCCGTTTTGCCCATTCATCTGGATAGTCCTCACTGTGCTTGAGGCTAGTGGGATCTGCAACTTGGCCAGGTGCCAACGGAGGTCTTGGGCAAGGAGGGTGTAAAGAGAATTTCTTCATGTACTTCGGAGCTACATATCTGTACTCCCTCCATTCCAGTGCCCATCTCCTCTCTATCCTCTGAATGCGCACCTTGCGCTGATTTTTGTTCTCTTTGCCATGTTTGGCTTGATCAGGAGTACAATATTCTGCATAGGTATCATCAGGTATCTCAAAAGCAGTATTCACTTCTGGTCTCTTGCCTCCCTCCTGAGGTCTCTTGCCATCAGCCATTTTCTTCAGCTGAGGATTTTGAACAATGGACTTCTCTGATGAGGTATGCAATTTGTCTTCGAGGAACACTGCAAATGAGTTAATTTGATGAGAACCTAGAGATTCAGCAGCAAACATGTGTACCTGTGAACAGAGTATAGGTGCGAAGAATTTGGAGAGGTCATATGTGTTCTCAGTAGTTTTTCAAAAGAAACAAATTTGAGGAATTTGACCACGAGTGTCTTGAGGAATTTCACTAAGCGATCTTTAACTTAGGTTCTAGAGTTGTATAGATTGAAAATCCAAACAATTGAGGAATCTTGAAGAAAAATGTTGCTTAGCGAAAAAAAATCAAGAAAGAGATGCAAGTGTGATGTTTATGAGTGTGGAAGTTGAAGAATAAACACCTTTTGAAGATTTTGTGGAAATCATCAGAATCAACAAGGGCAGTAAAAATAAATTTTATTTACCCTGGACAAAGAACACGATGAACTGGGAGTGGAAGTTGAGAAGTTTGTCCATTCAGATCTTCCACGCCCTAACTTGGCGGCGGAAGACAACTACGGTGGAGTGAAGATTTCCATGGCCGGAGCGAGTACGACGGCGACGAGGTCGAGGCAGTGAAGCTCTTCCTCATCGGCGATGATGGAGAGTAGCAGAGGTACTAGGTCAGAGAGCTCGAGCGAGGGGAGTGAGGTCGAGCAGGGTAAATGCGGTCTGAGGAGGGTGAGGGTATTTATAGCCGAGGTGAAAAACCGCTCGTCCGAGGAAAATGGACGAACGTACCCCTGACCCTTCTCATCCTAGTGACATGGGTCACCCACATACAGTGAGGTGGAGATCGTGGGTGAATATAATAACCTAATCGTGGGATGTGGAACGGTTTGAGCGGCAAAACCAAAAATTCATATAAGAATATTTTAAAGTTTCGTTCGCAAATTCATCAGCTGACAAGGACACAATGAAGATTTTGAGCGAGTTTCAAATAGAACGCACACGAAGAATTTGTGAACAGACTGGGTTGAGTTTAGAATAGATGGGGACAGGTCCGATCACATTCACTTAGCAGAAACGTCAACTTGAAGAATTAGCAATAAGTGAATGTTGTAGAGGACTAAAAACTCATATATATATATATATATATGATAACACCTTCTAAGACCTTATTCTGCTAACAACGGAGGCTTATTCTGCTAACACCTCCCACCACAGAGCCAACCCCGACCCAAAAACAAAAAGAGTCAATGCACCCACCCCCTCTCCTCCCACGCACCTTCTTCCTCCTCCGTGCCCAATCCCCTCCTTCCCACCTTCTTCCCCCCCTCCCACCCCCGCGGCCGCGCCCTGGCACTGCCTGCGGATCCACTCCTCCACGGACCAGCTTTCGTCCGCACCTACCCCTGCCGACACCTCGCCAGTCATGCTGTAGCCCTGACCCGCGCAACGGTGGCCTCCTTCCAGCAGTGAACATGCCGCCGCCCAATGGATTTCACCGGATCTAGCTGCCACCGGCCCAGGGCGCGTGCATCAGCACCGGATCTGTCGTCTAGGCTCCCTACCCCGCCGTCCAGCACCCTCCACGGCTGATCTATCACCACCGGCGACTTCTCCCCTGCCCCCTTCCTCGCCTGCCCATGGCGTGAGCATGCAGGTGCCACTATCCCCTGCTGCGGCAGCAACAAATCCCCGGTGCGGCCACAAATCCGCAATAGGGGAACACGCGCAATGGCGGGGGAGGGAGGCAGGAAGTGCGCTTCCAAGTACCGTTGTCATGCAGTTTGGCTGGCGTTGCAGCTCTCCCTCCTCGGCCGTGCAGTTCGCCAGCGATGCTCCCTCCACGACTCCCGGCATCCAACTCAATCACATGCTGATGCCTCCCTCCCCTCTGCATCTGCCTCCACCCGAGGGGTCCTCTTCAATCCATGCTCGCGCCTCCACGGTCAAGGGTGTGCGTCCGTGTAGGCCCTCAAAGATGCAGTACATTTGTGCATGCGTGCAGTACAGTCTCCGGTGGTGGTGGCGTGGCGGGGCTCTCCGGCGGCCTTCTGTGGTAATTTCGCCTTCCTTTTCCACTACTCCTCGTCAACCCTTCCCTCTCTGCTATGTCGTAGCTTCAATGTTTGGCCTCACTTTCACGTTGACAAGGGAGGTAGTGACCACAACGGTGCAGCTCACTTCGTCCGCGCAATGATTTTTTTTTCAACTGCAGCTCACTTCGTCACACCGCTGGCGAAACAGTGCACTCCCCTGTTTCCTCCTCTCTGGGATGAGCAGAGCAACGGCATTGCTGGAGCAGTCCACACAGCATGGGTGCATCGCCATCGTCGACTCCCCATGCAATGCACTTCTGTGCTGTAGGGTGAGGATCGTCAGGAGTCGTCAGTGGTGACAACTCCACTAACTATTCGTAAACACACTGCAACACCCGAGCAGTTCACTATGTCGATGCAAGCAGCCGTATCCACAAACACGAACAGTTCATGCAGGGTGGAGGTGCTATCGTCGCCGCCGACGCCCTGGAAGAATAGTACCTTCCCGTTTACAGTTGAGAAAAGAACTTCTTTTGCTCTACTTTTTTTGGTAGATTTTGGGTTGTGCACTTCTCCTCAGCCCCCGCCATACTACAGTCCTGCATCTCTCATGGAGTAAACGCACTGCAACACCCGGACAACTGCACCGCATGAAGATCCTGGGCGAACTACAATCCTGGGTGTCCTCCGAAAGCAGCTGACACCTGATTCACTAGGAGCCCCATGCAGTTCAGAAAAAGTTACCCTTGCGTGCGTTCACAATTGTTTGCAGTGGGTGTGTGATGCGGAGCCTCTTTCGACCATCACCATGGACGTCACACCGCCACCAAAAGCACGGAGAGGACCTGCGACGAGAGCTCACGCACGCGCCGTCGAAACCGAGGTGAACTCTTTCCTCTTTGAGTTTCATTGGGATTCACATGAGTCGGATTCTACCTCATATGGAAACATTGTGCATGCTTAGGTACTTTGGAGATCGTCATGAGAAAGCACGGAGGGGTCACCAAGTTCACCGGAGACCTACAGAGGAGGAGAAGGAAGAAGGAAACGCGGAGACATGGAGGCTCGGGACACCCCGGGTGCCCGGACCCTTATGCCTTTGGGTGCCCGGCCTCCGGCTGGAGATGGCCCTGGTCGCCCCGGGTGCCCGGCCAGGAGACCCCCGGGTGCCCGGCCTCCCGGCCTGGGAGCTGCACCGCCGCCCCGGGTGCCCGGCCCTTCCCCTCTGGGCGCTGGAGATGCCCCCGGGTGCCCAGGCTGCCACTCCCCGGGTGCCCGACCCAAGAGCCTGGGCGCTGCCCCTCCACCCCGGGTGCCCGGGCCGCCACCCCCGGGTGCCCGGCCTGCTCCTGGTCGTTGGCCCAGCCGGCACCGGGTGCCCGGGCCCTCAGCCCCCGGGTGCCCGGCCCCAACAGCAACAAGGCCGAGGCCCCTCTGTCCGGACCGGGTGCCCGGTCCTCCGCACCCCGGGTGCCCGGACCTCTCTGTATGCCTGCGTGCATGTTATGGGTTTTGACCCTTGTACCCCTCTCTTGCCCCCAATTCGTCCCTAGCCTATATAAAGGCCTCCCCTAGCTCATTTAGAGGGATATAAAAGTATATGATAGATATTTATGAGCTTTGCTCCATGGATCCAATCCACTAGGAGATCAAGACCTCCTCTTGGAGTGACCAAACTCAAGCCCTCCTTTTTGGGGAAGGATCCCCATCATAGGATCATCAAGCCCTCATCTCCTTCATAGGATTTGGGATGAACTCTACCATGTATCTTGTTTCCCTTTGATTGTAAATGTACCTTGTGGATCTTGTGTGTTTGTTGGTCTAGTGGATGTGTGATTGGAATTGTTCTTGAGTGTTCCTCTTGTTTTCTCTCTTGTGTTCATCTTGTTCTTGGGGATTCCCCCTCCAATTCGTGAAAGATCTCCACTTAGGGTTCCACCCTACAACATCTTGGTATCATGGGCCATGGTTTCTCACGAAATTGGAGCCCCCCTTGTTGTTCTCTAGCCTAATTTTGTTGTGTTCTTCCCAATTTCAAAAATTTCCCCACCAAAAATAGCCCCAATTTTTTTGTGA
The DNA here is from genome assembly GCA_021605145.1 of Aegilops bicornis. Taxonomy (NCBI): domain Eukaryota; kingdom Viridiplantae; phylum Streptophyta; class Magnoliopsida; order Poales; family Poaceae; genus Aegilops; species Aegilops bicornis. The sequence continues at coordinate 296,156,583 of CM038673.1, read as the reverse complement.
TTTGTTGGTTTGATGAGATTTTGTTGGATTTGATCCATGGATTTGCTTGGTTTCAAGTGGATATAGCATTCCCCCATCCATCTCCACCTTTCCCTCCACAAAATCCACCAATTTCTTGCATCTTCCCACGAATTTCCGCCTAAATCCGACACCCCGGGCACCGGACCTCAAACCCCGGCACCCGGACCCCCCACGCCCCATGACCACCCCGGGTGCCCCCAAACCCTGGCACCGCACCCCCGGGCTGTTTGCCTCGGACCACCCCGGGTGCCCGCACCTTCCACCCCCGGGCACCCGCACCCCCAGAATCAGCCGCATGCACTTTACCGTTTCGGCCATAACTTTTGCTCCCGGAGTCCGATTTTCGCGTTGTTTAGCTCGTTGAGTAGCTATTGACATCCCCCATCCATATAGATAGGTTCCAGCACCATTTTACTCCATCAAAAATTTGGCATTTTTGGCATCTTTGCATAGGCCATCCACCATATCATACGCAAAGCCACCATCGCTTTCCGCAACCTAACCCGTTTTCGATCCATATAGCATTTGTGGTTGCTTGAGTGGTGACTTGAGTCTCCTAAGGTGTTTCGACTACTTAGGGACGGTTGCTTCTTCATCATCCACCACCACCACTTCCGCATTGCTAATTCCGGAGCCACCAATGCATTCCGCTACCACCATTTGACATTTGCCTTTGGAGATTTTGAGTTTGCGGTTTTTTACCGTTTCCTAAGGTGTTTTGGCTACTTAGGGACGGGTCTACATCATATTGGTGTCTACATCAAGAATACCGCCACTCATCATCGCCACGAGGTCGTCATCGACATCGACCACTTCACCATTTTGACACCCTAACCGTAAGCAAGAACGGTAACCTCTATATCATCTTGGTATCGTGGTATCCCATCATTGTACATTCTTGCCATTACATTGTTAACCCCTTAGCCCATTTTGCGTCACTTGCCTATCGAGACTAGGCACTGAGTATTGCCGGCAACGTTACTTGTGCACATTAGTGATCCATACCTTCCATTGCATACATACCATATCATATTGGTATCATCTTAGTATCATCATATCATCCCTTGTGCCACAAGATTGTTCCCGCATATACACAATTGCTATCTTGGTTTGTGCATTTCGCATAGTGGCCATATAAAAAAAAGAATAAGCTTTTAAGAAAAAAGGAAAAGAGAGCAAAGAGCTTGTAAGCAAGAGCCATAGCATCGCCACATTGCATATCATACTACCATATTGATCATCTTGGATCATGGTGTGCGAAACACCGGAACATCATACACATAGCATACTTGGGATAGAAAGCTCATACATTTTGCATCTTCTAGGTTGTGCACAAGTGTCGTATCCGCCTATTGAGCAATCGTGCTAGCGTCTCTCTTGAGTTGTGCAACACGAACGTTTTCCGTGGATTCCACATTTTGTGCTCATTCCTTGGTTGCACGACCCCATTTATCTATCCGTATGTGTGTTTCCGCGTGCCACATATTGCTATTGGTCTACTTGTTTCACTTGCGAATTTGTGAATCTTTTCCAACATTATTGACTCTTGCTAACATTTTGCATCAAATTTTTGTGCCACTATCCTCACCGAGCTCCACTATAAGCTTTACTTGATAGGTGTGAGTGAACAAGTCCGGTACCAATTCCACTATTCTTGCATCTCACATTGAGTGAAACGGGATACATCCTCAACTTTGGGAAAAGGTAACTTGGTATTGTTTATCTCATTTCCTACTCACATTTGCCCAAGTCTTGTGATGGATAGGCAAGGCATTTCATCTCCGGTCTTCCACCACAACGACGACGCGAACAACTACATCACCAAAATGCCCATCTTCGGACTACAACGAGCAATGCGAGGCATTGAGCGACTCACTGCCGACATTCATCAACGTGAAGCACAGACAAGGGACTACATCGACACCAAGTTGGCGGAACAAAGGGATCAAGTACGCGACATGTTGGCCAACTACAAGTCTTCTTCCCCTTCGTCATCTTCAAGGCGGCGACGCTCAAGTGGCCAATCTTCGGAACGTCATCGAGCTCAAGCACTACAACACCATCAAGATGACGATGCTCGCGATGCGTACACCTACAAGTCCCAAAAAGCTCTACATCAAGCTACGGCCAAACTTCATGAGCACAAGAGAAGACCGCGAGACAAGCACCACCAAGAAGGAGCTACGACTACTTCGACTACTTCGGCATCTTCGCCAAGTGTTCTCAAGGCATCTTCGCCTTTGGACGTACGGCATCTTTTCCTACCTCCAACAAGTATGCCTACATCGGCCTTCATCCACGACGACGGTGACGAGATGATCGAGCATGGGATTTTCCCTTCGGTCATGGAGGAGAGTGATGATGTGCCATCTTCGGCCTTCATCCACGACGAGAGTGATGATGTGCCATCTTCGGCCTTCATCCACGCGGCGCATTTATGACGAGATGGTTGAGCATGGGAGTTTCCCTTCGACCACGGCGACGTATGATGACATGAGTGACTTGTGCCACCATATTGAGAGTGAGAGTGACTTCACCACTAGCCCCATATATGATGAGTTGCTACAATTCCCATGTGAGGAGAGCCACAACCCCCACCACTTGAGTGAGATGAGTGACTCCACCATATGTGACATTGAGTGCACCTACCTTGAGGGAGTGAGTGAGCCACCACCACATAGAGAGAGTGAGGAAGTTGATAGGGCACGTGAGGCCATTTTCATTTCTAACAACTTGACCTCTACCTCTATTGTGTCTTCTCATTTGGTGCTAGGTCCCATATATGATGATGCGCTGATCTGCGACGACTTCGTCCTTCCTATGGACAAGACGATGGCCAAGGTGGACTATGATGCACCCCCCACATGGTTCCATCACGATGATGACGTTGACCAAGCTTTGGTCTCTGCCACCTCACCTACACCACTTGAGTGGAATGAACAAGGTAACATAGGTGAACGTGATGCTCTAGTCCCACTAGTGGACATTCTTGACATTGATTGCTTGCATGATGTTGATCCACCTATTGTCATGCTTCATGCTAGTTCGACTTCCCCATGTAATGATTTACCCATATACGATGAGTTTGATGATTAACATGTGGAGTCTATTCGTCGTGATGCCATGTTACATAGGATTTCTTGTGATAATTCTCTCGGTCACATCATGTTTGACAATCCGCTTGACTTGTCATATGCTATGCATGAGATCAACAATATGTCATATTTGCAATCTCATCGTAGTGACTATGCATATGCCATGAACATGAACCCAATTTGCACATATGGCATAGTTGACAAGCCCATGGTTATTGGCATTTGTTTTTCTTGTGATGATATTGATATGCTCCCTTTGCATCATTTATCTCATATTCCATGCCATGCTCACCTAGCTTCGGATATGCATTGTTTTGGATGTTGTCAGTATTATCAATGTGATGTTTCCATTTTTGCTCATGAGGACACCCCCATAGTTTCCTCATACATATTAGGAGATTTTGATGCATTCCATACTTTGCATGATCCCACTACTTGTGTGCACAATATGCTTCCCATGAATAAAAATGATATTGATGTGCCATATACTTGCATTCTCAATTGGTGTCCCCGTCGTGTCATACATAACAACTATTCTTTCATGATGGATGACATGTTCTTATACCATGCATCAAATTTCTTTGACCGATGATTATCTTGTGCTAACTCACACATGCACATACACATCATGATGGATGATGTGCACATTTACCACGAACACAATTTCTTTGGTTTGTGTCTCTTTTGTGTAGGTACCCATGAATACTTGTCAACCTCACAATCCCATGAGTTGACAAAACGAGCTCTAGAGAGCAACGATGAGTTGGGATCACATGGATTGCCTTTCCCACCGCTCTCTTCGTGCAAAGACTTCGCGCATTTCTTCTACATGGCTCTCACATGGTTATGGGTTATCATCCATTACATATTATATGTCCATCTTGCCATGTTCACTTTGCATGATATGCTCATTCCTATGCCGTTGCCCTGCATTTGTGACCCATGCTTTGCATTACACATGATGCTTGATTCTACTACTTGTATGTGTCTTTGCAAGCTTTGTGGAGATATTGCTTGTTATTGCCATGTTCCTTTTATGCCACATTCCTACGATGATACTATGATCTTGCTTTGTCATCATGCGTGTGATATGCCATGTGCATTGACTATGCCTACGATTTGCTCTCATGACTTGATTGCCTCGCACATGTTGCAAAATTGCTATATCATTTTTGTTGAGTGCCTCACTTTCTTCACCACACCATATGCACATTATGCTTGGATTGTCTTGCACTTGCCCCATGTGTTTAGACATTTCATTTCTTTTGGTGTTGTGAATGACTCTTATGCCTACCATAAACCATTTGTCGAGCGTTTTATGCATGTTTGCTATGATCTTGAGGTTGATGCTTGCTATCTTGTCACACATATGTGCCTCTCTACCTCACATTTACAAGCTTGTTTCCATGATGTCCTTGATTATGCTAAATTTATGTGCTTACATGCTATGCCACACTCCCTTGTCACACCATATGCTAGGCTTGATGACGACACTTGTTTGGTGAATCACCTCTTGAATGCCTGGTTTTGCTCTAACGCTAACCGCATTTGTTTTTCCAAGTGTTTGTTCTACTTGTTCCTTTTGAAGGCATCACGATACGGCGCGACATTGGAGAGTGACCATTTCGAGCTTCCACATGACAAGTGCTTGGTGGTTGTCCACTTCTACACGGCAACGCCATCTCGTTACCATGGTGACGAAGATCACGATCCGTGGACGGATCTCTCCCAAGGGGGAGATGATGCGGAGCATCTTTCGACCATCACCATGGACGTCACACCGCCACCGCAAGCACGGAGAGGACCTGCGACGAGAGCTCACGCACGCGCCGTCGAAACCGAGCTGAACTCTTTCCTTTTCGACTTTCATTCGGATTCACATGAGAGTCGGATTCTACCTCATATGGAAACATTGTGCATGCTTAGGTACTTCGGAGATCATCACGAGAAAGCACGGAGGGATCACCAAGTTCACCGGAGACCTACGGAGGAGGAGAAGGAAGAAGGAAACGTGAAGACGTGGAGGCTCGGGACACCCCGGGTGCCCGGACCCTTATGCCTCCGGCTGCCCGACCTCCGGCTGGAGATGGCCCTGGTCGCCTCGGGTGCCCGGCCTCCCAGCCTGGGAGCTGCATCGCCGCCCTGGGTGACCAGCCCTTCCCCTCTGGGCGCTGGAGATGCCCCTGGGTGCCCGGGCCGCCACTCCCCGGGTGCCCGGCCCAGCAGCCTGGGCGCTGCCCCTCCACCCCGGGTGCCCTTTGCTCGGCCCTGCCCGGCCCCACGGGTGCCCGGCCTCAGCCCCGGGTGCCCGGCCCCAACAAAGAACAAGGCCGAGGCCCCTCTGTCCGGACCGGGTGCCCGGTCCTCCGCACCCCGGGTGCCCGGACCTCTCCGTATGCCTGCGTGCATGTTATGGGTTTTGACCCTTGTACCCCTCTCTTGCACCCAATTCGTCCCTAGCCTATATAAAGGCCTCCCCTAGCTCATTTAGAGGGATAGAAAAGTATATGATAGATATTTGTGAGCTTTGCTCCATGGATCCAATCCACTAGGAGATCAAGACCTCCTCTTGGAGTGACCAAACTCAAGCCCTCCTTCTTGGGGAAGGATCCCCATCATAGGATCATCAAGCCCTCATCTCCTTCATAGGATTTGGGATGAACTCTACCATGTATCTTGTTTCCCTTTGATTGTTCATGAACCTTGTGGATCTTGTGTGTTTGTTGGTCTAGTGGATGTGTGATTGGACTTGTTCTTGAGTGTTCCTCTTGTTTTCTCTCTTGTGTTCATCTTGTTCTTGGGAATTCCCCCTCCAATTCGTGAAAGATCTCCACGTAGGGTTCCACCCAACAACAGTGTGGTTCCTTTAGTGCTACAGTGCAATTTTGTGTTTGTGTTTCTGTAGTTCACTTTGATTCAGTATGTAAAAGTGGGGAAAAGAAAAACCATGTACGAGTAGTTCCTTACTCTTGACAACACAGTCTAGATTCGACTTGTGTGCAGATTTGCAACATGAAAAAAATGCAGTTCCGGAAGGTTTGGTGCAGTGAAAAATCCATTATGAATTTGGAACATCAAACAAAAATGCATTTAAAAAACATGCAAAATGCAGTGCACTTTGGTCTACCAAAAAAGTCCACTACAAAGGACTTTTTAGCACACACCTTTTAAAACCAAAATGTATTTTAAAAATCATGCAAATGCGATGCACTTTGGTCTTGAAAAAAGTCCACTACGAAGGACTCCTCAGTATAGTCCATTTCAAACAAAATGTATTTAAAAACATGCAAAAAATGTAGTGCACTTTAGTCTACAAAAAAGTCCACTGCAAAGGACTTTTCAGTACACTCGTTTTAAAATAAAAATGCATTTAAAAATCATGCAAATGCAGTGCGCTTTGGTCTTCAAAAAGTCCACTGTGAAGGACTTTTCATACAATTCATTTAAAACAAAATGCATTTAGAAAACATGCAGTTTGCTTGATTGTCTGATGCAGTGCGGTTTCATGTATGAAGCAGTGCGTTCTTGTATCTAATGTGGTTTAGACGTCGATTTGGGTGTCATAAAAAACAGAGTGCCCGCATTTCGGTAAAATCAAAACCGCTCTTAAATTGCAAGGAACTAGCGGAAGTGTTCTACATGAACAAGTTGTGCCTCATCGATATCTTTCCGACGATGTATCATTTGCATCATTCCACCGAGTGGTTTGAAACTTTTTATGAAAAAATGGCCGCTGCCACTCGTCATTCGCTGCATAATTTTCAAAATTAACTTAAAACCGTAAGGAATCTCAAAAACATTTCAACATATGAAAGTTGCGCCTCGTCCGTAGCTTTCCAACGGCGTATCACACGCCTCATTTCGACAAACGTTTCAAAAACTAGGACGAAAACAGTACTGAAAATTTGATTTTTTTAAACAGAGTTCTTCGATTTAGTAAATTTGAAACTGCTCTTAAACCGTAACGAATTAGAGAAACTACTAGATATGAAAAAGATGCGCCTCGATGATATCTTTTCAACGGTGTATCATTTGCTTCATTCCGACGAGCGGTTTAGAAAAAAAATGCAAAAAAATGCCCGCTACCACACATCATACGCCGCACCATTTTCAAAACTGCTCTTAAACCGTGTGGAATCTCGAAAAGTGTTGAACATACCAAAGTAGCACCTAACTCATAGATTTTCGATGGTATATTGCACGTCTCGTTCCGATAAACGGTTATAAAACTAGAGCAAAAAAGGTACCAAAAAAATAGAGCGTGCAGTTTTTTTGCGACGAGAAGTTCACTCGTCTGAGTACTGCAGCACACTTGGTTCAACCAATGACATGCACTTGCGTTGAGCGTGCTGTGCGAAAGTGTTATCAGAATAGTTATTCTGCTAATATTAGCATAATAGACCGGATTTATATATATATATATATATATATATATATATATATATATGGACACCTCTTTTGTACTCCCACGAGTACATACTCCCATCCTCCTAATGGATAAGGTAGGCGCACGATCAGTTAGATCAGCCGTGGCTTCATTTGTTAGAGATAATAAAAATACTATTTTGTTTTATCCACCGCATGCATGCATAACAAACCGGAGATCTAAAAGCACGGCCAGCGGTCACTTTTTTCTCGTGGGTAATATGAATTGTGTACTGCTGCACTCCATTTGAGGTATACTCCATTTTTTTAAGAACATACGTACTGTTTTCTTGAGTATAAACATACCGCCCATACATCTCCTACACAAGCATATAGTGACTCTTTTTAGTATGATATACTGCTTATGTTTTGAAGGAGTATATGCTGCATTTTTTAACGAGTATATGCTGCACTTTCTACGAGTATATACCTGTCTCTAGGATTATATACTGTCCATCTCTTGAAGATGTATACAGTAATTAGTATATGTTGAAGTATATACTTCCTAAATGTAGTATGTCTTCGTGACTCTCTGAAGAAGAAATAGTGTGTTCCTACATGTAGTAAAAATGGTTGTGAAAATGAGTATTTATGAGAGGTGGTCTACAATTTTTTGAGCTTGCACGTACTAAATTTTCTAGGATGACATATACTAACTTTTCATGATGTAGCATATGTTAGTTTTCATGATGAAGTACGTACCCATTTTTATAGTGCGTATATACACCTTTTTCTCGAGGAAGTATATACCAATTTTTTTTGCAAAAGAAGTATATCCCAATTTTTCTGCAATATATATATATATATATATATATATATATATATATATATATATATATATACTTGCTCTTAAAACCAGTATGTATATACACCTTTTTGTGTGGAAGTATATACCAATTACTATTTTTTGCGAAAGAAGTAGGAGTATATACCAAATTTTGGAAAATGAGTATATGTTCAAGGAGTATATATTGCATTTCTTTGAAGGGTATATATATAGTACTATAAAGGAGTAGGAAGGGAGTATATACAATATTTTTTTGATGGAGTATATACTATCGCTTTGTATATGTAGAAGCACTGATGTAGACTGGTCGTGCATGTACACTGAAAAGTACGTTGTTGTACGCCTCCAGGTAGTCATGTGTCTCGCCGGAGTACAACCGAGTTAAAGCCCTCGTCCCGATAGTCGTCAGAGGAGAAGTGATGGCCGCTACCGGAGACCTGCACAAGCTGGCTGCACTTTTACAAATAAGGCCAGAAGCACCCGTGGCAACGTAACTTGTCTGGATGAATGTAGCTGATAATGCACATCCTGCCACCAAAAGAATGAGAAAAATCAGTTCTTAGTAACCTCGTTCTGCTAGCTACTGTGCATCAACATAGCAATATAATTCTCCAATCTTTGAAACGGCACTACAGCTACATGCACATGTAATTAGTAGCTCTTCATCATACCCTTGCCTCTGATGGACTGGACGTATGCATGGGAATATCAATGGATTAAATGGATCTATACAGGTTGAGTGCTCTACCATACCTGGTAATACTAATTCTATGGAGAGTAGCCGGGATGAATGGCTGGCCATCTCGCTGATGGAGCCGATTGAGGGATGATTGCCGGCGCCCGCCGTGCCGAGATCAAACGCAGCCAACGTCGTTGACCATGTCGATGGATATTAATTAACGCACGTATGCCACGTAGAAACGTCGTCCGTCGTCACCGGCTGTCGTCGTTGTCGCCATCGCCGGAGGCGGTGCCGTCTCTTATACGAGAACCTAACGGAACTATCGCGGAGGGCCTCCATATTTTTCTAATAGATTGGACGCTGGATTTGTGAGCTACTTCAATCCCTATTAACATGGACGGGCTAACAAATCCTTATTCGGTTGTTATCTCTTTAATTGCTAACAAGATTCAAATGGGCATTGAAGAGAGGAGCGCCCGTGGCATGGGAGTACATACTCCTAGGAGTACTAACCCATTTTCCTATATATATATATATATATATATATATATATATATATATATATATATATATATATATATATATATTGGGTGGGTCTATTATAATCACACCCCTTAAGACCCTTATTCTGCTAACATTAGTCTTATTCTGCTAACACCTCCCACCCAGCCAGTAGTTACAAACTAACCACGCTAAAGACCCGACCGAACTGCCTGGGTAAAAAAAACACCCCCCACACCTTATCGTGTACCTCCCACCTACTCCCGCACGATCTCCACCTCCCACCCTATAGCCGCGCGCCTCCCTCCCCACGCCACGCCGCCTCCCTCCCAGCGCCACTGGCCGCCTCCCCAGACCTTTGCCTCCTCCCTCCCAAGGCCGGATTGCCCCTCCCGCGCCACGCCGCCTCCCTCCACACCTGCAGCGCCCGCCCGGGCCGTCCCCTCCCATGCACCGATCCACACCTTCTAGACCCCGACGACTCCACTAATGGCGCATGCCGGCCTCCCTCCCACCACCGCCTCCCTCCTCTCCAGTGGCCGACTTCCCAAGCACCGACGCGCGTCCCATCTCCCCAATCCCCAGATCCGCTAGGGGGATCCGCCCTCACCGCGACCACAGGGTCCCACGCTACCACCAACGAACTCGCCGGATCCGGCCTCCCTGATGGCCGTGGAGCACGAAGACCACCGTATCCCCCCTCCCACTGACAATAGGCTCTCCTCTAGCCCGCCTACCACAACCACGACAGGGGGAGGTACCCCCCACCGCCTCTCTTCAGCGACGGGGGTCGCCGGCCACTCTTCCCTCCCTGTTCCACCACCTTCCTCCCTACTGTGGCACGACTGGTGGCGCTGGGCTCCAGCCTGCTCCTCCGGCAAGCTTGTAGACGACGTGACAAGTAGATCCGGCAGTCTCTGGCCTACGGGTGGCAGCTGCCTCTGTCCTCCTCTCCCCCCTACGCCCCAGCAGCAATAGGAAGATGGCGATGTGGTGCAGTGCGTCTATGTTTGCAGTTCCGTTGGTGCGGACATGCGTTTTTGGCGTGGCGTGTTCTTTTTCCTTCCTTCGTGACCCCATGTGCCATTCGCGAGGTGAAGCCGCCTACGATTTTGCAGGGGTGGGTGTGTGCAGTACGGCAGCCGCAATGGTGCAGTCCGGCGGGGTAGTGCGTGCAGTGCTCACCCGATGCGATTTAGTTTTTTCTTTTGTTTTTAGTTTTACAGTGTGGTGCAACTCACTCTTTTTGTTTTGCCGCTCACTCTTTTTTTGTTTTGTAGCTCACTCTTTTTTCTTATGGACATCATTTGCAGTGCACTCAATGAAAGAGAAGAGAACATCGATGTTCACTTGAAGTTTGATTTGTTGTTTATGGGAAACACATAGAGAAAAGGGAGTAAGAATGGATGGTCATTTTGTATAAGCAAGTCTTTCCCTAGTGCAGTTCTGTTGGGTACTGCATTGTTGATTCTGCTGTGTACTAGATGGTTGTGTAAAAAATAATGAATGGATATGTATGTTTTTAAGCTCACTTTGTTCTCTCATGCAGTTCACTATAAAACTCCTTTGTGGTTCACTTGGTAATCCGAAAACAAAAAACACCTAGGAAAGCAGCTCACTTCTCATTACATGTGATTCACTTGCTCTGTCCATGCGGTCCACTCGCCCGGTCTACGCACATAAAAATAGTGAGTTTGAAAAAAAAACTCACGCGACTCATTTTCGATAGTGTCGCGGCCCGTTTACGGTAGTCTCGAGGTTCACTTTTCGATAGTGTTGCGGTTCACCAACGATCGACATGAAGTGCACTCCACCTCATTTGGAAAAATTTATGTCCCACAAAAAAGAAATCATGTAGTGCACCTGTCTGTCCGATGAAGTGCGGTTTTTAGTCTGAAGCAGTGCACTCCACCTCGTTTGAGAAAGTTTACGTCCCACAAAAAAGAAATGATGCGGTGCACTTGTCTGTCCAATGAAGTGCGATTTTTCGTCTAAATAAGTGCGGTTTTCTGTCTGATGCAGTACGGCTCGTTTACTGTAGTCTCGAGGTTCACTTTTCATAGTATTGCGGTTCACCAAACACTCGACATGAAGTGCACTCCACCTCGTTTAGGAAAATTTACGTCCCACAAAAAAGAAATCATGCAGTGCACTTGTTTGTCCGACGAAATGTAGTTTTTAGTCTAAAAAAGTGCGTTTTTTTGTCTGATGCAGTACATACGACGAGTTTGGTGTCGCGAAAAAACAGGGTGTCCGCATTTCATTAAAATCAAAATTGCTCCTAAACCATAAGGCATCGGAGCGAGTGTTCTATATGAAAAAGTTGCGCCTCATCGATATCTTTCCAACGGTGTATAATTTGTATCATTTCGACCAGTGGTTTGCAAAATTTCACGAAAAACGGCAACTGTCTCTCGTCGTCAGCCGCACGATTTTTAAAATTAACTAAAAACTGTAAGGAATCTCAAAAACATTTTAACATATGAAAGTTGCGCCTCATCCGTAGCTTTCCAACCACGTATCATACGCCTCATTTTGACAAACTGTTAGAAAACTGGAGCGAAAACAGTACCAAAAATTTAAATTTTTTTGAAAAAAGAATTCCTTGAGTTAGTAAATTTGAAACTGCTCTTAAACGGTAATGAATTAGAGAAAATAATACATGTGAAAAAGTTGCGCCTCGACGATATTTTTCCAACGGTGTATCATTTGCTTTGTTCCGACGAGCGATTTAGAAGAAATCACGAAAAAACGCTCGCTGCCACTCGTCATGGGCCGCACCATTTTCAAAACTGCTCTTAAACCGTGTGGAATCTCGAAAAGTGTTCAACATGTCAAAGTTGCGCCTAATCCATAGCTTTTCAACTGTATATTACAAGCCTCGTTCCGATAAACGGTTAAAAAACTAGTGCGAAAATAGTACCAAAAAAACACAACGTGCAGCTTTTTGCGATGAGAAGTTCACTCGCCCGGGTACTGCAGCACACTTGGTTCAAACAATAATGTGCACTTGCGTTGAGTGTGCAGTGCGGATGTGTTATCAGAATAGTTATTCTACTAATATTAGCAGAATAGACGGGTTGTATATAAAGAACACAGTCGGAAAGACTGAAGACATTGCAAAGATGAAGAATTTGAACAACTGAGGAATTTAAAAAAACAGAAGAAAAACTCAAATTGAAGATTTTCAACTTTTGTTGGTGGCGTGATCAACCGTATAAGAATGATGATTTCAGACGTCGCGTACAATTATCGTAGGGCTCTGAGAATCAAATTCTTCATTAATTTCTTCACACTTAGAGGGTTAGTCTTCATTGATTGAAGAAAAATGTTACTTCGTGTGTTGCACATCTAAGTCATCAATTTTGCATAAGTGTTAGGATGTGTGTCCTTTTCAAAGGACATTCGAAGAATCTAAGATATTTAGCTCACACCGCAACTTGCTAAATCTCTTCTCATCCAAGGGCTTTGTGAAGATATCGGCTAGCTGTTCTTCATCCTTCACATGCTCTATAGAGATGTCTCCCTTCAACACATGATCTCGAAGAAAATGATGACGAATCTAGATGTGCTATGTCTTCGAGTGCTGAACTGGGTTATGAGTGATCTTGATGGCACTCTCATTGTCACAGAAGAGTGGCACATTCTTCACATTGATGCCGTAGTCCTTGAGGGTTTGCTTCATCCATAGCAATTGAGCACAGCACGAACCAGCAACAATGTACTCAGCTTCAGAAGTAGAGAGTGATACGCAGTTCTGTTTTCTTCAAGGAGCAACATACCAAGGATCGTCCGAGGAAATGGCATGTGCCTGATGTTGACTTGCGGTCCACATGATCACCAGCATAGTCAGAGTCAGAATATCCAATGAGATCAAAAGCTGAGCCCTTGGAATACCATAATCTAAGTGTTGGAGTGTGAGCTAGATATCGAAGAATATGCTTCACAACCTTATGGTGTGATTCCTTTAGTGTAGCTTGAAATTGGGCACACATGCCAACACTAAGCATAATATCTGGCCTAGATAGACATAGATACAATAAAGAGCCACTCATGGAGCGGTATACCTTTTGATCGAAGTCAATACCATTTTCATCAATGCATAGATGGCCATTTGTGGGCATAGGGATTTTGACACCTTTGCAATCTTGCATGCCGAATTTCCTCAATACATCCTTGAGGTATTTCTCCTGAAATATGAAGATGTCGTTGCATTGTTGACGAATTTGAAGACCTAAAAAGAATTTCAATTCTCCCATCATAGACATTTCACTCATCATACAGAAAATTAAATCCTTTGTAACATTGGTCGACATCTGACCAAAAAATAATATCATCAACATATATTTGGCACACGAATAATTCATCATCATAGGTTTTGGTGAAAAGAGTTGGGTCAAGTGAATCGGGTTTGAAGCCTTTATTCATGAGGAATTCCTTCAAAGTATCATACCACGCCAGAGGGGCCTGCTTAAGGCCATAGAGGGCCTTATTGAGTCTGAATACTTTGTCAGGATGCTTTGGATCTTCAAAACCTGGGGGTTGAGCAACATATACTTCTTCCTCAAGCTTACCATTGAGGTATGCACTTTTCACATCCTTTTGTTATAAGTTGATATTATGATGGTTAGCATAAGCAAGCAATATGCAAATAGCCTCAAGTCTAGCAACAGGTGGAAAAGTTTCAATGAAATCAATTCCATCAACCTGTGTGTAGCCTTGGGCTACAAGCTGTGCCTTATTCCTCGCCACAAGGCCACTTTCATCTTGCTTGTTGCGGTAGATCCATTTTGTGCCGATGATATTGTGCTTGAGTGGGTCTGGTCGCTTGACAAGTACCCAGACATTGTTGAGCTCGAACTGATGTAACTCCTCTTGCATCGCTTGAATCCACTCAGGCTCCAGAAATGCCTCATCTACTTTGGTGGGCTCTGAGATAGAGACAAAAGAAAAGTGCCCACAAAAGTTAGACAATTGTGAAGCCCTTGAGCGTGTGAGAGGACCTGGTGCATTGATGTCGTTGATGATTTTCTCGATTTGCACTTCATTTGCAACGCGAGGATGAGCGGGTTGACGACGTTGAGTTGGCTTAGCATTTTCTTCACAGTCATTTTCCTCAGGTGCACCAGCATGATGTTCTTCACGTTCTGGAATGACTTCTTCAGCAGATTCTTCGGTAGGAAAGACATCCTCAGTAGCCTTGAACTTGATGGATTCCTCAGGTGACATTTCATCTAGCACAGGAGGTAGGTGCTCTATTTGCGAGCCATTAGATTCATCAAACCGCACATCTACAATTTCAACAACCTTGTGGTGAACGGTGTTGAAGAATCTGTAGGTGTGCGAGTCCTTTCCGTAACCAAGCATAAAACCTTCATGTGCTTTCAGTGCAAATTTAGAATTGTGATGAGGATCTCTAATCAAACATTTAGCACCGAAGACTTTGAATTAACTCACATTGGGTTTCTTGTCAGTGAGGAGTTCATATGAGGTCTTTTTGAAGAATTTGTGAAGATATACCCTGTTGATGATGTGGCACGCGGTATCAATTGCCTCAGGCCAAAAATGGCGAGGCATCTTGTATTCATCAAGCATAGTGCGAGCCATCTCAACAAGAGTCCTGTTCTTGCGCTCCACGAGGCCATTCTACTGAGGAGTATAAGGAGCAGATAACTCGTGAGTAATTCCAAATTCATCAAGATATTCATCAAGACTAGTATTTTTGAACTCGGTCCCATTGTCACTTCTGATGTGCTTAATCTTCACACCAAAGTTGGTTGAAGCCCTCAAGGAAAATCATTTGAAGACTTCCTGCACTTCAGTTTTGTAAGTGATGATATGCACCCATGTGTAATGAGAATAGTCATCAACAATAACAAAGCCATATAAAGATGCAACATTGGTGAATGTGGCATAATGAGTAGGGCCAAATAGATCCATGTGAAGCAATTCAAATGGACGAGTGGTAGTCATGATAGTCTTTGAGGGATGCTTGGCCTTTGTCATCTTTCCAGCTTCACAAGCTCCACATAGGCGATCCTTGAGGAATTTGACACCCTCGATGCCAATGACATGCTTCTTCTTCACGAGCGTGTGCAAGTTCCTCATGGCAGCATGGCCTAGTCGTCGATGCCATAGCCAGTCTTCTGAAGCTTTTGCAAGTAGACATGTAGCAGGTTGTGGTCCTGTAGAGAAATCAACAATATACAAGTCTCCTCTCCTAAAGCCTTCAAAGACTTTGGAATGGTCAGCTTCCATGATCACAACACAATGATACTTGCTAAAGACAACAACCATATCAAGATCACAAAGCATTGAGACAGACATGAGATTGAATCCTAAGGACTCGACAAGCTTGACTTTGTCCATGTGTCGATCCTTTGAGATCGCAACCTTACCTAGACCCAATACCTTGCTTTTGCCTTTGTCAGCGTAGGTGATATGCTTCAGATGCGATGGAGATAAAGCAGTGTCCATCAATAAGTTCTTGTCACCAGTCATGGGATTTTTACATCCACTGTCGAGGACCCACTCAGTAGCTTTGGGTTGATCATCCTGCAGATGAATTAGTGCATCTTACGAACTCATATACTTCATCAGTGAAGAATATGACATCAAATTCATCAGATCAATTTCATCAAGCAATAGAACATATATAGAAGTAGGAGGACGTGAGAAATGAAAATTCATTTCTTCATGATTGCTTGCGTCCTTTCAAGCGTATTCAGGTCTCCAGCAAATTCTTCAGACGTTCAAGTTCGTCTGGAGACCTAACTCTGCATAAGAGATTAGTTCTTTTTCTTCACCACCCACATCTGGACGGGTGGCAAAGAGTTCATCATTCTGCGAGTTCCATAAGAGAAAGCTGGCATAGAATCTAGTCCACTTCGTTTCACAGAAGAGGGGTTAGAGTAAGCATATGAATAAGCAGAGAAATTTTCGAGGACTTATGAACATAATGCTTTGAAGAATAATGCACATATTCATAGTCCTTAGTCTTTCCCTGCGAAATAGAGGTGTTAGCACGATGATGTTCATATGGGGATTTTGATCCATATGAGGAATTTGATCCACATGAGGAATGTGGTCCATATGAGGACTTGGATCCATATGCAGACTTTGGTCCATATGAAGAATTTTATCTGGGGTTCCTATTCTTCACAGGTGGCGTCATGATGACATTCACCTGAAGACTTTCCCGGCACCTTTTGGGAACCCAGATTTTCTTCATAGGGGGATCGTTCCTGCAGTTAGTGTCAACATATCTAGCAAATACTTCACAATTCTGATTTTTGAACAGTTTATAGTTGGAGTTAAATGACTCATTAGAAGAATATGAATATTCACATGTAAAGCCACATAAAGTGGATGGATCTATGAGAGGTCCCTTTGCAGCAACCCATGACGTTTTGGGATACCGGTCAGGTTTCCAATATGTCCCATCAGCATTGAGTTTCCTCCCAAAGGCAATACCATCTTTCCTAGAGTTCCTATTGAGGATCTACTTTTTAAGCACATCACAAAGTGGATGATGCCCTTTGAGGCTTTTGTACATGCCTATCACATACAATTCCTTCAGCCTTGCATTGTCAGTGATACCGGTAGCATCCTCAGATGAGGAATTTGTGATAGCAGAGATAGTTGAAGAATTTGCAGCAATAGAAGCATTTGAAATTTCAGGTGAAGAATTAGTAGATTTACATTCAATGCATTTCAAACATGGTGGAATGAATTCATCTTGAGCGGCACTGATCTGTTGAGTAAGCAATGAATCACGTTCCTTCTGAAGATCTTCATAACTCACCCTTAGCTTTTCAAGATCTTGCTTTCTTTAAAGAAATTCATAAGAAATATTCTCATGATCAAATAAGAGAGTGTTATGATGACTTTGAAGGTTGTCGAACTTCGACTAAAGTCTCCGAAGATTATTTGTCAAGGTTTGAGTTCGATCCATTTCTTCACCCAACATGTCATCGCTTTTGTCTAGCATATTTTGAACTTTTTCAAAAGCCTTCTGTTCTTTCACAGCAATCTTGGCAAGTTTAGAATAGCTAGGCTTGAGGTTTTCATCAGATTCATCCTCACTTGATTCCGAGGAGGGTTATTTGAGTACCTTGGCACCCTTTGCCATGAAGGAATAGATGGGAGCGTAGTCATCATCGCTGTCGTCAGCAGTGTTGGGGAAGTCATTTTCCTCAGAGTTGAAGATGGACTTACTGACGAACATAGTAGCGAGGGCAAAGCTCGCCACACCAGAGTCTGACTCCTCAGATGCCTCCTCTTCCTCATTTTCCTCAGATTCAGCTTCAAAATCCATTTCCTTGCCAATGAATGCTCGAGCCTTTTTGGAGCTGCTCTTCTTGTGAGATGGAGACTTCCAGGATTTGGACATGAGGACTTTGAAGATTTCTTCTTCTTCTTTGAGTCATCAGAACTATAATCCCTGTATTTCTTCTTCTTTCATTCCTTTTCCCACTGAGGACAATCTGTAATGTAGTGACCAGGTTTCTTGCATTTGTGGCAAGTTCTCTTCTTGTAGTCATGGGATGAGGAATCTGATCTCATGTCATCACTTCTTAAGGATTTACCAAAGCGACCACACCTTGAGAACTTCTGGAATTTCCTCACGAGCATTGCTAGCTCCTGGCTCAGTTCTTCAGGATCACCAAGGCTCCTGCCAGAATCCTCACCTTCAGATTCAAGGACTGCTTTGGCCTTTAGAGCACGTGATCCGCCATAGCTCGGTCCATAGAGATCTCTCTTCTCAGCAGGTTGGAACTCATGAGTGTTTAGCCTCTCAAGGATATCAGCGAGATCAAGTGACTTGTAGTCTCCATGTTCTTGTATCATCAGTGCAAAAGTGTCAAATGAGGAATCAAGCGATCTCAGCAATTTGATCACCACCTCATGCTCGATGATGTCAGTGGCAGTAAGTGCTTGAAGCTCATTTGAGATGTCATTGAGGCGAGCGAAGGTTTGCTGAACATTTTTGTTGTCGAGTCTTTTGAAGCGGTTGAAGAGATTATGAAGAATGTCAACTTGAGAGTCACGCTATGTTGAGACTCCTTCGTTGACCTTGGACAGCCTATCCCAGATAAGCTTAGCTGTCTCCAAAGCACTCACTCTGCCATACTGCCCTTTGCTCAGCTGGCACATATGATGTTCCTCACTTGAGAGTCGAGTTGCTTGAATCTCTTCACATCAGCAGCGTTGATGGTAGGAGTGACAGAGGGAACGCCATTTTCCACAATGTACCAGAGATCGTTGTCAATTGCCTCAAGATGCATTCGCATCTTATTCTTCCAGTAGGGGTAGTCCGTCCCATCGAAGGTAGGACACCCAGTAGATACCTTGATCATTCCTGTAGTCGACATAACTAAACTCCAGGCGGCTAAACCAAAATCGCACAGAACAAGGGAGTACCTTGCTCTGATACCAATTGAAAGTGTGTTATATCGACTAGAGGGGGGTGAATAGGCGATTTTTACAAATTCATCACTTAGGAATTTCAAGGTGAGGAAATTCCTAAGTCATGAACGACTAGCAGCAGAATAAGTACTCAAATGTAAGCATAACAGAGTAGTAGCACAGTCATCATGATGAAATGAAAACAAGCACATAGTACAAGTAGCATAAACACAGGATAAGCAGGCTGAAGACAAACTGACTGAAGAAATAGGATTGAGGAAATTGAGAAAGTCTTCAGTCAAAGTCTTCAAACAGTAACGATCAAATACAACAGTATATGAATGAGGAAATGGAAGGGTTGAGGAAATAGAACTAGTAGCTCGATGAAGACAGTGATTTGGTAGACCAGTTCCAACTGCTGCGACAGTCATATGTCTGGTTGGAGGGGCTAGGTATTTAAACCTGAGGACACATAGTCCTCACTGTATTCTCCTTGAGCTAAGGTCACACAGACCTCGCCCAATCACTCGTGGTAATTCTTCAGGTGACTTCCAAACCTTCACAGACTCGGTCACTCGGTGATCCACAATTTCCTCTTGGATGCTCTGGACCATGACGCCTAACCGTCTGGAGGATGCACAGTCCTCAAAGGTAACAAGCATCGGTTCCACACAGGAACAATCTCTTCAGTGATGCTCAATCACTTTGGTTTTGTAGGTGTTTTGGTTTGGGTTTTCCTCACTTGACGATTTTCTCTCAAAGTCCTCAGAGGATGGGATGCTCTCAATGAAAAGTGTTAGTTTCTCTCGGAGCAGCCAACCAGCTACTGGGTGTAGGGGGAGGCTATTTATAGCCTAGGGAGCAGCCCGACATGATAAGAAATAAATGCCCTTCAATGATATGACCGTTAGGTGGGTAGATATTTTGGGACAGCTGGCGCGTAACACAATAGTGGTCGGATATTTGAGTATCAAATTCCTCAGGGATATCATGTTCCTCAGTTGTAGGCAATCCGCACTGGCGAATTCCTAACTCCTCAGTCAGAACAAATTCCTCAGAGAACAGAAGATCTTCGTCTCTGTCACTGAACAAATTGACTGAACTGTAGGAGATCTCCAATGGCGTCACTCGAAAGGATTGGGTAGTGAAAGGATCGAGAAGAGGTGTCTAGAGGGGGGTGAATAGACCCTTAACAAGGCAAAGTTGCAGTTTTTATTTTCTTCAAGTTAAGGTAGAGTTTTAGCACAAGTTTAAACATTCACAATACATATCAAGCAAGCATGACAAGAGTATATGAGCAGCGGAAAGTAGAGCATGCAATTTTCAAGAATGTAAAGGGACGGGATTGGAGTGTGCAAATGCAATTGGAGACACGGAGATTTTTGGCGTGGTTCCGATAGGTGGTGCTATCGTACATCCACGTTGATGGAGACTTCAACCCACGAAGGGTAACAGTTGCGTGAGTCCACGGAGGGCTCCACCCACGAAGGGTCCATGAAGAAGCAACCTTGTCTATCCCACCATGGCCATCGCCCACGAAGGACTTGCCTCACTAGGGTAGATCTTCACGAAGTAGGTGATCTCCATGCCCGTACAAACTCATTGGTTCAACTCCACAATCTTGACGGAGGCTCCCAAGTGACACCTAACCAATCTAGGAGACACCACTCTCCAAAAGGTAATAGATGGTGTGTTGATGATGAACTCCTTGCTCTTGTGCTTCAAATGATAGTCTCCCCAACACTCAACTCTCTCTCTCGCAGATTTGGATTTGGTGGAAAGATGATTTGAATGGAAAGCAAGTTGGAGAAGGCTAGAGATCAAGATTTATGTGGTTGGAATGGAATATCTTGACCTCAACACATGAGTAGGTGGTTCTTTCTCAGAAAATGTATGCTGGAAGTGTAGGCATGTTCTGATGGCTCTCCTCACAAATGAAGAGTGGGTGGAGGGGTATATATAGCCTCCACACAAAATCTAACCATTACACACAAATCACCAAACTCGGTGGGAAGGAATCAGAAAACTCGGTCGGACCGATTCAGTTCATAATGTGACTGTTAGGCATTTCGGTGGGACCGATATGATCAACTCGGTGGGAGCGATGTGCTAGGGTTAGGGTATAACCTCATGTCGGTTTAACCGATTACACAAACTCGATGGGACCGATTTTGGTAACAATCTAACTAGAGAGTTGGTCAGGCAAACTCGGTGGGACCAATTACAAAACTCTGTAAGACCGAATTTAATGCAACATGATCCAAAGAGTTTGCAAGCCCATCTCGGTGAGACCGGGATCCCATCGGTGAGACCGAATTGATTAGGGTTTGTGGCAGTGGCTATGTCAACTAAACTCGGTGGCGTCGGATAGAAAGTTTCGGTGGGGCCGAGTTTGACTTTTGGTTTGGGACATATGTGGATATGAGAAAGTGGTTGAGGGTTTTGGAGCATATCACTAAGCACTTTGAGCAAGCAAGCCATTAAGCAACACCTCATCCCCTTTTAATAGTATTGGCCCTATGGACTCAATGTGATCTTGGATCACTAAAAGTAAAATGCAGAGTCTTGAGCTTTTGAGCTTGAGCCAATCCTTTATCCTTAGCAACTTGAAGGGGTTCCATATCCTCTTGTCCACGCCACTCCATTTGTTGAACTTGTCTGAAATATACTAGATGAAAACATTAGTCCAACAAGAGATATGTTGACATAAATTACCAAAACCACCCAGGAAGTACTTCTGCTTTCAATCTCCCCCTTTTTGGTAATTGATGACAACATACATCGCTTTAGGTAAAGATCAAGAGAATAGCAAGTAAAACTTTGGAAGAACATGTAACATGCATAGGCTCCCCCTACATGTATGCAATCATGTCAATATGGAATGTAAGAGCATGTAAATGCATAATCATGATAGAGTAGGCAATGTGTTACATGTATCTTGGCTGTATGCATCAGGGAAAATGAATATATGAAGTGTAACCTCATGTTCATGATTCCTTCTTGCAAAGAATATGTACATCAGCAAGAAATCATCATGCACATGAGTGTGATGCATATACTTACCTTGTGGTCTTGAGCTGGCTTAGGAAGAGATGGACCTGAGTAAACAAGGTTAGATAACACCGATACATATGCTAGACAGAGCAAACAAAAGAGCCACAAGAGTACCAAGATTGGGATAACATGTAGAGAGTGAGTACTGGGTACTCTATTGAGTATAAACATGTTCCCAAAGGTAAAAGATATGCAATGAATTCAAGGATTTCCTTCCCTAGCAGTCTTTCTCCCCCTGAATCTTATATAGGATAATGGGAGAAAATAGGGAGAAAAATCAGAGCAGAAATAGATCAGATAACAGAAACATAACATAGACATGTCTTTCCCCTCTCAAAGACATGTGACTTCTCTCCTCTTGAACACCAAGTATCAGGGGCCTTTGAATGTGATTACCTATCTCCCCCTGTTTGAAGTATTCTCTCCCCCTTTTGACGGATTAAGCTTTGATGTGATCTCTCTCCCCCCCTTTGACATCAATTTCCAAGAAGGGATCTTCTGGAGTGTGAGTCAAAATAGGTTTGGTCCTTGAGTCACAGAGCTAAGCAGCATGTAAAATGTGATGCTGGTAGAGGAAAAGATTCATTGAGTGGAGCTGGAGCAAAAATGCAGAAATAAGTGGCAAATTGGCTTTTCTGCAGTGAAATCGGTGACACCGAGTTATGTTCTTCGGTTGCACCGAACGGGCTCAGTTGGACCGAAAGTGACAAGCCAGTGGGACCGAGTTCAACACAGAAAAAGAGCATAGTCACCTCAGCTCACTAGGCAAATAAGATCTTACAAAGATTTGCAAGGAATTAACTGAAGGATTTGCAATGAATTGGATGCAAAGAAATGCAGAACAAATCAGAGAAAAGAAAATCTAGATGAAGTTTTTTTGATAAAGGGAAGGGGAACAAAAATGCAAGGAACAAATGCAAGAACCCAGAGAAACACTAGAGAACTTCATCTAGAATTGGGCGGTGACGAAGTCACCTATGTTAGAGTATATTGACTAAGGAGTCAAGTGAGAACACTTGATCATAAGTCATACTCATCGCTTAAGCTCAAAATGGGGTTACCATTTTTCGTTTAAGCTTTTGATGTATTCGCATCTTGTTGAGCTGCTTTGACCCATGACTTGGAGTAAAGCTTCTCTAAGATGGAATAACTTGGGTGGTGGTGTTGAACTTGATCATGTAGTTGAACTTGCATGGAGTGCTCAAGGTTGATGTAGCGCATCAATGGTTGGGAGCACCACTTGGAGTTGAGTTCATCTACCTACATGGGTTAGTCTTGCAAGGAAGAGCACTTGTGTATCCAACATGACAATTATGAAATTTGATACCAAATGAAATTTGATATATAGAATTTGTCAAAGGATATGTTGAAGGGTTTCTGTCGGTGTTCTGGGAACGGGGGTCCCCAGACTTGCCTGCCTGCGGCCTGCGGCGTGGCTCAAGTGGGGGCCCGGCGCGGCCCAGCTTCATCAGCTCAAGCTCAAGACCCTCGCGAGGGGCCAAGCCTCGCGGGGCGGGCGACAGGTACCTTCCTCAGGAGCAGCCTCATCAGGCAGGCTCATGAGGAGGCGGAGAGATCAAGGCAGGGTACCTCACGAGGGTGCCCTGTGACGCAAGCCATGACGATCGAGACCAGGCGGGCGCCAGCCTGCGCAGTGTCCTCGTTTCCCCTTTGGTGCAAAGGGGCAAGCATGAGCCAAGGCATCAGGCAAAGGTTACCGCTTCGGTGCAACAAGACCAAGACCAGCAGAGCGGCAGGACGGAGGTCATCGTGGAGCCCAGGACAACGTCACCGTCAGAGCCTTTGGCAGCCGAAGACCAACTTTAGTCAGGATAAGTGTACTATATGTTCCCCTTCAAAATGGCCAATTGTTGGCGCCCTTCCCGCTCATTAGTTGGGAAGAGGCCCAGGGCCTCCCTCTATAAATAGGACTAGCCACCACAGAGAGAGGGGACAGACCAAGAGACGGGTTGAACTTACCAGAGAGAGAGAGAGAAGCGACTGAACTCACCCAAGCAGTTCATCACACCAGCTCAAGAACAACCCTCGCGAGGCTGTTCTCCCTTTGTACTGTTCATCATCAGCCCCTGAGGCAATCCACCACACCACACACTGGAGTAGGGTATTACACCACAACGGTGGCCCGAACCAGTATAAACCTTGTGTCCCTTGTGCTGTTCATCATTCATAGTTTAGATCCCTCGCAAACCATCAACGCGTGAGCTAGTAGGGGAAAGATCTCCGCGCGCACCCCAGTGTTCGAACCTCAATGGTCTGCCGGAACCCGAAATCCGACATTTGGCGCGCTAGGTAGGGCTGCGCCGGAATCCTTCTTCCGCTGGTCGCGTGTGATCTTCCGTCATGTCCATGGCTGACGCTCGCCGAGCTCGCGCCGACCGCCGGGCTGCTCGCGCCGCTCGAGTCACCCAGACGGCTCCCGTCGGCAGACACCCCCGTCGTTCCCTGTCGCCTGCCGCCAACGCCACCACCGGCCCGGCGGGGAACGAGCAGCAGGCCTCATCCCTGCATCCATCGCTGAGGCGAGAAGGCTGCACCGCAACTCCTTCGCTCGCCCCGGCTAGTTCTTCGTCACACGCGCACCGCGCTCCCATGGAGGCTCGAGCCACGCTCATCGCGGCAAACGAGCTCCTGTGCTACCGCCCCGTCGACGACGTCTACGAGGAGTGGCTCGACCGCGTCGCCGAGCTCGTCCGTGCCGCAGGGGGCTCCCCCGCGCCGTCCCTCTCGCTGCCTCGCCCTTCACCCCGCGCGGGAGGCAGGGAGCCGGAGGTGCCCCCGCCACCTCCTCCCCAAGAAGGCGCCCTGGCTCCAAGGCGCGCGGCCCCGGACCGAGACCCTCCGCGTCCGGCGCCTGCGCAACAAGAAAGGAGCTGCCAGGAGATCCCTCGTCCCCAAGAAGGTGCTCGCCTGCTCCAAGCCCCGGAGCGCCGCGACCGCGCTCCAGCGCCACCATGTCAAGACCCCGCGCTGCTTCAGGCAGCGGTGCGCGGGAACCCGCAAGAGCAAGCTCCGCATCTGTAGAGAGCCCCGGTAGCCACTGCAGGCTACCGCGCCTTCACCGCCGAGCTACGTAGCGTTGCGTGGCCCGGCAAGTTCAAGCCGAACCTGCCTCCTCGCTACGACGGCACCGCCGACCCCGCGGAGTTCCTTCAGCTCTACGAGCTGGGCATCTAAGCCACCAACAGGGACGAAAAGGTCATGGCGAATTGGTTCCCCATGGCGCTGAAGGACGGAGCCCGAACCTGGCTCCTGAACCTGGCTCCTGGGACGAGATGCGCACCCGCTTCATCGCCAACTTTCAAGGCACTTGCGACCGGACTCCGGCCGTGAGCGACATGCGCCGCATCAACCAGCACCTAGGAGAGACCCTGCAGAAGTACATCCAGCGCTTCAACAACGCCCGCCTCAAAATCCCCAAGGTGACCGAGGAAGCCATCATCTCAGCCTTCTTCGATGGCGTGCGTGACGTTAAGATGAAGGAGGAGCTAGCAATGCATGAAGACCTCTGCACATCCCTGGAGCTGTTCAACTTGGCGACCAAATGCGCCAGGGCTGAGGAAGGGCGCCTCTCCCTCCTTGAGCTTCCGGCTGCCGATCCAGAAGAGAAGAAGCCCAAGGCCAAGGACGTGAAGCGCAAGGGGGCTGCCGTGCTCATGGCGTAACCGGACACCAAGCAAGGCAGGGATCAGCCCGAGTCATCCAAGGGCAGCTGCATCACAGATACCACGATCTCCACACCCACAACACCAACGAATGCCAGGAGCTCAGGGCCGTGCGAGAAGGGCGTATCGGCCGACGCCCCGAGCACAATGATCGGGGCAACGACCGAGGAGGAGAAAGAGGCGCAGGACGCTGGGAAGACCGTGGACCTCGCCAAGGATGGCGTGACAGACCTCACGAGGACCGCTGGCAGGACCAGCCTCGCGAGGGAGGTTGGATAGACCAGCTTCGTGAGGACCGCCCTCAAGGCAACGCAGGGCTCCCACCTCTGCCGCAGCCGCCAAGGAGGTACGAAGACAATCATCAGGACGAGGGGGCTGGGGGGCTTCCAGGAGCCACGCGCGATCGCTTGCATCCTGGGTGGTGCTCAGGCCCTAGCCTCTCAGCGCGTCTTCAAGCAGTTTGCTCGCGAGGTGAATGCAGTACTCCCCAAGCCAGAGGCCACTCGCCCTCTTAGGTGGTCGTCCTGCGCTATCATGTTCAGTTCAGCGGATCAGCTCAAGTGCGCGGCAACGGCCGGAGTCCTCCCCATGCTTTGCTCACCAGTCATCAGCAATGTGCAAGTCACCAGGACCCTCATCGACGGTGGAGCAGGACTCAACGTCCTATCTGTTGAGACATTCAACGATCTGCAAGTGCCATATGATCAACTTCAGCCGACCAAGCCTTTCTCAGGAGTCACCGATGGCTCCACCGTCCCGATAGGGCAAGTTCGTCTTCGCATCACCTTCGGACAGCGTAACAACTACCGCACCGAGCTCATCGACTTCGACGTCGCCCACATTCGTCTGCCATATATGCCATCCTCGGGTACCCAGCTTTGGCCAGTTCATGGCGGTGACTCACCATGGCTACAATGTCCTCAAGATGCCAGGAAGCGAAGGAGTCATCACAGTGCCTTGTGAGGAGAGGGACGCGGTGTGCTCTGTTGAGCGTGCCTTCCAAGCCGCAGCAGTCGAAGACCCAGATCACAGGAGCGGGAGACTTCCCGAGGCGATCCCCAAGAAGAAGAAGGCTTCACCTAGTCCAAGCCCTCATGGGATAGGCACCTCCGGAGGCTTGGCAACAGGACCCGCACCCGTTCAAGGTGCGCCACCCTCTGTCGCATAGGAAGGCGCGCCCAGCGCCCTCCTCAGGCGAGGCTCAGGGGCTCTTTCATGGCGAGCCACCGACCTAGCCGGGGTCACGAGGGAGGCGCTCGGGCACCACTTGGAGGCGTGCTTCGAGGCACGTTTCCCTCAGGAAGGTATGATGCAAGGAGGGCCAAACCCTCAGGAATTCATCACGAGAAACACCCAGGAGCTACATGAGTCAAGAGTCATGCGCGGCTGTCACCGCTTGCCCGCCGTGGCCCCACATCCAGGCGAGGATGCTGGGCTGCGAATCTGCATCGACATACCAGGGCTCAACCGGGCCGCGTCTCAGGAGCGCCTCTGGCCCTCACGCGTGGGACGTTGCGAGGGTCCACCGCACAGCTATGTTCGCATGCCTTTCGGCCTGCCGAACGCGGTCGCCGCCCATCAGCGCCTGCTGAGGTGCGCTCTGGAGGCTCAAAAGGTCAAGCAGCGCGCGATCCTGGCAGAGATGGAGATGGCTCTCGAGGAACCCCCCCCCCCGTGCCCCAGGAGCCTCCTCGGAGGACTCGTGAGGGTCGGCGTCCTCATCACGCGTCGTCCACTACCTCAACATCTCGCCATCTCCGACCATATCAGGTGACACCTTTCCAAGTTTCGTTTTCAGCTTGGAGCGTCCCTCAGGCTGCATCATCCCCAGGCTGCGTGGGTCCGTCCCTGCGGCATGTATCCGTTTTGCTTTTGTTCTTTACTTACCTTGTTGGGGGCACCCCTTGGGTTGCATTATCCCCGAGCTGCTCGGGCCAGACCCAGTGGCGTATGCTTTCTCTGCACCTATCTAGATGGATTTGCTCCTTCGCGCTTAACCTGATTCACGCAATTATTGTCTACTACCTGTCGCGGGCCTCTCCGCCCTAATGCAAAGCGCTTGCACATTAAAAGGGGGGTACCTGAGCATCGCGACTCATGGGCTCTTACTGGCTCTCCAGCCCTCACCCCCTGGCCTTGACCCACGGCATCGCGACCTGTCATACCAGCGGCGGCTGAGCTCGCTCGAGGGCCGGGACCTGAGGACGTAGAGCATTTGCATTCTAACCCTGCAGGAACACACCATTGATAAAGGCCCAGAGCCAGGCGCAACCCGCCTCGAGGTAGGGCCTCGTGAGTCCCGCGCTGGCTCACGGGTGCCCAGATACACCTCTCCTAGCCCTACCGTGCCGGCCACGTGTCAGGGCGGGGCTGTACACGCCCCGGGGGCTCCTCCCGGAGGGGAGCCCCCTCCCACGAACCAGTGGAAGCACCATGCTCTGCGCTGGCTGACGACACTGCCGAGGAGCGGCTATGCCCGTACACATACGGAAGCGCTATGCTCCGCGCTGGTGATAAACAACTGAGGGCGGCTCACAACCGTATCAACCTCAGGGAGCCCAGAGCTCAGTGTCTGGCGCCATCGCAACGCCTCCCCTCGGGAGTGCCGCGCGAGGGGGCTGGACACGGGGGCTGCGCCTAGGCCACGTCCGAACGTACGCCACCCAGCCAGGTCCCTCGGACCTGGTCATCGCGCGCCTCCCCGAGCGGAACCATGGTATGGAAATTCGTTTGAACGTCAAGGGAGACTCCTGAGCATCGCGACTCAGGAGCCTAACTGGTCACGTAGCCCCTCACTCCTTGGTCCCGTCCTGGTCTCCGGTCGGGGCTAACGGCGGTTGAGGTATGCGCGGGGCCGGGCCCTGCCGACATAGAACGACCAATCCACTCCTATGCCTCATGTCCCTACGTGCTATCCGCGCGTCAAGGGGGACTCCTGAGCATCGCGACCCAGGAGCCTAACTTGCCATGTAGCCTCTCACTCCTTGGTCCCATCCTAGGTCTCCGGTCGGGGCTAACGGCGGTTGAGGTATGCGCGGGGTCGGGCCCTGCCGACGTAGAACACAAGCAAGTAGGAGGGAAGAATGCGAATTCAAAGCAAATATTACAAGCCATAAGTCGTTTCACAACGCCAAACACAAGTTTAAACGCCTCAATGAGGCATGGTGCATGTTGCAGGAATTAAAACAGAGCAGAAGCTGCGAAGGGATCACTCTCCTGTGGCGGCCCCACCTCCCGAGGCCGCGGAGCTGGCGGCACCACGCCCAGGCAAGGTGCCGAAGGCGCGAAACTTCCCCAGCAGGGCCTCGGCTCGACCTTTCACGGCCTCAGCAGCGGCAGCGGCAAGGTCGCCGCTCACAGGCTCCAGCAGGCTGTCAAGGTCGATGCTGGGGTCGCGAAGGTAGACGTGGCTGAGGATACGCGTCAGCGCTGCAGAAGACAGGGCGCGCGCCTCGGCCTCGGTCGTGGGGCCAAGGCCATCCGCGACATCTTCAAGTGCTCAAACCAAGAAAGGAAGCAGCTCCGCGGGGCCGTCCTCTACACCAGCCAATGGATTCTCCAGGCCACCCTCGTAGAGCATCTTCAACGCGGTGCGAGCCTTCTCCTCCAACCTGGCGAAGGCCACCCGATCCTCAGCCAGGATCTTTGCCTTCCTGTCTAGCTCGATCCTCTCCGCTTTCAACGACTGTTCCAGCGTCTCCAACCGGCCGCGACAGTCATCAAGCTCGGCGTCCCGGTCCCTGACGGCGGCCTCCCGAGCCTCCATCTCCTTCTCCTTCTCCTGGCGGCCGCGGACCTCCTTGGCGAGCTCGTCGCGCAGGCCTTGCAGCTCGACCTCCAGCGCCTTGCAGCGGTCCCGGGCATCCGCGGCGTCGCCCTGGGCAGCATCGCGAGCGGCCCTGGCCTGGCAGGCGGCTTGTTTCTCCCCATCGGAGGCCGACGCGGCTTGGCTCAGCGCCGCTCGGACGGAGGCAGCAGAGCGGGCCCAGCCAGAAGCCAGCTCCAGGCGCCCGGCCACCAGACGGGGATCAGCATTCCAGAGATCCTCTTGCAGCCGGCTCAGTTCGCTGGCGGCCTGGTCCAGGATGGCCGAGGGATCAGAAGGGACTGGAGCCGGTGGAGCAGGTGTAGAAGACGGCAGCGTGATCACGGCTTGGGAAGGAGGAGCCCCCTGGGCCTTGGGCACCTCAGCGACAACGTCAAGCGCAGGCACCTCCAGAGTCAGCGGGGCCACGGGGGCTGACTCGTCGCCAGAGTGCCCCTGCTGGGCTCGCGAGGATGACCGGGCAGGGGAGGCGCGAGCTTCGCTGCCTCCTTTCCCCGCAGACGGAGCCGCAGCCCCGGCAGGCGAACCCGCCTCAAGCAGGGCCGCAGAAGCCCCCTTCGGCCTTTTTGCTGCAGGTGCTGACCTGGCCAAGAGAGTACAGACGTCAAGCCTCGGCGGCAGAAGCAAAGCAAAACACGGATCAAACATTTACTGGTCGTCGTCCCCGGATTCAAGCAGCCTCCGGCCAAACTTGAAGCCTGAAAGCCTGCAGCTAGGGTCAGCCTTGGGAGGACCGGAAGCAGTAGACGCGTCGGGAAGGCTGGAGCTGTCAGGCACTTCCTTGCCTGCGAAGATGTAGCTGGTGGGTCCCAGCAGTCAGGGGGGCGAATCGTTTTTTTGCCCGGACGCACTTCCTTGCGTGCAAGATGTAGCTGGTGGGTCCCAGCAGTCAGGGGGAAATGTTTTTTTCACAAAATACGATGGCCCATCCGGTGGGTCCCCACTGTCAGGTGGAGGAATAATTATTTTGCTCGTAATAAGGAGGCACTTCCTTGCTGCGGCCGTGGACCCGGTATCGACCTCTCCACGTCTGATCCACGTCTGGTGGAACCCGTTCCTTGACCACGTTGACCACGTCGCGCCGAGAGCACCAGGGTGGTCGACGACGGCGAGGCCTATGAAGGGGATGACACGGAGCCGGGGAAGACTAGGCAGTGGATGCCCACGCATAGAGGAGTACGAGGGTTCACTGGTTCGCTGCGGTGTGAGGCTGCCGTCGCCGCAGAATAACAGGGGGTGTGGGTGAGTAGAGGGATGGCCTGGCCAGCAGTGCGAGTAGAAGGGGGCGGTGAGGCCTCTGTCGCATCGCAGCCGGCCACGGGAGGCAGGAGCACGAGGCACGACCGGCGCTGGTTTGGGCGGCTGGAGCAAAAAGACCAGAGGTTGAAGAAGCACTATGGTCATTGGATGGACATCGTACGGTCACTAGAACTAGAATCGTGCATATTGACTAAGTTGACAAAGCCCTCCGTCTCCGTCAACATAGTAGGCCCACAAGTAAGCCTGCCACTATACTGGGTCCCAGCTAACAGGGGGAGTATTCATTTTTTTGTGTGTAATAAGGAGGCACTTCCTTGAGTGCGAAGATATAGCTGGTGGGTCCGAGCTGTCAGTGGCGGTAATGTTTTTTTCGCGAAATACAGAGGCCCTTTCGGTGGGTCCCTGATGTCAGGTGGAGGAATCATTATTTTGCACGTAATAAGGAGGCATTTACTTGCGTGCGGCCGTGGACCCAGTCGTCGGCCTCTCCACGTATAGTCCACTTCATATGCATGTCGGTTGTTGACCATGTTGACCAGGCCGCACCGAGAGCACCAGGGCAGTGGACGACGGCGAGGCGGTTTGGGAATTTGCATGCCTTTCCAACCAGTGAGATACTCCGTACAAAGTACGACAGAGAAATAACCACAGAGAAGGAAGCTAAAAATAAACAATCAAACAAGCATTTTTGCATTTGTTTTGCATTGAATCGTTTCACAAGCTTGACTAGTGCTGTTTTTCTACTTTTACAAAAACCGCATCGTAATGTTAAAACGTGCATTTGCACGTACATAAGTAATAGTAGTACTCCCTCCGTCTAGGTGTATAAGTCTTCCCTCCTTCTTGGTCACGGTGCACAACCAAAGATGACTTATTGACCTGGACGGAGGGAGTAGCACAATCTGCAAGCATAAATCGAGAGAGACATGTAGTGCGATAGTATATAGTAAAGTTTGTGCTATATGCACGTACTTGCAAAATGCGTACGAATACACAAGGTTTCCAAACTTTCCCTTTTACATACTTAATTAAGGACGCTAAAAATTCCTGAACGTTCGAGATTTATCATTTGCGTCCCAAAAGTAATGAGATCGCCTTACGAAACAAAAATTATACTCCTCCTAAAAGCCACGGCGCTCGCAGGAGCGCTTGCGGCGCGCCATGAGTGCCCGGTGCGCGGCGTTTCCCAATACCGACACAACGCCTCTTCCTCAGCCTCGCAACTCGCGAGGTGCTGATTGGCGGCTTGCCGGCGGGCGAGCACGATCTCATCGGTGTGGTAGTCCTCCTTGCTGGAAGCATGCACCCGGTCCACGTACCACCAAGCGTAGATGAGGCGCTTGGGCCCGACTACACTCAGGGCGTCGGCATGGGCGTCCTCCGCCACCCTCACGGCCCTCGCACGAGCCTTCTGCCAAAGAGCCAATTGCCTGACTCTCTCGGACGCGACATAGGCCTCCTGGGCAGCTTGTTCCACGGTGTGCTTCTCTTCCTCGGCCTTCTTCTCCGCCTCTATTTTGGCGCGCTCTGCTGGAGGCAAAGCCTCCCACAAGGCGATATCCATTTCTTTCCAAAGCTCCTCAAGGCTGGGGGGCTCGGCGGGTGGCGCGGCATTCTCCTCGTAGCGGGGAGCCGACGCGTCCTCCGGCGCGCGTGCTGGCGAGATTGGGAACGCCGACGCGTCCACCTCGACGCGTCGCGGCAAGGAGCGGAACACCGACGCGTCCTCCTCGACTAGTGGCGGCGAGGAACGGAACGGCGACGCGTCGCGTCGCGGCGAGGAGCGGAACACCGACGCGTCCTCCTCGACTAGTGGTGGCGAGGAACAGAACGGCGATGTGTCCCGTAGCGGCGAGGAACGGAACACCGACGCGTCCTCCTCGACTAGTGGCGGCGAGGAACGGAACGGCGATGCATGACCGTCCGCGCGGTGCAGCGAGGGGCTCCTAGGGCTTGGGAGGGGCGATGCCATGGTGGTCGACGTGAGAGGGAGGGGGAGGAGATAGCGATGAACGTGAACATGAGGGGGAGGAGATAGCGATGTCGTTGGAGGCGCAGTATTTATAGCGAGCAATGGCACACCTACGTAAGATATGGACTAAGCTGCACTGACTTAACTGCAGGTCCAGTTGCTTCACTGACATGTGGGCCAGACCCTTGTTGGGCCCATATGTCAGTGACCCAATGCACCTGCAGTTAAGTAACATCTATGTGGGCATATTTGTTGGAGTAAATTACGGGGGAGTGAAGGTGTGGAAATATTGCTGGTCACAACGGATTGGACGAGCGTGGGGGGAGGAGAGTCATGCATGCAGATTTTTTCACACGGGGTGGAGTGGTGGGACCGCTGGAGGGAGAAGGAGAGTTTGGCAGGCATATTGTTTCCACACATGGAGAGGAAAAGATTTGGAGACGAACGGGCTTCCTGCAGGTATGGGGAACGGTGCATAATAAGTCATCTTCCATGTCGGGCTAGGTATAGTCTCAAGTCATTAAAAACATACATGCCCCACACATGTTCATATTTCAAGGTGCACTAAATTATTTCATGCGATGATTAAGGCTGGCCATAATGGTGGTATCTTAGTTGGTATCATGCACACGGGAATAGCAAACATGCTGATGTGGCAAAGAATTAAAGAAGTAAGGGGGTTTAGAGTAACTAGTGTTCATGCATGCATTGGTAAACACATTTTTTGTGAAGAACGACAACACTAGTTGAGTACTTTTGTAGACTTCAAAAACTATTCCACCGCCTCTACTATCTTGCTAAGAGTAGGTGAAATTTTTGAATCGAGCCCTTTAAACTAGAAGGGAGGTAGTGGTACTCTAATAGCTAACCTTGTTGTGATGACAAGATAGGACATGGCACGCACCGGACGGAGGAACTAGTCTGCATTGTGCATTTAAGTTTTGTCTGAAGTCAATGTACCTCTACTTTCACCAGACTTATAGAAAAGTGTGTCAACATTCACAATGTCAAATCAATATTTTTACACTCATTATAAAACATAGTTCTTATACTCATTATAATCAGTATTGTAGAGATTGGTATTTTTAGTATAAATTTGGTCGTGGGATTTCATTGATGCCTGTCAAAGCGTGGAGGAAGCGGAGCTTAGGGCTTGCATTGCCGGTCTCTACATAGGTATTTCTCTTCATAATCCTGTAATTTTAGAGACTGGTTGCGCTTTTGTGGTAGCGTTTCTTGCATCGGCGGACTATGACAGGTCTGCTATGCGCGGCCTGAAGATGAAAGTGTTGAGCATCTCGAAGTTGATCAACAATCTTCAATTATCAAAGATTAGCTGTTCGGCCAATAAGGTAGCACACTTAATCACTAAGTATAGCTTTGACAATAGATTAGATGGTATTCTTGTAAATAACGTACCGCCCTGTGTGGTGAATATTGTATCGAATGAGTGTACTGGTGTGGCTGGTTAATTAATATAAGGTGGTGTTCAAAAAAAGTATAAATTTGGTCAAACACTTTGCAAACGGTTAACGGGAGTAAAAAGGACCAGAGGGAGTATCATGCATGCGGAGTAGGCACAAAAATTGCTTGTCTAAAAAAAGGCAAAAAAATTGCTCATTTATAGCCGGTTGAAGTCTCAAAGGGCGCGACCGTGCGAGGGAGGCGAAGGTCGTGGGAGGCGCGACATTTGACGGAATTAAGTGAAGTTACATCCACGCGCCGGCATGGCGTGCGAACAGGCAGAAGCTATACCGTCAGGCCTACAATATGGGTCTAGTAGACATGACATCTAGTGGCTCCCGCATAGTTCTCGAGAACTCTTTGGGGGCTTGCAGCCGTTAATCTACCGGGCAAGCCAGCAACCCCACGCTGTTCGCACGCCCTAGTCGTCCCCGTATTCTACTAGTAGTACACTACCTTACAACAGTTCGCTCCCAGTCGTCCCGTCCTTTCACGTTACGGCAGTTCCACTAATCCTAACCCTCCTCCCAAATCCATGGCGTCCCAAATCTCCATGATCGGCGGTGAGTACAATGTTAGAACCATCACCGGCGATGAGTTTGACGTCATCTACACCCGTTCTTCCGCAACGGTGAAAGAATGCCTTGCTAGCTTCAAACGCATGTTCGAAAACTCAAATGATGAGTGGGTCATTTGGGCTAGATGTTGAGTACACCACAATCCTGGGAAGCGAGAAGAAACTAAAGGAGGCAGAGAAGAAGAAGCCCGCCGTGATCCAGGTTTGCGTGCATGACTTATGCTTGGTCTACCACATATGCCATGTTGATGTTGAGTGCGAGGAATTTAAGAAGTTCCTCAAGGGCGGCCGAGTCAAATTCGTTACTGTAGACTTTAGGAATGACAAGGAAATCCTGGGTCAGATAGGCCTCATTGTAGGCCAGCCCTTCGATCTGCAGAAGGCAAGCCTGGTGTCCTCCTCTCAGCCTTCAATGCTGACCCTGGCAGCAGCCATGAGTGATCATTCGTACGCTAAACT
This sequence comes from Aegilops bicornis, assembly GCA_021605145.1. Classification (NCBI taxonomy): domain Eukaryota; kingdom Viridiplantae; phylum Streptophyta; class Magnoliopsida; order Poales; family Poaceae; genus Aegilops; species Aegilops bicornis. The sequence goes on along the minus strand of CM038673.1, from coordinate 296,121,369 downwards.
GAAGAAACCTCACCACGAGTTTCATCATGCATGGGAGTCGAAGACATTAGATGAAGATCACATCACATGCGCAGCAATGGATGCCTACCTTTTTAAATATCTACAAGGGTTGGATGAAGAAGCAGAGCCCAGTGTCCGGTTCAAGCAAAGAAGCGTCGGCGAAGAGGAAGAGGAAGAGGGACGAGGACGAAGTCAAGGACGTGGACTCGGACTCCGAGTAGGTGGCAGTGCCGTCGCTCATGCTGGTTCTATTGCAGTGTCAAGCGGACAAGTTGCTTAGTTTATTTTCAAGGGTGTGTTGTCTTTGAGGCCCCAAAGCAGAACTATGATTATGTTCTTTCTCGTTATTTGAACTCTTTAGTACGTACAGTAGTACTAGTACTATGTATTACTACTGTTCTTCTTGAAGTTGGTACTACTGCTCGTATCTTCGTGTTCCTACTGTACTTAATACGTTCGTACTAGTAGTATAATTTGGGTCAGTCGATTTGTAAAAGAAGTTCGATGGAGCGAAGGAAGAAGAGGGTAGAAGAGGTGGAAGAAGCCCTTCTAGCCATCCATGTTGCATCAAATGGCTCACATGAGTCGACTGACTCAAATTGCTCCTTCAGATTGCAGGATCCACGTGGCATTCCAGGTCTCGAAGGTAGATTCCGCGTCCGCACCCGGTTTGCGGGCTCGATGCGCGCGCGACCGGCTTACACCGCGACAGCCACAATGCGTGCCTCCTCCGCGCGGGCGGAGACGACAATGACACGCTAGTTCCTCCTCGCCGGCGTGCTGGAGCACGCGCTCGTCCTCCTCTTTCGTACGCTGCATGCATAGACGCGGCTCCACCAGCTGCTCGCGTGCTTGGCAGCGCGGCGGTATCGCGAGGAGGGACTGCAGACGACGTGAGCGGGCGAGCCTTCGGCTTCATGGCACAGGGATGGCGGCGACACGGCGGTGATGGGCGAGAAATTGTTGGTCGGAGCAGGCGGCTGCCGGCATGCGCAATGGCAGCGGCGGCATATTGATGAGTGCGCGTGTGGGAGCTTACTTTAGTTTTATATATAAGGTTGGTCAAACTTAAAAGAAAACCGTACTAGTACACGTAAACATTAGACTTAGGCAGCGCTTTTATTAGTTAGTACCACAGCCACGATACGGAATCCAGTGCAAGCGCGTGAACCGCGACCGCGCGGTCGATCGAACGGTGCGTCACCATGTCGCGCTCGAAGGACATCCACCAAACCTTTTTGTGTGTGTGAAAAAAATCCTCGAATATTACTCAACTTTTTTTTCCTGTGAAAGTTCTTGACGCTGCAATATTTCCATATGTTTGAATTTAGCTCCAGTTCGTGTTTATTTGGATTTGGACGTTTTAGGTGCTCCCTAGTTTTTTTAATACTGATTTTGTGTGTGTGACTGAGAGATAACGTGTGTATGTGTCCATATGTGTGTTGTGGCGGAAGGGCAATGTGGAGACGGTGTGCGTGTGATACAGACATAGAGAGGTGTGAATGTGCAAATGATCATGCATGAGTGAGACATAGACAGATGCCGATACGTTGTGTATACATGAGAGAACGGTATTCTAGTTTACTTGTGTGTGTGTGAGAGAGAGAGAGAGAGAGGAAGTGAGAGAGACAGAGAGAGGAGCATCTGTAACACAACAACCATCTCTCTCGATTCGTCCGTCCCTCGCACAGTCGCATGCAACACATGCATCAATGCGCACATTTTGACACCCTCACCCGGCCCCTGCCCACCTCAAGGCCCGCACAATCTCTTCGTGAATACCCATTTCTCTCCTTAGGTTTGTTTTCTCTCAATATATGACACACACACACACACACAGAGACACACGCAGCACAAAACACACACACACACACACACACACTCCCCTGAGCACACAATTCATCCCCATCCAAGGTTATACGGCGACCACTCTCGCTTGTGCTTCTTTGCACCCCAACATGCACAACACCTCAATCTTCAAAGAGGGCATCGAGCAGATCGAAGACAGCGACCACACCGCGCTTAGAGAATGCGGGTCATTTGAAAGCGAGGCGATGTGACGACGGCCGACCGACTCCTCCCCACCTCTCTCTCTGTCTTGCACAAAATTGCCAATCCCTCTCTCCCCGCACAAAATTGTCAATCCCTCAACCCACGAGATCCTTCCCCTCTCGTCCATGTTTTTCCAACTCTCTCATCAAACATGTTGTCTCTTCTCCTTCCACGATATGTAATCCAGATGCACACGCATCTCATGTATATTACATGTATCCATCTTTCTCACAGACCTAACTTCTTCCTCTCTCTTTCTCTCTCTCTCTCTCTCTCTCTCTCTCTCTCTCTCTCTCTCTCTCTCTCTCTCTGTCTCGTTAGGTTTGTCTCCTACTCTCTCGTCCACATACATACAATCTTTCCCGCCCTATCTGCTCCATCTTTAAAAGCTCTCTCTGCATGTTTCATTCACACATTGGGATATGTCAAAATGTTGCTTCTATAATGGCTGATGTAGGGTTATGGTTGTTTTTGTTGCATCCTACAAAGTAATAACTATGAAATGCATTTAGACTCTCATTTGACTGGGATTATGTGAGTTTGAGCATGTTGTGAAGTACTATAGACCTTGTATACATCTTGGGATTTGACAATGATTGTAACTATTGAATTGTATAGACCATTACATTCAAGTCAATAGCCTAATATATTTATTTCACAATTTCAACAAATGATTAGTTCACTACAAACTAAGAAAACAAATGTGTACTCCTCCGCTTTTTATTTAAGTCCGCCAGATTAGCATTGGTCAAAGTCAAGTTTTGTAAACTCTCAGAAAGCTTATAACAAAAAATATTAACATATACAATAACAAATAAATACCATTAGATTCATTATTGAATGTACTTTCACATCATATCTGTTATGGTAAATGTTTATATTTTTCTATAAACTTGGTCAAACTTTAGGAAGTTTGACTTTGGTCAAACCTAATATGCAGAGTTTACTACTACTGCTCACTAATTGCTTAGCCGAATCACTCAACACGCCACACGGGGAGTCCAGTGTCACAAAATTTTGAGGTCGGCGGGAAAATCTCCGAGCAGTGGGAAGTTACCATCATAGCCTTCAGAACAGGCCTACGGATGACGCTTGGTAGGGGGCTGTTTTGGTAACTTCAGGTTCACCCTACCCAGCCAACCCCACCCCGGCACCCAGAGTAGTACACCTGAATACTCCCCATTTTATATCCCCACCGCAAAATAGACTTCTCCACGGCACCGTAGCCTTCGTGCTCCTCCCCTTTACATCAGCGCACTCGTCCACCTCAGCGCATCTGCCTCATCGACGACCAGTATGCCACAGGAGCCGGGTCCACCGTCGTTGCCATACACGGAGCCTCTTCCCCGCATCGCCTTCCACGGTCTCGGTTCTCCTTCCTAAGCCGACGCCAAGTGCGAAGTACCACCGTTGTGGACAATGAACTGACTCCGTTGCCGACCATGACTCACAAAGTACGCCGCAAACATCGCTCTCCTCCTCGATTGGTAATGTGTGTATTGAATCACTTAGCAGTACATGTGCAGTTCCAATTTTGTTCATACCTACCCTTCAAATTTCCTGGGTGCTATTGTTCCCGTAAAAGTAATTGGTTATAGCCTCCATTGTCCAACCGAGGAGGAGTCGGACGACGAGGAGTAGTTGAATTATCTTTTTTTTATCTATCTATGCTGAGAATTATCCTCTACTCTCTAGTATCTACTTCTCGATCTCAAGATCAGAACGCTTTTTTAAAGCGCCACGCATGCGATTCTGTTGGAGATGCTCTAACATGGCGCATTTAGTGCTTTAATGTTGCCCACAAGATGCGCGAGTATTACTAGTAGTATATTTTTCTTGCCATGTTGAGATTTTAAAACCACGAAAAGTAACATGCAGATGAGCAATGATGACCAAACACGGGATATTCGGGACATCTTCAAGGAGCGTGGAAAGTTAAAGAGGAGCTGCACCGTACCTGTTAAATGAGCTTTGGTAAGTAACACCCTTTCAATTACTTTCGTGTAGCCTCGTGTTCTTCGATGTGTATATGTTGTAGTTTCTGCTTCTCTTAAGCGTGGTGTTCTTTGACGTGTAATAAGAAGAGTCTTAATCATCCTAATGCTTTCGTTTTTAGCTTGATGTAGGAAGTGGGTGTTCTCACCTTGTAGTCTGTTTTTATTTTTTTTCCTTTTGAATTCACTTCTCCGAGTTCTGTTTATCCGCTTCTACTAAATGGATCTAGGTTGCTCTGAGTATTGATCTAAAAAGAACTAACTTCATGTCGATGCAGTTCCTGCGAGGAGGGAAGTATGGTCAACCTCGAGATCATGTTTCCAAAATGAGGCTGGATTACACACAAGGTGCGAGTTCCCTAATGATGTTGGATTAGACACAAGGTGCAAATTCCCAGATGATGTTGGATTACACACAAGCCAGGTGGAGTCGTCGGCTATTCATGTCCTCGTGGCATTAGTAAAGGCTGAAAGAAAGCATGCAGCAGCCCTTGAGAATGTAGCTGAGTTCCTGAAGAAGTGAAAAGAGCAATCAGATGCTCTCTTCACCCAAGAAAAAGAAGAGATGGAAGAAGCCAGAAATAAGCTAGCAGAGGCAGAGCAGGCTAGGCGTCTCCTGCTATCTAAAACTGTTGTCAATACAAAATTTCCTTCATAATAGCTAGGTTCAAATGTTTATCCAACAAGATGCTGTTGTGATGTCCGTGCATCTACCGATGTGGCACAAAATGTTTTTTTCGGGTCATGTAATAACATCAATTACTTTCCAAACAATAATGATTTAAGCATTGGACATGGTATAGTTCACGCTGCAAGTCCCGACATTCCAAGTTCAACTTCCACATCAAACTCATGTTCACAGATATCCGCACATTCATACATAATTTCCACAACCATGATTCACTTCAAAGCCAAAAAAATGTGAGGAGAGTTATAAATAAAGAAAATCCTCTACTAGTTCCTCGCTACCAAAGGTAAGCACAACAAGTCAAGACCATGCGTAAATTAATTATATTTTAGTTTTTTGTGTTCTAAAATGCCTCATTGCTCATGGAAGGACGTGTTGCAAGCACACGCCAGATTCAATGAAGGCAAAGGGCAGTCTTAAGCTGGTTGCACGCGCGGCGAGGAGGCGTGCTCACCGGCCTGCAGCAAGTGCGGCCCTTCTTGGCGGGCGCTAAGTTAAATGCTCACGCTATGAGAGGTCACGTCCGTGTCAGAGCAATCACTCCCTACAGTCCTTTTTTGTTTGGGTATAACAAAATCTCGTTTTCCATTCACATTTTACAAGTAAAATTCGTGGACAAACTTTGACCGGAAGTACGATGGGGACTAGTAAACCAAAATGGAGGTAGTAGTTTTTTTAATCAAGGAAGGGTTTCCCCTTCCGATTTTAATTACTGAAAACCAGCATCTAAATCTAAACCATTGTATTTTCCCTAGAACTACCAGGTTCAACATCTCGCAACATAAACCCATACAACCTCCATCGCAAAAAAAACATGCAACCATATGCCAAGGAGGTACGTAGTACTATGAATTCCATTTTCGCTCCATACCAATCGTTCTAAAAACTACTTACTACTTATAACATGCCATTGAAAATCGGAACTCTTAACCCCGCTAAAAAACGATATTTTAAACGTGGCTACTCGATCTGTGGCAACTGGCGAGCCACCGCGCTCCAAGTCGTTCACCTGTGGTCCCGGCCATCAACTCCTATGGATCAAATTATCACGCGAGCTGACTATTCCTACAAAGGTGCTCCACCAGGTACCCGGTAACCGCGAATGCAGAAATCATGCACCTAGGGTTTTAGGGTTTATTTGTTAACGTTGCCTTTACGTAACACTCATGTGTGCGAGACAGCCAGAGGCCGGCTACGTGCGTGCGCCTCTTCTCTTCGTATATGTACTCCACCGTTTGTCTGGTGTCCAAAAAATTATAATAACTACTAGCAATGTGCCAATGCGTTGCCACACCATCAAAGTAGATTAATACATATTCACCGAACTGATAGAAAAAAAGTCTAGTTTTGAAATACGTATATCACTAAAAATATGTTATGTTTCACTCAAAATATATTCCTTTGGCAGTTTTGATGAGATAAGGGAGGAATGTTGTTGGTTTCAAGATTCGAGAAGTGGTATAAGTCTAATTTCTACTCTTACTAGCAAGATGCACGTGCGTTGCATGGAACATCAAGATCTTGTGGGAGAAAAGGATGAACGAGGGAAGGCCTTATCTACAAATATGATGAAGAGTGCGGGTAAATTGCCATATTTTCCTTCCTATCCGTCAGATATAAATCGGACGACCTACATTGCAGGATGGCAGGCCCACCATCATCACCAACTCTATTTTTTATCCCTACTCTTATAAAAAGCATTGTCGCTGATGATCGTGTGCCTGCCATCCTGCAATATAGGTCGTCCAATCTATATCTGACGGATAGGAAGGAAACTATGGCAATTTTGCAAAAACATAGCCACACCCCTCTCCACATTTGCAAATAACGCCTTCCCTCGTTCATCCTTTTCCCCCACAAGATAAACTACTCATACAAATGCATCTTGATGTTCCATGCAACGCATGGGCATCTTGCTAGTTGTTGCAAAAATCCCATGTGTGTGTGAAAGAGAGGGAGAGTGGAGGAGGCTAGAGTGCATGTGTGACAAAGACACAAGGAGTGTGTGTGCGATAGGTATCAGCTTAAAATGAGGCGATAGTGTGTGTGCACGATCGAGAGGGCGTGTCTCAAGAAGGGAAGAAAAATCTACATAGATACAAGGACCGGGAGAGAGACATGTATGCGATGGTGGAAGCACGAGTGTGCGGGTGTATAAACATATCTAGAGGCTAGCTAGTCGATAAATGTTTGTGAGAGAAATACGAGTCGGGGTGCGAAAGCGAGAGTTTTGTGTGTGTGAGAGAGAGACGGTAGTCGGGAAGGGGAGTGGAAGCAGGAGTTGTGTGTGTGTGTCTGTGAGAGAGAGAGGAGACGGTAGTCGGGGTTGTCTGATTGGTAAACAAATGAATAATGTCGATGCAGGATGGAGACGAAAAGGAGACCGTAACAAATGTTGTGTCTACAGAAGAGAGAGAGAGAGAGTAATTTTAGTGGTATGAGTCATATGTAGAGACATATAGGGTGTGTGTGAGAATCCCATAGAGAGAAAGACAAAGTGAAAGACGAGTGGAGACTGTGTGTGTGGCGGTGAAAAAGAAAGCTTAGGTACCGAGTGATACCAGAGAACAATAGGGACGTGAGAGATAATGAAAACCGTGTAATGTATAATGATAGGGAGAGTGTGACACTTCTCAAGGGAGACGCCGAGAGACCATGTTTGCGAGGATAGGAGAAACATGAAGTGAGCGTGCGGGTGAGCTGGAGAAAAGAGAGTGATAGCTACCTGAAGGAGCATGCATGCGAGAGAGAGAGAGAGAGAGAGAGAGAGAGAGAGAGAGAGAGAGAGAGATGGGAGTGAAAGGAGTGAACAAAAAGTGATTCAAATATTTGAATTCAAGATGATGATACATGTAATCCATACTCGAACCAAAATTGATCTATCAAACATGCATACTCATATGTATTCACGCACATCTATGTTATTTAATATGTAGATATTACTGATCCATACATTTTAGTAGAACATAATTTGGTTAATTTTTTCGAATTCAACCTTAAGATTTTGATATCGTTGTATTTGTAAATCTTATTATACATATAAAGGAGCAGAATTTTTTGTTGTGCTTTTGAAAGTATATATAAAAAAAGGATGTATATAGAATGTAATTCCAATTGAAAATGGATCCCGCCTGAAAAAATAGAATACAAACGGGATTCGAATTGAGTTGGCACGGTAAACATGCACTCTGCAAAATTTGAATGAAGCGGGGAAAGTCGCAAGAATCATCAAACCAAAATCTGCGAGATGGAAATCACTACTGCCTATCCCTGCCACGAAAGCCTATCTGCTGGATTTCTATAGGTTCTGATAGGGGTAGGTTTGTAATTTCACCCAAACGTGACGTAACCGCCTCTCACCCGAATTCATACACGGTGGGCGCCAAAACACAGTGTGTCCTTGGCCAAAATCGACTCCCTCCCCGATTCATATTCATACACGGTGGGCGCCAAAAACAAACTCTCGTCGGCAAATATTCGGTGTATGCGAGATTACCGTCCTATCCCCATCCGACTAATGTTGCTGTGATGTAGTAGAAATTTGAAAGGGGTGCTAAGTTTGTAAATTTCCTCACATTTGAGACAAGTGCGCCCTGAATACATGGTTCCCCCCTTCCTCTCTACCTCCCTTTTCCCCATTCGCATCTCGTGGGCGCCAAAACACCCTCTCCACCCCACCTCCTCCGTCTGGCTGCTGTCCGCCACCCCATCCACCGCCATCCTCCTCCACCATGTCGGAGCCGATACCTCGACGCCTGCCGTCCATTACAAGAGATCGACCTCTCTCATCCACGGCTTGGACCGGATCCTTGCATCCCGCCCTCTCGCTTCATCCTCATTGTCGTCCCACCTTGCTCGCGCCGCTCTATGACCGTCTCGCCCACCGCGCCCGCCGCCATCGTCTACCCTCCTAGATCTGCTTCCACACCGCCGACAACTATCGCTACCGCAGCACCGTCAAATTTCGAGCAGATGCATCACGGCTCGACTTGAGGCGGTACTCTTTCGTATCTGCTCGACTTATTTATCGCAGCAACAAAATAGATCACCACTGCTTTACTCTGATTTCTTGTCTTGGTTGCGAAGTTGCCTTGTCCGGTTTGCACCTTCAGATCCGCCATGGCACGCTCAACACTATACTCCCAAGGCTTATGGTTTTCCCTTTATATTCCACAAGAGTTAAATCACAAGAGACTAAATTTCAAAATTGGGTCACCGATTTTTCAGAGCTTGCCGGAGTTTGCCGGTGCGATCGAAGGGGCTCGGGTGGTTGTGGGGCCTTGCCGAACGAAGAAAACTCGACGCGGGTGGGGATTGGGGCGGGGGTGGGGGGTGGGGTTGGCGGAGGAACACAAGCGGTGGGGGCCGGTGGTCCGGCGTCTGCAAGTGTTCTCAGATGGGTAGAATCGAGACGAGGAAGAAGAAGGGTTAGGAGACGAGGATCTTCATCCAACCGCCTGAAATGGTCGAGAGATAGCTGGGAGTTGCATTCTTAATGCGCCTGGTTCATCATGTGTGGGCACCGCGCAACCAACATTTTATTATCCAAAATCTGCTTGCTCTTCTTTACCATGTTCCTCTTCTCGTTCTTCTTTAATATGTACTCTCCGTTCCTAAATACAAGTCTTTGTATAGATTCCACCATGGACTACATATGGAGAAAAATGAGTGAATCTACACTCTAAAATGTATCTGGATACATCTGTATGTGATCCATAGTGTAAATCTCTACCAAGATTTATATTTTGGAACAGAGGGAGTATGATAGTAGTATAGTATGTTCCTTGTACTGAAGATGAGCAGGGACATTTGCAGTGTAGAGGTCTATACGGTCGGTTGTGATGGATACTTTGAGCCTCTTTGATTCGTAGGATCTTGTAAACATAGGAATAGGATTTGTAGTGGCCTGCCCACTTGAATCCTATAAGAATAGCAAGGAAATGCGGGGAGCTGTGTTGCCTTTGAGAGTTACACTGATATTAATAGTACCGCACCTTCACTTGAAGAGAGCTGGTATCCAAAGCCTTTCTAGTTGTACAGGCAATACTAGCACATATATTCCAGCAAGTTCCACTTTGCTGATTTTACTATGATGCTTAAGGTTTTCCCGTTATATCTACACTATGATCTGTGTAGTTGCTTTGTGTCGCACTAGCAGCAGTCAACTCTTGAAGCTAAACACTGCAATGACTTACAAAATTGGCACCAAGGCATTGAGTGCCATTCTGGATGCAATGGAACTCATATGCTCCCAACCTGTTGATTCTTGTTCAGAATATGATCCTAATGACTATTCTAACCTCGAGGAGTCAAAGGCAGATCGCCTGTCCTGTTCACCCATCAAGGTGCCTGTTCTAATTTGGCAATGTTTTATTGATTGCAGGTATCTTGCATAGGTTGTCTTGCATTTCTTCTACTTTGTTGCACCGCCATCTGCTTAGTTTACTCATCATATATGTCGAGATGCCATGCCCATCCATTATCAATACATATTCCATCTGTCATCATACCATGTTTTTCCACTCAAATGGTGTTCTCGTGCATCAGACATCAAAAAGGAAGAGGGTGATTGCCGAACCTGAAGGAGCACCAGCAAAGTCCTTGATAAACGTGGTGGTGCCGGAGAAATCAGATAACACCCCACTTATATTGGTTGTACAACCAGTGACACAAAACGTAGGACTGACTCCAGCAGACTATACCCATACTTCACTGGCCACACCGCTAGCCCCACCACACAGGACCTGCACTCCAGCAAAAGGTATACCAATTTAATTTGCCATAGCACCAGTTGTACCACAGAAAAATCCCACTCCGGCAAAAAGTACAGCAAGTCCACCGGCCAAAGACCTATCCCAACTGCAGAGACGGCCAATTCCTGCAGATTGGAACCAAATTCCATTTATTCCCAGTTTAAAAGACAATGCTTTCAATGTTGTTACGGACTACGTGCATATATTCCCATCATGGGAAGATTATTGTGAAGACAAACACCATTTTCACATCTTCCTGTCCAACTTACGTGTAAGTGCTATTATTCATGGTTATTATTTTCCTTTTTCGCTGATTGAACACATCAATGATTTACATTACATTGTTGTAACTAGGCGAGGGTCAATCTGGATACTCATGACGAGCAAAGCTTGCTTGTGCTTTTCAAGGAAGCATTGCAGCAGTATCGGTGTTACCTGAGGAAATCACACTTTGATGGCAAGTCTATAAACGAATTTTCGGTGAAGTCTCCTGTGCTAAATTTAGAAGACATTGAATGGAAAAACCTTGTTATGCACTGGTCTCATTCCCAGGATGAGGTACTGTCTATGAAATCACATGACAATTTGAACTTCTACTTTTCCGCATGTGCCTTACGGATCTTTTTTGCAGGAAATCTGCTCGAAGAAGAATTCCGGTTTGACAAGAACAATGGGATATCGCAAATATGTTGCCCGCTGCTTTGCTCTTGTTAGTACCTGTTGTCCTGTATCACTGTACTTGCATACATACCTGGTTCATTATGTGACAGTAGTATGCATGATAGCTTGCTTATCAATTGTTCGCTCCAAATTATCGATCTGTATGAATGGTTACATTAGTGTAGAATATATCCAATGCCAATGTTTTTTAGCTCTGCATTGTTCTTATAAGTACATGATGTCCTTTATCGATTGTACTTATAATGACAGTAGTTGTTCATGTACCATCACTCTGCAGCTTATTTTCCTTTGCCCTCCATTTTATACACATCAGATCTATATTTACTCTTACCATAAGGTTGGTACTGAAGAAGTTTAGTTGTGCATTGCTCTTGGCTCTACCTTTTGCCTGTATAGCTGCACTTACATTTATAGCTACTTGGTTATGTAGCATCACTCTTCATCTTATCTTAAATATTCTCCATTTTTTCGTATATTATCACATCTATATTTACTCTTAACAAAATGTAGAATAAAAGCAATGCTTTTGAAGAAGATTCTTTGGTAAACTTCTTGAATTGCCCCCCCCATCAGCATGGACAAGGCCTTTATAGATCCTGTCTTCACCAATAATGTAAGTTTGTCCATCTCAAGCCTTCAAACTTTGTTGTATATATTTGGTTAGGCATGACTGCAATAAATTGTTTATTTTTGGTGTTTGCATCAAATTGCTTGTTTAAAGTTTATTATGTAGTTCATAAACAAAAGTTTGTCCTTTCTCAATTTAAGTTTTCAGTTGTACAACTAAGTTCGTTCTTCATACCATGTAAATTAAACTATACAGAGCAAGTGATCTTCTTTTGCACTGCATGTATGCTTATGTTCTTCATCCGTAATCCAGTGGTGTGGTGAACCTACCCACTACAAAGACAATGTCATATTCTGCAATGTCTTAACTATGAACAATGTCATATCATTCTACTATTATTTAAACCGTCTCTTTATTTGCCATTCTAAAATGGTATAAATTGACAGCACACTAACCATTGATACTATTGAGTTCTTGATGTGTAATTCAGTGGTGTCGTGAAGCTGCCAACTCCTTCACAATGTCATTTCCTGCCATGTCTTGACCTGAACAATACCATATTGTGTTAATGCAATTTTAAACGGTGTCACTTTATTCACAAGAAGAAATGTGATGAATTGTCAAGATCGATACTTTTATGTGCAAAACCTGTCATCTGTTCGCTTGTTTATCTTCCAGAGTGAGGAAGATATAAGTGTTGAACAAGCGAAGTCTCATCATCTTGCTCACCGCTTATGCGGCTCCCAAATAGGCTAACCTTTCTTGAACTCTATTGAAGTGTCGCCGCTTTTGTATATTATTTTGTCGGTGTGTTTATTTGCACCGTGGCGAACTTTGATGCCCAAAGGTATGTAATCTCTTTGTCTGCTTGTGCTTTATTATCATAGTGGCGAACTTTGATGCCCAGTGGATGTAATATGCTGCAATTTCTTTATTGTATAGTCTAGGTTTTTTCTTATTCACGATGCTGCAGTTATTTTACTGTATATATATCATGTCTTCGCAGTAAACCGGCCAAACCGTAAAATTATGGTACATAATCGGGCCGTCTTGCAATCACGATGTAGGTTGGGCCTGAAACGTGCCGAACAGCTCACGGGCCGGCAGCAGCCCAAAATGAACCCCGACACATGATTGTGCGAATCAAATCACGGGCTTTTAACAGGCCAAAATTGTCTCGGTCCTTGTTTGGCCCAATCAGATATCGGCTGCGAGGAGGCCAGATGCAAACCGGGCCATAGTTAGGCCCAACTATATGACGGGCTTTTAACAGGCCGAAATTAATATAGGGCCGAAATGTCAAACGGGCCCTTAGCAGGCCAAAACTCATATCAGGCTGAATTACTAAGTGGGCCTTTAGCAAGTGGGCCCAAAAGCATAGTGTCTAGTTGACAGGCCAAATCTGATATGGGCCATAATTGAGCCCAAAGCCTCTTAAAGGGCCGGACCTGATCTGGGCCGTAATTTGGCCCAGAACATGGTAGGCTTTTAACGGGCCGGATCTCATATGGGCCACTATTAGGCCCGGAGCGTGGCAGGCCATTAATGGACCAGATCAAATATGGGTCGGCATTTGGCCCAAAACATGGCAGCCAGTTAATGGGCCGGCCTACTAGGGTCCTCAAAATCTTGTGGGCCTACAGCTAGGCCGACCCATTAATGTCGGCAAAATCTCGTGGGCCTTTAGCTGGGCCGGCCCACTATGATCCGCAAGAATCTTGTGGGCCTTTACCTGGGCCCGCCCATTATGGCACACAAAAATCTTATGGGCTTTTACCTGGGCCGGCCCATTATGGCCCGCAAAATCTTGTGGGCCTTTAGCTGGGCCAGCCCATTATGGTCCGCAAAATCTCGTGGGCCTTTAGCTAGGCCGGCCCATTATGGTCCACAAAATCTTGTGGGCCTTCAGTTGGGCCGGCCCATTTAAACTTGTTGGGCCGTCACGTGTCAACATATCATAGGCGCGTCTCGCCCATTGGATGAGTGACACCTGTGCCAACGCGGACCTGACACGTGTCTCCTCCAGCCAATGATGATTTTACACGTGGAAAATCCCCATTGGTCAAGGCTGTTAACGGGTTATCGGATCCAAAACCCAACCCAATAGCTTAACGGCGTTCCGTTACGGTGGATGCCACGTGTCGGTCACCCTTGACGAAAGCACTTCAGGACGCTACGATTTATCGTCATGGAAGTGGACACTTCCGTGATGATAATTTTGGTAATGGCATGAAACACTTCTATGACAACACAGGTATGAATATCTTGGTTCTGTCATAAATTTGTCATGGATGTACATGCATGACCAAAAACGCGACCTACTGTGACAAACACGTATCATCACGGAAGTGTATTTTTTTGTAGTGGTACCTACAAGGGTTAGATAGCATGCAAGGGTACAAATGTATCCAAGACATATGATTATCATCATAAGAGAAAAAGTCAAGGATTAGTCATACGCTCATGCCTTGCACGTATCCACAAGGAGTTCCTACTCCAAGTTTGAAGCATCAATGATGTTCAATTCACCTCTCAAACGGAAAAATACTTTCTCATCAGGCGGTTTGGTGAATATATCCGCCAATTGCTTATCCGTACGAACATGCTTAAGATCAATGTCCCCTTTAGCAACATGGTCTCGAATGAAATGATGACGAACTTCAATATGCTTAGTTCAAGAATGTTGCATGGGATTTTGAGCAATCTTAATCAAGGTAGTCAGAATCCCGACTTGACTGCTAGAATCCTACGACTTCATGACCCTATGGAAGCATGTCGATCCAAGTCCCACTATGAATCCGGATCAGGTATAATCCATGTTGAGTCGCGATCCAAATCATAGAATCCTGTAGAAAATTGTAGAATCCCGATTGTACTATGGACTATATCGGATTCTAATAATTTATCTAAGCCATATGTTTAGTTGTAACACAATCTATGCCATTATCCAGATCCCTTTTCACATGACTGATGACCCTTTATTCCCCTCCCAAGCCCAAACGCTCAGCCGTTGACACCTTTGATCTGGCTCTCTCAAACCCTAGATCGATATTGAGGATCAGGCTTGTCGACGGATGGAATTGACGTGAGAAGGAGGATGCGTCAATATTGATTGGAGAATGAGAACACGACCCTTCAAGGTTCAACACTACATGTCAGCTATACAAGTGATCGGCCATTCCCATACTCTAATAAACGTCCTAAGTAAATTTCGTATGTTGAAATTTAAATGTTCTATATATTTCCCTCCCATATATGTTCCATAAATGTAAGCTAGCATTGATGTGTACATTTTTGGTATATATTTAGTGTTAAACTCTATAGAACCCATATAAATTTCTGTCGTGGATACAAAATATCTTATTTGAGTAAATCTATTAGAATCCTCGATTCCATGACTCGATACTACGACTTGATTATGTCTAAGGAAAATCGATCCGGCTCCGAATCCCAACTCTGACTATCTTCATCTTAATAGCACTCTCATTGTCACAAAGCAATGGAACATGTTTCACATAGATCCCATAATCCTTAAGAGTTTGGGTCATCCAAATTAATTGAGCACAACATGAACCGGCGGCAATGTATTCCGCTTCAGCGGTGGATAAGGATACCGAGTTTTGTTTCTTGGAGGACCAAGACACAAGAGATCTACCAAGAAATTGACAAGCACCTGAAGTGGACTTTCTATCAACCTTGTCTCCGGCAAAGTCTGAATCGGAATAGCCAACAAGATCAAAAGAGGACCTCTTAGGATACCAAATGCCAAAATTTGGTGTATGTATTAAGTATCTCACTATCCTTTTCACAGCCTTAAGATGACATTCTTTGGGGGCCGCTTGATATCGTGCACACATGCACACACTTAGCATAATGTCGGGACGAGAGGCACATAGATATAACAATGAACCAATCATAGATCAGTAAACCTTTTGGTCAACCGATTTGCCATCCTTGGTCAAGTCAATATGTCCACTAGTAGGCATGGGAGTTTTCATACCTTTGCTTTCTTGCATGTTGAACTTCTTGAATAAGTCCTTGGTGTACTTTGTTTGAGAAACAAAGGTGCCTTCCTTAGTTCGCTTGATTTGCAAACCAAGAAAGAACTTGAGTTCACTCATCATAGACATCTCGAACTTCTTCGACATTAGCTTTCCAAACTTTTCACTAAAATGAGGGTTAGTCGAACCAAATATGATATCATCAACATAAATTTGGCACACAAATAATTCACCATTAACCCTTTTAGTAAAACGAGTAGAATCTATTTTTCCAATCTCAAAGCCTTTCTCAATAAGGAACTTGGTCAAGCATTTATACCACGCTCTAGGAACTTGTTTAAGACCATAAAGAGCTTTGTGAAGTTTGTAAACATGATCGGGTTTCTTAGGATTGACAAAGTCGGGAGGTTGTTTAACATAAACTTCCTCCTCAATTTCACCATTTAGAAAAGCACTTTTAATATCCATTTGGTACAATGTGATATCATGGTGATTAGCATAGGGAAGTAAGATGCGGATGGACTCAAGTCTAAGCAACGGGGGCATATGTCTCACCGTAGTCCATACCTTCGAATTGAGTGTAGACTTGGGCGATGAGACGTGCTTTGTTGCGGACAACTTGACCATCTTCGTCTTGCTTGTTGCAAAACACCCATTTGGTACCGATGATGTTGTGGTTGTTGTCGGGCTTCTCGACCAATGTCCACACTTGATTTCTCTCAAAGTTGTATAGCTCTTCATGCATAGCATTTATCCAATTCGGATATTCCAATGCTTCTTCAACCTTCATAGGTTCAATGCTAGAGATGAATGAATAATGTTCACAAAAATTAGCCAAACGAGTTTTAGAGCGAGTAATTCTACCGGTTTGGATATCATTGAAGATTTTTTCGACGGGATGGTCTCTTGAGACTCTTGCTCGAACTCGTGAGAGCTTTTGCTTGGGTCGGGGTGGAACATGTTCTTCATCATCTTTTTCTTCTTCTTGGCCTTCTTCATTATTGACGTTGTCGTTCTCTCATCATGGTGGAGAAGGAGGTTGATGAGGTTCATCTTGGTGTACTTCCTCGTTTTCTTCATCTTGATGTGTCCCACTTGTGCATGCTTCCGTGTCAACTCTTGGTTCACCTTGTCGTGAGGTAGAAGCTTCCACTCGGACGGACGAGGTACTTTCCTTCACCTCCGTTAGACAAATCTTGCCAATAGACAAGTCCTGGATTGCTTCCGAAGGGTCTTTGTCTCCTACATCAATTGGCAATTGCTCTACTTGCGAGCCATTAGATTCATCATACTTCACATCCACCGTCTCTTCAACCTTTCAGGTGAAATTGTTGTAGACACGGTAAGCGTGAGAGTTTGAGCCATAACCAAGTAGGAAATCCTCATGAGATTTAGGAGCAAATTTAGAACGATGATGCTTATCAAGAATGTAACACTTTGAGCCAAATACTCGAAAGTATCCAACTTGGGGTTTGTTACCGGTGAGGAGCTCGTATGCCGTCTTGCTGAGTAGCTTGTGAAGATACAAGCGATTTGTTGCATGACATGCTGTCTCAACCGCTTCTGCCCAAAAGTGTTTTGGAGTCTTGTACTCATCAAGCATCGTTCTCGCTATTTGGATAAGAGTTTGGTTCTTCCTCTCAACAACTCCATTTTGTTGAGGCGTGTACGTAGCCAAGAACTCGTGTGAAATCCCTTCTTCGTCAAGAAAGGTATCCACATTTGCGTTCTTGAACTCTGTTCCGTTGTCGCTGCGAACCTTCTTGATCTTCACTTCAAATTGATTTTGGGCCTTCCTAGCGAAGTTCTTGAAGATCTTTTGGACCTGTGATTTATCATCAAGAAAGAACACCCACATAAATCTTGAAAAATCACCGACTATGAGTAGACCAAATGAGTTACCACCGAGACTTTTGTAGGCATTGTTACCAAAAAGATCCATGTGAAGTAGCTCGAGCGGTCTTCTCGTGGTCATGATGTTCTTCATGGGGTGACTTCCTCCTACTTGTTTTCCTGCTTGACAAGCACTGCACAATCTATCCTTGTCAAATATAACATCTTTTACTCCAAGGATATGATCACCTTTAAGAAGCTTATCAAGATTTCGCATGCCCACATGACCTAACCTTCTATGCCACAACCAACCTTTTGAAGATTTTGCAATTAAACAAGTTCTAGGTTGACCCTTTTTTAGTGTAGTCAACAATGTAAAGATCACCTCTACGTATACTGGTAATGACCATTTTATGATTATCTCTACGAAACACTTGGCAATCTACTTCAGTGAATAGGACATTGAAACCAAAGTCAGCAAGTCTAGATACGTAAAGTAAATTGTAGCCAAGAGATTCAATGAGCATAACATTTTTTATGGAGCTATCATGTGAGATGGCCAGCTTACCAAGGCCAACCACCTTACCCTTTGAGTTATCACCAAAAGTGACATACTTCCGAGGGTCGTCGTTTTTAGCAAGCTCACGAAACATATCCTTATCTTCGGTCATATGATCAGTACATCCACTATCAAGGACCCTTTCCTTTCCTCCAGCCATATAGCCGTGAAGATTAGCCATAAGACCAAAGTGTCTCATAGACTCATCGACATCAAAGTCACCATCATCATCCTCATCATAGTATCCATGTTCAACATCGTCTTGTAGTTGATCACTTCCTAGAGAGAGTGATTCATTAGATTTATGACCATGACAATGTGCAACTTTATGGATTCTAATGACTTCGGAGATGATGTTGCTAATGATTCCAACATCTCCTTTGGCACGCATGAGGTTAGTAAGCTCAAATAGACAATCACAAAACTTAGGATCATTGGAATTCATCTTACTCAAGGCAATAGACTTATGAAGGATCTCATCTAAGTTTTTCAAGGAATAGTTTGGAAAACGTTCCTCAAGAAATCTCCATATAGTGTAGGCACAATCAAGAGTAGGCAAGCAACCAATCAAGTTTCTAGGCAGACCTTTAGTGATATGATTAACAGTTTTAAGATTGCGAATCATGTCAAGATCCTCATCGGGAGTGGGATGCAAAGGATCACTAGGGGGAATGCAAGGTGTCGGTGTACAAAAGTAGGGGCTCTCCTTTTGACCCTTTACTTGTGCACAGGCAGTCAGAGCCGCGCGCCACGACCACATGTAGCAGGGCAAAGGAGGGAAGCCGGAGAAAAGCCGAAGTACAAGACAACCAAGGCAATGCCAGGGCCAAGAACACAAAGAAGCAGAGAGGCGAAGCAGGTTCACCCGGCAAGATCCTTGCCGGGGGCAGCCTCAGCAGCCCCGGCAAGACCCTTGCCGGGGCGTCTCGTCCCCACCAACAGAGTGAGCCACCCTTGAGCCCATGGGTTCCAACTCAACTAATCATGCTGGAACTAGGGCTCCGGAGGCACCTCCGTAGTAGCATGCAGATCTTTGTGAAGACAAGGAATATTCAAGATCAGATGAGGATTAAAAGACAATGATCATCGGCAAGATCCTTGCCGAGGAGAGCCACAAGACCCCAGGCAAGATCCTTGCCGGGGACGACAGCACGCCACGGCAAGACCCCTGCCGGGCCGCCCGGCAAGGCCCTCACCAAGGACGCCAGCAAGGCCACTTCCAGGCCCGCACCAGCCAAGTCTCCACTGCCGTTTGCATGCAGCTGCCAGTCCAACCAGCTGGTCAGGCACCTACGTGGCAACATGCAGCTTCCAGGCCAACTCAGCAAGCACCTGCGTGGTGGCATGCAGATCTTCGTGAAGACCCTACCACCGCGCCACCTCAGCTGCCTGCCTGCCTACATGGCACCGCATACATCCTGGCCAGGGCGCGTGTCGAAGCAAGGAGGAGCGGCGACGGACGGGACGGGCCTCGTTCCCGTCCCCAATAAAGTACGAGCGATAAGCTCGTGGCACTGTAGGCCTTTCCACCTACTGTGTGCCACTGTGCCAACCCCTTTCGACTATAAAATGAGGCCCATGGCATAATGGAGAGGGATTCGTCTCTTTGAAACCACGCATCCACCATAGCTAGTTTGAGAGCTTAAGAACTCTCTGAAATACAGCCACCAAAGCAGGACTAGGGTATTACGCATCCTCGCGGCCCGAACCTGGGTAAACGAACCTTCTGTTGACTGCTACTCCTGCTCCTCTCACAACCCTACGCCCTGGCAACCGCAGTAGGGATTCTTGTGATCCCATAGGTGTCATTCCACACCGACATCTTTGGCGCGCTAGGTAGGGGGCGCAATTGTGAGAATCTGGTCTAGTAGTTGGCCTAGCAGTTCTTCATCGCCATGGCTCCTAAGAAGGAGATGGCCAGGAGAAAAGGGCGCCGCCTGCGAATGCGAAGGACGCCAGCGCGGCAACAGAAAAGCTAAGTCATTCAGAGCCTTGAGTTATTTCCTTTTATACATAAGGTTATCGTCCTCATAGATCTTGCCTATGTATGAAAAACCTGCACGCAAAGGGGCCCTCCGGCAATTGGCAACGCCCTTGTTCTATTTCGAGTCCGCTCAACAGCTCTAGCGGCCGCGTTGAGAGTAGCAGGGTAGCCTTCCGCACTTGGCAACTGAAAGGATCGAGATGGACCTAGAGGGGGGGTGAATAGGCACAATTACAACGCCATGAAGGCACACCAACGCCACGAAGGCTCACCCTATTCTCCCATTGAGACAACACCATGGAGGCGTTTCTCAACCACTAGTGGTAGACCTTGGGGTGGTCTCCAAACCCTCACAAACTTTTCTGGGGGTAATCATAAAGGTTGATTCCTCACCGAAAGACTCCTACCGCCTAGGAGTATCCAACCTCCAAGAGTAACAAGATCGATGGGAAAAGCTCAAGACTTGCTCAAATCACGAATTCGTTTGGTGCAATGAAAGGGAAGTAGTGGATCTATCACTTGATTGGAGAACTTCTCTCAAATGTTCCCAAATCACTTGGGGATCTAGGATTTGGTGTAGAGGATTGAGTGAGAGAGTGAGGAGTATTCATCGCAAGCTCAAAGTGAATGGTCAACCAACTCCCGGAGGAGGGAGAAGTATATATATAGTGTGGGAACAAAACAGACAGTTGGACCACTTAATGCTGACGGACGTCCGGTGGCTACCAGACGATCGGTGACATGCAGAGGACCGGACGTCGGGCAGGCGGCCGGTCGTCCGGTGGCTGGAACACCAACCACAGGCGGCGGACGTCCGGAAGGCGCCGGTCGTCCGGAGCCTGGACGTCCGGTGTTTGTCAGAAATCCGTTAATGTCAGTTCTGTTGAAGTGCATCACATATCCGGAGATGAGCGGACGTCCGGCTGATCGTTCTTCCGCTAATATTCATTCTGTGAAGATATACCGGACGACCGGAGAGGGTTAGATGTCCGGTAGGTCAGGAGGGAACGAACGTGCGTAGACTTCGGACGTCCGGTGGTAGTAGGACCAAATAGCTAAGAAGCATACTACCATTTGTGCATAGGTTAGAGGAAGAAACTTGAGATGGTATAAGAGGGAATTTTGTGGGTTTGAGCAAGTCCTTTCGCGAAATCCAACGATCCCCTCTTAATAGTCTTGGGATCCCTATACTCAAGAACAACCTGAAAATAAGGAGCTGAAGCTTTTTATCTTTGTCTTGTGTCTCTGCTCTTGAGTGATATAAGTATATATATATGCTTTATGTCCATAGTTATGATCCACACACACACACATAGCCCTTTGAGACATAATCCTGAGAAATACTCGATAAACATGATTAGTCCCAAAATGCATGTTGTCATCAACATCAAAATAGATTAAGGGCATGATCGCACTTTCAATCTCCCCCTTTTTGGTAGTTGATGACAACATACATGCACTATATAGAATAAAGCTTTGAATATTGAAAGAATATATTTATGGAGCTCCCCCTCAATATGATGCCAACACAATCAAAACTTATACACAATATAATCAAGATAACATCAGATTTAGAATAAGCTCCACAAAGATTCAACACTCATAGCATATAACATTAGTCGGTACAATCATAGCATAAGTTTCAACATAAGTCGGTACAATCATAGCATGAGTTCGATAACAAAGCTAAGAACATAGTGCATCATATCACATACTCCCCCTTGGTAGCAAATACCCAAAAGAGGGGGAGGTCATAACAGCATCAAAGAGCCTCATCGTCGTCATCATCATCATCATCATGGGCACCACTACCACTAGCCTCATCATAGAAATCAGCCCACTCAGGACCCGAAGGAAAACCGAAATCAGAAGGTGGATCTTTAGGAACACGTTCATTGTCACTCACATCATACACTCCAGAATCTCTCAAACGAGCCTTCAGAGCATTCTTGGAGGTGACCAAGCGTGTGACAATGTCGTGATTTTGGGAGCAATGAAAGGTAAACATCTTCATCATGGCAGAGTGAGCCTTGCCAAGGAAACGAGAAATGCGACCAAAAGGTGCAAAGCCGAAGGAAGTAGACCTAACATTAGGAGGAGGAACACTAGCCGGAGTGCGGCGAGCAGGAGCAGAAGAGTCCTTGGGAACCCAATCATCCGCCATGTGAGGTGGAATGACCCCCCGTTCATGCAAGTGCATGCGGGCAATGGGAAATGGAGCAACACTCTCGATAAATGCCTGAAGAAAGGGGGCATGAGGAAAGGCTCGCTTGTGTTGAAGACAAGCAAGACAGATTTCATGCCACAGAAAGTGAGGGACATTGATCTTCCCTTTTGGAGACACATAGAGGCGATGCATGAGATCAATGCAATAACTGTTACATGACCCCTTGTCACCCATCTTGGGATAAATGGTGCGAATGACACACTGAAGATGATGTAGAAAGGAGAGCGCCAAATCGAGACTTGGTTCAGGCTCTTGTGTTTCTCCTCATCAGTCATTTGACCGATGGGCTTTAGAAGATCCATGCAGACTTCTATGCCCTTGGGCCTATGGTTAGGGTCATCCTTATGGATTTTTAAGCCTGTGTCAGGAAAACCAAGTGCAGCAACAAATTGAGCATAGGATGCCGTGAGCATGGTGTCGGAGGTCATCCAAGTGACAGTTTTATTTGGACCAAAATAACACGTGGCATAGAATTGGTGGATTGCAGCTTGGTTGAAATCATGCTGAAATGCGAATGGTGCAGCAAGATTGGATGACTCAATGAGCTCAAAAGCTCCCAGATATTTTTCCGGATGAGTACGGATATGCTCTAAGTCAATGCAAAAATGGAGAGATAGACCTTTAGGAATGATGATAGTGGTAAAAATGTTGGCTTGGACATTAGTGCGAAAACGAGCATCTTGTGAGTCGCTAACAATGGTGAATTGATCTATGTCACAACGAAGCTTAAGGTATGAACCTATGGGAACCTCATTGAACCGTTTAATGATGCGATCGTGCGAGAATGGAGGTTCAAGAGAGATGCGAAGGGCATCACCTTGAGGTTGTACCGGGGCGGAGGAGGCTTGAACATGGGCCGACGTGTTCCCGGTTTAGGAGCGGAGATGCGAACACCGACATAGGCGGGCTCCTCAAAATCCGCCATTTCTTCCTCGAAGTCGAATCCCTCCGATGAGGAGTCGCTAGCCGAGCTGTGATGGAGGGCGGCACGCTTCCGGGGGCGGACCCGCTCTTGAGAATCGTCGGAGCCACCACGACAAGGCGGACGGACCGGTCCACCGGTGACCTGCTTGCGCGCGGAGTGTTTGGTCTTTGGCATTGCGACCTAGAGAAGCAGGAGGCCCCAATTTTCTTAACCGCCGCCAGAGATCAAGGAATCGAAAAATTGGGGGGGGGGGAGAACATTTGCTACCTTGGGAGGGCGAGGAGAAGATGCGACGGAGAAGAACAAGTTTCCCCGACGCCAGCCGGAACGAGAGAAGGACGGGCGGAGTCCCGACGGCAGCCACCCATGCAAAGACGGCGATGACCACGGCCAGCGCGCACCCCCAGCGAGGAGAGTGAGCGGTGGCGGCAGAGATGATATGAGGAGTGGGGGATATTAGGTTTAGAACTGAACGAACCGCACGTCGCAATATATATATATATATATATGTGTGTGTGTGTGTGTGTGTGTGTGTGTGTGTGTGTGTGTGTGGGCGAAAAATTGACCAGACGATCGGTGAGAACCGGATGTCCGGGGCCTGAGAGGGCAACCTGATACGGCAGGTAGCGGACGACCAGCGAAAACGGACGTCCGACGCGTTTAGACAGAGCAAAAATTAATGGATATCCGGTCACAGCGGACGACCGGTTTTATAGCACCCGAAAGGATTTGACAAACGTCCGGTATAGAGCGGACGACCGGAAGTTCTTATGCCATAGTTGGTGCTTATGACAATGATGAGGAGATGATGAGTGAAATATGTAGTAGGATGCAAGGACATCCTATATTAAGCAATGAGTTTCTCATGCCAACAATAATAAACGCACATACTGCTCATATGTTGTTCTAATGATAAGAGCGGTGACTAATGCCACCATGTATGAGTATATGTGACATGACTCTGCTAAGATTTGAACTTTGGGTCCATAATCACTACTCCATCATTGAAAGCACCATAGTTAGAATAACATGGTAGCTTTGAGAGTGTTTGTTCTTTTTACGCATTTCATAGGGTGAGAGAATGCATGAGTTGAGTGTCTCCCCTAAATATATGCCTACATAGAGACAAGACATTATGACAAAGGCATGCATGATTACTAGTTTTCACATAATGTTGTCAAGCTCCAAGATACCAAGTTCACGCCTAAGTTGACAAAATCTTGCCTCATCCAATGGCTTTGTGAAAATATCTGCAAGTTGCATATCTGTGCCAACATGAGCAATATCAATATCCCCCTTTTCCACATGATTTCTCAAGAAGTGATACCTAATATCAATGTGCTTTGTGCGGGTATGATCTTTGGGGTTCTCAGCAATATTAATGGCACTTTCATTATCACATAAAAGAGGCACATGTCTATAGGTGATACCATAATCCTTCAAAGTTTGCCTCATCCATGGTAATTGAGTTGCACAGTTGGCGGTTGCAATGTATTCAGCTTCTGCGGTGGAGAGGGCAACACAATTTTGTTTCTTCGAGGACCAACTTACCAAGGAGCGTCCAAGAAATTGACATGCACCGGAGGTGGACTTACGATCCACTTTGTCTCCGGCCCAATCCGCATCCGTGTACCCAATGAGATCAAACTTAGCATCCTTGGGGTACCATAGTCCTAACTTTGGGGTGTGAACGAGGTATTTAAGAATATGCTTAACCGCCTTATGATGGCTTTCCTTATGCGAAGCTTGAAATCTAGCACACATGCATACACTAAACATGATGTCTGGTCTAGATGCACAAAGATAAAGCAATGAACCAATCATAGAGCGGTATTTAGATGGGTCGAAGGGGATACCGTTTGAGTCTTCAGTGAGTACAATTTTGGTTGGCAAGGGTGTCTTACATGCGCTAGCATCAGTCATGCCAATTTTTGCTAGGATATCCTTGAGGTATTTTTCTTGAGACAAGAAAATTCCTACTTGAAATTGTTGAATTTGAAATCCGAGGAAGAACTTCAAATCCGCATTGAGTGACATTGCAAAATTCTTGGTCATTGAAGCCGCAAACTTCTTGCACAAATGAATGTTAGGAGAACCAAAAATGATATCATCTACATAGATTTTGCATAAGATCAAATCACCTTTGTCCCTCTTAGTAAAAAGAGTCGGATCGATCACCCCTCTCATAAAACCATCATCGTGTAAAAACTTCTTAATATGATCATACCAAGCACGAGGTGCTTGTTTGAGGCCATACAAAGCCTTATGAAGTTTATACACATAGTCTTTGTGATGGGGATCAACGAACCCAGGTGGTTGTGATACATATACTTCTTCTTGTAGAGGACCGTTAAGGAAAGCACTATTCACATCCATTTGATGTAATTTAAAACCATTGGAAGCAGCATAAGCAAGTAAGATGTGAATGGATTCAAGACGGGCAACGGGGGCAAAGGTCTCACGAAAGTCCAAACCTTCAACTTGTGAGTACCCTTGTGCCCCTAACCTTGCCTTGTTGCGGATGATTACACCATTCTCATCTTCCTTGTTCTTGAAAACCCATTTTGTTCCAATGACATTGTGTTCCGTAGTTGGCCTCTTGACTAATTACCACACTTGGTTGCGCTCAAAACTATTCAACTCTTCTTGCATAGCAATGAGCCAATTGTTGTCCATCAAAGCTTCTTGTACCTTGAGAGGCTCAACACTAGACACAAACAAGAAGTGAGCACAAAAGTTTGTCAATTGTTTACGAGTGACTCTACCTTCCGATATGCCGGTGAGGATTTTATCAATATCAACACGACCGGCCACTCGAGGCATGATGGAAGTAAGTGTTTCACGAGGTTCAACTTCATGTCCATCATCCATGTCCTCAACATATGGATCATTAATGTGTGGTGGAAGATCTTCTTCTTCATATTGCATTTGTTGAGGTTCATTGTCAATGATTGCACTTTCTTGTTCTTGCCCTTGAGGATGATCTTGCTCTTGATGATTACTATGAAGGGGAACTTGATCACCATCTTGTACTTGGTCTACGGGCATTGGTTGAGCAATAGGAGCTTGTGGTGGTATGGGTGTTGACGTAGTTTGATGACGTGCGAAGCTTCCATCTTCTTCTTCATCATCATGAGGTTCTTGTTCCATTGGGAGAAGTGCGTTAACACTTATGGTCAAGATATCTTGAGAAGAATCTTCTTCACCTACATCACTTAGATCAACTTGCTCCCCATGGGAGCCATTAAATTCATCAAACACCACGTCACAAGTTTCTACAACACATCCATTGGATTTGTTATAGACTCTATAGGCGTGAGAGTTTGATCCATAGCCAACAAATATACCCTCAGTTGTTTTAGATTGAAATTTTCCTAACCGCTCTCTTTTGTTGAGGATGAAACATTTGCACCCAAATACACGAAAGTACTTGACATTTGGCTTGTTCCCGGTTAGGATCTCATATGGAGTCTTTTCCAATATCATGTGGAGGAAGAGCCGGTTCGATGCATGACATGCAGTGTTGACGGCCTCGGCCCAAAAACTATGTGGCGACTTGTATTCATCCAACATGGACCTTGCCATCTCCACAAGTGTGCGGTTCTTCCTTTCTGCTACACCATTTTGTTGGGGAGTGTATGGAGCTGAATATTGATGCTCAATCCCTTCATCACTAAGGAACTCTTCCAAGGTGTAGTTCTTGAACTCAGATCCATTATCACTTCTTATTGCCAGAATTTCTTTGTCAAACTTGCGTTGTGCTTGCTTGGCAAAATCAATGAAGGTGATCTTCGTCTCGTCCTTGGATTTGAGGAAGAAGACCCATGTATGCCTTGAGTAATCATCCACAATGACAAGCCCATACTTTTTCCCACCAAGACTATCCCATGAAGGAGGCCCAAAGAGATCCACATGAAGTAGCTCCAAGGGCCTTGAAGTAGACAATATTCTTGGGTGGGTGCTTTGATTGATGTTGCTTCCCGGCTATGCATGCACTACACACACGATCTTTCTCAAAAGAGACATTTGTTAGTCCAAGGATGTGATTTCCCTTTAAGAGATCTTGAAGATTTCTCATGCCGACATGGGCTAGCCAGCGATGCCATAGCCACCCCTTGTCGGCCTTGGCCATTAGAAAAGTTGCATGGAATGTGATCTCTTTCGAGAAATCAACCGTGTAAAGGTTGCCATCCAACTCTCCAACAAAGTCCACTTGAGAATATCTCTCTTAAAGACTTTCACATCCGTTAGTCCAAATAGTGTATCATAACCAATGTAAGCCAATTGGCGAGCAGTAAAGCAAATGATATTTAAGGGATTGGACAAGCATGACATTTGCAAGAGACATGTCATTTGTGATAGCCACCTTACCCAAACCGAGTACCTGTCCTTTTGATCCTCCACCAAACATAATGATCATAAATGGTTGAATAGCTCCCATGAAATCGTAGAGCAATTTGCTCCGGTCATATGATTGGTACATCCACTATCAATCACCCATTTTACTCCACCGGAGAAGGCAACCTACACACAATTATTACTTGGTTAGAGGCACCCATTTTGCAATGGGACCTCTCAAGTTAGTCACAAGGGTCTTAGGGACCCAAATAGCATAAAACCAAAATGCATTTCGAGGACCAACAAAATTTGCATAAACTTCTCCATCCTTAGTCTTACCGTACATAGGATGGAGGCATGAACTCTTTTGGCTTGTTGAGAGTGGGCATGCCCCTTGTGGCCTTCCCACTAACAACCTTACCTTTCTCCTTGTGCCCTTCTCGCATGTAAGTTTCTTTTAGAGGGGTGGTGCACTTTTGAGAGGATGTCTTCTTCTTGCTTGTGCTTAGGTCAAACCCGAGTCCCTCTTTGGCAAAAACCTCATTGTGTTGGCTCAACACCTCATCAAGGTTCTTTTGCCCTTGAGCACATGTCATGAGCCCTTTCTCGATTTGAGCTTTGAGTAAGCGATTCTCCTCAAGAATAGATGCTAGATCACTACTAGCGTTAGTAGTACAAGCATCAACATTGATAATAGGAGAAGAGTAAGCCTTGGCTAGAGTTTCAAGATAAGTAAGCTTGAGTGTCTCAAAACTCTTTGTAAGAAGGGTGAGCTCTTTTTCCTTAGTCTCGAGGGACACAGATAGGAGCTCACAATCCTTAGAGAGAGAAGCATTAGACTTCACAAGCTTACTTTTATCATTCATCAACTCTTCGCAAGAGTCAAATAGCCTTTTTCAAGGAGGCAAGATCTCTAGTATGAATATCAATGTTTGCACCAATTTTTAAGCATAGCTCATCATTGCGTGCTTCCTCATATTGGACTTTCCGCTCAGGGATTTCATATTTTTCCTTTTCCTCGGTGACGAGGGTTTCGAGTTCCTTAATGGAAATGGTGTGCTTGCTCACCATCTCCATAAGCATACGAAACATAGTGAGCTTCTTTCCTTTAAGGGAGCACATGAACTTATTTAGTTTAGCAAGCATAGGATCATTTATATCATCATCCTCATAACTATCCTCCGCATTAAGATACTCATCACTAGGAGTAGAAGGAGTGAAAAGAGGAGGGTTTGATCGTGGGGTTACCTTGACCTTGTCAGGAGAGTGTTGGTCCTCTCCATCTTCTACCATGGCCTTCACCATGAGGCACTTGTGAGCGTTGCCCTTGTAGTACTTCATGTAGTTGTAGGTGACAACATCACCACTCTTGTTGACTAGCCTCAATGTGTTTTGAGAATCTTGAGCAACTCGGGCAACGCCA
This sequence comes from Aegilops bicornis, assembly GCA_021605145.1. Taxonomy (NCBI): domain Eukaryota; kingdom Viridiplantae; phylum Streptophyta; class Magnoliopsida; order Poales; family Poaceae; genus Aegilops; species Aegilops bicornis. The sequence goes on along the minus strand of CM038673.1, from coordinate 296,092,343 downwards.
CTAACATCATCTGGATCAGATTCTTCTTGAGCAACCATTGCTTTCCCATCTCTCTTCTTGAGCTTGGAGTTCAAAGGATTTGGCAACTTCTTCTTGGGAAAGATCTTGGGAAGCCTTGGTTTATCTTCTCTCTTCTCATAAGGGCACTCATTGGAGAAGTGGTTGGTTTATTCACAGTTGTAGCATTTTCTTACTTTCTTCTTTTGAAATCTTCCCTTGAATTTTCCCGCGCTAAACTTCTTGACAAAGAGAGCCATGTCTTCATATGAAGGGCCCTCATTGGATTCACCCTCATCACCATCATCATCATCATCTTCTTCTTCTTCTTCTTCTTCTTCTTCTTCTTCTTCTTCTTCTTCACTTTGCTCATCTTCACACACATGCTTGGCCTTCAATGCAAGATTGATCATTGACGATTGAGTACCATGCATGGCAAGATGTTTTGTAGCATTTGCCTTTGACTCTTCAAATAGTTGGAAAGTGGATATGATGTCATCTGTAGTCATTTCCTTGAAGGCATGGTGTTGTCTTATGTCCCATACCATTTGATGGTGATATGGAGCAAGAGCATGGAGCAACTTGTCCACAAGGAATCACTTAGTCATGTTGAATGCATCTTGTGTCTTGTCACACTCACACGACTCAATATCAGCGGTGAGAGTCATGAGACGCTCAAGGAGTTGATTGGGAGTTTCACCTTTTTCCATGGAAAAGTTTTGCAATTGCCCCTTGGCAATTTCATATTGAGCACTCCGGAGGGTGGAGGTACCGGTCTTGGATCTTATAATACTTTCCCATAGTTCCTTGGCACTTGTGATGTGTATGAAAGGTCTCCTTTGCTTTTCAACCATACCTCTCCTTATACACATGATTGCAGTGTCATTGAGATTCTTGTCATAAATTTCTCTTGGTGTAGGATTCTTTGGATCAACCACATGGTAACCATACTCCAAAATCTCTAGCATCTCATCGTTTCCATATCGAAGATGATCCTGCATAGGAACTCTCCACAAGGCAAAATTGGAAGTGGCATCAAGTAAAGGAGGTTTTCCTTGAGGGTTATATTTAGGTTTCTCAACTTGGGGTCTTGCATAAAGCCAAGGAACACTGGAGTGTTCGTTGCTAGGAGGATGTTGACCAAGTAACAGAGTAGGCACAGTTGGCCTTGAAGCAGCAGCACCTGAAAGTGGTGCAAGCACCGTGGACAACGTGGCTAGTCTCATTTGGACCAAGGCCTCAAGAGAAGCATCATGTTCCTCTTTTTTCTTAGCAAGGGCCCGTTCTAGATCCTCAGAAGTAAAGGACTTGACTTCAGAAGAAGCCTCACCTTTATCCTTTGGATCTACAACAAGGGGAGTCCCATCGGGGTTCATCTCGCTCTAGGGCGGTTAAGCCACAAGAATAGAGCACGAGGCTCTGATACCAATTGAAAGGATCGAGATGGACCTAGAGGGGGGTGAATAGGTACAATTACAAATTTTACTTATGACTTAGCAATTTTAGGCAATAATGTGGAATGTGAAAGCGAGCCTAACAATTGCAAGAGTAGTACTAAGTGATAAGCAAGTAAAGCAAGTATGTAAATAGGCAAACACAATATGATAAATGTAAGTGCTAAGAGAAAAGTAACCACACGTAGAGAGTTAGGGTTAGGAATAACCGCAACTCCGGGAGACGAGGATGTATGCCGATGTTCGCTTCCTTGGAGGGAAGCTACGTCACTGTTAGAGAGGTGGATGTTACCAAGAAGGCACACCAATGCCACAAAGGCTCACCCTATTCTCCCTTTGAGACAACACCACGGAGGCGTTTCTCAACCACTAGTGGTAGACCTTGGGGTGGTCTCCAAACCCTCACAAACTTTTCCGGGGGTAATCAAAAAGGTTGATTCCTCACCGAAAGACTCCTACCGCCTAGGAGTCTCCAACCTCCAAGAGTAACAAGATCGATGGAAAAAGCTCAAGACTTTCTCAAATCACGAATTCCTTTGGTGCAATGAAAGGGAAGTAGTGGATCTATCACTTGATTGGAGAACTTCTCTCAAATGTTCCCAAGTCACTTGGGGATCTAGGATTTGGTGTAGAGGATTGAGTGAGAGAGTGAAGAGTGTTCTTGGCAAGCTCAAAGTAAATGGTCAACCAACTCCCGGAGGAGGGGGAAGGATATATATAGTGTGGGAACAAAACAGACCATTGGGCCACTTAATGTTGACGGACGTCGGGTGGCTACCGGACGACCGGTGACACGCAGAGGACCGGACGTCCGGCAGGCGGCCGGTCGTCCGGTGGCTGGAACACCAACCACAGATACAGGTGTGTAGTGGGACGCACAGGCGGCGGACGTCCGGAAGGCGCCGGTCGTCCGGAGCCCGGACGTCCGGTGTTTGTCGGAAATCCGTTAATATCAGTTCTGTTGAAGTGCACCGGATATCCGGAGATGAGCAGACGTCTGGTGACCGGACACCCGGTGTGATCGGTCTTCCGCTAATATTCATTCTGTGAAGATATACCGGACGACCGGAGAGGGTCGGATGTCCGGTAGGTCAGGAGGGACCGGACGTCCGTAGACTTCGGATGCCCGGTGGTAGTAGGACCAAATAGCTAAGAAGCATACTACCATTTGTGCATAGGTTAGATGTAGAAACTTGAGATGGTATAAGTGGGAATTTTGTGGGTTTGAGAAAGTCCTTTCGCGAAATCCAACGATCCCCTCTTAATAGTGTGTGATCCCTATACTCAAGAACAACCTGAAAATAAGGAGCTGAAGCTTTTAATCTTTGTCTTGTGTCTCTGCTCTTGAGTGATATAAGTATATATATATATGCTTTATGTCCGTAGTTATGATCCACACACACATAGCCCTTTGAGACATAATCCTGAGAAATACTCGATCAACATGATTAGTCCCAAAATGCATGTTGTCATCAACGTCAAAATAGATTAAGGGCGTGATTGCACTTTCAACAACGCTCTCGATTCTGATTCGAGTCAAGCTCGATAGTTCGGGCGGCCGCACTAAGGGCGGTAAGGTGGTTCGCCCGGCAGCAAGCGCACCTGGCAGGCCAATGGGGATCCGTCCTCAAGACGCCGCCCTGGGTTTACGCGCCGGCAAGCCTACCTAGTTACGTAGGGTGGACATACAAAGGAAAATCGAACAGGAAAATAACATGCATAATGTCTAAAGTTACTACAAAGTTATATTACATCAAATTGTTGCTGCGGTTCTAACTAAATATGGAAATTGTCTTGGTCATGAACCTACAACGGCAGTAAGGAACGGGGTGCCTAGTCCCGGCGCTGGTCCTCCACCCTTTGAATTCCGTCGATGAGGCTGACGATGGGCTTGATACGCTCCCTGAGCGGCGCAAGGTCAGTACCCTCCGGCAAGCTCTCCAGCGCGGCGTCAAAGTCAAGGGTGGGGTTCCAGTACGCCACCTTGGTGAGGACCTTGGTCATGGCGCCCCGGCAGAGCCTTCGGTTCTCGTCGGCCAAAGAAGACGCCCTGTTGGAGTGAAACTGCTCCAGGACCCCGAGAACACACTCGAAGAATAGGGTCAGCTTGGCGTTGGTGGTCCCGCTGCGCTCTGGGGCGTACCTCACATTTGGCATCCCCATAGAGGCTAGCTGCACGGTGATCCTGCCGGCGACGTCCTCGAGAAGGCCGATCCATCGGTTCACACCCTCCGCGGAATCCTTTTGCTCGGCGGGCTCGTTCTTCCGCAGCTGCTTCTCGGTCTCCAGCTCCTTGGCCAGGGTCCCTTCCCGGGCCTTGGCCTCCGTGAGCATTCCCTCGAGGCCCTCCAGCTTCAGCTTGAGGTCCTTGATGGATTTGTTGGCCTCGGAGGGTTCCCGGCCCTGCTGACGGCCGCGCCTGCGCCCGCCGAGGCGCCGTTGAGCATGTCCTTCTCCTGGGTCAGCTTCAGGGCTTGGTCTTTCAGCCCGTCCCGCTCCACCTCCAGCTCCTTCACCTTGCCGCCGTGAACTAGAGCCTAGGCATCGAGCACCTCCCTATGCCTCTGCTCCAGCTCTTGGGTCCGCTGCTTGACAAGTTTCTCCACCTCCTCATTCTTGGCGCGGAGTTTGGCACTGATGTCCGCCTCGCGCTTGGCGAGATTCTCCTCCTGGGAGTTCAGCGCGGCCTCGTGCTGGGTCCGAGCGGCCTCGGTGGCGGCGGCCAAGTTCTCCGCCGTCTCTTGGGCCTTCTCGATGTCAGCCTGCTGCATGGTGAGCTCCACCTCGCTCTTGGCCAGCTCACCCTGGGCGGTCTTCAGCTCTTCACAGGCTTGGCGGAACCAGGTCTGCGTCTCAGCGACGCGCGCCTTGAGGTCCGCCTCCGGCTTCTCTGCCACCGCCATCCTGGACTTGGCCTTGTCCAGGCGGGCGCGGTGGAGCGCCTGAAGCTTCCGGTAGCTGGCACCCATGGCCTGGAGGAGCCACTCCTCCTGAGAGCCGTCGCCACCAGCGCCCGGCTCGTCGACGACCTCAAGCCCGATGGCGGCAAGCACTTCGTTGTCAAACACCTCTCCCTCGATGGGCGCCCTGGTGCTCGACGCGCCCGGAAGGTGGACGAACAGATTGTCGCCCACCCTCAGGTACTTGCCAGATCTGGAGGCAGCGGAGGAGGAAGGCTGGTCATCAACCACCTCCTCCTCGGCGGCGGCCTTGCCGGAGTCTCCGGCAGGCCCCTTGCCGGTCTCCTCGGCAGTAGCATTGCCGGACTCCCTGGCAGGCCCCTTGGCGGCGTCCTCTGCAGCACCCTTGGCGGACTCCTCAGCAGCGACCTTCTTGGCTTCTGCCGCGGCGTCCTCAATGATGGCGTCTATGTCCTCCTGGTCCGCCGGTGGACGATCTGGGCACCAAAGAGGGGATGAGGCAAAGCCAAGACCAAGAATCAGCAAGAAAACAAAAAGAACAGAGATGAAAGGCGAGCGGCTTACCCGTGCCAGGCTGGGAAGCAGAGGTCCCCTCTTCGCCAACATTTGGCGCCGAGGCGAAGCCACCAGCGCCCAAGTTCTCCTCCTCCTCCTCCATGCGCGTGGGCTCGGTGCTTGGCGCCCTTGCAGGGGACGCCCCTCGGGGCGGCGTGGTCGATGGGGGAGGCGTGTTGGGAGTAGCCCTCTGTGGCTCCTCCTACTGCTTCTCTCCTCCTGCATACACGGCAAGGTCAGCACCAAAGCATCATACCCCTGACACATGTCGACGAGGGGTGAGTGAGGAACTTACGCTGGGGGCTGCGCCGGGGGCTGCTTTCCGGGTTGCTCAACACCACCAGTGGTGCCCTTGAAGTACCAGCCGGGGGCTGGCCGCCCATCGAGGCCTTGGCCCTCTTCACCCTCTGGTCCAGCGTCTCCGCGTCCCTTCAAAGATGAAAGCAAGTCAAGATAAGCGGTGCAGATTGAGGAGACGGAGATGACAGAGAGGAACAGGGCACTCACTCGTCGTCCACATCCTCCTCTGTTGCCTTCCTCTTCCTTCTGGGGCTGAGTGACCCGAAGTTGAAGGTGACCTCCGCGTCGGCGTCCGCTGGAGGAGGGGAGGAGGGCGAAGTCTGGGCGCTCTTGGACGAAGAGGAGGCAGATGCTCTCTTCTTCGCCACTGCGGCCTTCACCACTTTGTTCGCCGCTGCGGCCTCGTCTGACGCGCGAACTCCTCTGGAGACTTTGGCCGCCGTGCAGCCTTGACGGGTCGTACCGGCTCGCCAGAAGTGGCCCGCCGCAGGACTCGCCCTCTCCCCGTGGCCGGAGGGTCAACAACCCCGGCCTCCTCGTCCGATGACTCGTTGGCCGCATCCTCAACCAGAGGAGCCTCGGTGCCGGCGCTACTGGCTCCCCCCAGCGGCCACCGCCCACCGAGCGAGCTCCTCCTCTGCGGCCATTGCAGCCTTTACCTCCACACCATTAGAGCTGCCGGCCTCCTCGGCAAGCTGCGCCTCCATCGCCCTGGTGGCGATGTAGTCCAGCTCTGCCTGGGAGGTGTCCTGGATGAGCTGCCGCTCGACGTCGGTGTTGACGTATCCCTCGTGCAGAGTATCAAAGAACTGTTGCACCTGGATGTCCTCCGGCTTGACCCAGCTCGGGTCAGGGCCATGCGCGTTGCTGTCCAGCATCATGGCGATGATGTCGGTCCGGCGCTAATTATTGCATAGCGGGACCACTCCTGCCGACAACTTAAACAAAGGCCCCTTGACGACCTTGCCGGCCTTCGCGGCGGCCCTCGCGACCTTGCCGGTCCGCTCGACCTCGCCGTCGCGGCCCACATCGAGCTGGAAGAGTTGTTGGCAGAAATGGGCATGCCCCATCACTGTGAAATTGTGGTCGAGGTCGGGGAAAAGCCGCATGATGTCAGCGGCATTCGTGAAAAGCCAGGCTCGCCTTCCCTGGATGAAGTCCGCCCTGATCATGTCAAGGGTGAGCCTGGCCTTAGTGAGCCGAAGGATCCTGGTGGTGGCAATCATGAGCTTCTCGTCATCGGCATCGACGTCACTCCAATCGCTTCTACGGACCAGCGGCGCCCGGCGAACCTCGCAGAACGCCGACGGGTCCTTCTCTTGAATCCAGCACCACCGGCCCCGCCATTCTTCCCACCTCTCCTTCATGGCGCCCTCCGGGTACGCCCTCTTGGACCTTGGGATCCAGGTGATGCAACCGGAAATGGCGCCCCCCCGTTTGGATCCGAGGGAAGAAATATTGGCGGAACAGCGCCGTGTTGGGGTGCACCCCGGCGAAACCTTCGCAGAGGTGCGCAAAAAGGGCCATGCACGCCACAACATTCAGGGTAAAATCCAAGAGGTGGAAGCCAAAGGTGTGCATGATGTCAGTGAAGAAATCGGAGAAAGGAGGACAAAGCCCGCAGGAGAAATAGTCGACAAAGAAAGGGTACCGATTTGGGGCAACCTCGGCGCAATTAGCGGGGATGACGCGCATGGCTGGATGCCCCGTCTTCTCTCCCCCGTCTTCACCCCCCACAAGGGCTTGAAGGCGTCCCGGAGCTCGAACACGTCAACCGTCGAGAGGAAGTACGCGAGCTGCGTCCGCTGCATCACCAGCGCACTCTCCGGCGGCTCCGCCAATCCGGCGTCCTTGGCCACTCCCTTGCCCTTGGTGGATTTTGGCGCCATTGTGGCTGGGGGGAGCGAGAGACAGAGGGCAGCGGAGACACAACGACATCAAGCAAAAATGAAGCTTAGGGAGGAAGGAGAAGGGGGCGGCGGCTCTGAGATTGGAGAAGGCGCGGGGGGGGGGGGGGGGGGGGGTAAATTGAGCAGCGCGTCCGTGGTTATTCCATTTTACGGGGAAGGCACGGGCCGCCTCCTTTCCCATTAACCATGATGTGACGCATGCGTGCAGGAACCGCCCCACGCATGCCCCCCACGTCACACGCGCACCCCTCCATGTCGTGCATTCAACGCGGGTCGTGGTGAAGCACATCGGATGAAGAGTTACTGCGTTAAAATCCGCCCCGCCTGCCCGCGCACCGTTCTGGGCCTGGCCCAACAATGTGTCGCGCTTATGTGTGACCCATGCCCGGGGGCTCCTGTCGGTGTACAAAAGTAGGGGCTCTCCTTTTGACCTCTTTACTTGTGCATGGGCAGTCAGAGCCGTGCACCATGGCCACACGTAGCAGGGCAAAGGAGGGAAGACGGAGAAAAGCCGAAGTACAAGACAACCAAGGCAACGCCAGGGCCAAGAACGCAAAGAAGCAGAGAGGCGAAGCAGGTTCCCCCGGCAAGATCCTTGCCGGGGGCAGCCTCAGTGGCCCTGGCAAGACCCTTGCCGGGGCGTCTCGTCCCCACCAACAGAGTGAGCCACCCTTGAGCCCATGGGTTCCAACTCAACCAATCAAGTTGGAACTAGGGCTCGGGAGGCACCTCCGTGGTAGCATGCAGATCTTTGTGAAGACAAGGAATATTCAAGATCAGATGAGGATTAAAATACAACGATCCTCGGCAAGATCCTCGACGAAGAGAGCCACAAGACCCCCGGCAAGATCCTTGCCGGGGACGACAGCACGCCACGGCAAGACCCTTGTCGGGCCGCCCGGCAAGGCCCTCACCAAGGACGCCAGCAGGGCCACTTCCAGGCCCGCACCAGCCAAGTCTCCACCGCCGTTCGCATGCAGCTGCTAGCCCAACCAGCTGGGCAGGCACCTGCGTGGCAACATGCAGCTCCCAGGCCAACTCAGCTAGCGCCTGTGTGGCGGCATGTAGATCTTCGTGAAGACCCTACCACCGCGCCACCTCACCTGCCTGCCTGTCTACATGGCACCGCATGCATCGCTGGCCAGGGCGCGTGTCGAAGCAAGGAGGAGCGGTGACGGACGGCACGGGCCTCGTTCCCGTCCCCAATAAAGCAAGGGGACACCTAAGTGATGCATTCAATGCGTCTTTTCCTGTAGTACGAGCGATAAGCTTGCGACACTGTGGGCCTTTCCACCTCCTGTGTGCCACTGTGGCAGCCCCTTTCGACTATAAAAGGAGGCCCATGGCATACTGGAGAGGGATTCGGTTCTTTGAAACCACACATCCACCATAGCTAGTTCGAGAGCTTAAGAACTCTCTGAAATATAGCCACCAAAGCAGGACTAGGGTATTACGCATCCTCGCGGCCCGAACCTGGGTAAACGAACCTTGTGTTGACTGCTAATCCTGCTCCTCTCACAACCCTATGCCCTGGCAACCGCGTAGGGATTCTTGTGATCCCATAGGTGTCGTTCCACACCGACACAAGGACTAATAATGTACTTGTTCAAGTGATATTCATTGAAAATCTCAAGCATCTCATTTTTCCACTCATGAAAGTACTCTCCATCAAGAATAGGCACACCCATCTTCCTCCAAAGGTGTTTAAACCAAAGCATTGAAGACTAATGCTCTGATACCAATTGAAAGGATAGAGAAGAGGTGTCTAAAGGGGGGTGAATAGACCCTTAACAAGAAAAAGTTGCAGCTTTTTTCTTCAAGTTAAGGTAGAGTTTTAGCACAAGTTTAAACATTCACAATACATATCAAGCAAGCGTGACAAGAGTATATGAGCAGCGGAAAGTAGAGCATGCAATTTGCATGAATGTAAAGGGATGTGATTGGAGTGTGCAAACACAATTGGAGACATGGAGGTTTTTGGCGTGGTTTTGATAGGTGGTGCTATTGTACATCCACGTTGATGGAGACTTCAACCCACAAAGGGTAACGGTTGCGCGAGTCCACGAAGGGCTCCACCCATTAAGGATCCACGAAGAAGCAACCTTGTCTATCCCACCATGGCCATCGCCCATGAAGGACTTGCCTCACTAGGGTAGATCTTTAGGAAATAGGCGATCGCCTTGCCCGTACAAACTCATTGGTTCAACTCCACAATCTTGACGGAGGCTCCCAAGTGACACCTAACCAATCTAGGAGACACCACTCTCCAAAGGTAATAGATGGTGTGTTCATAATGAACTCCTTGCTCTTGTGCTTAAAATGATAGTCTCCCCAACACTCAACTCTCTCTCATAGATTTGGATTTGGTGGAAAATAGATTCGAGTGGAAAGCAAGTTGGAGAAGGCTAGAGATCAAGATTTATGTGGTTGGAATGGAATATCTTAACCTCAACACATGAGTAGGTGGTTCTTTCTCAGAAAATGTATGCTGGAAGTGTAGGCATGTTTTGATGGCTCTCCTCACGAATGAAGAATGGGAAGAAGGGTATATATAGCCTCCACACAAAATCTAACCATTACACACAAATCACCAAACTCGGTGGGACCGAATCAGAAAACTCGGTCGGACCGATTCAGTTCATAATGTGACCGTTAGGCATTTCGGTGGGATCGATATGATCAAATCGGTGGGACCGATGTCCTAGGGTTAGGGTATAACCTCATGTCGGTTCGACCGATTACACAAACTCGGTGGGACTAATTTTGGTAACAAGCTAACCGGAGAGTTGGTAGGCAAACTCGGTGGGACCGATTACAAAACTCGATAAGACCGAATCTAATGCAACAAGATCCAGAGAGTTTGCAAGCCCATCTCGGTGAGACCGGGATCCCATCGGTGAGACCAAATTGATTAGGGTTTGTGGTAGTGACTATGTCAACTGTACTCGGTGGCGCCGGATAGAAAGTTTTGGTGGGGCCGAGTTTGACTTTTGGTTTGGAACATATGTGGATATGAGAAAGTGGTTGAGGATTTTGAAGCATATCACTAAGCACTTTGAGCAAGCAAGCCATTAAGCAACACCTCATCCCCTTTTAATAGTATTGGCTTTCCTATGGACTCAATGTTATCTTGGATCACTAAAAGTAAAAGTAGGGTCTTGAGCTTTTGATCTTGAGCCAATCCTTTATCCTTAGCAACTTGAAGGGGTTCCATATCCTCTTGTCCATGCCACTCCATCTGTTGAACTTGTCTGAAATATACTAGATGAAAACATTAGTCCAACAAGAGATATGTTAACATTAATTATTAAAACCACCAAGGGAGTACGTGTGTTTTCAGGTAGTTGTAGGATTTTGAGATGAGCATCACTTGGAAACTTTTCCTTAGTTTTACCTCGACCCCCTTTAACAGTATGGTGTTTCCTATGACTCAAGAAATAGAAAATGAAACTACGGAAACAAAAGTCTTCACGCTTCATATTGCTAGCATGAATACCAAGTCTTCACAGTCACACCAATTTCTTCACTTTCAAAGTCTTCAGAAAGCCAAAGTATTTAGTTGAAGACATTCATTTTTAGGGGTCGACTTTCTTTGTAAATATCAAACTCCTCATGGACTTATAGACATGTGTACACTCACAAACGCATTGGTCCCTTAACCTAAAAGTCTTCAATACACCAAAATCACTAAGGGGCACTAGATGCACTTAAAGTGGTCGACCTCCCCCTGCCGTACAATGGAATCCTTGGACGCCCAGCACTAGCAAAGTTCATGGCGGCATCTGTAACACCCCAAAAATTTAACCAGGTTTTGATTATTAAAATTTTGCCAGGAGTTTAAAATTTTTTGCTTTCTGGATTTTCTGTTGATTTCAGAACCCTTCCTTTTAATATTGAGGAGTTTTACCCTAATGGGAACTTTCCAAAAATGTATTAGACTTCTATGCTCTCTCATTATAACAATTCTTAATCAGTAGATTTATTTATTTAATTATTTCTCTCTGATTTTTTATTCCTTAAAATGACTTCCATTAGTTTTGGAGCTCTTTTTGAACTACAACCATTTGATAAATTTAACTAAAATTCCAAGAAAAATTTGGAGATGTCATGTGATGTTTCTAAATCTCTTTTATGCAAATATATATTTCATTTGTTGAATATTTTGAGTTCTACACCTAATTTTCAAATCTGGTCCAATAGGCAGTTTTGCACTACAGCCTATTTAAATATTTCTGTAAAACTTCTACCAAAATTTTGGGATGTCAGTAGGAGCATATTATTCAACTTTATGCAAAAACCCAGCTTTGTTCTTTGGAAAATTTGAGTGTATCATCCTCATTTCCATTCTGGTCCAACTTGATGATTTGTACTACAACTATATTTTAACTTGCTCCTTTTGCTGTGATTCCTTTTCCTACTTATAACCCATCCTGCAATACCCTTAAGTCCAGGAGCTTGGCCTCATTGGAGCAATTCTAGTTCTTGCAATCTTTCCCTGTTCTTTCTGTCCAAATCTGAAGATTTGCAAAACTTGCACTAGCAAGTTTTTTCTTTTGCCCAAATGACCTTACCACTCTCTTTTGCACCCAAAGAGGCACTAATCTGGAAATTATGACCACTCCAAGAACTGCCTAGGTGCCTATGGCATTTTGTCAAACACCTTGAGTGCATGAACAGCTTTGACATGACTTTTGTCATTGCACTGTGACCTTGCACCTCTGGGAAAACTAACCTGTCCACTAAGCCTCTAGATGACTTTAACCTAGGCCTGTTAAACCCCAACCTCACCCTAGACCTCTAGCATGCCCTGGCATTTTGTCGAGCACGTCCCGTGCGTGCTCTGGGCGTGCCCAGAGCGCGCGTTTTGCACGTGCCGCGACCGAGCCGCCGCGTCTCGCCCCGCACCCGTTCTGGCCCTTGGCCAACCGCAGCCAGCACGCCACGTCTCCTTCTGCACCCCATGAGCACCGCAGCCCTCGCCACGTCTCCGGCAAGCCAGCAGCTAGCCGCCACTGCCGCCCGACAGCCCCTGCACTGGTCGGCGCCGCCCGAGCCGCTAGCGCTCGCCACCTACCCTCTGGAGCAGTCCAAGCCTATCCCCTCGCTCGTCTGCAAGCGCTCGTCGCTGCCACGTCCTCCTGCAGCAACAGAGAGGCGGTTCGCCGGCGATCGTATCCGCGGCCGCCGTGAAACGACATGGCCACGCTATATAAGAGGCCCCCGAGCACGTCCCGTTCCCCAGGCAGCCCCAAAACGCTCCCCTAGTTCCCCCGTGGCAGCCAATCGACCCGGGGAGGTCTTCTTCCCCATCTCCGGCAACCGTAGCCGCCGCCACTGTCCCGGCCATTCCGGCGCCACCAGGGCCTCCCCCTCTCCACTCACTGCACCAACAACATCCTGCAGCACCCACGAGTCACCCCCATGCCCGATTCTGGTCAGGAACCGCCGGAGTCAAAAGCCCACTCTGCCCGACGACCACCGTCCGCTGCGGAGCTCGCCGCCGGTAGCTCCGTCCACCCCAGAGACCAAAGCGACCACAGGAGTAACCACCTCGACCCCCTAAGCCCGCGGATGGCCTCGGTTTCCCGAACGGTGCCGCCGTTCGCCGGCGAGAATCGCCGGAGTCCCGCCCCCTCTAGGGCAGAGGAAGAGGAGGGAGGAGAGAATAGTCAAACCTGACCAGTGGGCCAGGCGGGCCCACTGTCAGTGACCCACCGCACCGGTCCACGTGGGTTAAGTGAAGGCGTAAAGGGCAAAGTACGTATTCGACGTATACCTGTTCAAAGCGTTTTCTTTTTTCTGTTTTATTTAAAAAAAATATTTTGACCACAACTTTGACTGCCTATAACTTTTTAAATATAACTCCAAATGAATTGATTCTTTTTCCTACCCCTCTCAAATATTGTCTAGTTTATTTTAAGATTTATTTGAAAAACTTTAAGACAAATTTTTGGTACTGTTTTTGAAACTATATATTGATTCAAAAATATTTTTAATAGGATTTTTGGAGAGAGGAGAAAGCTTTCAAAAGTTTTGGAGTGCACCTTGCCTCCCCCACAACTTGAAGGCAAGCATTCTGAACCCTGGCATAATATTTTGCATGCATTGTTTGACACGATTCTGACACCACCTCAATACGTGGAACTCGTTATTTTATGTGGTGATGTGATCGTTTGCATAAAAGCTTATTTGAAACTTCCTCGCTGTTGGAAATGGACATGCTTGTGATAATGATCATCCTCGTATGCCTTTCGTGCCTACCGGAAGGAAAACGGGAAAGTCTCTGCCTTGGGTAGACCCGAGCTTGTCCCTAGTTCCTCGTCGAGACGAGTGTGTCCGGCATGGCATGAGGGGTATGATGAGTGGTGATTACATGCATTGGATGAAATACATTCGTTATGCTAATCATGCAGGGAATACTTAAACCTCCTGAGTCGACCATAGATCGAGTCTTGTTCCAGTAACCCCCATACTTGTTTCGTACTACCACTTGTCTCTACAAGAAGTAGGGTACGGTTCAGTAAGTCGTCAACCCCTTTCTAGCACACACCGTACAGAGAGGCCATAGTGGAAGATACCGGTTGTAGCTGGTAGGCAGGCCACCTGGTCCGGGGGCATGGGTGTTTCCGGTTGAGACCGAGAGGGGAGGCCACCCCTTAGAGCGCGCGATATAAATTTGATCCCATGCTACGCGAGGTTGTAGCCTCCCCACTTAGAGTTTTGCTTAACAAGTGTCGTGGGTGATTCCAGACACCGGTAAGTTAAGCTGGTGTGTGCAAGTTAGGTGTGTTCTCAACTAAAAGGCCGTAGACGGAATTAGTCCCGATGGACTAAAGGAATTCGTTACTCGTGGGTAAAGAGTACACCCTCTACAGAGAATAAACCTATTCGAATAGCCGTGTTCATGGTTAAGGATTACAGTCTGGGATGGGTCAAGGGTTGGTCTTAGTGTCGGTCTTCGGAGGAGAAACTGCTAAACCAGAACTTGGATTCCGACTTGTGACTTGTGAGAACCATAATTATTACTTTGTTATGGACTAACCCGTTATATTATTTGAATTATCGAGTATCCCTGGGATGATTCTACCTCCTGGGTATTCACTGTGATTATTTATAATCCCTTTATGTGGTGTCGCTGAGACGCCCGACAGTGGCATGCTTGTTATTCATTTACTTTATAAGCCCTTTATGTGGTGTCGCTGAGACGCCCAACTGTGGCATGCTTGTTATTTATTTACTTCATAAGCCCTTTATGTGGTGTCGCTGAGACGCCCGACTGTGGCATGCTTGTTATTCATTTACTTTATAAGCCCTTTATGTGGTGTCGCTGAGATGCCCGACTGTGGCATGCTTGTTACTTATCTACTTTATAAGCCCTTTAGGTGGTGTCTCTCAGATGCCCGACTGAGGCATGTATGTTATTTACCATCAATTCGAGATGTCACTTCAGACATCCGAATGGTGCATTTTATTCCTACTCTGTCATTACATATTCATTGTTACATATTCATTGTTACATATTCATAACCTTCTTGCATGCATCAAGGATATTATTTTTATGACTGACGTTGTGATCATAGAATATTTTCAGAGCAAGATTATCGGTTGTTATATTATACCTGTGTTCATAATGTTTGCGAGTACATTCAAAGTACTCATTGGCTTGTCCCTGGCTATTGTCTTGGCCAGATGTCTTGCGTGGAGAGGAGTGTTGCGATGACAGCCCCGGTACCTACGCAATGGTGATAGCAGCCTCGCGAAGATAGGAGTTAACCTGGTCAGCTGTTCCTGTGGAAAATGGAGTCCCATCAACGCTGATGATCCACAAACCGCTTCCGCCATCAACCACTAGAAACCATTTGTTGTACTCACAGACCAGAATGGTCTTGTACTACATATTTTGTGTTTTGCTTGGAATTTTATGTATCAAGTTGGTGCCTCATCAGCTAACAGTAATCCTGGGGCTGCTGAGCACAAGGGCCATTTTCTGGAAATTAATACCCGGAAAACCGGTCGTGACAAACTTGGTATCAGAGCCAGGCTGACCATTGGCTAATCCTATCTTAGCCAGCTCAAAAAACCTAGGTAAACCAACCCACCAGACCTTAACCTAAACCCCGCCAAGCTTCTCGTGCAAGACAGCCACACAGTGACCCCGACACTTTTGGCAGTCGGTGCCCAACCTATCAACCTAGCCTGTCGATCACGCGCCAGTGACCGACACCTATAATGTCTCATTCGCAAGCGTGCGAAGGAAGACTTCGTCCCCTTTTTCTATAAAAAGGGCACGCTCGCCCCAACCCAGCACAGCACAGCCTCTACCCCAAAGCCAGCCATAATGCCTGGCCCCTTCATGCACAATGAGACCACAACAACCAACCTTGGAGGTTTTGTGACCATACTCGCAAACCTCACCCGTCGTGCCTATGCGTTAGAAGAGCCCCCAGAATATGTTGTGTACCAAGGACCCATGAGCGGTGAGAGCCGTCAATTCTGGGCCACTATGCACATCTACGGTAGGGGTCTGTCGCCAGAACGCCCCTACAGGTTCACCGGAAGGACAACTTCCTTCGAGCCACAAGCCATCCAGCTAGCTGCTCGAGAGGCTATAGTTCAACTTCGGCAGTTGTCGCCCAGAGTTAACTGTCGCTCGTTCTACTACTACCCCAGGCGTGAAGGGTATGGTAGACCACCCCAAGTTGCCAACGGAGATCACGAGACGGATCATGCATTGTTGCACCTAGTGCGCTATATAGGTGCACTAGAGGCACTGTTCGATCAAATCACCATTGATCTGATCGCAGCTCGTGGAGAGCTGGTTCGCCGAGCCCCGGCAAGCAGGGAAGACGAGCCCGACGCCGACAACCCAGTCGTGCTGTTCGGACACCCGATCGAGACCCTGAGGTCAGCCCCAGCCATCAACCAAGGTGCTTTGATGACCCCAGAAGTGCTTCGTCGCCTTTTGGGAGCACACTCCAACGGGATTGTGGCCAACAATCCCCGCGATGGTCATCATCGCCACCCCGACCCTGCAGCCCCTCAACCACCTCCAGCTAATCCCGACGGTGAGACCCGCGGAGAAGCCTCGTCTTCCACAAGGCACGCCCGTTTGGATATAAACGAGGTAGACTAAGTCACCCCGAGTAGTGCCGAGTCTCAGTGTATCCTCGCTTTGTAATTGTGTGACCTTGTAAATAAACGCAGCCTTTTGTTGTGCCTCTGTTTAATAGTAACCTTACATAATTGTGTCAGCCTGCAGTTGCATTTTTATTCCAGGCACAGCTGCCAACAACCAACCCCGACGACACCCACAGTAACACGTCCCTTTTGTGAGATATGTGTATCTGTGGCTTTGACCCCGACCCTTGAAGCTAAACTGGCAAATTTATTACCTTTCACCACGGTAAATAACCCAGCCCAGATGCTATATAAGAAGGCCACCTCGTGACCTTGCCAAGCACCCCTCACCTCGTGCACCCCCCTCACAACCATTTTCTTGCCATGCCGAGCCCTAGTATTTATCTAAGAACCCCAGATGCAACCTCGGATAGCTTTGTCAAAATATTGTGGGACTTTACCTGCAGTACCATGGGTTCTACCCAGCCACCCCAGTACGAGCTGTTCAAATCGAGAATCACCCCATCCACCTCGAAATATTGGGCAGCAGTACACATCCCTCCCGTAGACTCCAACCAAGACCCAACGGAGGTCTCCTTCGTAGGGAAATCTATGCCGACCCCACATATGGACATAGAAGCTGCTGCGTATGAAGCGATTGCTCGTCTTCGATTCGCGGTACCCTATGCCAAATGACGAGGGTATTATTACTTTCCGAGCCGCAGCACCCGGAGAAGTAATATCTTTTCCCGGTGGATGATTTGAGAGAGACCAGATCTTGGCCAACCTTGTCCAAAGACGTCATCGCTCAAGAACGGTTGAACCAGTGAGTTATGGGTTATCTCCAGAGTCTCGCTGATTTGAATCCTCAGATTGCCATCGGCAGACCACTGAGGCCCGACCAGGAGAGAGACATACATCGACTGGTCAATCCACTCCCTCCAATAGAATAAGAGTGTGTCCCAGTACCAGAGACATTTTCGCGGGACCCCGTCCAGTTACCATTTTCATTTTAGACGTCACTGCTGTAATTTTTCATGGCTACATTTAATTATATGTTGTAACTTATGCATGGTACCCTGAGTTTGTGCGACGAGTCGATTATTTGGTTTCTACTAATATGAGTAGTTTTCTTTGTGATTTTTTTTAAGTTAACCTTTGTTCCCCGCAAAAAAAATCCTGGAGTGAGATTTCTTTTCCGTGGGTTGCTGCATCATTTATCTTCTCACGACATGGATTATTTTTATTCACGCAACACCACGGCAGCAGACCCACAACCACTCGGACTCTTACACTTCTTACAAATACACGTAACCATGTTGCATCTCACCGACCCCTCCCTAAGCGCACCACAGCCTCCAAAGGAGAGATTAGAGGATAATCATCCGTATACTAATCACCTCCGGCACACCGACAACAGTTAACACCCGGCATCACACCTAGTCCTCGTGATCACCGCCACTGTGGAGAGCCAGCACCCGAGCTGCAGCATCACGGCGATCATCGAGGATTATCTCGCACAGGAGCACGGAGAGCCCCAACACTGCCGCCAGTCCTCCGCACACCAGGATCACGTACCAGTCCAGCACCACCTCCGCCATTAGAGCCTCGTCTCGAGCTCCTGTAAGCAGTAATGGAGGAGAAGGAGGCGGAGAAGCGAGGCCAGGTGCGAAGAAGAAGAAGGAGCACCGCGTTCATTTTATAGCTCGAGACCGGTGTACGGTGGGCGAAGTCCACCAGCGCCGCTCGTCGCCCGATCGCCGGTGTTCGAAGGCGAATCCGCGAGCAGTGCCGACAGCGCACTGGCCCGCGAGGTGATTGCACGCTGCACCGGCAGCAAGCACGCCACACACTACCGCAGTACGGCCTAGATGCGCTACGAGCTAGACGTTGCCGGTGGAGAAAGCGCGGGCAAGCGCGCGGGAGAGAGGAAGAAGAAAGGGCCGGAGAAAGGAGGAGAGACTGACAGTAGGCCCTGGGTCCACCTGTCAGCCAGAGGGAGCACTGTACTCTCGGGTACGACCAACGTATTTTAGAATTTATTCTAAATTTACTACGTCCAACATAGAAATCGCTCGTTTTTCCCTAAAATGTGGATTTCTCCACACAACGCTAGTGTCCCACACTGTATTTTTACACCACTTATTGCCCTCTCACTGTAGCCGCATTTTACCGCTTAAGTAAAGTAATTGTTTTGACCTGGTAAAAGTATTATTTTCAAAAACAATCCTTAGCAAATCTCGAGGACGAGATTTTTCTTAAGGGGGTTAGTATTGTAACACCCCAAAAATTTAACCAGGTTTTGATTATTAAAATTTTGCCAGGAGTTTAAAATTTTTTGCTTTCTGGATTTTCTGTTGATTTCAGAACCCTTTTAATATTGAGGAGTTTTACCCTAGTGGGAACTTTCCAAAAATGTATTAGACTTCTATGCTCTCTCATTATAACAATTCTTAATCAGTAGATTTATTTACTTAATTATTTATCTCTAATTTTTTATTCCTTAAAATGACTTCCATTAGTTTTGGAGCTCTTTTTGAACTACAACCATTTGATAAATTTAACTAAAATTCCAACCAAAATTTGGAGATGTCATGTGATGTTTCTAAATCTCTTTTATGCAAATATATATTTCATTCATTGAATATTTTGAGTTCTACACCTAATTTTCAAATCTGGTCCAGTAGGCAGTTTTGCACTACAGCCTATTTAAATATTTCTTTAAAACTTCTACCAAAATTTTGGGATGTCAGTAGGAGCATATTATTCAACTTTATGCAAAAACCCAGCTTTGTTCTTTGGAAATTTTGAGTGTATCATCCTCATTTCCATTCTGGTCCAACTTGATGATTTGTACTACAACTATATTTTAACTTGCTCCTTTTGTTGTGATTCCTTTTCCTACTTTTATCCCATCCTGCAATACCCTTAAGAACAGGAGGTTGGACTCATTGGAGCAATTCTAGTTCTTGCAATCTTGCCCTGTTCTTTATGTCCAAATCTGAAGATTTGCAAAACTTGCACTAGCAAGTTTCTTCTTTTGCCCACATGACCTTACCACTCTCTTTTCCACCCAAAGAGGCACTAATCTAGAAATTATGACCACTCCAAGAACTGCCTAGGTGCCTGTGGCATTTTGTCAAACACCTTGAGTGCATGAACAGCTTTGACATGACTTTTGTCATTGCACTGTGACCTTGCACCTCTAGGAAAACTAACCTCTCCACTAAGCCTCTAGATGACTTTAACCTAGGCCTGTTAAACCCCAACCTCACCCAAGACATCTAGCATGCCCTGGCATTTTGTCGAGCACGTCCCGTGCGTGCTCTGGGTGCACCCAGAGCGCGCGTTTTGCACGTGCCGCGACCGAGCCGCCGCGTCTCGCCCCGCACCCGTTCTAGCCCTTGGCCAACCGCAACCAGCACGCCACGTCTCCTTCTGCACCCCACTAGCACCGCAGCCCTCGCCACGCCTCCTCAAGAAGCTGCCAGCCTAGCCGCCATCGCCGCCTCGACAGCCCTCAGACTGTCGGCGCCATGAGTCAGCTAGCGCGAACCTACCCTCTAGAGCAGTCCAAGCCTATCCCCTCGCTCGTCTGCAAGCGCTCGTCGCCGCCACGTCCTCCTGCAGCAACAGAGAGGCGGTTCGCCGGCGATCCTATCCGCGGCCGCCGCGAACGGACATGGCCACGCTATATAAGAGGCCCCCGAGCATGTCCTGTTCCCCAGGCAGCCCCAAAACACTCCCCTAGTTCCCCCGTGGTAGCCAATCGACCCGGGGAGGTCTTCTTCCCCATCTTCGGCAACCGCAGCCGCCGCCACTGTCCCGGCCATCCCGGCGCCACCAGGGCCTCCCCCTCTCCACTCACTGTACCAACAACATCCTACAGCACCCATGAGTCCATCCCCATGCCTGATTTTGGTCAGGAACCGCTGGAGTCAAAAGCCCACTCTGTCCGACGACCACCTGGCCCGTCACGGAGCTCGCCGCCGCAGCTCCGGCCCACCCCTGTAGACCAAAGCG
Organism: Aegilops bicornis; assembly: GCA_021605145.1. NCBI lineage: Eukaryota > Viridiplantae > Streptophyta > Magnoliopsida > Poales > Poaceae > Aegilops > Aegilops bicornis. The sequence continues at coordinate 296,072,066 of CM038673.1, read as the reverse complement.
ACCACGGAGTAACCACCTCGACCCCTCGAGCCCGCGGATGGCCTCGGTTTCCCGAACGGTGTCAGTTGCTGTCACGCCGAGCATCGCCGGAGTCCCGCCCCCTCTCGGGCAGAGGAAGAGGAGGGAGGAGAGAATAGTCAAACCTGACCAGTGGGCCAGGCGGGCCCACTGCCAGTGACCAACCGCAGCGGTCCACGTGGGTTAAGTGAAGGCGTAAAGGGCAAAGTACGTATTCGACGTATACCTGTTCAAAGCGTTTTCTTTTTTCTGTTTTATTAAAAAAACAGATTTTGACCACAACTTTGACTGCCTATAGCTTATTAAATATAACTCCAAATGAATTGATTCTTTTTCCTACCCCTCTTAAATATTGTCTAGTTTATTTTAAGATTTATTTTAGAAAATTTCAGACAACTTTTTGGTACTGTTTTTGAAACTATATATTGATTCAAAAATAATTTTTAATAGGACTTTTGGAGAGAGGAGAAAGCTTTCAAAAGTTTTGGAGTGCACCTTGCCTCCCCCACAACTTGAAGGCAAGCATTCTTAACCCTGGCATAATATTTTGCATGCATTGTTTGACACGATTATGACACCACCTCAATACGTGGAACTTGTTATTTTATGTGGTGATGTGATCGTTTGCATAAATGCTTATTTGAAACTTCCCCGCTGTTGGAAATGGACATGCTTGTGATATTGATCATCCTCGTATGCCTTTTGTGCCTACCGGAAGGAAAACGGGAAAGTCTCTGCCTTGGGTAGACCCGAGCTTGTCCCTAGTTCCTCGTCGAGACGAGTGTGTCCGGCATGGCATGAGGGGTATGATGAGTGGTGATTCTTTCTGTTGGATGAAATATATTCGTTATGCTAATCATGCAAGGAATACTTAAACCTCCTGAGTCGACCATAGATCGAGTCTTGTTCCAGTAACCCCCATACTTGTTTCGTACTACCACTTGTCTCTACAAGAAGTAGGGTACGGTTCGATGAAGTCGTCAACCCCTTTCTAGCACACACCGCATGGAGAGGCCATAGTGGAAGATACCGGTTGTAGCTGGTAGGCGTGCCACCTGGTCCGGGGCATGGGTGTTTCCGGTTGAGACCGAGAGGGGAGGCCACCCCTTAGAGCGCGCGATGTAAACTTGATCCCATGCTACGCGAGGTTGTAGCCTCCCCACTTAGAGTTTTGCTTAACAAGTGTCGTGGGTGATTCCAGACACCGGTAAGTTAAGCTGGTGTGTGCAAGTTAGGTGTGTTCTCAACTAAAAGGCCGTAGACGGAATTAGTCCCGATGGACTAAAGGAATCCGTTACTCGTGGGTAAAGAGTACACCCTCTGCAGAGAATAAACCTATTCGAATAGCCGTGTTCATGGTCAAGGATTACTGTCTAGGATGGGTCAAGGGTTGGTCTTAGTGTCGGTCTTCGGAGGAGAAACTGCTAAACCAGAACTTGGATTCCGACTTGTGACTTGTGAGAACCATGATTATTACTTTGTTATGGACTAACCCGTTATATTATTTGAATTATCGAGTATCCCTGGGATGATTCTACCTCCTGGGTATTCACTGTGAATATTTATAAGCCCTTTATGTGGTGTCGCTGAGACGGCCGACTATGGCATGCTTGTAATTCATTTAGTTTATAAGCCCTTATTGTGGTGTCGCTGAGACGCCCGACTGTGGCATGGTTGTTATTTATTTACTTTATAAGCCCTTTATGTGGTGTCGTTGAGACGCCCGACTGTGGCATGCTTGTTATTCATTTACTTTGTAAGCCCTTTATGTGGTGTCGCTGAGACGCCCGACTGTGGCATGCTTGTTACTTATCTACTTTATAAGCCCTTTAGGTGGTGTCGCTCAGACGCCCGACTGAGGCATGTATGTTATTTACCATCAATTTGAGACGTCACTTCAGACATCTGAATGGTGCATTTTATTCCTACTCTGTCATTACATATTCATTGTTACATATTCATAACCTGCTTGCATGCTTCAAGGATATTATTTTTATGACTGACGTTGTGATCATAGAATATTTTCAAAGCATGATTATTGGTTGTTATATTATACCTGTGTTCATAATGTTTGCGAGTACATTCAAAGTACTCACTGGCTTGTCCCTGGCTATTGTCTTGGCCAGATTTCTTGCGTGGAGTGGAGCATTGTGATGACAACCCCGGTACCTACGCAATGGTGATAGCAGCCTCGCGAAGATAGGAGTTAACCTGGTCAGCTGTTCCTGTGGGAAATGGAGTCCCATCGATGCTGATGATCCACAAACCGCTTCCGCCATCAACCACTAGAAACCATTTGTTGTACTCACAGACCAGAATGGTCTTGTACTACATATTTTGTGTTTTGCTTGGAATTTTCTGTATCAAGTTGGTGCCTCATCAGCTAACAGTAATCCTGGGGCTGGTGAGCACAAGGGCCATTTTCTGGAAATTAATACCCGGAAAACTGGTCGTGACAGCATCCCACTATGCCTACAACACTTTGAAGATGCCAGGGCCAGTAGGATTCATTTCCATTCCATCAGACGAGAAAGACGCAATCATTTGCGTGGATAAGATGTATTGGGACGCAGTCACGACAGAGGCCACGACAGCAGCAGTCCCTACCAAGGAAAGCAAAGGAAAGAAGAAGGATAGCAGGGACACGAGCAAGGAATCTAGGAAGCGTACCTCTTCGGAGTGTGCTACGCTTGTTGATGACTTGCCGGAAAGTTCTAATAGAAAGAGATCCAAGGCTGCTGCACCACATGTGAAAAAGGTCCCGGCAGGGTTGGCTGGCGTTGATGGTACCTTTACTATCAGCGCCACCCTTGATGACAAATAGGAAAGCGCGCTTGTTGCCTTCCTGCGGGCGAATATTGATGTGTTTGCCTAGCAACCATGTGATATCCCCGGTGTTCTCATGGAGGTAATCGAGCACCACCTTACTGTCTGCCCACATGCCCGACCCGTCAAGCAGAAGGTTCGAAAGCAGGCCTTGGAAAGGCAGTAGTTCATTGCCAAAGAGATTAAGAAGCTTGAGGCAGTTGGTCCGGTCAGAGGAGTACTGCATCCAACATGGTTAGAAAACCTAGTAGTCATTCGCAAGGCTAATGGAAAATGGAGGTGTCGGTGTCAAAACTGGCGGATCTCGGGTAGGGGGTCCCGAACTGTGCGTCTAGCCGGATGGTAACAGGAGACAAGGGACACGATGTTTTTACCCAGGTTCGGGCCCTCTCGATGGAGGTAAAACCCTACTCCTGCTTGATTAATATTGATGATATGGGTAGTACAAGAGTGAATCTACCACGAGATCAGAGAGGCTAAAGCCTAGAAGCTAGCCTATGGTATGATTGTTGTTCCTCTATCGACTAGCCTGGCCTCGGTTTATATAATGCACTAGAGGCCTAGGATAACAAGAGTCCTAGCCGAATACGCCGGTGGGGGAGGAGTCCTTGTCTTGATCGCCAAGTCTTGTGGAATTTTCCTTGTATGCGGAAACTGTCCGGACTGGCCAATGAGTATACGGCCATGGGGATCCTCGGCCCAATCCAACTGATCGGGAAACGACGTGGTGAGTACCCCCTAGTCCAGGACACCGTCAGTAGCCCCCTGAATCGATCTTCAAGTTGGGGACGCACCTCGATTCTTCCGAACTGTTCTTCATCTTCGGTCGTCGGTCTTGAAAACTGGTTCAACAAATCTTCTCATCTTCGATCTTGAGGATCGCCGAAATGCATTCTACGATTTTACACGTCGGGTATCCGAGGAGCCCCTTTAAGTTTCCGGCCTTTATCAATGCCTTTTTATTTTTATGCCACACCTCGGGTTTGAAGTTGTTCCCGGGCGGCATCGTCCTCTTGCGTCCGGGCTCCAACGCCGGACTGCATTCGAGGTATCTTTTGCAGCCGAGCACCGACGCCGGACCGCTTCCCAGCTCTAACACCGGAATGTATCCGAGCTCCAACGCCGGACTATGTATCCGAGCTCCAACGCCGGATCAATCCGAGCTCCAACGCCGGACTATGTATCCGAGCTCCAACGCCGATCAGATCCGAGGTGTCAGAATCACCTTGGTTCAAATAAGTTTGAAGGAGTTTAGCCGAGCTTAATGCCGAAATGCCCTCTATGGAGCCAGCCACTAGCGCCGAGCTTTATGCCGATCGCTTCCGAGGTGGTGCACCACCCGAATGTGGGCCGATTTTTGTCAATATTTTTGATTGGTGCAATTTATTCTCGGCCGAGATACATAGCCAGTAGCCCTCAAGGTGGGTATCGGTCTAAAACCCGAGATGCACATGAAGGATGACATAAGACCGCTGATCCTCAGAGAGTCAGCCGAGACTCAAAGTTGATTTGCAAAATTTGTCTGAGGATCAAGTCCTAGCTCGGCAGAATACTTCGAGACACAAAAAGTGGCGTGCTCAGTCCTCAAGACTTAGGTTGGGTGCGGCCGACCAACCTGAGGATCAAAATCTCCTCGAGATCAGTATTACACTTAAAATTTTCTGCATTGCATGTGCAATGCAGTAGCCCCTCGAGACATCGGGTCGGGTGGCAACACCGCATCGAGGATCGATGTGCCCTTTAATATTTGTAAATAATAAGCCCGAAGCCCAGTAGCCCCCGAGCCTTAATGCGGGCACGGGTGGCCAAATTAAGGATCGATATCCATAGTCAAATCACAAATTATGTGTAATGACTCAATGTATCCAAGTACTTTATGTCATTAATGCTCGGGTCCGCATTGTACAAAACTTTGTTGACCGACCATCGGCTTCAACCTCCTCGGCCAGTAGCCGAGGAGTGTTTCTCCTACTTTATAAAGCCTTTATGAGGGCAAAGATTTACAACAAACAAGGCAATCTGGCCATTCAGTTTTATAAACAAAGGTACGCTGAGAGATATGTTATATTACTGTTTAACAGAAGAAATGTCTTCCAAAGAAAATAGTCCCGCTATCGGTTCCTTTCTTTGGGTTGTCATGCTAAGCGTGATCATGAAACCTCAGCTCTAATGTAAGAGCAAAATATTGAGGATTTAGTTTGGGAGGCCATTACTAGCCCCGGTAGTGTTCGGGACAATGAGGTCAAGCCGAAACACTTCGCCAATGTTATGAATGGCCCGTCATTTAATATAGTCATCGGATCGCTGACCAGTTTACACCTATTGTGACGATCGGTTTTCGGCTTTCTCCATCGAGGTGCTTGACCATGCGAAATGGAAGCACAATCGCAGTGGTTCTCCTTTGCACACCTAGCCGAACAAAGCGGAACGTAGGAGGCAAGCGCAGGAGCCGCAACCCAACTATTGACCGAAGACACAATTGAAACCAATGCATATATAGCAATATCCGAGATTTTTTTGCGAATCTCTAAAGGTGTCCGTTGCCTTTCATGAGACTTGTGCTGAAAACACACAAATAGTTTAAAAGTGCCAAAAGCTTGGAAAACCGAAAAGCGTCGGTAAAAACATACGACGTCCGAACAAGATCAACTGTTCGGTGCCAATCCAAAATTGGACTTTAGAAAAAAAGTGCTTCGCGTACTTTAACATGACACATCCTATCTCAAGACTTCAAGCGGGTCAGCCTACGGCTTCAGTCTCCCATCCCGAAGGCGGAGTACTTCTCATTAGGCCAGTTTAGAAAACTAAACTCTAGCGGTTTTGAGAGAGAAATTAGGCTCCTCGGCTAGCGACCGCACACTCGTGTCGAAAAAAGGAGAGATAAATAATAATAAAAACTTTGCAACGACTAAGAAGAAAAACACTTATTATAAAACGGCTCAAATAAACATAAGAGCCCCCAAGTGACTTGGGTAAAAGGATGATTGTATGTACCGAAGTACTTATATCATATCTATGTTCAACCGAACTTTAAACGCGTCTTAACCGACCATCGGCTTCTCCCTCTTCGGTCAAGGACCGAAAAGTGTTATGTGCTCCATCTGTCGAGAATATCGACTGTGTTTCCAATAACCAGGCAATCAAGCCATAAGGCCGTAACAGACAAAGCGTGCTCAGGGAACTTATGCTATATTACTGCGTAGTGTAAGAAGCATCTTCGAAGAAAATAGTACCCCCACCGATACCTTTCTTCGGTGCTCATTGTTATTATGGGACTTGTGCAATAGATTTTTTGTACTCATGAGTTCTGTTGTGTGCCGACCATTATTGAAAACAGTAAGAGCGCTAGCTTTCGGCTTCACCCAGTCTGAGGTCCGGCTCGGATGACCCGATCATGACAATCGCAGAGGTGCTCCCTTTACTCCCTAGCCGAACAATCGGGAACGTAGGGGTAAACACAGGAGCGAGGCAACCCAGCTTGCAAATCGGTTAAGTCAATATGGTGCATATTGTGGCGTAATACACGAACAAGGAATGAAGCCGTACAAGTATAATCATATGCAAGAGGAAAAGCTTCATGATGGAAGCCCCCAAATGAATTGGGTATTTGAATTTGCACGTCACAAACAAAGTTTGGACAAGGAAATTTTTTACAAGCAACTTTTTCCCAAAAAAGTATAATGCTTGGTCGAGCCGAACACAAGTTAAAAATTTAAAACTTTGAGCATGAAAGCGACTTAGCTGGTTAATGTGTTCGGTATTGATGACGCGGTCCGAGCTTGATACGGGGCAAGGTTCCATCCCCCAAGCTGGTCCCGAGGTGGCGGAGCAAAGAGCTCGGCACTCCGAAGTAGTGACATAGCACGGTCAATGCAAGCCGGCAGAGTGATGCTGAGGTCATCGGCATGGGGTAATGAAGTGTTGACGAAGCCCCCCGTCTAGCCGAGGTGACGCCAAAGGATATAGTCTGGCTGGATCATTTTACTGTGCACAAAAAATAGTGTAAACCGGAGATAGTAGTAATAATGATAATTAAAAAAATTGTTGCATAATAAATAATTTATGCAAAGTGAGTAATAAAAGAAATATGGCCTAGCGCCGAAGTCAATGTCGATGCAGGGCGTCGGCGTGATGCGGTAAAGGCGTGGCAAAGCCTGAATTCACAGGTCGGTCCGAGCTCCGGATGCGGCATTTGCCGGACTGTGTACGAAAACTGACCGAACCACCATGCGACTGTCGTTAATGCGGACATCATTTGATAGACCTGTGTACATATGATGGACAAACCAGAGTAATAATTCCTTGGGAAAAATGCACCCAAACAAGCAAAAAATACTGGGATTAATAGCACCTGGTTTATTTGTTGTAGCAATGTGAAGGAAGGTGATTCCCAAAATTGGGACTCGATCCATGGCGCCCATTGCACGATAGGGCGATAAAAGCAGCGGCATGGCAATGCCGGCAAAGGTTGGCTCGCCGAGGCAAAGCCCTTGGTCCAGCTAACGTGGACGGAGCTGGTCGGCTAAGCGACGCCAAGCGTCCGGAGTAGGTTGATGAAGAGATGGCGAAGCCCCGGTCCAGCCGAGATGTCGAAGTAGGTCGCGTGATGGACACCAACTTGAAGAAGCAATAGTGCGGCCCTGCCGATGCAGGTCGTGACATGGTCGATGCCGCTTGATGAAGCGACCGTGCGGCGATGCGGTATGCCCGCTCCGTGTAATCCGTGGGGCGGCGATGTTGGTGATGATTTATCCTTCGCGAAGCCGGACTCTTGTTCGGCTTGCCGAGATGATGACCGAAGAAGTTGAGCTCGGCTCAACAAAGTGACGACGTGTCTAAGCGTGGGTCGGCGGTGTGGAGCAATATTGCGGACTGGTTTGACACCAAAGCAAGATATTGAAGATCATGTTCAAAAGATTTTAAAGTTAGTGGGATGTGTTCGGGAACAAAACACAATACCCCATACAAAACTTCCTTCAAAAGGATGTCCGAAATCCCGTTAAATAAAAAGGGCGAACTTCGGGTCGGATTTGTTTTCGCGCAGAAAACAGATCCGAAAAGTGATGCACTAATCGGAAGGTTTCCGGAGTTTGGACGGCCGGATCGAGCTGAAATTTTGAGGGGTGGTAGATATAGGAATTCCGCAATCGATCAATGGTTGGATCTTCCAAAGGAGGTCCGAGCTAGAAGCTGGACACCACGCCCTAAACTCGTCCGGATTCTCGTCCAGATTCAATACGGCTCCGGTATATCGGAGATTGCCAGAGATTCCTCCATCGGAACTCGACGAAATTTTCCAGGGTTGTTGTAGACTCAATTCCGCACAATTCCACCGAATCAATCGTCAAACCGATGCTCGAGGAGGCAGTGACGGCGGATACAAGTTCGCTATCCAAAAAAACAGCACGGTCGCCCGAGGGCAATGTTGACGTTGAGCCCCCGGGCTCCCTGGATGATTCCTCCATGATCTTGATAGAGATCGGAGCTGATGTTGATGAAGGCCCCCATCCGAACATGATGATCGGAGGTAGGGCGCAGTCCTTGGTCGAACCAAGGTTACCAGTCGAGCTGGTGACGAAGATGCCGAAGTCGCAGTTGATCTGCAGGCGAGCCATCGACCTTTTGCCGAACACACAATGGAACTCTCAATGAAAGCACCAATGTCGGTGTCAAAACCGGCGGATCTCGGGTAGGGGGTCCCGAACTGTGCGTCTAGGCGGATGGTAACAGGAGACAAGGGACACGATGTTTTTACCTGTGTTCGGGCCCTCTCGATGGAGGTAAAACTCTACTCCTGCTTGATTAATATTGATGATATGGGTAGTACAAGAGTGGATCTACCACGAGATCAGAGAGGCTAAAACCTACAAGCTAGCCTATGGTATGATTGTTGTTCCTGTATCGACTAGCCTGGCCTCGGTTTATATAATGCACCAGAGGCCTAGGATAACAAGAGTCCTAGCCGAATACGCCAGTGGGGGAGGAGTCCTTGTCTTGATAGCCAAGTCTTGTGGAATTTTCCTTGTATGCGGCAACTGTCCGGACTGGCCCATGAGTATACGGCCATGGGGATCCTCGGCCCAATCCAACTGATCGGGAGACGACGTGGTGAGTACCCCCTAGTCCAGGACACCATCAGGAGGCTTTGCATAGATTTCACAGATCTCAAAAAGGATTACCAAAGTCCATTGATGGAGGCATACATTGAGGAAGTGATAAGATTGGAGGAGCATTTTGATTGATTGCAAACAGGCACGTACCCCGTGCGGAAAACGTCATAGTTAACCATCTGTCAAAGTGTGCTGCGCAAAAACTTCCTGTGGAACCAGGAAGTTTTGTTCTCCATCTACCTCAGCCATCCGTATCCCCAGCAACAATGGCCAGAAAGAGGAGGAAATTTGACTCTGGGATGCCTCTCCCGGTAGAGCCTCTCGGGGCTCCTGGCAGGGACCCTGCCGGAAACAACTCCCCGTCGCTTACTGGGTTGCGCCCTCCTACCGGGCCATCAGTCACCACGGTCGAGCAATGCACCCCTACAGATGAGGAGGTGCCGTTAGTCCTTCTTGCCGAGCCCCAGGCTCCAACTTGGGCAAGGCACATAGTCCATTTCCTCCAAACTGGAGAACTCCCCGATGAGCAAGAGGAAGCTGAAAAACTAGCCCGGAGGGCCAGTATGTATCAGTTTGTCGATGACACTCTATACAGAAGGAGGCCCAATGGTGTGAAATTGAAGTGCATTTGTCGGGAAGAAGGAAATGAACTGCTGGCAGAAATACACAAAGGCATGTGCGGCTCCCACATTGGATTAAGGGCATTAGTTGGTAAAGCATTCTGGCATGGATTCTATTGGTCGACATCCCTCCAAGATGCGGTCGAGATAGTCACCAAGTGTGAAGCCTACCAGTTCCATTCCAAGAACATCCATCTGCCTGCACAAGCTCTTCAGACAATCCCTTTGTCATGGACGTTTTTGGTCTGGGGGCTCGATATCCTCGGCCCTTTCCCCCGAGCTGCCAGGGGCTTTGAATCCTTGTTCATTGCGATTGAGAAGTTTACAAAGTGGCCGGATGTAGATTGCGTGAGAAAGGTGATTGCTCAGTCAGCTATCAAGTTCTTGAATGGATTGGTGTGCCGCTTCGGGGTCCCTGTCCGGATCATCACCGACAACGGCACCCAGTTCACAAGCCGCGCCTTCATGCAATACGTTCATGCCCTCAGAAGCAAGATCTCATTTGCCTCTATTGCACATCCCAGAAGCAATGGACAAGCTGAGAGGGGGAACGCTGAAGTGTTGCGAGGACTCAAGACAAGAACATTTGATACGCTGCAGAAGTGCGGCAGGCGATGGATCGATGAGCTGCCGGTAGTTCTCTGGTTCCTCAGAACGACACCAAATTGAGCTACCGGGCAGACTCCCTTCTCCCTAGTTTACGGGGCAGAAGCAGTTAACCCATGGAACTCATCTACAGTTCGCCTCGAGTGTTTGCCTACGATGAAGTAGCACAAGATCAGCACCGGCGTGACGACGTTGTGCTTCTCGAGGAGAACCGTCTCCGGGCTGCTATGCGTGCTGCATGCTACCAGCAAGCCCTGCATTGCTATCACAGCCGCAGGGTTCATGCCCGGTGTTTTGAGGAAGGCGACATTGTCCCTAGGCGCGTTCAGTCCGCCAAGGGTGCAAACAAGTTGACGCCGAAGTGGGAAGGCCCTTACCGGGTAGTACGAGTCACAAGACCTGGCGCAGTCCGTCTGGAGACCGGAGATGGCATTCAATTGCAAAAGTCATGGAATATTGAGCATCATCGCAAGTTCTACCCATAAGGTGCGGCTGTCGGGCCTGCCCGCCAGCCAGCCTTTTTTACAGGCCTTGTCTCAGTTACATGTAACCCCTTGTACAAAGCCAGGCGCAGACCCTGAGCAACAGAGAAATAAATGAAGCGTTAGGAGCCCCCGACAAGTTGCATGCATGCATAATCATTTCATGAGCATCGCATGTTCATGTAGATAAGATCGTAGCTGGTATCATTTTCATCTGCATAAACTGCAGGCCCTTGTCGAAGACTTGGCCTCCAAGAGGAGATGGAAAGACGAGACAACACTGCGATCTCCGGCAAGCCAAACATATAAGTTCTATCTCTTATCCATATATGTTCTGTAAGTAAAGACTTGTGCATAAGAAAACCTCCCCACTTTTTGAAACTTAGGTGCTCCCATCCATTGAATCGAACGTTGCTTCAGTCAGGATGGTCGCAGTGGCCTTTGATGAAAAAGATTGGCGGGGGGCTGGTCCCTCGTCACAGTTTGTGCCTGGTAGGCCTAACTCCCCGGCAGCAAGATAGAGCGTACCGGCAGGATAGCGTACCGGGGGAAACTTGTTTATTTAAAAATATAGAGGCATTCCACCTCTACATGGACATATACATGCACGAGTCCCCGGCAAGGTTTATCTTTTTCATTAACATGCTGATCAAATAAGTACAAACCTTACAAGACACAGACATGTATTCAAGAGATTACATTATCTGAACTAAAATTTGGAAAGTGCCTATAGATTTAAGATTGAAAAAAGATAAGTGCCCCATAATGCCCTTTCTTGTCCCTCTCCTCCTAGGCGCTGCGGCAGGATGGGAAGAGGGCAAAAGGAGCGCCTGGGCAGAAGCCCAGCCTGACCCTGTCGGGCTCCAGGAGAGGTAGCCTGACGGGGGCAGGAGGGGACCGACGAAGGCGACGATGAAGAGCATGGCGGAGGCAACCCATCAACCGCCACCACCAGGGCCAGCAGGATGCGATAGGGCTAAAGGAGATGCAGCCCGTGAGGAAGCCTGCCGGGGTCCAGTTGGAAGGCTGCTGGAGGAGCCGGAGGCACCACCCTCACCTCTGCTCCCAACTCCCCAACAAATCACCTTGTCAGAGAGGAGGTGCAAATGCAGATGGTGCTGCCGCCGCCTGATGGTGACGGCACAACTGATGCTCAGCCGGAGTCAAAGGCGTCACCCTCCAGATCGGTGACGTTGTCATCACCGTCACTGTCCTCCTCGTCGCTATCGCTCGAGGAGGAGCGTTCGTCGTCGGTCGAGATCTTTGCGCAGCACCCTAAGCGAGCACCCGAGCTCCCAAAAACTTTGATGGAAAGGAAATTGTCCTCCATTAACTTAAAATGGAGGACCTGCCCTTCCGACAAGCTATGGGCATGAGCAAAAGTCTTCCAGCCTTGGTGGAAGTACATGACATGAGGGGCGGGGAAATCTGCATCCACCCATATGCTGCCGTTCCGGCACCCCCTCATGTGCAGCCCCAACGCTCGTGGCTGTTCGAGCTCCATCACCCTTGCGAATGGAGTAGGGAGGCAGAGACGGCCATGCGGAGGCTTCTATAGCCGAATGAAGAACTCCCGAGGCTAGTCTCCAACATGACCTTCTAGCGGGAGAGGAGCATCCGGCAGGGGCGCAACCAGAGCACCGCGCCGTCCTCTTCCTCCTCGGGTGCCACAATGGCCACGACCTCGTCCCCGCCCTCCTCCTCTTGCAGCGGGTTCCGCCTCCGCATTGTCCAGAGGAGGGCGGATACGCTGTCGAACAGAAGCTCTTGTCACCGCCACTAGAGTGCCACCACATCCGCGCCCTCTCGCCATTGCGAGTGGGAGAAGTTGGAAAGGCGAGATGGGAAGTGTGTGAGCAAACACACCGTTCCTGCCCCTTTTATAGAGGGACAGTGCAAGGGTTGGCTCCTCTCCTAAGAAGCAACCGCCATGCTCCCTCAATAGGGCCTCCTTGCACCTTCAATGGCTTGGGGAATCAGAGCCGACCCTCTACGCACTTAAAAAAACAATTCCGTGATGATACGTGTTTGTCATAGTAGGTCACGTTTTCTGTCAGGCATGTACATCCATGACGATTTTCTGACGGAATCAAGATAGTCATACCTGTGTGATACGTCTCCAACGTATCTATAATTTATGAAGTATTCATGCTGTTATATTATCTTTCTTGGGTGTTCTTCAATCATTTTATAGCAACTTTATATCGTTTTTTGGGACTAACCTATTGACCAGTGCCCAGTGCTAGTTGCTGTTTTTTGCTTGTTTTTTACATCACAAGAAATCAATATCAAACGGAGTCCAAATGCAATGAAACTTTACAGAGATTTTTTTGGACCAGAAAGAACCCAATGGGCCAGAGCTGCACCTAGGGGTGCCCGGAGGGGGGCACAACCCACCAGGGCGCGCCAGAGGGGCCTGGCGCGCCCAGGTGGGTTGTGCCCACCTCGATGGCCTCCCACACCCCCTCTTTGCACTATAAATTCCCAAATATTCTGGAACCCTTCGGGGTTAACCTAGATCAGAAGTTCCACCGCCACAGGCCTCTGTAGCCACCGAAAACCAATCTAAACCCCGTTCTGGCACCCTGCCGGAGGGGGGAATCATCTCCGGTGGCCATCTTCATCATCCCGGCGGCCACCACGATGAGGAGGGAGTAGTCCACCATTGGGGCTGAGAGGTTGTACCAGTTGCTATGTGTTTAATCTCTCTCTCTCTCTCTCTCATGATCTATATCATGGGCATTGTTAATATAGATGGATCTTATGATGTTTCTCCCCTCAATACTCTTGTTGTGATGAATTGAATCTTTACCCTTTGAAGTTTTGTCATTTCGGATTGAATGTTCAGATTTGGGAACACTTGATGTATATCTTGCAGTATGAATAATACAGGTGATAATGGGGTATCATATTGATTCACTTGATATACGTTATGGCAATCAACTTGCGGATTCCCACGGTGATATTGGGGTAGTCTATGCATAGGGGTTATTGAGCATTTTTATTATGTTTTCTCCAATAGAAACGTTGGGGTCTCCTCGTAGTTCTTTGTGTGGATTGAGTATTATGAATACGAATTTGCTTTGGTGTTATTTTAGTACGAACTCTAGAATAGATCAAACGGAAAGAATAGCTTTGTGTTATTTTAGTATGAACTCTTGAATAGATCGAACGGAAAGAATAGCTTTGAGGTGGTTTCGTACCCTACAAACAATTTCTATCTTTTTTTCTCCGCTAATAGGACGTCGGGAGTGATTCTTTATTGCACTCTGAGAGATAATCATATGATCCAACTATGTTAGGACTGTTGAGAGGTTGCACTAGTGAAAGTACGGACCCTAGGCCTCATTTTCAAGCAGTGCAACACCGTTTTTGTGCCCGTTTACTATTTTCTACCTTGCTTTTTTTATTTATTCAGAGTATACAAATATATTTCTACCATCCATATTACACTTTTATCACCATCTCTTCGCCGAACTAGTGCACCTATACAATTTTGTCGGATTTCGGGTTCCGGCAGACCCTCTAGGTTCGAACACTGGGGTGCGCGCGGAGATCTCGCCCTCTACCTACCTGCACCTCGCCACCTCGCTAGGATCTAAACTATGAAAGGAACAGCACAAGAGACACAGGGTTTATACTGGTTCGGCCACCATTGTGGTGTAACACCCTACTCCAGTGTGTGGTGTGGTGCATTGCCTCTTGGGCTGATGATGAACAATACAAGGAAGAACAGCCTCGCGAGGGTCTGTTCTTGGCTGGAGCGATGAACTGCTAGGGGGATTTAGTCGCTTCTCTCTCTCTCTCTGCGATTGATCTCTCTATGATTCGAGATCCGGATCCCGCCCCCTTCATCCTGTGGGTGGCTAGTCCTATCTATAGGCAGAGGCCCTGGGCCTCTTCCCAAATATTTAGCGGGAAGGGTGCCAAAAATTGGCCATTTTGAAGGGGAACATCTAGTACACTTATCCTGACTAAAGTTGGTCCTCGCCTGTCAAAGGCTCTGGTGGTGACGCCGTCTTCGGCTCCACGATGACTTCCTTCCTGCCGTTGCGATGGTCTTGGTCTTGGTGCACCGAAACGGATGCCTTTGCTTGATGCTCTCGCCTGCGCCTTGCCCCCTTTGCACCAAAGAGGAAATGAGGACACTGTGCGGGCTGGCGCCCTTGGTCGTCATGGCTTGCGTCATGGGCACCTCGTGAGGTACTCCGCCTTGATCTCTCCGCCTCCTCGCGAGCCAGCCTGACGAGGCCGTGCCTGAGGAAGCTTCCTGTCGTCCGCCCCGCGAGGCTTGGCCCCTCGCGTGGGTTTGGAGCTCGTGCTGATGAAGATGGGCCGTGCTGGGCCACCCCTTGAGCCACGCCGCAGGCCGCAGGCAGGCAAGTCTGGGTACCCCCGTTCCCAGAACACCAACAGTAGCCCCCGGGCCCAAGGCACGCCTGGACTTGGCTGAGCAGAGAAGCGAAGGGCAAGTCTGCGGCGCCATGGCCCCTAACAGCCTGCGGCCTCGGGCGCCGCGTGGCGGTTGATTGGACGTGGGCGCTCCTGCTTCCCCACGACGCCTTGGCAACTGCACGAATTGACAAGTCCCTGCATGCAAAGCGGGTCATGATTACCTGCGATCGTGGAGGCCGGCGGTTGGCCTCCCACTGCTATAAGTACGGAACGGCGCGTGCCCTTCCAGTCTATCTCCTCTTGCTTCACCTTCTTCTCCGTCCTTGCTCCACTTTGCGGCAATGGCTCCGATTCGCCGGTTCTCCGCGGAAGAGAAGGGAAAGGCTCCCCGAGAGGGTCCCGACCCACTTCCGCCGAAGAAACGGCTAGCCCTATGACGTCGAGATGAGGGTGCCCGGCAGGAGGTGTCGAGGCCTTGGTGCGAGTGGCCACCGCCAGGGTTCCCGCTGCCCTTGTACGCCCACCTTGAGGGCCCTGAAGGAGTTGATGCCGAGCGCCATGGACGACGTCGCCGTCGGCGTCGGCGGGTCACGGCGGTGCGCGTTGTCCCTCCTGGAGTCCATGCCGAGGGCTCCTCCCGAGAGTTTGTGCTCCATGCCGCCATGCCTCCTCAGTCTTGGATCCGCCTTCCTCCCTCCTTCGCCTTCGCGATGCCGCAGGGGGGATATTTGGAGCTCTGGTTGCAGCACGCCAACTGCAACACCCTCGCGACCGACGCGGAGGTCGCGGTCGTCGCTCCGGGCAAGGTCTTCATGACTCGAGGCTGGGGCGAGATCGCCCGGGTTTGCAGGACGAGGGGCCCCCTCGCGATCCACCTGGAGTACGACGGTGCTTCCATGATGCTCTTCAAGGTCTTCGACGCGGACGGACGCCGGCTGGAGTGCTGCCCTGAGAGAGGTGGTCGGGGCCCTGCCGCGGCGAGGACCAGGCTCACTGATCGCTCCCTTGGCAGCTCCTCAGGCGGCGGAGGGTCCAGTGACTCCGCCGAGCTCTTCGCGACTCCGGAGACGAGCGACGACAGCCTCTGAGCCCCGAGCCTCGCCCGCTCTCGGGCGAGGCGGGCTCATCAGGCCGCCGCCGCCTCTGATCTGGATGAGGTTAGCGCCGGTGCTTGACGGCCCACTGTCGATGATGGCATCTCTTGCGGAGGCGCGTGTAGTTAGCGTTCTTTAGGATCTGTTCCCTCTGTTCCCTGCGAGGAATCGAAAAGCGCGCCCCGTGGGGGCTTGTAAGGTGTCTGCGGTTCTGCTTGTTAATATAATCCTTGCCATGAAGTAGTGCGAGAGGCTCTTTTCGTCTTAGCTTAGTTCTTCCTTTCAAACCTCACGAGGGCTTGGTGCTCTGCGCCGACAGGTCCCGGTCCCAAGGCAGGCTTCAGCCTCGCTGGTATGCCAGGTCACGATGCCGTGGTCAAGGCCAGGAGGTGAGCGGCCCGGGGTCCAGTAAGAGCCCCTGAGTCGCGATGCTCAGGAGGTCCCCTTTAGCGCTCAAGCAGCCATCGTTTAGCGAGAAAGGAGCGCGACGTTGCTAACATGGGATTGCATTGGGTGCGGGGTCGGTGCTGCGATAGCCAGTGTTTCTGGAGGGTGACTTATCTCGGGAGTCAGGAACCGCTTCCTGGTGCAACGTTAGGTCCGCGCATCGGCAGGCGAGGGGTTGCCTGGCGGGGTCCCCGCGTTCCTCTTCCCTCTCGCCTTTGCTCCCCTTTCTGCTCTGTGTCCTCAGGTCCCAGCCCTCGAGCGGGTCTCAGCCATCGCTGGTATGCCAGGTCGCGATGCCGTGGTCAAGGCCATAGGGTGAGGGCTGGAGAGCCAGTAGGAGCCCATGAGTCGCGATGCTCAGGTACCCCCCTTTAATGTGCAAGCGGTTCGCGCGGACGAGAGTGAAAAAAACGCCGTGAGGGCCTCGCCTGGCGCTGCGCCTTGAAGGGATCCTGCAGGCTCACCACAAAAAGAACAAGAGTCCGCTATGACAAGCGTCGGTCAGCCGTTGGTTGCTTTGGAGAGGTGACGAGGCACTGAAGGCCTGACGAGGTGGCACTGTGCGGGGCTGCCACGGCCAGAGCTCAGCCATTCAGGTTTGTCGGCGTTACAGGAACGGACCCATGCGCAAGCGTCGTGCCGTTGGGGAGCAGCTTCATCAGTTGGTGTCAGTTGAGCGAGCAACTAGGTCAAGCACGTTAATCATGAAGGAGCAAGTTCATTGAGATAGGTGCAGGGAAGGCAGACGTCGCTGGGACTGGCACGAGCGACTTGGGGATGATGCAGCCCAAGGGGCGCCCCCAACAAAGTAAGCTAGGAACATAAAGTAAAAGGGATACATGCTGCAGGGATGGACCCACGCGACCTGGGAATGATGCAGCCCTGGGGGGCGCTCCCAGCTGGAAATGAAACTTGAAGGGTGTCACCTGATAACGTTGAAGACGAAGGGATGTTGAAGTAGCGGACGTCGTGGGCTGCGGAAGCCGATCTTCATGAGCCCCCAGGCCCAGGAGCCTCGGGAGGCTCCGGAGGCGCTGGTGGCTCCTCGCGGACCATCTCCATCTCCGCCAAGACTGCGGAACGCCTGGCCTCTTGAGCCTCCAGGATGCTCCCCATGAGGCGCTGGTACGTGGCGGCCGCGTTCGGCACGCCGTAGGGCATGCGAACGTAGCTGTGGGGTGGACCTTCACAGCGCCCCACGCACGAGGGCTAGAAGTGCTCCTGAGAGGTGGCTCGGTTGAGCCCTGGTATGTCGATGCAGACGCGCAGCCCACCATCCTCGCCTGGATGGGGAGCTACTGGCCAGTGGCGATGGCTGCCACTCATGACTCTTGACTCCTGCAGCTCCTGGATGACCTGACTGACGAACTCCTGAGGGTTTGGCCCTCCTTGCCTTGCTCCTTCCTGAGGGAAATGTGCTTTGAAACACGCCTCCAAGTGGTGCCCAAGCGCCTCCCTCGTGACCTTAGCAAGGTCGGTGGCTCTCCAGGAGAGAGCCCCCGAGCCTTGCTTGAGGAGGGCGCCTGGCGCGGTTTCCTATGCGACAGAAGGAGGTGCCCCCTGAACAGGCATGGACCCTGAGGGGCCTGCCTCCTGAGGGGTTGGGCCTGGAGATGTCTTCTTCTTCTTGGGAGTGGTCTCAGGGAGCCTCACGCTCCTGCGATCTGGGTCTTTAAGTGATGCGGCTTGGAAGGCTCGCTCCAGGGAGCACACTGCGTCTCTTTCTTCACAAGGCACCGTGATGACTCCGCCGCTTCCTGGCATCTTGAGGACGTTGTAGCCGTGATGAGTCACGGCCATGAACTTGGCCAGAGTTGGGTACCCGAGGATGGCATTGTACGACACGTGAATGTGGGCGACATCGAAGTCGATGAGCTCGGTGCGGTAGTTGTCGCGCTGACCAAAGGTGACAGGGAGGCAGACCTGCCCAATCGGAACCGTGGAGCCATCGGTGACTCCGGAGAAAGGCTTGGTTGGCTGAAGCTGATTGTAAGGCACTTGAAGATTGTTGAATGTCTCTACGGACAGGACATTGAGCCCTGCTCCGCCATCGATGAGGGTCCTGGTGACTTGCACGTTGCTGATGATTGGGGAACAAAGCATCAGGAGGACTCCGGCTGTGGCCGCGCACTTGAGCTGATCTGCTGAGCTGAACATGATGGCGCACGCTGACCACCTGAGAGGGCGTGTGGCTTCGAGCTTGGGGAGGACTACATTCACTTCGCGGGCGAACTGCTTGAAGATGCGCTGGGAGGCTGGGGCTTGAGCTTCACCCAGGATGCAAGCGATCGTGCACGGCTCCTAGAAGCCCCCAGCCCCCTCGTCCTGATGATGGTCCTCGTTTCTCCTTGGCTGCGGCGGCAGAGGAGGGAGGCCTGCATTTCCTTGCGGGCGATCCTCGCGAGGCTGATCCCTCCAGCCTCCCTCGCGAGGCTGATCCTGCCAGCGATCCTCGCGAGGTCGGTCGCGCCACCCTTGGCGAGGGCCACGGTCTTCCCAGCGTCATGCGTTTCTTCCTCCTCCTCGGCCGTAGCCTCGATCGTTGCGGTCGGGGCGTCGACCGATCCTCCCTTCTCGCACGGCTCGGAGCTCTTGACATTCGTTGGTGTTGTGGGTGTGGAGGTCGTGGTACACACAGTACCGGCTGCCCTTGGAAGACTCGGGCTGATCTCTGCCTTGCTTGGTGTCTGGTTCTGCCGCGAGCACGGCAGCCCCCTTGCGCTTCACGTCCTTGGCCTTGGATTTCTTCTCTTCTGGGTCTGCGGCTGGCAGCTCGAGGAGGGAAAGGCGCCCTTCCTCGGCCCTGGCGCACTTGGTCGCCAAGTTGAACAGCTCCAAGGAAGTGCACAGATCTTCATGCATCGCCAGCTCCTCCTTCATCTTGACATCACGCACACCATCGGAGAAGGCAGAGATTATGGCCTCCTCGGTCACCTTGGGAATCTTGAGGCGTGCGTTGTTGAAGCGCTGGATGTACTTCTGCAGGGTCTCCCCTGGCTGCTGCTTCATGCGGCGCATGTCGCTCACGGCAGGAGGCCGGTCGCGAGTACCTTGGAAGTTGGCGATGAAGCGGGTGCGCATCTCGTCCCAGGAGGAGATCGTGCCAGGAGCTAGGTTCAGGAGCCAGGTGCGGGCTCCATCCTTGAGTGCCATGGGAAACCAGTTCGCCATGACCTTCTCGTCCCCGTTGTCGGCTTCGATGCCCAGCTCGTAGAGCTGAAGGAACTCCGTAGTGTCGGCCGTGCCGTCAGAAGCGAGGAGAGGCAGGTCTGGCTTGAACTTGCTAGGCTACGCGATGCTGCAGCTCGATGGTGAAGGCACGGCAGCCTCGTAGTGGCTGTGGAGGCCTTTGGTGACGAAGAGCCAGGTCTTGCGGGTCCCCATGCGCGCCACCGAGCAGCGCTGGGTCTTGGCGTCTTTGGAGCAGGAGCGTGGTCGTGACGAGCAGCTGCAGGGAGCACTCGGGCAGCTTCTTGGGGGCGAGGGACCTCTTGACAGCTCTGCTCTTGCTGCGCTGGCGCCGGACGGAGTGGGTTCCGCCCAGGGGCCACGCGCCTTGGGGCCAGGGCGCCTTCTTGAGGGGGAGGCGCAGGGCGGGGCGCGGTGCAGTGAGAAGGACGGCGCGGGGGAGCCCCCTGCGGCGCGGACGAGCTCGGCGACGTGGTCGAGCCACTCTTTGTAGACGTCGTCGACAGGGCGGTAGCGCAGGAGCTCGTTTGCCGCGATGAGCGCAGCTCGAGCCTTGATGGGCGCGCGGAGCGCGTGGGACGAAGAACCAGCTGGGGCGAGTGAAGGAGTAGCGGTACGGCCGTCTTGCCTCACGGACGGATCTTTGGGGCGATGCTTGCGCTTCGTTTCCCCGCCGGGCCGGTGGCGGCGTTGACGGCAGGAGACGGGAACGGCGCGAAGCGGCGCCGGCGACGGGGCCGTCTGAAGCGGTATGGTAGCAGAGCGGCTCGGCGCTCGGCGCGGGCCCGACGAGCGTCTGACATGGATGCGATGGTCGGCGAAGAACAGGGCGGCGGAAGAAGAATTCCGGTGCACCCCTACCTGGCGCGCCAAATGTCGGATTTCGGGTTCCGGCAGACCCTCTAGGTTCGAACGCTGGGGTGCGCATGGAGATCTCACCCTCTACCTACCTGCACCTCGCCGCCTCGCTAGGATCTAAACTATGAAAGGAACAACACAAGAGACACAGGGTTTATACTGGTTCGGGCCACCATTGTGGTGTAACACCCTACTCCAATGTGTGGTGTGGTGGATTGCCTCTTGGGCTGATGATGAACAATACAAGGAAGAACAGCCTCGCAAGGGTCTGTTCTTGGCTGGAGCGATGAACTGCTAGGGGGAGTTCTGTCGCTTATCTCTCTCTCTGCGATTGATCTCTCTATGATTCGAGATCCGGATCCCGCCCCCCTTCATCTTGTGGGTGGCTAGTCCTATTTATAGGCAGAGGCCCTGGGCCTCTTCCCAAATATTGAGCGGGAAGGGTGCCAACAATTGGCCATTTTGAAGGGGAACATCTAGTACACTTATCCTGACTAAAGTTGGTCCTCGTGCATGCCAAGGCTCACGGTGGTGACGCCGGCTTGGGCTCCACGAGGACTTCCTGCCTGCCGTTGCGACGGTCTTGGTCTTGTTGCACCGAAACAGATGCCTTTGCTTGATGCTCTCGCCTGCGCTTGCCCCCTTTGCACCAAAGAGGAAATGAGGACACTGCGCGGGCTGGCGCCTGCCTGGCGCCCGCCTGGCGCCTGCCTGGCGCCCGCCTGGCGCCCTTGGTCATGATGGCTTGCGTCATGGGCACCTCGTGAGGTACCCCGCCTTGATCTCTCCGCCTCCTCGTGAGCCAGCCTGACGAGGCCGTGCCTGAGGAAGCTTCCTGTCGCCCCGAGGCTTGGCCCCTCGCGAGGGTCTTGAGCTCGTGCTGATGAAGATGGGTCGTGCTGGGCCACCCCTTGAGCCACGCCGCAGGCCGCAGGCAAGCAAGTCTGGGTACCCCCGTTCCCAGAACGCTGACAAATTTGCCATTGGGGTGTGTTGGGGACACAAGAGATTTCTTGTATTTGGTTGCAGGGTCGTTTGAGAGAGACCATCTTCATCCTACACCTCTTATAGATTGATAAACCTTAGGTTATCCACTTGAGGGAAAATTGCTACTGTCCTACAAAACTCTACGCTTGGAGGCCCAACACGTGTCTACAAGAATAATGTTGGGTAGTAGACATCAAGCTATTTTCTGCCGCCGTTGCCGGGGAGGTGAGTGCATGAAGGTATATCTTTAGATATTGCAATTGAATCTTTTAGTTTCTTGTTTTACCACTAGTTTGGTTTATAAAAGAAAACTACATAAAAAATGGAATTGACGTTGCATCATATTATTGATCATCTTCATAATATCTTTCTTGAAAATGATGGAAAGGAAATTTGTGCTCAATTGATAGAAGAAGAATTCAATAAAATGTTTGGCATAAATGATGAGCATGATTGCAATGTTATTAGTATGAATTCTTTGAATATTCATGATGCTAATGATATGCAAAGCCATAAGCTTGGGGATGCTATATTCGATGAAGATGATATTTTTTGTCCCCCAATATATGATGTGCAAATTTGTTATAATGATAGCATGCCTCCTATTTATGATGATTATATTGATGAAAGTGGATTTGGAGAGGCCATCACTTTATTTAGTGACGAATCCACTATTTTGGAAGAGGTTGCATTTGATTATGACAACAAAGTTCCTATATATGATGATTATGGTGATGACATGTATGCTATATTGAATAATGATAACCATGAAACTTGTCATCATGATTTTAGTTTTCAATCACATGATAGTTATTTTGTTGAGTTTGCTCCCACTACTATTGATGAGAATAAATTTGCTTATGTGGAGAGTAATAAAATTTATATGCTTGTGGATCATTAAAAGAATGCTTTATGTGTTAGTTATATTGTTGAATTCATTCATGATGCTACTGAAAATTATTATGAGAGAGGAACATATGCTTGTAAGTATTTCAATAATATCAAGTTTCCTCTCTTTATGTTCAAAGTTTTGAAGCTATGCTTGTTTTGCCTTCCTATGCTAGTTGATTCTTGCTCCCATAAATTGTTTGCTCACAAAATCCCTATCCATAGGAAGTGGGTTAGGCTTAAATGTGCTAGTCTTATGCTTCATGATGCTCTATTTATGTTTCAATTCCTTACTTTTATGCGAGCATCATTGAAATCATCATGCCTAGCTGAAAAGGCATAAAAGAAAAGCACTTGTTGGGAGACAACCCAACACTTTTACCTACTATTTTTGTGTGTTCACATGATTATTCTACTGTATTGATCATGTTTTATTGCTTTTGTTTCAATAAAGTGCCAAGTAAAGCCTTTGGGATCATGTTGGGTGATAGTTGATTTGATCTTGCTGAAAAATAGAAACTTTTGCGCTCACCAAAATAATTCTCATTTTTAATAGAAGAGTGTTTTCAGTTAATTGTTTTTGAAGAAGATTAGTAGAAAAATTTCTCACGTGGTCCAAATTTTTTAATAATTTTTGGAGTAGCAGAAGTATGGTTTGAGTACAGATTACTACAGACTATTCTGTTTTTTGACAGACTCTATTTTCAATGCATAGTTTGCTTGTTTCCTAGTTTCTATGGCTTATATTGCTCAATATAAATTGTGGAAATGATATGCTACATTAGGCATTGTGTGGAAACAATTATGAATCTTGTCTTTGACAATACCAAAGTGAAATTGCTGGCTCTTTATCATACTAACCTATCTCACGAAGTTTTGTTAAGTTTGATGTGATTGAAGTTTTCAAGTTTTGGGTGAGATGTCGATATGAGGAGAATAAGGAGTGACAAGACCCTAAGCTTGGGGATTCCCAAGGCACCCCCAATGTAATAGCCAAGGAAGATTCGAGAAACTAAGCTTGGGGATGCCTCGGAAGGCATCCCCTCTTTTGTCTCCAACAATATCGATAACCTTACTTAGAGCTATGTTTTCGTTCGTCACATGATATGTGTTCTGCTTGGAGCGTCAATTTATTTTGTTAGGATTTGCTTACTATTATTTAGAATAATGTTTTTCATCTTTTATTTCAATATGTGTTCTGCTTGGAGCGTCAATTTATTTTGTTAGGATTTGCTTGATGCTATTTATAATGTTTTTCATCTTTTATTTCAATAAAAATGGCAATTATAGCCTTTACTATGCTTATTTTGCAAGTCTATATGTTGCTGTTTGAAAACAGAAAGTTTACCGTTGTTGCAAAAATTCCCTAGAAAAGTCAGAACATGATAAAATGTTGAAACTTTTTGCACAATAAGCTCTGATAAATTTCTACAGTGTGTTAAATTTTCAGAATTTTTTGAGTTGAATAAATATTGATACTCTTGCATTCTTTACAGATTGTACTATTTTGGCAGATTGCTGTTATGTTTGCATTGTTTGCATAAATTTGCTTGCTTAATGATTCTATTTGAGGAGAGGAGTATTCAATATGCAGAGGCATTTAGTATGCAATGTTGAATAATAATTTTAGTTATTTGCTACATTAGAGAATGATAAGGTTTTTGCATTGGTTTATACTAACTTATCTCACGAGTTCTTGTTGAGTTTTGTGTGGATGAAGCTTTTAAGATTTAGGAAAACCGTGATATGAGAGGAATTAAGGAGACACAAAAGCTCAAGCTTGGGGATGCCCAAGGCACCCCATGATAATATTTCCAGAGGTCTCAAGCATCTAAGCTTGTGGATGCCCCGGTAGGCATCCCACCTTCTTCTTCAACAATTATCGGTTAGTATCGGTTGAGCCTAAGTTTTTGCTTCTTCACATGAGTTGTGCTATTCTTGGAATGTCATTTTTTTGCTTGTTGTTTTAATAAGATATTTAGATCTGAAAGTTCTAAATAAAATAGAGTCCTCAAATAGTTGCCAGGGAGGCTAGGTAAGCGGTACTTACATCCCGTCAACGAAGCTCTTTTCTATGGAATTACTCTTGTGCTTTACTCTTTCCTATGAGTAAATTGTTGATTAAATTGAATGTCATGAAGTTGAAATCATATCATGCCTAGTGGTAGCTTCACATTGGGTTTAGAAAGTGAAATCTTTTGAGGCTTGACAATCACAATATTGGTCATACATTCACGAATAATTAGTATAAGGAAGATAACTTTCACATGCAAATGCACTATCGTGGAAATCTTTTGTGATTGTGATCCCCCATCAAAATATTATATGCCAAAATTGTTGACGTTGGACAAGGAAGACAATGTAATGATTTATGTTTGTTCATATTCACATAGAAGTTATATTTTCATAGATCCTTCAACATGTGGTGCTTGCCCCCCATCTTTGCTAGCCAAAAATTCCACACCAAGTAGAGATACTACTTATGCATCCAAAACCCCTTAAACCCAAATCTTCTTTTCAAGAGTCCACCATACCTACCTAAGGATTGAGCAAGATCCTTCAAGTAAGTTGTCATCGATGCAATAAGGCAATAAAATTTGCTTCTAAAAGTGTAAGATCATTTAGTGTAAGAGAAAATTAAGCGTTTTTTTACAGAAAGACTGTAAGGGAACCCCCTACAGTATAATTGGTGCAACAAACCCAAATTGCAAGTACCATGCCTTGAATCTGGGTGGGTGGGAAGGCATCAGCCCCTTCCCGCCACTAGGCTATGCCTTAGTCTGCTTGTACGAACTTGTGATGGTAAAGCAATAAAAGCGACAGACTGCAAAATAAAGGTTGCCATCACAAGGGGAAATATAACGTGGCGATCTTTTGCACTAAAGGGTTGAGCATACAAACAAATAAGCGTGTGGCAACCTCTGCTTCCCTCTGCGAAGGGCCTATCTTTTACTTTTATGTATTTACTTTTATGCAAAGAGTCAAAGTTTTTCTCTCTATAACTTTTTATTTTTCTCTTTTGGCAAGCATCATGTGGTGAGGAAAGATCTAGGCACATATGTCCAATTGAATATGGGTAGCATGAGTTATTATTGTTGACATCACCCTTGTGGTGAATACGTTGGGAGGCAAAACAATAAGCCCCTATCTTTCTATGTGTTAGTTTGAAACGTTTTGCTCATGTGTATGCAGTGAATGTTAGCAATCATAGATGACTATATGATGGTTGAGTATGTGGAGCTCTTACTTAAACTCCGTTGAATAAGTTGAATTGTAATTTCTTGGTAACTAAGAAAATAGGTTATTGAGTTTCAAGAGAGTTCATTGTTTGAACCTTAAGATGTGATTTGGTTGCCACTATAACATGAGAAGCTTTATAAGAAAGAATTGATGTTATGATGCTAGGAAAAGTGATTGAATTGTCATTGATCAACCTTATGCAGTAGGAATTAAGCTTGGGGATGCTGATACGTCTCCAACGTATCTATAATTTATGAAGTATTCATGCTGTTATATTATCTTTCTTGGGTGTTTTATATCATTTATAGTAACTTTATATCATTTTTTGGGACTAACCTATTGACCCAGTGCCCAGTGCGAGTTGTTGTTTGTTGCTTGTTTTTTACATCACAGGAAATCAATATCAAACGGAGTCCAAACGCAACGAAACTTTACGGAGACTTTTTTGGACCAGAAGGAACCCAATGGGCCAGAGCTACACCTTGGGGATGCCGCGAGGGGGGCACAACCCACCAGGGCGCGCCAGGGGGGCCTGGCGCGCCCAGGTGGGTTGTGCCCACCTCGGTGGCCTCCCGCACCCCCTCTTTGCACTATAAATTCCCAAATATTGCGAAACCCTTCGGGGTTAACCTAGATCAGAAGTTCCACCACAGTAGGCCTCTGTAGCCACCGAAAAACAATCTAGACCCCATTCTGGCACCGTGCCGGAGGGGGGAATCATCTTCGGTGGCCATCTTCATCATCCCGGCGGCCACCACGATGAGGAGGGAGTAGTCCACCCTAGGGGCTGAGGGTTTGTACCAGTAGCTATGTGTTTAATATCTCTCTCTCTCTCTCTCTCTCTCTCTCTCGTGATCTATATCATGGGCTTTGTTAATATAGATGGATCATATGATGTTTCTCTCCTCTATACTGTTGTTGTGATGAATTGAATCTTTACCCTTTGAAGTTTTTTCATGTCGGATTGAATGTTCAGATTTGGGAACACATGATGTATGTCTTGTGGTATGAATACTTGAGGTGATAATGGGGTATCATATTGACTCACTTCATATACTTTATGGCAATCAATTTGCTGATTCCACGGTGATATTGGGGTAATCTATGCATAGGGGTTGATGCAGGTTTTTATTATCTTCTCTCTGATAGAAACTTTCGGGTCTCCTCGGAGTTCTTTGTGTGGATTGAGTATTATGAATATGAATTTGCTTTGGTGTTATTTTAGTACGAACTCTAGAATAGATCGAACGGAAAGAATAGGTTTGTGTTATTTTAGTACGAACTCTTGAATAGATCGAACGGAAAGAATAGCTTTGAGGTGGTTTCGTACCCTACAAACAATTTCTATCTTTTGTTCTCCGCTAATAGGAACTCGGGAGTGATTGTTTATTGCACTTTGAGGGATAACCATATGATCCAACTATGTTAGCACTGTTGAGAGGTTGCACTAGTGAAAGTACGGACCCTAGGCCTCATTTTCAAGCATTGCAACACCGTTTTTGTGCCCGATTACTATTTGCTACCTTGCTATTTTTATTTATTTAGATTATAAAAATATATTTATATCATCCATATTACACTTTTATCACCATCTCTTCGCCGAACTATTGCACCTATACAATTTGCCATTGTATTGGGTGTGTTGGCGACACAAGAGATTTTCTTGTATTTGGTTGCAGGGTCGTTTGAGAGAGACCATCTTCATCCTACACCTCTCACGGATTGATAAACCTTAGGCCATCCACTTGAGGTAAAATTGCTACTGTCCTATAAACCTCTGCGCTTGGAGGCCCAACACATGTCTACAAGAATAATGTTGCATAGTAGACATCATTGTGTTGTCGTAGAAGTGTTCCATGACATTACCAAAATTATCATCACGGAAGTGTCCCCTTCCATGACGATAAATGCCGTGTCATGGAAGTGCTTTCTTTAAGGGTGACCGACACATGGCATCCACCGTAATGGGTCGCTGCTAAGCTATCGGGTCCGGTTTTGGATCCGGTAACCCGCTAACCGCCACGACCAATGCCGATTTTCCACGTGTAAAATTATCATTGGCTGACGGAACCACGTGTCAGCTCCGCGTTGGCACAGGTGTCACTCATCCAATGGGCGAGATGCGCCTATGATATGTTGACACGTGGACCGGCCCAAAAGTGGCCCATAAAGATTAAATGGGATGGCCCAACTAAAGGCCCACAAGTTTAAGCGGACCATAATGGGCCGTCCCAGCTAAAGGCCCATAAGATTTTGCAAACCATAATGGTCTGGCCTTGCTAAAGGCCCAACATTCTCAGTTAAGGCCCGTACGGCTAGTGTCAAATTGGCCTGTCAACGGCCCGTCCTAAACTTGTCATCGTCGCGGCCCATGGTCACATTTGTCCCGTTAACAGTCTGCTAAGTATTTGTGCCAAATTACGGCTCCGTGTGTTTCCGGCCTGTTAAAGGTCCTGCTTCATTTGGGCCCATTTATAGGCCATTGAAACTTTCAGCCCATAAACGACCGTGAAGGATTTGGGTCATATTCGGCCATGTCTAATATTCGGCCTGTTAGAGGCCCACTATAGATTTGGGCCAGTTTCAGCCTGTTGTGACTTTCGGCATGTTAACGTCGAACGAAATCCATGGGCCATATATTGCCCAACGTAACATCGGGCCTATTAACGGCCCATATAAAAATGACACTAATTAAGGCCGACAGAACTTCCAGCCTGTTAAGGCCCGTGTAGTAGGTCGGCGCATTTACAGCCCGTCTGAATTTCGGCCTGTGAACGATCTGCATTGTAAATGGGCCACCATTTCGGCCTGCTAAGACCAGTGGGTTATTTGGCACAATCAGGGCCCAATCTCACCTTCTGCCTATTAAAGGCCCATGTTTTGTATGGGCTCGAGATATTTACACATGTAAACGGCCTATTGTTACTGAGGGCCCAAATTATGTTTAGGCCTGTTAAAGGCCCACTATGGGCACAGGCCTACCAGAAAAATATGAAAGCTTATGCTGATTTAGGCCCAGATATTTTTAGTGGGCTACATATAAATTTCGGCCCATAATCGTTTTTAGCCCAATTGGAATGGGCCTGACGAATGTTGGCATGTTGGGCTCCTACGAGGCTTTCGGCCAAATACATTACTAAGATAAACCTACACTATAAAAATAGTGTGGTAATTACTGCAGCCTTTGGTAGCATCATAAATGATGTATCAGAACAAAATAAATTCCAACCATACAACAAAATGCCTATTGGCATAAAGTTTACAGTCCTTGCAGATAAAAGCACCATCAGATGTATAGAAACACAGATCATTTGACCTGAGTGCTGATGTTTTAGGCTGTAGAATCTGATGGAGCAGCACGATCTTCCCCTTTTTCCGCCATTGCTGTTGAACAACGAAGCAAATGTCTGATAGTCTGGTTTCAAAACCATTCATATCTTGACGACATTTGTTAACCACTTTTCTTGTTTCTAAAACGACGTCCATTAGGGATTGGACTTTTGTCTGGAGCATAGATATATCACTCTGTCTAGCCGAAAGATTTTGTTCAGTAGGCGATTTGGACGAGGTTACTGTCGGTGTCAAAACCGGCGGATCTCGGGTAGGGGGTCCCGATCTGTGCGTCTAGGCTGATGGTAACAGGAAGCAAGGGACACAAATATTTACCCAGGTTCGGGCCCTCTCGATGGAGGCAAAACCCTACTTCACCTTGATTAATATTGAAGATATGGGTAGTACAAGAGTAGATCTACCACGAGATCATAGAGGCTAAACCCTAGAAGCTAGCCTATGATGGTATGATTGTGATTGTGATCGGCCTTCTAAGGGCCAACCTCTCTGGTTTATATAGAGACCGGAGAGGGCTAGGGTTTACATGGATTCGGTTACAAGGAAGGAAATATAATATCCGGATCGCCAAGCTTGCCTTCCACGCCAAGGAAAGTGCCATCCGGACACGGGTCGAAGTCTTGAGTCTTGTATCTTCATGCTTCAATAGTCCGGACGATGTACACAGTCCGGCTGTCCGGATACCCCCTAATCCAGGACTCCCTCAGTAGCCCCTAAACCAGGCTTCAATGACGATGAGTCCGGCGCGTAGTCTTGTCTTCGGCATTGCAGGGCGGGTTCCTTCTCCGAGTACTCCAAAGTAGTTATCGAACACTTGAACCGTGTCCGGATCCACAAAATGATCTTCACATGCCACCGTAGAGAGAATGGTATTTCACAAATGCAATCTGCTGACAATGTTTCAGGCAATGCGACGTATCATTACGGTCGGGTCATTATTCGAACATTTTTCCCACAACCAGCCACAGCGCATATTGCGAGGCGGTTTCCTTGACACGTCTTGTCAAAGCAGAGATCGTGTCCCCTTATCACGGGATTCTCGTCAATACGGGCATGAGTAATCCAACCGCACCGCTAATCGCGGCGAGCGGGAGGCAAACGGGTTCCACCAGGCAAGTGGGGAGGCGCAAAAAGCATTTACCGCCCCTATAAAGAGACAAGGTCTCTTTCTCTTTACCCACGCCTTTCTCCTTCCGCTAGCTCATTCCCCTCTTTTAGAGCCCTAACGCCCAAGCACTCTTCTTTTCCACCGAAGAGAGGTTTCCAAAGATGTCCGGAGCCGGAGCAGGAGGCAGATGGATGACCTCTACTGTCCGGGAGAAGGATATCAAGAAGCTCCGGGACGCCGGGTATCTGGCCCAGAAGATCGGCCACCGTCTCCCACCGGCGGGACAGGTCGTCCCCATTCCGGAACCTCATGAGAGAGTCGTGTTCCTTCCCCATTTTGTCTGCGGGCTTGGGTTTCCCCTGCACCCATTTGTTCGCGGAGTCATGTATTACTACGGGATTGATTTTCATGATCTTTCCCCCAACTCCTTCCTCAATATCTCGACATTCATCGTCGTGTGCGAGGCTTTTCTTCGGATCTCACCTCACTTCGGCCTGTGGCTGAAGATTTTTAATGTGAAGCCCAAGGTGGTGAGTGGCGAACACGCCGAGTGCAGCGGCACCATGGTGAGCAAGATGCCCAAGGCCGTTTGGCCGAAGGGCGCTTTCAACGACTCCGTCAAGGAGTGGCAGCAACAGTGGTTTTAGCACGCGGCAAAAAGTGGGCTGCAGCTCCTGAGTTCAGATCCGGAGCTCCACTGCGGCTCACGTCCTGGCCCAAGAAGGGCCCGAACTGGTCCTCGTCCGATGAGCTGTCATTGCTCCAGACGCGCGTCCAGAGTTTGGTTGACAGGGTCGTCAAACTCGTCGACGTGGTCGAGGTGATGCTAGTTCGCCTAGTTCTCCCTTGTCAGCGCCGAGCCTGCCCTCTGTGGGAGTTCGACCCAACCGAGCACCAAACCCTTCAGGTGCTCTACGACTCCTCCCACAAGGATATCTGGAAGGTGCTCTTCAAATCCATCAAATTGTGGCTGGGCTCTACCGAGGACTGTGGGTATCAATTATACATGCTGCAAGTCCGGTAAGTTACAGCCACGCTCTGTCCATCCATGCTTCGGTTGGCATGTCATGAGAGAGACATCTTAATCGTGTTTCGTCGTGACCTCAGGGATGGATAAAGAAGGTGGAGCGGATTCATTGTCCGGCCCCGCTGTCGGAGGAACCGGCCGGACCTCGTCTGACGAAGATGCTGGTCCCCTCGCCTTACGAGGCGCCAAAGAAGGAGGCCTCCAAGAACGTCAAGAAGACCCGTAGTGCCCTCCGTCACCGCGAGGCTTCGGACGCAAAATCCGAAGACTCAAGCGATGCTCCTT
Organism: Aegilops bicornis; assembly: GCA_021605145.1. Taxonomy (NCBI): domain Eukaryota; kingdom Viridiplantae; phylum Streptophyta; class Magnoliopsida; order Poales; family Poaceae; genus Aegilops; species Aegilops bicornis. The sequence continues at coordinate 296,040,538 of CM038673.1, read as the reverse complement.
CTTCGGAAGACGAAGAGGAAGAAGCAGAGGAGGACAAGCCTCACTCTGAAGACGGGAAGAAGCGTGCAGCTTCCTCATCTCTGGAGGCCGAATCTCGCAAGAGGAGAAAAGGTTCCCTCCCAGAGGCATCCACCACGGCTGCCGATAGCAGCCCGGAGTGGGATCCCAGGGCCCAGCCCCTGGAGAAGTCGTAAGTATACAAAATCTGAACACGCATATGCGTCCGGGATTGTTTTTGGGTATAGTAGTTTTAATTGTTGCTATATTTTGCAAATTCCGGCAAGGTTTCGCGCCGGACAGTCCTCATCCAAGGATTCGCTGAGCTCAAACGCCTTGGCGAGCGAGACGCCTCCAGAGGCCCCTTCCCCAAAGTCCCGGCGCGACACCGAGGTGTCGTCTCAACGGGGCCCGGACCAGGGGGGCATATCACTAGAGCCGGACACACGAGAGCGATGGCCCCTGAGTGTGCCGTCAGCGGGGGCGATCTTGGGTTCGGCCCACAGCCGGACAAGGTTCAGGAGACCTTTAAGGCTCCCGGGTCGGGCAAACAGCCACCTTCGACGGTGGGAGGCTTGCCTACTCCACCGGCGACCTCTGTTCAAGCAGAGTTGCCAGGCGGTCTATCGACAGCGTTAAAGAACGCGTCTATCATCGATGAACATCGGACTCGGTCCGCCGAGAGCGGGCTGAACGAGTCCTGCCTTGGCCTTATAAAGGCCTTTGAGGTATGTTTCCTAAGAAACCTTTGAGGAATTGTCATAATATGAGTAGTAGCCCCTGATACACTATCCGGCGAAAGAGAGGGAGCCAGGCAGGGGTTCAAATCCTCCATGGTCGTGGGAACTTGTGTTAATGACGTGTACCTCTTTGTTTGAAAACAGGCGTCTGCGGAGAAGACGATCGCTCATAATGCGGAAGTGTCCGAACTGAAGCGGAGCCTGGAATGGACTGAGGAAGAAATTGGCCGCGTGAGGAAGCAATTATAGGATAAGCAAGGTATGTTGAAACACTGTCTTTTATTAGGCACGAATAAGTAATTGCGCTTATTGAGAATTATTTGTGTTGTATGCCCTAGGAGCGAGTGCCGAATATGAGACACTGAAGAAGGTTGTGGATGATGCCAACGAGAAGGCTGCCGCCGAACAGGCACTTCGTGAAAAACACGAGGCCAGGGTTATCACAGCTGAGCGGGAGCTCCAGGAGGCTGTGAAGAAAAGCTAGGGCTTGGAGCATGGTGTAATAGGGAAAGAATCTGAACTCGCCCAAGCTCTCCAAGGCGCGGAAGATGCTCGGGAAGAAGCCCGAGGTGCTGTACGGGACATTCAAGAGGCCTGGAAAGTTGCGGCTGGTAAGGCCTTCTGTATTCTTAGCCATTTGTGCATGATAGTGGGAATAATTCTAAGCGGCAAGCTGAATTCATATTTTTCCAGGGGCGTTTGCGGATCTTCCTCGCAGCATATCAGATGCCGCCCAATTCTACTGAACCGAGGAGAAGAAGTCTGCGGAGAGGGATTTCTGGTCGCAGTATTTGGCACCGAACTATCCGGTGCCCTTTATCGATCAGTGAAGCAGCTGGTCGAATCACCTGAGCGGCCGAACTAGCCACGAAGGACTTGGTTGTCCGGCTATGGCGGTGGAGCCAATTCCGGCGATTATTCGCTCGTGAAGCGGATTGTGGGCGCTTTGTCCTTGGCTTGATCTTTGTTAGCGATCGGTCTGCATAGAGGGTGCACGTATGGCGTTTGCCGTGCAAAAGTGCATTGGGGAAGCTTGACGCGAGAAGCTGATGACTGAGGGGCCGCCAGAGGGTAAGGAGCACCGCAAGCCAGAACTGTACTATGAAGGTGTACTGAAGGGAGCCCGCCTTGCGGCGGATAAGTGTGCCAAAGACATTATATTTCCCTGAGGGCATTCGTGCCACATTTTGTATATATGGGATTATGGCATTTATATATTGCCTGTTTTGTTTGAACATATGTTCTTCCTGTGCGGCTGTTTATTGTATGTAAATCCTGAGAGTTGGCGGTCGGCCGCCTTTACGTAAAAAGAATACGGAGGTGTTCGGGATATATCTGAACGCTTTTTATCCCATAGTTGGGTCCTTTTACGGAGGCGTTTCTCACCACGAACCAGGCAATCGGACTATAAAGCTTTGTTACTCTCACTTAGCCATATGAATTCGAGTATGGTCGGCGCAGCCCCTAGTGTTCGGAAGGCCGAACTAGGGGCTCTATTGGCGCCTCATCAGAAGACCGATCCGCCGCACTTTGCATTTATAATGGCGTTGTGCGGAATAAATCTTTAAGGATTTTACAACCTCTCGAACAGCTGACCAGCTCTCGCTGTATCATGATAGTCGGTTTTCGGCTTTCTCTACTGAGGTGCTCGTCCGGCAGATCCGGGACGCGATCGCAGTAGTTCTCCCTGCGCTACCTTAGCCGATATAACGGAACGTAAGGTACCAAAACAAGGGAGCCGGGCAAACCCAACCAATGACCCAAGACATGGTTCGGAGCTGATGCATATAGTGCTATAAGTTCGGGGTGCCGAGCGACTGAGAAGGTGGTCGGACTTTATTGCCGTACTGTGAAGCCCCTGGCATAATCGGGTGTAACACGAGGTGTCGATTAAAAGAGACGGCCGGTAAGTGTTATTTAGGTCTACGCATTGGAGTGAGATGATATGTCTATGCATATGAGTACGATGTATGATTATGAAAAGAGGTGTTTTTTGGCGGAACCTGTGATGGCCGGACTGGAGGGAGTTGTGACTGGATCAAGATTGAATCCGGACTGCCTTCTTTTAGGGGGGGGCTCCTTGTGTGTCCTGGCCGATTCCACGTCACCAATCATGTTCTGCGTCAAAGTTAGTTTGTAAGGCAAATATTCGGAGGTAGCCGAGCGTCCTCTTGTGGTTGGTCCGAGGGCTCCTGATCGGGCCCTGGTAAACCCAGTCGTTATACCGTTGGGTAGCGCGGACTCCTCAGTTGGTGTCCGGATAGTTGGTTGTCATATCAAAATTTGATAGGCATGCGCGACTTGCTACTCCGGCAGCTTTTATGATTTCCGCCCTGAGGGCGGGGTTCGACCTTGCCCATAGGTGTGATTGCATCACATGGTGTTGGCCTGAGTGATTTACCATGTGGAATCTAGTCAACATGGTTCGTCCCGTTAGCATACGGTAAATTACCGCATGGTGGGAAGGTGCCGAAGATTTATTCTTTGGCGTAGCATTTTTTGGTGATCCGAAGACAACCGTTTAGGGCGATGGGCCAGAAGAACTTGGCCTTTGCCCCTAGCATCTTTTAGGAGATGTTGTTTGTGACTTCACACCTGCGGGGGTTTTATGTGTTATGGAGCCCCCGGTTTGCAACGTCCAGAGGTATTGCAATTGAGTTGTTGTGGTTAATGCGGTCGGGGGCGATCGGCCGTACTTTTATGCTATGGGGGGGGGGGGGGGGCTCTTGACCAGACGCCTCCCTTCATTGTTTCTGGCACACGACCAACCGCTTTGTTTTGAGGATCCAGCATTCTCTATTGGTATGCTTTGCCGTCCTTCTAGGAGTACCATGAATTTCACATGGTTGATCGAGTGTGTGGCTCGGGTCGGATAGGTCTGAGCTGTTCTTTGTCCGCTGACCAGACTGGGAGTTCTTGGAATTAGCACCAGCCTTCCTGACTTGACGCTTATGACCATTGTGCCGAGGCTTGAGGATGCTTCTTCTTGTGTACTTCGTATTGTTTTGGACTGTAGTGGTGTGTTGACGTCGGGGCATCTGCCTTGGGTTCTCCTGCTTAGGTTGGGGTGGCTGGTTGTGCCCTGTGTGCCCTTTGTCGGGGCGGTCGGGTCCGTACCTTTCGGTGGCCAGGACCTTGGTCCATCTGTCCACCATCAAATCTTGGTTAGCTTTAAGCTGCTGTTTCTTCCTTTGTAGGTTCTTTGCCGTGGCCATGAGCCGTCGCTTGAAGCGAGCTTGTTCCACTGGATCTTCAGGCACGCCCAATTCCTCATTGACGAGGCTTGCCTCGTCCTCGGAGGGGGGCGTATAGTTGTCCCTCTCCAAGTATCCTATAGTGGCCAGTCCGGCCTTCTGAAAGGCAAGCCGACTAGGGTTATATTCATCTTCGGCGCCATCCGGATTGTTTTCTTCTTCTGGGCCGGTATTCCTGTGGCGGGGCTTGGAGCGGCGCCGACGACGCCCATGATTTGCTTTTCTCCCTGAGGGATTATCCTCCGCTGCCTCATCGCCATTGGTTTCCTTCGGAGTGTCCGCCATATATATCATAGGGATAGGCGGCTGTACACCGTCCAGTGAGCGGTGGTTCATGTTCTTCTCCTGCATCGTCGTCCATATCGTCGATGTCTTCGGAGTCGAAGTTCAGTACCTCGGTTAAATCATTGACCGTGGCAATGAAGTGGGTGGTGGGTGGGCAACGAATTCCTTCATCGCCTGCCTCCCACTCGAGCCGGACATAGATTCGCCCCCGAGCCTCGACAAAGAGAGAGACTTTAATGAGTCAGCATGTCGCCAAAGGGCGAAGTCGAAGATATCTGCAGCGGTGAACTCCATTACCGGAGCCCAACCTGGCTCGGCTGGCTCTGGAGTCTGTGATCGGAACCCACCTCCGGATCTGAATCCGTGGGTCCGGAGTCATAGGTCACCACAGGTAAGACCGTGTTCGGCTCCATCGCCGATGAGTGCGCGACCTGCGGGGCGGGGTCCATCCTTCCGTCCTTAGGCAGCGCAGCCTGCTCCGGATTTAGGTCCGGGGCTACTGCGGGGGTGATACCCCGAACTTTGTCCGACAGCAGGTCTAAGCCGTGCTCGTCGTGACTGTCCAGCGCTCCTGGCATAGGCCCGAATCTGTCGAAGATCAAGTCTCCGCGAATGTCCGCCATGTAGTTAAGGTTTCCGAACCTGATCTGGTGGTCAGGGGCGTAGCTGTCGATCTGCTCCAGATGGCCAAGTGAGTTGGCCCAGTGGCGGTTACCGAACACGAAGATCTGTCCGGGGAGAAAGGTCTCACCCGGGATCGTGTTGTTGATGATGACTGGAGGAGCCATCGAGCCCTGTAGCAACGACACAGAGGAACTCTCAACGAAAGCACCAATGTCGGTGTCAAAACCGGAGGATCTTGGGTAGGGGGTCCCAATCTGTGCATCTAGGCTGATGGTAACAGGAAGCAAGGGACACAGATGTTTACCCAGGTTCGGGCCCTCTCGATGGAGGTAAAACCCTACTTCCTGCTTGATTAATATTGAAGATATGGGTAGTACAAGAGTAGATCTACCACGAGATCATAGAGGCTAAACCCTAGAAGCTAGCCTATGATGGTATGATTGTGATTGTGATCGGCCTTCTAAGGGCCAACCTCTCCAGTTTATATAGACACTGGAGAGGGCTAGGGTTTACATGGAGTCGGTTACAAGGAAGGAAATATAATATCCGGATCGCCAAGCTTGCCTTCCACGCCAAGGAAAGTCCCATTCGGACACGGGTCGAAGTCTTGAGTCTTGTATCTTCACGCTTCAATAGTCCGGACGATGTACACAGTCCGGCTGTCCGGATACTCCCTAATCCAGGACTCCCTCAGTTACCTTGACAACCAACCCAGAATTACGCAGGAAAGTGCTTTTTGCACTGTTAGTGGAGTGATACTGACGCACTGTAGCAAGAGGTGACATTGTGCCTGTGGTAGCCTCGTCACCTTGAGGTAGTTGTGCCTAGCTGTTCAATCATTTGTTCCATAGCTTGCTGAAAGTTTGAACTTGTAGATTAGTGTACCAGATAAGTTACTAATGAGACAAACACACACAAAGTAGGTTTCACGTTTATACATAACTTATTTTGGTGAACTACTGTAATACATTGGCATGTATTGTAGTGCCAACTACATAATAAAATCACATTCGGAACATATGTCCATGTAGCATGCCTACTGTATTGTCTATTTCCTCACATTCGTTGACATCTAAGGATAAAGAGACATGGTTTAAAGTAGGATGAACATAGTATGACATCATTCATATCATGGTCAAATAGATATAAAACAAACAAGCTATTGTATCATTATGTGCGCACGTGAACATCACAACTAGATTACAGATCAAGACCAAAAGAATATCCTTCATATCTTTTAAACCATGTAAGGTGAAATGATACGTTAAGACAACTGTGTATAAAAGTGAACAAAGTAACTGACATTAGCTGCAAACCAAGCAGTTAAATGAACACATCACAGTACCAATTAGTTCAAAGGCAGGAAGAGTAAGGACTTACAATAGCGGCTTGAACTAGTGTGCTCATGCCCTTCATCTTGCTGGTGTGGCAATCCTTGAAGATTTGCACTGCATTCGGTTCAGGTTCTTCTTGGTCTGCACAGGCTTTCCTCTGGATTTGGAACAAGTCAATATAGATACAATAATATGGCACAGAAAAAAGAAGGAACTAGCAGCTATTTACAAGATCCTCGCAGTGTGCAATATAGTGACGAGATCATGTTGTCTGTTGGAATTTCACTTTAGAACGGTTGGTCTTGTTCTTCAAACAGTTAGCCTAGAAGAAGATACACTTGTAAGGCACATACATAAATACAAGTTTAATATGTGGTCTGATCAAATACATATACCCTACCTGATACTTTGGATCAGACTAGTGTTTAACAAGGGTTGTCGAGTCTTCATCTGTAATATATTCCACTAGAGATGTTTGGGCGATTTCATTGTTAGCCTTGCCTTCAAAGTGAGATTTTCTAAGGTGGTACCGATCTTTGTCATGAGCGGTATCAGAAACATGTGTGCATGATTGTTTAGTTGCATCATCTTTCGGATCCAACTTGAACCTCATCTGTTGAAAAAAGAATGTGAGTCTTATTAGGAGGAGCTAGAAAGCATGGGACAGAGCAAGACAATATTACAAATTGCGATGAATAACATTACTTACGGATAAATGGTCAGGGAAGGTGATAAACTAGGTATTGTATTTCTCATTGTATTGGATCCACGTTGGGAGGATACGTGCATGACACCCAACGGCAACGGCTGCCTCCGATACTAACTTGGCTGACTCTGTAGCATCACGTGGCCTTTTTAAACCTGCCTCAAAATGGATCTCCATTCTTCCTCCTTTAGATTTTGTTGATCTGTCAAGCATTATCCCTGATGTCTGCTTCCGCTTGCGCCGTGGTGCTAGTTCAACAACGAATATGGAAAGTGTTAGTGCACATCGAATTGTGAGTGTACATATAAAGGAGCATGCAACTGCAACTTGACTCGGTCAGGTACCATCTTGGCGTTGATGCTCATGAGGTTCATCTGATCTTGCCAAGTCCTGTTGTGTCAGTAGTGCTTCAGAAGTAGTGTTAGGTGTGAAGCCAGCTTGGGAACTGGCTAGTTCCCGAGCAAACGAATGAGTAACTCGTTGAGACGCTGGTACAGTTGAAGCGGATGCTGCAGCTGGTGGAGCAGTTGATACTGTGTTTGTAGATTTAGCCGGTGGACTTGGACCTTCTACTGCACTATAAGTACCAACAGAATCTCGAGGGCAGATCCTTCTCCGTTTCACCCGACGAGTAACACCATTCCCTACTATATTCTTTTTCTTGCTCTTTTTTGACTTTACTATGTCAAGCCATACCGACAACATAAAAGAATAAAATCGCTCTTCAGAACTCATTGATGCATGATACAGACAAGCAAAACTTTGATGCAAGACAACCGTATGAGGATGGAATATGTAAGAAAAATAGGACGGCGTGACATATTCACAGCTATGATGTGTAAACTAAGCAGAAGGATTTTGAAGAAAATAGAAGTAATGCAAGGTATACACCATATGAAAGATGCAACCAATATCACTCTGCCAAGTTAAAAGTGTCTTGACATAAGTGGCATTTTGAAAAATTAGAATCAGTACAACATAGAAATCAATGCAAGATGCAACCACTATCAAACGGCCATGTTAAAAGAATCCAATCATGAGTGACTGATGCGGGATACACAACAGCAGTACTTTGATGTAAGAACATGATATGAGAGATAGATGTAGTGTATTCTAGACACAGAAAGGTATGTCATATGCACATGTATAACGTATAAATTCAGCATGTGCAATTTAATCAAAATAGAAGAAATACAGGCTAGACAACATATGCAACATGAAACCAATTATCACACTGTCAACTTAGAGCAAGCACCTGCGATGGTGGAGTACGGGAGATGAACTCATCATGTAGACTTGGGAGTTCAACTTCATTAGCAGTAGCAGTGGAAAATCTAGAGAGTCTCTGTTTGCGTCGGTCCGGAGGACCACCAACAGCCCCTAACTTACTATTTTCCTTCCTATTTTCTGATATTGCCTTATGAAGTCAAAACCACAAGAAGATGAATAAAATTAGCTCTGCATAACTGGTTGATGCATGATACAGATGAACACTACTTTGATGTAAGGCAAGCGCAGGATAGGAGGATGGAATATATACAAAAAAGACAGCATTGCATATTCACACGTACGATAGGAGGATGGAATATGTATGAAAAACAGTAAGCAGAAGGCATTTCAACGAAATTAGAAGAAATGAAAGCTAGGCACCATATGAACATGCAGCCAATATCACTCTATGAGGTAAAATGTGTATCGTCGTAAGTGGCATTTCAAGAAATTAGAAGCAGTACAAGCTAGAAGACAATGCCAGATGCAACCTATATCACACTCCCAAGTTAAATGTGTCTTATGGGTAAGTGATTGATGCAATTCAACAAAATCAAAAGCAATACAAACTAGACATCATATGAAACACGCAACCACATATAACAGTTGCAAGTTAGAGCAAGCACCTGTGATGGTGGAGTAGGGGAGATGTGCTCATCATCAACACGTATGTTCTAGAAACAGGAACATGTGTCATATTCACAGGCATTATGTGTAAAGTAAGCAGATGCAATTCAACAAAGTTAGAAGCAATACAAGCTAGACATCATACGCAACATGAAACCACATATAATAGTGCCAAGTTAGAGCAAGCACCTGTGATGGTGGAGTAGGGGAGATGTGTTCATCATCTACAGCTACGTTGACTGTCCAGCCTTGTGTTGTCTTGCGAATCTTGTTGGGAGGATGACAGAGTAGAATCTGTAGAGACCCTCTGTTTGAGTTGCTCCGAAGGACCACCATCATCCACTGCTGGACTAATTTCCTTCAGCTGTATTGATTTTGCATTGTGGAGTCAAACCAATAAGAAAAAGGAATAAAATTCGCTCTTTAAAACTCATTCATGCATGATACTAACGAACACTACTCGGATGAAAGGCAAACACATGATACGAGGATGGAATATGTATGAAAAACAGGAAGGCGTGACATATTCACACCTATGATGTGCTAACTAAGCAGAAGGCATTTCAACAAATTAGAAGCACTGCAAGCTAGACACCATATGAAGGTGCAACCAACACTAGTGCGCGTCAGTCCTAAACAAATGGTTTTTTACCCCTTTCCGCAACGGCATTTGGAACCGTCGCCAAGTGAGTGTGGGCGATAGGGGGGTCCTTCCCACACCCACCCGTAAATCGCTGTGATAGGGCCCCTACAAGATACTCCTACTCGTTTCTCGTTGCATTGCCATCGCAGTCGGTATTCTGTGGTGCTACGTTTACGATGCGCGGCCCATCACAAACGGTTCACTATTATAGAACGTGTATGATGCGCGGCCCATCACAAACGGCTCACTGTTAAGAAGATAAGCTAATCGTTGTACGAGCGTCGGACAGGATTATGAAACGTTGGACCGTCGTAACATCGTCGTACACGACAACTATCACACACACTATTCTGTGGTGCAACGTTTACGATGCATAATTCCTCAGAAACAGTTCATGGTTGTGAATGTGTATGATAAGGCAACTAACACAAATGTTTAGTTTGCCCGCACCGTTTGTGATATTGTCTGACATCGCACACGCTTTGCAAACGGCACCTGTGTGCATGCTTCCAAATGTTTCCTCTCTGTGAACCGTCTCCGATTATGGTGCATATCGCAAACGTTTGTGTTTTACCAACCGTGTGTGCCGTAACAACCTGGAGAGCGTAATTTCACCGTAATTTAATTGCTGCTTTTCCAAATTGTACTGGATTTGGATTTAAATTTGAATCTATGCTACATCTTTATTCATATCCATCAGGGTCAAACAACCAATGCATTGTTCGATTCATAGGTACATATGTTCAAGAATTACATAAGAACCAAATAAAGAATGATGAACCATAGTTGTATACTTGTACTATCAAAGACGGTAAAGAAAGAGGCGAAATATATTATGGTTGCTGAACAAGGTGAAGCGGAATGCCCATATTGTGCCCTCCTCCATGCAGAAGGCACGCACGAATCTAGTCCAACCCCTTGTGATGGCCAACCGCCCATCCTTCACGGTCATCATGAAAACATCTAGATAATCATCGTGTTCTGGTAGAAATACTTTAACCTTTGCATGCCCACCAATCATATAGTTTGAGATGTAATCTTGAGTAAACTGCTTTGGCAACCACTGCAAAGGAAAAACATTCATACATTGTCATCTAACACAACTCATTATGGGCACTAAAAAGAAGGCTGCAGAGTTCTTACTTACCATCCTACAGTTCGTTGTTGTCTTGCATAAAGTGTAAACAAATAGTTTAATTGCCATCTTTGGGCCCATTTTACTAACAATCTTTATCAGCTTCCTCACTTGATGCTGGTTCATCGATGTCTCATTGCCCCATACGCAGAAAGGGTCGAAACGCAGATCTTTACCAATGACATATGTACCTAAAAGCACCAAGTTGATATTAGAAGCTAAACAGCAATTGCACAATGATGTAGTACAACACTCTTTTATAATATGTCTATACACATCCGTATGTGGTAGTCCATTTGAAATCTCTAAAAAGACAAATATTTAGGAACGGAGGGAGTATCTTATGACATCCAATATACTCACATATTAGTGAATTAACATCTTATATTATGGGCCGGAAGGAGTTTAGTTCATTCTTACAAATTATCTGCTGCTCTATCCATGGGTTACAGTTATTTTGAGCTAGTTCGGGCTCAAATAGCCCTAAAGTATATCTAAACATGAGGGCTAGTTTGAGCTAGTTGCATCTATAACCCACCCAAAAAACTAGTATTCAACCCAAGAGGTGCTAATTGGAGCTTGTTCTCATAGTGCATTTATTGTCAATCTAACCCTGCCATCCAAACAACTCTTTGGATGGAGTTAGTTCAGGGTTAGTAATGAGCTAGAAACTAACTCTAACCTCTAGCTAAGTTTGAGGAAATGGCGCGGGTACTAAATTTTTTACTACGCGGGAGTCAAACGAGGGAGTGAAATGCCGGGCTACTGAAATTTTTGATGATAGTGCATCACACACGGTCCGGAGATAACAATCGTGTGTTATGAAACAGAAAAACCCTCGAGGCGGGCAGATATTTTTGAGACGGGGAGCCTTGTCGAGCCCAATGTACTATGAGGATGTGTGCATGACAGGTGCACCGGAGTGGCACACGGTTAGTTTGAGTGAACCGTGTCTGTTGCGTCATCCGACTTGTTTGATGTTCATAAATTTGGTGAAAAATGACGCGGGAGAGGGTCAGAACACGAACACACTTGCATGTGGACCAAATTTATGTATCAAAAGGGTGGTTTGATTTTCAAATACCAAATGCAAACTTCGGTGTGGCCCCTCTCTCGCAAAGCGCATGGTATTGCTTGCCCCCACCCCCCCTCTTATCGGTACGAAGGGAATCCTAAGCTATGAATGCATGCCCTCTCCCCCTCAACCGAGGTTCCCCTAGAAAAGTGTGAAGTAGCTAGCAGCCCCCCTCCTCCCTCGTGTTGGCATGAAGGGAATCCTAAGCTATGAATGCATGCCCCCCAACCGAGGTTCACCTAGCAAAGTTTGAAGTAAAGCTAGCAGCCCCCCTCCCTCGTGTCGGCATGAAGGGATTCCTAAGCTATGAATGCATGCCCCCCCAACAGAGGTTCACCTAGCAAAGTGCGAAGTAGCTAGCATCCCCCTCCCTCGTGTCGGCACGAAGGGAATCCTAGCTAATCTATGAATGCATGCCCCCCCCCCCAACCGAGGTTCACCCTAGCAAAGTGCGAAGTAGCTAGCAGCCACCCCTCCCTCGTGTCGGCACGAAGGGAATCCTAAGCTATGAATGCACATGCCCCCCAACCGAGGTTCACCTAGCAAAGTGCAAAGTAGCTAGCAGCCCCCCTCGTGTCGGCCTGAAGGAAATCCTAATCTATGAATGCATGCCCTCCCCACCCCAACCGAGGTTCACCCTAGCAAAGTGCGAAGTAGCTAGCAGGCATCCCTCCCTCATGTCGGCACGAAGGGAATCCTAAGCAATGAATGCACATGCCCCCCCCCAACCGAGGTTCACCTAGCAAAGTGCGAAGTAGCTAGCAGCCCCCCCCCCGCCCTCGTGTCAGCACGAAGGAAATCCTAAGCTATGAGCATGCCCCCCTCCCTCCCAACCGAGGTTCACCTAGCAAAGTGCGAAGTAGCTAGCAGCCCCCACCCCCCTCGTGCCGCCAGGAAGGGAATCCTAATTAACCTATGAATGCATGCTCCCCCCAACTGAGGTTCACCTAGCAAAGTGTGATGTAGCAACCCCCCCCCCACACACACACACTTTCAGTCAGCGGGCCATAGAGGCATATATCTCACCAAGATGGATCATAAAACGGGCCAAGAATAATCCACATTGGTCGTACAACCTCTCTCTTGTTGTTGGTCAAAGTGATGGCCGTCCATGCGACCCCGGAGATGGGCTAGCTCACCAATAATCATGCAAGTAGCTAGTCCCCGAAGACAACCATTGCATGCATGTGGCCCAAACATATGTATGGAGAGGTGTGTTTTTTAGTAACAATGGAACAACTTTGATGTGGCACCGTGATTTCGAACTAGAAATCCCCACACTGAGTGAGGGTTAGGTTGACGATGCATATGTATGTTACACCACACTTCAAGCCAACGACGGGGATTCATATATGCATGCATGTGTGCATAGTATATGTGCTCAAACTTAATTAGGTCTGAATCTCACCATGACCTATACTACGATAACACGAACGAAATGAAGAATCCGCCATGGTAACCTATCTTGTTGTTGGAGAAGGTGATCATGGATGTCCACGCGGGCCCACGAATATATAGGCTTGTCGTCGATAACCACGCGAGGGAGTGTATCGTTCGAAGGCAACCACCACATGCATATGTATGGAGGTGATGCGTGCATGCATGTTTGAATACAGAACATTGATCTGGCGCGTGTGTCAAAAAACACTTGCTCCCCACACAGAGCAAGGTCGGTTCATGATGATGTCGTTGTACTAGCCACTTCGACTCGATGGGAGGGATTCATGCGTACACATGCATGTGTGTGTGCTCAAAGTGTATCATGCATGTCATCCCAGAGCAAAAATAATAATCCCTCCTAAGTCAAATTAACTTGTCTTGTTGTCAGGCAAAAAGAAGTGATGGACCAAGCGGGCCCATAGATGGAAAGCATCGATATCGCTGATAACCGCTTAAGTGGGTGCGAGAGGACAACCACAACCGCTTTTGCATGTGGGACAAACATATATTTGTTGAATACCCAAAATGCACAACTTTGATGTGCCACATGCCTCAAAAACCGTAAACCATGCACCCACACAGAGTGAGGTTCATATCAAGCGTATTATATATGATGGTCCCCTTCCCCCCTCTTCACCGCATACTATATGCTCCTGCCATAATATATGTACAACCCAAAATAATCCTCATCGATGGTGAAATTAATTAACCTCTCCCGATGTAGGTCAAAGTGATGCATGCATGCATGCATGCATCGACGATGGCCTCGTGGGCCCACAGATGGAGGCGTCACACGTGAGTGTCCTGGATAGGATATATATATGAATGTGCCCCAAAAAGGTGTTGTGTGATGTTTGAATAACCAATTTCACAATTCTGATGTGGCACGTGCCTCAGTAACCAAAAAGTCCCGACACTGAGTGAGGTGTACTTGTTCACGAACGCATACGTGTAGTATATATGCTAGTCCCCTCCCACCTCTTCGACGCGTAACATATACCACCATAACACAAACAAAAAATATTCTACCTTGCTGGTCAAATTAACCTGACTGTCGGCTGTTCGTCAAAGTGATGGACGACGACCTCACGGGCCCACAGAAAGCGTCACACGTGAGTATCGAGTGTCGTGTAGGACAACCATCGACTGCATGGGGCCAAAACATTTATGTATGAAAGGGTTTTGTAATGTTTTAAATAACGATTTCACGACTCTGATGTGGCACCAGCCTGCCTAACAAAATGGCCAACCCACACGATGGCTCACAACTCGTAGTGTACTGTGAGCCACCCGCCACCCCCAGATGCACACACCCACACACACACACACACACACACACACACACACACACACACACACACACACACACAAACCGCGAATCCACCGCAACTACGATGCATGTTAAATTAATTATCCCACGGTGAAAATACATGTTACCAAAGGAGGGACGTTTTAATTTCAAAAAAATCACAGAGATCATTAAGACGTTTTAGTACATTGATCCATTGATTTTCTATGGGTATAATGTGCAAAAATCAAATTTGATCTACGTGCACACGTGACAGTGCACCTAAATGGATTGCGAAAAACACATGTGTCTCACAGGGTGCATGTTTACTCCCCGTGCAACAAATTTCAAACATTGAGAATCTTGATTTTTAAATTCTAGTACATCCAAAACTTATGTGAAGTTCATGAAACTTATGTGTTGCCATATGTACACAAATACAAAGTGGCATTGTACTTTTTTTGTCAAATTTGAGACCAGTTTTGGTGTAATCTTTATCTAATTACAGACGGGAGATTATTAATAATTGGGAACCAATACCCCAAACGGATTATTTATTCGAATCGTGAGCGTTAGACCAACAATGGATGTGTGGCATGCTTCGGTTAAGCAATAAAGCGGCAACATTAATCATCCAAACAGAAAAACAATATACGTGTCGCCGCACGACCGTGTGGCATGCGAGTAGGTGTGAGTTGACGGGACGCATGCGAGCAGTCCGCCGCACAGGCAGACGGGGAGGCGTGCGTGCAGGTGTGTGAATTGACGGAGGCGTGCTCGCTGCACAGTGTCATCGGGAGGCGTGCGAATAGATGTGTGAAACTTTGGTAGGCATGCCACCAGTCCGGTGCGCAGGCTCACCGGGAGGCGAGCCATCGGTTTGACCGCCGCCCGCCTCTCTCCCACAACTCCCACTACTCCATATTAATTGTGCGCCCGAGCGGCCGCACCCCCCATCCTCGCTACGCACACACAATCCTCTCTCTACGCTTGCATCCTCGACGCCGCTCTCAGTCCTCAAAGCCGTCAGTGTATGAGGATGCCGCCGAAGCGCCCCATCGGAGTGAGTGGCGATGTCGGGGCTGCTAAAGCTATGGAGCACAGCGTGGAGATGGAGACAGAGGTTGCCGTCACCGCCGGCGATTTAGTGCTGCACCCTGATGTAGTCGACGACGTCGAGCTTCCACAGCCAAAGGCGTAGTTCCACATCGACTCCGACGACCACTCGAGCGACGACTCCGAAGACAACAGACAGCTGGTTAGTCATCTATACCCATTTATGTGTCAAATAGATCATAGGGTTTCTCTGGTTACTCCTGCCTCCCCCTTTTTGGAATAGAAATCATGTGGTTATGTTCTCCCAATCCATGAAATCTGGGTAAGTTTCATTAGATCCGTGTAGTATATTGATTGTTTGAATGGTACAGGTGATAAGTGATTAGTTGTTTCATCTTTGCAAATGATTTCTGCTAGTAATCCGAGTAGGGTTAGTGTTCATGCTAATAATTCCTAGCCAGGACTTGACAATTGATTTTGAATGACCTACATATGTTTGTGTTGTTATTTTCTTCAAGATTGGTCTGTACATAGACGACTGTGCTTAATTGAACCATAATCTCTGGATATGTATAAATAAATAGCCATAAATTCCTAATCCTACTTCATGGCATGTAATCAATGATTTGATGCCAAATTTGTTTTACTATTTGTATAGGTGTTGTCTGACGATGTGGACAGCGAGGATGAAGATGCCGAGAGGAGGTACAAGAGGCGAATCCTGAGGGAGCTTTATGCGGGAATGCATAACAGGCGTATTAGGACCTGGAACGACGGCTATGGGTGCCCATTTTGCAACCACAAGATTCATGACGCGTATCTAAGTATTCTGGCGCATGCAAGAGGACGGGCCGTTGGCTCCTTCAAGTAGAAGTATTCTCGCAGGGTGGCGCACGACACGTACGCCGAGTAACTGGAGAAGCTTCAGGATCGTATCGGCCGCATGTGAGATGAGATGTGGGATGGATCGAACTATGTACGCTTGAGTATGCTTAATGACGGTTGAACTATGTACTTATGGTTGAACTATGCTTGTGTACGTGTACTCTTATTATCTGTGTCTGAGTATGTTAAATATTTTGCCAAATTTTGGTAAAAATTACAACGGGGGACCAATAAACTAGGACGGAGGTAGTACGTCAATCACACACGGTTCCCAAAATTGGAACTATGTGCAATGACTTTCATTTTGCCTGCTCCGTCAATCACACACGGTTCATTCTAGCAAACCGCCGCCCCCAAAATTCTTTGTGGGACAGAAAACCCTCATTACCCAATTCAAAAAAAAATCTCACCATCCCCACGTCACAAAAACCCTCACCCCGCCCGCCACCCCCTCGGCCCCTCTGGTATGTTCCCCATTCACACCTGCACAAGCACCTCCGCGCCTATGCCATGGCACCGCCTATCGCGGCGGTAAAGACTTAGCTCGACGGCTGCTGCCGCCGCCAGGCTGCCGGCAAAGCCCACCACATTTCGCCACGTCCGCTTGCCGCCGCCTATCGCCATCGACTTTCTCGACGCTGTTCACGGTCGACCTAGCTCCACTCGGTTGCCGAATCTGCCGTACTGAGGGTTCTTTCTCTTGGACGACAAGGTAACTAATTTAACGAGATATTATCTCATCTCTTATCCCAGTTCATTTGCCTCCTTTAATCACCAGGCGGAAATTGTCGTGAATTCATTTTTATTCGAGCTGATTTGAGGGTTTTCTTTTATTCATAGAATGTACAGTGCACCGACACTTCAGGACTTGGCGACCGCCGCCAGATATTCCATCTCATCATACCAGATAACTTGAGGATGTGCGCAGTATGTTCAATCTCACCCTAAATCGGTTGGCATGGCCTACTTTCCTGAACATATTCGAAATATTGCTACATTTGGATAAAAGGTGCCACATGCACCATATACGTCAAAGGGGATTTTTTCCCCTCTTCTTTCTATATTAGGCAAATTAATGATGTATTGTTCTTTCGATTACTCTCATATTTCCATGACATCATGTTTACCCCATCTGTTTAATTATAGACTTTTGTCCTTCGATTTCACTTGATGTATAGTTCTTTCAATTTGGGCCCATATTTGCATGTTACCATATTTTTTTAACAATCCTACCATTTTCTCCAGGACATCCCTCGATATGCAACACATTATGTAGTGCACAATTTTTCCCTTTACATACATCAAGGCTCCACGAATGTCATACTCCACACAAACCATGGATTTACAATCATTGCTATTGTAAGACTTGATGAACGTGGTGACTCCTATTTTGGCACTGGCTTTTGGAATGAAATTGCAAAGTTTTATGTACTGAAAGCTGGCACTAAAATTGCACTACACATAGAAGGGCCTGGTCATGAGATATATGCTAACTTCCCCGACAAAATCATCCGTCCAGACTTTGTTTGAAGTAAGTTTTCTTTTCAACTATCTGCATATGTTGACTTACCCAGCAATGTCAAATGAATTGAGTAGTATTTAAGCAACCAATTGTTATTCCCTTTTCTTACTATATTCCTACCTAATAACTTCCAGTTACCAATACACTTTTCTATTGCCCTATTTTAACTAAATATTCACTGTACTCCCATTTCTATCAAAAAGCGCCGCTGACAAGGAGACTCCAGAGGTGGAGAATGGGGCTGCCAACAAGCAGAGGCTGGGCGAGCTAGAACCGCAAGCGACTCCAGAAGGCCTAGACTTAATCAGCAGCCTCCCCGATGATATGTTGAGAGTCATCATCTCCCTCCTCCCAATCAAATATGGGGCGCGGACAACCCTCCTTTCCCGGCGGTGGCGCCCCCTATGGAACTCCAGCCCTCTTCACATCATCGACACCCACGAGCTCTGCCATGGCTATCGCAAAAGCTTGGACGCGTTCTCCAAGATCCTCGGCAGTCACCTTGGCCCAACCAAAGGCCTTAGAATGGGCAAATTCCGTTCCAACGGCAAGGGCCGAGCCAAGCTTGAGGACTGGTTCCGATCCCCCGCCCTAGATCAGCTCGAGGAGCCCACTTTTGATGATGGGCGTATGCGGACGCTGCCAACATCTGCACTCCGCCTCGCCCCATGCTACGCGTCGCCAAGTTCAGTAACTGCCATTTCCTTCCCTTTAATGACGCGCCCGCTCTTATTCTACCACGACTGAAGCACCTCGAGCTCGTCCTCGTCTGTCTCTCAAAGGGTGACATGGAGCGCCTGCTCCGTGGCTGTACTGCACTCGAGTACCTTTGTCTTCAGGCTATCAATGGGCTGAGTACCTTCCACATCACCTCCATACCTCTCCGGACTATTTATGTGTGTTGCTGGTGCGGCAGGAAGACATCACAAAAGGTGGACCATGGTATGGTCATCCAAGACACACTTGCACTTCAGAGATTACTTGTAGTTGATCAAGAAGGTCCAACAATAATCAATGTCATTTCTGTGTGGTGGGCTACTCGTTTGACAAATACTCCGAACTTGTTATTGGATCCACACCCGTTCAGGTACAATAGCCGCCTTCTACCTCTCCTTCTACAAATTAACATTATTCCTAATTTTGAAGGTGTTTCTTCGTCTGTCATTCAGAAAATGATTCCGACAAGCTTGACCTCGAAACTGCGCACAGTGAAGGTCTTGGCACTAGAATCTATCTTGCCCAACCTGGAGCAAGTTGTCATTTTCCTGAGATGCTTTCCGTGCCTGGAGAAGCTATATATCGAGGTGATGTTCCTTTCTTATTAAATGTTAACCATAAGGGAGTTCAATTTGTGACAACTTTTTCCAAGTTTACAATGACAATGTACTACGATTTCTGAAGGTTCCTTCGGAGGATTTCATTACATACATGCCCCCCCCCCCCCCATATTGCTTGCTTCATCCATATGGTTACATTCAATAAGGATTTCTCCTTTGGATTCATCTGTACTAGTTTTCTTAGGGAACTTTTCATCCACTCCAACCTCTTGTGAAGAAGGATACATTTTTCTATAATGTAATCAAATGCCCATGTTAATCATGTCAGATCAAAGATGGCATGTTGGTGCATTTTACAAATCCTGCAAACCAAATAGCTAGGCCCGTAGTAATGTTCAAAACTGCGTGTAGGCACTAACACATTTTCTTCTTTTGCAGATAATATTAGGCCTAGTGGTAGATAATTTGATACAATATAACAATCACTGGAATTCCTTCTACGGTTGGCGGGCGCGGGGTTGTGCAAAGAGCGGGTCTAGGAGCCAGCACAAAGATCATTTACCCAGGTTCGGGCCACGAGGATGCATAATACCCTAGTCTTGCTTTGGTGTATATTTGAGTGTTCTGGAGATTTTGAACTTGCTACAATGCGTGCGTCGTCCAAAAGATCTGAATCCTCTCCAAGTACGTCGTGGGCCTCCTTTTATAGGCAAAGGGGCTGCCACAGTGGCACACAGGAGGTGGAAATTTATATAGTGCACAAGCTTATCGCCTGTCATTACAGGACAAAGTGCATTAAATGCGCTACTTAGGTGTCCACTTGCTTTATCGAGGGGCGATAACGAGGTCCGTCCCGTCCGTCGCCGCTCCGCCTTGCTCCGGCACGTGTCCAGGCCAACGAGGCATGCAGCGCCACGTAGGCTGGCAGGCTGCTGAGTTGGCATGGTGGTAGGGTCTTCATGAAGATCTGCATGCCACCACGCAGGTGCTTGCTGAGTTGGCCTAGAGGCCGCACGTCACCACGCAGGTGTTCGCCTAGTTGATGGGCTGGCAGCTGCATGTGAACGGCGGCGGAGCTTTGGCGGATGTGGGCCTGGCTGCGGCCCCGCGGATGTCTTTGGCGAGACGCTTTCCGGGGTCCTGACAAGGGTCTTGCCGTGGCATCGTGGTCGTCCCCGGCAAGGGGCTTTCCGGGGGTCTCGTGGGTATCCTCAGCAAGGATCTTGTCGAGGATCGTCGTCTTCTGATTCTCATCTGATTTTGTATGCTTCTGGTTTTCACAAAGATCTGCATGCCACCAGGGAGGCGCCTCCTGAGCTTTGGTTCCAATGTGGTTGAGGGCATCGGGACTCTTAGGCTCGAGGATGGCAGCCCTGCTGGTGCTGGGCAAGTTGCCCCGGCAAGGCTCTTGCCGGGGCTATGGAGGCCGCCCCGGCAGGGGCCTTGCCGGGGGAGTCCACCTCGCCCTTCTGCTCTTTGTGTTTCCGTCTTGGCGTTGATCTAGTCGTCTTGTGCCATTGCTTCCTCTGCCCTGCCAAGCGTGGCCAGGGGCATGGGGCTGCGACTGCCCGCGCACAAGTAAAGGGGTGCAAAAAGGGACCCCTACTTTTGCACACCGACTGCCTAGATCTGCATCTGTCAGAAATTACTATGAACTCCTACCTAGGGACCTTACCGGAGATTATATTCGCCAGGTTCTTTGTTCTAAGAGAAAGGGTGATGAAGGAAATGAGGTTTGCCCTACATTTATTTTGCAAAAATGAATGGTCTGTTGATCAGCGCGGCGCCTGTGGTAGAATGGAGTAGGCTCCAAAAATGCTGAATTTCATTTTGGAACTTCAGATGACAGAGTAATCGGAAGTCATCGGGTCAACCCCATACATGAATTCTCAGTGGCTGAGCCCTTTGCAAAAATTGTGAGGTTTCGAAGCCAGACTTAGAAGCGGTGATATTAGTTTGAACCTCTCTGATATCCATTTTCAGTGCAACAGCGCGAGCATTTGCAGCAGATGGGCTGAATTTCGTTTCTAATATCAGTTTGAACCTTGTAATCTTCGAATTTGAGCCATATAACTCTGGAATTTGAACCTTGTAACGTTTTGAGCTTTTGGGGTTCAATCGTTGAAATGGCATCGTATGAGACTCGTATATTGCTAGCACTATTTTGACCTTAATATGCAATGGTCTGAAAGCACAAGTGCTCCCTGGGTGGTTTTGGTAATTAATGTCAACATATCTCTTGTTGGACTAATGTTTTCATCTAGTATATTTCAGAGAAGTTCAACAGATGGAGTGGCGTGAAAAAGAGGATATGGAGCCCCTTCAAGTTGCTAAGGATAAAGGATTGGCTCAAGCTCAAAAGCTCAAGACTCTACATTTTACTTTTAGTGATCCAAGATCACATTGAGTCCATAGGAAAGCCAATACTATTAAAAGGGGATGAGGTGTTACTTAATGGCTTGCTTGCTCAAAGTACTTAGTGATATGCTCCAAAACCCTCAACCACTTTCTCATATCCACATATGTCCCAAACCAAAAGTCAAACTCGGCCCCACCGAAACTTTCTATCCGGCGCCACCGAGTTTAGTTGACATAGCCACTGCCACAAAACCCTAGTCACTTCGGTCTTACCGATAGGGATCTCGGTCTCACCGAGATGGGATTGCAAACTCTCTTTTTCCCTTCGTAACATTTTGGTCCAACCGGATGAGCGATCGGTCCCACCGACTTCGCAATGCAAACTCTCTGCTTCCCTTTCGTAACGTTTCGGTCTCACCGAGATGAGCGAATCGGTCCCATAGAGTTTGCCTGACCACCTCTCTAGTTAGCTTATTACCAAAATCGGTCCCATCGAGTTTGTGTAATCGGCCTCACCGAGATTATGTTATGCCCTAACCCTAGCACATCGGTCCCACCAAGTTGATCATATCGGTCCCACTGAAATGCCTAACGGTCACATTATGAATTGAATCGGTCCGACCGAGTTATCTGATTCGGTCCCACCGAGTTTGGTGATTTGTGTGTAACGGTTAGATTTTGTGTGGAGGCTATATATACCCCTCCACCCACTCTTCATTCGTTGAGAGAGCCATCAGAACATGCCTACACTTCCATCATACATTTTCTAAGAGAGAACCACCTACTCATGTGTTGAGGTCAAGATATTCCATTCCAACCATATGAATCTTGATCTCTAGCCTTCTCCAAGTTGCTTTCCACTCGAATCATCTTTCCACCAAATCCAAATCTGTGAGAGAGAGTTGAGTGTTGGGGAGAATATCATTTGAAGCACAAGAGCAAGGAGTTCATCATCAACACACCATCTATTACCTTTTGGAGAGTGGTGTCTCCTAGATTGGTTAGGTGTCACTTGGGAACCTCCGTCAAGATTGTGGAGTTGAACCAAGGAGTTTGTAAGGGCAGGGAGATCGCCTACTTCGTGAAGATATACCCAAGTGAGGCAAGTCCTTCGTGGGCGATGGCCATGGTGGGATAGACAAGGTTGCTTCTTCGTGGACCCTTCGTGGATGGAGCCCTCCGTGGACTCGCGCAACCATTACCCTTCATGGGTTGAAGTCTCCATCAATGTGGATGTACGATAGCACCACCTATCGGAACCACGCCAAAAATCTCCGTGTCTACATTGCGTTTGCTCAGTCCAATCCCATCCCTTTACATTCTTGCAAATTGCATGCTTTACTTTCCGCTACCCATATACTCTTGTCATGCTTGCTTGATATGTATTATGAATGTTTAAACTTGTGCTAAAACTCTACCTTAACTTGAAGAAGATAAAAACTGCAACTTTTTCTTGTTAAGAGTCTATTCACCCCCCTCTAGACACCTCTTCTCGATCCTTTCATGGTCTTAGATTTTATTAACCATTCTCGAATCAGTTTACCTTGTCGATCTCACAACACACGATTTGTATAGCTAACTCGACTACGATCTTGAACATTATTGCACACAGTTGGTTTCTTCCATCGTGTGCACTGTAGAGCACAGAATTAATTATCACACTCGAGCGTCCATCATCACCCTTCTGTGTAACTTTGACCTCATCACCCAAGGGTAAACTTATGACCGAAGTCATTCCACACACTTCATTTTTACAAAGCTTTTTGCCAATAAACGCCCATGATTTGTCCCTCTTCTCACCGACGCGGGGCCAAACTAGCCGGGCGGGAAGCTTGCACGGTAAACAGCACGGTAGCGCGGGAACAGGCTCACCGACGATACATATGCCGCCTCTTCGAGCCCACGCCTGGGGTGCGGTGATGTCAAGCGTGCACTGGATTCTGGAATCCTCCGCTATGAACGATGTGACAAGACGTGACGATTATAGGCCGGCCGGCCCCCATTTATTACAGCGTCCATTTAACCTACCCTTGTGTCTCTTCAACCTTTAGATCACGCCCCACCATTGCAAGAAGCCCACCCACCATGAGAAATTCTTAGAGGGTATCCCGCGCAGCTCCAATGGCGCTTCGAGCGGCTGCCGACGACGAGCAGCAGTTCACCATGCGTGCCATGGTGGACACCCACAGTAGGTTCATGGACCTCTCGGTGGTGTACACCAACGACCCGGTCTAGGCGGAGCACTCCATCCACATCATGGAGCTATTGCTTACCGAGGAGAAGTACAAGGCGGTCGGGTTCGACCTCGAGCACACCCGCGCTCGTGCCGGGTCTCATCCCAAGGTCGTCGTCGCCCAGAAACGCATGCGCCACCACGTGCTCGTCTACCACTACAGCCTGGCCACAAGGCCTTGTGAGCGTTTCGCCAGGTTTGTCAACAACCCCCACTACATGTCCGCTATGGTGTACATCACAAACGATGTAAAGGCGCTCAAGAATTCGGGCATCGCTTGCCAGAATCTTGTCGACATCCAGTGCCAATACAAGATCAGGGGCAGCAAGGAGCATGAGAAGGACTCACTGGTTCACCTCGCCGAGGCCATCATCGACCCCTACTACAGAGACATGAAGGATTCATGCAACAAGGACAAGCGTGCCTGGCACTTCGCCTGGACGAAGAAACTCGACAAAGCTCACGTCGTGTACACGGCCAAGGAGGCATACACGAGCTATGAAATGTACAGGAGGATCGTTGACATGAGGAAGTCCCTCCTTCCCCAAAACAGCCAGGGATTCAGCCAGAAGCAGAGCAATGGCAAGCGTCGTCGCAACAATAAGTAGATGATTAGATCCTTGTTTCTCCTACTTTAGTATGCATGTAATTGCTTTCTTTGGTGTGTGAAAATGTTATGTGTGTAGTCACTTGTGTAATTGTATGCTTAATTTTGTTATGCAATGCTATCTTTTTAAGTATATATGTTGATGCTCTGTACACAGAGCATATATGTTGTGCGGACAAATAAAATCACATCGCACATGGACTAAACAATGGAACCTGTCGGTGATGTTTTCATCAATCACTCACAATTATATACCAGCAATCGTTTGCTCACAACACACACGGCTTGTTAGCAGTAATCGTCTGTGTTGTTATCGGTCTTCGCACACGTTTCCGTTTACAGACCTGTTTGCCTCATATCACACACATCTTGTTCATTTGAATCGTTTATGTTCTCATGTCTCAATGCAAATAGTTTATCCGAGTGAACCGCATGTCGTATATCGCACACACCTTTGATCTGGCTGACCGTTTCTTTTGTGTTGCCTAATCACAAACAGTACATCCGAGTGAACCGTATGTTGTACATCGCACACACCTTGTCGGTGTGGAACGACACCTATGGGATCACAAGAATCCCTACTACGGTTGCCGGGGCGCGGGGTTGCGAGAAGAGCAGGATTAGTAACCAGCACGAGGATCGTTTACCCAGGTTAAGGCCGCAAGGATGCGTAAAACCTAGTCCTGCTTTGGTGGGTGTATTTCAGATATTCTTGAGCTATCGAACTAGCTGTGGTGAGTGTGTGGTTCGAAAGAGCAGAATCCTTCTCCAGTATGCCATGGGCCTCCTTTTATAGTCGAAAGGGGCTGCCACAATGGCACACAGGAGGTGGAAAGGCGCACAGTGCTATGAACTTATCGCTCGTATTATAGGACAAGACGCATTTAATGCGTAGCTTAGGTGTCCCCTTGCTTTATCGGGGATGGGGGCGAGGCCCGTCCCGTCCGTCGCCGCTCCTCCTTGCTTTGACACGTGCCCTAGCTAGTGACGCATGCGGCGCCACGTAGGCAGGCAGGCAGCTGAGGTGGCACGGTGGTGGAGCCTCCACGAAGATCTGCATGCCGCCACGTAGGCGCTTGATGAGTTGGCCTGGGAGCTACATGTTACCATGCAGGTGCCGCCCAGCTGGTTGGGTTGGCAGCTGCATGCGAACGGCGGCGGAGACTTGGTTGGTGCGGGCCTGGTAGTGGCCCTGCTGGCGTCCTCGGTGAGGGCCTTGATGGGTGGCCCGGCAAGGGTCTTGTCGTGGCGCGCTGTCGTCCCCGACAAGGATCCTGCCGGGGGTCCGGTGGCCTTCCTCGGCAAGGATCCTGCCGAGGATCGTCGTCTTCTAATCCCCATCTGATCTTGAGTGTTCCTTGTCTTCACAAAGATCTGCATGCCACCATGGAGGTGCCTCCCGAGCCCTGGCCCAACGTGATGTTGGAGGCCGTGGGCACAAGGGTGGCTCGGTCTTTTGGTGTGGGGCAAGCTGCCTCGGCAAGGGTCTTGCCGTGCCGGGGGAACCTGCTTCATCCCTCTGCTCTTTGTGGTCTTGGCCTTGGCGTTGTTCTGGTTATCTCGGGCTTCGGTCTTACCTTGGCTCACCTTCCCTGTTCTGCTTGGTGCGACCGTGCGGCCAGTGGTAGCAGCTCCCGACAACCGATGCACAGGTAAAGGGTTACAAAAAGTGCGCCCCTCCTTTTGAACAGCGACAGGAGCTCCCGGGCCTGGGCCACACATAAGCGCTACACGTTGTTGGGCCAGACCCAAAACCGTGCGTGGGCAGGCGGGGCGGTTTTTACCGTGGTAAAACTTTTCGCGCGCTGCGCTTCCCACGACCGCGCGCGGTGTGGCGTATCGTGGAGGGGTGCGCGTGACGTGGGCGGTATGCGTGGGTTGGTTCCTGCATGCATGCGTCACATCATAGTAAATGGGCAGCATAACCCGCACCTTCCCCATAAAAAGGGGAAACCATGGGTGCACTGTTCCTTTTACCCTTCACGCAATCCCAATCTCGGAAGCCTCCGCTCGTCTTCCTCTTCTTCCTTTCACTCGCCATGGAGAAAGGGAATCCTGGTCCCTCGACGGAGGCGGCGAGGGTCGCCGCTCGATAGCGCGTCCCTCCTCCTCCTGAGCCCGCGGTGGTGGAGCCGGCTGCAAGGGGAAGGGGGAGGGGGCGAGGCCGGGGCATTAGTCGTGGTGCTCGGGGAAGAGGAGGACGGGGCGGCATGCCGTCTTCGCCCCCGCCAATGATGCCTTTTCCGATGGAAGGCCATGTTGGAGACCAACCCCGCGAGTTCTTCATCAGGCTGCGCCGGCCCCCGCGTTGCCGTCTTCGTCTTCCTACCCCGTTTGCTCGGGAGATGGAGCGTGACCCGCCCTAGTCCCTTAGATTGCACATGAGGGGCTGTGGGAATGGGGGCACGCGGGTCGACGTCGACTTCCCAACTCCTCGGGTCATGTACCTCCGTCGTGGATGAAGACGTTCGCTCGCATCCACAGCCTGACGGCGGGGCTCGTCCTCTATTTCAAATTAATGGAGGATGGCCTGCTCTCCGTAAAGGTCTTCGGAGACTTCGGGACTCGCCTGAAGTGCTGCGTGGAGAGCTTCTCCGACGGAGATTTCGACGATGGAAGCTCTTCCTCGAGCGAATGTGATGAGGAGGACAGCGGAGCAGATGATGGGGACGAGTCCGACTAGGCGTCGGACGCCCCGCGCCTGGGCGGGTGCGGCAGCAGCAGCATCTTTACCTGGCCGCTCCTCCGGCAGAGTTTTGCCGGGGGTGGGGCCAGCTCCTTGAACTTCTCGGGGCCGTCTCCTTGGGCGGCTGGCGTTGGGAGGTTGCAGAAGAGGAAGAGGGCGGGTGGCAAGGCCGTCAACTCGGAGTACGCGGGCACCGATGCCTTTATCGCGTATTGCCGGTCCTGCCGCCTCGTCTTCCAGCTCCTTTCCCGACACCATCATCACTGGCCCACCCGTGGGCGGCCCCCGAGGTCTTCTCTTGGTGCTTTCTGCTGCTCGTAGCTCGCCTAGGCGCCCCTTTTGCCCTTTCGCCTCCTTGACCTGCCTCCTGAGGAGAGGGACAAGAAAGGGATCACGGGCATCTTATCTCTTTTTTAATCTGTAAGCCTTCGGGCCTTGTTAAATTTAAAGCTTGTAATCCCCTTGTTCATGTTTTTCATTCTGCAGATTTGTACACTGTGGGATGCTTTTAATGAAAAAGGGATGTTTGCCGGGTTTTTCGTTCATGGGTAGACCCTGCGACAAGGAGCGAATCCTTGTTACAATTTAAAATAAATGTTTTCACCCGGCAGCAGGCCTTTCCTTCCCCCCACTTCGCTCAACCATTCTCACGCCCTTGTTGGAGGCAGGGATGAAGCGGGCTTAGGCTCCTCGTTCTACTTCCTTGCCACCGCGACTACAACCTAATCCAGGCCCAGGAGATAATCCTTGGGTATAGAAAAGGCGAGCACGGTGGCCTAGAAATAAAACGAGGTTTCGAATATCCCAGTTCCGTTCCGAAATGCATGATAGAGGATGGAAGACTTATCTGGATCTGCAACTCTGGTTTGTCGGGGTCAGAACGCGGTCCGTTTCCTTTCTTCCAAGTACCTCAGCAGAAGTGCTCATGTGCCCTGCGAACCAAAAGAGGGCAGAAAAGAAACAGATAGATGTGCAATCGACCTCTAGGTTAGGGGTTAGTCGCCGCTAAGCACTATCAATACTAACCAAGGAAGAGACTCGACCTAGCATGCATGCTATAACTTAGGGCACCAACGCTTCATTTATTTATGCTCAGGGTCTGCGCCTGGCTTCGTATGAAGGGTTACATGCCTTGCCGGCAAAGATAGTACAAACGGTGGCTTGCCGGGAGGCCCGGCAAGCCGCGCCTTACGGGTAAAACTTGCGAAGATGCTCGATGTCCCAGGAGTTGCTCACTGGGACAGCATCTTTGGTCTCTAGGCGGACTGCGCCGGGCCTGGTGACTCGCATTACTCGATAAGGGCCTTCCCACTTTGGCGTCAACTTGTTGGAATTCTTGGCCGATTGAACGCGCCGAAGAACAAGGTCGCCTTCCTCAAAGCTTCGGGCATGAACCTTGCAGCTATGGTAGTGGCGCAAGGCTTGCTGGTAGCGTGTTGCTCTCACAGCCGCCCGAAGACGATCTTCCTCAAGGAGCGTCGCGTCATCTTGGCGCAACTGCTCTTGCTCAAGCTCATCATAAGCGAGCACTCGAGGTGACCCGTATATGAGTTCCATGGGGAGAACTGCTTCTGCCCCGTATACCAGGGCAAAAGGTGTCTGGCTGGTGGCTCGATTTGGCGTCGTCCTGATCGACCAAAGAACCACCGACAATTCATCAATCCAGCGCCTTCTGCTCTTGCGCAGCTTGTCAAAAGTCTTTGTTCTTAGGCCTCACAACACTTCAGCATTTGCCCTCTCCGCCTGGCCGTTGCTCCGTGGGTGTGCCACGGAAGCAAAACAGACCTTGCTGCCGAGGTCTTGAATGTATTGCATGAAGGTGTGGCTTGTGAACTGCGTGTCGTTGTCGGTGATGACTCTGTTTGGCACACCAAAACGGCAGACCAGTCCCTTGAAAAATTTGATAGCTGACTGAGCAGTCACCTTTCTCACTGCTTCCACCTCCGGCCACTTTGTGAACTTGTTGATTGCAACGTACAAGTACTCAAAGCCCCCGACAGCGCGAGGGAAAGGGCCCAGTTATCGAGCCCCCAGACCGAGAATGGCCAGGAGAGAGGGATTGTTTGATGGGCTTGAGCTGGTTTATGAAGCTTCTTTGAATGGAACTGACACACTTCACACTTGGTTACTAGTGACGTCGCATCCTGGAGGGCGGTGGGCCAGAAGAAACCTTGCCGGAACGCCTTTCCGGCAAGGGCCCTCGACCCTATGTGGGAGCCACATATGGCTCCATGTATCTCTGCCAACAGCTCTAGTCCTTCCTCCCGGGGGATGCATTTCAATTTCACACCGTTCGGCCTTCTCCTGTATAGGACGTTGTCGATGAACTGGTACAGGGCAGACCGACGGGCTACTTTTTCCGCTTCCTCTTGCTCCTCAGGAAGTTCCCCTGTTTGGAGGAATCGGACAGTATGTTGTGCCCATGCCGGAGCCTGGGGCTCGACCGCAAGGACCAAAGGCATTTCCTCAGCCATGGGCGTGGCTGTCTCCATGGCCAGGGCTTGACGCCCTGCCGGAGCAAGTTGCCCTTTGGCAGGCTCAGCATCCGCGGCAGCACCCTTGCCAGCAGCCCCGGGGGGCTCGGTAGGAAAGTACTTGCCGGGACCTAACTTCCTTCGCTTGTTCTGCCCCGTTGATGGTTCGACGGATGGTTGAGTTAACCGGAGCAAAAAGGTACCTGGTTCCACAGGTAGCTTAAATGCAGCATGCTTTGACAGGTAATCGGCAATGTCGTTCTCCATTCGGGGGACGTGCTCCGCTTGGATACCGTCAAAGCGTTCCTCCAACTTCCTCACCTCATCTACGTAAGCCTCCATCAATGGGCTTTGATAATCCTTGTTGACCTATCTAACAACGAGCTGCGAGTCACCCCTAACGATGAGCTTCTTAACCCCAAGGTCTGCCGCGATGCTGAGACCGGCAAGCAGCCCTTCGTATTCCGCAGTGTTGTTGGTGGACATCTCCCTAGGAAAGTGCATCTGGACCACGTACTTGAGGTGCTCTCTGGTGGGCGCGACGAGTAGCATGCCAGCACCAGCGCCTTGCGGCAAGAAAGCCCCATCAAAGTACATGATCCAGTCGCGGTCTGCTTCCTTGCCGGGGAGAGCGGCCTCCTGGTTTTCTTCGTCAGGCGTTGAGGTCCATTTTGCAATGAACTCCGCCAAGACTCTGCTCTAGATTGTCGAGGTACTTTCAAACTTCAAACTAAAACTTGACAACTCCAAGGCCCATTCCACAATCCTTCCGGTAAGTGCATCAACCAAGACATAACATTGGGCTTCAGTGCCAGCGGGAAATAGTTGGCAAGCACCTTGTCGTCACGAGCTCCAGCAGCCTGCGTCGCGATGGCGTAGATGTTGAGGAACTCGGACGGATGGGTTTTGCTAGTGTACTTCTCGCCGACGTCGGGCTTGAACGTGCGGTGGGACGGCCACGGGAACTGCCGCAGCTCACAGGTGAAGGCCGGGCAGCCCACCTCATAAGGTAGGCCGCCGGAGCCCCCCGGTGCTGGGTGGTCCATAGCGGGTCCCGCCCGTTTGTCCGACTGGTCGCGCCGGCGTTCGATGGTGGTACGAGCGTCTTCTGAGCTCATTCCCGAAGAACCTGGCGCTGGTCGCGGAGGGTCCGTGGGTCGGACGACGCTATGGAGATGTTATCACAAGCGTCGTCACGACGGGCCGACGCCCGCGGCGGCCGGCGAGGAGGAGGAGAGCGCACCGTGGCCGCAGCTCCACCGGTCCCCCCAACGCCAGCGTGTGGTGGCTCGGTGGAGCGCCATCCCGAGGTCCTCGCCGGCCGTAGATCGTCTTTGTTAGCGATGGCAACGAGGCTCCGGATGGTGGCCCTCCACTCGTCGAGCTTCTCTGCAGCAGGAGGGAAGTCGAGGAGCAGCTACGCGCGCGCCAAAGCTTCTGCTGGCATGGGCGGCGGTGACAGCTGCGTGGATCGCGGCGCACTTCGACTTCTAACCACGTTAGAAGGAGCTCCGTTACGATCCATCGGCTGCGTGCCATTTTCGCCAGCACTTCGGCGGGCATGCCGAACTCCTTCATCCCGTGGACGACGCACATGGCTCTTCCCACGGGGGTGCCCAGGGTCACCGGCGTGGTGACATTGCTCGTCGCGCACACCATGGGAAGAGCGCGCAGTGGTCGCCGGCGTGGGCATGTTCGAGGTCGATGCGCCACCAGGAGGTGGCACAACGACATTCCTGGAGGGCCCCGCCCGCCTGCGGGGGGTCCCGCTCCGTCTTTGGATCTGGTGACGTGCGGCCGGTCGTCTGGCGCGCGAACGACGCCGCTCACCAGGATCTGACTGCCAGGGCGATGCTGGTGTTCGCGGACCGCGGCCCAGGTCCTGTCCGCGACCGGCCCACTGCTCGCCCGCACTGGCACGGGTCGTTCGGCTCCCAACGAACCGATCGCCGTTGCCGTCTTCTTCTTGGGAGCCATGGCGACGAAGAAACGCTAGGCTAGCTACTAGACCATATTCTCACAATTGCGCCCCCTACCTGGCGCGCCAAAGATGTCGGTGTGGAACGACACCTGTGGGATCACAAGAATCCCTGCTATGGTTGTCGGGGCGCGGGGTTACGAGAAGAGCAGGATTAGTAACCAGCACGAGGATCGTTTACCCAGGTTCGGGCCGCAAGGATGCGTAAAACCCTAGTCCTTCTTTGGTGGGTGTATTTTGAGAGTTCTTGAGCTCTCGAACTAGCTGTGGTGAGTGTGTGGTTCGAAGAGCGAATCCTTCTCCGATGTCACGATGGGCCTCCTTTTATAGTCGAAAGGGGCTGCCACAATGGCACACAGGAGGTGGAAAGTCGCACAGTGCAATTAGCTTATCGCTCGTATTACAGGACAAGACGCATTTAATGCGTAGCTTAGTTGTCCCCTTGCTTTATTGGGGACGGGGGCGAGGCCCGTCCCGTCTGTCGCCTCTCCTCCTTGCTTCGACGGGGGCGAGGCTAGCGACGCATGTGGCGTCACGTAGGCAGGAATGCAGCTGAGGTGGCGCAATGGTGGAGCCTCCACGAAGATCTGCATGCCGCCACGCAGGCGCTTGATGAGTTGGCCTGGGAGCTGCATGTTGCCACGCAGGTGCCCGCCCAGCTGGTTGGGCTGGCAGCTGCATGCAAACGGTGGTGGAGACTTGGTTGGTGCGGGCCTGGTAGTGGCCCTGCTGGCGTCCTCGGTGAAGGCTTTGCCGGGTTTCCCGGCAAGGGTCTTGTCGTGGCGCGTTGTCGTCCCCGGCAAGGATCCTGCCAAGGATCGTCGTCCTCGGTGGCCTTCATCGGCAAGGATCCTGCCAAGGATCATCGTCTTCTAATCCTCATCTGATCTTGAGTGTTCCTTGTCTTCATAAAGATCTGCATGCCACCATGGAGGTGCCTCCAGCCACAGCCCAACGTGATGTTGGAGACCGTGGGCTCAAGGGTGGCTCGCTCTGTTGGTGTGGGGCGAGCTGCCCCAGCAAGGATCTTGCCGGGGCTGCTAAGGCTGCCCCGGCATGGGTCTTGCTAGGGGAACCTGCTTAGTCCCTCTGCTCTTTGTGGTCTTGGCCTTGGCGTTGTTCTGGTTATCTTGGGCTTCGGTCTTACCTTGGCTCACCTCCCCTGTTCTGCTTGCGCGCACTGCATGCAGCTCCCGATCGCCTGCGTACGTAAAGGGTACAAAAAGTGTGCCCCTCCTTTTGTACACCGGCACACCTTCATCTGGCTACCCGTTTCTTTTGTTCTTCCTCATCGCAAACAGTTAATTGACCTGAATTGAATCCCCTGCATCGCACACTCAACTAAAATCTGAACCATGTTTGATGCATCCTCCGTCGCAAATGTTTTGCACCTTTTTTGACGGTTATTTTACACCACCGTTTGCGATTATGGCATCGCACATAGTTTCGTCGAACGGTCTCTGGTCGTAGTGTCGCGTTATCACTCTGCCAATTTCAAACTGTCTGGCGTTTCAACAAATTAGAAGCAGTATATGCTAGAAATCATATGCAAGAAACAACCAATATCACAGTGGCGACTTAAAGGTGCCTTATCATAAGTGACTGATGCGGGATATGCAAGAACAGTAGTCTGATGTAAGAACATGGTGTGATCAGATATAGTATGTTCTAGAAACAGGAACACGTGTCATATTCACAGGCATTATGTGTAAAGTAAGAAGATGCAGTTGAACAAAGTTAGAAGTAATACAAGCTAGACATCCTACGCAACACGCAACCACATATAATAGTGGCAAGTTAGCGCAAGCACCTGTGATGGTGGAGTAGGGGAGATGTGCTCATCATCTACACAACTACGTTGACTTTCTAGTCGTGCTTTGTCTTGCGAAATCTTGTTGGGAGGATGGCGGAGTTGAATCTATAGAGACTCTGTTTCAGTTGCTCGGAAGGACCACCATTATCCAATGCCTTACCAATTTTCTTCCGCTTTATTGATTTTGCATTTTGAGGTCAAACCGACAAGAAAAAGGAGTAAATTCGCTCTTCAGAACTCATTCATGCATGATACGAATGAACACTACTCTGATGAACGGCAAAGTAATGATACGAGGATGGAATATGTATGAAAAACTGGTGGCTTGACATATTCGGACCTATGATGTGGTAACTAAGAAGAAGGCACTTCAACAAATTAGAAGCACTGCAAGCTAGACACCATATGGAAGGTGCAATCAATATTGTCGGATTTCGGGTTCTGGCGGACCCTTGAGGTTCGAACACTGGGGTGCGCGCGGAATCTCGCCCTCTACCTACCTGCACCCCGCCGCCTCGCTAGGATCTAAACTACGAAAGGAACAGCACAAGAGACACAGGGTTTATACTAGTTCGGGCCACCATTGTGGTATAATACCCTACTCTAGTTTGTGGTGTGCTGGATTGCCTCTTGGGCTGATGGTGATGAACAATACAAGGAAGAACAGCCTCGCGAGGGTCTGTTCTTGGCTGGTGCGATGAACTGCTAGGGGGAGTTCAGTCGCTTCTCTCTATCTGTCTCGTTTGTTCTCTTGCTGCCTTTCTGAATGTCTCTACCCTGTGGGTGGCTAGTCCTATTTATAGGCAAAGGCCCTGGGCCTCTTCCCAAATATAGGGCGGGAAGGGTGCCAACAATTGGCCATTTTGAAGGGGAACATCTGGTACACTTATCCTGACTAAAGTTGGTCCTCGCCTGTCAAAGGCTCTGGTGGTGACGCCGGCTTGGGCTCCACAATGACTTCCTTCCTGCCGTTGGACTGGTCTTGGTCTTGTCTCACCGAAATGGACGCCTTTGCTTGATGCTCTCGCCTGCGCTCGCTCCCTTTGCACCAAAGAGGAAAGGAGGACATCAGCTGGCCGTGGCGCCCACCGGCGCCCTTGGTCGCTCATGGCTTGCGTCATGGGCACATCGTGAGGTACCCCGCCTTGATCTCTCCGGGCCTCCTCGTGAGCTACCGACGAGGCCGTGCTCGAGGAAGCTCCCCTGTCGTCCGCCTCATGAGGCTTGGCCCCTCGCGAGGGTCTTGGGTATGTGTTGATGAAGATGGGCCGTGCTGGGCCCCCCTTTGAGCCACGCCGCAGGCCGCAGGCAGGCAAGTCTGGGGACCCCCGTTCCCATAACGCCGACAGTAGCCCCCGGGCCCAAGGTGCGCCCAGACTTGGTTGATCAGAGAGGCGAAGGGGCAAGTGTGTAGCGCTGCGGGCCCTAACAGCCTGCGGCCTTGGGCGCCGCGTGGCGGTTGATTGGACGTGGGCACCTCAGCAACCGCGCGAGTTGATAAGGGAGCGGCGTCTGCCTAGGCTTTGCCTCCCTTGCTTTCTCTGGTTACTGCTCAGATCCCCTTTCTTGCGCCTCTCCTTCCTGCCTCCGAAATCTTCAGATCCACTTCGACTGCACGCCCTAGCAAGGCATGGCGCCTCGCCAGACCCCGGCCGGAGCTTGGTACGCGCCTGCCCTGGACTCGCCGAACGTGTCGGAGGCGAGCCTTGCCCGGGTGCGCCAGATGGCGGCGGCGCAGGGCATTGACGGGGCGAAGGTGTTCAAGGCTGGCTCCGCCCTCCCTGAGGGCCAAGGGAGCACCTTCTATCCGCTCTTTGTAAGTGCCATTGTTGCCGGTCTGATGCCTCCCTTTTCCGAGTTCTTCTTCTCCGTCATCCGCCATTACAAGCTACAAGCTCTGCACCTCCACCCCAACTCTGTTCTCCTCCTAGCGATCTTCACCTACTATTTTGAGGCTCACGTCGGGGTGCAGCCCTCAGTGGCCCTGCTGCGCCACTATTTCTCCCTCCGGACCTCTCGTGGTTCCTTCTTTGCGTGTGCGAGCTTCGTCGCATACGGTAGCTCCATCGCCATTTCGAACCCCGGGAAGAGGATTGAGGGCTTCAGGAGCAAGTGGGTCTTGGTGGATATTGGGCGCATCCACCCTCGGCTAATCTTGCCCACGGAGCACCCCATACACTCCGACGACCGTCTCGAGTGGAGCTCGTGGATCCTGCCATGAGGCCGGTGTTGGAGAGGATGGACATGGATCTGAGGCCGGCCAGCATGGCGGCGGCGAAGCTGACCAGCGCATCGCTGCTGAGGGAATTCATGGAGCACCAGATGGCTCCGCTTCGTTAGTACCCACTTCCGATGTGGAGGCCCCACCCAAGCCCTCCGGTCTTGGCCGACGAAGACCTGGCTGCGGTTCTCCAATCTTTGGTTGGGGGCAACGTGGCGAGGTTGGAGGGCGCTCCTACGCCCCTGTTCCTCCGCGACGACTGGGAGCAGGTAGTGCAGTCCATGCCCGTCTTCAACGGGGATGGGCCCGTGCCCGCGGAAGCTCCCGAGGAACGGTGAATGTGTCCTCCGGTGACTCCAGCGTGGAGAAGGGAGAAGGGAGCGGGAAGGAGGGCTCGACTCCGAGGCGACCGACGGAGAGTTGAGGGCTCCCCTCCCTCGGTGCAAGTCCCGTGTTCTCCTCCACTCACCGAGCGACGATGACGACGAGGATGATGAGAGCAGGGCCGTGGGAGCTTGCCCCTGATCCCGAAGAAGGACAGGACCGGGCTGGTCCCTCGCGGGTCTGCCCTGGCATCGAGGTGATCCACAGGCGCGCCTCCTGCTCCCGAGCTCCTTGAGGTTGATCCTAGTAGCCAGCTCTCAGGCTTCAAGTATGGCCGGAGGTTGCTCGAGCTCGCAAGAGACGACCAGTAAGTGCTCGATTCCTCTCTTATTTCATGTTTTGTCGCTGAGACTTGATGTCTGTATCTCTTGGCTAGGCTGGCGCCCGCGGCAAAGAAGCCGAGGGGATCTCCTGAGGTTCCGTCTGGGCAGCGCCCGCCCTGAAAGAAGGTGACCGTGATGCACGAGCCTCTCCTGCCTGGTCATCCTCGCGAGGCCTGGTGGAGCTGGCTGGGGCGAGCTCAGCCCCCATGGCCCAAGCGACTCCTGAGGTGTCCCTGCCTGATGCCACCGCCACAGCTATTGGGGCGCAGCAGGTCCCGCCTCAGGACACCGTGGTTACACTGCCGCCTTCTCCTCCTACCCCACCGGCTGCTGTCTCTCCGACTCCTCCTACCGTTCTAGATCGTGCTACCGCCGAACTGGACCGGCTGCGGCAGGATCTTTTTGGCGCCGACCCTCGTCTGGTGGTCGGGCGCTTGGAGTTGGCTTCTGGTTGGATTCGCTCCAACGCTTCAATCCAGGCGGTGCTGGTCCAGGCCTCGACGGCTTGCGACGAGGAGAAGCAAGCCGTCCTTGGGGCGAAAGCTGCTCGCGACGCCGCCTTGGGGGAGGTAGCCGAGGTCCGAGGTTGCTGCAAGGCGCTGGAGAGCGAGCTGCAGGGCCTGCGGGACCAGCTCGCCAAGGAGGCCCGCCTTCGCCAAGAGCAGGAGGAAGGCATGAAAGCTTGCGAGGTGGCCGTCAAGGATCGGGAAGCCAAGCTCAAGAAGCGCCGTGAACGCCTAGGCGTGCTGGAGCAAGAGTTTGAGGCGAGGAAGGTCGAGCTGGATGGCAAGGCACAGGTCCTTGCCAAGGATCGCGTGGCCTTCACAGATATGGAGGTGAAGGCTTGCACCTTGCTGAGGGAGCTTTATGATAACGGCCTGGAGAGCCTGCTGGCTGGCGCAGAGGACGGCCCCGCCAAGCTGCTTCCCTTCCTGGTTCGCGCTCTTGAAGATGTCGCCCTTGGCCTTGGCCCTACGGCTGAGGCCGAGGCGCGTGTCTTGTCTTCTGCGGACGGCTGGTCCTCACCCACGCTCTACCTTGATCCCAACGTCGACCTCGACAGCTCTTTGGAGCCAGTGAGCGGCGAGCTTGCCGCTGCCACTGCTGAGGCCGTGAAGGGTCGTGCGGAGGCTCTGCTGGGGAAGTTCCGGGCCTTCAGCACCAAGCCGAAGCGGGGCGCGGCCAACCCTGCGGCTCCACAAGGCGAACCCGCTCCGCGCAGCTCCACCGCCGACAAGTGACTCCATTGCGGCTCCTGTTCTGCTTTTAATTCCTGCACATGTATCATGCCTCGGGGAGGCGTTTAAACTTGCATTTGGCATTGTGATAACAGTTATGGACTGTAATATTTTCTTTTGAATTCTTTGAAATTTGCGCTTCCTACTTGCTTATGTTCTCGCCGGCAGAGCCCGGCTCACAAGATACCTCGGCCGCCCGTTAGCCCCGACCGAAACCAGGGCGGGACCAAGGAGTGACGGGCTACATGACAAGTTAGGCTCTGAGTCGCGATGCTCGTGGAGTCCCCCTTGGCGCATTTAACAACAAGTAGGGAGGTGAGATGTGGGTGGATCTACCGTTCTACGTCTGCAGAGCCCGGCCCCGCGCATACCTCAACCGCCGTTAGCCTTTCGGAACTAAGGAGTGAGGCGCTACGTGACCAGTTAGTCTCCTGAGTCGCGATGCTCAGGAGTCCCCCTTGACGCTCAAACGGCCTTCATACCTTGGCTCCGCTCGGGGAGGGGCCTTGTGACGAACCAGCGCCGAGGGGCACAGGCTGGGTGGCATGCGCCTGGGCGTGACCCAGCGCAGCCTCGTGCCCAGCCTCGCTGCACTCGAAGGGGAGGCGTTGCGATGAGGCCGGACAGGAGCTCTGGGCTCCCCGAGGTTGATGCGGCCCGGGGCCACCCTCGATTGTTTATCACCAAGACGGAGCATAGCGCTTCCGTATGTGTACGGACATAGCCGCCTCGGCGGTGTCGTCGGCCAAAGACGGAGCATGGTGCTTCCACTGGTGCGTGGGAGGGGGCTCCCCTCCGGGAGGAGCCCCCGGGGCGTGTATAGCCACGCCCTGACACATGGCTGGCACGGTAGGGCCTGACTAGGTGTATCTGGGCACCCATGAGCCAGCGCGGGACTCACGGGGCCCTACCTCAAGGTGGGTTGCGCCTGGCACTGGGCCTTATCTTGTGATGTGTTCCTGCAGATTTGGTTAGATGTCGGCGCTCGTCCTCGGGTCCCGCCCTTGAGCTGGTCTCACCGTCAGCTGGTATGCCAGGTCGAGATGCCGTGGACAAGGCCAGAGGGTGAGGTCTGGAGAGCCAGTAGGAGCCCTGAGTCGCGATGCTCAGGTACCCCCCCTTTAACGTGCAAGCGGTCGACATGAACGAAGAGAAGGTGCCATGGATTGGCATCAAATAACAAGCATGATGGGTCGAACGCATGACCCGAAATAGACGCAAGAGGATACATGCCGCCGGTCCGCCCGAGCGACTTGGGGATGATGCAGCCCGAGGGGCGCCCCCGACAAGGTAAGCTAGGAATAGGAAGCAAAAGGGATACACACCGCAGGGACGGACCCACGTGGCCTGGGAATAATGCAGCCCTAGGGGGGCGCTCCCAGCTGGAAATGAAACTTGAAAGATGTCACCTGGTAGCGTTGAAGACGAAAGGGTGTTGGTGCAGCAGACTCGGTGGGCTGCGGGAGCCGATCCTCACGAGCCCCTGTGCCTCGGGGGCCTCGAGGCTCCGAAGGCGCTGGTGGCTCCTCGTGGACCATCTCCATCTCCGCCAGGGCTGCGGAGCGCCTGGCCTCTCGAGCTTCCAGGATGTCCCTCATGAGGCGCTGGTACGTGGCGGCTGCGTTTGGCAGGCCGTAAGGCATGCGAACGTAGCTTTGGGGTGGACCTTCACAGCGCCCCACGCGAGAGGGCCAGAGGCGCTCCTGAGTGGCGGCTCGGTTGAGCCCTGGTATGTCGATGCAGACGCGCAGCCCACCATCCTCGCCTGGATGGGGAGCCACGACAGGTAAGCGGCGGCTGCCACTCATGACTCTTGACTCTTGCAGCTCCTGAACGATCTTGCTGACGAACTCCTGAGGGTTTGGCCCTCCTTGCCTTGCTCCTTCTTGAGGGAAACGTGCTTCGAAACACGCCTCCAAGTGGTGCCCAAGCGCCTCCCTCGTGACCTTAGCAAGGTCGGTGGCCCTCCAGGGGGGGAGCCTCCGAGCCCTGCCTGAGGAGGGCGCCGGGCGTGCTTTCCTATGCAATAGAAAGAGGTTCCCCCTGAGCAGGCGCGGACCCTGAGGGGCCTGCCTCCTGAGGGGCCGGGCCGGACGATGTCTTCTTCTTCTTGGGAGCGGTCTCGGGAAGCCTCCTGCTTCCGCGATCCGGGTCCTCCAGTGATGCGGCCTGAAAGGCTCGCTCCAGGGAGCACACTGCGTCTTTCTCTTCGCAGGGCACCGTGATGACTCTGCCACTTCCTGGCATCTTGAGGACGTTGTAGCCGTGGTGGGTTACGGCCATGAACTTGGCCAGCGCTGGGTACCCGAGGATGGCATTGTATGGCAGGCGAATGTGGGCGACGTCGAAGTCGATGAGCTCGGTGCGGTAGTTGTCGCGTGCGCCGAAGGTGACAGGGAGGCGAACCTGCCCGATCGGGACCGTGGAGCCGTCGGTGACCCCAGAGAAAGGCTTGGTTGGCTGAAGCTGATTGTAAGGCACTTGGAGATTGTTGAACGTTTCCACAGACAGGACGTTGAGCCCTGCCCCGCCATCGATGAGGGTCTTGGTGACTAGCACGTTGCTGATGATTGGGGAACAGAGCATCGGGAGGACTCCGGCTGTGGCCGCACACTTGAGCTGATCCGCTGAGCTGAACATGATGGTGCACGCCGACCACCTGAGGGGGCGTGTGGCTTCGAGCTTGGGGAGGACTGCATTCACTTCACGGGCGAACTGCTTGAAGATGCGTTGAGAGGTCGGGCTTGAGCTCCGCCCGGGATGCAAAGCGATCGCGCGCGACTCCTGGAAGCCCCCAACCCCCTCGTCCTGATGATGGTCTTCATTTCTCCTTGGCTGCGGCGGCAGAGGAGGGAGGCCTGCGTTGCCTTGCGGGCGATCCTCGCGAGGCTGATCCCTCCAGCCTCCCTCACGAGGCGGGTCTTGCCAGCGATCCTCGCGAGGTTGGTCGCGCCATCCTTTGCGAGGGCCGCGGTCTTCCCAGCATCCTGCGTTCCTTCCTCCTCCTCGGCCGTAGCCCCGGTCGCTCTGATCGGGGCGTCGGCCGATCCTCCCTTCTCGCACGGCTCGGAGTTCTTGACATTCGCCGGTGTTGTGGGTGTGGAGGTCGTGGTACACGCAGCACCGGCTGCCCTTGGAAGACTTCGGGCTGATCTACGCCCGCTTGGTGTCGATTACGCCATGAGCACGGCAGCCCCTTTGCGCTTCACGTCCTTGGCCTTGGATTTCTTCTCTTACGGGTCTGCGGCGGGCAGCTCGAGGAGGAGAGACGCCCTTCCTCGGCCTGGCGCACTTGGTCGCCAAGTTGAACAGCCCCAAGGAAGTGCAAAGTCTTCATGCATCGCCAGCTCCTCCTTCATCTTGGCGTCGCGCACACAATGGAGAAGGCGGAGATGATGGCCTCCTCGGTCACCTTGGGAATCTTGAGGCGTGCGTTGTTGAAGCGCCGATGTATTTCTGCAGGTCTCCCCTGGCTGCTGCTTGATGCGGCGCATGTCGCTCACGGCGGGTGGCCGGTCACGAGTACCTTGGAAGTTGGCGATGAAGCGGGTACGCATCTCGTCCCAGGAGGAGATCGTGCACGGGGCCAGGTTCAGGAGCCAGGTGCGAGTCTCGTCTTTGAGCGCCATGGGAAACCAGTTCGCCATGACCTTCTCGTCTCCGTTGGCGGCTTCGATGCCCAGCTCGTAGAGCTGGAGGAACTCTGAGGTTGGCTGCACCGTCAGAAGCGAGGAGGCAGGTCCTGCTTGAACTTGCCGGGCCACGCGACGCTGCACAACTCGGGGGTGAAGGCACGGCAGCCTGCTGTGGCCACAGGAGGCCTTGGATGACGAAGAGCTTGGTCTTGCGGGTCCCCATGCGCTGTAGCTGGGAGCAGCACGGGGTCTTGACGTGACGGAGCAGGAGCGTGGTCGCGACGAGCTGGAGCGGGGAGCACTCGGGCAGCTTCTTGCGGGCGAGGTTCCTCCTGACAGCTCTGCTCTTGCCGCGCTGGCGCCGGACGAAGCGGATTCTGTCCAGGGACCACGCGCCTTGGGGCCAGGGCGCCTTCTAGGGGGGAGGCGGCCGAGGCACCCCCGGAGCTTCATCACCCGCGCAGGACGGGGTGCGGTGCAGCGGGACAGACAGCGCGGGGGAGCCCCCTGCGGCGCGGACGAGATCGGCGACGCTGTCGAGACACTCTTCGTAGACGTCGTCGACGGGACGGTAGCGCAGGAGCTCGTTTTCCGCGATAAGCGCAGCTCGAGCCTCCATGGGCGCGCGGAATGTGCGAGATGAAGAACCAGCAGGGGCGAGTGAGGGGGTAGCCGTGCGGCCGTCTTGCCTCCCAGAGGGATGCTGGGACGATGCTTGCTGCTCATTCCCCGCCGGGCCGGTGGCGGCGTTGACGGCAGGCGACGGGGAACGACGAGGGCGCCCGCCGACGGGAGCCGTCTGGGCGACGCAGGAAGCGAGAGCGGCTCGGCGCTCAGCGCGGGCCCGACGAGCGTCAGACATGGATGCGGTGGTCGACGGAGAACAGGGCGGCGGAAGACGAGTTCTGGCGCACCCCTACCTGGCGCGCCAAATGTCGGATTTCGGGTTTCGGCAGACCCTTGAGGTTCGAACACTGGGGTGCACGCGGAATCTCGCCCTCTACCTACCTGCACCCTGCCGCCTTGCTAGGATCTAAACTACGAAAGGAACAACACAAGAGACACAGGGTTTATACTAGTTCGGGCCACCATTGTGGTGTAATACCCTACTCTAGTTTGTGGTGTGGTGGATTGCCTCTTGGGCTGATGGTGATGAACAATACAAGGAAGAACAGCCTCGCGAGGGTATGTTCTTGGCTGGTGCGATGAACTGCTAGGGGGAGTTCAGTCGCTTCTCTCTATCTGTCTCGTTTATTATCTTGCTGCCTTTCTAAATGTCTCTACCCTGTGGGTGGCTAGTCCTATTTATAGGCAAAGGCCCTGGGCCTCTTCCCAAATATTGAGCGGGAAGGGCGCCAACAATTGGCCATTTTGAAGGGGAACATCCGGTACACTTATCCTGACTAAAGTTGGTCCTCGCCTGTCCAAGGCTCTGGTGGTGACGCCTTGGCTTGGGCTCCACAATGACTTCCTTCCCGCCGTTGGACTGGTCTTGGTCTTGTTGCACGAAATGGGCGCTTTGCTTGATGCTCTCGCTGCGCCGCTCCCTTTGCACCAAAGAGGAAAGGAGGACATCGGCTGGCTGGCGCCCACTGGGCGCCTTGGTCGTCATGGCTTGCGTCATGGGCACCTCGTGAGGTACCCCGCCTTGATCTCTCCGCCTCCTCGTGAGCCAGCCTGACGAGGCCGTGCCCGAGGAAGCACCTGTCAGCCTCCCTCATGAGGCTTGGCCCCTCGCGAGGGTCTTGAGCTCGTGTTGATGAAGATGGGCCGTGATGGGCCCCCCTTTGAGCCACGCCGCAGGCCGCAGGCAGGCAAGTATGGGGACCCCCGTTCCCAAAACACCGACAAATATCACTCTGCCAAGTTGAAATTGTCTCGTCATAGGTGGCGTTCATCAAACTAGAAGCACTATGATACCTCTCCGTCGTATCTACTTTTCCAAACACGTTTGCCCTTGTTTTGGACTCTAACTTGCATGATTTGAATGGAACTAACCTGGACTGACGTTGTTTTCAGCAGACTTTCCATGGTGTTATTTATGTGCAGAAACAGAAGTTCTCGGAATGACCTGAAACTCCATGGAACGTCTATTCGGAAATAATAAAAAATCATTGCAAAAGATGAAGACCAGGGGGCTCACACCCTGTCCACGAGGGTGGGGGCGCGCCCTCCCCCCTAGGGCACGTCCCCTACCTCGTCGGCCCCCTGGAGCTCCTCCAACGCCAACTCCAACTCTATATATTTGCTTTCGG
Organism: Aegilops bicornis; assembly: GCA_021605145.1. Taxonomy (NCBI): domain Eukaryota; kingdom Viridiplantae; phylum Streptophyta; class Magnoliopsida; order Poales; family Poaceae; genus Aegilops; species Aegilops bicornis. The sequence goes on along the minus strand of CM038673.1, from coordinate 295,997,176 downwards.
GGAGAAAAAAATCAAGGAGAAGAAATCATCGCGTTTTACGATACGGATCCGCCGCCAAGCCCTAAAACCTCTCGGGAGGGTTGATCTGGAGTCCATTCGGGGCTCCGGAGAGGGGGATATGTCGTCATCGTCATCATCAACCATCCTCCATCACCAATTTCATGATGCTCACTGCCGTGCGTGAGTAATTCCATCATAGGCTTGCTGGACGGTGATGGGTTGGATGAGATCTATCATGTAATCGAGTTAGTTTTGTTAGGGTTTGATCCCTAGTATCCACTATGTTCTGAGATTGATGTTGTTATGACTTTGCTATGCTTAATGCTTGTCACTAGGGCCCGAGTGCCATGATTTCAGATCTGAACCTATTATGTTTTCATGAATATATGTGTGTTCTTGATCCTATCTTGCAAGTCTGTAGTCACCTACTATGTGTTATGATCCGGTCACCCCGAAGTGACAATAATCGGGACCACTCCCGGTGATGACCATAGTTTGAGGAGTTCATGTATTCACTAAGTGTTAATGCTTTGGTCCGGTACTCTATTAAAAGGAGGCCTTAATATCCCTTAGTTTCCATTAGGACCCCGCTGCCACGGGAGGGTAGGACAAAAGATGTCATGCAAGTTCTTTTCCATAAGCACGTATGACTATATTCGGAATACATGCCTACATTACATTGATGAATTGGAGCTAGTTCTATGTCACCCTATGTTATGACTGTTACATGATGAACCGCATCCGGCATAATTCTCCATCACCGATCCAATGCCTACGAGCTTTTCCTATACTGTGCTCCGCTTATTTACTTTTTCGTTGCTACTGTTACAATCACTACAAAACAACAAAAATATTACTTTTGCTACTGTTACTTTTGTTACCGTTACCACTACTATCATATTACTTTGCTACTAAAATACTTTGCTACAGATATTAAGTTATCCAGGTGTGGCTGAATTGACAACTCAGTTGCTAATACTTGAGAATATTCTTTGGCTCCCCTTGTGTCGAATCAATAAATTTGGGTTGAATACTCTACCCTCGAAAACTGTTGCGATCCCCTATACTTGTGGGTTATCAAGACTATTTTCTGGCGCCGTTGCCGGGGAGCGTAGCTCTATTCTTTGAGTCACTTGGGATTTATATCGGCTGGTTACTATGAAGAACTTGAAAGACGCTAAGAAAACAATTTATCCCTCAACTACGAGGGGAGGTAAGGAACTGTCATCTAGCTCTGCACTTGATTCACCTTCTGTTTTGAGTAAGCTCGCGACATCTAAACCTGCTTCTGCTATTCGTTCTGATATGTCGCATGTTATTGATGAAGCCACTTCTGCTATGCATGATAGTTATGATGAGACAACTTCTATGCTTGATACTACTATGCCCCTTAGTGAATTTGTTGATGAACAAATCGCTAGAGCTAGAGAGAAAGAAATTATTGAAACTAATTTTATTGATGATGAACACTTGCCTGTTATTCCTGAGGGTTATATTTTTGATAAAGAAGCTTCCTTAGCTATTTTAGCTTGCATAGATAGATCTGAGCTCAAGAGGCTATTAGTTAAATTGAATCAGCAATCTCTTAATGATAGAATGAGACCTGACCCTGCTTTTGCTACTTCACCTATCTGTGTTGCCGATAAGGATTATGAATTCTCTGTTGATCCTGATATAATTACTTTGGTTGAATCTGATCCTTTTCATGGTTATGAATCTGAAACTGTTGTGGCACATCTTACTAAATTAAATGATATAGCCACCCTGTTCACTAATGATGAGAGATCTCGCTACTTTTATATCCTTAAAATATTTCCATTCTCATTAAAGGGTGATGCTAAGATATGGTTTAATTCTCTTGATCCTGGTTGTGCGTAGTCCCTGTGATATGATTTATTACTTCTCTGCAAATATTTCCCTGCTCATAAGAAACAAGCTGCTTTGAGGGAAATATACAACTTTGTGCAAATTGAAGAAGAGAGTCTCCCACAAGCTTGGGGGAGGCTTCACAAGTTACTTAATGCTTTGCCTGATCATCGTCTTAAGAAAAATGAAATACTTGATATCTTTTATAATGGACTAACCGATGCTTCCAGAAATTACCTGGATAGTTGTGTTGGTTCTGTTTTCAGGGAAAGAACACCGGATGAAGCTGAAATTCTATTGAATAATGTGTTGGCAAATTAAAATAATTGGACACTTCCTGAGCCAGCTCCTGAGCCAATTCCTGAGCCTGTTCCTAAACCAACTCCGAAGAAGAGAGGTGTTCTATTTCTCAGTCCTGAAGATATGCAAGAGGCAAAGAAATCTATGAAAGAAAAGGGTATTAAAGCTGAAGATGTTAAGAATTTACCTCCTATTGAAGAAATACACGGTCTTAAGTTACCGCCTGTTGAAGAAACATATGATCTTAATCCATTACCTATTGAAGAAACTCATGGTCTTGATACCCCGACACGGGTACTAAAGTTAAATTCTCTCTATAGATTTGATGAAGGTGATATTCCTCACTATAAGTCTGCTAGACAATGCTTAGAAGAGTTTGATAATTTTATTGTCAAACAAGAAAACTTCAATGCTTATTTTGGTAGACAATTGAAATACAATTCCGATACGCTTAAACACTTGGGTGATTATATGGCTAATGTTAAAGGTGAACTTAAACTCGTTAGCAAACATGCTTCTATGGTTACCACTCAAGTAGAACAAGTACTTCAAGCTCAAAATGATTTGCTCAATGAAATGAATAGTAAGAAAAATGATTATGATGTTAGAGTGGCTACTAGAACTGGTAAAATGACTCAGGAACCTTTGCATCCTGAAGGCCACGCTAAGAGAATTGAGCAAGATTCTTAGAGAAATAATATTGATGCACCTAGTCCTTCTAAAAGGAAGAAAAAGAAAAATGATAGGAATTTGCATGCTTCTAGTGAACCTATTGCTGAACCACCTGAGAATCCAAATGATATCTCTATTTATGATGTTGAAACACAATCTGGTAATGAACATGAAGCTAGTGAATATGCTAATGATGATGTTCATGATGATGCTCAACCTAGTAATGACAATCATGTAGAAATTGAACCTGCTGTTGATCTTGATAACCCACAATCAAAGAATCAATGTTATGATAAGAGAGACTTTGTTGCTAGGAAACATGGTAAAGAAAGGGAACCATGGGTTCAAAAACCTATGCCTTTTCCTCCCAAACCATCCAAGAAGAAGGATGATGAGGATTTTGAGTGCTTTGCTGAAATGATTAGACCTATCTTTTTGCGTATGCGTTTGACTGATATGCTCCAAATGAATCATTATGCTAAGTATATGAAAGATATTGTCACAAATAAGAGAAAGATACTGGAAGCTGAAATTTCCACCATGCTTGCTAATTATACTTTTAAAGGTGGAATACCTAAGAAACTTGGAGATCCAGGAGTACCCACTATACCATGCTCCATTAAAAGAAACTATGTTGAAACTGCTTTATGTGATCTTGGAGCCGGTGTTAGTGTTATGCCTCTCTGTTTATATCGTAGACTTGACTTGAATAAGTTGACACCTACTGAAATATCTCTGCAAATGGCTGACAAATCAACTGCTATACCTGTCGGTATTTGTGAGGATGTGCCTGTTGTGGTTGCAAACGCGTTACTATTTTAACGGACTTTGTTATTCTTGATATTCCGAGGATGATAGTATGTCTATTATTCTTGGAAGACCCTTTCTGAATACTGCAGGGGCTGTTATTGATTGCAACAAAGGCAATGTCACTTTTCATGTTAATGGTAATGAGCATATGGTACACTATCCAAGGAAACAACCTCAAGTTCATAGTATTAACTCTATTGGAAAAATTCCATCGATTATATTTGGAGGTTTTGAATTTCCTCTTCCTACCGTCAAAAAGAAATATGATATTCTTATTATTGGGGATGTGCATATCCCCGTTGAGGTAACATAGTGTTATTCGAAATTTCTCCGGTTCCATGTTAGTCGGAATGAGTTTGTTAACAAGACATGATCAACCTTGTTAGTGGATTCCTTTTGATGAGCATGAGATGGATGAAACTAGAAGCACAATCTTCTGTACCCTCTTTCTACTTTCTGTTATTTAGTTGAAATAAAGTAAAAATAGTATTTTCTGTCTGTTTTCTGATTTATCCGTGCAATATAAAAATACCCTGAAAATAAAAGTTCTCCAAATGCCCTGAAAATGAAATATGATTTTTTCTAGAATATTTGAGGATTTTTGGAACTGAGAACACAGCAGGGGGGTCAACCACCTGGCCACGAGGGTGGAGGGCGCGCCCTACCCCCCGGGGCGCGCCCCCTACCTTGTGGGCCCATGGTGGCCCTCCTCCACTTATTCCTCAACCCACACACTCCTTCTTCCTCCCATAAACACCAATATCCAGCTCAAGCACGAGTTCTAGCTCATTTTGCTGTGATTTTCGATCTCCTTGCTCAAAGCACATCTCACAAAACTGCTTGGGGAGATTGTTCCTTGGTATGTGACTCCTCCATTGGTCCAATTAGTTTTTGCTCTAGTGCTTTATTCATTGCAAATTTGTGCTGCCTAGGTGACCATGTTCTTGAGCTTCCATGTCAAATTTATGTGGTTCTAAGTAGTTCTAATGCATGATATAGTCTCTAGGCACTTGTAGGAGTAGTTGCTATCAATTTTGCTGAGCTTGGTTCACTTTTATTTTCAAGTTACTAAAAATTTCAGAAATTTTTCAGAGGAAGAAATATGTTTAGGAAAATGTTCCAAGGTGGTTCTTCAAGGAAGCAAGGACCCAGGCTTGCAATGCGTGATGCTGATGATCAGCCACCAAGGGACACTCCTGTGCGGCCCTGTGAATGGCCTTCATAAAATTTTATGGATCGAGCGGGAATCAAGGAAAAATTTAACGCATGTTTGTGTAATGCTGATCTCGTGAGCTTTGAGGCAGACAAATGCCCCCAGTACCATCATCTCACTAGCTCATTTGTGAGGAGGTTTGAACTTTCATCTTCACGTAATTCCCCAACGGTCATGTTTGATCTTTATGAAAAATCTTATACCATGGACTTAGAGGATTTTACTTCTGCTTGCAAACTTCCACAATGGGGTAGTGTTAGTGATCCCCGTAAATCTGAATTTAGAGACTTTCTTGTTGGTATAACCGTAGGGGAATATAGAGATATAGCACAAGCTACCATAGGGAGCATTCACTTTCCTGCTATACATTATTTTGCTCTCTTCATAGGAAGGTGCATAAATGGTAAAGATGAAGCATGTAATATGTGTGTGCCTGACCTTAGCATTCTTAGGAGTGCTGTGTTAGGAGACCAATCTTATAATTTGGGAGCCATTGTTGCACGTAGGTTGCATCATAATAGATTTAATGGAGATTTCTTTGGAGGAATTTATGCAACCCGCTTAGCTGATTTTCTTGATGTGGACATTCGTGAGGATGATATGGAGTTGCCTCCTACTTATTTAGACTATAATTCTATGGTCTACCATCAGTTTGTCGAGAGGAATGAATCACCTCTCCAGTATCGACTAATCTTTGACAAACATCGTGTTGTCCGTATTACTATCCCTGCTCCTGCCTTCTTTGATTATCAGGCAAAAGGAAGATATGTTATTACCAGAGAGGAGGACGATGAGTACGAGAGGAGGGCGGAGGCAGCTCGCCACGCCAGCAGCTCGGGAGGCGATAACCGCTGCATCGCAAGACGACCCTGACTACACCTACGGATATCCGCCAGGCCATCCTTGGCAATGAACCAACTTAGGCCAAAAGCCTAAGCTTGGGGGAGTACGTATTCCCCACCGACATTACATTTATGTTTACACACACTCATTGCTAGATGTCAGTGCTCATACTTTTTCACGGTAATATCCATGTTAGTTTCTTTTCTTTTTTTCTGCTTTCTTCTTGTGTGTTTGATTAACTTTAAGAAAAACAAAAAAATTAGTAGTAACTTTTAGTTAGTTTACTTTCTTGTTGTAGTAGTAATAATCAAAAAAGAAAACCCAAAAATATTTCCTGTTCTTCTTTTGCTTGTTGGGAGCTTTCCCGTGTACATAGTTTTTATTCCTTTTCTTTTCTTTGGGGGTCGATAGGAGAAGATCATAATTAAATTGTTGAAGTGGCTCTTATATGCATTATTGTTGATTTAACCAAGAGCCCGTATTGCCTTGTCTTCTCCTGTTTATTGAATGCTCGCACACTCCAGCTTAGTCCAATGCACGTGCACCCATATTATTATTCACATCGTTCGGTCGTGCAAGTGAAAGGCAATTACGAAGGTATATGATGGACTAACTGAGATGAGAAAAGCTGGTATGAACTCGACCTCTCTTGTTCACTACTAGGAAAAGGGCTATAGATAGGATTGACACTAATGGTGCACCAGGGATGTAGTGCGCCACTACTATATACTAATGGCGCACTAGTTAGTGATGTGCCATTAGTGTGGAAGACACTAATGGCGCACTGCAAAAGCAGTGCGCCACTAGTAATAAAGTTTTTTTTTTCATTTTTACATACATACTAATGGCGCATCCGACCGAAAGTGCGCCATTACTAGTTCTAACTAGTAATGGCGCACTAGACAGACAGTGCGCCATTAGTATATTTTTTCATGGGCACTTTTTGAATTCATGAATAATTTTTCAAATTTGATGATATTTTTTCATATTCAATATGAAAAAATATTGAACATTCATGATGACACTCGATCTCGATCCCCCTCCCTCTCGATAGCTATCCGATCCCCCTCGCCAGATCCCCCTCGCCGCCGAGCACCCCCCGCACCCTCCCCCGCTCCACCGCCGCCGCCGACACCCCGCACCCTCCCCCACTTTTTGATGATATTTTCAAATAACAAATTTGATGATATTTTCAATTAACAAAAATTGATGATATTTTCAAAAAAAATTGATGATATTTGATGATATCTTCTGTTCTAGTCCTCATGAAAATAAAAAATTTGATAAAAAACAAATTATTAGATGCAACAAGAAATAATGAAAAAAGAATTACTAATGGCGCACCCTAGGTGGGTTCGCCATTGCTGTCAGAAAAAAAAACTACTAATGGCGCACCAGAGTGTGGTGCGCCATTGCTATAGTGTGTACCCCTTCGCCCGATCCCCCCTTCCCTCTCCCCCTCGCCAATTCCCTCTCCCTCGATCCACCGCGCTGCTCCTTCCCTCGTCCCTCCCTCCACCGCGCCGCCGCCGCCGCTGCCTCGACCCACTACGCCGTAGCCGCCCACGCGCCCCCGCCGCCTCCCTCTCCCCTTCCTCCCCCTCGAGCCCGCGACCTCCTCAGACGGACGGCGGCGCGACCTCCCCACGCTCCTCGATGGACGGGCTCCTCGACGGACGGACGGACGGCGGCTAGCCTCGTCGGACGCGCTCCTCGACGGCGGCGCAAGCCTCCCCACGCAGCTGCTGCTCATCGACGACGGTTAGTCTCTGTCCCTCCCTCCCTCTCTCCCCCGCTCATCCCCATGCCCCCACGGGGCGGCGACCTAGGGTTAGGAGCAGGAGCTCGCCGCCGCCGCCCCGTCGTGCCGCCGCTGCTGCTTCTTGATTGGTTTTATTAGTTGGGGAATGCGCGTTAGGTTCTTGTTTATCAGTTAAATTCAGTCACCATTCTGAATTTTGACAGTACTCTACAAACTGCTTCAAAATTAGTCCACACAAACAAGTGCATTTTAATTGTAAAATGGCAAAGATTATGACATGACAAATGCCTAACATGTTCAGTAAACTGTCTGATTGTAGTGATCAAACAGACAAATGAGTTGTAAATGCCTAACATGTTCAAGAAACATGTTCAAGAAATGCCTAACATGACAAATGCCTACAAATGCCTAACATTTTAATTGTAAATGCCTATTGCAGATCTTGTGAGAATTGTAGTGCTCAAACTGTTGGATTTAAGAATCAGCTAGCAGATTTTGGTTAGGCAGAAAGGTGAGAGTGCTGGCTGATTAGTTTTTAGCATGGAAATGGTGGTCTCAACTGGAAGTTGCCACTTGCTACATACACTTGTGTTTGATTATTGCCAACGCGTTCCTTACTTTGATGATTGAGCTAAACTCTATCATTGTGTTGCAAGGTTACCGTGTCGGAACTTGTAGTCTTCTGAATACCTACCATACCTAGGTTGTTGTTGTTAATTCACTTATATTCTGTTCCCAGTAGCTACCTGCATTTTTTGGGACCTAAGCTCCATTTGCATTCAGGGTCATATTTCTGCTGAACACTTGATTTGTGTTTCCCTTGGTCCATAAAAAGGTTTTGTTGAATTACTGTGCCGTGAACATAGCAGATCCACCATGGAACTCATTCATATATCTGCTGTGTGTTATTATTCGTTAGTTTTTGTTCTAAAAAAGCTGTGAGTTTTGAGGTGAAGTAGCACGGAACAAAAGTTTGATGTGTTCCAAGTTGAATGACACCATCTCCATGTGTATGCAGTAAGCTGGATGACTAAACTAGCTCATGCTCAAGTTGAATGACACCATCTCCATGTGTATATGATATTGATATGAAAGATGGTGCAAATACAAATCTCCCAATTAGGGAGTTTTTAAGCTCTTTCTTTTTCATTTCCTACTATCCTTATCCTAATTATCTTAAATTGTTATGATGTGTGTAACAGGATTATATCTTGGATTTGCTAGTGGACTTTGGGAGTTTCTTAGCCAGCTTGGTGACTCCATATTTTTCACTATTTCAGCAAGTCTTTTGTAAGCATTAAACTTTCAGCACTACATTTTTATCTTATGTGTACATCTGTTTGCTTCCTAAAATAGGAATGGGCCTCCTTTCCTATATATGTGTATGATGATCCTCCTTTCCTACAGTAGTATAGCACTTGCAGTAGTATGGCACTTGCAGTAGATCCTCCTTGCCAGAATGTCGATTAACTTCCGTTCCGGCAAATTCGGGTACTCCATATGTCCTATTTTCAGCAAAGGTCATGCTGAAATTTTCCATGAATTTTAGCATGACTTTGCTAAAAATCGGACATATGGGGTACTTGCTACTAATGCATGGGCCAGTGTATCTTAGTACTTAATTAAGTAGGGGTACAATTGGCCTTTCAGTATAGCCTGTTATCATGCATGTTTTATGATCTGTTGTAAGGGTACTAATTGGTCTCTTCTGCTGCTTATCAGAGATGGCGGGAAGCAGCCACCGCCGCTCTGCGACACCGCAGTACGAGTTGGATGCTTCCGAGTTCTTGATATCATACTTGGGACTTGATTATCATCCATGACGCAGTATATAAAACAAGAGATCTCCCTTCACCCATCTCATTATGATATCTGTTGTTTGCTACATCACTCATTGTCCCAAACTGCAGAGACTGCTGACAGTTTATGAACATCTTGATGGGTGAAGATCCGCCAATAATGTGAAGCTGCGGCAGGCCGGCGGCGGGTTTCCTGAGCGATGGGATGTGGAGTTGGTGATCAAGGAGGGCCACATGTACTTGTCTCGTGGGTGGGAGAAGTTCTATCGTGCCTACGACCTGCGGCTGGGGTACTTCCTTCTCTTCAGGTACGACGACGACGCCAACATGCTCATCATGAAGGTGTTCAACGCGACTATGTGTCGCATGCGCTTACCGACGATGATGATGCCGATGCGTTACGCCTCTTCTTATTCCTCTACATTTGGCTTTGTCTCACATCAATTGTTAACGGTCATTGTTGCATTTGGACAGGTAATGGGAGCAGAAGAAGCGACAGCTACAAACCAAAGCGATGGCGACTATGGTCAGAGCGGCAAAGCAGCGATTCTGGTCAGAACGAAGCGGCGATTCTGGCAAAGCATAGACAACAAGAAGGATGATCCGACTGGAGTGTGGGAGAAGAGGAGAAGAGTGGGGATGAGGAGCTGCAGGACGACGATGGGCATCGGTGAGGATGACCTAGCGCTGGTGGTGATGACCAAGGGCAAGAGATGGTGGTGGTGACCATGGGCAGGAGATGGTGGTGGTGGCTGACCATGGGCAAGAGATGGAGGTGGCTGAGGATGACCTAGCGATCGTCGTGCCCGTCACACTGAAGGTGGCCTCGCGATGGTGGTGGTGCTGACAATGACCACGCACCGGTGGTGGCGCCGGCGATTCCACAGGGGCGACATGACCACGCCAATTGTCGTGAAGACTACATCCCACCGCCTCCACTGCCTCCACCGCCTCGCCGCTCTTGGCGCATCAAATGAGGAAGGAGAAGAAGAACAATGAGAACTGAACTATATCGGTATGTCGGATCTCCAAAATGATATATATATATACTTAGTTACCTATGTTATCTCTAATATGCTCGATTTCCTATAGGTTAGCTTCATTTTACCTAAGTTGGCTCTAATATGCTAACTTAGAGCTTATTATATGCCTAGTTTCCTATAGGTTAGCTCCAAAATAACTTATGTTAGCACAAAATGATCAAGTTTACATAATAAGCTTATAGTCTTCTTCTTATTCTTCTTGTTTTCCAAAATGACATAGGTTAGCTTCATTTTACCTAAGTTGGCTCTAATATGCTAACTTAGAGCTTATATGCTTAGTTTCCTATAGGTTAGCTCCAAAATAACTTATGTTAGCACAAAATGATCAAGTTTACATAATAAGTTATAGTCTTCTTCTTATTCTTCTTCTTTTCCAAAATGGCATAGGTTAGCTTCATTTTACCTAAGTTGGCTCCAAAATTCTTCTTATTCTTCTTCTAGTGTTCTTCTTCTTCTAGTATTATTCTTCTTCTTCTTCTAACTTCTTGTTTATCATTTTGCAGATTTGATTTAATTCACGGAAGCTTGCATGGATGGAGTGCTTCTTTTCCATTTGTGTTTTTATTTTGTATCAATGTGAAACTTTTGTGAATTGATGGATAACGGTGTTGGATGAACAATGTGAAACTTTTGTAATATGTAACGATGGAACTATGTGTTGGCTATGTATGTATATATGATGGAACTTGTGTGTTGGCTATGATTGTTATATGGATGCTTGTTGTATATATATGTGTTGGATATCTCATATGTGAAATAGTGACACCTGAGATTAAGAAAAACAAAAAATAAACAAAAATTTGTTACTAATGGCGCACTACCATGTGGTGCGCCATTAGTATAAAGCATACTAGTGGCGCCTTTGTGGGCAAAACTAATGGCGCACTACGTGGTGCGCCATTAGTAAAAAATACTAGTGGCGTGATACTAATGGCGCACCTGTAGTGCGCCATTAGTAGGCAAAACATGTGCGCCATTAGTAGGCGTTTTCCTAGTAGTGGTTTCTGTAAATATGATGAGTTCATCGTTCCTGATCCAGCCTATTATGAATAAACATGTTTGCAATGACAATTAGAGATCATAGTTGCTCGTGCCATGCTTGATTAGCTATGAGTTATAATGGTTTACCTTGCGTGCCAACATGCTATTAAAATGGTTGCGATGTGGTATGATGGGGTGGTATCCTCCTGTGAATGATTTAAGTGACTTGACTTGGCACATGTTCACACATGTAGTTGAAACAGAAATCAACATAGCCTTCACGATATTTATGTTCATGGTGGATTACATCCTACTCATGCTTGCATCCAATGTTTATTAATTTTAATGCATGTTCATGACTGTTGTCGCTCTCTAGTTGGTCGCTTCCCAGTTTTTTGCTAGCCTTCACTTGTACTAAGCGGGAATACTGCTTGTGCATCCAATCCCTTAAACCAAAAAGTTATTCCATATGAGTCCACCATACCTTCATATATGCGGTATTTACCTGCCGTTCCAAGTAAATTTGTATGTGCCAAACTCTAAACCTTCAAATAAACATTCTGTTTTGTATGCTCGAATAGCTCATGTACCAACTAGGGCTGCCCTTATCTTCCATGTTAGGCGGGTTATTCTCAAGAGGAGTGGACTCCGCTCCTCATTCACGAGAAAAATGGCTGGTCTCCGGGATGCCCAGTCCCATGCTTTATGCAAACTAAATCAAAATAATTGCAAACAAAACTCCCCTTGGGACTGTTGCTAGTTGGAGACACTCGTTGTTTCGAGCAAGTCATGGATTGATGCTTGTTGGTGGAGGGGGAGTATAAACTTTACCATTCTGTTTGGGAACCGCCTATAATTGTGTAGCATGGAAGATATCACCATCTCTTAGTTGTTATGTTGACAATGAAAGTATGCCGCTCAAAATATTATTTATCTCTATTTCAAAACCGAGCTCTGGCACCTCTACAAATCCCTGCTTCCCTCTGCGAAGGGCCTATCTATTTACTTTTATGTTGAGTCATCACCCTCTTATTAAAAAGCACTAGCTGGAGAGCGTAGCTGTCATTTGCATCCATTACTATTAATTTATATTGGGTATGACTATGATTGGATCTCTTTTACCATGAATTACAATGTCTAGTCAGTCCTTGATCTTTAAAGGTGCTCTGCATTTATGTTTTGCGGTCTCAGACAGGGCTAGCGAGATACCATCCTATTATATCATATCATGATTGTTTTGAGAAAGTGTTGTCATCCGAGATCTATTATTATCGCTCGCTAGTTGATTATGCCATTGATATAAGTAAACATGAGACTTGAGAGTTATTGCAAATGTGGTTAGTCATAATCTTTGCTGAAAACTTGAATGTTGGCTTTACATATTTACAACAACAAGAGCAAACAGAGTTTGTAAAAGTTTTTCTTTATCACTTTCAGTTTATCAACTGAATTGCTTGAGGACAAGCAAAGTTTAAGCTTGGGGGAGTTGATACGTCTCTGTCGTATCTACTTTTCCAAACACTTTTGCCCTTGTTTTGGACTCTAGCTTGCATGATTTGAATGGAACTAACCCGGACTGATGTTGTTTTCAGAAGACTTTCCATGGTGTTATTTATGTGCAGAAACAAAAGTTCTCGGAATGACTTGAAACTCCACGGAACGAATATTTGGAAATAATAAAAAATCATTGCAAAAGATGAAGACCAGGGGGCCCACACCCTGTCCACGAGGGTGGGGGGCGCGCCCTCCCCCCTAGGGCGCGCCCCCCTACCTCGTGGGCCCCCTGGAGCTCCTCCGACGCCAACTCCAACTCTATATATTTGCTTTCGGGGAGAAAAAAATCAAGGAGAAGAAATCATCACGTTTTACGATACGGAGCCGCCGCCAAGCCCTAAAACCTCTGGGGAGCGCTGATCTGGATTTCGTTCGGGGCTCCGGAGAGGGGGATTCGTCGCCATCGTCATCATCAACCATCCTCCATCACCAATTTCATGATGCTCACCGCCGTGCGTGAGTAATTCCATCGTAGGCTTGCTTGCTGGACGGTGATGGGTTGGATGAGATCTATCATGTAATCAAGTTAGTTTTGTTAGGGTTTGATCCCTAGTATCCACTATGTTCTGAGATTGATGTTGCTATGACCTTGCTATGATTAATGCTTGTCACTAGGGCCCGAGTGCCATGATTTCAGATCTGAACCTATTATGTATTCATGAATATATGTGTGTTCTTGATCCTATCTTGCAAATCTATAGTCACCTATTATGTGTGATGTTCCGGCAACCCCGAAATGACAATAATCGGGACCACTCCCGGTGATGACCATAGTTTGAGGAGTTCAAGTATTCACTAAGTGTTAATGCTTTGGTCCGGTACTCTATTAAAAGGATGCCTTAATATCCCTTAGTTTCCATTAGGACCCGCTGCCACACGGGAGGGTAGGACAAAAGATGTCATGCAAGTTCTTTTCCATAAGCACGTATGACAATATTCAGAAAACATGCCTACATTACATAGATGAATTGGAGCTAGTTCTGTGTCACCCTATGTTATGACTGTTACATGATGAACCGCATCCGGCATAATTTTCCATCACCGATCCAATGCCTACGAGCTTTTCCTATACTGTTCTCCGCTTATTTACTTTTCCGTTGCTACTGTTACAATCACTACAAAACACCAAAAATATTACTTTTGCTTCTGTTACTTTTGTTACCGTTACCACTACTATCATATTACTTTGCTACTAAATACTTTGCTGCAGATATTAAGTTATCCAGGTGGCTGAATTGACAACTCAGTTGCTAATACTTGAGAATATTCTTTGGCTCCCCTTGTGTCGAATCAATAAATTTGGGTTGAATACTCTACCCTCGAAAACTATTGCGATCCCCTATACTTGTGGGTTATCACACTACATGCTAGAAATCATATTCAAGACGCAAACCAATATCACACTGCCAACTTAAAGGTGTCCCATGCTACCTCTTGAGCACTGCGTTGGTTTTCCCTTGAAGAGGAAAGGGTGATGCAGTAAAGCAGCGTAAGTATTTCCCTCAGTTTTTTAGAACCAAGGTATCAATCCAGTAGGAGGCCACACACGAGTCCCTCACACCTACACAAACAAATAAAATACTCGCAACCAACGCAATAAAGGGGTAGTCAGTCCCTTCACGGTCACTTACGAAAGTGAGATCTGATAGAGATGATAAGATAATATTTTTGGTATTTTTATGATAAAGATGCAAAGTAAAGAAAGCAAAATAAAAACAGCGCAAGAAATAACTTGTTGAAGGAAGATTAATAAGATGGAAAATAGACCCGGGGGCCATAGGTTTCACTAGTGTCTTCTCTCGAGAGCATAAGTATTACGGTTGGTGAACAAATTACTGTTGAGCAATTGATAGAATTGAGCATAGTTATGAGAATATCTAGGTATGATCATGTATATAGGCATCACGTCCAAGACAAGTAGACCGACTCTGCTGCATCTACTACTATTACTCCACACATCGACCGCTATCCAGCATGCATCTAGAGTATTAAGTTCAAAAGAACAGAGTAATGCCTAAAGTAAGATGACATGATGTAGAGGGATAAATTCATGCAATATGATATAAACCCCATCTTGTTATCCTCGGTGGCAACAATACAATACGTGCCTTGCTGCCCCTACTGCCACTGGGAAAGGACACCGCAAGGTTGAACCCAAAGCTAAGCACTACTCCCATTTCAAGAAAGATCAATCTAGTAGGCCAAACCAAACTTATAATTCGAAGAGACTTGCAAAGATAACCAATCATACATAAAAGAATTCAGAGAAGATTCAAATATTGTTCATAGATAAACTTGACCATAAACCCACAATTCATCGGTCTCAACAAACACACCGCAAAAGAAGATTACATCGAATAGATCTCCACAAGAGAGGGGGAGAACATTGTATTGAGATCCAAAAAGAGAGAAGAAGCTATCTAGCTAATAACCGTGGACCCGAAGGTCTAAGGTAAACTACTCACACATCATCGGAGAGGCTATGGTGTTGATGTAGAAGCCCTCCGTGATTGATGCCACCTCCGGCGGAGCTCCGGAAAAGGCCCCAAGATGGGATCTCACAGTCTTTTGCGGCGGTGGAATTAGGTTTTTGGCTCGGTATCTGGTAGTTTGGGGGTACGTAGGTATATATAGGAGGAAGAAGTACATCGATGGAGCAACATGGGCCCCATGAGGGTGGAGGGTGCGCCCCCTACCTCCTGCCTTCCTAGTTGATGTCTTGACGTTGGGTCCAAGTCCTCTGGATCACGTTCGTTTCAAAAATCACGTTCCCGAAGGTTTCATTCCGTTTGGACTCCGTTTGATATTCTTTTTCTGCGAAACTCTGAAATAGGCAAAAACAACAATTACCTGGGCCTCCGGTTAATAGGTTAGTCCCAAAAATAATAAAAGTGTATAATAAAGCCCAATAATGTCCAAAACAGAATATAATATAGCATGGAACAATAAAAAATTATAGATACGTTGGAAACGTATCAAGCATCCCCAAGCTTAATTCCTGCTCGTTCTCGAGTAGGTAAATGATAAAAACAGAATTTTTGATATGGAATGCTAGTTGGCATAATTTCAATGTAATTCTCTTAATTGTGGTATGAATATTCAGATCCGAAAGATTCAAGACAAAAGTTTAATATTGACATAAAAATAATAATAATTCAAGCTTACTAACTAAGCAATTATGTCTTCTCAAAATAACATGGCCAAAGAAAGTTATCCCTACAAAATCATATAGTCTGGCTATGCTCTATCTTCACCACACAAAGTATTTAAATCATGCACAACCCCGATGACAAGCCAAGCAATTGTTTCATACTTTTGATGTTCTCAAACTTTTTCAATCTTCATGCAATACATGAGCGTGAGCCATGGACATAGCACTATATGTGGAATAGAATGGTGGTTGTGGAGAAGACAAAAAGGAGAAGATAGTCTCACATCAACTAGGTGAATCAATGGGCTATGGAGATGCCCATTAATAGATATCAATGTGAGTGAGTAGGGATTTCCATGCAACGGATGCACTAGAGCTATAAGTGTATGAAAGCTCAACAAAAGAAACTAAGTGGATGTGCATCCAACTCGCTTGCTCACGAAGACCTAGGGCATTTTGAGGAAGCCCATCATTGGAATATACAAGCCAAGTTCTGTAATGAAAATTTCCCACTAGTATATGAAAGTGATATCATAGGAGACTCTCTATCATGAAGATCATGGTGCTACTTTGAAGCACAAGTGTGGTAAAAGGATAGTAACATTGTCCCTTCTCTCTTTTTCTCTCATCATTTTTTGGGCCTTTTTTATGGCCTTTCTCTTTTTTTATTTAGTCCGGATTTGCCACAAATACGATGTCAACTACATGGTCATGCGAGGCAATATGACAATGATGAAGCGTGTCATAATAAGCTGAACGGTGGTAAGTTGCATGGCAATATATCTCGGAATGGCTATGGAAATGCCATGATAGGTAGGTATGGTGGCTGTTTTGAGGAAGGTATATGGTCGGTGTATGATACCGGCGAAAAGTGTGCGGTATTAGAGAGGCTAGAAATGGTGGAAGGAAGAAAAGTGCGTATAATCCATGGACTCAACATTAGTCATAAAGAACTCATATACTTATTGCAACAATCTACAAGTTATCAAAGCAAAGTATTACGCGCATGCACCTAGGGGAATAGATTGGTAGGAAAAGAACATCGCTTGTCCCCGACCGCCACTCATAAGGAAGACAATCAATAAATAAATCATGCTTCGACTTCATCACATAACGGTTCACCATACGTGCATGCTACGGGAATCACAAACTTTAACACAAGTATTTCTCAAATTCAAAACTACTCAACTAGCATGACTCCAATATCACCATCTCCATATCTCAAAACAATTATCAAGTATCTAACTTCTCATAGTATTCAACACACTCATAAGAATATATTTTTTACTAATTTTGAAAGCCTATCATATTTAAAGCAAATTACCATGCTGTTTTGTATGACTCTCAAAATAATCTAAGTGAAGCATGAGAGAACAATAGTTTCTATTAAACAAATCCACCACCGTGCTCTAAAAGATATAAGTGAAGCACTAGACCAAAAACTATATAACTCAAAAGATATAAGTGAAGCACATAGACTATTCTAACAATTTCTGAATCATGTGTGTCTCTCTCAAAAGGTCTGTACAGCAAGAATGATTGTGGAAAACTAACAAACAAAGACTCAAATAATAAAAGACGCTCCAAGAAAAACACATATCATGTGGTGAATAAAAATATAGCTCCAAGTAAAGTTACCGATGGAAGTAGACGAAAGAGGGGATGCCTTCCGGGGCATCCCCAAGCTTTGGCTTTTAGGTGTCCTTATATTATATTGGGGTGCCATGGGAATCACCAATCTTAGGTTCTTGCCACTCCTTGTTCCATAATCCATCAAATATTTTACCCAAAACTTGAAAACTTCACAACACAAAACTTAACAGAAAATCTCGTGAGCTCCGTTAGCGAAAGAAAACAAAACACCACTTCAAGGTACTGTAATGAACTCATTATTTATTTATATTGGTGTTAAACCTACTGTATTCCAACTTATCTATGGTTTATAAACTATTTTACTAGCCATTTATTCATCAAAATAAGCAAACAACTCACGAAAAACAGAATCTGTAAAAAAACAGAACAGTCTGTAGTAATCTGTAACTAACGCAAACTTCTGGAACTCAAAAAAATCAGCCAAAATAGGAAGACCTATATAATTTGTTTATTGATAGCAGCAATTGGAATCAATATTTTATCACGTTCTGGTGATTTTTAACAATTATTTTCGTGAACAGAAAGTTTCTGGAGTTTTCAGCAAGATCAAATAACTATCATCCAAGAAGATCTTATAGGTTAAGCTTGGCACAAACACTAATTAAAAAATAAAAACACATCTAAACAGAGGCTAGATCAAATATTTATTCCTAAACAGAAGCAAAAAGTAAAAAACTAAAAATAAAATTGGGTTGCCTCCCAACAAGCGCTATCGTTTAACGCCCCTAGCTAGGCATAATAGCAAGGATAGATCTAGGTATTGCCATGTTTGGTAGGCAATCCATAAGTGGCTCTCATAATAGATTCATAGGGTAATTTTATTTTCTTTCTAGGGAAGTGTTCCATGCCTTTCCTTAACGGAAATTGGAATCTAATATTCCCTTCCTTGATATCAATAATTGCACCAATCGTTCTAAGGAAAGGTCTACCAAGAATAATAGGACATGAAGGATTGCAATCTATGTCAACAACAATAAAATCTACGGGCACATAGTTCCTATTTGCAACAATAAGAAAATCATTAATTCTTCCCATAGGTTTCTTAATGGTGGAATCTGCAAGGTGCAAGTTTAAAGAGCAATCATCAAATTCGCGGAAACCTAACAAATCACACAAAGTTTTTGGAATCGTGAAAACACTAGCACCCAAATCACACAAAGCATAGCATTCATGATCTTTAATTTTAATTTAATAGTAGGTTCCCACTCATCATAAAGTTTACTAGGGATAGAAACTTCCAACTCAAGTTTTTCTTCATAAGATTGCATCAAAGCATCAACGATATGTTTGGTAAAAGCTTTATTTTGGGTATAAGCATGAGGAGAATTTAGCACGGATTGCAACAAGGAAATACAATCTATCAAAGAGCAATTATCATAATTAAATTCATTGAAATCCATGATAGTGGGTTTATTGATATCTAAGGTTTTAACTTCTTCAATCTCACTTTTATCAATTTTAGCATCAAGATCTAAAAACTCCGAATTTTTGGAACGCTTTCTAGGTAAAGGTGGATCATATTCAGTCCCATCATTATCAAGATTCATATTGCAAAACGAATATTTAATAGGGGACACATCAATAACTTTTAGATCTTCATCTTTATTTTCATAGAAGTTAGAAGAACACGCTTTCACAAAGCAATCTTTCTTAGCACGCATCCTAGCGGTTCTTTCTTTGCAGTCATCAATGGAAATTCTCATGGCTTTGAGAGACTCATTGATATCGTGCTTAGGAGGAATAGATCTAAGTTTCAAGGAATCGACATCAACAGAAATTCTACCAACGTTCCTAGCCAATTCATCAAATTTAAGCAATTTTTCTTCAAGCAAAGCATTAAAATTCTTTTGCGAATTCATAAATTCTTTAACACTAGTCTCAAATTCAGAAGGCATCTTATTAAAATTTCCATAAGAATTATTGTAGGAATTACCATAATTGTTAGAGGAATTACTAGGATACGGCCTAGGATTAAAGTTTCCTCTATACACGTTGTTACCAAAATTATTCCAACCAACGAAATTCACATCCATAGATTCATTATTATTCTCAATCAAAGTAGACAAAGGCATATCATTAGGATCAGAAGAAGCACTTTTATTAGCAAATAATTTCTTAAGTTCATCCATCTTTCCACTCAAAGCATTAATTTCTTCTATCGCGTGCACTTTTTTATTAGTGGATCTTTCAGTGTGCCATTGAGAATAATTAACCATAATATTGTCTAGGAGTTTAGTAGCTTCTCCTAAAGTGATTTCCATAAAAGTACCTCCCGCGGCCGAATCTAAAAGATTTCTAGAAGCAAAATTCAATCCGATATAATTTTTTTTGTATAATCTTCCACAAGTTCAAACCATGAGTAGGGCAATTACGTATCATTAATTTCATCTTCTCCCAAGCTTGTGCAACATGTTCATGATCAAGTTGCTTAAAATTCATAATATCGTTTCTAAGAGAGATGAACCTAGCGGGAGGAAAATACTTAGAGATAAAGGCATCTTTGCACTTATTCCAAGAATCAATACTATTTTTAGGCAAAGATGAAAACCAAGCTTTAGCACAATCTCTAAGCGAAAAAGGAAATAGATTCAATTTAACAATATCATTGTCCACATCTTTCTTCTTTTGCATATCACGCAAATCATTGAAGCTATTTAGATGGGTAGCGACATCTTCACTAGGAAGGCCTGCGAATTGATCTTTCATGACAAGATTCAACAAAGCAGCATTAATTTCACAAGATTCAGTATCGGTAAGAGGAGCAATCGGAGTGCTAAGGAAATCATTATTGTTGGTATTGGTAAAGTCACATAATTTGGTATTATCTTGAGCCATCGTGAGAAGCAAGCAATCCAACACACGAGCAAGCAAGAAGCAAGCGAAAAAGAGGCGAACGGAAAAGAGAGGGCGAATAAAACGGCAAGGGTGAAGTGGGGGAGAGGAAAACGAGAGGCAAATGGCAAATAATGTTATGCGGGAGATAAGGGTTTGTGATGGGTACTTGGTATGTTGACTTTTGCATACACTCCCCGGCAATGGCGCCAGAAATCCTTCTTGCTACCTCTTGAGCACTGCATTGGTTTTCCCTTGAAGAGGAAAGGGTGATGTAGTAAAGCAGCGTAAGTATTTCCCTCAGTTTTTGAGAACCAAGGTATCAATCCAGTAGGAGGCCATGCACGAGTCCCTCGCACCTACACAAACAAATAAAATCATCGCAACCAACGCAATAAAGGGGTTGTCAATCCCTTCACGGTCACTTACGAAAGTGAAATCTGATAGATATGATAAGAAATATTTTTGGTATTTTTATGATAAAGATGCAAAGTAAAGAAAGCAAAATAAAAACGGCACAAGAAATAACTTGTTGAAGGAAGATTAATATGATGGAAAATAGACCCGGGGGCCATAGGTTTCACTAGTGGCTTCTCACGAGAGCATAAGTGTTATGGTGGATGAACAAATTACTGTTGAGAATTGATAGAATTGAGCATAGTTATGAGAATATCTAGGTATGATCATGTATATAGGCATCACGTCCAAGACAAGTAGACCGACTCCTGCCTGCATCTACTACTATTACTCCACACATCTACCGCTATCCAAAGATGCATCTAGAGTATTAAGTTCAAAATAACAGAGTAACGCCTTAAGTAAGATGACATGATGTAGAGGGATAAATTCATGCAATATGATATAAACCCCATCTTGTTATCCTCGATGGCAACAACACAATACGTGCCTTGCTGCCCCTCATCACCGGGAAAGGACACCGCAAGATTGAACCCAAAGCTAAGCACTTCTCCCATTGCAAGAAAGATCAATCTAGTAGGCCAAACCAAATTGATAATTCGAAGAGACTTGCAAAGATAACCAATCATACATAAAAGAATCAGAGAAGATTCAAATATTGTTCATAGATAAACTTGATCATAAACCCACAATTCATCGATCTCAACAAACACACCGCAAAAGAAGATTACATCGAATAGATCTCCACAAGAGAGGGGAGAACATTGTATTGAGATCCAAAAGAGAGAATAAGCCATCTAGCTAATAACTATGGACCCAAGGTCTGAGGTAAACTACTCACACATCATCGGAGAGGCTATGGTGTTGATGTAGAAGCCCTCCACGATCAATGCCCCCTCCGTGGAGTTCAAAAGGCCCCAAGATGGGATCTCACGGCATGTAAGCTTGCGGCGGTGGAATTAGGTTTTTGGCTCCGTATCTGGAAGTTTGGGGGTACGTAGGTATATATAGGAGGAAGAAGTACGTCGGTGGAGCAACGTGGGCTCCACGAGGGTGGAGGGCGCGCCTGGGGGGTAGGCGCGCCCCCTACCTCGTGCCTTCCTGGTTGATGTCTTGACGTAGGGTCCATGTCCTCTGGATCAGGTTCGTTCCGAAAATCACGTTCCCGAAGGTTTCATTCCGTTTGGACTCCATTTGATATTCTTTTTCTGCGAAACTCTGAAATAGGCAAAAAAACAACAATTCTGGGCTGGGCCTCCGGTTAATAGGTTGGTCCTAAAAATAATATAAAAGTGTATAATAAAGCCCAATAATGTCCAAAACAGAATATAATATAGCATGGAACTTTAAAAAATTATAGATACGTTGGAGACGTATCATCCCATGATAGGTGAGTGATGTAGGATACACAAGAAGAGTAGTTTCATGTAAGAACATGGCGTGATAGACAGATATAGTAACATGAAAGCGTGTCATATTCACACGTATCATGTGTAAGCTAAGTGGATGCAGTTTACACTAATTAGGAGCAATACAAGCTAGGCACCATATGCAACATGCAACCAGATATCACACTGCCAAGTTAGAGCAAGCACCTTGGATGGTCGAGTAGGGGAGCGGAGACTTGGAACTTGTAATGCACTAGCAGTACAAGGAGAATCCGTACAGATGCTCCGTTTACGTTGCTGCAAAGGACCACCATCATCGCCTTTCTTACTCTTTTCCTTCTCTTTTTTGATTTTGCCTTGTCAAGTCAAACCCACAAAAAAAAGGAACAAAATTTTCTCTTCAGAACTCATGGATGCATGATATTGATGAACACTGCTTTCATGTAAGGCAGCTGCATGATAGGAGGATGGAATATGTATGAAAAACAGGACGGCATGACATATTGACATGTATGATGTATAAAGTGTAAACTAAGCACAAGGTGTTTGAACTAGTTAGAAGCAATGCAAGCTAGAAACCATATGAAAGATGAAACCAATATCACTCTACCAAATTAAAAGGGTGGCCTAACAAATGTATTTGACCAAATTAGAAGCAATACATGGCAACATGCTAGAAATAATATGCAATATGCAACGAATAAAGGTGTCTCATCGTAAGTGATTGATGCAGGATATAGAAGAGAGGTAGTTTTATGTAAGAACATGGTTAACACATAGACGTAGTGTGTACCAAAAATAGGAAGGCATGTCATATTCACAGGTATAATGTGTAAACTAAAAAGATGCAATTTAACCTAATTAGAAGCATTACAAGCTAGACACCATATGCAACATGCAACCACATATCACACTGCGAAGTTAGAGCGAGCACCTGCGATGGTGGTGTAGGGGAAGTGCGGTCTTCAAGTATAGAGCTACGTTCAATATCTTCATTTAGGCTTGCTGTTTCTTGACAATCATGTGGAGAGGATGAAAATGCGCTCTTTATAAGAGTAGCGCGTCTCATACTAACCCACGGAAGTGACTATCATCATAAGCGATAGACGCAGGATACACAAGAACAGTAGTTTGACGTAAGAACATGGTGTGATAGGAAGATGTAGTATGTACCAAAAATAGGAAGGCGTGTCATATTCACATGTATAATGTGTAAGCTAAGGAGATGCAATTTAACAAATTAGGAGCAATACAAGCTAGGCACCATATGCAACATGCAACCAGATATCACACTGCCATGTTAGAGCAAGCACCTGGGGTTGTGGAGTAGGGGAGATGAGATTTGGAACTTGCATTGCATTAGGAGTAGCAAGAGAATCTGTAGAGATCATCTGTTTCAGTTGCTCCAGAGGACCGCCATCATTTCGTGCCTTCGTCCTTTTATATTTTGCCTTGTCAAGTAAACACACAAGAACAAAGGAATGAAATTCGCACTTCCAAATTCGTTGATGG
The DNA here is from genome assembly GCA_021605145.1 of Aegilops bicornis. Taxonomy (NCBI): domain Eukaryota; kingdom Viridiplantae; phylum Streptophyta; class Magnoliopsida; order Poales; family Poaceae; genus Aegilops; species Aegilops bicornis. The sequence goes on along the minus strand of CM038673.1, from coordinate 295,973,380 downwards.
ATGATACTGACAAACACAACTTTTATGTATGGCAACCACATTGTAGGAGGATGGAATATGTATGAAAAACGCTAAGCAAAAGGCACTTCAACAAATTGGAAGAAATGCAATCTAGAAACCATATGAAAGATCCAACCAAAATCACTCTACCAAGTTAGATGTGTCTCATTATAAGTGGCACTTCAACAAATTAGAGGCAATACATGTTTGAAATGATATGCAAATGCAACCAATATTACACTGTCAACTTGAAGGTGTCTTTTCAGAAGTGATTGATGAGGGATACACAAGAAAAGTAGTTTGATGTAAGAACATGGTTAATAGAAAGACGTAGTATGTACCAACAACAAGAAGACATGTCATATTCATAGGTATAATGTGTTAACTAAGCAGATGCAATTTACCCTAATTAGAAGCATTACAAGGTAGACACCATATGCAACATGCAACCACATATCACACTGCCAAGTAAGAGCAAGCACCTGCGATGGTGGTGTGAGGGAATTGTGGTCATCAACTAGAGAGCTATGTTGACTATCTTCATTTAGCCTTGCTATTTCTTGAGAATCATGTGGGGAGGATGACACTGCACTCTTTAAACGAGTAGCGCGTCTCACAAGAACTCCACTGGGGTGACTGTCTCATCATAAGTGATTGATGAGGGATACAAAAGAGCATTAGTTTGATGTACGTACATGGTTAATAGACATATGTAGTATGTATCAAAAACAGGAAGGCATGTCATTATCAAAGGTATAATGTGTAAAGTAAGAAGATGCCATTTAACCAAATTGGAAGCAATACAAGTTAGACACCATATGCAACATGCAACCACATTTGACAACGCGAAGTTAAAGCAAGAACCTGGGATGGTTGTGTGTGGCAATTGAGATCATCAACTGCAGAGCTACGTTTACTGTCTCAATCTGCTGACACTGCACCCTTTAGAGCGCTGAAATGCTTAGTGCTTATCATCGAATTACACTGGAGTGACTTCTGTCTTTTCATTTTTGTATTCATCAACACAGTGTCAGAGTCTGAAATACCCATGCATAAAAAAACAATAGTGTGAGTATGGGTTAAGTGTGTGCACAAGTAGTACAGTGTAAAGGTAGCAGATAGCAGGTCGATGAGAAATAAATGATGGGAGTGATAACCCACAAGTATAGGGGATCGCAACAGTTTTCGAGGGTAGACTATTCAACCCAAATTTATAGATTCGACACAAGGGGAGCCAAAGAATATTTGAAGGTATTAGCAGCTGAGTTGTCAATTCAACCACACCTGTAGATTAATTATCTGCAGCAAAGTGATTAGTAGTTTGATAGTTTTGATAGTAGTGGCAGCAGCAATAGTAACAGTAACAGTGATAGCAGTAATTTTGTAGCAAGTGTAACAGTGATGATAGCCGTTGTAACTTAACAAAAACAATATAAGATAAATTTGTAGGCATTGGATCGGTGACTTGTTGGATGATATTCATCATGAGACAGTTATAACCTAGGGTGATACGGCACTGGCTCCAGTTCATCAATATAATGTAGGCATGTATTCCGTAAATAGTCATACGTGCTTTATTAAAAGAACTTGCATGACATCTTTTGTCCTGCCCTCCCATGGCATTGGGGTCCATATTGGAAACTAAGGGATATTAAGGCCTCTTTTTAATAGAGAACCGGAACAAAGCATTAACACATAGTGAATACATGAACTCCTCAAACTACGGTAATCACCAGAAGAAGTCCCGGTTATTTTCACTCCGGGGTTGCCGGATCATAACACGTAGTAGGTGACTATAACTTGCAAGATCAGATCTAGAACATGGATATAATGGTGATAACATAAATGGTTCAGATCTGAAATCATGGCACTCGGGCCCAAAGTGATAAGCATTAAGCATGGAAAATTCATAGCAACATAAATATTAGAACATAGTGGATACTAGGGATCAAGCCCTAACAAAACTAACTCGATTACATGATGAATCTCATCCAAGTCCTCACCGACCAGCGAGCCTAAGAAGGAATTACTCACTCCCGGTGGGGAGCATCATGGGATTGTCGATGGAGAAGGGTTGGTGATGACGAAGAACGAAGATCCCCCTCTCCGGAGCCCCAAACACACTCCAGATCTGCCCTCCCGAGAAAGAACAGGGCTTGCGGCGGCTCCGTCTCGTGGATCGCAATAATTCTTTCCCCCTGATTGTTTTATCTGAAAATAGGATTTTATAGCATCAGTTTCAGGGTCTGCGGGGCCACCAGGTTGGGACAACCCACATGGGCGCGCTAGGAGAGAAGCGCCTACAGTGGGTTGTGCCCACCCAGGCCCCTCTCCGGTAGGTCTTGGCTCCAGAAATTCTTATATATTATATAAATATTCCCCGTAAAGTTTCGTTCCATTCCAAGAACTTTTATTTCTGCACAAAAACAACACCATGGTAGTTCTACTAAAAACGACGTATTCAAATCATGCAAATTAGATTCCAAAACAAGAGGAAAAGCGTTAGGAAAATTAGATAAGTTGGAGACGTATCAACTCCCCCAAGTTTAAACCTTTGCTTGTCCTCAAGCAATTCAGTTGATAAAATGAAAGTGAAAAAGATAAACTTTTACGAACTCTTTTGCTCTTGTTTGCATTAATAAGCTTAAACAACACCCAGGTTTTTAGCCAACATTATAACTAACCATGCCGACAATAACTCTTAAAGATCATAATGATTCATATCAATGACATCATCAGCTAGTGAGCAATAATAAGACATCTCGAACAACAACATGTTGTCATAACAACCATGATATAATATGACAATAGTGGTATCTCGCTAGCCCTTTCTGAGACCGCAAAACATAAATGCAGAGCACCTCCAAAGTTCAAGCAGCGACTAAACATTGTAATTCATGGTAGAAAAGATCTAGTCATGATGCACCCAATATTAGCTACACACAATGCATAAGTCATGACAGCTGTGCTCTCAGGTTCTAGCGCTTGTTTTAGAAGGTGATGACACAACATAAAAGTACATATATAGTCCCTCCACAGAGGGAAGCAGTGATTTGCAGAGTTGCCAGAGCTCAATTTTTAGAACAGAGGAAAATGATATTTCGAGACATGCACCCTTCTCATTTACTTCACGACCATCAGTTATCAATATCTTCCATGCTAAGCACGCTAGTGGCGGTTCCCAAGCGATAAAAGTAAAGGTTTTGACCCCATTGGGAGTTTTTGTTTGATTATTCGAGCGATTAACTCTTTTTGTAATTTTGCAGTTTGGGACTAGGCATCCCTACTACCGCCCTTTTCTCGTGCGATGGCGAGTGAATAAACACTCAACCTGAGAATAACCCGCTTAGCATGGAAGATATCGACCACCTCCTGTTGTTCCATGAACGATCCAGGCACAGAAAACGCATATTTATGTAGAAGTTTGAGGTGGAACATGCAAATTTACTTAGGACGGCAGGGTAATACCGCATATAGGTAGGTATGGTGGACTCATCTGAATAACTTTGGGTTCAAGGTTTTTGTTGTACAAGAAGAATTCCCACTTAGTACAGGCGAAGGCTAGCAATTAGATTGAGAAGCGGCCAGCTAGAGAGCAACAACGATCATAACCATGCATTATGCATAAGTAACATTGGACACTAGCATGAGTAGGATATGGACACCATGAACATAAATATCATAGAGGCTATGTTGGTTTTGATTCAACTACATACATGAACATGTGCCAAGTCAAGCCACTCGAACATTCAGAGGAGGATACCATATCATCATACTACATCATAATCATTTTAATGCAATGTTGATATCCAACATAAATCATTATGCACTCCCAGCTACTTATGCATGGCATGAGAAACTATAATCTCTAATTGTCATTGCAAACATGTTTAATCACAATGGGCTGAATCATGGATACTAGGTTAAACATGTTTACACAAACAGAACAAGTCGAGTTCATACCAGTTTCTCTCTTCCACGACCAGTTCATTGAATATCGTCATTATTGCCTTTCACTTCATGACTGAACACTATGAAAATAATAATAGTGCAAGAGTGTCATGAACTAAGATGGAATCTGCAAACATTTTATTCAACAGGAGAAGACAAGGTAAAATGTGCTCTTTATTAGATCAACAATTATTCATATGAGAGCCACTCAACATTTTCATCGTGGTCTTCGGTACGACTCGAATAAAAAGAAAAGAAATTCATAGAAACACACTGAAATATTTTTGGAGTTTTTGGTTTTGTTGAACAAGCAAATGAAAGGGAAAAGCAAAAACGAGAAAAACTATTTACACGGGAAAGCTCCCAACAAGCAAAAGAAGAACAAGGAAATCTTTTTGGTTTTTCTTTTTAATACTACTAAGCATGCATAGAAAGTAAACTAACTACAACTAATTTTTTTGTTTGGTTTTTCTAAAGTTTTCAAACACACAAGAAGAAAGAAGGAAAAATAAATCTAAGCATGGATGATACAATGAAAAAGTGTGGACACCGACAAATGGAATAAGTGAACATGAATGTAAAGTCGGTGCAAAGATGTACTCCCCCAAGCTTAGGTTTTTGGCCTAACTTGGTAGTCGATCAGTAGCCTGGAGGGTAGTAGTTGGCGTGGTAGCTCACGGAGGCTCTCAGTGCGGATGCCTCAGCCTGTCGTGCTGCCTCCACCGCTGCGTTGTGAGCTCGGGCCTCGCTCTCAAGAACAAAATATCTTCCTGTGCTGTGATAGTCAAAAGAGCGGTAGCGAGCAAATATGTGTGCACAACAGATTTTTGGTTAAACAATAGATTATAAGTGAAGTTATCAACCTTTCCCTTGAGAATCTTATGATCTTTTAAGGTATCAAAATCTAAATATTGCGTGGTTAGGGTAGGATCAAAGGGCAACGGTGAAACACCCAGCCCTCATGCTAAACGCGTGGCATATATTCCACCATAGAAATAGCCACTGTTAGCGTTGTGCTGAAGTCTGCGTGCAACAATTGCTCCAAGGTTATAATTCCTTTCACCAGTGAGAGAAGTGTGAATGAGGCTCAAGTCTGGAGCATAGAGTGTACTACAGTCTTGCTTGCCTACTATACATTTCCCATGAAATAATGCAAAGTACTGAATTGCGGGAAAATGAATGCTCTTTATTCTACCTTGTGTCACTCCCCTCGTCACCGCAGCAAAGACTAGTTAAGAATGTTTGGTATTCAGCCCTTGGCAGTTCATCAAGCGAACCCCAGAACGGGAGTTTGCAGTGGTAAGAAAAATTCTCTAGTGGGATGGTAAATGGATTATCATAAAGCATAAATGACACCCTAGACTCACAAGGAAGGAATTTAAATCCTTTGACAAATGATTCAGTGAGAAGGTGGTGTTGTTCGCACTTATCTGAAAGGTAGGGGGCCGAGACTGGCATTGTGAACATATTGCTCAAATTCCTCCTTAATACCCACACGCATCATATACTCATCGCAAGGCCATAAGCATGTTTTGGTGGCGGCATCTCGAGTAGAACTTTCACTTGGTTCAACATAAGACCGGCGAGCGGAACTGTCACTAGAAGATGCCCTCGAGGATCTCCTCCTCAAAGAACTCCTTCCAAACAAGTTCATCATGTCCACGTACAATTTTCTGCAAATTTTTGGGTGACAAAAATTTGTTCTATAAAACTTCAATAAATTGGTAGCAACTACTCATAGGGATGCATAGAGGCCATAGCAAGCATTCAAACTACTTAGAACTCTAAGAATTTAACATGCAAGCACATCTACAACATCACCAAGAGTAACTAATTATTCAAAATATAAACCACTAAAACAAAAAATAGTTGGACAAACGGTGTCAGATACCAAGCAACAATCCCCCGAAACAGTTTCGGAAATGGAGCTTCAAGCAAAGAGATCGAAATTCGCGGGCTTGAGGGCAAGAACACATGAGAGAGAGCTATGGAGATTTTTTTTCTAGAGGTGAGCGATGAAGTGGGTTGAAGGGATAAGTGATGGGGCCCACGTGGGGACCACAACCCACCAGGGCGCGCCTCGGGGTCCTGGCACGCCCAGGTGGGTTGTGCCCACCTTGTGCACCTCCCTCTGATATTATTTGCACCAGAAATTCAGAAATATTCAGAAAAAAACCGTGTTAAATTTTCAGGGCATTCTGAGAACTTTTATTTTTGGGTCATTTTTTTATTTCACGGGAAATTCAGAAAACAGATAAAGCGTGGCATTCCATTTTATTTAACTAATAAAAACAAAGAACAAAAAGTAGGGAAGAAGGTAGTGCTTACTAAATTCATCAACTTCATACCGTTCAAAAATGATCCATTAATAAGGTTGATCAGGTCTTATTAACAACCACTTTCGATTAGCATGAAACCGAAGAACTTCCGTAAATCACTAAGTTACCTCAATGGGGATATGCATTTCCCCAACAATAAGCATTTCATATTTCTTTTTGACAGTGGGCAGAGGTATTTGAAAACTTCTAATAGTGATTGTCGGAGATTTTTCAATAACATTAATACCATTCACTTGGAATTGTTTCTTCGAAAAGTGCACCGCATGCTCATTACCATTGATATGAAAAGTGACATTGCTTTTGCTGCAATCAATAACAGCCCCTGAAGTGTTAAGAAGGGTCTACCAAGGATAATCGACATGTTGTCGTCCTCGAGCATCTAAAGTATAACAAAGTCGGTCAAAATAGTAATATTAGCAACAACAACAACAGGCACATCCTCACAGATACCGATAGGTATGTCAGTTGATTTGTCAGCCATTTGCAAAGATATTTCAGTAGGTGTGAGTTTATTCAAGTCAAGTCTTTTATATAAAGAGAAAGGCATAACACTAACACCAACTCCTAAATCACACAAAGCAGTTTTCACATAATTCTTTTGGATGGAGCAAGGTATAGTTGGCATTCTCGGATCTCCAAGTTTTTAAGGTACTCCATCTTTAAAAGTATAATTAGCAAGCATAGTGGAGATTTCAGCTTCCAGTATTTTTCTCTTATTTGTCATCATGTCTTTCATATACTTTGCATAAGGAGGCATTTTCAAGATATCAGTCAAGCGAGTACGTGAAAAGACTGGCCTCAGCATCTCAGCAAAGCGTTCAAATTCTTCATCATCTTTATTTTTGGTTGACTTGGGTGGAAAAGGCATAGGTTTTTGAACCCACGGTTCTCTTTCTTTACTGTGTTTTCTAGCAATGAAGTCTCTTTTGTCATATCTTTTATTTTTAGGTTGTGGGTTATCAAGATCAACTGGTGGTTCTATCTCAACATCATTGTCTGGTTCTTTATCATTTTTTGGTTGAGAGTCTTCATGAACCTCATCATTATGTTTTTCATTATCACTAGGTGTGTGTTCATTACCTGATTGAGTCTCAGCACCAGAGATAGAAGTTTCATTTTCATTATCAGGAGGTTTTTCTACTTCAGGTTCACTAGAAGTATGCAAAGTCCTATCATTTTTCTTTTTCTTTTTCTTTCTAGAAGGGCTAGGTGCATCAGTGATAACTCTTTGTGAATCTTGTTCAACTCTTTTTGTGTGTCCCTCAGGATAAAGTGGTTCCCGAGTCATTTTACCTCCTCTAGTTGCAACTCTAACAGCAAAGTCAAGCATATTATGATTCATTTCATCAAGCAATTTTCTTTGTCATTTAGCAACTTGTTCTAACTGAGTTTGAACCATAGAAGCATGTTTTCCAACACCTCTAACATCATTTGAGATTCTAAATAACAAGTCAGAATTGTATTTCAATTGTTTGATAACATTGCATTGAAGTGATCTTGTTTTCTAATGTAGTTTTCAAACTCATAAAGGCATTGACTAGGATGCATATTGTGAGGATTGTCATTATCATTGAAATTCATAAGAGAATTTACCTCTACCACCTTAGGAGGAGGTGGTGTATTAAGTCCATGTATTTCTTCAATGGGAGGTAAATTTTTAACATCCTCGGCTTTAATACCTTTTTCCTTCATAGATTTTTTGCCTCTTGCATATCTTCAGGACTGAGATATAATATACCCCTCTTCTTTGGAGTGGGTTTAGCCGGTGGTTCAGGAAGAGTCCAATCATCATAATTTTTCAATATATTATTCAATAATTCTTCAACTTGTCCAATAGTTCGTTCCCTGAAAACACAACCAACACAACTATCTACGAGGTCCCTAGAAGCATCGGTTAGTCCATTATAGAAGATATCAAGTATTTCGTTTTTCTTAAGAGGATGATCAGGCAAAGCATTAAGTAACTGGCAAAGCCTCCCAAAAGCTTGTGGGAGACTCTCTTCTTTAGTTTGAACAAAGTTAAATATTACCTGTAAGGCAGCTTGTTTCTTATGTGCAGGAAACTATTTTTCAGAGAAGTAGTAAATCATATCCTGGGGACTACGCACACAACCAGGAGCAAGAGTATTGTACCAAGCTTTAGCATCACCCTTTAATGAGAAAGGAAATAATCTAAGAATAAAGTAGTATCGAGTTTTCTCATCATGAGTAAAAAGGGTGGCTATATCATTCAACTTAGTAAGATGTGCCACAACAGTTTCAGTTTCATAGCAATGGAAAGGATCAGATTCAACCAAAGTAATTAACTCTGGGTCGATAGAGAATTCATAATCCTTATCATCAATAAAGATAGGTGAAATAGCAAATTTAGGATCACATTTCATTCTAGCATTCATAGATTTTTCTTTATACTTGTGTAATAATTTATGTAGATCATCTCTATCATTACAAGCAAGAATATCTCTAGTTGTTTCTTCATAACCTTCGGGTACCTTAGGCAATTCATATCTAGGAAGGCTAGTTCTAGCAGGTGTTTCAGGAGATTCAGTTTCAAGCTCATCATCAGATTCAACAACATCATGTTGTATTACTCTAGCAATTTGTTCATCAAGAAATTCACCAAGTGGCACATCATCATTATCAAGAAAGGTACTAGCATCATCATAAGCATCATTCATAGTAGAAGTAGCATCATCAATAACTTGCGACGTATCAGAATTAATAGCATGTGGTGGTGTTGCAAGCTTACTCATAACAGAAGGTGAATCTAAAGAAGAATTGGATGGCAGTTTCTTACCTCCCCTCATACTTCAGGGAAATATCTTAGTCTTAGGATCCTTTAGATTCTTCATAGTCATAATATGATAATAATCCCAAGTTACTCAACAAATATAGCTATGCTCCCCGGCAACAGCGCTAGAAAAAGTTCTTGATAACCCACAAGTATAGGGGATCGCAACAGTTTTCGAGGGTAGAGTATTCAACCCAAATTTATAGATTCGACACAAGGGGAGCCAAAGAATATTTGAAGGTATTAGCAGCTGAGTTGTCAATTCAACCACACCTGGATATTACTTATCTGCAGTAAAGTGATCAGTAGCAAAGTAGTTTGATAGTTTTGATAGTAGTGACAACAGCAATATTAACAGTAACAGTGATATCAGTAATTTTGTAGCAAGTGTAACAACGATGATAGCCGTAGTACCTTAGCAGAAACAATATAAGATAAATTCGTAGGCATTGCATCAGTGCCTTGTTGGATGATATTCATCATGAGACAGTTATAACCTAGGGCGATATGGCACTAGCTCCAGTTCATCAATATAATGTAGGCATGTATTCCGTAAATAGTCATACGTGCTTTATTAAAAGAACTTGCATGACATCTTTTGTCCTACCCTCCCGTGGCAGCGGGGTCCATATTGGAAACTAATGGATATTAAGGTCTCCTTTTAATAGAGAACCGGAACAAAGCATTAAGACATAGTGAATACATGATCTCCTCAAACTACGGTAATCACAGGAAGAAGTCCCGATTATAGTCACTCCGGGGTTACCAGATCATAACACGTAGTAGGTGACTATAACTTGCAAGATCGGATCTAGAACATGGATATAATGGTGATAACATAAACGGTTCAGATATGAAATCATGGCACCCGGGCCCAAAGTGACAAGCATTAAGCATGGCAAAGTCATAGCAACATCAATCTTAGAACATAGTGGATACTAGGGATCAATCCCTAACAAAACTAACTCGGTTACGTGATGAATCTCATCCAACTCCTCACCGACCAGCGAGCCTACGAAGGAATTACTCACTCCCGATGGGGAGCATCATGGAATTGGCGATGGAGAAGGGTTGGTGATGACGAAGAACGAAGATCCCCCTCTCCGGAGCCCCAAACGGACTCCAGATCTGCCCTCCCGAGGAAGAATAGGGCTTGATGGCGGCTCCGTCTCGTGGATCGCGATAATTCTTTCTCCCTAATTTTTTTCTCTGAAAATAGGATTCTATAGCGTCCGTTTCAGGATCTGCGGGGCCACCAGGTCGGGACAACCCACCTGGGCGCGCCAGGAGAGGGGGGCGCGCCCTGGTGGGTTGTGCCCACCCAGAGGCCCCTCTCTGGTAGGTCTTGCCTCCAGAATTTCTTATATATTATATAAAAATTCCTCGCAAACTTTCGTTCCATTCCAAGAACTTTTATTTCTACACAAAAACAACACCATGGTAGTTCTGCTGAAAACAGCGTCAGTTCGGCATTAGTTTCATTCAAATCATGCAAATTAGAGTCCAAAACAAGAGGAAAAGTGTTAGGAAAAGTAGATATGTTGGAGACATATCAGGGAGACATATGATAGCTCTACAACATGCATGACACACGAAATTACTAGATTCTAGGATTTTGAAATATGAGCACAGGGATGGCTGGGAAATGCAGATGCTCCTCCAGCACACCACAAGGTGTGGTCCTATGAAAATAATAGTCAACTGAAAACAAATAGGTCAGTCCATTTTTTCTGCACCGTCCGATGTATAAAGAACGGGCAGATCGCCTTCATCTACCTCCAGCAACTCAGTGTTACGATCTTCCTCGAGATGCCAGTGACCACCGGCCCAGTCCCCTGCCTCCGCCCTCCCCTCAACCTCACCGCACTGCCGTGCTTGGCACCGCCCCCCGGCCATCTCTTCAAGCCCCGCCGACCTCCAGATCAGGCGCAAGAAGCTCTTGCGCCCCACACCTCTATGATAGACACCGATGCGTCGCTTCCCCGGCAAACAAGTGGACTAGGTGCTCCGCGCGCCTAAGCGGGTGCTACTTCTTTTAATTGCGATTCAACTGACCCTGAATTGAAATCCAGACGGGCTACTGACCTCTAGCCAAGGTGAAATAGTAAATGGGAGGAAACCTTATGCATTTAGTATCACGAAGAAGATGCAGTAAGAAGTGCTCAAGTAGTTTCTTTCGTGGGATGAATACAGTGTGAGCAGAGACGTAAGATTTGCATGAATAAGGGAAGAGGAGTACCTCTTTCTGCTGGCAGTATTGTGTCCTCCTTCTGTTTTTCCAACGATCTTCTTGTGGTTCGCTGGAAATGAGAGGTTGTGGACGACGGTGGAGCCTCGGACGAACCCATTGTCGGTGTCAAAACCGGCGGATCTCGGGTAGGGGGTCCCGAACTGTGCGTCTAAGGTCGATGGCAACAGGAGACAGGGGACACGATGTTTACCCAGGTTCGGGCCCTCTCTATGGAGGTAATACCCTACTTCCTGCTTGATTGATCTTGATGAATATGAGTATTACAAGAGTTGATCTACCACGAGATTGTAATGGCTAAACCCTAGAAGTCTAGCCTGTATGACTATGATAATGAGTCTCCGTTTCCGGACTAAGTCCTCCGGTTTATATAGACACCGGGAGGATCTAGGGTTACACACGGTCGGTTCCAAAGAAAGGAATCCACATATTCGGTCGCCAAGCTTGCCTTCCACGCCAAGGAGAGTCCTATCCAGACACGGGTGCAGTCTTCGGTCTTCGTATCTTCACAGCCCATCAGTCCGGCCCATGGCTAACAGGTCGGACGCCCGAGGACCCCTTAGTCCAGGACTCCCTCAGTAGCCCCTGAACCCGGCTTCAATGACGAGGAGCCAGGCGCGCAGATTTGTCTTCGGCATTGCAAGGCGGGTTCCCTTCTTTCCGAACTCCAAGATAGTCTCAAGACGCTATGATTGTATCCGGACCTGTCACACACACCACACACAACCGCAGAAAGAATATAATACTCCACGAGTCCAATCCGCTGACAACTTTTTACAACATGACATCATGTCAGTCTGGTCATTATTTTGAACCGTTGTTTCGCCTGCGGCCCCACGTTCCGAAACGCGGTTGTCATTGACACGTCCAATCCAAGCAGAGATTGTGTCCCCTTATTAAGGGATTCTTTTATCGACATAGACGTGGGTAACCCAACCGTCCTCAGGGTACAACTCCTTGGGAATAGGCAAATTTTAAGGCCCGGGCGGAGGCACAGACCCGCCTTTCCTCTCCATGCTTGCTTCTTCCTCGACTCTTACTACCTCGAGTTCCAACACCCAGGTTTCACCCTTCGTAAGCCCCAGTCATGTCCAGATCCAGCTGTCAAGGCCGGTGGGTGGCTTCTTCTGTCACAGAGGAGGATATCACGAATCTTCGGGCGGCCAGATACCTGACCGCAGAAATCCTCCACCGGCTTCCCACGGAGGGGCAGGTTATCCCTACCCCTAGATCCGGCGAGAGGGTCGTGTTCGCTTCCCACTTTCTCCAAGGATTGGGGTTCACCCTCAATCCCTTCGTCCGGGGGCTCATGTTCTATTACGGGTTAGATTTTCACGATCTCGCCCCGAATTCTGTTCTTCTCATCTCGGCGTTTATCGTCACGTGCGAAGCCTTCCTCCGAACTCCTCCACACTTCAGCTTGTGGCTCAAGACCTTCAATGTGAAACCACACATGATAGAGGGGGAGCAGGCGGAGTGCAGTGGTGCCTCAGTGAGAAAGCTTACCAGCGCTATCTGGCTAAAAGGATCTTTCAAAGAATCTTCCGACTTATGGCAGCAGGAGTGGTTCTATATCACCGAGCCCCCGTGGTTCCAAGTGGGCAGTTGCGCCTGCGTTTTGATCCAGCCCTCCAATTTGCTTGCATCATGGATTAATAAGGGGTTGGACTGGGGGTCAGTTGACGAGGTACGGACTTTGCAAAGTCGCATCCGAAGCGTCATTGAGAAGGATATCAATATTGTCAATGTTATTCAGGTAATGCAAGTCCGTTGGACCCTGCCGTGCCAGCGACGGCCTCTCCGCCCGTGGGAGTTTAACCCAGAAGGGCCATGGACTCTTCAGCACTTCTTCGGCACTACGCACAAAGGAATGTGGAAACTATTCTTCATGAGAAGAAAACAATGGCCGGACACCACCAAGATACCGGCCTAGATTGTAACCATCCGGACTCCCCGGTAAGTACTCGTCCGCCGAACACCTCATAATCAGATATCCTGTGGTAAGACACTGAGAAAACCATCCTTTTCCAGGGCTGGATAAAGAAAGCGGAACGGATTAGGTGTCCGGCCCCTCTTCCTGAAGAATCAGCAGACCCCGTGTTAACAAGGATGCTAGCACCGGCACCGCACCAGGCGCCGGCAGGGGAGGGCAAGGTGGAGAGTGAGAAGACTCAGGAGGACCTTCATTCCGGAGCTGAATTAGATACCGAGTCCAGAGAAATCAACATTTCCTCGCCCGAAGACAAAGGCGAAAGAGAAGCCAGCATCCCTTCTCCATTCAGGAGGACAAGGGCCGCCTCCGAAGGTTGGGAAGGACGGTCTCCTAAGAGGGGCAAGATGCCACCGTTGAGCGGCTCGGGATTGGAAGGCGACGCTGTTGAACAGCTCCGTCATGAGGACGAGCCCTCAACCAAATTGTAAGTGAATCCGGGGTGCTTTGATAGCATCCCACTCCTTTCCTGTTAACGAAGAGATACGTAACGCGCCTATGTATTTTTACAGTTCGGCACAGAGTTTTTCTGGGCAATCCTCTTCTTTGGGAGATCTCCTCCCAGAGATGATGTAAAGCGAGACACCTCCCCCGACCTCCTCGCCCAATAAGGCGGACGACTTCGAAGTGTCATCTCGGAGGGTTTTTCTTGATCAACAAGCCGTGTAGGGGATGAAAGAGGCAGTACCCGAAGGTGGACCTCCGATCGTTCGGGATTCGGGGCCAAATAATGAAGGCCCCGGAATGTCCAGTTTTCAGCCAATGATGATTCTAGAGATGGGTAAATGGGTTCCTTCAAAGGATGGTCGTGCTCCTACAGCGGCTTCCGGAGACCCGGCGGCGCCGGATATATTGAGGGATATGCTGCGAAAAGCATCTGTCTCGGGGGAATAGTGTACCTTGATGGGTACGGTGGTTGAGAAGATTCTGTCTGCAAAGAGCGGATTGAATGAAGCCTTCATGAGCCTGCTAAGAGACTTCGAGGTTTGTGATGTAATGTTTTCAACAATATTTTGTTTGCAAAGATGCACCTGTGTATATGTAGTAGCCCCTGAGACTCGGGATGGCTTCCCATGGGAGGCGAACGGAGGATCAAGAAGAAATATTCAAGGACTAATATGATTAACATGAGCACAGGCTGCTTCCCCCAGGCTACTTCCCAGACTACGGATATTGCCGAGCTGCAGCGGAAGTTTGATGTGGCCGGGGATGACATTGCGTTAATCAATATGCGTCTTGACGAGTCGCAAGGTATGTATTTGGGGCAGTCCCTTCACATACATTTTTGTGATATAAGCATGACGCTGAAAGTTATATACTGGAATATGCATGGCTGCAGATGGTGCTGCCGCCGTTGAAATTCTTCGGGCGGAGCTGGCCCAGGCCAAAGAGCAGGCCCGATTTAGTAATGCGGCTGCCGAAAAGGCATCGATTGAGTTAAAAGGCGAACAAGCTGCTCGGAGCCAAGATGAGGAGAAGATATCCACGATGGCGCTTGAACTAAAAAATGCTGCTAGCCGCTGTGAACTTCTTGATAAGGAGAATGAAGCCAAAACTGCTGAACTTGACAAGGCCTTACAAGAGGCGAGAGAAGCGTGATCTGAATCTAGAGCAACCCGTGAGGGGATCGGGCAAGCTGGGGAGATTGCGGCTGGTAATACCTTTTTGCTACAGATTATGTTCGGCGATCTGAACTATGCTCACCTTAACCAAGTGTGGAGTTCTTCGGATGAGTTTTTAGACTTGCCGAAGAGTTCTTCCGGTGCGGCACAGTTTTACCAGGCACGAGAGGGGTATGCAACGGAGAAGCTTTTCTGGTCACAATTTGGCGCGTCGAAGCGCCCTCTGTTGCAGAATGAACATATGTCCCAATGGGCCGAGCTTCATAGGATATCCAGTGCTGCCATGAAGAACGTCACAATCCGGTTGTGGCCAATTGAGCCTGTTCCGAATAGCTACTTCGGCTTGGTGCGGCGGCTTGTTGACGCGGTGCCACGTATCGACACTGTGAAGCGGTCGGTGTGCATTGAGGGTGCACAGATGGCCTTTGCCCGAGTCAAGACATTCTGAGGGAAGATGAAGGCCATCGATGTTGCGGCGAAGAGTCCACCCAAGGGCAAGGACCGTTACGAACCGGAGCATTATTTTGAAGACGTCCTAGAGGCTGCCCGCTTGATAGAGGGTCAATGCTCGAAAGACATAATGTTCGAGTGAGTTGTATGGGGATTGTAAAAGACAATTTTATAATTAATCTATTTTTATGTTTTTCTCGAAAGCTTGTGTTCCTCCTGTGCGGCCGTTTTTATATAATCTGAAAGTTTTCCAATCGTTGGCTTCAGCCCCCTCGTAGGAAGTACGTGGGTGTTAGGAAAAGCATTTGATCACTCTTGACCCAACGTCTTGGTCCATGAAGGAGGTGACAATGCGGCGAACCAGGAAATCGGACTATAGGGCGTTAACACTTTCACTTAGACATAGGAGTTTTATAGGGGGGGGGACTATGATATAGTCCCTAGTATGTGTACGGCTTATTCCAATATGATGCATTACATATATGACCTAAAGAAAAAAGGTCCTTCGTGTGACACGGAGGGAATCACGACAGATTCTGATAAGTCATCGAGTGGTTGACCAGCTCTCGCAGCATCATGGCAGTCGGTTTTTAGCTTTCTCTACTGAGGTGCTTGACCAGATGAACCGGAAGCACAATTGCAGTAGTTCTCCCTTTACTACCCTAGCCGATACGGCGGAACGTAAGGTAGCAAGCACAGGAGCCGGGCAACCCAACCATTGACCCAAGACATGATTCGGAGCTGATGCATATAAGGCCAAACTCGCGACGCTGAAATATGCTTATAAAGCTGTTCGGGCTTTGTTGGCAACTAATTTGTTCCCGTACCGAGCCCCTAGCAGGTTGTGCCGAGGTATGGCGGTGAAACAGCTATAGGGGCCAAATTCATTTGTGAAAATGAAACGAAAGATTAATGCGGATTATATTTACTGGGACCTGAGTGATATGCCGATGATTACTTTATATATAAAAAGACCACAACCCCGGCTATTTGACATGCCCGGGGTCGAAGGTGGAGGAAAAAGGCATAATACAGGCTCGAAATAAAGAGTGCGGTCTACAAAAAGTTATTTTGGACCTCCTGTCGCACGTCTGCGCCGCATGTCCTCGGCGAGGGGAATCCTTGACGGAAGTAGCCCCGTAGGTGAGTGTATGGATTCGAACTCCGATAGAGTCTGTTTAGATGTTTGTCCTTTGCGTCACCTGTTTTTAAGAGATAATAAAGAAATAAAAAGGAAAGTAGATAAAAAATGTTACTGGAATGCTTGCAGGCTTGTCCGTATTGTGCTTCCGCCAATGCCCATGGTATCTTAAGTGCGTAGTGATGTATGCGTGGTACAAATTTTGAGGGTATATGAGGTGGGCGGCGGAAGCCGAACTGCTATTTTCGCTCCGAGATTGATCGATCCTCGGGGGGAAATTGCTTCTGACCCCCGATATTTGGTTGGTGAACCTCTCCGTCGTCCCTATTGCCTGGCGGCCTCCTCCCTTTGTGTTCGGCGTTGAGCTTGCCAGCCTGCTTGAAGACCCAATAGCTTTTGTTGGTATGATTAGCTGGTTTACCGGGGTGTCCGTGAATCTGGCAGGGTCGGTCCAATATCCTGTCTAGGTTGGATGGTCCGTCTCGGTTTTCCTTGAATGCCTTTTTCCGTTGACCTGGTTTGGGATTGCTGAATCCGGCGTTGACCGTTGTGTCACGTGATCTTTCATTATCATTGCGACTGTTGTGCTTGCTTCGTCGTGGCTTGCCATTGCCGTCTCGAATTTCGGAAGTGCCCGAGCCGCTGGCGTTGTTGCTTCTACGAGCGAGCCAGTTGTCTTCTCCCGCGCAAAAGCGAGTCATTAGAGCGGTAAGCGCTGTCATGGATTTAGGTCCTTCTTGACCGAGGTGGCGTGCAAGCCATTCATCCCGGACACTGTGTTTGAAGGCCGCAAGGGCTTCCGCGTCCGGACAGTCGACAATTTGGTTCTTATTAACTAAGAACCTAGTCTAGAGCTTCCTGGCTGACTCTCCGGGCTGTTGGACAATGTGACTTAAGTCATCAGCGTCCGGTGGCCGGACATATGTTCCTTGGAAGTTGTCGCGAAAGGCGTCTTCCAAATATTCCCAGCTGCCAATAGAATTTTCCGGCAGACTGTTTAACCAGTACCGAGCTGGTCCTATGAGTTCTAGTGGTAGGTAGTTGATGGCATGAAGGTCATCTCCGCAGGCCATGTGGATATGGAGGAGGAAGTCCTCGATCCATACCGCGGGATCCGTTGTTCCGTCGTATGATTCGATCACTACAAAAAAAGACACATCCGTGACATTTTGGGCCGAACGAATTTTTTCTGTCATACGACGATAATTGTGAAGAAACCCGGTATCATCATAGATGTGGTGGGCTCCTACTTCTATGACAAAAAATCATGACAGAAAATGGGCTTTTCGTCCTGGGCGGGCCGGAGACGCAGCTGCATGACATTCTTTGGGCCGTCCATGACAGAAAAAACCATGGTAGAAGCGAGGGGAGGAAAATTTCGGGGAGTTGCCGGTTACGGTGGGAGGTCGGGGGCCGAGCGATGCGCGCTTCTCTCGTACACGTGCGAGGCGTTGGCTCTATCTGAACCCGAGCGATTGCACTGCAGGCTACACATTACTGAACCCGAGCGATCGATCGATGGCTGTTAACTGAACCCGATGGAGCGATTCCTTTGCTACTGCTGCTAACTGAAGCCGATCGATTGGATGAAGAGTGAGCGTTGCGGGGGGTTGGATGAACGATGGCGGTGGCGTTGCCTCTGGATGAACAGGAACCCGTGGTGTGGAGGGCTGGATGAACAATAGACGATGGAGGGGTGGCCGTGGAGGGGTGGTTGAACAGGACCCCGTGGTGTGGAGGGCTGGATGAATAGTAGACGGTGGAGGGGTGCCCGTGGAGGGGTGGTTGAACAGTAGCCGGAGGCTGGATGAAAAGGAGCCCGTGGAGGCTGGAGGAGGTCGACGGTGGAGATGAACAGTATCTCGTGGAGTCCCGTTTTGTGGTACGCCACACCCCTCCCGATAAACAGGACCCCCGTTTAGACCGTAGCGCTCCAACACAAGTCCGTTTCGTCCGTTTTGCGGCACGCCACACCCCTCCCGACCAACAGGACCCCCGTTTCGACCGTAGGAGGTCCGTTTCCTCCGTTTTGCGGTACGCCACACCCCTCCCGATCAACAGGACCCTCGTTTCGACCGTAGGAGGTCCGCTTCTCCTCTGTTTGCGGTACGCCACACCCTCCCGATCAACAGGACCCCGTTTCGGACCGTAGGAGGTCCGCTTCCTCCCTTGTACGCTTACGCCAGCCTCGTTTCCATCGCCTGTTCCGTCCAAGCCGGTTGGCTCCCACGCGTTCCGTTGCCTCCCGATGAACACGACGCATTCCGTTGCCTCCCGATGAACACGACGCATTCCGTTGTCTCCCCATGAACACGACGACACTGTTTCTCCGTTCCGACCCAGCCATGTACGTATGCGCGAGTAGACGTTCGAGACCCTGCCTATATGTACGTATGTGGCCGTATTTTCTTTCTTGCACCCTCGCGGTATGCGTGCGTGTACATGCTACGTGCGGCGCCTCTACTACGACACGTGCGGCGCCTCTACATCCACCAAGATATATATGCGTACCGTTCGCGACCAGAATGACAACGCTACATACGCTTCACCCGGTGGGTCCCGACCGTCGAGCGGTTCCTTGCGTGTGAAAATGTAGCTGGTGGGTCCCAGCAGTCAGAGGGGCGAATCGTTTTTTTTTGCCCGGACGCACTTCCTTTGCGTGCGAAGATGTAGCTGGTGGGTCCCAGCAGTCAGGGGGCGAATCGTTTTTTTGTCTAGACGCACTTCCTTGCGTGCGAAGATGTAGCTGGTGGGTCCCAGCAGTCAGGGGGCGAATCGTTTTTTTGCCCGGACGCACTTCCTTGCGTGCGAAGATGTAGCTGGTGGGTCCCAACAGTCAGGGGGAAACTTTTTTTCGTGAAATAAAGTGGCCCGTCCGGTGGGTCCCCGCTGTCAGGTGGAGGAATCATTATTTTCCGCGTAATAAGGAGGCACTTCCTTGCCGCGGCCGTGGACCCGGTATCGACCTCTCCACGTCTGATCCACGTCCGATGGAAGTCGTTCCTTGACCACGTTGACCACGCCCGCCGAGAGCACCACGGCGGTGGACGACGGTGAAGCCTAGGAAGGGACGACTTCGGAGCCGGGAAGACGCAGGTGGATGCCCACGCGAAGAGGAGTACGAGGGTTCACTGGTTCGGCTGCGGTGTGAGGCTGCTGTCGCCGCAGAATAACAGGGGGTGTGGGTGAGTAGAGGGATGGCCTGGCCAGCGACGGGAGTAGTAGGGGGCGGTGAGGCCTCCGCGGCATCATAGCCGGCCACGGGAGGCACGAGCACGCGGCACGACCGGCGCTGGTTTGGGCGGCTGGAGCAAGAAGACCAGAGGTTGAAGAAGCACTACAACCGTTGGATGAACATCGTACGGTAACAGGAGCTAGAATCGTTCATATTGACTAAGTTGACAAAGCCCTCCGTCCTCGTCAACTTGGTAGGCCCACAAGTCAGCCTCCCAGTATGCTGGGTTCCAGCTGGCAAGGGGAGTATTTATTTTTTTGTGCGTAATAAGGAAGCACTTCCTTGCGTGCGAAGATAGCTGGTGGGTCTGACAAGTCAGCGGGGGGCATGTTTTTTTCTCGAAATACAGAGGCCCTTCCGGTGGGGCCCAGATGTCAGGTGGAGGAATCAATATTTTGCGCGTAATAATGAGGCATTTCCTTGTGTGCGGCCGTGGACCCAGCTGTCAGCCTCTCCATGCACAGTCTACTTCCGATGGTGTCGTTCGTTGACCATGTTGACCACGCGCCGAAAGCGCATCCAAGGTGGTGGACGATTTAAGGCCCCGGACAAAGAACGAGCTGGAGATGGGAAGACGCGGGAGTAGAGTTGCGAGCGGAGAGGTGTACGAGGTTAACTAGTTCTAGTGCGGTGTGGTTCGGCCGTCGGTGGAGAAGAACAGGAGGTGTGGAGGGGTGGAGGGATGGCCTGGCCAACGGTGGAGTAGCGCTTCATAGCGAAGCGTGCTAAGCAGAGCTGCTAGCAGCAGGAGGAAGGAGGTGGTCCCGGCGGCGCCGGAGGAAGAAGACGAGAGATTGAAGATGGATGCCGGCCGTTGAATGTAAATCCAACGGCTAACATGTCAGAATCATTGGTTGACTAAATTGACAACGACTTGTGTTGGCTTCGACCTATTGGCCCACATTTCAGCCTCCAAAAATGTGGCACGTATTCAACCCATTTTTTCAGAATTTACAGTCTTTTTTTGTGCGGTAGAATTTACAGTCAATTTGATCTTTTTCTTTGAATTACAGCCATTAGTTGGGCTGGGTGAACAATTAATGTAGCGTCCATGCGGCCCATTTATTTTATTTCCCTAAAAAATTACAGGCCATTTGCACTTTATCTAGATACACGATTTTGTTGGGCTGATTCTAATTATAATGTTGGGTTGGGCCAGCAATGTTATCAAAAAATAAAAAAGGGCTGAGCATTTTGTTATAAATATATTTAAATAATAAGTGATATTATTTCATTCTTCCTTAAATCCTACCAAGCTTTTGTACACAATCACTAGGATTTTCATGCCAAAACAATCCAGGATTTTATTTGTTAAGAAATTATTTTTATAAGTTAATAAGATGTGGGATATTGTTTTCTTACACATGTAAGTATCTGTTAAATATATGATGACAATAAAAATAATATATAATAGCATATAAAATAATTTAAATATATATAATATAGTTAGAAGGGAAACATAAGTTGTACCTGGCATTCCTATTCTTATATAGAAAAATAGAATAGACCTCTGCGTTTTCTTCAAAAAAATACATAAATTGGGCTGCCAAAAATAAAACCTCGGATGGGAGATCCATAGGTCGTTCGATACATGACGGCCCAAAGAAAATACAAACAGGCCCTCCCATCCGAGGTCGTGGGCTGCGCATGTTAAAAATGAAAGCCTAGACGGGGCAGCCCAAAACCACGTCTAACACTTGCCAAAACTTCGTCCCTCGCTTTTCTCGTGTTTCGCACACTCGACATTGTGTGGGCATTTTGACCGCATCATATGAAGATGTGCTATGCATGAATGTTGATCAGCATGATGTTAACTGGCTGGTAGTTCCATTTTCGACCATGAATAAAACTTCCAACATGATGTTAACCATGTTTGAAAAGGCCGTGTTAATATAAATGCCCTACCTCTGAAAGTTGCAGTTTCTTATCTGAAACTGAACTTGCAGTTTCTTATCTGAATCTGAAACTTGCCGTTTCTTCTTGTCTGCACTTTTATACTCCTATGAAACTACATTTTTTAAGTGCTAAAGATCTCTAGAATTCATAAAATTCTTCATATGCTCAATACTGCAAATCTGAAATTCAAAAGACATTCATATCTGAAAGTACTCTCAAAATACACAACACAAAACACAATTCACAACCTGCAAATCGACAACCCTAAGCTCCTCCCGACAATTCACAACCTGCCCGACTATTGGGCTGCAGGGGCAGCCCTCCTATTCCTCGGCAGACAGCCGCCCGTGAGACGATGTGAACGGCGAGGGAGACGATGGCGGGAAGCATCGTCGGGCCAACTGCTTTTCTCCTCTTGCGGTTGGGTTCGATTAAACGAAGACTCCAGGCTCGCTCTGGCAGGACACCCTCACAAAGCGGCACCACAGATGTTCGTTCCTTCATTCTCTGGTGTATGCTCCATCTGGGATCGATACTCCCACCACCGCTCCCTCATGATCGGATTTGGTTAATCTGTTTGCTCCATGGCCTAGAGGAGCATCTCTATGTACTACTGCGCGACTCCCTCAGGAGTATCGCCCGCCTTTTCGCTTCATTGCAGATATTTGTCCATGGATGTCGCCGTCGCCCGCTAGTTGGTCCTTGTTGTCAAACCAAGGCTGTATCTCCAACATCCTAGCTAGCTTCACAGGGTCGCCGTCTGCGATCCTCACGTATTGGTTGTACTCCTCCATCGATCTACTTCTCCACAGCACCTTCACTCGCCGGCGGTGATTTTTGAATGGAAGAGGAGAGGAGCAGCGCTGGTTTTGGATTAGAACAGGAGAGGAGTGACGCTGGTTTTGGACTAGAATAGTAGAGGAGGGGCGGTGGTTTTGAAATGGAAGAGGAGAGGAGTGGCGTTGGATTTAGATTGGAACAGGAGAGGAGCAGCGGTGGTTTAAGAGGAGAAGAGCAGAAGAGCGACACTGGTCTTGGAAGTATTTTTTGTTGTTTTGAGTATTTTGGGTCAAAGTTTGACCACGTACTGTATGTGACAAGCAAAATGTGAATGCATGTCACCAAAAATTGTATCGTTTGGTTCGTATCTGAATGTACTTTCAAATTATATTATTTTTGCAACGTATAACACATATTTTATGTCACGAAAATCATGGTCAATTATGACCCGTAATAAAAGGGAGACTTGTTAATGTGGGGTCACTTTCTTAATTGAAGGGTAAATTGATTTTGATTTTGATCCAGTCACAGCGCGTCGGCCCTCTTGCCCAATCCTAAATCGCTGCCGCACGCTCCTCTCCCTCTTCTCCATTGCAAAACCACCTCCTCTCCTCTCCATTAGCTCCATTCCAAAACCACCGTCTCGCCTCTCCCTCTTCTGATCTTCTCCATTGCAAAACCACCTCCTCTCCTCTCCATCATCTCCATTCCAAAACCACCTCCTCTCCTTTCCATCATCTCCATTCCAAAACCACCGTCTTGCCTCTCCCTCTTCTGATCTTCTCTCCATTGCAAAACCACCTCCTCTCCTCTCCATCATCTCCATTCCAAAACCACCTCCTCTCCTCTCCCTCTTCTCTATTGCAAGACCACCGTCTCTCCTCCCATCTTCCAAAGCTAGCACCGCACCACTCAGGCGACATCTATGGAGAGGATGCAGAATCAGCAGATCGCCCGGCGACCAGGCAAAGTTAGCCAGGTTGAAGGAGATCCTTAGTTGGTTTGACAATGAGTGGGAGATTTCGAGGACGGTGCGGGCCATGTGGCAATGTATGCGAAAGAGCGAGACAGCGGCGATGAGGGCGGCGATGTACATGTACTCCTTGGCGGTAGTCATGCAGTCCTCTGAGTTCATCGAGTATCTCCTATGGGCGATGGAGCAGACAGATTCGCCCGAGGCGACAGTCAGGCGGAGGTGGTGGGCATACAGGTCAAAGGTCGAGCACCCAGAGGATAACGAATCGATCGAGTATGGTGTGCCGTTCGTGAGGGTGCAGAGCCAGCCGAAGCCACAGGAGTATTCGTTCTCCCACCGCAAGAGGAGGCCGGATGGCGCGACGTCGCTTCCCCGACATTCTCCACGGTTCCTTCGACGCTCGCCTTGTTTCAATGGCGGTGGTAGGGTTTAAGGTAAGCTTCGGACTAACCTAATCTTCCACCTGCTCATGCTTACAATCAGTGTGACAGCTAATGAAAATCATGCTTACAATCAGTCTCCGAGTACTACGCCAATCACCCTAAAATAGCTCTGGACCTATGGGTCAAAGTGGTGACACAGTGTACAAATAAAGAAAAATAGATTGGTGCTTCTTTCAGAAAAGAGTACTCCCTAGAAAACTGCCAATATAAGCTACTAGTATTTGGTTAGAGGATTTGCTGAGAAAGATCCGTCCACAGAGAGCGCCACACATCCCATCGATTGTGGTGGATGCCAATGCGTGCATGCAGCATGGTTGGTGTCGGTAATTTTACTTGGCACACCTCGTGACTTTTCTGCATATATGTCGGTTCCATACGTACATTTGTGCAGTTCCACCAAAATGCAGCAGAATAACCCTGTTTGCACAGATAATGAAAAAGCGTGATTACATTATAGTGGCACTAGTTGATGAAACACACAAAATAAATAGAATAAAATATCGCGATAGTATCATAGTATGCCATGCTGCGAGGGCGAGATGGGCCCTGCGACGCCTCATACGGTACGCCTCATACTGGACATCGTCCCAAGTATCCCAGATACACCTTCCGCCAGTTGATGAACATCGATGTACAACTTGATAGTACAAGGAGGCCTTGAGACATTCAAATCTCTATTTTTGTACATATCAACTAAAATGAAGCACCCAGTTTGCGTAAACGCTTAAACATTAACAATGGGACTAGTTGATGAAACATACTTTAACCAAGAGAAGCACTTTCTTTATCTACATTGGAAATGAAATGATAGAGATGACACTCGCTCTATTTTAACTATATTATTACTTCATTTTATCAGTGACACTAGGGTCGAGCAGGTGGCAAGCGAGGTGTACCGTGCGTCGTAAGGATGGAGGCCGGGGGTGCTTAGACTGGGATCTTTGGCTGGCTCTTTCAGTCACCAACATGGATGATTCAATTCATGGGACCTTTTGGTGCAGTTCACCTAAAATGAAGCAATGTCCCGTGAGCTAGCAGCTTCTTCTTCAAATTTTTTTTAAGAAAAGGGCTCTAGCCCCGGTTCCCTTTCCATCAGAAAACGAAACCCACAGAGCTTCTTCTTCATTAGTTGCGATAAAATTGAGCAACATCAAGGTTGGTTGTGAAGCTCCTGGAGTACTCAACTATAATTTGGATATCATTTGTGCAGTTCAACTAAGATCGAGCGTGAAATGTATATCTCTGTTTGCACAAAAAAGGTGGAAAGGAGGGTGACTAACAAGTGATGAAACATGCATCAAATGAAAAGAAGCATGTTCCTTATCTGAATGGCAATCCTACAAGGACAAGGTAGCAATTTCTAAAGCAAGGCATTGCTAGATATTAGTGTGGGCATTAGGATTAACTATGACAACCGTTAAATACGACATTACTTTGGGCACAGGAGAGTAGGCGGACCAGGACAGTTGCATTTCTAACGAAAAGAACCAACTTATCTTAATGGGAAATTTTAGCAGGACATGTAAATAAGTGCCATTGATTCATATTACTGGAGGCATTCCATTGAAAACAACATTGGTTTAACGTGTCCTTACTTTTAACAGTGCGGCTGCTACATTTTACCAGTGGCATTACATAAGAGTGGCTCGGGGCAACAAACATCGGAACAGGATATCTGGGTTGGTCCCATTTTTGTTCGGGATAGCCTCCTTATACTGTGTGAGGCTAGCAAATCTAGTGCTGGACTTACTCTGTTGACTTGTCCCCCAGTCCCCACTTTCTTTCCTTTTTCAACCAATAGATCGGGTTTATATTGAGTTTGTACTGCGTTTCCCTTTATTTCCCTATTAGACCTAGAGACCAGTTGGATAGCCAGTCTCTGCTACTTTTCACCCCCATTATTTCCTCTTTCGACCAAGTCCTAGATTTAGGTAACAAATCCTCCCCCACCCCCACCCCCTTTCTTCCTGGTTTGAACCAAGTAGTACTAGATTCGAGTGCATGAACTAGTTTTACCTCTTAAACGTAAAAAAATAGGTGGTTTTCGAACAGCCGATCGATCCTATCTACGAGGGGCCCTGAGAAATAGTAAAAGTTACAAATGCAGCGACGTCAGGAGCTCGGGAAGTAGAGCAAGGCCAATTTAGAAGGAAGTTATACCTGATGGTCGCCGGGATGTCGCTAGGTGGGCGGCGGGAGGCCGGATCTGCCCACACTACGGCAGCGAGGAAGAAGGGGTCGAAGGCCCTCCCTCGCCAGCGGTGCTTGGGAGAGAATGACAAGGCAGGCTGATTGGGACGCGCCCAGCAGTGGATAAGAGCTGTTGCCGAGGACGACCGCGTGAACATTGCACCTTCTCACCTTCCCCGGCGGAGAGGATCCGGCTGGATCTGTGACCAGCGGTGAGCAGAGAGAGAGAGAGAGTGTGTGGCCACCGCTGTCGTGTTTAGATCTGGAGAGGCCGAGACAGTGTGAAGAGAGCAACACTAGCAAGCAAGCGCGGAGGCTCCTGCCTATATAGTGGAGTAGTACTTAGTTTTATTTTGTCTACCGGAGCCGGCTTGACCTCGTCAATGACTGTCGAGAAGTCTTCATGCACGTGGCCGGAGGTGCGGTTGTCGTCATTTTGATCTGAAGCGCGGATTATAACATATAACACGAAAAAAATGCCACATGACAAGAAATCATAACCTCACCGGCCCAAAGGAGACAACATGAATCTCGACGGACAAACTAGACGAGGAACAAAGCTCAAATTAAAGATAAACTTCGTAGAAAAGGGGTCCATCGATAGATGTCCTAATTAACATAGCCGCTTGACCTAGATGGCAGCCGAGTAGTCACTGTTCATGCATGTGCCCCAATGACTAGCCCAACTCAGTTGTTGTTGTTTAACCCTCGCGGTGATCTCAAGCACATGACACATAATTTTGCGAGATGACAAGAAACCTTTTTAGATTTCTCACCACAACTACAGCCATGTACAACACAGCTGCACAATATGTAGACGATAGCCAATCCAGCGTGTTCGCTAGACTACGTCACATGCATGGACGAACTGATCTTCCGTGTCTTGCAGGGATCGTCCAGGCACCAACGTAGTACAACACTTCTCTAGTACTATCGCTCGTCTCCCTCTTCTATTAAGTCAACCAACTTGCGGGGCCGGGGAGTGTGCCTATGGTCGGTTCTCAATTGTCGTCCCACATGTGTGTGCGAACGCAATATGACGCGCGTTCCATTCGGAGAGCAGCGTGCCAGACCGACCGACCGTCTGGGGTGCGACGCGAACGCGACGGGCATGCTTTATACTCCGTACATGTCTGCCGCCGTTTTCTAGATGCTTTGCTCCATGGCGCGGGTGCAATCCATGGATGCAAAATTAGTATACTGTATACTATTTAAAAGTCGAGGGCGGGGCTTTTCCTGCCCGGTAGGCGGCGGGACAGCTCCGCCTAGTCGGTTCGACAGAGACGCGAGAAGACGAGGGAGTAGGCTGCTACAAACGTAGGGCAGTGTGATTTGACAGAGAGTTACCGCTGGACAGGTGGGGCCCCGTGATTTGACTTGCCATTATCATTTTAATTGCGGCGCTACGACCGGCGTGAGTCTCCCGATTCCTGACCACCTCCATACAGGTGCCTCTGCCAATGCTCCACCATGTAGTAGTAGAGGATGGCTCTTGCATGAGATCCCACTTCTCCACTTTTTCCTTGCCTCTCTTTCCTCCACATATGCAAAAATGCCATGTAAAGCGCACTATTGTACTTACTTGCTCCTCTGGTGCTTAAGCTTTCCACATAGGCATAAAGTCTGATGTGGCAAGTTAATCAAGAAGAGAGAGACTAGTTTGGTGACCCAAGGAAGAAACGGTGCTAAGCGCGTGTACCTAGGTGAAAAGAAAATTTTGAGTCTATAGCTAATTAAATGAAGCAAACTTAGCAACACCATTTCATTGGAAGAGGTCACTCCACGGCAAATGCAATAAATACTAGTACTCCTGTGTCCCATTATATAAGAACGTTTTTGACACTACACTAGTGTCAAAAACGTTCTATATTATGGGACGGAGGAGTACGAAGAAAGAGATAGAGAGGAGTAAAAAAATACACTTACAGCCAACCTTATAGCCAACCTTGTTGTAGTATGAGTGACTAAGTGATGACTATGTATGACATGCCAACATCAGCTAGCCTAACGCACCGTGTTAAATCTCCAAGGGCGCGACCACGCGAGCGACGCGACGGTCGTGGTAGGCGCGACCATGATACGGGCTGCTGGCAGCCCTTGGATCTGAGATCAAACGGTCCCATGCTAAGTTGTCAAAAATTTGCAGAATAACCCTCCAAGATAGTATATTCACCCATTGGTCTAGAATCACGCCATGCAACCATTCGATCTCCGATCCAAGGGCTCTCGGAAACCCGTATCATGGGAGAATGGAAAGCCACTACCCTGCCGTTCGCACGCTGGCAGTTCGCTCCTACTCGTCCCCGCACGTCCTTTAATAATACGGCGGTTCGCTCCTAGTCGTCCCGTACATTCACATTACGACAGTTCCACTAATCCTAACCCTCCTCCCAAATCCATGGCGTCCCAAATCTCCCCGATCGGCGGTGAGTACAAGGTTAGAACCATCACCGGCGATGAGTTTGACATCATCTACACCCGTACTTCCGCGACGGTGAAAGGATGCCTTTCTCGCTTCAAATGCATGTTCAAAAACTCACATGATGAGTGGGTCGCTGGGCTAGATGTTGAATACACCACAGTCGCGGGACGAGAGAAGGATCTAAAGGACGAAGAGAGGAAGAAGCCCGCCGTGATCAAGGTTTGCGTACATAACATTTGCTTGGTCTACCACATATGCCATGCCGACGTTGAGTGCCAGGATTTTAAGAACTTCCTCGAGGACAAAACAGTCAAATTCGTTACTGTAGACTTTAAGAATGACAAAGAAGTCCTGCGTCGGATAGGCCTCGTTGTAGGCAACACCTTCGACCTGCAAAAGAATCGGCTGGTGTCCTCTCGTCAGCCTTCAATGCTGACCCTGGCAGGAGCCATGGTTCATCCTTCGTACGATAAATAGGAGAAACCTCCATACACGTTTCATCGTCATGCATGGCAGTGGAATGTACTAGATATAGACCACATCCACTACGCTGCAATGGATGGCTACCTTTGTTTCAATATCTACAAGGGTTGGATGAAGAGCAACAGCCAAGTTGGCGGTTCAAGCAAAGAAGTATCGGCCAAGAGGAAGAGGGACAAGGACGAAGTCAAGGACGTGGACGAGGACTCCGAGTAAGGTGACAGTGTCAATGCTCATGGCGGTTCTAAACTTCTAATGCAGTGTCTACTGGATTAGTTGCATAGTTTAATTTCAGGTGTGCTTAGTTTAATTTGAAGGGTGTGTTGTCTTTGAGCCCCCAAAGAGAACTATGTTATGTTTCTTCTCGTTACTTTAACTCTTCAGTATGTACATACTAGTACTAGTGTTTCTTTAATAGAATTTAGCACCCCAATTAAGCACGTACTAGCTTTTTTAATAGTACTATATGCATAATTTGGCGACGAGCGCTCTCTATATGTACCACCTTTTTTTAAAATTTCAATTTTTGCTCCATGGTGCAATCCATCGATAGTGGAGTACTACTGTACAAAAGTATACATTTTTTAAAAGGCTAGCATACTGTTCATCACATATATATATAGCTAGTTAAATTCTCAACCTAGAACGACGTGCATGCCATGTAGTAAACCGATCCGGAGGAAGTATAGTAAAAATGAGGTGATTTTACCGAGCGATCGGCGGGGGAGCATGGCATGTCATGCGGTCCCACGTGTCATGATGGACCAAGGCGATGCGCGTGTCCCTCTTGAGGCAGAAGCAATACTAGTACGTGGTTTGAGATGATGTTGAACCGAAGTGTGAAATAATGGTTGCTTCATCCGTCTGGGAAGGTGCGACATTGTGATTTGACGTCTCATTGCTCATTACTAATATTGGGCCGGTACGAGTGGGTACGTCCCCCCTGCTGTTCTACACTGTTATTTGGTGCTTGACACGTCGACCCGGTTGCTATATGTCCCACATGTCGGCGACAGGAAGTACAAAATTCTTGAATGGGAGCGTCGAGGGTGGAGTATACTACAGAATTCATGAAAGGGAGCGACTTAGTTTTGGAAAAATCTGTTTTTACGAGTATGCGTACCCACTAGGGTTTATAGGGCTCATCTAAAAACATTCGCTTTTCCGCTTCATAAGTCTCAATTCTACTATACTAGTAGTAGTACCATTACATGTTGGATTTCGAGGTGCGTTAGATCACCCGACGCATAGCGATGTCAAGAGGAAACTAACCAATGCATGTACAAGTTCATGGAAATTTAGTGGTCATTCATGCATTCGTTCTAATTAATGCCTCGGTAAACATAACCTCTAGAGAAAAACAAGCGTATTGTGCATACTACGAAATTAATTCGACCACTCACCGTCTACCTTGGTTGGAGAGATTTTGAAATTGAGCCATAAACTGGAAAGGCTCGATTACTATTTGTGGCCTTGTATAAGTAAATGGAGGGAGTACTAACAGAAGTACGTACGTAGTAGGGATGAGGAGTAAACGAAGGGAGTAGTAAAATTTTCTCCTAGGTGATGACTAACCTTATAGCTAACCTTGTTGTAGTACGAGTGACTAAGTGATGACTATGTATGACATGCCAACATCAGATAGCCTAACGCACCATGTTAAATCTCCAAGGGCACGACCGCGCGTGTGACGCGAAGGTCGTGGTAGGTGCGACCATGATACGGGGTGCTGGCAGCCCTTGGATCTGAGATAAACGGTCGCATGCTAAGTTGCTGAAAATTTGCAGAATAACCCTCCCGCGGCAACCGGCAAATTTCCTCCCGCAGGTCGGAGTAGGTTTCTTGGTTTGCATGCGGGTTTAATGGAGGCGGAGGCGTGTTCAGCCGGGCGTGCAGTGGATAGCGCAGTACTATTCGATTTGACAACTACAACTAGTATATTATAAAAAACAAAGAAGAGTAGTAGAGATAAAGATAAGAATAGAGACTAGAGAGGAGCACCGTCTCATCGCTTCGTGGGCTACTCCTGCGCTTCATTCGGCGGTCATAACGTCCCCTACAGCCACTCCCTCCTGCGCTCCATTCGGGCGGGCATGTTGACATTTGGGGAGCACACTCTCGCGACTGCTAGCAGCCACGACTTCACCGACGACGACTTCTTCCCCGACCTCAGCAACCTCTTCCTCAACGACATGGGCGACAACCTCAACACCAATGGTGCTGCTCCCGTTGCACCGTATGTGTTTCTGTCCTTCCTGTTCGAAATCGTGGTAGAATTCATGTTTCTAGTCTATGTCCTAGACTCGATATGTTCATCTACTATGCTAGTCAGCATGATTAGTTTAATCTCTATTATAGCCGTCATGATTTATTTTGTAGTAAATCTCGTAGTAACTTGCTCATATATTCAACTGGTGGAACGTCCCCTACAACCACTCCCGTTTCATGGACGGCCTGGTCGATGCCTTCAAGGAGCCCTTCGCTCATCGCTATGAGTGCCCGGTGCCGTTTAGGGGCTCATTGGTGGACATCGTGCATCACCCGACGCAGCGCGGCGGGCGATCACCTCTTGGCCCTTGGCGAAGAACATCAGGTACGAGACATGCTACCCGTTCACCATGCCGGAGTCGCTGGAGGATCAGCGCCGCCTGCTAGTCTCGGAGGAGGACGGCAACGTCTTCCTCTTGATCGTGGCCACCGGTAAGGCCCGCGCAGGCCACCGCCACAGCTCTGTAGTGCGTGTCAGGGGCGACGCCGCTAACGCTGACACTGACACGAGGCCGATGTAGGGTGCGTGCTCACTATTACTACCCCTCGGAGGTCCGTGGGCGGCGACACTGGCTACGTCAAGCTGACTTGGACTCTGCCGAGCTGGGACCTTCCCGCCGATGTGGACATGGAAGACGCATGGTATTATTTGACCCCCAACAATGTACATGGGGACTCCAAGGAGGTTCACCTGGACATATGCATTACTAAGTTAAATATTGATCATTAGTCTTCTCTCAATGTAATTCGCTGTCTAAGCATGTGGAGACTTCCATGCATGGTCTTGCTCTATTCGAGTATCGCGCATGAATAAAAGTGTATCCATTTATGGTTTAGTCTAGAATCTTCCATGTATGAATTTTTACTACAGTACCGGTGAAAGACTTATGATGAACCATTTCCCGCAAAGCACAATAAGAGTTATTTCTTCACAAGTTTTGGATGCAGGTTGAACAGTTGAACGCTTTTGTTTGCAAAAGATACTTTTTTTCTATTTCACCCGGATGTTTCTCGAGCTCTAGAGATGAAATAATATTCGAAGAAACCTCTCGATACCTGTTACACATGAGATGACCCCCACATCGTTTGTCAAAATAAACAACACCCCGATCAATGCATTTCACTCTTCCGTGCAACGGACGGGCACCTTACTTGCTCCTACAGGTGCTTAAGCTTTCCACATAGGCATAAAGTCTGATGTGGCAAGTTAATCAAGAAGAGAGAGACTAGTTTGGTGACCCAAGGAAGAAACGGTGCTAAGCGCGTGTACGTACGTGAAAAGACAATTTTGAGTCTATAGCTAATTAAATGAAGCAAACTTAGCAACACCATTTCATTGGAAGAGGTCACTCCTTGGCAAATGCAATAAATACTAGTACTCCCTTTGTCCCATAATATAAGAACGTTTTTGGCACTACACTAGTGTCAAAAACGTTCTTATATTATGGGTTGGAGGGAGTACGAAGAAAGAGATAGAGAGGAGTAAAAAAAATTACACTTATAGCCAACCTTATAGCCAACCTTGTTGTAGTATGAGTGACTAAGTGATGACTATGTACGGCATGCCAACATCAGATAGCCTAACGCACCGTGTTAAATATCCAAGGGCGCGACCGCGCGAGCGACGCGACGGTCGTGGTAGGCGCGAACATGATACAGGCTGCTGGCAGCCCATGGATCTGAGATCAAACGGTCGCATGCTAAGTTGCTGAAAATTTGCAGAATAACCCTCCAGGATAGGATATTCACCCATTGGTCTAGAATCACGCCATGCAACCGTTCGATCTCCGATCCAAGGGCTCTCGATAGCCCGTATCATGGGAGAATGGAAAGCCACTACCACTGCCGTTCGCCGGCGGCGATTCGCTCCTACTCGTGCCCGCACGTCCTTTAATACTACGGCGGTTCGCTCCTAGTCGTTCGGTCCATTCACATTACGGCAGCTCCACTAATCCTAACCCTCCTCCCAAATCCATGGCGTCCCAAATCTCCCCGATCGGCGGTGAGTACAAGGCTAGAACCATCACCGGTGATGAGTTTGACGTCATCTACACCCATTCTTCCGCGACGGTGAAAGGATGCCTTTCTCGCTTCAGACGCATGTTCGAAGACTCAGATGATGAGTGGGTCGCCGGGCTAGATGTTGAGTACACCACAGTCGTGGGACGAGAGAAGGATCTAAAGGACGAAGAGAAGAAGAAGCCCGCCGTGATCCAGGTTTGCGTGCATGACTTATGCTTGGTCTACCACATATGCCATGCCGATGTTGAGTGCCAGGATTTTAAGGACTTCTTCGAGAGCAACCTAGTCAAATTCGTTACTGTAGACTTTGGTAACGACAAAGAAGTCCTGCGTCGGATAGGCCTCGTTGTAGGCAACACCTTCGACCTGCAAAAGAATCGGCTGGTGTCCTCTCGTCGACCTTCAATCTTGACCTGGCAGGAGCCATGGTTCATCCTTCGTACGATAAATAGGAGAAACCTCCATACACGTTTCATCGTCATGCATGGCAGCGGAATGTACTAGATATAGACCACATCCAGTACGCTGCAATGGATGGCTACCTTTGTTTCAATATCTACAAGGGTTGGATGAAGAGCAACAGCCAAGTTGGCGGTTCAAGCAAAGAAGTATCGGCCAAGAGGAAGAGGGACAAGGGCGAAGTCGAGGACGTGGACGAGGACTCGAGTAAGGTGGCGATGTCATTGCTCATGGTGGTTCTAATGCAGCGTCTACCGGAATAGTTGCAAAGTTTAATTTCAGGTGTGCTTAATTTAATTTGAGGGTGTGTTGTCTTTGAGCCCCCAGTAGAACTATGTTATGTTTCTTCTTGTTACTTTAACTCTTCATGAGTACATACTAGTATTTCTTACATTTCATCTTTTAGTTGATATAGTACTACCACTCGTTTATTCACATTATATACGTACAATAGATATGGCCAACATCATATAGCCAGCAGTTTAGTTGTCAAAGAATTTCAGGGTGCTTAGTTTTGTCAAAGAATTCCAGGGTGCTTAGTTTTATTTGAGGGGTGGGTTGTGCTGGACACCATTATTGTGACTAGAATTTTTAATAGTACTATATGCATAATTTGGCGACGAGCACTCTCTATATGTACCCCTTTTTTTTAATTTCATATTTTGCTCCATGGCACAATCGATCGATACTACTGATGTACAAAAGTATACATTTTTTAAAAGTCTAGAGGGAGGGGCAGTCTAGCTTGGTCGGTTTCACGAGAGGCGAGGGCCTTTGTGATTCGACGGCTCATTACTGCTGGAAGGCGTGGCCTTGTGATTTGACTGCTCGTATAAATGTGCCGACGACCTGATCGAGGAGGAGCAAATAACTGTGCGGTATACTCAAGTTTTCCACTTTGGAGTAATCTTTGCGACGGAGGAGCACGAAACACGGCAGCCCAGTGCCATATGGCGATAAAAAATGATCTAATTTGCTAGCCATCTCATTGTTACTAGCATTGTTCTATTCATTCCCTCAAAAAACAAAAACCATTGTTCTATTCATGCCTCGCAGAGAACGTGACACGTCTTGGCTAAACACCAAGCAAAAGATGAAACACAGCAGCAAAAGAAGAAGGAAGATTATCACCCCAAATGATCTAATTCGCCATGAGTCGTGAATCGCTTCTTCATCGCCTCCACGACCTCCATCTCCTTGCGCGTCTCCTCCGCCATCTTCTTCATTCTTTCCATGGCGGGATTTCTCGACGCGAGCCTTCATCATGTGTTCCACGGCCGCATTACGCACCTTGACAGCAGCCGGGTGCTCGGCGCGGAGCTTCGCCAACTCCTCCTTCATTCCATGACGAGGGCCTCCAGCATCTTCATCGAGGAACTACTATTCTCATTCAGCTTCTTCCAGCCGGCGTTCTTCTCCTTCAACAGGTCGATCTCGTGGCAGAGCTTCGCCTTGTCCTCCTGAAGTCGCAAGATTTCGCCAGTCGCCTTCTTCTCCGAGGCAATTCTCTTCTTCGGCAGCATCACCAAGGCGGCGGTCAACTCCCCCTGCTGATTGAGCTCAGCGGGCATGTCGTCGAGGCTCTCCTTCAGCAACTCCGTCAAGCCTTGGATGAACTCCTTCTGCTTATTGAGGTGCTTATTGAGCTGATCGGGCATGCCGCCGAGGATAACGACTCCAGCTCCGCCGGCTCGGCATGTTTGCCTCCGCGGCTAGGGCGCTCCTGGGAGCCATCGCCTGCCCGTGAGAGATCTTTTGAGGTCTCTGCGTGGCGGCGAGCCCTCTCTTTTTTTTCTGCAGCCTTGGTTGCCGCTCCCTTGTTACGAGTAGTTCTCGACCTAGAGATCTTCTCACCGGCCATGCCAACGACGGACGAAGAAGAAGCACTTATGAGGAGGAAAGGTAGAGTAATTTTCGGTTAGGTAGTTCCCCTTTTTATAACCTAAGTACTAGCACTAGTAGTACTAATACCTGCATAGGGGGAACACGTTCAGGTTTGGTATGTACTAGTAGGTGTGAGCAGGCTTTCGAATGTGATGGGAACAAGGTAAAGATTAATTGTTGGTTTTGGTTTCGAGGCCCGAAACGGCTCCCGATGAGTTTAGAGGAACATAAATTACAAGTACTACACTGTCAAAAATTGGCACAAAATACGAAGGAGACCAATGGAAGTACTACTAGCAACTGACAATTTAACTACTCGCATGCGCGCAGTGGAGTAATAATGTCTTTCTTCCGCCCTCACGTCCACTCAATTTGCATGCGCTGTATTAATTGACCATCAATGAAGTGAACGACTTTACACGCGTCAAATTATCACATCGGGTGGATCTTGGTACAAAATTGTGTCCGCCCGTGTACCCACGTGTGCGTGCGAGGGAATGAGTGCATGTGTGGCGTGCGTGCACATCTTCGCTTCGTGCATGTACCGCCAGTATGGCTCAGGGAGGACGAGTACATTCTTATGGAACCAACAGCACGTCCCTGTGATCAATCCAAGCAAGGAGGTCGCGACAACGCCTCCACATGTGCCACGTGGCTTCATGAACTGTAAGAGAGACACTGTGTAGCGTGCCATTGGTATTCTAATTTACGTGTTTTGCACATACTCGAAGTACTAGTAATGTACACGTGCATTGCTGCATCAGATTTTGCAACCAAATTATGAATAAATACCACACTATAGCATGTAAGCTCTGAGTCATATATGCGTGATGTAGCCCTTTGTTTAATTCTTATAGTTCATCTCATTCAAAATCAAATTAGTTTTTATAAAAAAGCTAAGAACGCGTGAATAGGAAAAACATGGGATTATAGTGGAATGTCGTCTTGAATCCTACATGATTGTACGAGTGTTTGATTGTGCAAGAAAAAACGCAGAATTCTTTCAAAGAGGTTTGATTGGATGGGATGTTTCCTATGAAATCTAGTGCAAATGAATCATATGGAAAAATTCCTATGGTTTACAATCCTCTGAATCAAACAACCAAGATAGGAAAAATTCCTAATGATTAGAATCCTCCAAAATTCCTTTGAGAATCCTTTGAATCAAAGAAGCCCTTAATCTATTTTATAATTCATGGAATTGTGCATTGTAAAGCATAAAGTAAAAACAAATAATGGCAATTCAACTAGAAAAAGTTTGGGCAGTTATGATACGGAAGATTCTAGAACAAAAGAGAACCAATGTTGTTTTGAGGTTTGTGCATTTTGCTTAAGTTCAACCATGGAGTCCTGCTAGATTGTACATGTGGCAAAATCCGGTGGGGGCTAGAAGATGGTGCGAGGGGCAGTGGAGGGAGACTATGAAGGAATGCACAAGTGCGAGATCGATATTAGAGAGAGGGGCGAACACGCGGCGCTGTTGCCTGATGGCGGAGCCATGAAAAATAAATGAGCTAGGGGCCAAGCATTGCTAATCCTTTACGAGGAGGGTCAATTCATGAAATTAAACCTTTTTAGCAGCAATTGTCTAATGATCACATTCATATTAGCCTCGATATACAATGATGTTAGGGTGGGGGGCAGGGCCCTTACTCGCCCCATGTCTTCGCCATTGTGCACGCGTCCCGAGAGATGAAGCGGAAGGCATGGTTGATGAGAGGGGGACGTTGGATATATAATTAATGTGGGTGTATTAGCTATTAATGTTAATCCTATATAGAGAGGTATAGATTGATCGATGTGGACGTGGGAGAGGTAAAGATTGATCGATGTGGACGTGGGAAAGAGGGTGAGACCTCACTGGATATATCGATTGATCGGTTTGTGTGGAAAACTATGAAAGACCTAGCTATATACACACATACATAGAGGAACATTGTTCGTTGCGCATGCACGCGTGAGAGATAAAGAATGCCCGGTATGATGGATAGGGGGATGTGTGTGGGTGTGTGCCCTCATGGGAGACCGACCTGAAGAAAAAGATTGCATGCGTGCGATAGATAATGCCGACTGGTAGTGTGTGTGCATGCATGCACGAGAGGAAGTTAGTGGTACAATTATAAAGAGAAGACTACTGTGTGGGTGTAAAAGAATAGGTGAGGTCATAATCAATGTAAAGTTGAATTCAAATATTTGAATAAGAGATCCTCATGTTTGAAACCCATGCATGCATGAATATAATGGAGATCTGCGCGGTGTGGTTTGGAAACGAGCATGTTGTCATGTATACACATTGAACAAGGTCGATCGATTTGAATTTGAGATACCGATGGCAGACATCATTTGCCCACGTCGCATCCGTGCATGGACACACTATTCTAATTGGAGATGATGGGCGGCTTTCGCATCACATATCTATATCTATACCCCTATATATATATTATAATATATATATTTTTTATATTATGTGCGGGTAACTTTATCTTTGAAACATGGTCGTTGGATGAGGCGAATCCGATGGTCCAAAGATGGCAAATTTGAGCACTACTGACCGTTGGATATCATCTAGATTCCACCAGATTTCGCCACATGTATAATCTAGAAGACTCCATGGTTGAACTTAAGCATAATGCACAAACATCAAAACACAAGCACTTCTTATTTGTTCTAGAATCTTCCGTATCGTAATTGCCCAAATGTTTTTCTACATGATTTGCCAATATTTGTTTTTACTTTATGTCTTACAACGCACAATTCCATGAATCTTAAAATAGATCAGCTTTCTTATAAAAACTAGATGATTTTGAATGAAATGAACTATAAGAATTAAACGAACATCTACATCATGCATATATGACTCAAAGCTTGCATGCTATAATGTGGTATTTATTCATAATTTGGTTGCCAAATCTCATGCGTGCAATGCACGTGTACCTTACTCTAGTCTAAATGGTGTTTGTCTGTGTTGTGCGTGTTGAGGTGCAAATTGTCTTTTTGGGTACACGTTAAGCTTGTTCTTCCAAAATTTCAAGCCGCGCTTGTTATGCCGAAAATTGAAGCTAGCGTCTCTGTCTATCGTCTTTGAAACTCCCGCCTATTCAACCCGCCGCCTTGTTAGCCCGAAATATTTAAGATATATCTTTGTCTCGTTGTGCTCCGACAACTCCCTCCATCTCAACCCGCGCCTTGCTATTCCGAAATTACAACGCACGCGAAAACTCCCACCTCCTGTGCAATCCCGACACGCGAAATGCCCGTGGTACCCCCGAACCGAAAGAACCGCCTCAAATTGGTGGGGGGTACTTTTGTAACTTAACCCACATTTCGGACAAGCGCGTCTCTAAGCCATGGTTTCCCACTGCCATCCCATCCACCCACCCATTCGTACACCGAGGCCGTGAAAACCCGCGATGAAACCCCACACCCTGCTCCGTCCGCCACCCAGCCGGAGCCTCTTCCCCGACGATGTCGTCCACAGCAACACCTCGACGTCCCTCATCCACCGTACCGGATGAGGATCCGTCGTCGATCTCATCGTCCCGCCGGTTCAGCCACCCCGTCCTCCACCTCCAAGGAGCTGCCCCGACGTTCCCCTCGTCTTTCACGCCACCTCCATTCCCACACCGCCGACTTCACCTGCACCACCGAAAGAGCATCATCATCATCACCGTTTCCTCGGATGAAGCTGCGGCCTAATCGGCGCCACCAAAGAGGTTGTACACTAATCGCCGCATTTTCTTCTTGATTCGATCTCACAGTGCTGCCGGTGCTCGGTCCCGAGGCCGACACGGCGCGGCTCCATCCACGGTGGCGTCGCCGGCCACTTCCTCCACGGCGTCGCTCCCTCGGCGGCAATGTCCACATCAGTAGGAGCAGCTGCTGCTTTGGCTCTTGCTCGCGCTGCTGCTCTGCTCTTGCTCTTGGTCCCCTACCTGGTCTGCTCTTGCTCGCGCTGCTGCTCTCGCTTTTGCTCTTGCTTGCGATGCTGCTCCAATTTGGCTACACTTCAGTCGACTGAATCGACTTTTGGGTCAGTCGATTTTCAAGGCGTGGGCTCGCCAGGGTGAAGGAAGAACCAGCCACAGCGGGGAGGGGGGCTCGCTGGAGAGGTACCCCACTATCTAT
Organism: Aegilops bicornis; assembly: GCA_021605145.1. NCBI lineage: Eukaryota > Viridiplantae > Streptophyta > Magnoliopsida > Poales > Poaceae > Aegilops > Aegilops bicornis. The sequence goes on along the minus strand of CM038673.1, from coordinate 295,933,668 downwards.
CTTAGGGTTCAGGATGGGGGCGGTGGTCGCCGGCGGTGGCGTGGGGATCGCCAGAGAAAAAGCTCGGCACGGGGGGGGGGGGGGGGCGAGAGGGATGGCCGGTGGTGGCTGGCGGCTCAGGGGGGTGGAGATTGAAGATGAACCTCATGCCCTTGATTTTGTATCAAACGGCTGCAAAATCGACTGACCAGAGATGAAAAAGTCAGTCGACCGACGTGTAGCCTCACCTTTCTAGTGCATTCAGTTTCGGCAGCAAAATTCAGTTTCGACAGCAAAATTTAGTTTCGACAGTTAAGTTCAGTTTCGACAGTTAAGTTCAGTTTCGGCAGTTAAGTTCAGAGATGAGCGGCTGATGTATTTTACATCTAGCACTTTGTGGTTATGTATTTTACGTCATGTATTGGAGAGGCTATTAGAATTCCACTCAGGTTAACGTTGTTCGTTGTCTCTCTTGTCCTGCTTCAGCCTCGGCGTCGTACAACTCACCGGAGCTGCTCCAACGACGAAACCCTCCATCACAGCGGAGCAGTACCTCGGGCTCCATCTCCAGACGCCTAAGATCTTCTTCCCCTCCTTCGACAGCAAAGTCAGCCGGAGCATCCTCACCGGCCAACCCAATCACGCTGAGATCGACATGGCTTCGCCAAAGAGGTTGTACACTTGTTGCATCTCTTTTTAAGTCTACATGTTATATATATTGTCCACCGAGCACTCGTAGTAACGGGAAATACGATTATTTTATCCTACTATATGACAAGCTGTGAGTTACCAGGCAACTTCGCTATCCGTGATGACTCTCTTGAACGCCATCATTATTTATATTTGCGCGTTTGAGCTGTGCATTTGTCGATGGGCCTGGGAGTTGAGCTAGTATGGCAGTGGCCTAGGTCCAAAGTAACAGAAGAAGCACAAAAACATTATATTAGTGTAGGATTAACATAGCTCAAGCCTGCCTACTAGAATCGCAAGTGCTTGAAAGGAAAAGTGAATGAAAAACATAGGAATTGGAAAGTTTCCTATGGTACTACTTTTCATGAATTTGGTGCAAAGGAATGGAGCAAAGGAAAACTGTAGGATTTGTTCCTTTAGTGTCTCCTTGAAATAAAAACCGTAGGATTCTAATTTCCACTTCTCCTCCTTTTCATATTCCTATTCATCAAGCACAAGACTAAGAGATAGTAGCATAATAGCATTATAACCGTACATTTTCTTGTGGTTTGACTTAATCTCACCATGCTTTTTTGCATCCTGTGATCTTCCAATTGTTGTGAATCAAACATCCAGATTGGCATAAATCCTGTGTTTTAAATTCTCTGTTTTGCACGTGCATTCCTATCCTATTCCTGTCTATTTCCTATCCCTGCATTGTTAGAATCCTCAAATTCAAACAAGCCCTTACTCAATTACTTTTGTTACAGATATGTGTCAAAGAAAACCTTGTGTGGTTTGTCCTGCTCCTGCAGCGATGTGTTCCACCCCAGCTCAGCCGCTCCAACGACGGAAGGGTTCACCACAGCAGGGATCCGCTCTCCAGACTGTCTTTCGCCGCCTCAGATCTTCTTCCCGCCGCCGCAGCCACGACAACCGCATTACCATCATCAATCGAGCGAGATGACCTTGAGGACTACGGGTCCGCAAGAGAGGTCGCACTCTTCCGTGTTCCGCTACATTATGCGTCGCTTAATATGATGAGATGCTACATTATCGTCGTGTTCACCTATTAGACTCCGAGTCAGGTCCAAACTAATGCTAAAACTTGAGTTTTTAAATGGTTGTGGGGTACATATTGGGGCAGCAATCAGTACTATCATCTACTATCTGGTTAATCTCCGGTGTCTACTATGAGTTTCATGTTGGGTGCAAACAAACATTAAAGGAGCCATTATCTGTATTTTTAACTAAACCTATTATCCGCCTCGCTATCATTGGTTTTGGGTCTATCCACGCTTGCTACCATCACTCTGGATTTGTGCATGCACTCCTTACATAACCTCACTATGTTTTATTCCTATGCATGCCACTTATTGTACACAATGGAACCGATCATGTAGAGAAAAGACGAGCCTTGCGTGGCAATAAAATTTCATGCGACGCTGCTCCATGGTGGGTGCAAAGGCAGCCCCCTCCACCCATTTCGGATCGTAATCAAGAGGAAGATAAGCTGCTCGAGGGGGATTCGTAGGAGAAGACCACTCCTATTTACCCCATGAGGTCTTCGCTCTAACTTGGCATCTTGATGTTGGTAATATCATGCATATAGTGCCTTGCATTGCTTATCAGATACATTAAAGATGTCATCTGCTTAGTTTAGACATGCTTTGTGTCAATGCCATCTGTTTAGTTTCTTTATCGTATATGTGAATCATGCAATGCCATCTTGTCTAGCCGGGCATCATATATGTGAATTTTGCAATGCCACCCTGGTTAGCAGTCATCTTATATGTGAATTATATCATGCCATCATTTTTTTATAACGTGTTAAATTTGTCAACAATTTTAGTACATTCAGTTACTCTTCCTGTGCATCAGCCATTCGCACGCGATCATGGAAAAATCTGGAGTGGAAACAAGGTCTTCAGAGCGCATAATGCTATCGGACGAAGCGCATGTCTTGTCGGTTACCGATAGCTCCTCGTGAGGAGGATTCTCGAGACAGATGACCGATCATATTTCCCCCCTGAGGTGCATGCCCTAACTTGGCAGGGTTATGTTACTCATATCGTGCGTATGGTATCTTGCATTGCTATGTCATTTGCTTAGTTTAGACATGCTTTGTGTGAATTCCACCTGTTTAGTGTCTAATTACCATATATGTGAAATATCATGCATATAGTGCCTTGCATTGCTTACTGTATACATTAAAGATGTCATCTGCTTAGTTTAGACATGCTTTGTGTCAATGCCATCTATTTAGTTTCTTTATCGTATATGTGAATCATGCAATGCCATCTTGTCTAGCCAGGCATCATATATGTGAATTTTGCAATGCCACCCTAGTTAGCCAGTCATCTTATATGTGAATTATATCATGCCATCATTTTTTATTATGTGTTAAATTTGTCAACAATTTTAGTACATTCAATTACTCTTCCTGTGCATCAGCCATTCGGCACGGTCATGGAAAAATCTGGAGTGGAAACAAGGTCTTCAGAGCAGACAATGCTATCTGACGAAGCGCATGTCTTGCTGGTTACCGATAGCTCCTCAGAGGAGGATTCAGAGACAGATGACCAGTCATATTTCACCCCCGAGGTGCATGCCCTAACTTGGCAGGGTTATGTTACTCATATCGTGCGTATGGTATCTTGCATTGCTATGTCATTTGCTTACTTTAGACATGCTTTGTGTGAATTCCACCTGTTTAGTGTCTAATTACCATATATGTGAATTATGCAATGCCATCTTGTTGCAAGACATTATATATGGGGATTATGCAATGTTATCTTGTTGCAAGGCATTATGTATGTGAATTATGCAATGCCATGCTTTGTTTAGGCAAGCGTCATATATGTGAATTATATCATGCCGTCCTTTTTTGTATTTCTCATTGCTTTTATGTCGACAATGTTTGTATATTCAACTGCTCTTCCTGTGCATCGTGCATTTGAATTGGTGATGGAGAAATCTGGAGTGAAAACAAGGTCTTGAGAGCAGACAATGCTACTGTCAAGCGTATATCTTGCTGGTTATAGATAGCTCTTCAGAGGAGGATACAGAGGCAGATGACCAGTCCTATTATCCCTGTGTATGCTCAAACTTGGCAGGGTTATATTACTCATATAATGCATATGTTGTATTGCAATGCTTAGTTTTTACATCATATACACAATATTGAATGCCATCCCCTTAGTTGACACATCATATATGCAATTGCCCTCTGCTCACTTCCTTAGTATATAAATCATATATTTGAATTATGTCATGCCATGATGTTTACATAGACAGCATGTATCTGAATTATGGCATGCCAACCCATTTTCTAAAGACATAATATAGTTATATCATCTCATCCAGTTTACATAGTCATCATATTTTAAATTATGTCATTCTATCCGTGAATTATATCATGCCATCATGTTTCCATCGACGGCATGTTTGTGATTTATGGCATGCCAACCACTTTAATAGACACATCGTATAGTTATATCATGTCATCCTGTTTACATAGTCATCATATTTTGAAGTATGTCATTCTATCCTGTTTAGTTAGCCATCATACATGTGAAATTGTGTCATGCTATCCTGTTTAATTAGCCATCATATATGTGAAATTATGTCCTGCTATTCTGTTTGCATAGACAAAATAAATGTGAATTATTTCATGCCCTGTTTTCTTCCCTACTATCCATTGCACCTGTCTATCTTACAATGTCTGTACATTCAATTACTTTTCTTATTTATCAGCCATTTCAATTGGAGGGAGTGATGGCAGTATCTGTGGGAGTAAAAACACGGTCTTCAGAAAAGATCGTGCTACCTGTCGATGCAGATAGAACCATGGTTGTACTTTCCCAAGAATCAGCCCCACCACACATAACCCACACTCATGCAGATTGTACCCCTACCCAGTTGGACAGAGAACCAGCTACACCCCTTCTAACCCCAACCCCAGCAGATAGACACCCAGTTCCGTTGACACAACACTGTCTCCACCACAGAGCACCCAAACACGGCAGTTAGTAAGGCAATCGCAGTGCCCAAATCACGAGGACCACCACTCTGAACCCGAAGTCAACGCTTAAAGTAGAAGAAGAATTGTTCTGAGGTCAGGTTCCGTTGCTATGGTTCATACTACTTTGCTCTTGCATCACTATATTTACTGATACCAACCAATTTCAAATTTGAAGGATGCAATTGAAACTCCAATGGCGCAACAGGTACTCCCTCCGTCCCATAATGTAAGACATTTTTTGACACTAGTGTAGTGTCAAAAAACGTCTTACATTATGGGACGAAGGGAGTATGTTTTAAACCTGTTTCTTCAACGTGTTTGGCTGTTTGCTGTTGTAACTTGCTCTATGTTGATTTCAGTTTCAATTGAATAAACAGTTATGTTCTCACGCCATGCACATTACAAGTGTTGTTATTGCTGTGTAGTTTCCCACGCTTATATTCTCTGTCTATGCTGCTTTGTCTTAAATAGATATGATTCGACTGTATCTATCTTGATTTGGCAACATAAACTAGAATGATATAGACCATACAAAGTGACCATACTACATAGATATATGTTTGTTTCATGTTGTTATCCTGTCCACCTTACTTTCACCGAATCGGGTTTACCAAAATGAGTTTCATATACTACATTGTAAACCTGAGAAGTGTTTGTTTGTTTCTCTTTTAGAATGTGGATAAAATATTGGAGAAGAGTACCCTGTTATGCAATGGTGAAGGAAGTAATGTAGATAAGGTTCAAGATAGTGAGACATCCCTGTTGGTCTCCAAGAAAGCTGATAAAAACTATATTGAGGACACTGAGACAACCCCAAAGTCCTGTCTTGATGTAGTGTTCGAGTTACTGGCTACCACTGCTGGCACCAGCTCTTCAAACTCGTTGCCTGAATCATTTCGGCTTCTTGAGTCTCAACTTCAAGTTGAAAGACATCGATCATGCGACAGGAAGCCGAAGGACTGAGGAAGTCCCTGCATAATTCAGATGCATACTTTCTGGTGCAACAAAGAAGGTATTTGGAGGACTTAAGCGCCAAACAAGAGAAAGTTAATAAGCTTGCTAAGCATCTTGCCGACATTATGGGTACCTGTGATATTGTTTCTTGAGCTCTTCTGAAGTGGTTTCAGTTCTGGACTTGTTTTGTTGCGGCGTTTATATGCTGTTGTGTTCCCTATATTTGCACTGGTGGCGAACTTTGATGCCCAGTGGATGTAATATGTGTTATAGCCGTGATATCCTAGTGTAAGTTGCTTGCTTATTTATTTCCTTGTTGTCTTGTTTATTTGTTTGCTTGTAGTCAGTGCAGTTCTTTTTCTGCGGTTTGCTAGTGGCTGCAATAACCTATGTTTTAAAACTAGGCCACAATAACCATGGGCTAATATTTACTGTAGTGACACTGGACCTACGGGTCGTAGAAACAGTGGGCCTTCTACGGACCGTATAAATAGTGGGCCTTCTACGGGTCATAGAAACAATGGGCCTTCTACGGGCGCAGAAACAATGGGCCTTCTACGGGCCGTATCATCAATGGGCCTTATACGAGCAGTATGATCGATTGGCCAGACATGGGCCAATAACAGGCCGCATTATGGCCATAAACGGGCTAGAGTTGGAATCGTCCATTCATGGGCCGACCATAACGGGCCATCGTTAATAGGCCGTATTTCATGACGCTATGAAAACGACCCAACGTGTTAAGGGACCACAAACGGGCCGACTGTAACCACGGGCTAAATTTGGCCCATAAGCAGAAAATGACAGTAACGGGCCATAAGTAAAGCGAATCTTTGAAATGAGCCCAAGAATAAATGGGCTCTAAGAAGGCCGAAGATAACATGGGCTGGAAACATTAGCGGAATAATGGGCCCTTAATGGGTATAAAGTGATACACTGTTCATTATGGGCCAGTTTCACCACGGGCCGTTAATGGGTGTAAAGTAATACATTGTTCATTACGGGCCAGTTTCACCACGGTCCGTTAATAGGCCAAGAGTTACATAGGGCCTCATATGGGCCGAAAGACGTCATGGGCCAGAAGTGAAAACGGGCTGGAATCATATTGGGTGGCCCAGATGACGCTACTGGGCCTAATTCGGATAGGGCGTAACGGGCCTTGGGTTAGCGGGTTGTAAATGGGCTATATGCGAACATGCCATTAACAGGCTTTATATGGGCCGGCCCGTCACCTTTTGACCAAGTCAAATGGGCCAGCCTTTTCACAGGAATGGGCCTCTGTTGGGCCGTGCCACGTGTCGACGTATCATAGGCGCCTTCTGTCCAGTGAGTGGATGACATCTGTCCCAACGGTGAGCCGACACGTGTTTCCTCCAGCCAATGATGATTTTACACGTGGAAAATCCCCATTTGTCGGTACATTAACGGGTTATCGGATCCAAAACCTGACCCGATAGCTTAATGGCGTTCCGTTACGGTGGATGCCACGTGTCAGTCACCCTTGACGAAAGCACTTCTGTGACGCGCGATTTATCGTCATGGAAGTGGACAGCACAGGTATGACTATCTTGATTCTGTCATAAATTTGTCATGGATGTACATGCATGACAAAAAACGCGACCTACTATGACAAACACGTATCATCACAGAAGTGTATTTTTTTTGTAGTGGATATTCATGGGTTTGAACCCGTCTGGGAATTCATGCTCCATTACTTCGTCTGTGAAGCAAAGAGGGTGTGCGGCACCTCTATGTTGGGCCACACTACGACGTACCTCCGATGGAGTCCATTTGCGGTTTTTGGCCCGGCCGTGGCTAGGCTTATCACGTCCGAATAGGTAGCCATCGTCACGTGTCGAGGCACGTCCTCGTGATCCATAGATCGATCTTGCGTGTCCTGCTCTACTGTCCAAGTCCTGTCGAAGGTCGTATGTACAACACAAGCTATTTTATTCTTGCTTTTATGGCGAGGTGGGATGGTCTGGTGTTCGGCTTGAGTTGCCGCTTTATCCGGACCAAGTTGTGGTCGTCCTGCCGCATTGTGCGATGATGGTACGGGCTCCAGCGCCTCGTCATCGAACTGACGTAGCAATCTACGCTTCGGGTACCTTTTGGCTGGGCCACTAAGGCCGTATTCTTCGACGGCCAGGACTTTGGTCCATCTATCATTGAGCAGATCTTGGTCCGCTTGAAGTTGCAGCTGCTTCTTTTTCAGGCTCCTTGCAATGTCTATTAGCCGGCGTTTAAAGCGCTCCTGCTCGAGAGGTTCCTCAGGCATGACGAAATCCTCGTTCCCGAGGCTCTCCTCTTCCTCGTAGAGCGGAAGATAATTACTATCCTCCGAGTCTTCATGTATGGCCCGTTCGTCAGGGCTAACTTGCCCATTTTCCCGTTCCCCCTGTTCGGAGGTTACCATGACGGGGTCTTCATTATTTTCAGCATCGTCCGGAGTACTATTTTATCCGGTGCCTGTATTGCGGTCTTTGGAACGATGTGACTTCGAGCGGCGTCGAGGAAGCTGGCGCTTGGGCTCTCTCTTAGGAGGTTTATCCTCAACTGGATCCTCTTTGTCATCGTTGTTAGTTTTTTCAGGCGTGTCCACCATGTATACGTCGTAGGAAGAAGTGGCCGTCCATCGTCCAGTGAGTGGCGGGTTTTGGCCTTGCTCCTTGTCGGCATTGTCGTCCGTACTGGCGTTGTCTTCGGAGCCGTAGTCAAGCATGTTGGTTAAGTCCTCGACAGTGGCTATGAAGTGGGTGGCGGGTGGGAAGCAAAATTCCCCATCATCAGCCTCTAGTTCGAACCGTACACAGTTCGGCTGTGAGTCCCCCGCCAAGGACAAGTTCTTTAATGAGTTCAGCACATCGCCTGGAAGATGTCTGCGGCACTGAACTTGAAGATCGATAAATGATCAAGTTCGGTATTCGCGGACTCGCATGGTTCGGAACTCATACCCAGAGAAGAGTCTGGAGTTCCGGTGGCACGAGTATTGCGTGAGATTAAGTCCATGTGCGGCTCCAACGCCGGGGAATCTGTGGCCTCCGTGGTGGGGTTGAACCTCCAATCCTTGGATGCTGCAGTGTGTTCTGGATCTAAGGCCGGAGAGGTCACGGGAGCTATCTCCTGGATGCGGTCTGACGATAGATTTAGGTCATGTTCGTCAGGGTGGCTGGGAGCAGTCGCCGCGGTCTCGAATCCGGTGAAGATCAAATATGCATGGATGTCCGCAACATAGTTCAAACTCCCAAATCTGACCTGATGGCCAGGGGCGTAGCTATCGATCTGCTCCAGGTGGCCAAACGAGTTGGCTCCAGCGGTCAAAGCCGAACACGAAGATCTGTCTGGGGAGGAAGGTTTCTCCTTGGACAGCGTCACTATCGTCGATTGAAGGGGCCATCAAACCTTTAGTCGATGGCACAGTGGAACTCTCAATGAAAGCACCAATGTCGGTGTCAAAATCGGCGGATCTCGGGTAGGGGGACACAATGTTTACCCAGGTTCGGGCCCTCTCTATGGAGGTAATACCCTACTTCCTGCTTGATTGATCTTGATGAATATGAGTATTACAAGAGTTGATCTACCACGAGATCGTAATGGCTAAACCCTAGAAGTCTAGCCTGTATGACTATGGTAATGAGTCTCCGTTTCTAGACTAAGTCCTCCGGTTTATATAGACACCGGGAGGATCTAGGGTTACACACGGTTGGTTACAAAGAGACGAATCTACATATTCGGCCGCCAAGCTTGCCTTCCACGCCAAGGAGAGCCCTATCCGGACACGGGTGCAATCTTTGGTCTTCGTATCTTCACAGCCCATCAGTCCGGCCCATGGCTAACAGGCCGAACGCCCAAGGACCCCTTAGTCCAGGACTCCCTTACCCATGGCCAAGTTGTTGAGTGTGGTGCAGTGGCAAATGCAGCCGAGGCGGGAACTAGATCCGAGGCGATTTAACGACGGTGCAGAAGGGAACAACTCCTGCAAAGGGACGGTTGCGAAAATGGAGCGGCAGCTGTGAGGCCCAGGACGGCGTGGTCGAAGTGGTTCTTGTATGGCGCACGTCGGCGTCGGCGTCATGGAGGCAGCTCTGCCTCGGCTTCAGCTGCTAAGTCCTTGAGGGCATTGCGGTTGCGGTTGCATTGGAGAACGACATCGGGGTACCTGCTCCGGCATGATGGAGGAGGGCGGCGGTGGATTGTGCGTGATGGGGTGGAGGACGGAGGAGGCTGCGGTTTCGCGAATGGTGGAGAGTGTGTTTTGGTGCCCACGGAGTATGAATGGGGAAATGTAGGGAGGGGAGAACTAAGGGGGAACAATGTTTCGGTTTGGGACGCGCTTGTTTGAAATTTGGGGAAAGTTACAAACTTTGCCCCCATAAAAAATTTCGGACATATTGCGGGTTGGGGTAGGACAGTAATCTCAGGTGTCCCAAATGGTGGGCGGGATAGATTTCGGCCGAGCGCATGGGTGTTTAGGCGCCCACGGCGTATGAATGCTTCTCGGAGGCGGTTGAGACTGGCGTCCTGGTGAAGTTACAAACCTACCCCCATTTAGACCTTTGGACATCGGGCCGATAGGCTACATGGGACAGAGTCAGGGCAGTAATTTCCTACCACCAAACATTAGTCTCACGCGGTTTCGGGTGACTAGAGGCTTATTTGGTGCTTTGTTCAATATTTGGGAGCAGAAGCATTAACGTTTTCAGTTCTCTTGAATTGAACTTTTAGAATTTGTCAAACTTCACAAATCTTTACTCTTGAAAATCCTAACTACGATTATTTTGGAATGGAGGGGGTACATTTGAATACATTTTACACGAGTATATATTAAAAAATAAGCAACTTACCTCAGTTCATGCATGGTTCCAGATATAATCTCCTTGGTTGCAAAAAAATAGTTAGACACGCGTATGAATATATAGCGTGTTCAAACGCACAACAAAGATTGATGCCCCCTTTTAGATCTGATTTACAAATGCCATTATCTCGAATTCAAACAGATGAATGCCCTTCCTATGAATTTGAATCTTTGAAACCCTCTTTATTTGAATTCAACATGTATTCTATTTCGTAGCTAGCAATTTGGAATGTATCCATGTAAGTGACAAATGTATAAAGTGCTTCACACTAACAACATGGAGTGCACTCATTAATGTTTATATATGAATTGCAAAAGCAATGCATTGCACTGTATTTCAAACCGCTCTCACTCTATGGATCGATAATATGAAATAAACACATGCACATGCTAGAATTCAATAGAGTATGGGTGTCTGATAGACCGATTTTCGTTCATACGAAAATTGCAAAATTCATGATCTTATCCAAAAATAATAATGCCATTTATATTTTAATTTAATGCGTAGAACCGCCTTTTACACGTAAAAGCACTATGCCTCGGCCCGTTCTCACACACGTGTTATATATCTCTCTATCTAACGCATAAGTGCACACACTTTATATACATCGGCATTTCTCTTTCACACATGCTCACAATCTCTCCCAGGGTGTCGGGGTGTCTCACGCACACACTCTCTATATCTCCATCTCTCTTTCTGACTACTATGTACCACTCTTTTCACTAATCTCAGTTGGAAAACACTATTTCTCTCACATGCATATATACACACACGCACGATCTCTACTATCCCTCTATACGGACATATATGTGCCTAAGTGTCTCCCGCGCGCACATTATATTTAGGCCTCTCTCGCACACATTGACCCCCCCCCCCCCCCACAGACACACCTCTCTCTTAGTAGTTGGCAGATATGATTCCATCAGATGATTTGGTAGGATATCCCTGAGTGTTAGGCTGGATGGTAATACAAGGCAAAGTTTTTACCCAAGTCCAGACCCTTGCAGTTGAGGAAAAATCCTACTCCTGGTACTGTATATTAGTGATAGGGGTGTGTACAAAGTACACGTGAATACCAAGCATTGTGCATGTGTGTATACTATCGACGAACTAGCCCCCAGGAATCTATAACATACTCAGGGCCTAGGGTTACAAAGCATATATACTCAGCTTATCACCAGCGGGGATAGAGTCCTCCACGACTCTGGTAGCTTCGTCTTGTACACCGAGTCCTCCACATGGGTCATATAATGCGTCTCGGTCCAACCTATGTGGCGCAGGATGGAACCGACCCATGAGTCCTCATGTTGACCTACCACAACTAGAAATGATGTGCCCACCCCAACTAGAAATGATGTGCCCACCACACCACACACGCAATCGGCCACTAAGAAAATAAGCATATACAATAGTACAATGTTATACATGAAAGTTAATTGCATGGTGCATCCAAAAATATTTCTTCTGCATTGTGAATGTTTATATTTTCTCCTAAAATATTAGTCACAGGAAAGAGAAACGAAGGGCATATCTCTCCTTGTCTCCACCGGACACCCCCTCTTTCTACACCACCTTCACGTACGCACACAAACTATCTCTCGGCCCTCTAAAATATGCATGCCCCTGACACATTCACACGTGACGGTCACTGTATTTAAAGCGAAAGCACTATACAGTCACTGGACTCCATAATATGCTCATTACGGTCACCGTATACATTCTCGTGGTGATCATACGGTTTGTAGCTCACGATACGTCTCCGTATTTTGTTGATGACATTGACGGACATTGTATTTGATGCGTGCTCCGTATTTTGTTGATGACACTTACAGTCATTGTATTTGAAGCGAAAGCAGGATATGGTCACTGGACTTCAAAATAAGGTCATCACGGTCACCACATACATTTTGTGGTGCTAACCAACTTGTGGCTGGATGGTTAGGAGGATAGTGGTTTCCCGAGCCCACCAGGGTTAAAGTCCTGGTGCTCGCATTTATCCTGGGTTAATTTTAGTATTTTCTAGCGATGTGCGTTCAGTGAGAGGAGACGTTCCACTCGACTACGAGGCACCTATAGTGACTTCGTAAAAATCTCAAGATCATATGCTGGCTCACTCTCTCGAAGGTGCTCATAGGGGTAGGGTCTGCGTGTGTGCGCTTATAGCGGTGAGTGCTTGCGCGTATATATGAGCGCTCGTGTCTGTACTGTGTTAAAAAATACATGTCGTGATTATACGGTCACTGGCTCACCCGTACAACTCCGTATTTTGTTGATGACACAATCAATTGACCAGTCCAACGTTCCACGTGGCGCAACTAGTGTTGCACCATCGGGGCGCGTAACCGTGGGGGCCACCTATCAGCGCGTATATGAAAGAAAGAAATGGTAGTTTGAGTCTGTACTGTGTTAATAAAATGCATTTTAGGGTGATCATACGGTCACTGGCTCACCATACAGCTCCGTAATTTGTTGATGAAATGATCAATTGACCAGTCAAACGGCCCACATTCAGCAGCGCACATTACCATAGGGCCCACCCGTCAGCGCGTATATGAAAGACATAAATGGTAATAAATTAGTGGTCGGTGGGGATTCAAAGTCGTGAGACCTCTGGTTGGCAGTCGCCGATGCCGGGGGCGCGGTGATTGGGCGGTGGCGTGGGGATCGCCGGAGAAAAAGCTCGGTGCGGGGGGTGGGGCTAGAGGGATGGTCGGGGAGGCGGCGGATCGGCGGTGGGGAGTGGTTTCGAGGCGGGCGGGGCAGCGCGGCGGCGCGGGCCGGCCAGTGGTGGCTGGCGGCTCAGGGGGCTGGAGGTTGAAGATAAACTGCACACCCTTGATTTCGTATCCAACGGTTGGAAAATCGAATGACTAGAGATGAAAAAGTCAGTCGACTGACGTGTAGCCTCACCCCGCACGTACACATGCACGCACGCAACACTCGCATGAACACATGCACACATGCACGCATGCAACACTGACACGTACACATAACAAACACACGCACGCATGCAGGCTTGCAACACTGACACGTACACATGCACTCACGAACACACACACATACGCACACGTGCATGCAACACTGAAACGTACACATGCACGCATGCAACACTCGCACGCCTGCATGCACATAGCACACGACGCAAGACACACGCTCAACCTATACGTGCATGAACCCTTTGTTAAGGACATGGATTGTTACGGGTATTAATCAATCTTATCTGTGATAAGCAGAACATTGATGTTTGCAGCGGTCTTTATGAATCACAACGTATCGAACGGTCTATCAACGTATATATGAAAATTTTAAAATTATCTTACATTATATAGTAGGCTTATCTACATGAAATAGATCACGTCACACTCAATGAACAATCATCGGTTTATGAAATGCCCGCTTCTGACCGCCCTGGCCAACCAAAAGTTCCTCTGCCGTGCGCTGCCTTCTTGGGTCACTAACATGCAGGCCATGTACCCAAAGAGCCCACACATCAGTGGAAGAACGGCGCGGTGTCGTACCTCAGAGTCGAGGGCGCCACTTGCTGCACGCCTGGCTGAACACGCCCCCTTGCCGCATTGAAACGCCTCCATGAAACCCGTGTGGAAGCCGAGAAACCCACTCTGGACACACGTCCATTCATGACCGGGCCGACATTAAATGCAACGCCGGCCGAGCTCCTCCTGTCCGCCATCTATTTAATATCCTATTTAAACGAGTCCAGACGCCGGCCAAGAATCGCACACCTTCGCCGCTCCCCTATCACCTCCTTCACCATTTTTCCACTCTTACAATGCATTACGAAGAGTAGTCATCCCACATCCAAGCCGGCTGGGTGGCCCGCCGATCCCGCCGGATACGAGCTATGCAGCTCGCTGATCCACCTCCCTTCCCTCGCTCGACGGGGCCAGTTGTCGCCCCAAGTCGGCGCGAAGTTCAGCAACTCGCTGCTCCAGGCCAGCTCGACGAGGTGCAATGCACGAGCATCGTCACTGCCGTCCACACTGCCGCCTTGTTGTAGGTTCGAAAGTATGTCTAGAGGGGGTGATTAGACTACTTGAACAAATAAAAATCTAGCCTTTTGCCAATTTTAAGTCTTGGCAGATTTTAGCAACTTAGCACAAGTAAAGCAATCAACCTACACATGCAAATCTAAGAGTATAGCACAAGAATGTAAATCATTGTATATGAAGGTAAAGGGGAGGAGTTTGGAGGGAGGAAGGCAATTGGAGACACGGAGATTTTTGGCGTGGTTCCGATAGGTGGTGCTATCGTACATCCACGTTGATGGAGACTTCAACCCACGAAGGGTAACGGTTGCGCGAGTCCACGGAGGGATCCATCCACGAAGGGTCCACGAAGAAGCAACCTTGTCTATCCCACCATGGCCATCGCCCACGAAGGACTTGCCTCACTTGGGTAGATCTTCACGAAGTAGGCGATGTCCCTGCCCTTACAAACTCCTTGGTTCAGTTCCACAATCTTGACGGAGGCTCCCAAGTGACACATAACAAATCTAGGAGACACCACTCTCCAAAAGGTAATAGATGGTGTGTTCATGATGAACTGCTTGATCTTGTGCTTCAAATGATAGTATCCCCAACACTCAACTCTCTCTCGCAGATTTAGATTTGGTGGAAATATGATTTGAGTGGAAAGCAAATTGGGGAAGACTAGAGATCAAGACTCTTGTGGTTGTATTGGAATATCTTCATCTCAACACATGAGTAGGTGGTTCTCTCTCAGAAAATGGATGCTGGAAGTGTAGGCACGTTCTGATGGCTCTCTCCACGAATGGAGGATGGGTGGAGTGGTATATATAGCCTCCACACAAAATCTAACCGTTACACACAATTCAGCAAACTCGGTGGGACCGAATACTAAAACTTGGTCAGACCGATTCAGTTCAAAATGTGAACGTTAGGCTTTTTGGTGGGACCGACATGTCAACTCGGTGGGACCGATTTCATTAGGGTTAGGGCATATCGTAATCTCGGTAAGACCAATTTCTGTAATAGGCAAATAGAGAGTTGGTCAGGCAAACTCGGTGGGACCGATCGCTCATTTCGGTGAGACTGAAACGTTACGAAAAGGAAACAAAGAGTTTGCATTGTGAACTCGGTGGGACCGATCGCTCATCTCAGTTGGACCGAAACGTTACGAAGGGAAATAGAGAGTTTGCAATCCTGTTGGGGATATAACTATTGAGTATAAACCGCCAAGGAGGGGCCGGGTTATCCTCATAGTGAATTATTCATGTTGAAGCCCACGAAGACAAAGAGCATGGCGCTTTTTGGAGGAGATTTAACAAGAAGGCCCAAGGCCCAAAGGAGGATTAGGGCCCATAGATCTAAACCGACATATGATGTATGACTTGTGTTGTAAGATAGGAAAGGGTAGAAACCGAGCCGGACATGTTTATGAGCCAGCCGGGATTCTGTAAACCGCTGGGCATTAACCTGTGTATATAAGGGGACGACCCGACGACGGATTAGGGACAAGAAACATCAGATCGAGAACCAGGCTTAGCGTATTCGCTCCCTGGTCATCGAAACCCTAGCAATATCACCTCAAACTGGATTAGGCCTTTACCTTCACCGCAAGGGGCCAAACCAGTATAAACTCCTCGTGTCCTTTGTCCCGATTAACCCCTTTAAGCTAACCTGTCGCGATGGCTCCACGACTAAGTCCTGACACTAGGACATCTGCCGTGACAATTCCACAACAGTTGGCGCCCACCGTGGGGCTGTCGCACGATGGTTTCAAGTTCTTAGAGGGCAACTTCGAAGGGCTCAAGAGATACGCTGTGGGCCGGATGACCAAGAGTCAACGCGGCAAACTCTACATCGACGGTGCTGACTGGGGCTCCGAGGCCGGCTCAATCGAGTACGGGTACCGGGTCCCCTTCGGCGGAATCCATGTTTTCATTGGCAAGATTGGTAAAGCGGGCCCTGAGCTGGACATCTGCACCGACATCATCGAGAAGGCTCAGCATGCGAGACCCGCCCGAGTTTACCCGGCCATGAAGCGTGCCTTCGTGGGATTCATTAAATGGTGCAGAACCTGAATCGGTATCTAACGGTGAGATGGTTATCTATTCAGATGACGAGTCATCCACCGGTGAGACCGAGTCATTGTACCAGTTGCAAGATGGCCGGCTTGGGGACCGTTCCGATGGCGACAGTATTCCGAACCCCCTTGACCCGCCGAACCGGGTTGCAATCTTCATGGCCGGTACACAACCCGTGCTACGTTCATCGACGGCATCAGAATTGATTTCCGGATCAGCAGCGGCGATTCTGCCGGGCAGGAGGCCCTGTCGCCTCGCCGCCAGTCTTAACTGACTTGGTGGACAAACTGACAGCATTGGTAACAACAGTGGTTAATCCGGCAGAACTAGATCAGCATGATGGGGCGATCGCGAAATTGCGTGAAGAGATAGCACAGGCCAAGGAGGAGCTGAATGCGGAAAATACCAGGATTGCTGAAGAATGGGCCGCGTTGGACGTTCAGGCGCAATGGATTCAGGCGGAGTCTTACTGGCTCATGCTGGACCAGAATGATTCGAATGATGTCATGAGAAGGAGGCATCAGACTCGTCTGCCCCCGGTTTATGAAGCAAGAAACCTCTTTAACATGCCTGGAGCAGGAACCAGTAACCCGACAGTAGTAAAACGGTTCAAAGCACCTAGGACGGGAACGCCGGTTCAGCCGCGCACGACGGATCCGCCTCGTCAGAACAACAACCCGCCTCAGCA
Source organism: Aegilops bicornis (assembly GCA_021605145.1). Lineage (NCBI taxonomy): Eukaryota > Viridiplantae > Streptophyta > Magnoliopsida > Poales > Poaceae > Aegilops > Aegilops bicornis. The sequence goes on along the minus strand of CM038673.1, from coordinate 295,916,431 downwards.
TGTGCCGACACTGCTGGGTCATTACTCTAACCCTTTGGATAACATGATTGCTGCGGCGTCGCGATTGGCGGCTCTTCCAGTTGAAGGTGAGTCTCCGGTGGCGGTTGAAACTCGGAGGGATCGAGAGCTGTTACAGACGACATTGGTTCAGCAGCAGGCTTATTCTTACAGTCGGGAAAGGATTCATTCCACCCCTCGCCCAAGCCGGAGTTACAACAGACATATTGATGAACTGGTTGTGTCGAGCAGTGCGCGGAGCCGTAACCCGCCGCGTGGTCATGATCCGGCAGGCGGTGGTGTGGAGGCTCAGAACGTCGTGGATCAAGGTAGAGCGCGTCGGGAGGCCGAGTTAGCGGCTCAGTACGCGGCCCATCAGCCTACCCCAGTTTGTTCAACAACTGCAGTGGAGCCAGGGTAACCTTTAAGAATTTGGGCACGCTATGTTTAATGCCGGCTACTCGTAATGAGCGTCTGCCCAAGGATTTCAAGGGTCCTCGCAAGGTGCCTAACTACACAGTTGACTTACCTCCCGAGGCGTGGATCAAGAGTTATGAGATGGCCATGGAATTATTGGATGTTAGCGAAGCTGCGTGTGCTAAGTATTTCCCCTTGATGTTGGAAGGGACGGCCCGTACTTGGTTGAAGGGGCTCCCTGCTAACTCCATCGGATCATGGGCCGAGTTAAAGGCCCGGTTTATCCAGAATTTCAAAGACAGATGCAAGCAGCCTATGTCAATTGTGGATTTAGCCGCTTGTGTTCAAGAAGAGGGTGAATCGACGACTCATTGGGTACGCCGGATTTCAACAATCCTGCACTCGTCGGATCGTATCAATGCCGACTCAGCAGTCTTAATGTTGGAAGACAACTGTCGTTTCACGCCCCTAGCTGAAATTGGGACGGCTCAAACGTCACTGCAATGACATGGGGACACTCATGGCTGCTCTAGTTAAATATGCTGACTCTAATAGTACCAAGGACCCCGAGTCTGATGATGACAAACCGGGAAAGGGAGAAGAGCAGCAGCACCAAGGGGCAGCAGCATAACTCGGCGGCGAATCAAGGTGGTAACGGTAAGCGCAAAGCTGATAATAGTTTGGACTTCGTGGCAAATACCAATGCACAGAATAATGGCCAGGGCCGTAAGGCTAGACCGCCCCCACAGACCGAAGGACCAGGAATGAATCTTGAGCATCTGTTGAATCAGCCCTGCCCAAGGCATGGTACACGTCAAAGACCGTCTACTCATCTCTGGAAAGATTGTTACATCATGAAGGAGTTCAAGAATTCAAATCTTTTCCAAGGCAACCATGGACCGGGTGGCAGTTCAGGATCCGGTTCACAGGGTCCAGGTTATGGTGGCGGCAGTTCAAACTCTGGATTCCCAGGTCATCAAGGAAATCAAGGAAGTCAAGGCAATCAGGGTGGTTACCCTCAACAGTCAGGACAGGGAAATCAACAGCAGTAGTCTGGGTATCAGAGTAACCCGAAACAGTTGAATAGTGGGCAGTACCATGTCTTCACCACGAGTTTATGCAAGAGGGATCAGAAGCTTCATAAAAGGGCAGTAAACTCCGTTGAACCAGCCGTTCCCCGTTATTTGTGCTGGTCTGAGCAGCCCATCGTGTGGAGTCGAGAGGATCACCCGCCCCGGGTTGATAATCCGGGTCACCTGGCATTGGTGGTTGCACCTCAAGTTGGGGGGTATAAGTTCTCCAAGGTCCTCATGGACGGAGGAAGAAGCATCAATATCCTCTATTATGAAACCTTCCGTCGCATGGGGTTAACAGATAAAAATCTTAAACCGTTGAACACTGTTTTCCATGGTTTGGTACCTGGTAAGTCGGCATATCCGGTTGGGAAGATAGCTCTAGAAGTTGCTTTTGGAGATGATCATGATTCTAGATCAGAGACATTGACCTTTGAGGTGGTGAAAATCAAGAGCCCTTATCATGCCCTGTTTGGACGGCCGGCTTATGCTAAGTTCATGGCAAGGCCGTGTTATGTTTATCTGCAGCTCAAGATGCCAGGTCATAAGGGAACAATCACGGTACATGAGAGTCGAAATATAGCTTTGGAATGTGAAGAAGGTGATGCGGCTTATGCTGAGTCGGGTTCTGCAAAAGAGGAGTTGAAGTTTTATAAGGACAATGTTGATCCGGCAGATATGACTTCTTTGAAAAAGCCAACTACAGAGCATGATCTGGCCTTGAAATTTAAATCAGCTGACGAGACTAAGCTAGTCGATTTTGTTCCTGGTGATTCATCCAAGCAGTTCAGCATCAGTGCTAATCTAGATCCGAAATAGGAAAGCGCGCTCATCGAGTTCATCCGTGAGAACCGGGACATCTTTGCATGGAAGCCTTCTGACATGCCAGGTGTACCGAGGGAACTCGCTGAGCACACTCTTAACAGGGATCCTAAGTTTAATCCGGTCAAGCAGTTTCCCCGCCGCTTCAATGAAGAAAGGCGTAAAGCTATTGGTGAGGAGGTAGCCCGGCTCTTGGCGGCTGGGTTTATCGTTGAAGTATTTCATCCTGAGTGGTTGGCTAACCCAGTGCTGGTACTTAAGAAGAATGGCACTTGGCACATGTGTGTGGACTACACAGATCTAAACAAGGCTTTTCCAGCTGATCCTTTCGCTCTCCCTCGTATTGATCAGATTATTGATGCTACGGCGGGTTGTGAGCATTTGAGTTTTTTGGATGCTTATTCTGGTTATCATCAGATCAAGATGGCAGTTAAGGACCAGGAGAAGACAACTTTTATAACTCCCTTTGGAGCCTTTTGCTATGTGTCTATGCCTTTTGGGCTCAAGAGTGCCCACGCGACTTATCAGCGATATGTGTAGAATTGTCTTCATACTCAGATTGGGTGCAATGTTCATGCTTATCTGGATGATATTGTGGTGAAGTCCAGGAAAGAGGAGACGTTGATAGACGATTTGAAGGAAACTTTTGATAATCTCCAAGTTTATAAGATGATGCTTAACCCGGCCAAGTGTGTCTTTGGTGTACCGGCAGGTAAGCTCTTGGGCTTTCTGGTGTCTAACAGGGGCATTGAGGCTAACCCGGAAAAGATCAAGGCCATCACTTCTCTGGCTAAACCAGCGTGTATCAATGAGGTTCAACGTCTGGCGGGTCGTATTGCAGCACTGAGCCGGTTTATAAGCCGGTTGGGGGAGAAGGCTATACCTCTATATCAGATGATGAAAAAGACACATAATTTTGTCTGGAGTGATGCTGCTAATACGGCGTTTGAGGACTTGAAGAAGCAGTTAGCCGAGCCACCTGTCCTTGCTGCTCCTGTTGATATAGAGCCATTGTTGTTATATGTGGCTGCCAATGCCCGGGCTGTCAGTGTGGCTATTGTGGTAGAGCGAAAGGAGGCAGGCAAGGAATATCCGGTTCAGCGACCGGTTTATTATATTAGTGAGGTGCTTATTGAGTCCAAGCAGAGATACCCACATTGGCAGAAGCTGGTGTATGGAGTTTTCATGGCAAGCAGGAAGCTTAAGCAAGATTTTCGTGGTCATCCCATCAACGTGATCGATTCTGCTCCTTTGGGAGATATAATCCAAAACAGGAAGCAATCGCCGGGTTGCCAAGTGGGCCATTGAGCTTGGGCCTCACAGGGTAAAGTATGTACCTCGTACGGCGATCAAGTCCCAAGCACTTGTGGATTTCATCAATGACTGGACAAAGTTGCAGGCGCCAGAGGAAAAGCCGGATAACACATATTGGACTATTCACTTTGATGGGTCCAGGCAATTGGAAGGCTCGTGAGCTAAAGTTGTGCTAGCTTCCCCTCGAGGTGATAAATTTTGTAATGTTCTCCATTTAATGTTCCCTTGCACTAACAATGCAGCTAAATATGAGGCCTTACTCCACGGTCTTCGAATGGCTAAGGAGATGAACTTAAGCTGGGTTAGGTGCTTTGGTGACTCGGATTTGGTAGCTCAACAAGTATCTGGTACTTGGGATTCCAAGGATCCACTCATGGCGGCTTATCGACAAGAAGTGGATGTTATTGCTGGTCACTTCAAAGGTTATCAAGTTGAGCATGTGGATCGGCAAAAGAATGAAGTGGCGGATGCTTTAAGCCGGTTGGGTTCTCAACGTAAACCGGTACCACCCAATATTTTTCTTGACGTCTTGCATAACCCGTCGGTCAAGCTGCCTACAGAGGAGGATTTGGCTATTCCTGAGTTGTCACATCCCTAGCTCTGACATGCCTAGTGCTAGAATCTGGTGTTGCATCATGTTTAAATTTTCCAGAAAGTTGAAATGGGGATGACAAAACCCCAGCACCTCCCATGAAACCAACTATGGTTTACTAAAATTGGTTTCAATGAACCCAAAATGCCCTTCACAAAATGTTCATCATTTCTGGATTGGGCTAAAACCCCTGGCAAAAATGGTGCACACTTTTCTAGGACATTCTGGATTTTTTGAATTATATCATAAGTATTTGAATTTGGACATTTAAATGCTATAAAATATACTAAATGTCCAAATAATCTTGAAAGCATTTGAGGGCTGTTGGAAATAGTTTCAAAAGTGCCCACAATTATTTTCAGGATTTTACAAAATGAATTAGTATTTTTACTAATTCGAAACATAGAAATAAAATAGAAAAAATGTAAACAAATAAGAGAGGGAGAGAGTTACCGGACCTACTCCTCTGCAGCCCACTGGCCGCCCAGTGGCAGCCCAGCCAACTTGCCCACCCCACCACCGCCACCTCCCTGTCATCTTCCTCCTTTGCCGGGGAGGGCCAGCGTGGCCGGCCCAGCCAGCACGCTGGTCAGCCACCTCCTGCTTGCTTGCCGCTGCTGGAGTCGGCCCCGAGCGCCACGTGCATCGCCCAACCCTACCCTGGACCTCTCTCACTCTCCCTCGGCTTCCTCCCCCTTCTCTACTCTCTCCCCGCATGCGCCCGAGTGGAGCTAGTCGCCGCCGTTCGCCATAGCCGCAGCCACCAGCCCTCCCTTGCCCTGCCAAGAAGGTCCAGCTCCATTGTGTCGCCTCAACCTCCTCATTGAGTCAAGCTTCACGGAGGCCACCTGCAACGCCGTCCCGACGTCTTCTTCAACCTCGGTGCTGGAGATCCTCGCCGTCGATTCGCAAGACCGGCCGTCCCCTACTGCCGAGCCCTCCGTTAGCCTCTCTTTGAGCTCCTCCGCCTTTTCCCCTCCTCCTCGAGCTCGTTCCTCTCCTCTAGCCGCCGTGCCACACGCGCTCGAACCCGCCACCGCCTGCGCTCGCCACCGACGCGACTCCGGTGACCAAATGGTCCGCCCAATGCGTCCAACCCACTCACCCCATCGCGTAGGCCTCCGCTAGCGCCTCAGCTCGCTAGCCCGCCCACCGTAGCACTGCCGCGCTCACGCCCGAGCTCCGGTCACCGCGGCCGAGCTCCTCGCCGTCGCTACCGGCCACCCCAGCCCCTCCCGTCTGCCCTAGCAGATGCGTACGAATGCCAGCTCTCCGTAGAGCCAAACCCGGCCGCAAACCACCGCCTGTAGTGCGAGCCCGAGCAACTCCGGCGTGCCTCCACCGTTCCCGTGGTCGCCGCCGGCAGATCTCCGGCGTGATGACGGGGCACATTTAGTTAGAGGCTAATCACCCCGCTAACCAACCCCCTAGGTCACTGACACATGGACCCACTCCCTAATTAACTCCAGTTTTATTTCCTCTTTAGATTAGTGTTAATCTTGCGGACCCCACGTGTAAGTTTGACTTTGGTCAAGTCAACGTTGACCGGTCCCACTTGTCATACACCTAAACCAGCCTGAGACACTGACGTATGGGTCCCACTGGTCAGGTTTGACCTGGACCTGGTGTGTTGACTGCTGATGTCACACTGATGTCATGCCGACGCAATAAGCTATTTTCTGGATTTATTTTAATACAGGAAATTCCAGTAAATAGTGCTAACTTCTAAAAATCATAGAAAATCAACTGTAGCTCCAAATCAAACGAATTATATATGGAAAATGATCAGAAAAATCCAATCTATCCATCTGTACCATTTTCATGCATGTTAGAACAACTTATAGCTGTTGTTTAGCACAAATCATATAAATGGCATTTTAATATCCACATATGGAGTTTGAATTTGAATCTTGGATTCAAACCAACTTCATTTAATCTGATTGCTAGTTGAATTAGCTCGAACCACAGCATATTGCCATGTCACACTCATGCATCATATTGTTGCATTGCATTGATTGTGTTCTTTCTCTGTTGCCTGTGTTTGTTCCCCCCTCAGTAGACGTTGTACCGACGATGAGTTTGATGACACCGATGAAGAACTAGATTATCTTCAGAAGTGCTAGGCAAGCAAAACCCCCTTGTTCATTCTGATACAATCCCACTCTCTCGCTCTTACTTTTTTTACTACATTAGGACAACAACGATTCATCTGTTACTTGCTGCGGTAGCTGAACCCCTTTATCCTCTGCATGACCTGTCATTCCACAGTAAATAGATGAAACCCACTAGCATGAGTAGGAGTTGTTTGAGCCCTGTTGTACCTAATCATTCATGCTTGCTTGTCATGCCTGCTACCACTTAGAGTTGAGCCAGGTCTGATTCATCGAGGATGAATCAGAGGTGTGTGAACATGTCCTACTGTGTGTGAGCTAAGTGTGTGAACATGATTTGGTAAAGGTAGCGGTGAGAGGCCATGTAGGAGTACATGGTGGGTTGTCTCATTGCAGCCGCCCTCGTGAACTGAGTTACGTGTTTGTGATCCATGAGCAGTTAATACCACACATTGGGTTCCGGTAACTTGGCCCTCTCGGCTTATTAATCGCCTCGATCTCTGTCCGGGAGTTGCAACTAGTTTTGTGGGATATGTGTTGGAGGCCGTGCGTAGCGCTGACCCTAGGGGTGGGCTATGATGCGGTAGATACACCGTGGCCCGGTGTACCGAGCGCCCGTTTGGTGTCTCGGGAACCCTGCACACATCGTTTGGGGCCGTGAGCGACACCCCGGCCGGATCTCCTTGCGGATGGAACCCGAATAGGCGATAAACCTGGACGAGAGACTTGTGTGGTTAGTCAGGTCGTGACCGACTCCTCGCCAAAGCTTCCGCTTGAAGGTTGCCGAGATACACAGCGTTTACATGGTGGTAAGTGGCGAGAGCGTGTGTGAAGAAGTACACCCCTGCGGGGTTAACATTATCTATTGAATAGCCGTTTCGCGATAAGCGACTTACGGGTTGCTGTCAGTTCATAGACAAGTGAAAGTGGATACTCTAAAATGCGCAAGATAAGCGTGGAGTGCTATGGATGGCGTTCTCGTGGGGAGACGGGAGCGGATCCATAGTGGTGTAATGATATGGTGAATATGTGGACTCGTGTGCGCCACCTCAAAAGAGTTACTTGCGATGCGTAGTTAGGATAGCCACCGAGTCAAAGCTGGCTTGTCGCAGTCAAACACCACCACCCCTTTGTTGATAATGATGCATATGTAGTTAGTTACGATGTAAGTCTTGCTGAGTACATTTGTACTCACGTTTGCCTATTTTATGTTTTTTGCAGAGAGACTTCAGTCTCACTAGTAGTTCCGCGTGGACTTCGACGTTTAGCTTGTTACCTCAGCTATGATCTTGTGCCTTCGGCAGGATCTGGTAGATAGTCAGACTTCTAAGCCTTTTCCAATTGTAGATGTCTGTACTCAGACATGTTAAGCTTCCGCTCGTGCCTTGACTTGAATGCTCTGTATGTTGGGTCATGAGACCCATGTTTGTAATATCTCGCTCCTTGGAGCCTAATAAATAAATACTTTGAGTCGTAGAGTTATGGTGTGATGCCATGTTGTATTTACACATATCGAGCATATTGTGTGTATGATTGAAATGCTTGGTATGTGTGGGATCCGACAACCTAGTTGTTTATCCTTGGTAGCCTCTCTTATGGGGAAATGTAGTCTTGTGCTTCCATGAGCCATAGTAGTCCGCTACAGCCTGGTTCACCGGAGTCCTGCTAGCCCAACACTACTGCTCTGGAACACCTGATCGCCGGGCATGTGTTTCACTTACGTTCTCGTGGTTCCGTCCTTCGGGAAATGTCACGCTGGTGACATCCGAGTCCTGCCTAGCCTCTCTGACCGGGTTCCCGGAGTCCTGTTAGCCCAGTGCTACAACCCGGACTCACACGCTGCTGACCGACATGCTCGAAGTTGATTCATATATGCCTGTCCCCATGGGTTAGTGCCGCTTTGGGTTCACGACTAGCCATGTCGGCCCGGATTCTCTGTCATATGGATGCTAGCGACACTATCATATACGTGAGCCAAAAGGCGCAAACGGTCCCGGGCCATGGTAAGGCGACACCCGTGGGAATACCGTGCGTGAGGCCGCAAAGTGATATGAGGTGTTACCGGCTAGATCGACATGACTTGGAATCTGGATTACCAAGCCAAACTGGTCGAAGTTGTGTCTAGAAATGCTTTAGTTATGTAAGGGAATTGATTGTGGAAGGGAACATAAGGCTCTTTTTACTCCTTATACCTCATGGCCTTCTGATCTGAGTCATCCTCTTCTCTTCTACGGGGTTAAGAACTAGGCCTTCTCATCTATCTATCGTGATGACGTGTTACTAATCCATAGACTTATAGAATTGATAGTTTCAAATCTCGATTCGATTTCTACTACTTCCGTGTGTTGTTAGTTGATCTCAGAACCTTGTTATTGTGATGTTGGGTGGTCATGCCACTATTTTGCAGGATGTCTCAAATCATTTTGAGCATTTACAACCATTATGCTGTCCGAGTCATCCCAGATTTCTAAATAGTATGATGCATTTGCAAATCCCTTCTCTCCATTTCTAATGTTCATTTGGGCCAGATTAATCACACAAATTAGTATGTTGAGGTACTCCGCTTCCTCGACATATATGTTGGAGTTATTATTATGACCCTAGCTGTTTTAGGGAGTCGCCTAGTAAACTAGCAATGTTTTGTGTTTTCCCGTGTGGTGATTCTGGCCATCATTCTCGAAAGCATCCTGTGATGCCATTTAGTAGTAGGTATTCTATTCCTGGGTTCTTGAACCCAAGATTCACCCTACTTACCTCCTGTTGATAGTGTTTGCTAGTTCCTTTAGGATATTAGTAATTTTGCGATAGTCCTCGAGGTCCGTAGTATTTCCTTCTTCCAAATACTATGAACCGCTTATGGAAGAAGTTCCTCGCTGAACCAAAAGATCACAACTAGGGTGCTCTTGAGGAGTAATCCATTCTATATTGCGACTCTGCCAGTTCTACTTTTCTGCATAGGCTATCCGGAAGAAACATGTTGAACTTGATTCGACATACTAACCTATGCATCCACAACTCAGAAAATTATATGTTCCTCGAGTTGTTCCTCCTTAGTTGTATTCTGACCCCCATCTGTCAATTGATAGTCAGGAGTAGTGTGCATTTGTGTTCATCGATGCCCTTTTATTCTTGTGTTCCGTCAAGCCATTCTATTCCGGAATGACTAGGAGAAACAAACTCCAGTACCTCATCCATATCTAGGATTGGGTCAAAGTAGTTGTATTCCGCTGATCAAAATGGCAATCCAACTTTTGCTCTGTTCTACCTTGGAGTGTTACCATCTTTATGTCAAGAGTGTCATGAAAATTGCACCATCTCTTATGAATCTTTGACGCAGTGATACTTCTTGCCATCATTGTTCATTCCTCGGCTCCCATGTTGTTGTAACCGGAATGCCGACAAGTGAATTGTGGTGTGTGAAATCGATACGCCTAGCAACCCCCTTGCTTGGTAGTTAATAGACAATATTCTCATTCTTAGCGTGTTGATCATTGAATCATCATCCTAAGATTGATCGTGCTACCTAGCCCTTATTTCTGGTGCACTCTTCGATCAATGAGTTAGGATTGTGCCAATCCCTCGCTCTTTTGATCATATCGTCTTGCCCTGAAAAGCAAGATTATTCTCGAGCTTAGTAGCATATTGGTGGTTCGTGATTTTCCGAATATCTTCTCGGAAGTATTACCAGGTTGTCACCTGACCGCTATGTTGAGTTCATGATCAAGTTGGTTTTCTTGTAACCACCCTTTCTTCAAGAATCTGTGCCGGATATCCTGAGCTAGTTGGTTAAGCTAAACAACAACTTGGAGAGTTGGAAGATAAAAGCTTACCTGACTTAGTTCATCTCCAAGGGATATCCTAGTGTGAGTGTGTTGAAGAAAGATGATATCTCCATCAGTTGGTCCTCGTGATCAGTTGTTGGATCTATTGCCTTGTCAAAACTTTGACTTGAGTATGGGCCATCGTAAATTCAAATCAGAACCAACGATGTTCGTACTGTTGTCTTACTCGTGGTTGATCCCTCGAGCATACACCATTACATCTTTTGGTCTGACCAATGCTATCACCGTGTTCACATGATGGCGGAAGTCCAGTGATATGGAAATTCCGATGAGTTGTTCTTGAGACCATCAGCAACATTTTGTCTCCCCCATGATTCATGTTGAACATCAACCTAGTGTTGGAAACTTTGTAAGCAATGCCTTCATGTTTCGCTCATGAAGCTTATGCTTGGATGGAAGAAGTGACTTCCTCTAGTTCATGTGCATTTGAAGCAAGTTGCCGCCGTGAGTTCGAGAAAGATTGTTTTTGTTCCTCGAGAATCATCCCAAATCAGTCATGCATACGTGCGAAGTATTCTATGGTTTGGTAGATTAATTACCTCCACTCCATTCGTATTCCTAGCACACCAAGCCACTGACTGATTTGCTCAAGGAGAAGGAGTCCCTTCATAAGAGCTAATCCGGACTTATGAATAGATTTCAATATCCTCGATGATGTTTCCCCCACCGGAACTTGCTAGTGTTGAATAAAAGACTACTACGTGGCCATGCTTATGCAGGGACAGCGTGTTCACATGTTTGTAGAAGAACCCGCTCATGTTTTGGAGCTTACCACCATAGTCCATCTCCCGAGAATCTCGCAACATCATCTCGTCGATTTGTGTTGCAACCTTTCCTTTTCAGACATGCTGTCTGAAATGTCATGTTACCAACCAGATCTGAATCACAGGCAGATATGATGGTTGAAACATTCCCAGCATTTGCGTTATGTTCCATCTTGCACCCCAGCAATTGTTGTTCAGGATCATCTTCAAAAGCAGTCCTACCATGGGTCCCATCCATCTTCGATGATAAGCAAAAATCATCCCTTGCGTTGTCTTCAACAAGGTAGTCCACATCATCCATCCGAATCCGGATATGCCATTCCTTTGAACTCCGCCAAACGATCGATTGTGATTGTCTTAGGCTGGTTTAAAGAGTTTCAATGATCTCTGAATAAAAAGTAATTCTTTTTGCCACCTAAGGGAACAGTTCAACGAGTCACCTTTTCCCAAGGTGCACCGTTACGGGATCATGGCAATTATTTCGTCGCCACCTTGACACCATCCACCATCTTTCTAAAGCGTGGAATTGTTGCCTACCAAATCAAACCCCGTCGTTGTTCTTCCATCCCTCTCGATGTGTTTTGTGTCTCAACTCGAGATGTTTCAACATCTCATCCTGCGAGTTGAGATTGTATAGTTCGATCTTCGAGAAGATCAATCCTAGTATAGTTTCTTTCTGTCGTCATCGCGTGGATGAAGATCTCAAAAGCGGGGATGTCAAGATCAACGTATTCAACGAAGCAACAACCTTATGAGGTGCCACCTGGATCGTGAAGATTGTGTTGGTCTTGTGCCCCCTCTGTCTTCTTACCTCACGTCTTGAATCCCAGGACGAGATTCTTGTTTAGTGGGGGTGAGTTGTCACGGCCCTAGAAATCTTCTTGTAATTAGTGGCATTGCATCCATGCATCTTTTACAATTTTAATTAATCTTGAAATGGGGATGCTTAAACCCTAGAACCAAGTGAATTCAACTAGGGTCAAATAAAATCTTTTTCATTAAACTCAAAATGCCCTCTGAAAATGTTCAACATTTCTGGTTTGAGGTGGAAGCATCTACCAAAAATGGTTTACATTTTTGCAGGACATATTTGGGCTCTGAATTAAATCATATAGTATTTGCATTTGGGCATATAAATGCTATTAAATATTTTAAATGCCCAAATAATTCTGGTTTTAAGTGAGGGCTGTTAGGAATAATCCCAACAGAGCCCACAATTATTTTCAGGATTTCTGGAAACGTTATAGTATTTTTAATAAAGCCCAACAGTTGCAGAAAATTAGAAAACAGAAAACATTTTAGAAAGAGAGAGAGAAAGGCCAGAGGCCACTTACAGCTGGCCCGGCCCATCTGGCATGTGCCAGTCATCACCTACCTCTGCCAGTAGGCAGAGTAGGGACACCGCGATGCCGCCGCGCTCGCCACGCCACCACCCTGCCTGCCTGCCGTCGCCCGCGCCAGCGTGACGCCTCGAAGCGCCTCTGCGGCACCGCCCCAACCCCGTGGACACCTCACACACGCCCCTGCCTCTCTCCCTCGCTCTCTCCCACGATGGCCGACGCTGCCGTAGCCGCACCGTCGCCATAGTCGTGCCCTCCGTCGTCTCCGTGCGACGCCACCGTGTCCAGGAGCTCCGCCGCCCTCCTCTCCGCCGAAAGCATCGAGCCCCGAGCGCCGCCGCTCGGAGTTACCGCCTCGTCCTCGTCTTCGCTGATCGCCGCCGGAGATCCTTTCGCCGTCACCATCGCTTCAGCTCGTCCCGACCTCTCCGTCTAGCTTCGCCGCAACCGCTGTGAGCTTAGCTACATTCCCATCCTCTCCGTTCTTGCCGCCGTCCCTGCATCGGTGAGCGAAGCTCAACCGCCTTGCGCCGCCGCCCGCGTTGTCGCCGGTCATGCTCCGATGACCATATGGTCCCCGGCTTGTGTCCAACGCACTCCCCGCAACGCGTACGACCCGTAGATGCTAGCGCCGCCCCGCCTAGGCCACTGCAGCAACGAGCCCGAGCTCACCCGAGCTCCGGCGACCGCCAAGGTCGTCGCCGACGTCATTCCCGGCCTCCCCGAGCTCCACTTCCACCCCAACGACGCGGCTCGCTTCAGCCTCCGTAGATGGTCTCGGCCGCCCGTTTGGTCGCCGGAGACGCAAACCCGAGCCCCTCCACCGCGTCTGTCCTCGCCGGCGTCATGCCGCCGGTGGGTTTGACCCCGCTGACCGTTGACTGGGTGGGCCCAGTTTGACCCCCTGGGTCACTGACGTGTGGGCCACCCTTGTTAATTATTAGTTAGGTTAGTTTAGCGCTAATTAACCTAGATTAGTGCTTAACCTAACACTAACTAACTCTATTTAGTTAGTTAACTAACCACTGACACGTGGGTCCCACAGGTCAGGTTTGACCTAGCCGACCCAGTTGACCGCTGACGTCACAGTGACGCAGTTAATTATTTTCTGGATTTATTCTTATTCAGGAAATTTCAGAAAATATTGCTAAGTTCTAAAAATCATAGTAATTCAACCGTAGCTCCAAATCAAACAAATTATATATGAAAAATGATCAGAAAAATCCAAATTTTCCATCTGTACCATTTTCATGCATGTTAGAGCACTTTAACATTGCTGTTTTGGTGAAACAAGTTAATGCACTAATATGACCTCTTAAAATGGGTTTGCATTTGAATATTTGGTTGAAATGGACTCATCTCAATCTGTTCTAGCTTGCATTAGCCCAAAACAAATTCATATTGCCATGTCATAGAATTCATCATATTGTGCATTGCATTGATCGTGTTTCCTCTCTGTTTGCCGGTGTTGTTCCCCCTCGGTAGACGTTGTACCGACGTTGTGATCGTTGACACTGATGAAGACTCAATGCTATCTTCAGAAGTGCCAGGCAAGCAAAACCCCCTTGTTCATTTCGATACAATCCCACTCTCTCGCTCCTGCTCTCTTTTACTGCATTAGGACAACAACGAATCATCTGTTACTTGTTGCGGTAGTTGAACCCCTTATCCTCTGCATGACCTGCCATTGCCACAGTAAATAGATGAACCCCACTAGCATGAGTAGGAGTTGTTTGAGCCCTGTTGTGCCTACTCATTCATGCTTGTTTGTCATGGCTACTACTGCTTAGAGTTGAGTCAGGTCTGATTCATCGGGGATGAATTAGAGGTGTGTGAACATGTCCTACTGTTGAGAGCTAAGTGTGTGAACACGATTTGGTAAAGGTAGCGGTGAGAGGCCATGTAGGAGTACATGGTGTGTTGTCTCATTGGAGCCGTCCTCAAGAATCGAAGTTACGTGTTTGTGATCCATGAAACAGTTACTACCACGCATTGGGCCCAAACCAATGGACCCTCTCGACTTATTAACTGCCCTTGCCCTCTCCCGTGAGTTGCAACTAGTTTGTGGTGTTTGTAGGATATGTCTTTGGAGGCCGTGCGTGGCCGACCCTAGGGGTGGGCTATGATGCGGTAGATACACCATGGCACAGTGTACCGGCGCCGTTTGGTGTCTTAGGAACCCTGCACACATCGTTTGGGGTTGTGAGCGAAACCCCGGCCGGATCTCCTTGCGGATGGAACCCGGATAGGCGATAAACCTGGACTAGAGACTTGTGTGGTTAGTCAGGTCGTGGCCGACTCCCTCGCCAGGCTTCCGCTTGAAGGTTTCCGAGATACACGACGTGTACATGGTGGTAAGTGGCGAGAGCGTGTGTGAAGAAGTACACCCCTGCAGGGTTATAAATGATCTATTCGAATAGCCGCGTCCGGATCTCCTTGCGGATGGAACCCGGATAGGCGATAAACCTGGACTAGAGACTTGTGTGGTTAGTCAGGTCGTGGCCGACTCCCTCGCCAGGCTTCCGCTTGAAGGTTACCGAGATACACGACGTGTACATGGTGGTAAGTGGCGAGAGCGTGTGAAGAAGTACACCCTGCAGGGTTATAAATGATCTATTCGAATAGCCGCGTCCACGGTAAAGGACTTACGGGTTGCCTGTACAGTTCATAGACAAGTGAAAGTGGATACTCTAAAATGTGCAAGATAAGCGTGGGTGCTATGGATGGCGTTCTCGTAGGGAGACGGGAGCGGATCCATAGTGGTGTATTGATATGGTGAATATGTGGACTCGTGTGCGCCACCTCAAAAGAGTTACTTAGATAGCCACCGAGTCAAAGCTGGCTTGCTGCAGTTAAACTCCACCACCCCCTTTGTTGATACTGATGCATATGTAGTTAGTTCTGATGTAAGTCTTGCCGGGTACATTTGTACTCACTTTTGCTTATTTTATGTTTTGCAGAGAGACTTCAGTCTCGCTAGTAATTCCGCGTGGACTTCGACGTTTAGCTTGATACCTCAGCTACGATCTTGTGCCCACGACAGGATCTGGTAGTTAGTCAGGCTTATCAGCCTTTTTCATTTGTAGATGTCTGTACTCAGACATGTTAAGCTTCCGCATGTGCTTTGACTTGTATGCTCTGAATGTTGGGTCATGAGACCCATGTTTGTAATATCTCGCTCCTCGGAGCCTAATGAATAAATACTTGAGTCGTAGAGTTATGTTGAGCCATGTTGTATTTACACATATCGAGCATATTGTGTGTATGATTGAAATGCTTGGTATGTGTGGGATCCGACAATCTAGTTGTTTATCCTTGGCAGCCTCTCTTATGGGGAAATGTAGTCTAGTGCTTCCATGAGACATAGTAGTCCGCTACATCCCGGTTCACCGGAGTCCTGCTAGCCCAGCACTACTGCTCAGGACACTTGACTGGCCGGCATGTGTTTCACTTCGTTCCTGTGTCTGTCCCTTCAGGGAAATGTCACGCGGTGACATCCGGAGTCCTGCCTAGCCTGCTACAGCCCGTTTCACCGGAGTCCTGTTAGCCCAGTGCTACAACCCGGATTCACACGCTGCTGACCGACATGCTCGATGTGATTCAAGTATGCCTGTCCCCATGGGTTAGTACCGCTTTGGGTTCACGACTAGCCATGTCGGCCCGGGTTCTCTGTCATATGGATGCTAGCTACACTATCATATACGTGAGCCAAAAGGCGCAAACGGTCCCGGGCCATGGTAAGGAGACACCCGTGGGAATACCGTGCGTGAGGCCACAAAGTGATATGAGGTGTTTCCAGCTAGATCGATGTGACTTGGAATCGGGGTCCTGACACGGAGGCTCAGTTGGTGGAGGCTCTTCACGTTATCCCTGATTGGACAGTCCAATATTTAGCATACATGACCCGGGGCGAGTTACCTGAGGATGAAACTGTGGCCAGGCAGATAATCCGGCGGTCCAAGTCAATGACCATTGTCAACGGGGAATTGCATCATTGCAGTGTCACAGGGGCGTTTCAGCGTTGCGTGTCTCCTGAAGAAGGTTGTGAGATTCTGCGTGAGATCCACGAAGGAGATTGTGCTCACCATGCCGGTTCAAAATCCCTGGTGGCCAAGGCTTTTCGTCATGGCTTCTATTGGCTGACGGCGCATGCTGATGCTGAGGACTTGGTCAAGAAGTGTGACGGTTGTCAGAAGTTTTCACGTTGAGCTCATGTTCCGGCTCAGGAGTTGAGGATGATTCCAATCACTTGGCCGTTTGCAACTTGGGGGCTGGATATGGTTGGACCCTTTAAGAGGTCTAAGGATAAGAAAACCCACCTTTTGGTGGCAGTTGATAAGTTCACTAAGTGGGTGGAGGCAGAGCCAGTCAGTAAGTGTGATGCAGCAACGACGGTTCAATTCATGAAGAAGGTGATTTTTCGGTTTGGCTTTCCACACAACGTCATAACAGACAATGGCAGTAATCTCTCCAAGTGCGCTACGAAAGAATTCTGTCAACGAGAGCATATCCGGCTTTATGTGTTGTCAGTTGCTCACCCACAATCTAATGGTCAAGCTGAGAGAGCCAATCAAGATATCTTCAGAGGCGTCAAGCCCCATCTTATGGTTCCTTTGCAGAGGACGCCGGGTTGTTGGGTGGAAGAGTTACCTTCCATGTTATGGAGCATTAATACCACCCCCAACAGGTCGACGGGCTAAACGCCTTTCTTCATGGTTTACAGAGCAGAGGCAGTTCTCCCTAGTGACATCCGGCACGATTCGCCTCGCGTGGCGGCTTATGTTGAAGCGGACAATGAAACAGCACGTCAAAAAGCATTGGACCTGTTAGATGAGAAGCGAGACATAGCGGCGGCCCGGTCGGCGATTTACTAGCAAGATCTCCGTCATTACCACAGCCGCCGGGTTAGAACCAGAACTTTTCAGGAAGGGGATCTGGTGCTCCGGCTTATCCAGGATCAAACTGATATGCACAAGTTATCCCCACCTTGGGAAGGACCCTTTGTGGTCAGCAAGAATCTGAACAATGGGTCATACTACCTTATCGATGTTCGAGAGCACAAAGACTCACGTAAACCGGATTAGGAGACCCACCAGCTGTGGAATATTGCTCATCTTCGGCCTTACTACACCTGAGCCACAGGCTCTCCTTATGTACATATTTTTGACAATGTAATTAATGTAATAAACCGGCATCCCTGCTAAAGCGGGGCCTCTATCGGTTCTTCCTCAAAAAGTTTTTTGGTTACATGGGGGCTTCCGATTTATGCATGAAGTTATGATTACCCTGATAAGCCAATTGAAAAAAACTTGGGGGCTTACTACCCAGGTTAAAACGGGCCAAAGAGAGTCTATTAAACACAGCTCAAACATAGGTAGCATAAGGCCACCAGGGAAATCACTTGGGGGCTTGGTCGTATGCAAACCATAGCTACACCTCTTGATTGGCATAAGGCCACCAGGGAAATCATTTGGGGGCTTGGTCGTATTCGAACCATAGCTAACACCTCTTGATTGGCATAAATCCACTAGGGAAATCACTTGGGGGCTTTGGTCGTATTCAAACCAAAGCTTAAACCCTCTTGATCGGTGCAACACCACAATTATGACTATTTAAATCCTTCTTGATTTTTTAGGTTTATAATGCTTTATGATTATAATTTATCCTACGTTTATTAACCCGGACTGGCCTTTGACTATAAGTCACAAATAAGAGGTAAACTAATATCATGTGGTTATTGATCCGGCCTGGTTTTATTCATAAACCGGCAAACAGATGATAATTACCCGTATTCAAGTTTTGGGTTATCATCCTTATTACAATGGCCTGTTAAACCAGCAGTGTGATAACATATCACAGGTATGGTATATCTTACAATACATATGGTTATTTTTATGCCCAGCGAGGGTTATAAACTATGTTATTGGGCATGATAACCCGTCTAGCGGTAAACCGCCAGGACATTTTTTATTTATTAAATGCAAGAGCAGATTCCATATTGCTAAGTATCATAAGCAGACATAGCATATCTTAACATGGCGGATTAACATTGTCATGCAAAGTAAATGTGCACGATGGCATAGCAGATCAAGCGTTTAAACTAGCCCATTACAAGGCCCTTTGATGCCCAAAAGGATAATTGTTTTCAACAAGTGTTGCAGAATGCAGAAGCTAAACAGGCCACCGGTTTATGAATCTTCGCCGGGCTGACTTGAAGGTTGTGGATCATCCTGCGCCGGTTCATCCTCCTCCTCTCCACCCAGTGGCTGGAAGTCAATGGTTGCCCAATCGATCCCAGTTAGGGCCTTGAATACAACTTCATCACTTATAAGTGTGGAGGATTCAACATCAGGGGCATAGGTATACTTACGGATTGGCGGGGTAAGATTTTCCACATCATAAGTTGGCGCATTAACCCGTTTGTTGTCGGCGTCGTAAATCGACTGGTAATGAGAAAGATCGGTATCTTCAGCCAATTTGCTGGCCAATGGGCGCATTTTCCTCCTTTATGCTTGGATAGCCGTTTCCAATATCGACCGAATCAAGGTCAGGTATCCACTCTTTGGCCTGAGTTAATGCAGTAAGAGCACCTGCCCTGGCAGCCGATTTCTTCAATTCTTCAAACCGGGCAGGCATCATTGACAGCCTTTCCAACGTCTCCTTGATTAAGGTTGGGGGCGGTTTTTTATGAGAGGTGGTACAGATGATCCGTTGTGCCCTGGTATATAATTGCTCTATAAGAGTATAGGCAGCCTTTAATTTCTTCTACATGTCGGAGCCAAGATGAGTAATGCGAGATCATGCATCATTATAAACATCGGTAAACCGACAATTTATGGGATAATACATGTTTAAAGCTTAGGAAGAGGCTCTTTACCAAAAACGGCAGAAGTTATGGCATTTATTTGCCGCTTCAAGCCAGTCAGCTCCTCTGTTACTAGATTAAGGGCCGCTTCAGTGTCCTTAGCCCTCTTCAGCAGAGTTGCTTTCTATGTATTCCAGACAACCCGCTCACTCTTGAAGCTTTTCTTCAGTTTCTCCATGGCTGTTAAAGTGTTGGTCAACTCCTCTTTAGCCTAGGAAGTTTCTGCTTGCTGGGACTTAATATTTTCATGAAGGTCGGCGATTTGGGATTCTTTCTTGCTAAGATCAGCCTGCACGAAACGTTCAATTTATAAGTTGGCAGTATATATTTGAAGTCCCAAGCACATAACATGTTATACACTTGGCACTTGGGGGCTAATGCCTATTGCTTCTTATAAAAAATTGTTATAAGTCCCAAGCTCAATACAAGTATTATTCTTGGCAGTTGGTGGCTAATGCATATTGGTTCAAGTTAAAGTTATCGATTTTTTTGCCATCAATCAGTTTGGCCCAGCGGTTTACAAAGGTATTCAACAAGTATTTTTAACAGCATGAACTCCCGGTTCATCTTTAAAAAGATAAACCCGTCCTTTGGGGCATCGCAGGTAATATTGAAGCATTGTTATTTTACAAAGTCCTGGTTTATAATAAAATTGTAAACCGACCCTTGGGGGCTACTGGAGTTGATAGTCTAAATCGGTCAGAAGGAAAGAATGCTTATGCAGAGTTAGTGACATTTACCTCATACCACTCCTTCATCATGTTCACTAAACCGGCTTCATAATCGCGGCTTGTGTACAAACGGTTTAAAAACCCAGAATGAATATCTTGGGCGTTGAGGTGGGCATAGCTTGCCAAATCCGTTTTCCACTTGCCCTTGTCCATAGCGGCAAATTCTTCCTTGGCACTATGTTTTGACAAAAAGATAGGGTTGCCAGGGGTGGTGTAACCAAAGCCAGTAACTACAACATCATCCGTTTTGTCATCAACAGCTTTGGCTGGGCTTGGCGGTTTATCAGTAGCTTTGATTGGGCTTGACGGTTTATCAGATTGGCCCCTTGGATCAATTTCCATTTGTTCAACAAAAAAAATTCATGATCTTGCGGTGGCGGATCATCAAGAATAGCGTCAGCATTTGGTTCCACTGGTTCTGGGGTTTTCTCCGGTTCAGTGGCCATGTTGTCGTCAGCCGGTTTATTCAACTTGGCCCTTTTGCTGGGTCTGGCTTTGGCTCTGAAAAGAATGAACATAAAGCTTAGTATATTAAGCAAGCGCAAGGTATAAAGGGTTAGTTTAAAATGCTCACCCAGGAACAGTTTTAAGGGGTGGAAGTTGTGTCCCTGTTGACTCGCCAGAAGATGAATAAGATGTTCCCTGATAGTTTGAATCAGACGGATTAAGAGGTTGTCGGAAATAACCTGCCTTGGGATAAGATGTGTCAGGAATAGGTGAAACCTCTGGGCGGCGTTTACAAACCGGCGTGTTCGGTAAACCGGACGAAGTAACCACCTGGCCACTATGCCGGGTTGTGCCGCGAGCTTCGTGTTGCTGCTTCTTCAAAAGAAAGTTTGGATCCAAGTAAGCTATGGGGTGAGAAAATCTTACTTTCCGGTTTGCTTGACGGGTTTTCTGTGTTGGCAGAGGATCTGAACCGGAGGAAAGAATAATTACCTCTACATCATCAGCCTGGCTAGTTTCAGTGTCATCCTGATAATAGTCATTGTCAATAAGGTGTATGAAAAAGGAGCCAAGAGAATCAAGTTCTACCTCTGATTCTGGGTTATCAAGATCATCATCGATGTTCAAATCGATGGACTCGGCGGTTTTCTTCTTGGCAGGTTTTTTGGTATACTTAGTCTTGGAGCGAGGCATCTTGGCCGGTTTATCTTGCGGTTTCATTTTCCAGAACGGATCATCACCCTGTCAAAGATTGACAAAAGTTATAAGGGAATATTAAAAAGGATCGGATTAAAATAGGAGTTTTGTAATTCTTATAGCTGGAGGTTTATTTGAAACACAGAAGGGACTAAGCCCTGTTTTACTGCAGACGGCCACCGGTTCATCCAGTATCTTCTTGACAGCTTTAGTAATTTCAGCCTCAGTTAGTTGAATGTCGATGTGCCATTGAGGATCTTTCAAGTCCCCTATGTACTCGCACATTCAATCGGGGCGACGGCTTAAAGGCAGAATGCCCCAAGATATCCAGCAACGAACAAAGTCAATGCTTGTTAAACCATTCACCACAAAGGCTCGGAGCTTCGAAAGTTGTGGTGCATACTTGGCTCGTTCCTTGGCGCTGAGTCGTTGTGGGAATGGATGTGTATTGGTAAGCCGGTGAGCACGATTACCCGGCAGAGGATTCTCGTCAGCTGGAGACATATCTCGGCAATAGAACCAAGTCTGATTCCAGTCTTTGGGGTGACTATGATGCTTGGCGTGAGGGAAGCTAAGACCTTTCCTTTTCTGAATTGAAACCCCGCCAAGTTCAGTATTGGGCCCATCCGTAAATTCAGTACGGCGGTTCATAGAAGAAGTCTCTGAACAATTCAACGGCAGGTTCTTCTTGCAGATAAGCCTCGCAAAACACTTGAAAATTGCAAATATTGGACATGGAGTTAGGTCCAATATCTTGAGGGTGGATTTGGAAGCTATGAAGCACATCACGGAATTTTTTTGATCTGGGAGCGCTAAACCCTTGACCCAGATGATCAACGAACACAATCACTTCTCCATCCTTGGGCTCAGGATGATTTTCTGGACCGGGGACTCTCCAGTGGATGACTTCCTTTTTCGCTAAAGCACTGGTTGCGACGCACCCGTTCAGTTGTTCTTCCGTAACCCGGGAAGGGACACAGTTGCAAGCATAAAAATATTTGGCCATTTATACGACAACCTGAAAGAAGGTTTTTGCCGGTTTAAGGTTCATGATTGACAAGCATAAAGCGTCGCAGGTTAAGAGACAGAGTGTTAAAGCAAGCATAATTTTAAAACCGGAGGTTGATGTTGTCAGAATTATAATGATAAGCGATTGGCGGTTTAATAGGGGACTAATGGTACCTGGCGGTTTATCATTTTCTAAAGTTAAACCACCTACATTGGTATTGAAGGTACAAAGCTGAAATAACTAAGTGATGAAAAAACAGGTTTCACAAGTTGGCATTATATTCAGACTTAAATATTGATACCGAAGCAGTTGATAAAGGTTCAGATTGGAGTTTCTGCTTAAATGAGATGCACTAATGAAAAAAGAAGGACTATGGCCATCGCTATACAGGTTAAATGTTGAGGTTTGAATCAAAGAGCCACTGCGCAGTGATGAATACCAACGAACATCGATGAACGCTCAAACCCTAAAGACAGATTTATGATGGAAGAAAGGGAGGCTTACTGATGCTGAGGGAACAGCGGAGAGGCGCCGCCATTTTCTGGTGCGTTCAGGGTGATGCAGCGGCCGGAGTTGAGGTCGAAGACGAGGCTCGATGGCGGCGGCTGAGTTCGAAGCACTGGGGCGACGCGAGGAAGACGATGAGACGAACAGGCACGGAGGGGAAAAAGTGAAAATGACCCCCGGCCCTATTTATAAGGTGAATGGATAAGTGGCAGGCACGGGAATCGAGGAGGTCGAAAAATGGATCTTTAGATGTGCAGACGCCTCAATTTTTGGAGATTCATTAAAAGTGATACATTAAAAGATTTAGGTTCTGTGTAAAGTTAATGGAGACATCACGACGGATTATCATGGTCTTGGAAGATGATGTCACGGCGGGTTACAAGGTTTTTGCGAAGGTGTTGAAGAAGGAATTTTCCTAAGCACTGAAGATTGACATGAACAAGTTCAAATCAATCTGGGGCCTAATGTTGGGGATATAACTATTGAGTATAAACCGCAAAGGAGGGGCCGGGTTATACTCATAGTGAATTATTCATGTTGAAGCCCACGAAGAAAAAGAGTATGGCGCTTTACGGAGGAGATTTAACAAGAAGGCCCAAGGCCCAAAGGCGGATTAGGGCCCGTAGATTTAAACCGCCATATGATGTATGACTTGTGTTGTAAGATAGGAAAGGGTAGAAACCGAGCCGGACATGTTTATGAGCCGGCCGGGATTCTGTAAACCGCCGGGCGTTAACCTATGTATATAAGGGGACGACCCGGAGACGGTTTACGGACAAGAAACATCAGATCGAGAACCAGGCTTAGCGTATTCGCTCCCTGGTCATCGAAACCCTAGAAATATCACCTCAAACTGGATTAGGCCTCTACCTTCACCGCAAGGAGCCGAACCAGTATAAACTCCTCGTGTCCTTTGTCCCGATTAACCCCTTTAAGCTAACCTGTCGTGATGGCTCCACGACTAAGTCCTCACACTAGGACATCTGCCGTGACAATTCCACGACAATCCCATCTCGGTGGAGACCGAGATCCCTATCGGTGAGACCGAATAGATTTGGGTTTCTGGTTATGGCTATGTCAAATGAACTCGGTGGCGCCGGATAGATCAAATCGGTGGGGCCGATTTTGACTTTTGGTTTGGGACATATGCGGATATGAGAAAGTGGTTGAGGGATTTTGGAGCATATCACTAAGCATTTTGAGCAAGCAAGCCATTAAGCAACACCTCATCCGCTTTTAATAGTATTAGCTTTTCCTATGGACTCAATGTGATCTTGGATCACTAAAATGAAAATGTAGAGTCTTGAGTTTTTTGCCAACATGTGTCCTTAGCATTTTGAGGGGTCCACATTCCTAGTCCATGCCATGCCAATCATTGAACTTTCTGAAATGATTATCTTGAAAGAGAATTAGTTCAATGAGCTATATGTTGTTAGGAATTACCAAAACCACCCAGGGATAGTTGCACTTTCAATCTCCCCCTTTTTGGTAATTGATGAAAACATATAGATCAAAGCTTCGACAAATGATAATAAGATCGAATACATCGTCGCTTTGAGAAGTATGTGATAAGCAAGAGCTCCCCCTAAATTTGTGCATTATTTAAAATTTTCTTTTGAATGCAAATGCACAATCGATTAGAATCATGGGTTACTCTTCCATGTCACATACATCTTGGTGAAGCGCTCAAAATGATAAGGTAAAATATGCACTCATCACCAAGGCAAAGTGAATGATCATATATGAGAAATAAATAAATGCAACATTCAAGCATAAGCATTAATGAAAGATATGATCAAACACATGATCAAACGAGTATCTCACAGACACAAACATAGAGTATCGTCCAAGCAAGCACACAAATAAGTATCAAAAGAGATAGAAGAAACAACCAAGCTCTCTCTCTCTCTCTCTCTCTCTATCTATCTCTCTCTCTCTCAGCCTATGATCTATACACTTTCTCCCCCTTTGGCAACAAGTTACCAAAAAGCTCGAAAATGCACAGTGCTATGCGTCACTCTAGGCTTGATCTTTGAGAGGAGGCGTTGAGAGGACTCCAAGGACGAATGCAACTGTTGAAGTTGTTGGAGCTGGTGGAGTGGCAACTGGAGGTGCTACTAATGCTGTGGCTGAAGGTGCTAATGTAGTAGCTCTTGTGTTAGTCACTAGCACTGCAGCAGATCTATGTCCCCTAGGCACTCTCTAAAAGGCATCTGGGGTAGCCTGCCCTTTCCTCTCTTCAGCTTCTTCCTGGAGCTGCTCAACTGCTGTGTGTATCTCTGTCACCTTCAAGTTAAGATCATAGAATTTTTGTTTCAATGATCCTCTCCAGGCTTTCTTGGTTCTAAGTCAGGGTGGCCAATCCCTTCTCAATCCTCAAGGTGGATTGAATCAGGTATCCAAGTTGATTTTGCTTTGACTTGAGAAACACTTGAGAAGCCTCTTCAGCACTTGGCATCTTTGCTGCCTTCTCATCTTTAGCTTTCTCCCTCTTCTCTTGAGCCTCTACAGATGTAGGATCTTCAGTATCCATGACATCTGTGTTGCCCTCAAAATCAGGCCTCAAGGGAAGATGTTCCATGTCCAATAAGTATGTGCATGTGCCCATCTTGGAGTTGATGAGCATATGGATGTGTGGAGCATACCCACAAGATATCTTCTAATCTATAGCTATCATGTTGATTGTCTCAACAATCAGACTCATCACTTGAACTTTTGGGGCACATCAAACAACTGCAGCAAATTTATGGAATGGCCTCTGATCATCCTATGATCGCCTGACTTGGGCAACAAGGTATGCCTCAAGATAGTGTTGATGGGGGTCAGACCAGACAATAGACAGTATACAGAGCCCATCTCATGAGTTTCCAAGGCTTTGTCAGGAATCTCCTTATACATGTTAGCCATAGAGTTGGGATCCTTCTTCTTCTTGCCATAAACATCTATGTCATCTTCATGCTCTGCAGGGGCATTGATCAGTTTGGCCCATTTAGCAACTGTCGATTGGTACCTGGTACCTTCAGACATCCAGACAATTCTGCCATCAGGATAGAAATGTGTTGTGGAGTAGAATTGCATAATGAGTTCATCATTCCACTTGATGAGTTTCTGAGCCACAAAAGCATCTACTCCACACAGCCTGAAGCTCCCATACACTCCTGGAAGTGGTCTTCATTGTTGTCAATATACTTCCAGTCTGGCCACTTCATTTCACAAACAATTGGCTTCTTATCTAGCAGAATAGTCTCATAGAAGGCATGTTGCTCCTTGGTGTGAAACCTATAATCCACAGCAGTCCTTCTCCTCACGACATATGGATCAGATTATCTCCATAGTCTGAGACCTGCATCCTTTCTGATCTTCATATTTTCTGCCACTAGATGATTGTCATCATGGTCTGGGATCTTGGGTTTTAGCTTCCTAAGCACTTGGACTTCAGCATCTTCCTCTTCATCAACTTCAGTCTCAAGCATTGGGGCCTTGTTCTTCTCAGAAGCTGGTATATTCCTTGTGCTCCTATTTGGTGCAGTCTTGGGAGCTGGAGCAGAAGCTTTGGGGGTTGTCTTGGGCTTAGAAGGGGCAGCCCCAGACTTGATGACATCCCCCATCAGCTTTTGAGCTTTAGGTGCTGGTGCAGCATCCTCTTCCTCTTCATCCTCAGCTGGATCTCTCATCATAAAGGATCTCCCAATGACTTTGGCCATAGTTTTCTTGAACCTTTCTTTTCTCTTCTTGCCCTCACTAGCCTCTTTTGGTTCAAGAGTGAACTCAATTGTTTCCTGAGTTGAGGCTCTGGCTTTGGACATGGGCACTCTTTTTGCAGGAGCCTTCTTGTGCATACCAGGCTTTGTAGATACAGTTGTGCCAAACTCTTTCTTGACAACCTTTTTCTTGGAGCTGACCTCCTCCTCAGCAGCTACATAGTCTTCATCTTCAGACTAAGAATTTCTCTTCCTCCTCTTCCTAGTAGCAGCCTTAGGCAGGTTGCTAGGAGTACTTCTGCTGCCTTCATCATAACTGCCAGAGGGACTAGTGCCCTCACTCAAATTCACCTGCTCTTCTGACTTCTTCTGGCTATCACTCTGATCAGACATTCTGGCACTGCAAGCTGACAGCTGACCCTTTGGATAGTTATAGATGAGATTGAGTGGATGAGCATCACAAAGTGCAGAGATTTTGCAAAACAAATGAGTCAAAAACTTAGTTTTAGTTTTTCATAGAAAGCATTTCGGAGCTACCGTTTTGTTAAACTCGGTGACACCGAAGCAACTTTTGGAGTCTAAACTACTGGAATCAGTCAGATCGAGACACAGTTTGATGACTCCGAGATTGCTAGGGTTTCACTGAGAGTTGAACTCGGTCACACCGATTTGCAAGTTTCAGTCAGACCGAAAAGTGCAAGTGCAATGGCCTAAGCCATATCGGTGAGAGAGATTTCCACAACTCGGTCGGTCCTATTTGAGTTCGGCGGAAACCTAACCCTAAATTTTCGAATCAAATCTGATCTAAAAGAGGTTTTTGCTAGACAGGACGATCTCATACATGGTCAGGAACATGGCGTTGACTTTCTGCTAAGAATCGGAGGAAATAATTGCACAAAGATTCGAACTCATACCCTAGTTCGGTGATGAGCTCGCTACAGCGACAACTTCGGTGTAGAATTCCGTTGATGGCGACGGAGACCAGCGGCGGGAGGTCGCTGGTGACGAGAGGACGATCCGGAGACCCAAGATGGCAGGGCAGGACACGTGTGGGCGAAGAGGTTTTGGAGAAATTTCAAAAATTTGACCCGTCGGTATATATGTCCTGACCCTGTCGGTGTGACCGAGTGGAACAACTCGGTGGCACCGAGATGCAGAATCGCAAGAGGTTACTGCAACTCGGTGTGAAAGGTTCTAATTGGTTGCACCGAGATTGAAAACCTAGATCAACTCAGTGAACTCGGTTTGACCTAAAAGGATGAATCGGTCAGACCAAAATGCACATAGAGGTTTTGGAAGTTTAAGTCTATGACGAATCGGTGACTCTGAGTGCTCCTCACACAGAGGGTTCGAATCTGACTTGATCAAACTTTGTGATGTAGCATGAATAGAGTTTGAGAAAAGAAAATCATAAATAGCTAGAGGAAGTTCTTAGGCATTCTTGTCCATCCATTTGGAAAAAGAAAAAGAGCGAAACAATCAAAGCAACAAATGGATGTCCTCGAATGATAAATGTATGCAACCAACATGCTCACATAAGGAAAAGGCAAATGAAATATGTGACAAAGCATGCACAATCACTCTAGCATCTATCAAGCAATTGGCGATGACTAGGTCATCTATATATGAGTATATTGACTTAGGAGTCAAATGAGAACATTTGATCATAGGTCATACTCATCGTTTAAGCTCAAGTGGGGTTACCACTTTTACATAAAGTATTGTTGTGTTCACACCATTAGTGTTGCTTTAGCTCAATATTTAGAGTAAAGCTCCCCCTCGATGTGATACCCCCCCCCCCCCCCACAAGAGGGATGAACTAACCTTGGGTTTTGTCGATAACGACTTCATGTAGATGTTGAAGATGTGGATGCTCAATGTTGATGTAGATCATTCAGAGCAATCCATTGGAGTGTGTTGCACTTTCAATACCTACACGGGTTAGTTCCACAAGGAACAAACAAGGATATCCATAGGCATAGAGTGAAGTTCAGACAAGATGATGTCCATGAAAGCATTAGGTTACCTTGTCCCTTGTCTTACCAACAAGAGGGTTTGTGACTTCTTGAACTAGTGCAAGATGTGGAAGTTGTTTGCACTTGTCCTTGCCAAAATGATATGAGTGAAGTATGTTGGCGGAGTCACCCTCAAGAACTCTCTAGTTCTTATTCTTCAGGATCCACATCAACTTGATGGGAATCCTTGGAGTAGTAGTCATACTTGATGAAGTAGAACTTGATGTAGTCTTGGGAACCCACTTGACCAAGGCCTTGGGAGCTTCTTCAAATGCATCAATCTCCTCTTCAAGCTTGTCCTTGCCTTTTTGCTTGTGGTCTTGTGGTGGAAGATCATCTTGAGCTTGTGTCCCCTTAAAAGAAGTAGGATCATACTTCTCTTGTTGAGGAACAAACTTCATCTTGGGGTATTGATCTTCTTCCCACTCAACTCCATTGGTTGAACTTTTGTTCAAAACCAACACCTTGATTCTTCCGGTGCCTTCCTTGCTTGCGTACAATTTCCTCAAATTGCTTACTTCCGACAAGGCTCTTGTAAACACCTTTCTCTATAATTCCCTTCAATAAGCTATTTTCTTGTTCAACTGTAACTTGGCTAAGGGAATCATTAGTGGAATCAAGAGAACTACTAGAAGCAACAATATTGGATTTAACATGATTATTGTTACTACTAGAGGAAGAATCTTTCTTGTTCTTGTTGCTAGATTTTACTTGTGGCATGTAAGTTGACAAGAATAAATGCTTGGCAATGTAAGAAGAACTTTTCTTACGAAGATCGTCATTGATTGCCTTTAAGAACTCATGCTCTTTCTCAAGGTTGAGCTTTTCAAAGCGTAGCTTCGCATGAGTCTTTAAAAGCTCTCGATGATCTTCCAAGTTAGTTTCATGAGCTAACTTAAGAGTGTTTAGTTCTTTAGTTAGATGCTCAATCTACTTCTTATCATCGTCATTCGGTTTATCTTGATTAGCATGATTAATAGCAAGTTCATCATAGTTTTCATCACTAGAGTTGTCAACAAGTAAATCATCATCACCTAGCAAATCATCTTCATCCCTTTTGAAATCAACATACTCGGGTTGTGATACCTTTGGGCATTTAGCCATTAAGCATCTTCCAATTCCTTCATTTGGTGACTCAAATATGTCGTAGGAGTTGGTTGACACAAGTGCTAGACCGGCAACACCTTCATCTTGAGTATATTCAGAGTCGGAGTGATAACTTCTCTCGGAGTGATGGTCGGAGTCGAAGCCGGATACCCATTCACCAACGTGAGCTTGATATCTTTGTTTTATGTAGCTCCTTGATGACTTTTCCTTCCTTTCCGAATCCTTGCTTCTGCGAGAGGTTCTTCGTTCATAACGATCATCTCTACTCCTTATCTCTCTTGGAGGTGATTCTTCTCTTCTACTTCTCCTTTTAGGTGAGTCTTCTCTTCTTTTGTAGGGAGCCGTACACTCATTGGAGTAGTGTCCGGGTCTTCCACAATTGTAGCAATTTCACTCACGACCAGAAGATCTTTCGTCATTGTAGGGCCTTGACATGGAACTTCTTTCCCTGCTTCTACTCTTGTAGAACTTGTTGAAATTTTTCACCATTAGGCTCAATTCCTCATTGAAGGCTTGTTTCTCACTTGATGATGTAGGAGCATCACATGAGGGTTTGTGAGCACCACTTGGCTTGTTGTGAAGCTCTTCTTTATCCTTGAGTGACATCTCATGAGCAAAAATTCTTCCAATGACTTCTGTTGGCTTGAGATCTTTGTAGTTAAACATCATTTGGATCAATGTGCACACGGTATCATAATTTCCATCCAAGGGTCTTAGGATTTCTTGAGTAAATTTGTGATGAGAGCAAGCCTAGAGTAAATTTCAGTGACACCTTCACCATCCTTCATTTTGAACTTGTCAAGCTAACTTTGAAGCACATCCAATTCCGATTCCTTGACAAAGTTGGTACCTTCGTGCATATCAATCAAAGTATCCCAAATTTCCTTTGCATTCTCAAGACGGCTGATTTTATTGAATTCTTCGGGGCACAATTTGTTGAAGAGGATATCTCAAGCTTGAGCATTGTATTGCAGCATCTTCAACTCTTCCGCGGTAGCTTCACGGTTAGGTTCTCTCCCATCAAACAATTCACCTTGCAAGACAATACACATAATATCCCAAATGGCGGGGTTATGTCCAAGAATATGCATTTTCATCTTATGCTTCCAACTAGCAAAATTAGTACCATCAAAGTAAGGACCTCTACGGTGGTAATTTCCCTCGCTAGACGCCATACTCTCCTAGGTTGTGAAACCAAGGCTATGATCACCAAAGCTATAGAAATCAAGGAAAATGGAGACCAAAGCTATTACACCACTTGTAGGATCAAAAGTATGTCTAGAGGGGGGGGGGGATTGATTAGACTACTTGACCAAATAAAAATTTAGCCTTTTCCCAATTTTAAGTCTTGGCAGATTTTAGCAACTTAGCACAAGTCAAGCAATCAGCCGACACATGCAAATCTAAGAGTATAGCAGCAGAATGTAAATCATTGCATATGAAGGTAAAGGGGAGGAGTTTGGAGGGAGCAAACGCAATTGGAGACACGGAGATTTTTGGCGTGGTTCCGATAGTGGTGCTATCATACATCCACGTTGATGGAGACTTCAACCCACGAAGGGTAAAGGTTGCGCGAGTCCACAGAGGGCTCCACCCACGAAGGGTCCATGAAGAAGCAACCTTGTCTATCCCACCATTTCCATCGCCTACGAAGGACTTGCCTCACTTGGGTAGATCTTCACGAAGTAGGCGATCTCCTTGCCCTTACAAACTCCTTGGTTCAACTCCACAATCTTGACGGAGGCTCCCAAGTGACACCTAACCAATCTAGGAGACACCACTCTCCAAAAGGTAATAGATGGTGTGTTGATGATGAACTCCTTGCTCTTGTGCTTCAAATGATAGTCTCCCCAACAATCAACACTCTCTCACAGGTTTGGATTTGGTGGAAAGATGATTTGAGTGGAAAGCAAATTGGGGAAGGCTAGAGATCAAGATTCTTGTGGTTGGATTGGAATATCTTGGTGTCAACACATGAGTAGGTGGTTCTCTCTCAGAAAATAAATGCTGGAAGTGTAGGCACGTTCTGATGGCTCTCTTCATGAATGAAGGATGGTTGGAGGGGTATATATAGCCTCCACACAAAATCTAACCGTTACACACAATTCACCAAACTCGGTGGGACCGACTACTCAAACTCGGTCAGACCGGTTCAGTTCAAATGTGAACGTTAGGCTTTTTGGTGGGACCGACCTGTCAACTCGGTGGGACCGATTTCATTAGGGTTAGGGCATAACGTAATCTCGGTGAGACCAATTTCTATAATAGGAAAACAGAGAGTTGGTCAGGCAAACTCGGTGGGACCGATCGCTCATTTGGGTGAGGCTGAAATGTTACAAAAAGGAAACAGAGAGTTTGCATTGCGAACTCGATGGGACCGATCGCTCATCTTTGGTTGGACCGAAACGTTATGAAGGGAAACAAAGAGTTTGCAATCCCATCTCAGTGAGACTGAGATCCCTATCGGTGAGACCGAATTGATTAGGGTTTCTGGCTATGGCTATGTCAAATGAACTCGGTGGCGCCGGATAGATCAAATCGATGGGGCCGAGTTTGACTTTTGGTTTGGGACATATGTGGATATGAGAAAGTAGTTGAGGGCTTTTAGAGCATATCACTAAGCATTTGAGCAAGCAAGCCATTAAGCAACACCTCATCCCCTTTTAATAGTATTGGCTTTTCCTATGGACTCAATGTGATCTTGGATCACTAAAATGAAAATGTAGAGTCTTGAGTTTTTGCCAACATGTGTCCTTAGCATTTGCCATGCCAATCATTGAACTTTCTGAAATGATCATCTTGAAAGAGCATTCATTCAATGAGTTGTATGTTGTTAGGAATTACCAAAACCACCCAGGGATAGTTGCACTTTCACTCATACCGCGCCTCCTGTGTCTGCGATCGCGTCTCCCGTTTATGTGGCTGAGACTCCCATGCCGGCGGCCGCGCCATGCAAGCAGAGACAGAAGCTAGGTGCACCGAGAGCGACGAGTCAGTGGCCAGCGCCTCCACGTCCGCCGCCATCATCGGGGAGAAGTAGAACACGGGAGGCCGCCGCCGCTTGGGTCCGATGAAGGCCACTGCAGAGGCGACGCCGGCGTACACAGCAGGTGTCTTGCCGGATCCTTTTGTTGCGAGGACTTTCGTCAACCCCGCATGGGCTCCACGGAAGGGGAGAACCCCCCTTCCACCTTCATCTTGGGCATCAGCCAACGATATCAGTTGGGCAGTGGGGAAGCGAGCTGTCCTTTGCGCTGAAGCATATACCTCCGGGGCTCCCGGCAATCCGGTGATCATGCTACCGGACATGAGGAACACAAATGGATCGGCGGGCGACCATTTAAGCCAGGTACTATAAACATGTGTTGTCCAGAACTAGCACCGCTTAGTTGATTTGAATGAAAATTCGATATTTTATATGAATTCCATCATTGTTTATATGAAATATTGTCGTGTTTGCATGAATTTCGTCTGGTTGGTTGAGTTGCTGTCAGAATGTGTGCGGCTACGGTTGGATGGCGTAATTTGCGGGTCGCCGGTCGGTCCGCATCCGGCTCGGGCGGCGTGGTGGGACAAAAAATCACTACTCGTGCGAGCTTGTCTCCAACGTGCGCGCTGGAGGATGCATGAGCACCCGAGTCATTCCTCATTCATTGGTGGCAAAGGCTTCGGTGGACAAAAGGGTCGCCAATATTTTGGCTACCCCGGGCAAGATCCAAACAGCCCCTCCCAGCACATTCAAATCCCTCGTTCACCGTGAAATTTTGCCTTGTGTTGTCTTCATGTACTAGCAAGATGCCTGTGCATTGCATGGAACATCAATATGCATTTTTTTTACAAAACACCTGTTGTGGTTGACCCATGCAGGAGAAATCCCATGTCCAAAAACTAATGATATCTCGAGAATTTTAACGGAAAAATGGTATCTCGAGAATTTCATCAAAAAATGATATCTCCAGAAAGATGAGAGATAAGGTGAGGAGGAGTGGGGCGTGGTGGTGACTAGTGGTCGGACTGGGCAGAGGGATGGGGACGGGGCATTATGTCTAGGTTTGTATCTCTTTCACACACACCCACATAGGTGGGGGATGTGCACGAAGAGAAGAGGTGCATGCATGGCGCACGTACTCCCATCTCTTTCCCAACCACACCCGCGCGGGTACATGGTGGAGCTCACTTCTGTACGAAAAGGCAGCCCACATGGTAATTTGACACATGTACTGGTTGTCCACTTGATGGAGGATCGTGTACCACGGGTGAACAAACAAATTGCGACTTGACGTGTTATGTTAAAAAAGAGGCAAACCATGTGGGGCCTACCTTAGAGGCAAGGCTCTATACACTGGAGTACTCTTGATGTGTCCCGTCAACTCGAAGGACAAGGAGAAGCTTGCTTAGTACGCCGTCTCCCCGCCCACGGGCACGGTGCCTTGCAGGACGAGGTGAAGCTTTCTTACTACTCCTCTGTTTACTCCTCTTCCCTACCTTGGTTCGAGAGATTATAATATTGTTTGAAATATATGGATTTTAGTAGTAGGAGCAGTACAGTGGTACATAGGAGTAGTACTACAGCAATTTCCTTGGAGTCCGTGGTGCAGCAAGCTACCCTAGGCTATGTTACTACTCCCTCCTTTCCGGTTTATGGCTCAATTTCAAAATCTCTCCAACCAAGGTAGACGATGAGTGGTGGAATTAATTTCGTAGTTTGCACAAGTAATTATTATGGTTGTTTTTCTCAAGAAGTTATATTTATCGAGGCAATTAGAATGAATGCAATCATGACCACTAAATTTCAATGAACTTCTACATGCATTGGTGCATTTTCTCTTGACACTGCTTGCATCGGGTGATTTAACGCACCTCGAAATCCAAACATGTGATGGTACTACTACTACTACTACTACTACTACTACTACTACTACTACTACTACTACTACTACTACTACTACTACTACTACTACTACTACTACTACTGCTGCTGCTACTACTAGTAGTAGTAGAATTGAGACTTACAAAATTTTCCCAAAACTAAGTCGCTCAACCTTTATTTGCTTGTTTCCCTTCCTACCTCATTGCCTCGAACAGACTATGCCAAACTCCCCTGCCTTCCGCACGGGAAAAGACCCGCCCTCGCCTTTTTATTGGTCCGGGTTTGTATTGATGGATCGCGTGAAGCAGCAAAAACCAAGCCGTGTCTTGTACTCCTCCGTCGACGCTCGCTTTCGTGAATTCTGTACTTCCTCTCGCTGACATGTGGGATACGTAGCAACCGGGTCGATGTGTCATGCACCAAATAACACAGAGAATGAGGGGACGACCTCAACAGATCGCCCCAGTAGTAGTAATGAGCAATGAGACGTCAAATCACAATGCTGTACCTTCCCAGACGGACGAAGCAACCATTATTTCACACTTCGCTTTGCCATCATCTCCTTCAAGAAAACCACGTATTGCTTCTGCCATTGTTCTGCCTCAAGAGGGACGCGCATCGCCTTGGTACATCATGACACGTGGGACCTCATGACAGGACATGCTCCCCGCCCATCGCTCGGTAAAATCACCTTACTTTTACTACTTCCTCTGTATCGGTTTATAGGGCCTGCATGTCGTTCTAGGTTGAGAATTTAACTGGCTATATATGTGATGAACAGTATATGTTTAGTAACTACATCCGCTTAAGAATCCAATGATATACTTTTTGTGACATAGTAACTCATATTTAGTTAGTCAAATGGATGACCTAGAACTACGTGCACGCCCTATAAACCGAGACAGAGAGGGTAGTCCAGTATCTTTTTAGATCATTATAGTCGGGATTCACCAAGGAGCAAAACCAAGTGGTAGGCTGCTCCTGTCGTGTTGGCGTAGCAACTCAAGCAGGGTCAGTCCATACACGAAATGGTGACACACTTAACAGGACCCCTTTGGCCGACATGTGGCTCATCCACCGTCTTGTTCCACATGCAATGCACCAAATTACAATTTGGAACAGCGGTTGGACTTGGAGGCACCCAGGTGGTAGCGCCGCAGTAGTAGTAAATAAGCGATGAGGGGTCAAATCACAAAGCCCCACCTTTCCCGCATTAAGCTGGATGGATGAAGCCACGATCATTTTACTCTAGGGTGCAAGGGCATAAAGAAAAGAGAAAACCAATGATGCATGCGGCAGCTACCTAGGGCACCCTAGGGTAGGGGCCTCCACTACAAATCCTTTCTTTGAAAGCGCCTCCACTACAAATCTTCCTCTCCCTCGTCCTCTTGAAGAAACCTGATGATGCGTGTAGCGGTAGGGTTTGTAGGAGTACTATGGCATGCGGGGCCACGTCGTAGTAAACGGGAGAGGGAATGACTTCGAGTTGACGCCTTAATATGTGTGGACCGCTTGGTTTTACGGGAACGATGCAGCATTTTGGGTTCGGGGACAAGTGGAGATATACGTACAAAAATTTGTGGACGTAGGTTCGACCGAAAGGCAATGATGCATGGGCCCTGCATTTTGATATACCCGTGGCCGCGTGAAATTTGCTACTCTACTCAAAATAATGCATAAAAGTTCCTCCAAAAACATCTATAACTAATGGGAAGTGAATGTATACTTAAAATGAAAATGTAATACTCCCTCCGTCTAGGTGTATAAGTAATCTTAGGTTTTTTTGCTAGTTAATAGCATTCCATGCAATGAATTAACCACTGCATGTCATGTTTTAAATTCTCAAGCCATTGAAAGCATGCATGGCCCACATCTCTTATTGGTTGATATGTCATGAAACAAGAAACGAGGAGAGAGTTAATGTATTGTGCCTAAGTGTTTTCGGATTATTTGGTTTTCGGAAGATGACTTACACACCTAGACGGAGGGAGTACAAAGAGAAAAATGAATTGCAGTTAAAAGAATGACATTTCTAACAAAAATGTGAATGTGAACTACATATGTGTGTGCGTGACCAGCACATACATTGTCAATACAAAATCAAATGCAAGAAATATCTTATGAGTAACATGCAAGAATTGATGATGTGGTTCTTGCATGCATAGAGTACAAAAACAATGTGATTTATGACTTGCATGCATGACGTGTTCTTGTGCCATAGTTGCATGTCTAGGAAAAAAGCTACTAGTGGGTTGTACTAGCTATTTAGGAATAGAAGATGTATACATGGAAGTTGTAGGGAAAGAGATGACATGTATCTCAATTCCTATGAGTAGGGATCGGAAAAGAGATGTCATTTGGTTCACACCATAGGAACCTATCTATTGAATCTAGAGATGACATGTATCTCAATTCCTATGAGGAGGGATTAGAAAAGAGATGTCATTTGGTTCACATAATAGGAAATTTTCTATTGAATATACGCTAATGTTTATTTTCCTTTGAAATTATGGGAGTATAGGAATCCATTCATATGAACCAAATGGCTCTAAAGCTATAAAAATGGTATCATGTTTATTTCCTTTGAAATGTGGAGTATATGAATCTATTCCTATGAACCAGTTGGCTCTAAAGGAAAAAAATCCTATAAAAATCATATCATATAGAGTTCCTATGATATTCCTCCACACCAAAGGATCGTTGAAATTGTTGCAGGTGATACGACGGTCTTTCCTTGTAGACTCCTCCCCCATCTTTATAGTTACCTGTAGAAGATGAATGAAATGATATATACTGGGTATTCTATATGTGCATTTTGGTACACGAAAACTCGGTAAAAGTTTGCGAGGTTCAAATTTTCAATAAAGCTATATGCACTGCATTTTGGAACGGAGAGAGGAGCATACGGTAGTTGCTAACACTCACGTGGGAGATTTTTGTGCAGGAGGAGTGGTTGTTCTATTAAATGACATGGCAAAACTGACACTGTCGGATGCCGATCTAACAGTTCTTACGATGTTCGTCAGGAAACGGCTTGTGGCGAACGTTTGTCGGATATTGATTTAAGGACACATGCATTGCATTGATACGTGCCCCTCTCTGTCACACACACATGCACCCTCATGAGTCACGACTCTCCTGAGTCCTCTCGCACCCACCGTCTATCTGCAGGTAGACGTCACACACATATGTGCTCTTCACACCCTACTCTTAGAACTTCTAAAAAACAAAAGACGTCGCACACCTTTTATTTTAACTCACACGTCACACACTTACACTATTACTCTTGTGGTGAATGTTCTTTGGGCATAGTATATTGTACTCTCATGAAGAGAAGCGGTGCACACACGCACTAGTTCTCTCACACCCACTCGTGGGTACACATAGGAGAGCATTTTTCTGAAGCTGGTACAACAAAATTACTCCACTATATATATAAGCAGGAGCGTTAGCGCTTGCTTTACTAGGGTTCCTCTCTTTCACTCTCTCACGCTCTCTAGATCTAAGCAAGACATAGGTGGCCACACTCTCTCTCTCTGCTCACGGCTGGTCACAAATCCGGCCGGACCACCTCGACCGGGGCAGGGGTGTAGGTGCATCGTTCAAGCTGTCGTCGGCGGTGAGGGAGGAGACCAACGGCTGCCCGCGCGTCCCGATCGTCGGTCATGTCGTTCTCTCTGAGAGACCGCTGGCTCAGGAGGGCCTCCGACCCCTTCTTCCTCCCTGCGGTATTGTGGCCAAGATGCAGCCTCCCGACGCCGTCTTTGCCACATGCTTGTGACACTCAGTATATATTCCTTCAAACCTGCCTTGCTCTACTGCCCCAGCTCCCCACGTGGCTGCATGTGGATCTTTTTCTACTTCCGTCGGCTGTTCCAAAGCCACCTAGACTTTTACTAATATTAGAGGTAAAGCTAGTTCATACAATCGACTCTAAGAGTTGGTTCAAATTGGGAAGAAAGTGGGAAAGTTGTAGCATGAATCTAGGACTTGGTTCTAAGAGGAAACGGGGGAAAGTAGTAGATATTGGCTACCCAACCGGTCTCTTGGATGAAAAGGCGAAGAAACCATGGTGGATGGTGAAGGGTGGGGGAAGTGGACCCGTCTCTTGGTCGAAAAAGGAAAGAAAGTGAGGGGTGTTGGGGGACAACGCAAATGAGAATGAGCAGGTCTAGATTTCCTGTGCTCACATAGGAAAATGTCGCCGAGGAGATAAAAAATGGGATAAATGCAAACATGTTGCCTAAGTGTATGCCGCTCTCGGCAACCACATCTGCCTCACTACTTTATGCCCCTGCTGTCCCTACGCCCATATCGCTATCGTTAATGTAAGATCACATGAAGCATTAAGCAATGCCACCTAATGTCATTATAAGTAATGGTCTAGTGTCGTCGATAAATTGAAGCAATGCCACCACCATTTTATGAAGTGCTTATATCTTGCTTTATTTCCCATGAATTGTGTTTTTGCAGTTACACTTCAATCTCACACCGCTAACATTGCTTCATTCCAGTGGAACTGCACAAATTTGATTGCACATTTACTGACCATGTGCTACTCTCATGACATTATACTAATGCTATTGTTCTGCATGTTAATCTAGTGGCAGTGTTGATGTGATGTGATGCTACTTACCTAAGGGCACTTTCATACGGTCAATGTAGTGCCAATTATAACACAATAGATGCTGATGTTAATCATATGCCACTTCAAATAATTGTCATTGTTTAAATAACCGTATTTTGTATTTGCGCAAACAGGGATGTTTGTCTCCATATCATTTCTATCTGCGCAATCAAAAGTACACACCTCAGTTTTAGTACAACTGCACAAAATGAGATGGCTATTCCTAGCTGTCGTCCTCTAACCACCAGTGTTCCACGTATTCCTACATTGGTAGTAACTAGGTAGAATGACCAACACAATCTAAAAGAAGCTGATTCGTACGTTTTACTTCCTGATTGCAGTGCAGGGACAAGAGAAAACAACTGCATCCTAGTCCGGAATGCACTTTCTAGCAGTTCATGCACGGACCGAGGACTAGCTGGCATGGCTGCACGGAGGTTTTTTGGACAAGTGCACGGATAAGGGGCATTGTGGTCTGCTTATTTCTACAAATAGCGGTGCTTAAATTTAGTGGAATGCACAAGAATTTCAGATGGTCAGCACACTACATGGTTCAATTCAGCATTCCAGAGTGAACTCCAGGAAAAACCAGAGTGAACTCCAGGAAATTAAAGCCTGCCTAGGGAGGCCCTTTTTGCTCAGATAAGCCTTGCTTGATTTTTCCTGATTTGTAAACCTTCTCATAAATTTGTTTTTGCTGTGAACTAGTATATGTTTGTTATGTTCTATGAATCATTGAGATGTATAAAATTTCTTAACTTATGCTTTTCAAGTTTTTTATGAAGATGAGTTTAATGTGAGTGTTCCACATGAACGCTGGACTAGCGTGTGAACGTTTGAAATTTACATTGTGGCCTCAGTTAACTACATGAACCACTGTAACAAGATATGTAGTTTCTTATATGTCAGACAGCAGATTATTGATTGTTAGCTGGTCAAAAGCCTAGTGTTGAAGCGAGCTGAGCCAATGTGTCGTGTTTTGCACATCTGCTTACAAGTGGGGTAGCACCAACAGTGTTTACAAGTACTTATGTATACATCGACGCACAGTTCTCATACGAATACTCTATTTCATCAAACACACACTGCTCGTATGATAAACCATGACAACTTATGTCTTACCATGCCATATTCATGAAAAAACTAGTGAGGGGACGCATCTGTTTCGGCAACAATTATGATGGTTATGACATGATTCACCACACAAAAGTAGCAGCAGTTCCCATATACAGATTCAAACAGAGTACTAGCCCCAGAGGGCTCGATAATAGGCAAGGTTCAGATAATTACACACAATCCAAACTACTATTAAACACTAGCTGGGGAAAATATTTCATGCCTCGATCTAATTTGGGTTGGACACATGACGGACCTTGCCATGAACGTCATCGAGGACGCCCGGCAGCAGCTCAATTCTGTGAACCTTCATGAAGATAACCTTGTGGCGTTGCCACTCATAAACTTGTTTGTGGAGGCATGCCACGTCATCTTCCTGCGTAAGCTTGACAAGAACAGTATGCCTCACAAACGAATGAGTAGCTTTGAACTTCTTGTGCTTCAGTACACCCTGGACAACACGCCTGACAACAGTGAGGCTGGAATACAACTCGACATCGGCATAAGCGCAAATGGCTTCCAGGATCCAACAGCCTAAGAACTCTGTTTTCCCAGTGCGTATATTAAGGTCATCCGCCAGATAGCGAGTGACATGTACAACCACACAATCCTTGTCTACATCAGGGCTCTAATTGAAATAGAAACAAATTCTGAATTACTTTCCAGTATAAGAAACACAAGTTATTTAAACCACTATGTATAGCATGGCGTTGAAGCTAATATAATTTTGCATTATTCATCACCACATACTTAGATGAAAAACCACAATCGAGATCGGCAAAGAAGAAAATCAGCCTGGGCAGCTCAGCGGGGGGACACATCCTCGAAGGGGGAAAACTGCTCCTGCAGGGCCACGGGGGCTGTAACCTCAAACGGCTCCATCATGAAACTGACGAATACTAGGAGACCACTAAAAGGAAAACACAATCGCAATGACAATGAAACAAAAAAGAGAGTGAGGATCGGTTACTGCTTTGCAAAAGTTCTTATTTTCTCTTTGAATGAAAATATACCAACATCACGGATCCGCTTACCTTCCATTCGTTGGAAGAGAAGAACAGTGGCAGATGCGAGTGTTGGCTTTCTTGAAGACGGTGAGGGAGGAGGGGATTCAGCGAAGAGTGAAATGATGGTTGCCTCATCCGTCAAACTTAGACTGCGGGGAGGTGGGGTTTTGTGATACGATGGCTCATTACTGCCGCGCTACGACCAGGGTGACTCTCCGCCTACATACTACCTTCTAATTTGGTGGATGGCATTTGGGCCCGCGCGCTGCATGGCCCGCATGTTGGTGAGCAAAAGTAAAACGGCATTGAGTAGAGGGAGACGTTTCGATGACCTGGGAGGAGCCAGAAGCGGTAGTGTATCTACTGTACTAGTAGTAATTGTTTTTCTGGGTAGCTTTAGAGTGTCTCCACTGTACTAGTAGTAATTGTTTCTCTGGGCCCAAGACAAAACAGCCCATCCACCCTAGTAAATAATAAAATCAATTCAAAAGCCCATAGATTTACTTAAAGAGAGGCGCTACCCACACCCAAAGACACCGCCCCCAAAAAACACAGGTGCTCTTCTTCCTCCTCACTCCCACCCACCTCACGTCAGCTTGCTCCACTCGTACCCACAAATTCCTCAACTCACTCCTACGGAAAACCCCAACTCCCCTTCTTCGTCACTACTACAGAAAAACCCAGCTCCCCTTCTTCTTCACTCGCACTACAACTAAGCTCGTCATTCGTTACTCTGCTCAAATCCTTGAGTGCGACGCGACGCCCTCGAGGAAAATGGAGTCGGCTGCCCCCGGCGCTA
Source organism: Aegilops bicornis (assembly GCA_021605145.1). Taxonomy (NCBI): domain Eukaryota; kingdom Viridiplantae; phylum Streptophyta; class Magnoliopsida; order Poales; family Poaceae; genus Aegilops; species Aegilops bicornis. The sequence goes on along the minus strand of CM038673.1, from coordinate 295,874,662 downwards.
TGAAGATGAGGCTCCTGCCAGCGGCGAGGCCTGTTGTACATCCTGCACCCGGGAGCGCCGGGAGAAGCGGTGACCCCGCCCCCACCGGATCCCAGGAACCCGTAGAATCTCGGGTGGACCGCATCAGCGATCTCCCGGACACCGTCCTTGGGGAGATCATCTCGCTTCTCCCCACCAAAGATTGTTGCCGCACCAAAGTCCTCTCAATTTGGTGGCGCCCTCTATGGCGTGTCGTGCCCCTTAATCTCGACTGTCATCAACTATCTCTCTTCAATGATTTTGGAATCCCCATCTCCTCCCACCAGGGCTCTGTTCAAAGCCTCTACATCCCGTCATGCTACCTGAGCAAGCATACCATGCCCGACATGGTGGACGCCTGGCTGAAATCCCCTGAATTTACAGAACTACAGCTGCTTGAGTTCTACTATTCCCCTGGAAATCACCTACCAGATACCGAACGCCATGTACTTGTGCCCTCAGCACCGATGTCCTGACGTGAGGAGCCGGCGTGGCCTGAGATGCCGGCGGGCATGGAGCCGGCGTCGATAGTTTTTGAGCGGCCGCCAGAGGGGGAGCGCGGCCAGGACGGCCGTGCGGAGGTGGTGGACCTCAACCGGGGGGTCGTGGATATTGATGACGACACCCCGCCATGGACCGACGTGGTCGAGCGGCCGGAGGTCGAGGGAGGAGGCGGTGATGCCATCTTGGAGGAGGCGGCGCGGGCGACACCGGAAGGGGCGCCTCAGGCACCTACGGGTGGGGCGCCGCGGGATGCGGTGCCGCAAGTGACTCAGGCTGTCGTGCCGGAGGGGACGCAAGCCTTGGAGGGGGCGGCGAGCATGCCCTGGTGATCAGGCCGGGGAACTGTCAGGCTGCCGGGTCGCAACCAGCTCGAGCTGGGCCCAGCGAGGTGTTCTTCGGGCCCCCGACCCAGGAGGGGGCAACGATGGCCGTCGTGAGCCGACGCCTCTGAGGGCGTGCAGAGAGGATCCGGGCCTTCGCCCAAGCCGAGGCAGGGGTGCGGGAGCTGGAACGTGCTGTGTTGGTAAGCTTTCCCCTTCGTCTACTACTTTTCTTCTTGTTGCTCTTTAGTGGGGGCACGCTAGAGCACCCACTGGGTGTAGCCCCCGAAATTAGGGCCAACTACATGGTAGTTGGGTCGAATCTGAAATGCTTGGCTTGTGTTGATTCTTGTTTTTGCAGCAACTGGATGCCTACCGAGTCGGTGTCTTCAACCGGCTCCTGGATAAGCACTAGCAACTTAATGTCGCATGAAGCTACGTTGGTATTTCCCCAAAGAGGAAGGGATGATGCAGCACAGCGGCGGTAGGTATTTCCCTCAGATATGAAACCAAGGTCATCGAACCAGTAGGAGAACCAAGCCACACAACATAAACAACCCCTGCACACAGATAACAAATCCTCGCAACCCAACGTGTTAAAGGGGTTGTCAATCCCTTTCGGGGTACGGCTCCTCAAGATAGGCAAACATATGTGAGATAAATTTGTAGTGAATTGATAGATCGAACACCAAATAAACACTACTGCAGGATGCTGCTAACGCGACACTATGATTAGAGACCCTTTGACGAAACTGTGTGCGATGCCATAATCGCAAACGGTGGTGTAAAAAAATCGTCAAAAAGGTGCAAAACATTTGCGATGGAGGATGCATCAAACACGGTTCAGATTTTAATTGCGTGTGCGATGCAGGGCATATGGTTCAGTTCAGTTAACTGTTTGCGATGAGGAGGAACAAAAGAAACGGGCAGCCAGATGAAGGTGTGTGCAATATACAACATATGGTTCACTCGGATGAACTGTTTGCGATTAGGCAACACAAAAGAAACGGTCATCCAGATCAAAGGTGTGTGCGATATACGGCATGCGGTTCACTCGGATGAACTGTTTGTGTTGAGACAAGAAAATAGAAACGGTTCAATATAACATGATATGTGTGATACGCGGCAAACAGGTCTATAATCGGAAATGTGTACGAAGACCGATAATAACACATATGGTTGCGGCTAATAAGACGTGTGTGTTGTGCGATGGGATTGCATACAGAACAACAACAACACACACACACACACACACACACACTTATAAGGACATGGTTGCATAACCAAATTAAATATCCACTTACATAGGTGGCTACTACAACCATGGCATTTGCACACACAAAGTAAACTATTACATGCATAATTACATAGGTGGCTACTACACACATGACATTTCCACCCACCAATAAACTAAACTATATATTACATGCAAAATTAACTAGCATAAACGATCATCTGATCATCATCTACTTCTTGTGACACTTGCTCTGCTTGTGGCTCGATCCGGGCTCGTCGATTTGGGTAACGAGGCACTTCCTCATGTCAACGATCCGCCTGTGCATCTCATAGCATGTGTACACGCTCTTGGCCGCGAACCTGAGGTGAGGTTCATCCAGTTGCCGCATCCAGGCCTTGTGCCAGGATAGGACTCGTTCTCTGGGCATCCTGCTTCATCTTTTCATAGTAGGGGTCGATGATGGCCGAGGCAAGTTCGACCAGGGAGTTCTTCTTCGTGCTACCCCAGACCCTATAGTGGTCACGGATTTTGACAAGGTTCTTGCAGGCCAAGCCCATAACAGTGAGCGCGTTTACATCGTCGGTGGTTTCCACCGTGGCGAACTTGTAGTCAGTGCTGTTGACAAACCTGTTGAAACGGTTGCAAGGCTCTGTGGCCATGTAGTAGTGGTAGATGAGAACATGATGGCGCACACATAGCGGGGCGACGGCAACCTTCTGATCTATGCCAGGACGACCGGCGGTGTATTGGAGGTCGATGCCGACCACCTTGTACTTGTCTCGAGCAAGCAACTGCTCAATGCTGTTGATGTATTCGTCCACCACGGCCGGGTCGATGGTGTACACCACCTAGAGATCCATCTCCCACGCGTGGGTCTCCACTCTATGCTCACCGAACTCCATTGGAGCGCCGCTGGACATCCCCTCTCTATGTGTCGTCGTGGGTGTGCTTGTTGTGTTGTTGGGCGCCATCGAAAGGTTGAAGATACTAAGGTTATAATGGCTTCGGGAATTAAAGGGGAAGCCAGATGGCCCGGAATATCGGCAGGCCCTGATGGTAGTTCTAATTTGCAGCGCATAACTCCATCATGTCGCACGCAACTGCATCGCGTGGCAACGCGCGCGGCGCAACCGCATGCATATGGGGCCCCTAGCGTGATCGTGGGCACGCCCAATCACGGGCAGAGCTGCCATGAGGGACGCGAAAGCAAAGCGCCATGGTCGCCTCAACGGCGATCAACTATATATATATATATATATATATATATATATATATATATATATATATATATATATATATATATATATGCATATAGCAGTTGAACACACAAGGAAAAGGTGTCCGAAAGCCCAGCGTGTCGACGGACGCGAGCAGAGCGCGCCGCGGCGCCTAACGGCGAGCACAGCGTGCTGCGGCGCCTAACGGCGAGCAGAGCTTGCCGAGGGACGCGAGCAGAGGCCGGCACAGTGATACGTGGCAAATAAGACGAACTGTGCGAGCGATGTCGGAGACATCAAGCACGAATCAGATTAGAGTTGCATGTGCGATACGTGGCATACAGTTGATCCATCCGAGTTGTTTGTGATGGAATAAGCCATGTGTGTTGCGGGCAAACGCTTGCTGGTATATAACCTTAAATTTAACCAAAAAATGTTAATGCATGTTACAAAAATTGTATAGCTGGAAACTATGCTCATATACGACTCCAACGATATAATCTTTAGCGACATGCATTCATATTTTATTAGTTAAATTCTACTTATAAACCAGGACGGGGTATAGTAGGTAATTAAATCACAAACATTTTTTGTATTAACCGTATGTGTATGTGTCCTTTCGTCCTCCTCTCACATGTCTTGTCACCCCGCTGCCATAGACGGCTTACAGCGCAAGCTTGCGCACCGCGCGGGGGTGTTCTTTTGGCAAACGATGGCTCGAAGTGGCGCCAATGAATCGTCGATGAGCCTGTTCTCGTGCAACCTCGCAGGTTCCCGCGCAAGCTTCCCGCCCAACTCGGTGAAATCCCCCAAAATCCCAATGCTTACCGGCCTGCTATAAAAATCCTCACGATCGGCGAGTCCTGCGTCGCATTTTCCCCTCCCTCCCTATAGCTTATCTCGTGTTCTTCTCCCACAATCGCCAATGACACCGGTCCGTCGTCGTCGCCCAGCCACTCCGCCGTCATCATAGGACAGCTCCAGCTAGGAGGCTACACCGCGACGGCAGCGCAGTCCCCGGTGTGGTGTAGTGCGCGCGGCGTCCCTATTGGGTGTGCGCGGAACAACCACCACACGCTCCGCCGCCGCTGCCCGTCGGCAGCTGTTGCCGGCCGCCGTTTCCCCCACACCACCGTCGAAAGCCAGGGCCATCTCCCGCTCTGCCGCCGCGGCCCGAAGGCGGGAGGTGGCCATCGTGGCCGACACCCTACTGCCGACCACCGTGGCCATCACCCCCTCCGCCACCACGGCCCGAAGGCGGGAGGTGGTGGTCATGGCCGCCACCCCGTCGTCGGCCGCTGTGGCCGCTAGCCCACCATCGACCGCCGGGATCATCACCCGCTCCGCCACCACCGCCCAAAGGAGGGAGGTGGAGGTGGAGGCCCGCACGTGCGTCAGCGATCTTGCACGCTACATCGAGTTCCTGCGGGAGGAGGAAGAGCGCCTCGTCGAGCATGCAAAGAGCCTTACTGTAGCCGTAGCCGCAGCACACGTCGATGCAGAGGCGAGGAATCAGGAGATCTACAAGCAGTCCGGCTGCTTCGAGAGGGATCGCCTGGAGCAGAAGTGAGCGTTCGAGCTGGCGAGTGTCGCTGAACGTGCAGCGGCGGCAGGCACCGTATTGCATTTCTCCAGCTCATCGGTAGGCTCCTCCTCCTCCTTGCCTCTTACTGAGCGCGATCGGCAGAGGAGAGGCTGCCGGAAGTAGCACAAAGCCCCTCTGTGGTAGTACTAGTATTTAGGGGCTAGTTTTTTAGTTCATCTGACTATAGATGTGTGGTCGAACTGTACAACGTACTTAAAATTAGCTAGTATATATAGTTGAACTAGCTAATTCAGTACGTTGTTGGCAACAATTGGGGAAAAGTTTGGTCGGTTCAGCTGTCGATTTCTGTTTGTATAAATTAAGAATCGACAGCTGAACTGTTTGTATAAATTAAGAACGACTGCTTAATCTATGAATGAAATCTATGCTTAATTACTAAATTTTAGTTGCAAAAATTAGATAGTGCTAGTGATTTCTAGCTGCATATTTTGACAAATTGCAGTGTTACAAGGATTGACAAATGGCAATGTTACTAGATCAACAAATGTAAATCTTTCCAGTTTGACAAATGGCAACATACTCAATATGACAGATGCAAATCTTACCAAATTGTTTGTACGTGGTTTCACACGGGTCATGCAAAACAACCGTTTGCGTTGAAGGGATGCACAAATCCTGCGCTGCAGATTTTCCCTCGACTTAAGCGGGAAGACCATAGCTCTCACTTTGAATATGGGTGTTCTATCTAAAATGTTTGCGATTAAGAGCTGCAGAAATCCTGCTCGGCACATTTTCTCTTGGCTTCTTGGAGAAGTTGTCGGTTTGCATACATGTGTTCTAACTAAAACGTTTGCGATCAAGAGCTGCACAAATCCTGGTAGGCACATTTTCCCTTGGCTTCCTAGGGAAATTGTCGGTTTTGCATACGAGCGTTCTAACTAAAACGTTTGCGATGAGTGTTTTATATTTAAAAACCATATTAAACTGCGGCTTGGGTGCCATTAATGTAGAGGATGTGAGCAAGGCGGGCGGAAATGGAAGTCAAACGGCTCGCTTCCCGGTGAGCCTGTGCGGCATACAGCTCGCACGCTTCCCGGTGATCCTACGCATTGGAGTACAGTTCACACGCATTCCGTTTAGTCAACACTCAAGCACCTATCCGCACGGCACCTCCTAGCCATTAAAAGAGTGAGGCATGGCATCACATGAATGGTTAACAGAACGCACACAATTTAAATTATACAAAATGTTTGAGATGTTATAGTGGCAGCTATTTGTTTCAAAATGCCTTCGTTGGATGTTATTCGAGTGCGCCTTCTCTCAAAATGGGCATGGAAAATACCACAACATGTCTGGTGCCATTCCATTATAGCATGCCAAGTTTCACAAATTTCAGATGAGTTTTGGATTTACTAGAATTTAAAAACAAAGTATCTCAACATTTTGCCGCTCCATGATAGCATGCCAAGTTTCATGAATTTCAGACGAGTTTTGGATTTACTAGAATTTAATAACCAGGTATCTCAATGTTTGCGGCAAGTGACGATGGCAGCCTGTTTGAAATTCATTCCCATTTCTTGCAAGGGACCTAACCAAGGACACATATTTGATTTTTCAACCAGTTTATATACACTGGATGTAACATCCCAAATTTTCAATTTGGAATGTTATACATTAAGTCATCATGCATATCATATTTTCTCGCATTTTCCGATCCGAGGAAATTTCATGCAACTCAAGGACCCTCGGAGAGAGTTGGAGATTCCATAATTTTCATATTGGATTTCTCTCAAATTTTGGAAATAGGATCATTTGGATTTATTTATTTTATCTTCAAATATTTTTCCAATAAAAAAATTAAGAGAGGGAATAATATGACTTTCCCAAAATTTAGGAAAAATGAAGATTTAATAAATAAATCAAATTTTGGATTTTTCAGAGTTTATTTGCTTTAGGGAAAAAATGAGTATTTTAAAAATATGCATTTTGGCCCCGTATTAAAGTTCATTTTGTTCGACTCATTTTTAGGAGTCGGGGAAAATTTATTTTATTAAATTTGGGGTTCGTTTAGATTTTTATTTTATTCGTTTCTCACATGAGATTTTATTTAAAAAAGAGGACGCCATACTTCGCTTTGGGCCAAGGGCCCAGCCTGCCCAACCGCCGCCCGCCCTCCTCGCACGCTCCCGAGGAGTCCTCACGCCGCCTCGAAACCGGCTCGGCCACGCCCGCTGCCCCCCTCAAGGCACCCCCTTCCTTATATACCCCACCCCTCTCTCTCCTCCCCAACCAGCGCCGCTTCTAACCCGCAGCCTTGGCTGAGCCGCCGTGCCTTCAGCCGCCGCCCCACGTGCCCCCACGGTGCCCGCCGCCGCCTAAGCCGACCTCACGGTGCCCTTGGCGACCTCGCCGGAGGTAGCCGTCGAGCCACACACCCCCCGGTCCGGTTTTGTTTTAAAAAAACCGTTCCGGTTTTCTTTTTGTTGTTCGGTTTTTTTTGAAAACCCTAGATCGGTTTATTTATTTTTGGTTTAGTTATTTAGTGAACGTTCACCGATCCGTTCGTTTTAACGAACGCGTTCGCCGGTTAGTTTCTGTTAACGAACGTCCGTTCATTTAACCGTTCGTCGTTTTTCTTTTAAATCAGATTTAATCCGTTATTTTCCGATCTCGATTTCAGATCCAATCTTTGAATCAGTTTATTGTCTCGCTCGTTTATCGGAATCAGGTGATTCAAGCGCCTGGAGTTTCGTTTCGAAACCGCCGTTCCGGCTAATCCACTTAAACAAAGTTTTGCTACTGTAAAATTTGACCTAGTTTCAAATTGCTAGAACCGAGTCGTTTTCTTTCGATGTTTGACTTTCGTTGCTTTATTTGATTCGATTCTTTTTGCAACCAAGGTTCTTAAGTTGGACTTTCTGGTTAGATCTTTCAATTCGAGATTTACCTGTGCATTAGATGAGTACTTATTGTATGCTTGTTGTTTGTCTGCGATAGATCACCCGGAGTGCGCCGCTTGTTACTTCGAGTCTCTAGGTTTCGCGGATCATCAGCGAGGCAAGTAACACTTTGATCATACTTTCTACTACCCAGTTTTTATGCATTAGATCAATCCTCAAACACTTGCATGATTAGGATCTAATTAAATTGTGGGATGGGAAGTAGATTGAGGTAGTACCTATTACCTGTTTTACTTATGAACCTTTGGGAGTTACTTCTACGTTTGCTTATTATGCCATGCTATGCTAGTAGACGTGGATTGGGTGAGTGAATATCCATGATGTATGTGAGATTGTTAATTAATGGTTTATCTAAGGTGGCAACTTAAACACACATCCTGGGTGGATTGAGGCACCTGGTTTCTATCAGACTTGCCTGTTTTTCTTCGGACCGCCACCCGTGCTCAAAGGGATCATAAGATTATTCAAACTAGAAACTTCCGTGTGCAGCCACAAGCCATTATGGGCTCTGGCATAGTTGACTAAGTTGTGCGAACTCTTACGGGTAGGCTAGCTGATGTAGGGGATGTAGGTTGGTACGGTCTACCCACAAGTAAGGTGCTAAGCGCTTACGAAGAAGCGTGTCTCGGTCATCCGCCTCTCAAACACCATGTAGTGCGAGAAACCAAACGGAGGCGATCGAGTCTTGTGGGGAAAAGTGTGCAAACCTCTGCAGAGTGTATAACCTAATCATGATTAGCTGTGTCCCCGTTCATGGACATCTTGAGTATCTAGTACTTGAATATCATGTGAATCTCAACATGTTACCCTAATTAATATTGTTGGGTTTTTAATGAGTACCTTTAATTGGGATTGAGGATGTCATCAACCATTCTCAATGTTTAACAACCACCATGATAGTTAAACAAATTTATTCCTTTGCGATAGGAAAAAATTTGCTTTATGCAAAACTATGGAATCAGAGAGCTTTTCCACCAGCCATAAATGCATGTAGTATAGGCTTATTCCTTCATTACTCTCTATGTGTTACATTGCCAAAGATATTCCATGTGTCAATTGACCCGTTTTCAGCTGCAACTTTCATGTTGCAGATTTGTCAGACGACGAGTAAGGTGTTTTAGGTCGTGGTTCTATACTCAGTGATGCCGATGGAGTTGATGGACTCACTTATCTTCCAAGTCTTCCGCTGTTATCGTTATTAGATGGCCTTAAGCCATATTTATTGTAATAAGTCCTCTTTTGGACAAAGCTGTAATAAGTGTGTGATTGCTACTCTGTTATAAATCCTTCGAAGTACTGTGTGGTGTCAGCATTACTGATCCAGGGATGACACCTGAGCACAGAGACTTGATCCATTAGGGTCGGGTCGCTACACTGGAGAATGTGCATGTAGTTGAAATTTGAATTATGCGCATAAAATGCCTCGGAAACCCTGTTAATGTATAAAAATGTCCAAATGAATCCCGAAAAATTCCAAAATTGAATACAACACTCCTGTTGTTCTATGTTGACACTACAAATTTTTTGAAAGCAATAAGAGGAAACAGATATCGTTTCGTCCCCAAAGGTGGCACGTTCCCTACCGAAACCATAACGCATGTTGTGAGAAGCTCTGGTTTGTGAGAAGTTTATACCCAAACCTGCCCCAAATGGGTTAAAAAACTTACCACGACATGTTGATGTCGCTCCTTGATAGGATGCCAAATTTCATGAATTTAAGACGAGTTTTGGATTTACTAGAATTTAAAAGCCTGGTATGTCAATGTTTTCGGCCGAGTGACGATGGCAGGGTGTTTGAAATTCATTCCCATTTCTTGCATGGGTCCTAAGCATGCAACCAAGGACAGATATTTGATTTTTCAACCAGTTCATATGCACTGGAAAATGTGCATGTAGTTCAAATTTAAATTATGCGCATAAAATGCCTGGGAAACCCAGTTAATTTATAAAAATGTCCAAACGAACCCAAAAAATTTCATAATTGAACACAACACTCGAGTTGTTCTATGTTTGCACTAGAAAAAATTTCAAAGCAATAAGAGGCAACGGATATCGTTTCGTCCCCAAAGGTGGCACGTTCCCTATCGAAACCATCACGCTTGTTGTGAGAAGCTTATACCCAACCCTGCCCCAAATGGGACAAAAAAATTACCACGACATGTTGATGCTGCTCCATGATAGCATGCCAAGTTTCATGAATTTCAGACGAGTTTTGGATATACTAGAATTTAAAAGCTAGGCATCTCAATGTTTGTGGCCGAGTGACGGTAGAAGGGTATTTGAAATTCATTCCCATTTCTTGCATGGGACCTAAGCATGCAACCAAGGACACATATTTGATTTTTCAATTAATTTATATGCACTGGAGAATGTGCATGTAGTTCAAATTTGAATTATGCGCTTAAACTGCCTGGGAAACCCAGCTATTGTACAAAAATGTCCAAACGAACCCCGAAAAATTCCAAAATTGAACACAACACTCCCGTTGTTCTATGTTGAAATTAGAAAATTTATGAAAGCAATAAGAGGTAACGAATATCGTTTCGTCCCCAAAGGTGGCACGTTCCTACCGAAACCATCACGCTTGTTGTGAGAAGCTCTGGTTTGTGAGAAGCTTATACCCAAACCTGCCCCAAATGTGACAATTTTTTTACCACGGCATGTTGATGCCGCTCTATGATATCATGCCAAGTTTCATGAATTTTAGACAAGTTTTGGATTTACTAGAATTTAAAAGCCAGGTATCTCAATGTTTGCGGCCGAGTGACGGTGGCAGGGTGTTTAAAATTCATTCCATTTCTTGCATGGGACCTAAGCATGCAACCAAGGACACATATTTGATTTTTCAACCAGTTCATATGCACTGGAGAATGTGCATGTAGTTCAAATTTGAATTATGCGCATAAAATTCCTGGGAAACCCAGTTAACATATAAAAATGTTCAAACGAACCCCGAAAAATTCCAAAAATGAACACAACATTCCTGTTGTTCTATGTTGATAGTAGAAATTTTTTGAAAGCAATAAGAGGCAACGGATATTGTTTCGTCCCCAAAGGGGCACGTTCCCTACCGAAACCATCACGCTTGTTGTGAGAAGCTCTGGTTTGTGAGAAGCTTATACCCAAACCTGCCCCAAATGGGACAAAAAAATTACCACGGCATGTTGATGCCGCTCCATGATAGCATGCCAATTTTCATGAATTTAAGACGAGTTTTGGATTTACTAGAATTTAAAAGCCAGGTATCTCAATGTTTGCGGCCGAGTGACGATGGCAGGGTGTTTGAAATTCATTCCCATTTCTTGCATGGGACCTAAGCATGCAACCAAGGACAGATATTTGATTTTTCAACTAGTTTATATGCACTGGAGAATGTCATGTAGTTCAAATTTGAATTATGCGCATAAATTGCCAGGTAAACCCAGTTAATGTATGAAAATGTCCAAATGAACCCCGAAAAATTCCAAAATTGAACTCTACACACCTGTTGCTCTATGTTGACACTAGAAAAATTTTGAAAGCAATAAGAGGCAATGGATATCGTTTTGTCCCCAAAGGTGGCACGTTCCCTACCGAAACCATCACGCTTGTTGTGAGAAGCTTATACCCAAACCTGCCCCAAATGGGACAAAATTTTTACCACGACATGTTGATGCCGCTCCTTGATAGCATGCCTAGTTTCATGAATTTCGGACGACTTTTGGATTTACTAGAATTTAAAAGCCAGGTATCTCAAACGTTTGCGGCCGAGTGACGGTGGCGGGGTGTTTGAAATTCATTCCCATTTCTTGGATGAGACCTAAGCATGAAACCAAGGACACATATTTGATTTTTCAACCAGTTTATATGCATTGGAGAATGTGCATGTAGTTCAAATTTGAATTATGGGCATAAAATGCCTGGGAAACCCAGTTAATGTATAAAAATGTCCAAACGAACCCCGAAAAATTCCAAAATTGAACAGTACACTTCCGTTATTCTATATTTACACTAGAAAATTTTTGAAAGCAATAAGAGGTAACAGATATCGTTTCGTCCCCAAAGTTGGTACGTTCCCTACCGAAACCATCATGCTTGTTTTGAGAAGCTCTGGTTTGTGAGAAGCGTATACCCAAACCTGCCCCTAATGGGAAAAATAAAATTTACCATGGCATGTTGATGCCGCTCCATGATAGCATGCCACGTTTCATGAATTTCAGACGAATTTTGGATTTACTAGAATTTAAAAGCCAGATATCTCAACGTTTGCGGCCGAGTGACAGTGGCAGGGTGCTTGAAATTCATTCTCATTTCTTGCATGGGACCTAAGCATGCAATCAATGACACATACTTTATTTTTCAACTAGTTTATATGTAGTGGAGAATGTGCATGTAGTTCAAATTTGAATTATGCGCATAAAATGGTTGGGAAACCCAGTTAACGTATAAAAATGTTCAAACAAACCCCGAAAAAATCCAAAATTGAACACAACACTCATGTTGTTCTATGTTGACACTAGAAAATTTTTGAAAGCAATAAGAGGCAACGGATATCATTTCGTCCCCAAAGGTGGCACGTTCCCTACCAAAACCATCACACTTGTTATGAGAAGCTATGGTTTGTGAGAAGCTTATACCCAAACCTGCCCCAAATGGGACAAAAAATTTACCACGGCATGTTGATGCCGCTCCATGATAGCATGCCAAGTTTCATGAATTTAAGACGAGTTTTGGATTTACTAGAATTTAAAAGCCAGGTATCTCAATGTTTGCGGCCGAGTGACGATGGCAGGGTGTTTGAAATTCATTCCCATTTCCTGCATGGGACCTAAGCATGCAACCAAGGACATATATTTGATTTTTCAACTAGTTTATATGCACTGGAGAATGTGCATGTAGCTCAAATTTAAATTATGCGCATAAAATGCAAGGGAAACCCAGTTAATGTATAAAAATGTCCAAACAAACCCCAAAAAATTCCAAACTTTGACTCTACACACCTGTCGTTCTATGTTCACACTAGAAAAAATTTGAAAGCAATAAGAGGCAACGGATATCGTTTCATCCCCAAAGGTGGCACGTTCCCTACGAAAACCATCACGCTTGTTGTGAGAAGCTCTGGTTTGTGAGAAGCTTATACCCAGACCTGCCCCAAATGGGACAAAATAATTACCATGGCATGTTGATGCCACTCCATGATAGCATGCTTAGTTTCATGAATTTTAGACGAGTTTTGGATTTACTAGAATTTAAAAGCCAGGTATCTCAATGTTTGCGGCCGAGTGACGATGGCAGATTGTTTGAAATTCATTCCCAATTCTTGCATGGGACCTAAGCATGCAACCAAGGACACATATTTGATTTTTCAACCAGTTTATATGCAGTGGAGAATGTGCATGTAGTTCAAATTTGAATTATGCGCATAAAATGCCTGGGAAACCCAATTAATGTATAAATATGTCCAAATGAAACCCGAAAAATTCCAAAATTGAACACAACACTCCTGTTGTTCTATGTTGACACCAGAAAAATTATGAAAGCAATAGGAGGTAACAGACATCATTTCATCCCCAAAGGCGGCATGTTCCCTACCTAAACCATCACGCTTGTTGTGATAAGCTCTGGTTTATGAGAAGCATATCCCCAAACCTGCCCCAAATGGGACAAAAAATTTACCACGGCATGTTGATGCCGCTCCATGATAGCTTGCCTAATTTCATGAATTTCAGAAGAGTTTTCGATTACTAGTATTTAAAAGCCAGGTATCTCAATGTTTGCGACCGAGTGACGGTGGCAGGGTGTTTGAAATTCATTCCCATTTCTTGCATGGGACCTAAGCATGCAACCAAGGACACATATTTGATTTTTCAACCAGTTTATATGCAGTGGAGAATATGCATGTAGTTCAAATTTGAATTATGCGCATAAAATGCATGGGAAATCCAGATAATGTATAAAAATGTCCAAACGAACCCCAAAAAATTCCAAAATTGAACACAACAGTCCTGTTGTTCTATGTTGACACTAGAAAAATTATGAAAGCAATAGGAGGTAACGGATATCGTTTCGTCCCCAAAGGTGGCACGTTCCCTACCGAAACCATAATGCCTATTGTGTGAAGCTCTGGTTTGTGAGAAGATTATACCCAAACCTGCCTCAAATGGGTCAAAAAATTTACCACGACATGTTGATGTCGCTCCATGATAGCATGCCAAGTTTCATGAATTTCAGACGAGTTTTGGATTTACTAGAATTTAAAAGCTAGGTATCTCAATGTTTGTAGCCGAGTGACGGTGGCAGGGTGTTTGAAATTCATTCCATTTCTTGCATGGGACCTAAGCATGCAACCAAGGAAACATATTTGATTTTTCGACCAGTTTATATGCACTGGAGAATGTGCATGTACTTCATATTTGAATTATGCGCATAAAATTCCTGGGAAACCCAGTTAATGTACAAAAATGTCCAAAGGAACCACAAAAAATTCCAAAATTGAACACAACACACCTGTTGTTCTATGTTGGCACTAGAAAAATTTTGAAAGCAATAAGAGGCAATGGATATAGTTTCGTCCCCAAAGGTCGCACGTTCCCTACCGAAACCATCACGCTTGTTGTGAGAAGCTCTGCTTTGTGAGAAGCTTATACCGAAAGCTGCCCCAAATTGGACAAAAAATTTACCACGACATGTTGATGCCGCTCCATGATAGCATGCCAAGTTTCGTGAATTTCAGACGAGTTTTGGATTTACTTGAATTTAAAAACCAGGTATGTCAATGTTTGCGGCGAGTGACGGTGGCAGGGTGTTTGAAATTCATTCCCATTTCTTGCATGGGACCTAAGCATGCAACCAAGGACACATATTTGATTTTTCAACCAGTTTATATGCAGTGGAGAATGTGCATGTAGTTCAAATTTGAATTATGCGCATAAAATGCCTGGGAAACCCACTTAACGTATAAAAACGTCCAAACGAACCCCGAAAAATTCCAAAATTGAACACAACACACCTGTTGTTCTATGTTGACACTAGGAAAATGTAGCGACCTGACCCAAAATCGGTCAAGTCTCTGTGTCTGTACCATCCCAAGATCATGCTGGCACACACAGTACATTGATGAAATAATCAAAGTTCAATCACACCTGAATTTATTACACGATTCTCATATCGAGTCTTTATTACAATAGAATAAATTCGGCCAAAGGCCAACTCATGAGAAATAAACTAAGTAAAGCTGCGGAAGCGTAGAAGAATAGCGAGTCCATCCGACTCCAAAGGGCAATCGCCAAGCGCGGATCGTAGCCTCACTCCTGATCGGAATAATCCTCTGCAACATAAGACGTTGCAGCCGTGTAGGTCAGCATTTTGAATATGCTGGCAAGTCATGAAGAGAGAACAATAAAATATTACTATTACTATATGCAATTTGGTTGTGGGGCTCTAAGTTTCATCATTTTGCGAAAAGCCGCTTTTCCCTACTACAAAGGACTTGCTTGCAAATACTACAAAATTGTTGGTAGTTATCGAGATGGTTCCGCCAACCAATGTCTCATTCCCAAATTATTAAGTCATAACCCCTCAATTAAATTATTAATTTCAGTGTTGAGATTTCCAAATACTTCCAAGTCCCAGAGGCTCAAATTGTCCGTAACCGGGGACACGGCTAATCGATTAGATCTTTTCTCTGCAGAGGTTTGCGCACTTTACCCGCAAGAATCATTCCCTCCTTTTAAGTCTTCGCACTTCAGAGTGTTTGAAGACGGGACGAACGAAACAGGGTCTTAGAAGAGTTCCTCTGGGCCCTTGCCGGTGCCCATCCAATCCTACCGTTCTTCTACATCTCGTAGCACCGTCCGGCCGTAGTCACACCTAGGGTCGACCAAGCCGAGCCCATAATGGCTTTGCGGCTGCATGTAAGCTTCCGGTCAATGGGGTATACATCCATCTCTTCGTGGCTGGGTGAAGCTTTCCGCAAGATGTCATGGCGCTTCTCCATGCATCCCGCCAACCACTGGGTTCTCCAGGTGCCCGTCAACCGTCCTCCACCCAGAGTGAATTTCAAGTCCATCTTGATCTTGAAGTCATGGGGTTGTCATCATCTTTAAGACTCTCACATCTCCCTTATGAATTCACTCAACCAACCCCGTCTACGAAAGCATAGCAAAGATAAACTACTTCGTCCCGGTCATGGTAACAAGGAATTGGTTCATCCTACCTCATGATACTACTCAAGAACATAACTTCAAAATTTCACCTCTTGCATGCATGGTGGGGAGGTAATTCTAATGCAATAAAAATCATAGGTATTGTAAAGAAACATGATCAATGACTTGCCTTGTTGACGATCTTCGTAAGCTAGGGACTCGTGGTAGCAAGCTTCGCACTCCGGAAATTCTACCGAGGCAAACAATAACCACAATAAGCATACAACGTATGATCACTTACATAACAGCATAGTAATATGAAACACACAAAACAAACGAATCAAAACCCCAAGGAAAACTCAAAGAAAAACCAAATCAAAGTTTTCCTACTCCAAGCAACAACTAAAAATAGTTTTACATAACAAAATTTTTCTTAACAGAACCTAAGCATGGGTTTATGCTACCTAACAGAAAAGGATTCATCAAGCAACTAGGAGCAAAAAGAATCACTTTAAAATCTATTATAAAACTCCTATTAGGCCTAAAGCAAATTCTAGTAGGAAAAATAAAATAAAAGTTTTATTTATTATAAATAAAAGTTCATGCTCTAAAGTGACAGAAACTAACCTAGAATAATCTATCACATATGAAAAATAAATTAATTTTCTAACTAAAACAATAGGAAAAACAGTAGCTAGTTAATTAATAAAGAATAAAATGATTCTGATTAAAACTATTTTTTATTAATCCTAAAATGCCCAAATAAATTCCTACGGTTAGGTGATGTCAAAACAAAGTTGTGACAAAAAGAATCATTAAAAATAATATTCTTAACTCATTTTATAACAGATTTACTATTCTGTCTAAATCTAAAATAAAGCAATTTTAAATAATTTTAACATGGCTAATTATATTTTCTACAGAAACTATAAGAAATTTTCAAACCAACAAAAAAAGAATCACTTAAAAATATTAAGTAGATTAAAAGATATGAATTTTTCAAATCTGAAACTATTCTGTTAAAACAGAAAACGAAAATAAAAGAAAAACGGGCTAATGGGCCTATCTAACGCTTCGGCGTAATATAACTAAAACGGGCCTAGGGTTTAAACGAATCGGCCGGTTCAACTAAAAACCCTAACTAAAAATAAACCGGAACTAACCGGGATAAAACCGGTCTATTTTAAATAACATACCCCTTCGGGGGGGATCTAATCTAAACCGTTGGGTTTAGATCCAACGGCGGCGAGGTGTCCGTGACGCATCGAGGCGGCGACGGCGACGGGCGGCTCGGGCGGCGTAGTGCTCCGCGACTCCGGTGGTCGGGGCGTCGGCGGGTCTCTTCCCGGTGCGGACGGGCGAGGGGGTGGGTTTGGTGGAGTCGGGCGAGCTCGGGGGTGACCGGGGCGAGCTCGGGGTGGCTAATGGCGCGGCGGCGGTGCGGTGCTCCGGCGAGCGATTGCGGCGAGAGAGAGGGGTCGGGCGAGGGGGAAAACGGGGGAACGGGTCGAGGGGGGAGTATATATAGGGGGGGCCTCGACTTGGGCAAGGGGCGGATCGGGAGGCGATCCCGGATCCTTCGGATTCCGCGTGGCGACGCGGTGGCGCTGCGGGTTGGCGTGGGCGAGGGGAAAGGGAGAGGTGGGTCCGGGGTGTCGGTGAGAGAGGGAGGGGGGCGTCGGCTCGGCCGACCGAGGCGGAAGGGGTTCGGCGCGGGCGCTGGGTCGGTCGGCTCGCTCACAGGTGGCTGGTTGGCTGCCCATTGGCCGGGCCGGGCTCAAGGCCGGGTCACGCCGCTACTGGCCGGGCCGGTTGACTGGCCGGGCGCTTGGGTCTTCCTTTTCCTTTTTTTTTTGAATTAAAGAGAGAGAGAGAAAATATATTAAATATATATATTTTATATATGACATATATATATCAAAATGATCAGGGGAATATTCCCTACAATTTGAACATTTTTTCCAGGGGCAAAATCCAAACTTTATAAAAATCATTTTTTTCCAAAATTCCCAAATAAAATTCAAATTTGAATTCAAACTTTTTGGCAATGTTTTTCCTCTGATATTTTTGGAGTGTCATGTCTACTCCTCTCATACTTTTTCTCAAGTATTTATCAGGCATAGTTTTTGAAATGATTTCCATTTGCCAAAATTTGAATTCAAATGCCAACAAGTCCAAAACTTCATAAACTTCAAATGCCACTCAAATTCAAACAGAATGCATAGATGCTTAGCTATAATTGTAAAACATTCCAAATAGGAAATTTGGGATGTTACAAACCTACCAACATAAAGATGAATATCGCCCTCGAGATTCGGGTTGGCTAGCAAACAAAAGTGCGGGTGGTCTCGAAGGAGGTCTTCTTGGCGCTCCCTGTGGCTTCCTCTTCGGAGTGATGACTCCACAGCACCTTGCAAAACTTGATGATCTTGCTGCGGGTGACTTTGTTCGCAGTCTCGAGAATTCAGACGGGTTTCTCCTTATAAGTCAGATCACTGTCGAGCTGTATGGCCTCTAGGGGCATTGTGTCTCTCAACGGAATATCAGCCATGTCGGCATGACACTTCTTCAGCCGAGAAACATGGAAGACATCATGAACTCCGGACAATCCTTCCGGTAATTCCAACTTGTAAGCAACTTCTCCACGACGTTCGAGGATTTTGTAGGGGCCAATGAATCGGGTGCTAACTTTCCTTTGACACGAACCTCTTGATTCCACGAAGTGGGGACACACGAAGATATGCTCGGTCTCCCGCTTCGTAAGTTACTTCCTTGCGTTTACTGTCGGCATAACTCTTCTGTCTCGACTGGGCTATCTTGAGTCTATCCCGAATCAGCTTGACTTTCTCTTCGGAATCTCTGATAAGATCGGGACCGAAAAGTTTTCGATCTCCAACACCATCCACAACAATGGTGTTCTGCACCTCCTTCCGTATAGAGCTTCGAAAGGGGCCATCTTCGCATCATCTGATAACTGTTGTTGTATGAGAACTCATGCGTCGTCAAATTATCATCCCATCTAGACCGATAGTCTAGCGCACACGCTCTCAACATGTCCTCCAGAATCTGGTTGACTCTCTCGGTCTGTCCATCTGTCTTCGGATGAAAAGTTGTTCTGCACTCCAGCCTCGTACCCAAAGTTTCATGCAACTGATTCCAAAACTTTGAGGTAAATTGTGTTCCTCTATCTGACACGATACTCCTTGGAACTCCATGCGGACATACGATCCTGGTCATGTATATCTTGGCTAACTTAGCGCTGGTATAGGTAGTCTTCACGGGATGAAATGAGCTACCTTGGTCAAACGATCAACCACTACCCGGATGGAATCATAACCTGAACGGGTCCCGGTAATCCTGTGATAAAATCCATTCCAAGTTTTTCCCATTTCCAATCGAATCGGCAAAGGTTGAAGTAACCTGCTGGCTTCGATGTTCTGCCTTTACTCGTTGACAAACATCGACATCGCTACGTACTCGGCAATATCCTTCTTCATACCTGTCCACCGTAAACTTTCCTCCAAATCCGGTACATCTTGGTGTTACCGGGTGAATCGAGTACGGTGAATCATGAGCCTCCTGAAGAATTAGCTTCCGAGTTCAGGATCATTGGGCACATAAATACGGTCCTCGTACCATATAGCTCCGTATTCATCCTTACGAAACCCTTTAGCTTTTCCTTCATTCATCCTTTTCTTTATCTCATCAATTTCCTTGTCCGACTTATGGGCTTCACGAATCCTTTCGGCCAAAGTGGACTGAACTTCCAGAGTTGCAACATATCCTCTCGGAACTATCTCCAGTCGGAGATCTCTGAGGTCATCGACTAACTCCTGGGGTAATCCTCCTGCTATAAGAGTATTCACATAACTCTTACGGCTCAAAGCATCTGCTACAACATTAGCTTTCCCTGGGTGATAATGCAATCTCATGTCATAGTCCTTTATTAACTCTAGCCATCTCCTCTGCCTGAGGTTCAACTCTTTCTGCGTGAAAATGTACTTCAAGCTCTTATGATCTGTGTAAACATCACAACTATTTCCGATAAGAAAATGTCTCCAGGTCTTGAGTGCATGCACTACGGCTGCTAACTCCAAATCATGTGTGGCGTAATTCATCTCGTGAGGTCGTAGCTGTCTGGAGGTATAAGCTACAACTTTTCCTTCCTGCATGAGTACTCCTCCGAGTCCCAGACGAGAAGCGTCACAATATACCTGGTAATCCTTGTGTATGTCCGGCAAAATCAGTACTGGGGCTGTAACCAAACGTTTCTTCAATTCCTGAAAACCGGCTTCACAATCCTCGGTCCAAATGTACTTGGCTTCCTTCTTCAACAGCTCAGTCATGGGCTTGGCAATCTTCGAGAAATTCTCAATAAACCTCTGATAATATCCTGCGAGTCCGAGAAAACTGCGGATCTCCTTGGTGAGGTGGGTGATCGCCAATCGATGGGGATACAACCTTGGTGGGGTCAATCGCTATTCCTTCTCCTGAAATAACATGTCCGAGGAATCCGACTTCCTTCACCAAAATTCACATTTGCTGAACTTGGCATACAATCGATGTTCTCGGAGTTTCTCCGTAACTAGACGCAAATGTTCCTTATGCTCTTCCTCGCTCTTGGAGAAAATCAGTATATCATCGATGAACACCACGACAAACTTGTCCAGATATTCCATAAATACCTTGTTCATCAAATTCATGAAGTATGCAGGGCATTAGTCAATCCAAATGACATGACGGTATACTCATATAAACCATACCGTGGGGAATGCTGTTTTGGGTATATCCTTTTCACGGATCTTCAATCGATGATACCACGATAGAAGATCGATCTTGGAGAATACCTTGGCTCCAACTAGCTGATCAAATAGATCATTAATCATCGGCAGAGGGTACTTGTTCTTGATGGTCACGTCGTTCAACGAACGATAATCCACAACCATTCTCAAGGTTCCATCCTTCTTTTCTACCAAAAGAACTGGGGCTCCCCAAGGTGATGAGCTTGGCCGAATATATCCTTTCTCCAATAGCTCATTAATTTGATTCTTGATCTCCTTCAGATCGTTCGGTGGCATCCGATAGGGTCTCTTGGATATTGGGGCTGTGCCGGGCAATAACTCAATCAGAAATTCAATGTCTCTGTCTGGTGGCATTCTGGTAATTCCTCCGAAACACATCGGGAAAATCTTGCACTCGGCACTTCCTCCTGAACAACTCCCGTGAGGGAATTCACCGATTCTTCATCCGCTATGTCCGGATACATACTTGATCCTCTTACGCTTTCCGGGGTGGTGAGCGAGAATCGACTTCTTGAGCACGATCTATGTTTCCTTCAAACTTCGTCAACCAATCCATGCCTAGGATTACATCCAAGGTCTGGGTTTCCAATACTATGAGGTCTGCGGGAAATTTATGGTTCCCGATGTTGAGGGTTGCATGACAGCCTAAGCCTGCCACCATCTCTCCTCCTGCGGAACTGACGCGAAGGGGGCTTCTAAGGGTTTTAGTGGGCAACCAGTACTTTTCCACAACTACCCTTGATATGAATGAATGCGTTGCACTAGAATCAAAGAGTACCAATACTGAACGTGAATTCAATAAAAACTTACCAACCACGATTGTTCCGCTGATCATAGACGTCCTCCACGTCAATGTGGTTCATCTGTGCACGAGGGAAAGGGTTGGGCTTCTTCGCTGAGCTTCCATTGCCATTTCCATTCCCCTGCTTGGCCTCCGGGCAGTCGGTGGCATAGTGCCCTGTTTTCTGGCACTTGAAACAGGTGATGTGACTCAGATCTTTCTGAGTCGGGGCAGGACGATGCTGGTTGCCATTGCCGTTTCCATTGCCATTGCCATTGCCTGACTTGTTGTCCTAGTTGCGGTTGTTCCCATTTCCTCCATGGTTATGACCTCCATGGTTGTGATGAGTATGCCCTCCTGAGTATGGGGCATAACGGGGCTTCTGCTGAGCTCCAGAGTTGTACTTCCCCTGGCCATACTTCCGCTTGCGGCTATCAATCTGCTGCTGCTTGCCTTCAAGTATGGTGGCCTTGTCTACCAGCTCACGGTAGTTGGTGAAGGTAGCCACCATTAGCTGCATTCCCATTTCGTCATTGAGTCCCTCGAGAAACTTTTCCTGCTTTTGCGGCATCTGTGGCCACATCATCCGGCATAGCGAGCTAACTTGTCGAACTCATCCACGTATCGCCCCACAAGACGGTTCCCCTGGCGTAAGTTGCGGAACTCACGCTTCTTGAGACTCATGGCTCCAATGAAACATGAGCGGTGCGGAAAGCTTCTTGGGAACTGATCCCACGTGATGGTGCCGATGGGATAAGTGGCGGTGTAGTTCTCCCACCAAGAAGCTGCAGGTCCATCAAGTTGATGTGCGGCAAAGCGCACCTTCTCTGCATCAGTGCATCCAACAGTGACTAACTCTCTTCCGACCTTGCGGAGCCAATCATCGGCCACAATCGGTTCAGTGCTACTAGAGAACACTAGCGGATTCAGCCTTAAGAAGCGGGTCAAGTTGTCAACAGGGGGTGGTGGCGGTGGATTGTTGTTGTTGTTGTTGTTCTGGTTCTGGATGAGCATCTGCATGAGGGCATTCTGCTGGATCAGCTGGGTGAGCTCCGCGGAAAGTTGAAACCGGGTCACGTCTCGGAGGCATCTGGTGTTTTGGAGTGGATGAGAAAATTAGAATAGAACAATGTTCTAATGAGAAAATATCACTACCCATATGAATGCACAATCATAATCACACCAATCATTTATTCATTCCACTCAAACATGGTTCAATCTCGATTACAAAATATCTCACGACTAATCGAAAATAACGGCCTAACTGATCGACGGAAAAATAAAATAACATGGCGGTCGACTAAATGTCTTCATCAATAATCCCTGCGTCCTCTGGTGCGGCGTCCTCCGGTGGGGCGTCCTCTGATGCGGCGCCTCCTCTTGCGGCTTTCTTCGGTGGAACTCCCTTCATAATCCTGATCATTGCTCACGAGAGGTCCGTCATCTCCACTCGGAAAAAGGTCCTCTCCCAAGTCCATCTTTTCCTCTAACGCGGCAACCTTCATTTTCAGGTCGTCGACTCTCTCCATGAAGTCTGCAATTTCTTCCTCATGGTCAAGGAAGTCTGCGTGTGCCTTCTCTTCCAGCCCAGCCACGGAACAACAACCTCCCTGTGGTACCTTGGCGTTCACGGGCGAAGTCTGGATCTCCCGTTTCTGAGGAGACACTCCAAGTCTTGGACATATGAGAGAATGGAGTCGTCTTTCACGGCACGGATGATATCTCCATTCCTTGCTCTGCGAGAAACCATGGCGAGGTCTCGATGGATCGAGCTCGGCCATGTACTCTTCTCGGAGATGTCCAAGTGCACGATAAATCGCCATGTCTCTTCCGAGGATCCAGCTTGAAGTCGGTAAACTCAAAGTCAATAGGCTCATATGTCCTCCGAAGGTTCTCCTCGAATGTGCACCTCGATCCTCAGAAGCGGGTATCCGTCGGAAGTGCATTGGTAGGCTTCCCGGTGATCGAGGGCAGAGCAATCTTCAGCTTCTTCACGATCTGGACCAGCTTCCTGCCGAAGGGCATCGTCTCATCTGGCTGGCAAAACTCCGGTAGCAAAACTGGGGTGAACTCGGCGGCCATCTAAAATGTTGAAAATCGGAGAGAAGTCAGAAATGAACAGGGGAGAATTACGGAATGATAAGGACATAAAATAAATAGTCTCTTCCTATGGCTTTCCGATCCTAGGGGTTACGTCCTACGGTCAACGTGTGCTCGATACCATCTCTCAGAGCGACTGACCCAAAATCGGTCAAGTCTCCGTATGCATACCATCCCAAGATCATGCTTTGGCACACACAAGTACATTGATGAAATAATCAAAGTTCAATCACACCTGAATTTATTACACGATTCTCATATCGAGTCTTTATTACAATAGAATAAATTCGCCAAGGCCAACTCATGAGAAATAAACTAAGTAAAGCTGCGAAGCGTGAGAAGAATAGCGAGTCCATCCGACTCCAAAGGGCAATCGCCAAGCCGGATCGTAGCCTCACTCCTGATCGGAATAATCCTCTGCAACATAAGACGTTGCAGCCGTGTAGGTCAGCATTTTGAATATGCTGGAAAGTCATGAAGAGAGAACAATAAAATATTACTGTTACTATATGCAATTTGGTTGTGGGGCTCTAAGTTTCATCATTTTGCGAAAAGCCAGTTTTTCCCTACTACAGTGGACTTGCTTGCAAATACTACAAAATTGTTGGTAGTTATTGAGATGGTTCCGCCAACCAATGTCTCATTCCCAAATTATTAAGTCATAACCCTCAATTAAATTATTAATTTCAGTGTTGAGATTTCGAATACTTCCAAGTTCCAGAGGCTCAAATTGTCCGTAATCGGGACACGGCTAATCGATTAGATTTTTCTCTGCAGAGGTTTGCGCACTTTACCCGCAAGAATCGTTCCCTCCTTTTAAGTCTTCGCGCACTTCAGAGTGTTTGAAGACGGGACGAACGTAAACAGGGTCTTCCGAAGAGTTCCTTCCGGGCCACCGCCGGTGCCCATCCAATCCTACCGTTCTTCTACATCTCGTAGCACCGTCCGCCAGAGTCACACCTAGGGTCGACCAAGCCGAGCCCATAATGGCTTGCGGCTGCCTGTAAGCTTCCGTCAATGGAGTATACATCCGCCTCTTCGTGGCTGGGTGAAGCTTTCGCAAGATGTCATGGCGCTTCTCCATGCATCCCGGCCAACCACCGGGTTCTCCAGGTGCCCACAACCGTCCTCCACCCAAAGAGTGAATTTCAAGTCCATCTTGATCTTGAAGTCATGGGGTTGTCATCATCTTTAAGACTCTCACATCTCCCTTATGAATTCACTCAACCAACCCCGCTCTACGAGCATAGCAAAATAAACTACTTCGTCCGGGTCATGGTAACAAGGGGAATTGGTTCATCCTACCTCATGATACTACTCAAGAACATAACTTCAAAATTTCACCCATCGCATGCATGGTGGGGAGGTAATTCTAATGCAATAAAAATCATAGGTATTGTAAAGAAACATGATCAATGACTTGCCTTGTCGACGATCTTCGTAAGCTAGGGACTCGTGGTAGCAAGCTTCGCACTCCGGAAATTCTACCGAGGCAAACAATAACCACAATAAGCATACAACATATGATCACTTACATAACAGCATAGTATTATGAAACACACAAAACAAACGAATCAAAACCCAAAGGAAAACTCAAAGAAAAACCAAATCAAAGTTTTCCTACTCCAAGCAACAACTAAAAATAGTTTTACATAACAAAATTTTTCTTAACAGAACCTAAGCATGGGTTTATGCTACCTAACAGAAAAGGATTCATCAAGCAACTAGGAGCAAAAAGAATCACTTTAAAATCTATTATAAAACTCCTATTAGGCCTAAAGCAAATTCTAGTAGGAAAAATAAAATAAAAGTTTTATTTATTATAAATAAAAGTTCATGCTCTAAAGTGACAGAAACTAACCTAGAATAATCTATCACATATGAAAAATAAATTTATTTGCTAACTAAAACAATAGGAAAACAGTAGCTAGTTAATTAATTAAGAATAACATGATTCTGATTAAAACTATTTTTATTAATCCTAAAATGCCCAAATAAATTCCTACGGTTAGGTGATGTCAAAACAAAGTTGTGACAAAAGAATCATTAAAAAATAATATTCTTAACTCATTTTATAACAGATTTACTATTCTGTCTAAATCTAAAATAAAGCAATTTTAAATAATTTTAACATGGCTAATTATATTTTCTACAGAAACTATAAGAAATTTGCAAACCAACAAAAAACGAATAACTTAAAAATATTAAGTAGATTAAAAGATATGAATTTTTCAAATCTGAAACTATTCTGTTAAAACAGAAAACGAAAATAAAAGAAAAACGGGCTAATGGGCCTATCTAACGCTTCGGCGTAATATAACTAAAACGGGCCTAGGGTTTAAACGAATCGGACGGTTCAACTAAAAACCCTATCTAAAAATAAACCGGAACTAACCGGGATAAAATCGGTCTATTTTAAATAACATACCCCTTCGGGGGGATCTAATCTAAACCGTTGGGTTTAGATCCAACGGCGGCGAGGTGTCCGCGACGCATCGAGGCGGCGACGGCGACGGCGGCTCAGCGGCGAAAGTGCTCCGCGACTCGGTGGTCGGGGCGTCGGGGACCTCCGGCGGTGCGGACGGGCGAGGGGTGGGTTTGGTGGAGTCGGGCGAGCTCGGGGTGACCGGGCGAGCCTGGTGGCTAATGGCCATGGGCGGCGGTGCTCCGGGGAGCGAGTGCGGCGAGAGAGAGGGGTCGGGCGAGGGGAAAACGGGGAACGGGTCGAGGGGGAGTATATAGGGGGCCTCGACTTGGGCAAGGGGCGGATCGGGAGGCGATCCCGGATCCTTCGGGATTCGGCGGCGGCGACGCAGTGCGCTGGTTGGCGTGGCGAGGAAAGGAGAGGTGGGTCCGGGGTGTCGGTGAGAGAGGAGGGGGGCGCTCGGGTGACCGAGGCGGAAGGGGTTCGGCGCGGGCGCTGGGTCGGTCGGCTCGGCCCGCTGGTGGCTGGTTGGCCTGGCCCGTTGGCTGGGCCGCCTCGGCGCTGGCTAGGCCGGTTGGCCTGGCTGGCGCCTGGGTCTTCCTTTTCCTTTTTTTTTGAATTAAAGAGAGAGAGATAAAATATATTAAATATATATATTTTATATATGACATATATATATATCAAAATGATCAGGGGAATATTCCCTACAATTTGAACATTTTTTCCAGGGGCAAAATCCAAACTTTATAAAAATCATTTTTTTCCAAAATTCCCAAATAAAATTCAAATTTGAATTCAAACTTTTGGCAATGTTTTTCCTCTGATATTTTTGGAGTGTCATGTCTAGTCCTCTCATACTTTTTCTCAAGTATTTATCGTGCATAGTTTTTAAATGATTTCCATTTGCCAAAATTTGAATTCAAATGCCAACAAGTCCAAAACTTCAGAAACTTCAAATGCCACTCAAATTCAAACAGAATGCATAGATGCTTAGCTATAATTGTAAAACATTCCAAATAGGAAATTTGGGATGTTACAAAAATATGAAAGCAATAGGAGGTAACGGATATCGTTTCGTCCCCAAAGGTGGCACGTTCCCTACCTAAACCATCACACTTGTTGTGAGAAGCTGTGGTTTATGAGAAGCATATCCCCAAACCTGCCCCAAATGAGACAAAAAATTTACCACGGCTTGTTGATGACGCTCCATGATAGCATGCCTAGTTTCATGAATTTCAGACGAGTTTTGGATTTACTAGAATTTAAAAGCCAGGTATCTCAATGTTTGTGGCCGAGTGACGGTGGTAGGGTGTTTGAAATTCATTCCCATTTCTTGCATGGGACCTAAGCATGCAACCGAGGACACATATTTGATTTTTTAACCAGTTTATATGCAGTGGAGAATGTGCATGTAGTTCAAATTTGAATTATGCGCATAAAATGCCTGGGAAACCCAGTTAATGTATAAAAATGTCTAAACGAACCCCAAAAAATTCCAAAATTGAACACACCACTCCTGTTGTTCTATGTTGACACTAGAAAAATTATGAAAGCAATAGGAGGTAACGGATATCATTTCGTCCCCAAAGGTGGCACGTTCCCTACCGAAACCATAACGCCTGTTGTGAGAAGCTCTAGTTTGTGAGAAGCTTATACCCAAACCTGCCCCAAATGGATCAAAAAATTTACCACTGCATGTTGATGCCGCTCCATGATAGCATGCCAAGTTTCATGAATTTCAAATGAGTTTTTGATTTACTAGAATTTGAAAATGAGGTATCTCAATGTTTGTGCCGAGTGACGGTGGCAGGATGTGTGACATTCATTCCCATTTCTTGCATGGGATCTAAGCATGCAACCGAGTACACAGGTTAGATTTTTCAACCCGTTTATATGCACTGGAGCATGTGCTTGTAGTTCAAATTAGAATTATGCACCTGAGATGCTGACAAAACTAAGTTAATGTATAAAAACGTCTAAACGAACTCTGAATGATTCCAATTTTTTTGACAAGACACCTATAGTTGCATGTTCACTGCAGATAAGAGTTCTGGCAATTCAAACACTATCCTTTGTAGTTGTGCCCCATTACGTAATTCAAATTAAGACGATAAATCAAGTAGATCGCACATAGTTTATTATCACCAATCGTGTGAGATGCAGCACAAAATATCTTGGAGCATCGTCGGTGTATAGTACGCCTATGGCTTACGTGAGAAGGTGCGTCAGCTACAGTCCATAGCCATCGTGTCAAGCACACTAGCTCACTCCCCAAATATCATTTCACTATTCATTCATCACCGGTGAAAGATGGGGATGTGGACCCACGTCATGAGGGAAACTTCGGTGGCCCACTCCGGCGAGAGCGCGGCCGCAGCCGCCAGGCGTGTGCTAACAAGCTTCATGAGGGCGACCCCAGTCTGCGTCTGGGTGGCCAAGAAGGCCCAAACGATCGTTGTTGCTTCTCAGGCGGCGGCGGCGGCGGCATCTGCCTTGGGGATAGCAACTGGCGAGAGCGGCACAGAAGTTGTCCGTTCCGCAGCGGCGGCCTTAGCCCTGATGGAGGCCGCCCACTACCATGTTGAGGCCATCCATGCCCAGCTCGTGGCAGTCATTGCATAAATCAAACGAAGCTTCTCCAACAACGGTCGGCAACCCATGGCCGAAGAGTTGGCAATCGTCGAGAGAGTTCGAGCAGCCGTCCGTTCCTGCGTGGCATACCTTGCCATGACGGAGCTCGACAGAGCCCAGATCACGACCGCCCACGCCCATCTCGTGGCAGCCTATACCAAAGATATGGCGGACGCGGATGGCGAGATGCTTGCCGAGTATGGTGCAGTTGATGCCATGGAGCCCCTTCCCGAGGATATCATCGGGCGCGAGCTGGACATGGAGGCGGCGGCGGAGATCGACGAGCACCAGCCGTAGTAGTACTCTTTGTTTTGTTTAATTAAGAGCGCCGGCCTTTAATTTGTTAGAGTAATGTTTAGGTCAGGTAGCTCTAGTTAATTGCTGAACTTGCTCGATTAAGAAGTGTGGGTGTGCTGTAGTCTCCTTTGTGTACCCAGATTATGCAATGACGTTGATGACCCCTGTAACCAGGGAAATTCGAACCAAAATTTTTGATGTTCAAACTCAACACACACGGGTTAAGCTATCTGAATCATTTGTGATGTTCACATATCGTACACAGTTCTGAATAAGGGACCGTGTCTGATGTCACTTTGCGTGCCAGTTTTTTCACTGAAGCGATTCCAAATTTTTGCCTTCCACGGAAATATCTACCTCCCCGCCCCCTCACCCTTACCAAAATCCACATTTCCCCTATTTCTGCCTCCCTTTCCAAGTTGAAACCTTCACTCCTTGCTTGCAGCGCCGCCTCCTCGCCGACAACCCTCCTCCATGCTGCTCGGCCTCGCCTATCCAGGCAGGTAATCCACACCCATCCTCCATCCTCCTTCTCCTTCCACATCCCACATGCCCCGACCGCCTACGCGACACCTTCTACCCAAATCACAGACCCCTCCACCAAATAAGCGCCGCCCTAAGCCATGGTGCGCGCAGTATAGCAAGGATCCCAAGGACCATTTGGCAGCGGAGAAGCAAATCGCGGCCGCACACGCAGATGAGGTCATGATGGCTGTCATTCGTGTCAACCCCCAGATCTTGGAGGAGCACCTCGCCTTCGAGGCCACCGTCGACGCCTCGCATGCGGACGACGCGACGCAGTTGGCTGTTTGGTTCAATTCTGCAATGCGATGTTCAATTGTTGTGGGTGCATTCTGTTATTGTATACCATGTGATAAATAAATCGAATTTGGTTGTACTAAATACATGAGAAAAAAATACAATTGCTATATTTCCATGTTGTTAAGCATGCTTGGTTTGGTTAACTGTCTGATCTTTTATTAGGAGTATGTTATATTGTGCAATGTGGTGCTCAGTTAACGTTTGGTTAATTTGTTGTGGTGTTTAGTTAACTATTTTGTTTGGTTCAATTCTGCCATGCTATGTTCAATAGTAGTGGGTGCATTCTGTTATTTTATACCATGTGAGGAATAAATTGAATCTGGCTGTAGTAAATACATGAGAAAAAAATTGCTATATTTCCTAGTTGTTAAGCATGCTTGGTTTGGTTAACTGCCTGATCTTCTATTAGGAGTATGTTATATTGTGCAATGTGGTGCTCAGTTAATGTTTGGTCATTTGTTGTTGTGTTGAGCTAACTGCTTGGTTCAATTCTACACTGCGATGTCATATTGTCGTGGGTAGAATTTTGTATTGTTGTGCATGTGAGGAATAAATCAAATTTGGTTGCACTTAATACATGAGAAACATATACAAGCGCTATATTTCCTAGTTCTTAATCATGCTTGGTTTAGATAAATGGGTTTTCCATGTGGCTTGACATAATCTGATGAATCTGCAATGTGCTTATTTTTCATCAACATATTTTACTGATAGCGTGTGAACCCTTACTGATGTAGGGTGGAACCCTATGTGGAGATCTTTCACGTTTGGAGTGGATCCTACGGGGAAACACGAAGAACGAGCGGAAGAGGACGAGGGAAATCACGGGGGAAAACACAAGAGAATCACTCAAACCAACAAGATTCGATTACACATGCGCTAGATCGATGAACACAAGGAGAGATACACGATCCACGATCAACAAAGGACGATACAAGAGGTAACCGGGTTCTTCCCCGTGAGGAGGTCTTGATTGTCTTCCCTTGAAGGGGTCTGGAATCCGCTTGGGGGATCTTCTCCGAAGAGGTCGCGAGCTCCGAGGAGAAGTAACCAAGTGGATGAGCAAGGTTCTCACACAAAATATGAGCTAATCCATTGCTAAACCTAACTAGGAGGAGGGGGTGGTCTATTTATAGTCTAAGCCACGAAGGGGTAAGTGGGAAAGGGTTACATGGGCTTCGGCCCGAGTCTTTACTGTGACGCAGGCGGAAGTTCCGGGCAGGGCCGGAAGTTCCGGGTAGGTTTCGGCTGGGCTCCGGGCTATCCAGAGAGTTGGCGCGCTCGGGGCTGGCCTGGACTCCGGGGGCCGGAGGTTCCGGGCAGGCCGGAAGTTCCGGGCAGAGGCCGGAAGTTCCGGGCAGAGGCCGGAAGTTCCGGGCTTTCCAGAAGCTTGTTCCTGCTTCTTCTTCCTTCTCCTCTTCCATGCTTGGCCTTGGTCCTTGGATCCTCCATGGTCGTCTCGGTTGTACCCGTATATGCAAGGTCCATGCATGAGGTAGTAGCCATGTCTCACATGAGGAAAGTGACGGTTCGAAGAGGAGTGAGTTCACCTTGTGTCCAAAGGTGTATGGTCGAGGTCTCGTCGTATGTCCTCTTGGGGCTTGGAGAGTAGTTGGAGTGTACATGGGGATGAACGTGGGATGCTCTGCATCATCTCCCCTCCCTTGGGAAAGATCCGACCTCGGATCGTGATCCTCATCACCATGGAAACGGTTGTCGTGGACGGACTTGTAGTTGGACGAAGTTGAAGACATTGCGCAATCCAAGTACTCCAAGGTGGCTCCGGTATGTGATACATGCAAAATGAGCAAACACAAAGTACACTTGGAAATACAATGGTTAGCGCACACACAGTGTCCATCATGTAAGAATGAGTCCGTGCAACAAGATTGTTCATGACAAAGCACATGAAGCTTATAAAGATGATATAGAATGACGTGCAAAGCATTCATGGGAGCAAAAGCATTCATTGTGCACACAAATGTGTTGTGAATATGATCAAGGCAACCACGGTGCAAAATGATGTCATAGTGAGGCGGTTTATCAATAGCATGAATATGGCAATGGATGCTCAATATGATTATGTTATCATGCAATTGATGGTAAGCAATGTGCTCATTATGTATGAATATGCCATCAAGAAAGATCACAACAAATTTGCTAAGGAAATGCACAAGCTCATATATCATGGATGACATGGGAATAGGTGCAACAAGGCAATCATAATGTGTGTCAATCCATGCATAGGGTGCAAATTTGTCATGGGTGGTGCTGTACCATAGCTCAATGTCATGTCACTCCTCAACTTGAAGGTCCATAGGGTCCATCTCCAATGTCGGTCCTCCATCCAATATATGTATCATGTAGACAAGAAGA